>CM068372.1:158437547-159915837 GCA_034769895.1 Magicicada septendecula
TGAGACTTCTCAAATGTCATATAAGCCTAATATCTATGTTTCAAACAGTTTGAGGGAGAGGATTTGTTTCTCCTTCTGTTGTAATTGTCAGAATCCAACTCAAAACTGATGGCCAATATGGGAAATGACCAATAAAAATCAGTTATATTACATAAACATAAGCACATTTAATCATGGATTTACTTATACACACATCTGAATGTGCACGTGCACACATACAGAGCTAATGTGTGCTCCTGAAAAATATAGATAGTAGTTCAACTGTAAATATGCTAATCTATATATATAAAAGAGAAATACCACTGACTCACTCACTGACTCATCACGAAATCTCCGAAACTATAACACCTAGAAACTTGAAATTTGGCATGTAGGTTCCTTATGTGATGTAGGTATCCGCTAAGAAGGGATTTTTGGAAATTCGACCTTTAAATGGGGAAAAAGGGGGGGGAAGTTTGCCTGACTGACTGACATAGAATCAACGTAGAGCAAAACTACTGAATGGATATCAATGAAACTTTGAACATAGCTTCATCATAGGTCTTAGGTGCTCACTAAGAAACGGTTTTAAAAACTTTCACTCCTAAGGGGCAAACCCCCCCCCCCATTGTATCTATGTATGTATGTTCCACATCTCCTCCTAAACCACTGGACCGATTTCAACCAAACTTGGCACAAATATTTTACGCGACGAGAGAACCAACATAGGATAGGTGTTTTTTTCTATGGGGTCCTTTGGGGGTTTCTTTGGGGTTTTTCACATCTCCTCCTAAACCACTGGACCGATTTCAACCAAACTTGGGACAAATATTTTACGCAGCGGGAGAATCAACATAGGATATGTGTTTTCTTCGATGGGGTCCTTTGGGGGTTCTTTGGGGTCTTCCACATCTCCTCCTAAACCACTGGACCGACTTCAACCAAACTTGGCACAAATATTTTACGCAACGGAAGAACCAACATAAGATAGGTGTTTTTTCGATACGATCCTTCGGGGGGTCCTTTGGGGTCTTCCACATCTTCTCCTAAACCACTGGACCTATTTCAACCAAACTTGGCACAAATATTTTACGCAACGGGAGAACCAACATAGGACAAGTGTTTTTTTGATACGATCCTTTGGGGTCTTCCACATCTCCTCCTAAACCAGTGGACCGATTTCAACCAAACTTGGCACAAATATTTTACGCAACGGGAGAACCAACATAGGACAGGTGTTTTTTTTTTTCGATACGATCCTCTGGGGGGTCCTTTGGGTCTTAAACAACTATTAGATCTGGTTACTATGGCAACCCAATAGAATAGATTCTTGTTACCATAGCATCGGTGGAAGTCTCCCGCGTAGGAAATAGCGCGGGAGTCGTCCGACGGGCCTTCCCCGGAGTTCATCCACGGAACCCGGGGAGTCTTAGGTCGGATCCCGCGAAAGACGGCGGGGCCAGAGTCCACGGTTCTTATAAATAAAGATATAGGTTATGATATCAAAGGTGGTGTATGCATCTTAAGAAACGTCTTAATAGTGTGTGAATTCAGAGTTGTTTCAGTTTGAATTTAAAAGTGTTAAAAAGTGTGTAAAGTGTTTAAGAGTTAAGATCGAAGTAAGTTATAAGCGAGTACAAAAAACAAAGTTTTGATAGCGAATGTATTCAGACCATAGAGCTCAGACAATATAAATGCACTTGCTTCAGTTTGAATTTAAAAATTGATAAGCTGAAATCTATAGAGGTATTGTATTGTTAGAATAAGTTTAGGAGACACTAATTTAACAAATGCCTTATTTCAACATTAACACAATGAATTATAAAACGACAGTTAAATACGCAGCGCGTGCAAGTACTGTAGACATTTTATTAAAAACTAATTTAGCTGTTCGCCCTCTCCCAGAGTTAGAAATCGAGCAGGAGCATCACGCGCAACAGAATTCTTCTCCAGATATAAGAATACAGTTTATGACATGTTCTTAAACAGGTGCGCTACAGAGTATTCCTCCAGTGAGAATGCGAACGTAACAATATAAGGAGTATTATACAGTATACAAGTAATATAACGTTAGAACAAGAATAGGTGCCTATGAGCCTATGAATAAATTATGAACCCGAGCAACGCTGGGTAAATCGGCTAGATATAGATATCTATATAAGCCAAATACCACTGACTGACTCACTGATCACGATATCTCTGAAACCACTGAATGGATATCAGTGAAACTTTGAACATAGCTTCATCATAGGTCTTAGGTGCTCACTAAGAAACGGTTTTAAAAACTTTCACTCCTAAGGGGCAAAAAACCAAATACTGAAATTTATAGCGGGAAATGCATACTTGGTAAATGAAGTGGTTGACATCTCAGTTTACTGGAAACCCCGAATACATTTAGTCCTGAGTTTTTAATCATTGTTTTAAATTGAAAAAACTTCGTTGTTTGCAGGTTCTTATAGTCGAGAAAATTTCGAAGTTCAATTAACTAATAAATGTATGTCCTTTTTGTTCTCGGAAACGGCTCTAACGATTTTCTCGAAATAAATAATAAATAGCTGTTGCTATGAATGTAAATAGACAAACTAAGAGTTGAGAATTAGTACAATCTATCTAATCCTATACTATTAAGCGAGCAATAATTGTACAATTACGTACAACGTGAAACTCCGTAGCGAAGCACGGGTATTTTGCTAGTATTAATTATGAACTAGAAATATCAGTTTAAAATCAACTAACAAAAAACTTATCATATTGCAAAGCAATAACATGTTCTCAATGTATGAAAACACTAAATATACTGTACTCTCAACTAAAACATCTTTATTACACCTCCTGCTAACTTAAAAGTATTCACTAACAAAACCTAACTCATTTATTTAAAAAGTCAGCGATTCATAAAACTTGAAACAAGGAAAGTGTTCTAAATGACTGTTAATAAGCTGTTATCAGTATGGCATATAAACACCCTTTGTAAAACATAGTAACTGATAAGATTTTAACAGAAGTGATCACTTAATGAAACCTTATCATTTTCAAACAATGACTCACAGTTAGCAAAGGCTATGACTTAAGGTATTCAGTTCTCAGTAAGTATTTGGTGTTTCCAAACCTAAAATTCAGTGTTTGTGCAATATGAGGAAATAAAAACAAAGACTAAACAATGTATATTGTTAAATCTGTATTATTATTAAAACAATAAAACTTAAACTACTATTTAAACCTATTACAAATTCGGTGCAATGTTTAATATGCCAAAAGACTTTCTAATAAAACTTTTTTTAGCAAAGGAAAACTCAATTAGGCTACAAGCTTAAATTCACTTTCACTTCTTTTAGAATACCTTACTTTTGTCAATATTTTCAGAAAAATTTACTTAATTTGTTAACACAGTTTTCATTAACTATTAGTTAATGTCTAATCAGGGTTAACACAACAGAAGGTCTTAATGTTTTCGGTGTTTTCAACACACCATAAAAAATACAAATACACTACTAACAAAACATTCAACTTTCCTGAATGTAGGCCACCTTGTAAACATAGACATAGCCTAACCAAAAATTACAAAACAAGTCTTATCTACAGTAGCAAACAATACCTTATTGTCAAAATACCTGTATTTTAAATACGACAGCAACGTCTGGCAATACGTCTTCATAATGTTCATTTACAACATTAAAATACACAAATGTAGGGTTAGTTTTTTCTTGCTTAGGTGTGACTTCACTTAAACGAACTGAAAATAACGAACATATCTTATCTACATTGTCATGCACAACAGACACTTTTTTTCGTTTAACACGTATTATTGTATTATGAGATTTCAATTCATCCATGACTTAAGGAGGGCGACCTCCATCTCTGTCACTACATTGTGATTACATTACTAATATTTTATATGCAATTCCCACCTGTTCACTTTCAGCCATTTTTGATGTTATTACTGGAAGCAGAATAGCCAACACTACAAAGCTTATTTATATTCAGAATAGAAATTAATTATTTTATCAATATGAAATAGATTTTTTCAACACATTAAATCTTGTGATTATTTGTTTTATAATACGAATATAAAAGAAATAAATAAAATTCGCAATCATTTTCATCCAAATAATTATGGTAAATTAGGTCAAAAATAGTACCATACATAGAACTTTTTTAATCACAAAATAACTTTTTTATTCACAAACTCTGTTACTCTATCAATTGTTTACTATTATGTTTGTAGCGTATTACTTATTAGAGTATAATTTAAAAGTAATTCATTTTTATTTGTACGTCTATTTGAGTGCTTTAATAATGGCTGATTTTAATCTGGGCAGTTAACTCTACATTAAAAAAAATAATATTCCTTAATTTTCTTCCAATGGGTAAAATTAAAAACTACCCCTTACCATTACAAAAAACAGTTCGTCACATTTATGAAATTCTTTACATTTTGTTCGTATGTTTTCTTTTAATGTATCTATATACAACGACATTAAACGTAATTAAGAAAATGGGAAATTAACAATACTGTAGTGATAATGGTTAATGTTTACAGTGTATAGTTGCCAGACCTTTCTACAGGAGTGCGGTCATGTTAGCGCGGAACTATCCCGAATTACAAATTTGTAAAACGATCCAACATTGTGAAAAAAAATAAGAATTAATAAATTATTGGGTTTCGTTGCCCATGATGTGTCCGTTGATTAACTAAATATAATTAATTCCGAATCGGTAATAGTATAATTATATTTAGTTAATAAATTATTTAGTACTGCCTTATCAGTAAGTTCCTGAGTTTCTGTGTAACAGTTTATTGACTTTGATTAAAGTACACGAGACAGTCAATAACAATAATAAAATTCAATTTAGCTACAATGTGTATTTAATAAAATTAACAATAAATGATTTTTGAAGGGAAAATTAAGTACTCCCCCCCAAACCAATATCGATCATCAACAGATTCAGCACTAGATACTGATTTGATAACAAAATTTGTTTGGACTGATTCACAAAAGCTTAAGAAAGATGGTTTATAGGTTTTTTTAACCCACCCCTTAAATAAGAGAAAATGGTAACTCTCTTACCTCAATGAATTGAACTAAAACTACATTCCTAAACTCACACATAAATTCAATCTCATTTCATCTGCCTACCATCACATCGGTGAAAATTTTTAACTTAACAAAACAAAAGGAGTAGTTCAAACAATGGCAGTACCCAAATGAGCTGTTGTAGGATAATCAGAGGGAGTGTGTGCGATAAATTAGAACGCCATACCACAAAGTAGAAGGTATGTAACTACTATGCAGCAGGTTTTAAATATTCAAGCAAAAGGTTACGGTTAATTTTAAAAAAATTCCCTCAAAAATTTAATAAAACAAAACCAACTAACTTACCTAATCATCCATAGAAAACCTCCCTACATTCATATAAACCCTATACAGTATGCAGTAGATTTGGACACATAGATCCAAAATTACACCACATACCAATGACCAATAGATCCAATTGGAATGACACCACAATTACTTTCCCCACCTTGCACCTCACACAACAAATTTTCTAAAATCTGAGAGCTATTATATTGTTTAATGGCCTTAATTGTTTATTATATAATGTTTTTGCCATTTCATTTACCAATACCTTCCCTCTGATTTTATACATTATTTTCAAGAGAACATTTATCATATCAGTATCAACAATAACAAATATTACCCAATTAGTGGGGAACATAATTTACCAGTATACATGACATGTTATTATACAGTCTGTATACAGTTACATATCTGTAACTGAACCTCTAAATTAAACTTGTAATTGTGTATACTGTTTCTCTTTCTAACGAATGGGTCTGCAAATCCATATTTAAAAGAATGTATTTCTTATTGAAACTCTCTTTTTTTTTATTAGATTACTCTTTAATATTATTCACTCTATTTTGGAGTGCCACCTCCTGTTTCAGAAAACTGAGTCTCTTCAACAAATATTATTTGAAATTACAAGTTTTATTAATAAAATTTGTTACAATATTCAATATTGTTACAAGATATGTGTAGTTTACATACATATGTTTATTTTTCTCAAATGTGTTTTATATTATTAAATGAAGTGTGTGTCTTTACAATTGACCTAACCTGCAATATTTAAAAATCATGTGACCCTAGTTAAATATTTTGTCTGAGGAAATTCATATATATTGAGCACATTATTATTTGAACATTGTTTATTAACATTCAAAGAGTCAGATGGTTAAATAAGCTCTATTACATTAAATCTAAGAGTAACTAGAAGTAGAACAAACACATACAAATTATTCTTTAGCAACTTAGCATATAAGTTATGCCCTTCCTACTTGAAGTAACACTCTGAAAGGAAAAGTGAACTAACTCATGAACGAGCAACATGGGTTGTGTTGACCACAAAATCACACTAAATCTCTAGAAAGAAACTAAATTGTATGCCTCAAGTCCTTCTGAGTCCATTTGTAACATAACATCTTTTGATTATATTAATTTTATGCAGCTATCATCTTTTCTCAAAACCTATAAAACTGTCACTTTATATTCCTTAATTCGTCTTTATCTCCTGTAGGGAATTCTTGAACTTCAGTTTTTGCCAATTGGTTTCCATGTCTTACCAGTGATTCTTAATACCCTTTGTTCTATGATCACTCTTATTATTACCATAACAAGAAGTAGTGTAACTATAATGTAATGTAATGTAGTAGTGTAGTGTAAACTAATGTTTTTAACTGGACTAGGGTTTGTGTTTAAGACTTTCATACTGGTCACCACATGGAGTGGTTAACAGTACCACTATGGGGAGTGGTAGAAATTATCCTGTCTAAACAGCTCCAGGTAAGGAAAGCTTATCTTATGCATACCAACGTTTTACAATGCTTAAATTATTAGTTTACTCCTGATCTAAAATCCCACTGAGATTAGAATCCAACTCATTTACTTCTTTTTCATTTTGTTTCAAACCACTGCATTGTATTTCATGAATCTATTTTAATTTTTTAAAGTCCTTTAAAAGACTAAACATATTCCTTATCCTTTTCATGAATGTGGCTACATTTTAGCAGTAGCAAAAGATTGCTTTTATCCCATTTTTGATCTTTCCGATTTTCTGGCCTATTGTCGTTGGTGTTGTGCGTGTGTATATTTGTATGTTATAATGGCGAATTTATTATTAATTCAATACAGGTGTTTATTGCACTTGTCTAGGAATTAGTAAACTGCTTTTGTGATTTTTATATAAGTGAAGATTTCCTAAGACATTAATTTTTCCTTTTTAGTACTGATTTTACGAGTTTAATGTTTTCCATATGAGGGAAAGGATGTTTTGTATTTATAGCATATGATGCTAAGTTGTGTATATTGTATAAAAACCTTTTATGGGTGTTTTAAAATTGTCTTTGTCACCCGTTCTTGTTGTACTCGTATCGTATATATGTGTGACGAGCGTTTTTTAATTCGCTCGTTGCGTTCGTAGTATAGTATAAGCGTGTAATTGTGGGTATTAATCAGTTAAGTTACTTCTGTGAATGTTATTCGTATGTAGCGAGTCGGGTTGTACTTTTTCTTAATACTTACGGGCTAACCGTATCTCTCGGCGTTCAATTTGAATCTTACCGCCTCGTCACCTGTTTGGCTCACGCCGTCTTGCAGTGTCGACTTCGCTAACTGTGGTGTTTTGGTGTTTTCAATTTAATAATTCTCTATATATTACTTTATTTTATACGAATCAAACATACAGCGTTGAAGAACAATAAGATTTATTAAACCCTTTCAATTTTCAGTTATTCAATAGTACATAAATTTATATTGATGCCGGCTTTTACAATTGCTCAGCTGGTATGCTCAGTCGTTTGTAGAGACGCCAGTATGGCGGATATTGTTTATGTTTACAATTATTTTTTGGTCACAAGGCGTGTTAAAGTCCTTTTGACTACAGAAGTTGGATTATCGGTTAAAATGCACAAAATTATAATATTTCTTAAAACTAGGTACACAATGTTTAATACATTAATACATACAAGTAAGTTATCAGCAATGAGAATTAGAATAGTGTTTGGTTAGAATTTTGACAGCAAGTTATGTTCATTAATAATTTATTATAAATCAATTTCAAAGGTTGTTAATTGATTAAGTTTTATTAATAGTGATATTTTAATTACCTTTAGTTCTTGTTCAAAATTGTGATCAGTGAAATGAAAATTTTAACTCGTTATTATGGATAAAAGGGGAATTCGTTTTTAAGTGAAATTATTAGTTTATACTCATCGGGTTCTCGTTGTGGCTTCTTCGATGTTCGTCGACTTCTTCCGGATAGGTCTAGTCGTCTTCTCTTCCTCGGATGTTCATCAATTCCCGTTCAGATGGTTTTCAATAAAGTTCGGCTTCCCTCTTGTTCCGTAGTCATTCGTATTCTCAGGTTGAAGTAGGTCGATCCCCTTCTTCCTTCGGGATGAGTCGTCTGTTACGTTCCTTCGAAGTCTTCTTATTTTTTACTGTTATTTTTATGTTGTGAATATTTTAATACTGGTTAATTCATCAGGTTTTATATGGAATGCTTTTACAATACTTCTTCCTTCTTGGTTTTATTAAAATTTACGTTTTTATAGTTAAATTCGGATTGAGAGCTGCATACATCCGCCCTCCGCGTTGGTCAATGATGGATTAATTAGAATTCCAACGGTTTTTTGGTAATAAATTTCAGTTGCTATGGTTACCTATTAAATTATGCTAATTCTCATTGGTCGTTATTTTATGTCATTGTTATATTCTAACGTTTTATTTTGGTTTAAATCTATAAAATATCTTCAAATTAAGATTCCTTTCTTATATTAGTAGTTATGTTAATTACATGAATACCATTGTTCTTATTTTTTGTTAAGGGTTATTTTGATACCCCTCATGGTTACTTTTGCATAGTTATTCACGTTTTCGTTATTTTTCTTCTTTATATTTCTTATATATTTAATCTAAAACTGGATGTTATTTATACATTTTTGTATTAGGTATACCTACTTAACTGTTTAAACATTTGGTATATTCTGATTGATATTGGGCTATTGTTTTTGCTTTTAAATTAACAAAGTTCCTTCATTAAATGTTAGGCCTAGAGCCTAGACTTCTCCATACTACTATTTAACATTCTTGGTAACTTATTAACTTTATATATGGTACATTAAAACAATTTTTTACTAGAAACAAATAATAAAACATTGGTGACACTAGCCACATCACTTATCATAACATATTCCTTGTCAGGTTCAAGCCTGAAATTAAACTTCTAACTACTTTTCTGTTTCTTACTACTGTCTGGTTTAACTTATAATTTATTACATTATATGGTTTTTTAAACAATAACAAAACTCTTATAATACTACTGTTAAACTGTACCTTACACAATATACTTTACTCCCTAATTCCTTCACTAGAATACAGTGTCTATCTTCCTTATTTACCATTCATTCTAATGACTTAATTTTTATCTTATTTTATAATTCTTACTAACTATTACTTAAATTAATCACAGTACAATTAGTTCATCTTACTTGCTAACATAAAGTTTATCACAGGTTGTTTAGATATTTTATTACAGTCTACTTTTAAAATACCTTTTTCTGTTCACCCACTACATTTTTTCCTTCATAGGTTTTTTTATTTATTTATTCACTTTCACTTTTTTATAACATGCTATACCTGGCATGTCACCACTTATTTATATTGATACACTCTTTATTCCACTCACTTGATATTATTCACTATGTTGTCTAATTATTTTAACATCATCGTGTGGTTATTGGTTATGAGTAATTAATTTATTTTCCATTCACTTTGATCACCTTTGATTATTAACTATGGCCTTTGTTTGCCTCAGAGTATGGTTTACAGGTTTTGACTATGTTTATCACTATTCATTTGGGTATGTTTATTTTTAACTCCCTACCTTATATTTATAAGTACATTTTCTTCATTCATATAATATGCATAATATTACTATCTTATTTGTTATTACTAACATAGGTACATCTCATTTATACCCTAACTATTTTAGTGCATTTGTTTACATACATTTTGTAGTCATAATTTGGGGATTACAATGTTCGTTATTATTTTCTTGATTACATCTGGCTTCTTGGTTTCTGGTTCCTTCTTCCTTGTTCTATTTTATCTTCCTTGTGTTTATCCAATCTATTGGGTCAAGTCATCGTCAGTTTATTAGTCATTTGTCTTTTTGTAATTTGGTTATTAATCTCCGAGTTATAAGTTTCTTGACCTTTCTTCTTGTCTTCAGCTCTTTTGTTTTATTATTAATTATCAATGTATTTTCACTATCTTATGTCATGTTACAATATACAGATGGTTTATGAAAGGCATTCTGTGTTCAAACTAACAATAAATTATTTATTTTCCTGTCTGGCCTAAATACACTTCATTGCATTT
Organism: Magicicada septendecula; assembly: GCA_034769895.1. Taxonomy (NCBI): domain Eukaryota; kingdom Metazoa; phylum Arthropoda; class Insecta; order Hemiptera; family Cicadidae; genus Magicicada; species Magicicada septendecula. Next base: position 158,447,966 of record CM068372.1, read on the forward strand.
GATGTATTCCTTTTATAGATACCATTTTTAATTAGGTATTTGGTATTAAAAATGTATTTAGTGTATGATTTTCCTTTCCTTGTCTGTGTGTTAAGTTGCATTTTTAACATTTATTCTCTTTATCAGTGATTAAAAAAATTCCATATTTGTGTTGATTTGTGAAATTGCTATTTTCTATTGCTAAGGTTTGATAGTGTGGGCATTTTTGTGTAAATGATGCATATTATATTATATTATTGATATTTTCATAGTCAAGCCTATGTAACTGATTTCTCTGGTATTATCTGTTTCTATAGTAAATTTTATTTTTATATAGTTGCTTTATTTTTTGTAAGACACTATAGCATATGGGGACTATTATTCACAATCCATAAACATGTCCGAATCAATGGCTTTTGTTGTCATATTTGTTAAAAAATATGCTGAACTTTTTAGTTTTGGAAGATTCCTGATATTATAGTGCTTACAGAAAACCCATTATAAGGCTGTCATTCATTTAGTAAATGGTATCGTTTTATACAGGGAGCGGCAAAATGATATGATGGTTTTCATTGATGCACAGCACAGTAAGCTTAGAGCGGTGGCAGGGAATGGCTTGATCAACTGCATACTCGATGCCATTTTGGTTCACAGTGCCATTTCAGTAGCCATAGAGCAGTGGTCAGGTGTGCACCATGCTTTTGTAATTGAAGCGTTTTTTAAAAGTGGCGATTCTTGTGTTGCTACCCAACGATAGTTTCGCCACCACTTCAACGTGGGTTGAAGAGGACGTGTTCCATCCCGAAACACAATTTTGTCATCGGTGAAAAGCTTCAGAAAATCAGGTTCAGCTCTAAAACATAAGTCAACAGGTCGTCCAAGGTCAGCCAGCACACCAGAAAACATTGAGTGAATAAGACAAGCTGTGGAGGCAAGCCTGCACCGGCCAGCTCGTAAACACACTGTTGCTATGCATCTCTCTGATCACACTGTACGGCGAATACTGCATTTTGATTCACACTTCCACCCTTACAAAATGGCCATTGTTCAACAGTTGAAGCCTCAAGATTACGTCTGTCGTGCAACATTTTCAGAACAAATGATTGACTTGATGACTGATGACACGATTCTCATAATGAGCGACGAAGCTCATTTCCATTTGTCTGGCTATGTAAACAAACAAAACTTCCATTATTGGTGGGATACAATAACCCTGCAGCAGGATACAAAGAGCTTCATATTGCACAAATGACAGTGTGGTGTGGAGTTACAAAGAATTGTGTCATTGGGCCATACTTTTTTGAGGAGTATGAGCAAACAGTATTTACCTGTCAATACTACAACATTTCCTGATACCCGAACTAAGAAGGAGACACCTACTTCGCAACCATGTCTGGTTTCAGCAAGATGTAACTCACACAGCTAACATTGTGATGGATTACTTGAAACTAAAGTTTCCTGGGCGCCTAATCTCTCATAATGGTGACATTGCTTGGCCCGCCCATTCCCTAGACCTCAGCATCTGTGACTTTTTCTTGTGAGGGTTCCTTAAATCAAGAGTGTAGGTAAACAAACCACGCACATTGGATGAACTGAAAGGAGTAATATGCCAGAAAGTCGCTACCATATCAAATCAAATGTTAGGGCATGTTTTTGACAGCTTCTCCGGAAGACTTGACGAGTGCATGGCAAAAAATGGACTCCATTTGGATGATGTCATCTTCAAATCCTAAGACTTAGTTTTCATGAATTTTAAATGACTTGGTTGTTAAATGGCATATGTACCCTAATGTATTAAAAAAATAATCATGTAAAAATGTTGACTAATGTGAAAGTTGTTATTAATTAAAAACCGTCAGGTCTTTTTGCCACACCCTGTATAAGTAAAATAGTTTTGTTCTGTTATTCCTTTTACTGTGTTTCCATTTGTGGCATTTTTTTTACCATTCAATACTTTTTGTATATGTTATGAAATTCTGTTTCTATTAATTTGTGTTTTCATAATTTGATTATTGTAGGGTATTTTTTATTTAGGAAAAGCACAATATTTGCAATTGTGTATTGGGATCACTTTAGAAGTTACTAGCAGGTTTATATACTTTATTATATTATATAATTGGAATTATTACTGTAATACTGTATATTATGCACTGGTTTATGTACTTTAATTAGTTCATTTAATATAGGGGTTTAAGGTGAATTATTAATCTCTTGTCAGAATGTGAATCAGTAGAATCTCTTGTTTGATTTTTGTTTAATTATTGTACAGTGCTGCGGACTCTTACTAATTGTATTCCAGTTGTTACTATGTATGAAAGTGTGCAATTCCTCATTATTAAAATGTATATTACTTAACTCGGTAGTTACTTTTATGACTGTATTGGTAAATCAAAATTATATAAAATTGAAATAATAATAGTATATTTAATATACTATCAACCTATTATAATTCTCACTGTCTTGACAGTTCATTTATATAATATGATTATATATTGTACTTGTGTGTGTCTACATTCATAGCAATGTAGGCTGATGCTCAATTTAATGTGAGAGTCGTTCAGTAAATAAAACAACAAATAATAAATACAAAGCTAAACCACTCCAGTAATAGCAAATCCTCTTGAAAAGTGTGCTTATGAACAAAGCATTCAGGAATTAGATTTCTGAATTCATTGATATAAAACCTTTCTGTTTTTGAAACAATCTGAAATTCTCACAACTTTTGATAAAACTTGGATCCATTGTTATGAGCCAGAACCTGAAAACGGCAAAGCATAGAGTGGAAAAGCCCCCCCCCCACATTAGGTAATACAAAAACATAATAACTGGTAAAATCATGCTAATGATCTTTTGGGTGTTAAAGGTATAAGTTAGAAGGACAGTGAGCCTCTATCAATAACAATACTACATATTCTTGAAAATGACATGGAAAAAAGATGATGTTAACAGAGAAAAGAAGTGCTTCTTTTTCTGGACAATAGCCATCTGCACAGACTACAATCAGTTTTTGAAACCTGTGAAATGTCAGTCTGCCTTATAGTCTGCATAAACTCCTATCAAATGTGTTTCTGTCTGAGGGCCTCAAGCAGTAAATGTAAATGTCCCAAGCAGTAATTTCAAATGTAAATGTGTGAATATGTGTAAACCAGGGGCGTATATTCTAGGCTAGCTGCGAAGCCCAAAGATTAAAGCACAAACAAATCTATTAGGAATTTGCATAAAATTGTTCATTTTATCGAAGTCAGACGTGTTTCCCTCACGTGTTTACTTCTGTTTCGTAGTAGCGTAATTACTAATTACAGACAATACAACTTCGCATATAACAGCGCCTGAATCGCTGCAACTTGCTTTACTCAGGCTTCGCAAGTAAATTGCGAAGCCTTTCCTCGTCACGATTCAATGGCGTTGCTATGACAACGGTGAGGGACTTGGTGGGGGCAATGACGTTTATCATAGGCTAGGCTTCGCTCCTTGGAGAGCTAACCAAGAGTGTGAGACAGTAGGCCGTGTGGCACGCAAAGCAGTGGTTCATTTTAAAATTAGTTATAATTTTGTGAATGATATTTTGTGCTGTGTGGTTTTAATAATATATTAAGATGAGTGATATTAGTGATATAGTTAATAAACTATTGACAAAGACACAATTTGCTCAGTTCCGTATGAGGATAAGCTTCAAATTGTAAAGATAGGTAGGCCTCAGCCATCCCTTCTAGAACTTAAAAGTGAACATAAAGAAAAGAACAGAGTGTATACTAGATGTTTTAGTGAGGCCAACTACAAAAAATACCCTTGGTTAACTGGATCGAGTACAACTAATAAATTGTACTGCTGGGCGTGTTTGCTTTTTTGCACCGATACAAGTCCTTGGAATAAGACAGGATTCAATAATTTAAATTATTTGGTAACGGCTTGTGATAAACATCAAAAATCACTTAATCGTATACGAGCATTCAATACGTTACAGACATTCGGTTTTCAAAGAATCGATCATTCCCTTAATTTACAGAAGAAGATTGCCGACAGTCTACATAATGAAAAAGTAAAGGAAAATAGAATTATTTTAAGAAGACTGATTGACGCAGTAACATTCCTAGGGAAGCAAGAATGTCTATTTAGGGGCCACAATGAGTCTAGTGATTCAACAAATAAAGGCATGTACATAGAACTTTTGGAATTTTTATCAACGTATGAGCAAACAATAGCGAACCATTTAAAAACCGCAACAATTTTTAGAGGAACGTCACCGGTAATACAAAATGATTTAATTGACGCAGTAGGTAGTGTAATTACAGACAAAATCAAATCAGAAATATCTAATGCAACATTCGTTGCAATATTACTTGACGAGACAACTGACGTAACCAATAAAAGGCAATTATCAACAGTTTTACGATTTGTCGATAATGAAGGAAACTGTCAGGAACGATTTTTGCACTTCACTGACGTCAGTTTAGACCGAACTGCATAAGGATTGTTCCAACATGTCACCAAGGTTGTGGATAATTTAGAATGTTCAAAAAAACTTATAGCCAAAACTTTCGATGGAGCAGCTGTTATGGCCGGTCATGTGTCTGGACTTCAAACCTTGGTGAAAAATAAGTACCCATCAGCAACTTTTATTCATTGCTGTAGTCACAGGCTGAATTTGGTTTTGTCAAAGTCTACAAATTTTGTAGCAGAATGTAAACGGTTTTTCATCACTTTATCAGGAATACCTAGCTTTTTTTCACATTCTACAGTCCGCACAACTGCTCTAAAAAAACTTTATGGAGAAGAAACTACCGAGAGTGGCACCAACAAGGTGGAATTTCTTATCAAGGCTTGTAAATACTGTCAAAGAATATAGAAGGCCTCTTATCATGTTCTTTTCATCAATAGAAGATGAACCCAGTGACTGGACAGGTGAAGAAGTGAATACTGCTTCAGGCTTTGTCTGTTATTTACGTAAATTCGACACTAGATTTCTTCTTCTTAGTTTCAGCAAAATATTTGCAATTTCTGATGTTCTGTTTGACATAATGCAAAAAAAATGTTTGGACATTTCTTACTGCATGAACAAAGTCAATGAATTCTATGATACTCTGCAGAAAATTAGAGATGAGGATTTTGATCTTGTATGGACAGAAGCTACAAGTAATTCTGAATATGAAGATAAAGAATATGAACCAAGACACAAAAGACAGAGAAATGATGACCATTCCAAATGGCAGCGTATTTTTAACGAAATTCTGGACGCAGTGATGTCCCAGATAAAATTCAGGTTTGAGTCCCAAAAGGATCTTAAATTCGTGTCTTTATTGGATTCAAACAATTTTAATTAATTTTGCAAAAGTTTCCCACAAAATCTGATGACAGAACTTAAAGAACCATATAGTTCATACTTTGACATTGTTTGTCTCAAAAATGAACTAAATGTGCTTTACACTCTAGATGAGTTTAAGAAAAAATCAGTGAATGAGATTACTATTTATATGAAACTCAATAATTTGGACATAGTGTTTAGTGAAGTGTACAAACTAGCAGAATTAACATTGACATTTCCATCTACAACTGCAGCTGTTGAAAGAAGTTTCTCCGCTCTAAAGAGGATTAAGACTTACCTCAGAGCCACACAAGGACAAGTCCGGTTAAGCAACTTGGCTGTTATACCTATTGAGAAAAACATTCTTCTTAATATGAAAAAGTGGTCAGAAGAAACATTTTATGAAAGTGTAATCCTGAAATTCACACAAAAGGAGAGAAGAATGGAGTTCTTGTTCAAATAAGTCTACACAGAGCCGTCGTCGAAGTCAGACGTGTTTACTTCTGTTTCGTAGTAGCGACTTGTAAACAAATACGGACATGGTTTAAACCCACGCGGTTTAACTCTATTTATGTTAATGCTGGGACTGTATTGTGGCTGTGTGGATTGTTGACATCACTGACCAGGTATTTAACTTTCGTTGTTTTCTCTCATATCTCTATATCATATTTTGTTTTCATAAGTTCACTAAGTTTCTAATGGAAGTACTCTATGCGCTATATTATTATGTATTATATATTCATATTGTAACGTTGCATGTGTCTACGTTAAGCCCCACTGTTGTGAGCGCCAATTTTGTAATGTTTCCTTTTATTCGGGTTACAAAATAATAATAATATTATAATTTGAAATAAAAAAAAATTTTGTTTTCTGAATAATATTTGTTTCGTGTTTTTTGTGGTATATATTTAATAAATAATTTTTGTAACTGTATTTCGTACAAATTTTAATGATTTTATGATTGTTTATGTTGTTGTGTCACTTTCTCTGAATAATTCCTGCGTTAATATAGTTAACTCCGGTACTAGTCAATAGATGGTTCTTCTTCTTCTTCAATATGCTCCTTATTTTGGTAAATACCGCCTTTCGATTAGTCCGTGATCTTGAATTAACTTATTTTTAATTATATTTAAATTAAAATTCAACCAATTTGCAGAATTATATTATTTATTAACAATTTATTAGAAAGATCGATGGTTAATCAATTATAGACAAGGGTATCGACTCGTTACTCAGGGCCGGTCGATAGAAAATTTACATGAATAGTGTATATAATATTTTGTTCTTGTAACGGTTATTTTATAAATAGCCAGAGAAGGGTAGGGCCATGAAAGTATAACACTTACAATTAAAGGTCTAAAAACTAACAATTACAAGGTTATGAATCAATATTGAAAGTTTATATATTATAATATTCGAACCAGTGAAGACTCGATGTTCATTTGTGACAATTCGCATAGGATGATGGGAAAACCAAAATGGCCGACTGCAGACTGCGTAGGTTGACGTCAGTCACCTCGACAAATATTTCTTGCAATAAAGATGCCTTTTCACCGTTTCCTCGTCTCAGCAATTGTGGATATTCGTTATGGAGTTGATTGAGAGTTCCTGGTGCAGTGTCTCTTAGTTCACTTTGGTTAAATGTGTGTGATTATGTCTACTTCACTTTGGTTAAATATGTCGTACTTAACCCTTTTTGTTTCGTCAGTAATAATTATTTGTGGTGGTGTTAATTCAATAATTTAGGCGTATGTGGTTCTGTTTTATTGTAGTTTAATTGTTTTATTGTTTGTGTTCACTGCTTCTAATAGTTAAATGTCAAAAATAAAAAAGTTACAAATTTTAACACTAAACTCGATTTATGTATCGCACGCCATTTATACTTCTGACATAGGTTACATGGAGCAAAACCTCGTTCAAGTGTTCGCTTCAACGGATAATAATTAACTGTTCTCATTTCCTTCGTCTCCTGAAATTCTTAGCCAATTTAATATATTCATACATTGTTTCAAATTACCTTGGCTTCCGATACACCTTTATTTAATACATTATAATCACTGAAAATATTTTTGTTATTAATTAATTGTATGAAATACTAAATACATATTCGGTTTCTATAATCTATTTTACTTATTTTGATACTAATTAATATAGTCTTACAAAGTTTTTATTTAAAAAAGTTATATTTCTCTCATTTTGGAAAAGTAGGCTTAAATTTTTGTTTCCTGTCCTTGTCCAAATAATAGCCATTTTATCTGATATAATTAAATATCACTATAGTATTGACGACTCGGAACACTAAGTTTTTTATAAGTAAAAACATAAAGTTTTACGTTACAGCCTAAACCGGGTTTCACCTTTAGAAGGCTTCATCAGAGGCTGCCATAGGTAGCGTTGTCCGTCTTGTTGTTGGCGACGGGATAGTTATTCGAAAGATTGAAGCTGTGTGTGTGTGGTGAGATGTGTTCGAATAATGCGCGCGATTTGAATTGTGTCTGTTCGTTTAGGATGTCGTTTTTATTTGTTTTTGTGTATTTGTATATTTCTAATTGTTCTAGAGTGTCTAGTTTTCGGCCTTTTGTGTGTATGTGTAGAATGTTCATGTTATTGTCGATGTGTGGTTTGCTTCAATGAGGTGGTTTGCAAAGGTAGATTCTGTAGTGGTGTGGAGTGCTTTTGTGTGTTCAATGTATCTCTGTTTGAAGCTACGTCCTGTCTGGCCTATGTAGAATTTGTTGCAATTTAGCTTGTATACACCAGGTAGATCGAATTTGTTTTGTGCTTTGGGCATGCGTTTTGATAGTGTGTGTTCTGTTTTGTTAGTAGTTTTGTAAGCGATTCCGTATCCTGCTTTTTTGAATTTGTGGGCAATTTTTTCAGTTTGTTTGTTGATGTATGTTAGTGTTATGAATTTGTTGTTTTCTGTCTTTGTCTGTTGTTTGTTTTGTGTAGGAGTTTACTGACTATTGTTCTGTCATAACTGTTAGATATTTTATCGTGTTTAGTTTGTCTTTGTAGTCTATTTCATCTAAGGGGATGTTGTTAAGTCTATGTATCATGGTTCTAAAAGCAGCTAGTTTGTGTTGTATTGGGTGATTGGAGGTGTTGTGTATTAGTGTGTCAGTTGTAGTTGGTTTTCTGTATATACTGAATTTGTGCCTGTGTTCTAGTTTTGTGATGGAGAGGTCTAAGAAGTTTATAGTATTGTTGTGTTCGTATTCGGCAGTGAAGGTTATGTTTTTATGTATTTTGTTTATGTGCGTTAGTAACTGTCCACATTGTCTTTTGTTTCCCCTGTATAGTATTAGAATGTCATCAACGTATCTGTGCCAATATAGTATTTTATGTGAGTGTCTGTCATTGTTTGTGAGTATTTTTGTTTTTTCTAAGTGTTGGAGGAAGACTTCTGCTAGAATGCTGGATATGGGGGAGCCCATGGGTAGGCCATCGTTCTGTGTGTAGTATTTATTGTTATAAGTAAAGTAGTTTTGTTTTGTGATAATGTTCAGTTTCTGTTATTTCATTGATAAGTTCGTCTGGTGTGTTGTTCTGTTTGAGTTTGTTTTGTAGGATGGTGATTGTTTCAGAGATTGGGATGTTTGTGTACAGGTTTTTAATGTCAAAGGAGGCTAATGTGGCATTATGGGGGATGTGTATGTCTTTTATTTTTGTTACTAGGTCAGTGTTGTTTTTTACTGCAATGTTGTTGTCTATTTGTGTGTGTTGTCTAATAATTTTGTCTAGATATTTTGCCAGTTAGTGTGCAGGGGCATTACGGTAGTTGATAATGGGGCGGATCGGAATGTCTTCTTTATAGATTTTGGGAAGCGCTTGGAGTGTAGGTGCTGATGGTCGGATTTGTTTCATGTAGGGCTTTTGTTTATGTGTCATAATGTGTTTGGCTTTGTTGACTATTTGTTTTACTGAGTTTTGGTATCCATTCTACCCACGTACAGTAAACCTCACGAACGTCACAATCACAAAAAACGAACAAACACTCCTTGATAAAGGCCTAAAACATAACATACATTCAAACATAACAACCAAACACTAACAAAGCTCATAATTGACACAGAAACAAATATACAAAACACAGCACCAGAACATCAAGACACATTAAGACATAATATAAACAACACAATAGGAGTACATAAGACACCAGACAACAACAACCACAACTCAGAAATACACACAGCCATCACACTGAGGGAAAAGGCACACAAACACAACATCACATTTGTAAAAGCTGACAAAGGCAACACGACTGTAATTATCCCCACAGACAACCTACACAAAAAAGTACAAAACTTCATGGAACAGAACAACATCACACAACTAAAACACGACCCCACCGACAGATATCAAAACTCATACCAATAAAATACTATATTGGCACAGATACGTTGATGACATTCTAATACTATACAGGGGAAACAAAAGACAATGCGAACAGTTACTAACGCACATAAACAAAATACATAAAAACATAACCTTCACTTCTTAGAACTTCTATAAACTTCTTAGACCTCTCCATCACAAAACTAGAACACAGGCACAAATTCAGTATATACAGAAAACCAACTACAACTGACACACTAATACACAATACCTCCAATCACCCAATACAACACAAACTAGCTGCTTTTAGAACCATGATACATAGACTTAACAACATCCCCTTAGATGAAATAGACTACAAAGACGAACTAAACACTATAAAATATCTAGCAGAATCTAACGGTTATGACAGAACAATAGTCAGTAAACTCCTACACAAAACACAAAACAAACAACAGACAAAGACAGAAAACAACAAATTCATAACACTAACATACATCAACAAACAAACTGAAAAAATTGCCCACAAATTCAAAAAAGCAGGATACGGAATCGCTTACAAAACTACTAACAAAACAGAACACACACTATCAAAACGCATGCCCAAAGCACAAAACAAATTCGATCTACCTGGTGTATACAAGCTAAATTGCTCAAATTGCAATAAATTCTACATAGGCCAGACAGGACGTAGCTTCAAACAGAGATACATTGAACACACAAAAGCACTCCATACCACTACAGAATCTACCTTTGCAAACTACCTCATTGAAGCAAACCACACATCGACAATAACATGAACATTCTACACATACACACAAAAGGCTGAAAACTAGACACTCTAGAACAATTAGAAATATACAAACACACAAAAACAAATAAAAACGACATCCTAAACGAACAGACACAATTCAAATCGCACGCATTATTCGAACACATCTCACCACACACACACAGCTTCAATCTTTCGAATAACTATCCCGTCGCCAACAACAAGACGGACAATGCTACCTATGGCAGCCTCTGATGAAGCCTTCTAAAGGTGAAACCCGGTTTAGGCTGTAAGGTAAAACTTTACATTTTTACTTATAAAAAACTTAGTGTTCCGAGTCGTCAATACTATAGTGATATTTAGTTAAGTAACGGACACGTCATGGACAACGAAATCCAAGAACTGATATAATTATTATTATACTGAATCTCAGATTGATATCATTGTTTATCTTTCCTTAATTTCTTGCAATTTTGTCCATTAATTATTGTTTTTAAATATAATTCATTTATCTATGACTCCTCCTCTGAAATTTTAGTTAATACTTTTCATTTTTATTCATAATTTTACCTATCTTCTGACAATATCTTTTTAAAGTATAAATTACATGGTATTACTATGTGATGGGTTTATCTTGCATAAATTTCATCAGGTTAGTTGGTTTATAGGACTAGATTTGTCAATTATAATGTAGTTTAGTTTTACTATTTGGCCTAGATTTTATCTGTTGTTACCTATAAAGTTTTTAATAATACAGTTAGTTTATACCCTTTTCTGACCTTCTATTCTAATATAATATTCATTAATAATTCCTTCTTTTACTACTATAACATTTAGTATTGACTTTAAACAATTAAAACATAACAATTATTTGACATTAAATATGGTATTTAAAATCATACCCTTTTTTGTACTGATTACTTACAGTAACTCCTAAAAAACATTTTATTATATAAGAATGATATCCATATTCAGATATTGCATTCCTAATTCAAACTATTAAACACAATAACATTTTATAAATATAAGAATTAATCTCTATTTCCAAACCTTATGCATAGAGTTCATTTATGGTAATTGGAACCTAACATTTTTGTTCCATTAAATTTTTAACACTTGCTTAAAACTATTTGGGTACAGTCTTATCTGTTTTTCCTTAACTTTAGGGATGTATCCCTTGTCACTTTATGTATTAACTTCAAGCTCTCTATTTATATCATTCATTCCATTGAATGTTATCATATAAACAGTGGCATTTTATTAGAAAGAGTAGTCATTGCTCTTTCACCATACTATTTGATAAAATATCACTCATGATACTATATTAAAACACTTACAGTTATTTAAAGGTACCGTATTTAATGTGTACTTTCTCAAAGTTTATTTATGATAATCTAATAACTTGCACTTGTCCCTGGTTATTTCTTGATACTATCACTAGTCCTTTCATAGTTTTATAATATCAAATTGTTTAATCATGGGGGAACTGTTAAGATTTGTCTTTATTAATTATACAATAACTTTCTTGGGTGCACTTCTACTTAGCACTTTAAACACTTTTGTTTTTATTTGTTTTACATGAGTTTATGGTTTTTTGGGGTGTTATACTTTCTATAGTGGCATTTACTTTCTTTTGGGGTTTTTGTTTTCTCTCTATTGGGTTTCTTTTGGGTATTAGTCGTGTTCTACTTCCTCTATTACATGTTATCTTCAAACCTGTCCCTGTTCATTGGGTATATTGGTTTGTTCTGGATATCTTCCTTCTTCATTTTTGGTTTCTTCAGTACCATTTTGTTATTATTATTTTTCTTTGTTCTGGGTCTCTTCCTTTTTCGTTCTTGGTTTCTTCCTTATTATTTATTCTTGTTTGTTTATTTGATCTGGGTAGCTTCCTTACCTACTCCTATCCTACCTGGGTATTATTCTTATTTTAATTTTAGTTTTTTGGGGTTTTATTTTGTTGTACATTTATTTTTGTTGCAGAGTTTTTTCTTTATATTTACTTTTTCTTGTTATGGTGGTAATTTATTGTGATTTTTATTTGGTTCTCATTTGGATTTTTCTGGATATTCATATACTTGATTTTTACTAATGATCATATGGTAATCTATTTAAGTGGATTATCTGTCATGCTACAATATCTATCTTTTACACCTATCTATACAATGTATAATCTGTCATTACCAATAGGAACTATTTAATTGATGGTTTAAACTAACCGATAAGTCAAAGTTTCTTCAGTATAATTATATATTATTTCCTCATGATGTAATGATATAATTCTTGCTTTTTGTGATCTTTTGTAATCTTTTATTTGTTTCACTACCGCCGTCCGGCCCTAGTGGCTTTGGCGGAACAAATGTATACTATAAATAAATAAATGAAGTATTGAAGTTCTTTGCTTGCTTTTGTCTTTCTAATGATGCCATTTCATAATTATTGTTGAAGTATCAGTCATTATTATATAAGTTAGAATGCATTGGCATGGTGTCACAAAATCACATCACTTCAAAAAGCTTGAAATGTGAATGAGGGGGACCTCCTCCAGTGCATTTTCTTCAATTCTAAGGTGAGCTAGCCCAGGTCTCGAACTCAGCATACGCCACTGGTGTAAACGGATCAAACTTCAAACCAAAGAATTCTTTGCTGCTGCATAAAAATAACAGTAGAACAGTGCAATAAGTGTAGTTTTGGATTAATAATACACAAGTTGTTAAATTTATTGAAAAAAGTAAGACAACAGACGTTTATTTTTTAATGCACTGAGTGAGCCTCATACAAACATATTTGTAATATAGATTTCATACATCTTCTACTACAAAAACACAAGTAATGAGTTGTATTCCCAGCAAGTCAAACTCCTAAGTTTTGATACACAAACTTGTTATCATAGGAAAGGTAGTATTATGGTTTAACTTATTACAGAAAAACTAACAGATATTTTAGTATAATGAAGACGTATTAGTAAAGTCCATTCAAGAAAAGGCATACTATCATACATATTATTTCTTTAACTAATCCAAAGTGATCTTGAGAGTTTTACTTATGATAGATGCATAAACTGAACTTTTTTTCTCATTTCAGTTATGATCAAATTACAGTATTTTTACTCTCACCATGAAACCTTTATAAGCACAAATTCTGATTCAATTTCTTTTAATTTGTTGACTATTACTGGAAACACGATGTTCTTTTTCTGTCACTGTGTTCCTTAGATTTTGTGTTCCATATACAGAGAAATTTTCTATTACTGTGCACTCTCTACAACAAAAATTTTTTGAAATAATTCTATTTATTAAAACAATTTCATTTGAATGGAAGATCCAATCCAAAAACTCTCTTTCATATTATTTACTAGTACTTATTACAAACCTAATTTTTGTCATCCTTATTCAATAATTCATTAAAGATTTATCTCTCTTTCTCTAGTTATCTGGCCAAACAAGCTATAATCTTAAAATTTAACTTCTTCATCTTTGTACAGTAGAAACTCACTAATTTGTCACCTATGGGACTGAAGGGGTGACGAATTAGTGAGGGAGTAAGAAAAAAACCCATTCAAGACAATGTAAAATGTTTTATTACAACACTCATAATGTACAGTACTAATGTTATACTCGAACATATTTATCGCTGGAAAATTTCAAAATCAATCTGTAATTTTCTTGTTTTTTTTTTTTTCTGTTCACCATACTCTTCAAGAGTCAAATTAAGTACTGGGGGCAGTGGAATTATTTTTTGCAGTTGTGCTTCATTTTGGCTTTTGTACCACTTGATTGCTGTAGTCAGTAATTGAATGGCCTCCTTATGAAAGATTGCAGTTTCATTGGCTGGTCATCTTATCCACATCATTAGCTTCTGTTGGTTCTGTGTATATTGTTACATTACCAAAAGCCGCCCAGTAAAAGGGAGGGAATACCTTAAAATATAAAAAGAAAACATACAGCTAAGAAGAGATAAGATGAGAAAATTGACAATTTTAATAAATAGCAAAATAATGACATTAACTTAGACTAGACGATGACAATGACCACACCCAAGTGATTGGCCAAATGACCAAATAAATGTAATTAAACCTATGATAAAAATGTCATAAAATTGACAATAATTAAATGAATAATTGAACCTTGAAGGTACAAACCACCAGCAGAAATAATATAATTTTATGTATGTAAGTGTAGACTAAATGTTAAGTAGACAAATAGTAAATATACAGAACAATGAAATCAAAGGATAATAAACAAATGTATTTAGAATAAAACGTGATAGAGCTAGTCTCATAATCATAACATTCATATTAAATTGAACCAAGAGTGCATAAAGTAGGTAGGGAGTGAGTTACAAAAAAAAACAATAAGTGAACAACACTAAGTGATAATTAGTGATGGTTTTAACAACCAATATCCTGAATAATAATAAGTACATCTTGCCAAAACCATATAAAAGCGCATACCGAGAAAAAAAAACAATAAGGTAACAAACACTAGGTAAAGCAAAGCAACCTAAGTGCATGTGTAAAAATGTATAAATAAAGAATGTCAGTTACTAGTAATAAATAATATGAAAGTGAAAGGTGCGAAGGAAAAGCGCTTAGCATAATAAACAATATCTCAAAATACATTAAGTAGATGTACGGTGATAGAAATTAGTTTTGAAAAAGACAAAACACTAGTAAGTAAGAGAGAATAAGGTATCATGTTCAAAAAATATAAGAATAAGTAACTGTTATAAAAAATGTTAGTGTTAAAATATTAAGTTAGTAAAGTTAAAGGGATAAACAAAACCTAAACAAGTTATATGTTATAAAAAGATGGAATCAACAAGATATTTATAAAAAGATGGATACTCAATTATTGAAGTTGTGTTATAAGAGAATAGTAGAAGGTAGCAGGAGTATTATAAAACTATGAAAATGTTATAATTGTTAAAAGAATCTTAAGAATAAGTTATGTTATGTTGAGTTGGGAAAATGTGAGGAAATAATAATGTGTAATAATGTGTTGAAAGGATGAGGAAATCCTAAAAATATGCAATGTTAATTTCTTAGATATAGATGTAAAAGGCAATAATATGTCTGTAAAGAACTACTAATCATAAACCAATGTATGTAAATTCATAATAATTGTAAATAAACTAAGACAAACCAATAAGAACATAGGAACAAGAGCAAAATTAAATTGTAATCAGTGTCAACCATTGTAGGTAAGTGTAATCCTAAAGAAATGTGAGAAAATTGTAAAATGTAAATAAATAACAACATTCAGTTAGGGAAAAAGATAGGTAAACATAATATATTTAGTCAAGGAACATTAAAAACATGAAATACTTTCAAAAACACACTTATAAACCAAAATAAGGATTAAAAAATAAAGTATCAAAATACTAAATCAGCCAATACTGAATAGAACATAGTCATGTTTGAGTTCAAAATAATATTAAATAGAAATGCTATTCAATGGCACTAATAACAGAAGTATTAATAGTAATACAAGTAAATTATCTTAATTAGAAAATATTTATCCATTTTGGGCGAAAGCACAAGCTATGTCCAACAATGGGTACAAAATTGTTTCAACCAATGAGAAGGATAGGTTTTAAGTTACAACCAAAAAACCATTACAAATTTATTAACAGTCCATTATTAGCTTCAGCAGAGTACAGATGAAAAAATAGCCGCTCTATATAATTAGCAAAAAGAATCAATCAAATGAGATAAACCATATAATAATTAATGAAAATGGAATACAAGATGGGCAAAACATATTATCACGATTGAACTAAACAAAATTTAGAATTACAGAAGATAAAAAATATAAAACGAACAAAGGAATAAAAGAAGGAAGACATAGCCACAAGCATACATGAAAATAAGTTATCAGATGTTAAGGAAGGAGTAAAGTATAAAATTTAATTAATTAACAAAACAAAAGACTGGATTCACTACACTTTAACACTGATGCACAATATAATTAACTTGGTTCAAACACTCAAACATTGAATGGCTCTTAAAAAACCAAATAATAATTATCAAAAAACTGTTCAATTCAATTAATAACACATTTGGAAATACCAAAATATTTTTTCAACGATATAAAACTTAACCTCTAGTTACAAGTTGAACTCGCAATTACTTTAGTTAATAAGAGTAGTGGTGTAAAGAAAAAATGTAATATTTGATTGAGTTTATGTGAAGGATTGTACTTTCTCGAATCATTTTTGTTAACTTTTGCTGTAATCCAAAGAACTTTTGACTGAATAACCATTGTAAAAGTAAATTCAACATCAAGACGCTTGGTGCTCAGTCAACGACCCAAACAAACGTAGCCAACCGCTGAGTTATAAATAATTCAAAGCCGGAGCATAACTTTATATATTTTCATAATTTAAAGAAAATGGAACATGGAAAAGATAAAGGAAGATAATGAAAAATTAGATAAGAAATTGGAGAAGAATAGTGAAGAAATATAAAGACAAATGAAGGAGGATATTGAAAAATTAAATCAGAAAATGGAGAAAAGTAATGAAACGTCAAAACAAAATAAAGAAGAATTGAAGAAACAGATCAGGGAAAATATTGACATGCTGAATACTAAAATCAAAAGCAATAATGAGAGCTTAAAGCAGCAGATAGATAAGAAAATGGAGGAAAATCATGACACCTTGAAGAAGAACCACAAAACTTTGCAACAGCAGTTGAAGGAGGACATTCAAAAAAGTAACGAAAAATTGAAGGGACAACTGAAGGAAGAATTGAAGGGACAAATGAAGGAAGATAATGAGAAAAATAAAGAAGAGTTGAAACAACAACTGGAACGACAGTTGGTAGGGTATCGTGAAGAAATTAAGCAGACAGTATCGGAAACCAATAAAAAAATAAAAGAGACCAATGAAACGGTAGTAAAAGTCCATGAAGAAATATTAACTAAAATGGACGTAATCAAAAGCACAAGTAAAAAGAGGGTTGAGGAACTTCAACAAGTAACCACAGCAGAATGCACGAAGACAAGGCAAGAAATGCTGAGAAATCTGGATGAGAAACAGAAGGAAATAACATCAGTACAAACAGATCCTGGTGAAAGGATGGAACGCGTCTATAATAACCTAAACCAGGTAGACGGCCAAGTAAAGGAAAACAAAGAGAAGATTGACGGAATCAACCGACGGGAGGCGCAAATGTAGGAAGAACTGGACTCATTGCAAGATAAACCATGCCATAGTACACAAATAATCAACAGTGATAATCGTGATCTCATTACCGTCCGGAGCTACCGACATAATCCCATGGAGTTCTTGTAGATGGTAGAGAAAAACAGAGAGACTCGATGGACAACGGTGCGAGGAATGATCGATGAAATGTTTAAAGATACCCACGATAATTGGTGGACAGCAACACGACCAGATATCCAAAATACACAAGACTTCAAGACACAATTTCGTGCCAAATATTGGTCTGAGTCAACCCAAAACGTAGTAAGAAATGACATCAGCAATGGAAGGTATGAATCACAATCAGGACAAACATTAACCTCATACTTCTTATGCAAGGTATGCCTGGCATGCATATAGTAACAATAGCTTTTTTGTTATCCCTTCTAGGGTGCTGGGTAGTTCTCGGTTTTTTAACAGAACCTTTTCACCCTCTTTATAGGTTATAATTCGTCCTATTGCCTTTTGATATTTGGCTTGCTGTTTCTCTTGGTCTTCGGCCACCTTGTTATAGAACTTCACCTGGTCAAACTTACGACCATCGTTCGTTGGGAACTCTATTATTTCTTCAATCTTTCGGGGGGTTGGTTTCTCATACATGGCGGAGTAAGGGGTAATTCCTATCGCTGGATGGTGGGCGAAATTTAAGAATTTCTCTGTTGCTGCTAAGTACTCTTGCCACTTTTTCTGTTGGTTGTGACAGTACGTTCGCAAGATTCTACCCACTTCTCTCAGTACCCTTTCAGCTGGATTACTACTTGGGTGGTAGACTGACGTCTTATATGTTTTAATTCCAAGTGATAATAATGTGTCCCGCCATCTTCTCCCTTTAAACTGAGTACCATGGTTGGTAATGATTGAAGATGGTTTACCTATCTCTGGCACATACAACTCTGTTATGACTGCGAGAACTTTTACTGTGGTTGCCCGATTAACCGGATATAGCTTTACGTATTTTGTATAATGGTCCATTATTATGATTAGGTATTTGTACCTGTGTCGACCACCACTACGGGGAAATGGCCCGCAGATGTCTAAAAACACTTTTTTGAGTTTCGCTTTCGATGTTATCGGTATCATTATACCTTCTTTCTTTATACATATTGTGTTGTGGTCTCCAAGTTGCATATAACTAACTATATTTAATATTACCTTGTGTATCCAGGTACACTGGTGCTCCTCCTTGCAACTTCAATGTTTCTTTAAAAACTACGCGTTTCGGGACTCATGGTCCCATCATCAGGTTGATAAAAAACAAGAATCACTCACATGGAGTACGTCAACTTAATAATAAATAAATAAAAAGTTTCACTCGCACATACCGCGTGTATACAATTACACAACTACACGATGCGCATCGTATCGGAACTTGCAAGCGACTAACCGTTACGCGTCGCACTATCTCTACCTTTATCTATGTGTTGTTCCAACACGCGTATGGCCGTGACATACAGTCCATTGGACTTAAAAGAAAGCTTGTCGTTCAAGAGCTGATTACCTTGGGTTTTTGAGGCCTTATAAATTTCAAATTCTTCCAGCGCGTCCATAAGCCTGCCCTTTTTACAGAAATGCAACGGCTTGAAGCAATTATAGTCAACCAGAACCATAATTACTCGAGTTTTCAAAGTAGCTTCAAGCCGTTGCATTTCTGTAAAAAGGGCAGGCTTATGGACGCGCTGGAAGAATTTGAAATTTATAAGGCCTCAAAAACCCAAGGTAATCAGCTCTTGAACGACAAGCTTTCTTTTAAGTCCAACGGACTGTATGTCACGGCCATACGTGTGTTGGAACAACACATAGATAAAGGTAGAGATAGTGCGACGCGTAACGGTTAGTCGCTTGCAAGTTCCGATACGATGCGCATCGTGTAGTTGTGTAATTGTATACACGCGGTATGTGCGAGTGAAACTTTTTATTTATTTCTTATTAAGTTGACGTACTCCATGTGAGTGATTCTTGTTTTTTATCAACCTGATGATGGGACCATGAGTCCCGAAACGCGTAGTTTTTAAAGAAACATTGAAGTTGCAAGGAGGAGCACCAGTGTACCTGGATACACAAGGTAATATTAAATATAGTTAGTTATATGCAACTTGGAGACCACAACACAATATGTATATTGAAGCTACTCAGGCAAAGTTGGTCTATAAATACAAAAGTATAAAAATCAAACTAATAAAAGCTAGTCTCGACATCAGATTTAATAAGAAATGCTTATACATGGATATAACGCCTAACTACGTTAGAGTTAACATCAAGAACACGTCTTCATCGGCTTCTGTCGCCCAAAAATTGGCTCAGAAAGTGTGGATGAAAGAAGAAATTAAACATCTTTATTCCAAAAAGACCAAATTAAACAGCGAACTGTATCATGCACACTTGGAAATTCTTAATAAAATTCACCCGGTTGTTGTTCATGAAGTCTTGTCATGTATTGAGACGCAGATTCGTAATATCATAAGTAAGGTCGTAAACATACAAAAAATAAAGTTTGAAAAATTAAAAAGAAAACAGTACCAAACGGACCGTAGTTACACATACAATAAACACACATTTTGTACACGTATGGTTAACGATAGCAACATAAATTTTACTAGAGTAGAAGAGAAATTATTGAGCAAAGGCCTAAATTATAACCTTCCAAGACTATCTAAACACAATATTATTCGTGAAGTAACTAATGCTGAAGCGGCCGTAAAAATACTAAGTGATCAAGATAAACAAAACGAGGCTCGCGTGTTCATTAATAACAAACTGAACCGTATGTTAAAAAGTGAAAAGCGTCCACCTGACTACAAATATCGCAGGGATATATAAACTGTACGCAATATTAAGCAAAAACTCGAGAACAATAATGCTATCATAACTAAAGCTAATAAAGGCAATACGATTATAATCTTAAATCAAGACGAATACAAACAGAAAGTTTATGAGTTTATTCACGATAATAACATACGTACTTTGACTAGAGACCCCACTACAAAATACGTTAGGGATATCAACAACTGTATTAATAGATCCACATGCCTATTTGATACACGCACTATGCGTCTGCTAAAACCAATACACGCCCAAGCTCCCGCACTTAACGGCCTCCCAAAATTACACAAGGAGAATATGCCCATACGTCCTGTGGTTAATTTTACCACAGCACCTGGGTATAAGGTAGCTAAGAAACTTTTACAGATCTTAAAAAGTAATATTAAAATAGACATTAACCACAGCGTCAGAAATAGTATTGAGTTTGTGGACAGAGTGAAATCGTTAGTAGTGTTACCACAATATAAGTTGGTGTCCTTTGACATTACGAACCTTTACACTAATGTTCCTGTGCCCCAAACGATTGATATTTTACAGAAAAACCTGGAGGATTCAGGCACTTTGGATCAGCAAAAAATCCATGAACTTATCGCGTTACTAAGAATAATATTAGGCCAGAATTATTTCGCTTTTGACAACCGATTTTTTGCGCAGGACGACGGCCTTGCAATGGGATCGCCACTTAGTGGTTTCTTGGCCGATCTTTATCTTAACTATTTTGAAAATGAACATATTTTATCGCATAGAAACAAGCTTTACAAAAATATCATCTCATACACTCGGTATGTGGATGACACATTCCTTGTTATTAATGGCACACATAGACAAATAGAAACCTTGAGTAAATACTTGAATAGTATACACTCAAAAATAAAGTTCACGTTGGAGATGGAAAATAACAGTAGCCTAAATTTTCTGGACATAACTGTGCGAAAAATAAATAATTTGTTTAGGTTCAACATCTATAGGAAGCCAACTGCCACAGATATTACTATTCACGCTTCTTCATTTCATCCATTTGCACAAAAAATGGCATCATTCAACTCGTTGGTTAACAGATTACTAAAAATTCCGTTAGAGGCGAAAGACTACATCGATGAGCTTAATACGATAAAGTATATCGCGGTGGCCAACGGTTACAATAGTACAGTTGTAGACAAAATAGTAGCGAGGCAGAGGAGGAACATATATAAAAATAGGAGCATAAACAAAACACACAACAGTGACATTAAATATATACCAACAGAATTTACAAATCTTTTGCCTAATACTATTAAGAACGTTTTTAAAAAACACGGTTTTGCAGTTTCTTTCAAAACGAGTAATTGTATTTTGAACGCTTTGAGACCAGTGACCAACAGACTAGTAGAAAACTGTTCTGGTATTTATAAAATAGAATGCGAGGACTGCAATAATTTTTATGTTGGACAAACGGGCAGGAAATTTCTGGATAGGTACAGAGAACATCTCCCTAGAGGTGATATCCAGAAGATAAAATCAAACTTTGCCTTGCATATAGTCAACCAGAACCATAATTACTCGAGTTTTCAAAGTAGCTTCAAGCCGTTGCATTTCTGTAAAAAGGGCAGGCTTATGGACGCGCTGGAAGAATTTGAAATTTATAAGGCCTCAAAAACCCAAGGTAATCAGCTCTTGAACGACAAGCTTTCTTTTAAGTCCAACGGACTGTATGACACGGCCATACGCGTGTTGGAACAACACATAGATAAAGGTAGAGATAGTGCGACGCGTGACGGTTAGTCGCTTGCAAGTTCCGATACGATGCGCATCGTGTAGTTGTGTAATTGTATACACGCGGTATGTGCGAGTGAAACTTTTTATTTATTTCTTATTAAGTTGACGTACTCCATGTGAGTGATTCTTGTTTTTTATCAACCTGATGATGGGACCATGAGTCCCGAAACGCGTAGTTTTTAAAGAAACATTGAAGTTGCAAGGAGGAGCACCAGTGTACCTGGATACACAAGGTAATATTAAATATAGTTACTTCTTTCTTTTCGTTGTTAAAATTGTCAGAACGGCTGATCAAGCGAAAACTTCATACCTTAGTGGAAATGCAAGGACACAGAAGAAAGCGATAGTGAAAAGTCAAAAGGGCAGAGACTACTTAGAAATTAGGACTACGAGTAAACTATCGTTGTTTTCTAAGGCAGTTCATCTGTAACTGATCATACAACACTACAAAGCTAAAAGAGTATTCTGTTACTGAAGTGTATTTTACAACACAGTGTAAGAATGAAGAAAATTATTAGCGATCAGAAAGATAATGTTAAAGAAATGTAATAAAAGGTAATGAAAGTTAAGGTATTGTATAAGTAATAGTAAGGAAATGTAAGAATGAAGATTGGAATAATAGGCTAAGAAAAGAGTAAATCTCTTTCTTACATGGTAACAATGTATGATTAAGATAATGTAAAATTACAGATTGAAGAATGGCATATGTTAAGATGCAAAATGTTTACCAGTGCAAGAATGCAAACTCATGTAGGAAGTTCTACACGTAAAAATAAATAGGGTCAATGGGACCAGATTAAAGGAGAACAATGGAAAGAATAGCTACACTTACGCATTATCAGCATCACTCGTAGGGGGAAGAAGGGAACTTGACTTGTTTTACCCTCCAACTAAGGGAAATTGAACAATTACTATTCATTATCATTGATAGTAGTGTATAAATACAAATAAAAAAAAAGTAATATGAAATATAAAAATATAATGTGTCTAATGATAGAAAAAAAAAAATTTTAATAAATAAATTTATTAAAAATTTTTTTTTACCAAGCGGAGGAATAATGCGACAATACAAGCATAGGCTGTAATGCGCATATATGAAATAAAATAAATATTTAATTTAATTTCAATAATATTTAATAGACGAGCAGGTGTGAAATTGGAAGCTGGCTTTCAAACAGGAATCAACAAGAAACATCATGCGATTACCGCTGTAAGCGTGTACACAAGTAAATAGTGTGTGTGCGTGAAGCCTGTTTGCACCTGAAAGTTTGCAACGTCACCCCAAGTAAATGCTAAATTAAGAGTATAATTAATTTTAAACAAACCATAAATGTTAGAAAGAATGTAAAAACTTCTAAAAATGTGTAAAAATCAGACACATGTGCAGTGCGAATTCTACGTAATTCGGACAATCGCATAATTCGGATTTTAAAGCATAATAATTACACTAATCAGGTGATCATCATGATAATTTCATATCATGTGTGTAATTAAATTAGACAATATTAGATCACCTTGAAATCCGCATTAAACAGTGCGATTGGCGAAAAAGTGCAAAAATGTGAAATGAGACGAGAGTGGGGGCATGGGGGCACTCACGCCATGGGCAGTTTTTGGACATGCTTATTCCTGAGGCAACAGGTGTGGTTTTCTTGGTGGATATAAATACGAGCCCAGGAGAGCCAAACTCTCTCTTCTAACAATCTTCAGTCGTGGCGGTACGCTATGTCCATCTGAGACGCGAATTTTTAATTACTTTGGGACAGAGTTAGATGCTATGTCTAACATCAACAAGACTTTTATATCGTAACTGTAAAGTATTACAGGAAATGTTTTGATTTCAAGTAATAAATGAAATACGGTACCTATAATAAAAAGTACCGTAACAAAAATTGTCGGACGTCTACGAGCAGTCTACAACTAAGAACATTAACTCTAGACATATGGCGAGACATATGGTGCGAGAACTTCTAGCAGAGGGACGAGACACAGAGCACTAAAGATAGTTCGATCACAACAGCAACCGATCCAGGGCAAAACGTCATTACAATCTACAGCAGCCGATGTACCATGAAGGATGAGAGACGGGAGAACGAGCAGTGAGACCAGGAAGGACAAGAGGACATCCAGGAGGAGAGGACCGACGGATCACTGGAGGACATGGGACAATCTGCATAATTTGAGGTGACGAAAAACCAATTTATAATTATCAAAGAATAAAGACATTGAAAGAATCATTTTTCTTTAATGAATGAATAGGCAATGTAAGAATAATTTAAATCCTTGCTTGGATAATTACCAAGTAATTAATTAATTAAAACTTTGTATTGAAAGCACATAAAGTAATTGGAAATAATCAATTAAGTATGTTAAAATGATTATAAAGCCGTAAAAGGTATTTTCAAGTACGGTATAGAATAAGAATGTATTAACAAATTTAAAAAGCACACATTCAGACTGAGTAGTCGAGAAATTATAATATAATAAAGAAATGTTTTACTTAGAATTGATAATATAATATCTAAGATATAAAATCTATTTTTGTGATGATAATACGGCAAGCAAAGAAACATTGAAACCATAGATAATGAATATCGTATGGCGAATCAATTATTACCATTATGTTATTATTTTTATTATGTTTGTTTGAATTAATAAATGAAAACATATTACGATTCCTAAAGGGGCTACTCTTATTATAATTACATCTGAACTCCAATTATACATACACGTTTTTAGTAATGTTATATATAAAGTGTATAAGTTAAATTAATGTACAAATTAAATTACACAGAAGGTTAATTTGTTACAATACATATTATCGTTTATATTTTGAAAACTGTTGTGTGTTGTGGTCGAGGTTTAATAAAATGGAAGTTTTTCACCTGCAGTATGAGGAATAGTGGATCCCGTGATGGTGATGGATGTTAGGTGGAGTTGTTACTGCTCCATGTTTTCTGGGCAGGTGTTCCTCCAATCCTGGAGGCTCCTCCGCATCTGACGGAGATGGGGAGCGTTCTGGAGCATCGCTCGCCAATGGTGAAGGCTGACATTTTCACCAATCTGTTCATCCCAATTCTCTTGATGGGTCGAGGACCCTGAGGCAATTTATAAATTTACGCAGCCATAGTAGTAGAACACTTCGAACAATCAGTAGAACAATTCGCCATCAGACTACTAGTGCTCTGTCGGAGGCCCAAAGTTACAACGAGAAGAGGCTGCGTTCCAATGAACCACGCTGGAAAAATGTACGGAATCAGCTGATCAGAGCCGACTCAATTTCGCCGACGGAGAGTGACTATACTACGTCACCGCTCACAGTCCCCGCGCTAATCCAGACGGCATATCACTGTCAACGACACACAGCCGGCACAAAATATGGACGGGAAATTTACGTTTAAACTTGCCGTGGAATTTAAATTCAAAATTTCCATGGCACAGTATTTACTACCTGTAATTTTCATGCACAAGTTTTAGTATGAATATTAAAAATGTCTTAGAAATCAAGATACAACACTAAAGTAAAATCAAACACACTGTCCTACAGTAAGAATATCTGTAGAATCATAAAAAATATCTTTACTTTTTAAATACCAGCCCATGGTTGATAAAAATAAGTACAAATCAGAGTATTTCAGAAAACAGTCTAACCAAGTAAATTTATGGAAGATTTCTAAAAAATCAGAAGAGTTGGCAGGTATGCACACATGTCTCTCGTCTTAAGAGAACGATTTTTAACCTTCATATTTTAGCTTGATGTGTCTAGAACATACTTTCTATGCACACTGTCATAAAATTATTTGTCCACATTTAGGTAAAGATGATGTTTAAAAGCTAAGTGAAAGTTTCCAAACTGAATCATTAAAATTAGTTGATGTCACTGAAGTCATATTTTCATTTCACAATTTTCATTGTTTCTACTCATATATATGAAAAACAGGAGGTAATGGTGAAGTCAAAATATACAGGCAAAATACAGTGTTTAATAAGAATAAAAGACCTTTATAGGATTATACAAAATTTATTACTACAGAATTAACATCAGTATATATTGCTAATATTAAATGGAAATACACATTATTTTTATAGTTACTGATTTCTAAAGATCACAAATCCTCGAGAACCACAGGAATGCATGAACCAGCTTTTAGCAGGACTGTACCAAAAGCGCACCCCGGAAACATATAGCAAGGGAGTGGTAATTAATTTTGTTCCCTATATAATACTGGGATGTATAATTATGATCAGGGCCTAGACTCTGATAAGTCATCTTTCAAACATAAAAAAAAGTTATCCTGATTTTATTCTTAGGTCATTTTATGCATTTTGCATTGTCCTCTTTTACTCTATTTGTACATTTATTTTTGTCATTTCTAATTTTTATACATTTTTGTTACCCTTGGATTGTTTTTTTTTTTTTTTTTAACTCATGTTGAATATATCAATATAATTTAATGTTGTTGAATTTTACAGGTGTAACATCTAAACTTCTAAAGTTTCACTATTCAGTTTCATAATTAAATAACATAATTATTATATTATAAAATCTAAACATAATTGTAAACATAATTTATACATCCTCACACTATTTTGATCTGACGATAGATTCCATTAGCTGATAGAGAAATTATTTTGTCACTTTCACCCATTTTTGACTTACAGACTGCACACGATAAAAAATCACACCATACAGATAATCAAATTATTTTATTTGTAAGAAGAATTTCATAGAAAATAGAATCCTTATTAAATCGAAAATTGTCTCAAAAGTATGTTTATGCAGTTCTGTTTTTGTTATTATTACTACTATTGATATTATTCCTACTACTAATATTACTATTATTAACATCATAATTATTTTAATGTATATGGTGATATGTAAATTGTTTTCACTTCATTGCACATTAGATATTATGCGGTTATTGTAAATAAATAGGTTTCAATATGAAAATTAACATTTTACATTTTAGGTCATGTTAGTGGAGTTGCCATATAATTTGAAACATCGTTTTTATAACTGATGATGTCTCAATATCATAAGTCAACTTAGTCTCATCACATTGTAACATAAAATAAACAAATACATAACATAAACATGCATTTCAGAGAATAATTGAACTTATCATATGTTGTTACACATCTTAGAGAAATCTAAACAATGATCCAGAAACAAATCAAAATACAATCATTAGTAACTAGTGTGGCAATACATATTATGGCTCAGTCCTGCCCAGTAGTACCGAAAGTAATTCTACAAGTACAATGATAAACTTTCCCATTTTATAACTGACCACCCTCATTTATAATTGTCACAAAATATTATCTAATGTTAAAAAATACTTCTTCATATATCTGTCTACAACAGTCTTCTCTATTTCTTCGGATTCTCAAGAAATGGAGGAACCCAGCCTCCAAATTCACGCTCCAATTCTTGAGCAACAGCAATGCACAAATGATCATTGTACGGTGCAGATACAACCTATATATAATAAACAAATTTTAAGTACATCAGATTGTAACATGATACACATAAATAAACTTAACACACACAGAATATTACAAAAGTCTTTTTTATGGAATGCTATAATTCTTTATTGAACAGCCGTATGTCCAAACAGCAGGAGAACAAATGTTTCTCAATTTAACATCAGTTAAAATTGTACTATGCTTCTATCATTCATCACCAAAAAATGAATGAAAGAATAGTTTTAGTAGCAACAATAAATAAGAATAAAGCAAGACATTAATTACTACAAATTCCCTTCATAAATGGTCTCTTTCTGACAAAAGAAAAATTGGAACATTCATCAGGTACAGATTTTACTATTACTGAAGAGTTCATTTATCAAAATTTGCTAAAAATAATAGATTAATCTCGCCATTGTTTTTCTTTTGAGTTTAAACCCCCTGCATACATGTAAGTAACATTAAAAATACAGTAATTTAATATTACCTTATTTTAAACAAGGTACTTAAAATTAAACGGTAAATTAAAAGATGTGTTAGTTAAGTAGAAGAAGTTATTATAAGATGAATAAATACAGGTCTTGAACTCAGACGACTACAGTGAGATGAACAATCACTTTTTTCCCTATATGTTGTATATGTGTTAACTCTATGGTTTTTATATTATGCTTGTGCAAGACAAAAAGGTAATAATATGACAAAAAGCTCTAAACAAATGGAAATGACAGCAAATAAAATTTAGTAATTTTTTCAAATCTAGTACTCTTTCTTCGCATATGTTGGTACAAAATGTTTTTGTTGGGTGGTATACATATTTGCATCTATACACGCTCACACACACTCTTTTTATTACACATACCATCACAAATATGTATTTTGTACTGAACATCAATTTAATTGTATTTTTGTTCTTTCTCATAGTTTTTATAGCTTTAGACTTGCCAATTAGATGTAACTTTTACATAACCTTCTTCTGAAAGACATTCAATACTGCATACTGCAATATTAAATTAAATTATCTACCCAATGTGCATGATGGATTTTCAATATTTCTATCTTCTTTCTTGTCCCTTCAAGCATCAGGCCTGTGGCCTGTTGCCGTACCTCCCTGACCATGGTACAACTCACGTTCCATTGCAGCCAAAGAGAAATCAACCAAGTATGGTGGCAATGAAGTGTATGTGTGTGCACACACACGCACGTATGGGTCTGTATCGTATTGTTAGTTATCTGGCCCAGGAATACCAGGCAAGACCTCTATATAATCCCTCATAACCAGCAATCGGGGGGAATCATCTTAAAAGTTGAATCATGACTTTGACTTGTTCCCATGATTGCAGCACAGTCACTGAGATTGTGAGTCTTGAACTTTACGACTGCGCCAGCTGCATTAGCTTAATTATTTCTATACACTGCATAATTTTTATTGTTTATACTCATGATCTGATGTATTTATTACAAAAAAAAAGGTTTGTACCATATATCAACTGTAACACAGTTAATAACGCACTATATAATCTAAAACTACAATAGCATCACTATGTTTCAGGAATCATCATGAATATTTTAATGTATATGGTGATATGTAAATTGTTTTCACTTCATTGCACATTAGAGATTATGTGGTTATTGTAAATAAATACAAGAATGTACTGTACATGTTGACACTACTGTTTTTCATTCTGATAATGATGAGAAGCCATGAATTCAGAAGACTATGTATTATTTTATTTTACATATGTTAATGTACAATGACATAATAATCATTAAGATATTCAGACATGTTTTAACCTTATAGATTAGTTCTTGCAATGATAATTAGTATCAGATGACACAAGGATGACAAGATTACATTTCCCCTGTAAGTGAATTGGCCTATTATTAATAAATATTTTTCCGAAAGTGAATTACTACTATCATGTTAAAATGTTACATGTTGTTTTTCACATTTTAAGGGGAAGAATACTAGTCTTTTTTGTTTCATGATTGCTACGAATTCTGGTTAAATTATCTGTTAAATTTATTATTGTTTTATGTTGTTTATATATAAGTATTATTAAAATGTCTAAGAATCCTATACAGTGCACAATAATTTTTCTGAATATTTATAATCACACCAGACTGCCACGATTAAAGTTGAAAAAGGTGACATAGGGAAATAAAGCTAAAACTAGTACAAAAATAAACATCAAAAGATGAAGTGATGTATAAAAGTATATATAAAGTTTAATAATTAACAAAACATTAATTTAATTTAACAGTATAACAAAACATTAATTTAATAATATAACAAAACAGGGTTATGATAGGAAAGATGCGGGCATGGCATTTGGCAGCAAATACAGGGCATACTGAGGAGTCATGCAATACAGAAATTGCCCTTAAAAAATTCACTTTATGGGGAATGTGTACAAAGAAACAAAAATTGTCCTCATGAAGTTATGTCCAGCCTTATGTAAAACTAACAATAATGATAACATTATTTACGACAACATAATTAAGCGAGGCAGTTCATAGGTTTAGACATGTAAAATAACATTACCTGTAAACCGATGGGGAATCCTTCTTCTGAAAGACCAAGAGGAACCTGTGTGGAAGGAAGGCGCAGGACATTTATTATAGCCCAATATGCAAAATTAAATGGACGGAAAAATGCAGTGTAGTGATGATGAGCTGGTGTTGAATGGCTTGGAAACAGAAGTACTCCGTTGTCTCCTAGCTTGTCCTAAACAAATGCCATCTTATGTTACTTGTAAATACTAACACTAAATATTTAATTCATATACTGGGTGTCTCAAAGAAAGGGGGAAGATTGGGAAACAAATATTGTTAATAAAACAATACTTGATAACAAATTTATTCATATAGTAATTAGATGAATATTATAATTACTTATATAACTTACTTATAGTATCACATATATAATTTAATAGCAAAAAATATCAGTATCCCTTTGAAAAATATCCTAATTTATGTTTTGAAGACATTATCAGGCGAGCTCCATGTCTGCACAGACATTTCCACAGTGTCTGACTTACACTTTATATGGTCTGACACAGGAGAGTTGTTTCATCTTGTATTCCAGAGTTACTGTTGTATGTTGTCACAAGAAATCGCATGCTGTCAGTCAGAGGATCACAGAGGTGATGAAATGTTACCATTTCTGAAAATCATATGGTTGACAAACAAACTGGGGTACAGCTGCCATTGCTCGTACTGTGTGTAACATTTCCTCACAGAATTTTTACTTCCATTAGGTTGAAGTTCCTTGACTGCTGCAAATTGTACAGATTTTATGAACATATAAACACTATTAATGAACACACACACTATTCTATGAACATTTGAATGATCTATATGAATAGATGCTGTCTGATGACCAATGGACTTCTCTTAACACCAACCCGATACTTTCTGGAAAACTAATATGTCACATCCTGCCTAATGCTTTCATTTTCAGTGCCGATCCCATTTCCTCAACAATTCATCCATTAACTGCATGTGCTGATGGCTCACAATTGTGATGATGAAATTATCTACATGCTGCCTCCACACTGTCATTGTTTTGTAAAATGCCTTGGAGAATTCAGCATCATTCCAATTCTCCATCATAACTAAACAGCAAGACAATTTCTGCTTGGTTCGTAAGATACCCAGTGCTACAAACAGTCCAGGCCTATTACCATATTTTTGAAAATTTCATACATCACCCTGTATTTTCAGTACCGGTACATTGTATATACACTTTTTTCATATAATTATTTTTTTCCTGAAACAGTTTGTTAGTTTATACTCTTTGTCGAATTATTTAGTATTCTAAATGCCTGTAAAGAAACTACAAACATAATATAAATCATTCATAACAGACTAACCTGAAAAAGTGTAAACTATATTTACACTGCCTTTGCCTACTATTTAACTCTTAACTTTCAGCTTCGCCCTGAATGATCCACACAGTACCACAACTATTTACATGAACACATCGCTTGATAAAAACCCTCAAAGAAATGCTATTGTGAATCACACAATCTACTGAGCACTGTATATAAATTTCGTATATGGCAACCTCACAACACACTGTCAGCTACAATCTCTCTAGTCA
Organism: Magicicada septendecula; assembly: GCA_034769895.1. NCBI lineage: Eukaryota > Metazoa > Arthropoda > Insecta > Hemiptera > Cicadidae > Magicicada > Magicicada septendecula. The sequence goes on from CM068372.1 coordinate 158,479,706, forward strand.
CATGACTAATGTGTTCTATTACTCAACATCAACATTTTGCACAAATTAGGTTATGACACTTGTTCTCACTTCACCTGTCATGCTATGTTTTCCATTGCTTTCCGTATGCCAATTGACCTAACAGAATGTATTCCAAAACTTACTTTGGCTATCTGGTATTTAATGGCAGCACTGCGCAACATACAGCCTCTCCCGCTTACTCACTATACAGTATACTCCATTTAAAACTGAAGAAGTTCTGATAACCGAGTGTGAGTGATATAACTTTAAGAACACTGACAGAGGTAATGCTCTGGATACTACAGTCAGCAGGTGCAACTGACTAGGTTGCAGATGGCCAATCAGCTGCCAATCTAAAAGATATCTGATTCAAAAGATACAAAAAGACACTGGACATACCCTTTGTCCAAGACAACTGGACATAGGATTTAGTTGCTGGAATGTTAAAGTCAAGATGGAAACCTCATGCTTAGCTCAGATTACTAAAGAAATGTCATTTGAATAAACTTAAACTTATTTTTCTGGGTTTAAGCAAAACTAAGTGATATGGTTCACATGAACATCACACAAGACAGAAATTTTGATTTCCTCTGGGAAAGTATAAAGTAAAAGGCATGAGAGCGCCATGGGATTTATATTTTATAAAACACCAAAAGAAGTCTATTAGGATGGAAGTATATCACCAATGAACTTAAAGTGACACACCTATTAAGAAGAGATGGAAAACAGAAAACTGCTTCTATTCACAGAAGCGCCATCACTTGAAGAAATAAATATTTCTATGATGCTATTGAAAAAGTCAGAAAGTCACAAACTATTATTCTTATAAGGGACAAAAGTACAGTAGATTTGCGATATTCCAGCCTACTGTGGCAGTTAGTTTGGCTAGATTTGGAAAATGCCGGAACATATGAAGGTCAATGCCCTTATAATCTACTGCATTAATTTCTCCCCAAGAATAATTAATTGCCTACTTTAACATTCTTAAATCCTGATACTGGTAAAACTTTTCATGCCACAAAAATAGTGCTTCTTACATTTTCAAATGTTCACACTGTTTTCATGATTTTATATCCTTGACACCAAATCCAGATGTCTGATTGCTACAATGATCTATTTCACTTGTTCTTTCCCCAGTCCCCGTAATGCTTTTACATACACAATTCCAATGCAATTTTCTTGGCTGATTAACCCAATTCTAATCTTCGAATTGCATTAACTTTCTCTTCCATTGTGAGCCAAACTTTTTTCTCTCGTTTTCACTAATTCTATACCATGCACTCACAAACACACAAAATCCTAAAACACGACACAACGACAAGCACACATTATAGGCATTATATTATAAAAATAGTAAACACTGTTTTATTATATTCTGTGGAAAGACGTACGTGAACATAACCAAGCACTTCCGTCAACTGAGCAAAAATAACTTCACGCATAGACATGAACACGACATACCCTGCCCACTCATTCTGCCAGTGACAAATTGTAGTTGTAGCACCTTAGATTGCATGAAATGCACACTTACTATTGCAGGTATGCCTTACATGTGCACAAGTTCTTTTGATATGTAAATAATTTTTTGTAACACTGACAGTTGGAAGTGAGCAGAATGCCAGAGGGCTGAATTATTATGAGCCTACTGAATTCTGAATGATTGCAAAGTTGGTACTGACAGTAACAACCATGAGAATTTACTGGAAACCACAGAATTGGTGAGGTAGTGAGAATAAATATTACTAATAGAAATGTGGCATAATCATGAGTTGATTATACAAGATCTATTCCCTACAAGCAAATAAAACAAAATTATATGAGCCTACCCAGATAATGCCACAGAAAATGAAATAAATCACAGTGCAGAAAATATCAAATGGAGTAGTTCTTTCCCAGATACAAGGAGTTTGGGAAGTGCAGACACAGTTACTGCCCCTTCTTGTTACTTGGACTAACACATCTCAAAACCTCATCCAGAAATGTTCACAATAGGGGTGACTGGAAAAAAAACTTTACACTGAATGCCTGAAAGACAGAGCAACACGTGGGTAGTTTGAGTGATCAATTCCGATGAAAGTAGCATGCCATTTGACAGGGGTGGTAACTGGACATGGACTGAAAATGGCTTTATAGAGGCTGGTGAGAATGTTCTAGGTGTCAAGGCACACAAGAAAAGAATGGTTATTGTTTCACATTTGACTGCTAATTGAGAAAAAGAAAGAAACAATTGAAACAAGTTAACTACCTCAACTAATGAGGAAGAAAATGAAGATTGCATGAAGAGCACATTGAGGCTACTATTAATATACAGAGGAGTGGTCGACAGGGCAAAATAAAGTGTTTGGACAAACTAGCTCATGAAGCTAAAAAAGTTCTGCAAAAAGTAATTATGTATTTGCAAAATAACTTCTGACAATCCACTATGATAATAAACAAAACTATCAAATTTAGCAAAACCCAATGAACAGTTAGAAAGCTGTAGGCAATATTTCAGCGAAACTCCAAACCCTACAGCACAACCACCAGTAGAGCAAACAGAACCAACTGAAGATCTGAAAATATGTATAACGTGTGTTGCAGAAGTAACTGCAGCCATCAGGTGGCTTAAGCCAGTTAAAGCTGCTGGACTGGGAAAAATACTGTCTTGAGTTCCTCATTCTTTATTTTCAAACTACAGCTGAAATCTTACACTTGCTTTTTAAATCTAAATGGAAAAATGAAACCATCCCACATGAATGGAAAAAGAGATCTCACAATAAAAGTTTCTAAGAAAGTTGACTTTGGCAACTATCAAAATTGGCAGTATGTTATTAAACACAAATAGTAAAATACTGGCAATAATAATAATTAGTAACGTGACGGTGAAAGTCGGGGAACCTTACATACATGCAAACAGGAAGATTCATGGAAAAATGATCCTGCACAGATCACATCAATACTCTATTCACAATAACAGGAATTTTGCCCACCACTCTACTTGATTCATAAGCTTCCAGTGTACTTTTTATACTCAAAACCACACAGCAATCTGGAGTGTTCTTACAGAGAAACACATTTCAGATAAAACCGAATCATCACAATCATTAACAAAAACTGCAGCATAGGATACACTACATGACGGAAGCGAATGTACTGACATGCCAGTAAATAATGGTATCGAACAAGGATGTGCTCTACCCCCCTTGCTATTCAACAGAGTGCTTGAGTATGGACTACATATGGCACTGATGAGCTACAGAATCAGGTGGAGTTTGTTCACATATTACATGCTCTAGACTATGCAGATGACATATACTTGCTGTCTCACCTTAGGGCAAAAATAAAGGTAAGGATAAAATGTCTGCAATAGAAAAATCAAGAAATGGGTTTAAAAGTAAAAAACAAACACAAACAAAACAAATCAGCTTCATCTAAACACTCAAAATGCTGAACCAATATATGTAAACAATCAGCCTACTGGGACTTGACAGAATCTGTTTACTTTGGTTCTACCATACATAAAGCTGCAACCACTAACTATAAAATTGAAGGACAGAAAAGGTTATTTGGAATGCTAAAAAACATCTGCTAATCAAAACAATACACCAATAGAACTAAAATTCACAGTTTTGACTCCAAATCTGTTCTCTCATATGTCTGTGAGACCTGCAAAATCACAGAAGCTATTAGCACAGAAAGGCAGTATTTATAAATACATATCTACAAATATTGTGCACTTATGGCCAGACCATATCACAAATACAGAAATGTGGAAAAGAAGAAACCAGAAATTGTTTGAAAATGAAATTCAAAGAAGGAAATGGAGCTGTCAGGGCCAACTCCTTTGAAAATTGGCAGACGCACGCTAACAAGCCACTGAATGGAACCCAAAGTTCTCACAGTAGAAGGCAACTGAAGATCACATGCAGAAGAACAATCTTCAAGGACGCAGACATGGTGGGAAAATAGTGGGAATAAACTGAACAAAGTGCCAACAACAATGGCTGGAAAGAACTAATGAGAATCTGTTCCACATTGTAACGTGACATACGATAGCAGAATGGTAAAACAATTATCATTAGAAAATCAAAGTATGAAAGAATTAATGAACAAGAATATTAAAATACTGTATAGCACAATAATGACATAAAAACTAGACAAAGACAGAGACGATGACAAAACCCAAGTGATTGGCAGAGGGAAGGATAAAAATAAATAACTTTATGACCATAACACAACCCCTTTTCAAACAATAATAAAATAGTAGATGTAATAATGAAAGTATAAAGCTATAGCCAAAAGTATGAGTAGGTCCATGTAAAATTACCAATACCTAAATGTAAATTGAGTAATGTTAAATAATACTGTTATTAGAATATGAAGGGAATAGATCCCTTATATAATAAATACCCAATGTTAATGATAAGGTGAGTTGTGTGGTTAGATCAAAGTGAAGAAAAGAAAGAAAAACAGTGAGTAATAATACTAAAGTGCATAACTGAACCAAGAAAATTATACTAACTCAAAGTCAGCAGTAGTAATAATGTGTAAAATGAATAATAAGTAATGCTTGAGTAAAAAATGATGAATGTATACTGTGAAAAAACTAAGGCATAATAGGCCTATCCAAGTGGAATAAGTAGAATTAATGGTCATGTTTTAAAATAAGAAAATAATAGTTAAGTAATAGTTATAGTTATCTGTTTGCATTAAAAAATATATAGTTGTCTTGATTGTTCATCTCTTCTTTCACAGCACTATCACTTTACTAAAAATGAACTTTATCTTGTGAAAAACTTACTTTTTCCGTCGGACGCGTTTCGGCTTAGTATCCGCCTTCTTCAGCTTTTAGTCAGACTGCCATCATTTCGTAACGGTTTTTGTGTGGAAGGTGTAGTGGGGGTGGTGTGTGGAGGAAGGGGATTGGCGCAGGGATTCAACTTGATGTTTGTTTTTTGTAAAATTGTGTCAAAAAGTGTATGTGATTTATATTGTAATTGATCGTTGAGTATGTTGTTTGGTTGTGTTGTGTGGTGTTTATATATTTCATATTGTTCAGTTGTGTTAAGTTTTCGGCCTTTAGGTAAGTAATATAAAATTTCGAGATTGGTGTCTATGTTGGTGTACCTATGGTTTTCTGTGTGTATGTGTGTGGCAAATGCGGAGTGTATATTGTTGTTGGTTAGAGCTTTTAAATGTTCAGAATAACGGGATGAAAAAGATCTTCCTGTCTGGCCGATGTAGAAACTATTGCAGTCATTACATTTTAATTTGTAAACACCTGTTTTGTTATATTTGTCTATGTCTGTGTTTGTATTATTGATGTGTTTTGTAATGGTATTGGTTGTTCTGTATGCTATTTTGTATTTGTGTTTTCTGAATGTGTTGGCGATTTTGTGTGTGTAGGAGTTGTGGTATATGTCTAAAGCTAAATAAAAATATATATATCTAAAGCATGTTTAATGAATAATAGTTAATGAGAGTAGAAAGGTAGGCAATGTATTAAAAAATAGCACGTGCATAGAATGTTAGAAGGAATAGTATTATGTTTTAAAAATGATACGAATCATCAAATGTTACATGTTAATTTATTGTGGTTATGTTTAAAATAAGTCTGTTTCATGAAACTCAAGAAATATGTTTTAATAACTGTATAAAGAAAGTCAGGTGATCTAGGCATAAGGAGCCTATAGTGAAAAAACAGTAATTTGTAAAATTTGATATTATAGCAGTAATAAGTAAGGACAAAATGTAGGTAATACTATTAGAATTGATAATATAAATTTAAGGACACATAAGGTATATCAAAAGAACCAGTTATAAAATAATTAATATAAAAACAAAATTGTTAAAATAGTAACTTAGTAAATACTGAACAGAAACTACTCATGTTTGGTTTCTAATTAAATTATAAAAGAAATGCAATGCAATAATGTTATTATCTTAGGAATTCAAAGTAGTATATAAGAAAGTTATACTAATTTAAAAATATTTGTTAATTTTGTAAAAATTCAGTAGTAAAATCTAACAATGTAAACAATATTTTCAACCAATAGGAGTATGAGGCCAGCTGCTGTGACAACCAAACATTAACAGAAAAAGTCATGAGTCCACTATTAGATTCAGAGAAGAGCAGATCAAAAAATTCATGCAGCTCAATATAATAATATAAAAGTAATAAATCAAATAGAAATGAAATAGTAATGAACCAAATTGAGATGATGAATAATAATAGTATGACAAGAAGAAAAATACCCAGAATTATTTGAAATTGAAAGAAAAAATATACTTAATAAATTATAAAAGAAAAATGAACTCAGAGAGACAAATCAGATGCAAAGGAATGTGATAAGTATAAATTAACTTAAAAAACTAAAATGAAAAAAGACTAATCTACACTGTGACACTTTTTTCACTCATTAATAAACTTTATATAAACACTCATTTAACACTTACAAACTTGTGTTCAATTTTATTTGACATTATTCATGTTAATTATTGCAGAATAACATTTTTCACAAACCTAATTACTAAATTTTATTGGTTATTGGAAATTTAACAAAGTTAATGTTAACAATTTAACAATTGTTAACAAAGTTAAATTATATGCTAAACCTAAAAAATTGTGTTTTTGAACTCAATTTTTTTAATACTTTTCAGCAATTTTCTTGTAAACTAGTACAGGTACCATGTGTGGCCTGAGATATTAAAAGAAAAGGATCCCAGTGCTCTATCTGTAGTAGTTTACAAGAAAATTGCTGAAAAGTATTAAAAAAATTGAGTTCAAAAACACAATTTTTTAGGTTTAGCATATAATTTAACTTTGTTAACAATTGTTAAATTGTTAACATTAACTTTGTTAAATTTCCAATAACCAATAAAATTTAGTAATTAGGTTTGTGAAAAATGTTATTCTGCAATAATTAACATGAATAATGTCAAATAAAATTGAACACAAGTTTGAGAAATCTGACTTGGATTTTCAAATGTTATGCATCTATACGAAACACAAAATATCCTATTTTATTTACAAAAATATCGGTATGGAGAACCGAACATGACTTCCATGTTCTAAGACTTATATTTTAAATCATTTACGAAATGAAATGTTTCCATAGAAACTACTTCTTTCCACTTATTGCTTCAGTCTTAACCACAGTACTGTGGTCACTAACGTATACTAACGTGGTCAATAACGTTATCGCAATCGATTTTCACTGATGATGGCAGTCGACGGCACTGCCGAAACGACTGGTTTTGCAGAAAACTTTGGTCTACGGCCAAACAGGACGGGAAGGAATTTTAACAACAAACTACTTCTTTGTTGCTGATAACGTAGTACATATATAAAAAATTATCTCCTCCACCTTCAACTATAATTTTCATTTATAGAAAATTAAGCCCACCCCGTTCAACTAGCCTCTTCATTTATAGATATTTCATCTACGTTTCTACAGTGGATTATTAAGATATTATTATCAGGACACTTTATTTATCAAAATTAAGTACTTTACTCTTGTTACAACAAAAAATGTTTTCAGGTAAACTACCCTTTCCCCCTAACCGATCTTCACCAAAATCAATAGGCCTTGAGTCCTGTACAACTCAGGCACATATGTAAACAATTATTTGATTCTATTTGAATTTACGGCAGTTATCATTCGTCATGAAAAAATTTCTCTTGTTACAACATAAAATGTTGCAGATAAATTACCACTTTCCCTTAACTGATCTTCACCAAAATCAACAGGCCTTGAGTTCTCTACAACGTGGGGAAGTATGCAAAACATTATTTGATAAGTTTGAATTTATGGCAGTTATCGTTCGTCATAGAAAAAATTACCCTTGTTATCACATAAAACGTTGCAGGTAAACTACACCTTTCTCTTAACTGATCTTCACCAAAATCAATAGGTCTTGAGTCCTCTACAATTCAGGGATGTATGCAAAACATTATTTGATTTTGTTTGAATGTGCGGCAGTTATCGTTCGTCATACAAACAATTACTCTTGTTACAACATTAACAGTGGTAGGTAAACAAGAGAACGTTTTTCATGAACGATAACTGCCGAAAATTCAACCATAATCAAATAATATTTTGCATACCTTCCTGAGCTATAGAGAACTCAATGTCTGTTGATTTTGGTGAAGATCGGTTAAGGGAAAGGGGTAGTTTACCTGCAACATTTTATGTTTTAACAACGGTAATTTATTCTATGACGAACGATAACTGCCGCATATTCAAACAGAATCAAATATTTTTTTGCATACGTTCCCCAATTGTAAAAGACTGAAGGCATGTTGATTTTGGTGAAGATCGGTTAAGGGAAAGGGGTAGTTTACCTGCCACATTTTATGTTTTAACAAGAGTAATTGTTTCTATGACAAACGATAACTGCTGCACATTTACACAGAATCAAATAATTCTGTGCATACCTTCCTCAATTGTAGAGAACTCAAGGTCTGTTGATTTTGTTGAAGATCGGTTAAGGGAAAGGGGTAGTTTACCTGCAACATTTTATGTTGTAACAAGAGAACGTTTTTATGAAGAATGATAACTGCTGTAAATTCAAAGAGAATCAAATAATGTTTTGCATACATTCCTGAAGTTTTGAGTACTCAAGCCCTATTGACGTTGGTGAAGATCGGTTACGGGGAAAGGGCAGTTTACCTGAAACATTTTTTGTTGTAACATGAGTAAAGTACTTAATTTTGATAAATAAAGTATCCTGATAAGAAGATCTTAATAATCCACTGTAGAAACGTAGATGAAATATCTATAAATGAAGAAGCTAGTTGAACGGGGTGGGGGTAATTTTCTATAAATGAAAATTATAGTTGAAGGGGGAGGAGATAATTTTTACATCCATGTTCCATAGGGAAATGGAAGTATGGTGATGGCAAAAAAAATCGTGGTCGAGATTATTGCAGATTCTGATTGTACTACCCTCAAAACATGAAAAAAAGTCATTTTTCGAAAAGTGTCTGTGTGTCTTTCTGTAGATTTTTTTTCTATGACAAACGATAACAGCCGCAAATTCAAACAGAATCAATTTTGCATACAGCCCTGAATTGTAGAGTTCTCAAGACCTTTTGTTTTTGGTGAAGATCGGTTAAGGGAAAGGGGTAGTTTACCTGCACAATTTTATGTTTTAACAAGGGTATTTTCTATGGCAAATGATTACAGCCGCAAATTCAAACATAATCAAATAATATTTTGCATACAGCCCTGAATTGTAGAGTTCTCAAGACATATTTTTTTGTTGAAGATCGGTTTAGGGAAAGGGGTAGTTTACCTGTAACGTTTTATGTTTTAACATGGGTAATTTTTTTTTGACGAATGATAACTGCCAAAAATTCAATCATAATCAAATAATATTTTGCATACCTTCCTGAGCCATAGAGAACTCAATACCTGTTGATTTTGGTGAAGATCGGTTAAGGGAAAGGGGTAGTTTACCTGCAACATTTTTGTTTTATCAAGGATATTTTCTATGGCAAACGATAACAGCCGCAAATTCAAACAGAATCAAATAATGTTTTGCATACAGTCCTGAATTGTAGAGTTCTCAAGACCTATTGTTTTTGGTGAAGATCGGATAAGGGAAAGGGGTCGTTTACCTGCCACATTTTATGTTTTAACAAGAGTAATTGTTTCTATGACAAACGATAACTGCCCCACATTTAAACAGAATCAAATAAGGTTTTGCATAAGTTCCTGAAGTTTTAAGTACTCAAGGCCTGTTGATTTTGGTGAAGATCGGTTAAGAGAAAAGGGTAGTTTACCTGCAACGTTTTATGTTTTAAAAGGGTAATTTTATTATTATGACGAATAACTGCCGCATATTAAAAGAGAATCAAATAATTTTTTGCATACGTTCCTGAAGTTTTAAGTACTGAAGGTCTGTTGATTTTGGTGAAGAACGGTTAAGGTAAAGTGGTAGTTTACCAGCAACGTTTTATGTTTTAACAAGGGTAATTTTTTCTATGACGAACGATAACTGCCGTAAATTCAAAGAGAATCAAATAATTTTTTGCATACTTTCCTGAATTGTAACTGCCGGCCTATTCATAGAACTGAAGGCCTACTGATTTTGGTGAAGATCGGTTAAGGGAATGGGGTAGTTTACCTGCCACCTTTAATGTTTTAACAAGAGTAATTGTTTCTATGACGAACGATAACTGCCGCACATTCAAACAGAATCAAATAATGTTTTGTATGCATCCCTGAATTGTAGAGGACTCAAGGTCTGTTGATTTTGTTGAAGATCGGTTAAGGGAAAGGGGTAGTTTACCTGTAACATTTTATGTTGTAACAAGAGAACATTTTTCATGAAGAACGATAACTGCCATAAATTCAAACATAATCAAATACATTTTTGCTTACTGCGACAGATTAGTTTTGCTAAATTTTTATGTAATGCTAAATTGGGATGACCCACACTTTGTAGCGATAACTTATCTGCAACAACTAATGTGACATAGTTTAAAGGGGATATCAGGTGTATCTGTAATAATAACTATGTAACTTGTAACGGTATTTCAAATTTATTTAGTAATAATGAAATTGTGTGCAAGGCACTTATTCAACTTAAAAACATTCATTATTACTTTGTTACTATGCCATAAGGCTTACGCTGTATACATCCTTACTGACTAAATATTCTATTCTAATAATTACTTTATTAAAAATATCATTTCCTGACTACTCAGTCAATTAGTGTGCTTCTAAATATCAATGCTTAAATATCTTTTTAGATATTGTAACGAAATTCAAAATATTAATAGCTACTGAATTTATCTTTCTTTTTCAGTACTGATTTATAAAACTCTAATTTTTACTTAAATGCTTTGTATTCTTTTCATTTCAATACTAATTTAAGCTCTTGTTTATGTTAATCTTACTTCAATAATACCTACCATTTTAACTCTATATTTAACAAGAAACATTGGCTCTTAACTTTAAAGTAAAACAAGAATGTCTTTAATTGTCTTTGAGTTAATTGTTCGACTAAGAGATAAATAAATTGTTTATCACCTTATTGTTGTCAATCATGCTCAATCGCAACCAATCCATCTGTAATCGTCCTCGTCTCGAACTTCAGCATCAATTCCTCTTGTCCAGCGTCGCTTCTCTTGTCCAGCGTCATTTCCAGACTTCAGTAACGTTCCTCTTGTCCAGCGCAGCCGCTCTAGACTCCAGTACCATTCCTCTTGTCCAGCGTAGTCGCCTCTACACTCAAGCGTCGTCTCGCTCTCTGGAACTAAGTCGTCAGCTCTCTCGCTCTCCGGAACTTCATGTTACTTCTTCTCGTGCTGTTTCGGATGTCAATTGATCATCTTATATAGATTTTCTTCTCGTGTAATTCTGTTACTATTTACAAGTGATTGTATTTACAACTTAGTTACATAGTTGTATGTAACTGGAAGAATGAAACTATTTACACAAAAATAAATACGCCGTGCAGACGGACAGAAGCTCCCGCCGCAACTATGGGTGATCAAAAAAGATAGAACTGTACCGTGTGTGTCCTATTTATACCCACATCTTGGTTAACACCTGCAGTTGTACAAAATCGACATGTCTGAAATTGTCTCTGGGCTTTGTTCCCCCACTCCTCGTCAATTTCGCTATTTCTTACATTTCTGTGAATTGCAGAGTCCTGTGAGTATACTCTTATACCCATCTTATAACTATTTTCACTACACATGTTCACTGTACTTTTGGACATTGTAACTTAACCCTTGCGATCGTACACAGTTTATTTCGCACTACACTCGTACGGTGTGTCCCTTTCATGGTTTTCGTACACAGTATGTAGTTAATTTTATTACATTTTACTGTGTCTTTGGATTTTACTCCTTATTTATAGTTTATGAATAATTACGGAAAAACAGTAATTACATAATTATTCATACTGGGGTGGCAAAATCGCCTGCGTAGACCTGCATCACACACACACATTCAAAATACTATTGTACACACTTCCAGTTACATCTGTGTGTGTGTGTGTGTGTGTGGACAAGTCGATTCAGGTCGAAACACCTGTCCATATTTTTGTCTGAGCCAAGCTTGCAATCCCTGACATGCTTACTTCTAATACATTATTAATTACTAGCAAAATACCCGTGCTTCGCTACGGAGTTTCACGTTGTACGTAATTGTACAATTATTGCTCGCTTAATAGTATAGCATTAGATAGCTTGTACAAATTCTCAACTCTTAGTTTGTTTATTTACATTCATAGCAACAGCTATTTATTATTTATTTCGAGAAAATCGTTAGAGCCGTTTCCGAGAAAAAAAAGGACATACATTTATTAATTAATTGAACTTCGAAATTTCCTCGACTGTAAGAACCTGCAAACAACGAAGTTTTTCAATTTAAAACAATGATTAAAAACTCAGAACTAAATGTATTCAGGGTTTCCAATAAACTGAGATGTCAACCACTTCATTTACAAAGTATGCAATTCCCGCGATAAATTTCATTATTTGGTTTTTTGCCCCTTAGGAGTGAAAGTTTTTAAAACCGTTTCTTAGTGAGCACCTAAGACCTATGATGAAGCTACGTTCAAAGTTTCATTGATATCCATTCAGTGGTTTCAGAGATATCGTGATCAGTGAGTCAGTCAGTGGTATTTGGCTTATATAGATATCTATATCTAGCCGATTTACCCAGCGTTGCTTGGGTTCATAATTTATTCATAGGTTCATAGGCACCTATTCTTGTTCTAACGTTATATTACTTGTATATTGTATAATCTTCCTTATATTGTTACGTTCGCATTCTCACTGGAGGAATACTTTGTAGCGCACCTGTTTAAGAACATGTCATAAACTGTATTCTTATATCTGGAGAAGAATTCTGTTGTGCGTGATGCTCCTGCTCGATTTCTAACTCTGGGAGAGGGCGAACAGCTAAATTAGTTTTCAATAAAATGTCTACAGTACTTGCACGCGCTGCGTATTTACTGTCTTTTATAATTCATTGTGTTAATGTTGAAATAAGGCATTTGTTAAATTAGTGTCTCCTAAACTTATTCTAACAATACAATACCTCTATAGATTTCAGCTTATCAATTTTTAAATTCAAACTGAAGCAAGTGCATTTATATTGTCTGAACACTATGATCTGAATACATTTGCTATCAAAACTTTGTTTTTTATACTCGCTTATAACTTACTTCGATCTTAACTTATCCACTTTTAAATTCAAACTGAAACAACTCTGAATTCACACACTATTAAGAAGTTTCTTAAGATGCATACACCACCTTTGATATCATAACCTATATCTTTATTTATAAGAACCGTGGACTCTGGCCCCGCCGTCTTCCGCGGGATCCGACCTAAGACTCCCCGGGTTCCGTGGATGAACTCCGGGGAAGGCCCGTCGGACGACTCCCGCGCTATTTCCTACGCGGGAGACTTCCACCGATGCTATGGTAACCAGAATCTATTCTATTGGGTTGCCATAGTAACCAGATCTAATAGTTTTTAAGACCCAAAGGACCCCCCAAAGGATCGTATCGAAAAAACACTTGTCCTATGTTGGTTCTCCCATTGCGTAAAATATTTGTGCCAAGTTTGGTTGAAATCGGTCCAGTGGTTTAGGAGGAGATGTGGAAGACCCCAAAGGACCCCCCGAAGGATTGTATCGAAAAAACACCTACCCTATGTTGGTTATCCCGTTGAGTAAAATATTTGTGCCAAGTTTGGTTGAAATCGGTCCAGTGGTTTAGGAGGAGATGTGGAAGACCCCAAAGGACCCCATCGAAGAAAACACCTATCCTATGTTGGTTCTCCCGTTGTGTAAAATATTTGTGCCAAGTTTGGTTGAAATCGGTCCAGTGGTTTAGGAGGAGATGTGGAAGACCCCAAAGAAGCCCCCAAAGGACCCCATCGAAAAAAACACCTATCCTATGTTGGTTCTCCCGTCGCGTAAAATATTTGTGCCAAGTTTGGTTGAAATCGGTCCAGTGGTTAAGAGGAGATATGGAAGACCCCAAAGAACCCTTCGAAAAAACACCTATCCTATGTTGGTTCTCCCGTTGCGTAAAATATTTGTGCCAAGTTTGGTTGAAATCGGTCCAGTGGTTTAGGAGGAGATGTGGAAGACCCCAAAGAACCCCCCAAAGGACCCCATCGAAAAAAGCACGTCACCTATGTTGGTTCTCCCGTCGCGTAAAATATTTGTGCCAAGTTTGGTTGAAATCGGTCCAGTGGTTTAGGAGGAGATGTGGAACATATGTACATACATAGATACATACATACAATAGGGGGGGGGGGTTGCCCCTTAGGAGTGAAAGTTTTTAAAACCGTTTCTTAGTGAGCATGATGCTATGTTCAAAGTTTCATTGATATCCATTCAGTAGTTTTTGCTCTACGTTGATTCTGTCAGTTAGTCAGGCAAACTTTCCCCCCCTTTTCCCCCTTTAAAGGTCGAATTTCCAAAAATCCCTTCTTAGCGGATACCTACATCACATAAGGAACCTACATGCCAAATTTCAAGTTTCTAGGTGTTATAGTTTCGGAGATTTCGTGATGAATCAGTGAGTCAGTGGTATTTCTCTTTTATATATAGATTTTACAAATTGTTATGTATGTTTAAATTTTTATATTCAATGCTCAGTATAGCACTTATCTGTACTGTCGCAATACATCCCTAAATTGTAGAGAACTCGAGGCCTGTTGACTTTGGTGAAGTTGGTGAAGATCGGTTAAGGGAAAGGGGTAGCTTACCTGCAACATTTTATGTTGTAACAAGAGAATTTTTTCGTGACGAACGTTAACTGCCGTAAATTCAAACAGAATCAAATAATTTTTTACATATGTGCCTGAGTTGTAGAAGACTCAAGGCCTATTGATCTTGGTGAAGATCGGTTACGCGCAAAGGGCAGTTTACCTGAAACATTTTTTGTTGTAACAAGAGTAAAGTACTTAATTTCGATAAATAAAGTATCCTGATAAGAAGATCTTAATAATCCACTGTAGAAACATAGATGAAATATCTATAAATGAAGAGGCTAGTTGAATGGGGTAGGGGTAATTTTCTATAAATGAAAATTATAGTTGAAGGGGGAGGGGATAATTTTTTTATATATGTACTACGTTATCGGCAACAAAGAAGTAGTTTGTTGTTAAAATTCCTTCCCGTCCTGTTTGGCTGTAGACCAACGTTTTCACAAAACCAGACATTTCGGCAGTGCCATCGACTTCCATTATCAGTGAAAATCGAGTGCGATAACGTGAGATGGTACACGTTAGTGACCACAGTACTGTGGTTAAGGCTGAAGCAGTAAGTAGAAAGAAGTATTTTCTATGGAAATATTTCATTTCGAAAATGATTTTAAATATAAATCTTAGAACATGGAAGTCATGTATGAGTCTCCATACCGATATTTTTTGTTGTGTAGTGTGGTGTTTCAGTATTAACGGGCCAATTAGGCCAACTATATGTTCATCTATTACAGCATAGCACACAATGACTGAAAAGCTATGCTCAAAACTTAGTGGTACAGCAAAATTGCAAAATTTCTTGCAATCTTCCAAACTTGTCTGGATGTTTGCACAATCCTCCTTTTCACTGGTTTATATTTTAAACCCACGTTTTATCACATCCTACTGGCAGTATTCCCTCACGTTATCCACAATGCTACTGACTCCCAATTCATCTCATTATTCATTAACCTGTAGTCAATGATGAACACGCCAAAATTTATTCTAATCTGGTATCACAGTTGGTGATATGTTCTATCTCTTGTTTGAATTTTTCTCCATAACTATAGACTTCGTAACAGTCAAAATAATGAAGTTTGTACTAGTTTTCCTTATATATATATATATATATATATATATATATATATATATATATATATTTTGAGAACAGTGAATTTGGCAAAACCCATGGCTTCCTCTATAAGAACTTTTAAATATCAATTATTATATGGAAAATGACATCCCATTCATTCTATTATGTTTAAAACAAGAAACCATTACAAACAAGATATTTTTTGTTGCACAATGTAAAACAGTGCTGTTTATAATGATTTTTCTTCAAACCCCATTGTAATCGCCACCCCCTCTCCTTCCCACCCCCACACACATTATTACCATCTATCTCTTTTGATAAACATGTCAAAAACTTACCAACAGTTCCTTGCGAAGCTGTGCAGTTTCTTCTTCAGCCCATTTAGCATTCACGGGAGGCAGTATTTCTGCTTCAATTAGTCGCAGTATAGCTGGGAGAGTGTGATGACACTGGCCAATCAGCATTTTTGGTAACTCTGATATTAATTTCACTTCACTCTAAAATCAAATTACAGTACATACAGCATACATGTAACAAACAAATACGAGGCACGTCCAGAAAGTAAGAATACAAGGGCTGTGTAGGACATAGGGAAATTTTTTTTTCAAAGTTGGCACCCGTGACGTGTAGACGGGTTCTTAACGGTCAAAATGAGACATCGAGCGCCTCAGTCCGTTACAAAATGTCGTCGCAGCAGCTTAACACGTCAACCAGTTCGTCCCCCTTTAGCTCCACGTACTGAGGGTGAATCCTTTCTCGACTCAATTGTGACTGGGGACGAAACATGGGTGTGTCACTATACTCCTGAATCAAAAAGACAGTCTCTGCAGTGGCGCCATACCCATTCGCCAACATCCAAAAAATTCAAAGTTGTCTTCACAGAGGAAAATCATGGCATCCGTCTTTTGGGACCGGAACGGGATCTTGTTGGTCGATTTCATGCCCAAAGGGACCACCATCAATGCTGCTGCATATTGTGAGACCCTAAAGAAGTTGAAACAAAAAATCAAAGAAAAGGAGGGGAATGCTGACTCGTGGTGTGTCACTCCTTCATGACAACGCCAGACCCCATACCGCCCGGCTCACTCAGGACCTGCTCGTGTCGTTTGGATGGGACATTGTGACTCACCCACACTACTCCCCAGACCTGGCACCCTCGGATTACCATCTTTTCACCAAATTGAAGGAGTTCTTGGGTGGACAGCGATTTTCGGACGATGAGGAGGTCATGGAGACTGTGAAAAAGTGGCTTAAGGAGGTGGAGTGGAAGGTATACGACGAGGGTATACAAAAGCTGGTGCCCAGGCTTCAAAAGTGCATTGACCTCATCGGCGATTATGTGGAGAAATGATAACATATTTTGGCACATACTCTGTACATTTCATTAAAATATATTCATTTTTCGATTTTTAACAAGTGTTGTATTCTTACTTTCTGGACGTGCCTCGTACATACATAATAACAAAGTGGATTAATAGAATCATGTATGTAGAATGTTAAACATATACTTAACAGGATCAAATGAGTCCTCATACTAAGATGAATGGTTAGAATTTTTGTTCAGCAGTTTTATACAGTGTACTATTTTATACAATTTTGGTATACAGGGTGTGGATGTAACAGTACATAAGGCCTGTTGTCATAATTATGGGATTAAGGGATTTCGTATTGTATTTTATTATATTTATGAATGTCAACCATGGTTAGGTCAGTTTACCCATGTCCAAAGAAACAACGCATATTCAACAAGAGGGGAATGATTCCAAGGTCACCGGCTGACGGGTGAAACCGAACACATACAATGGCGGTATAAGTGAAGACAGACTCTAAATATCAATTCTCATTGGTCCACAAGGCTGTGTCGTCATTAATAAATGATAATGACGTATCAACAATACCGTACAAACCAGGGCGTTGGCCGTAGAAACACAAGACGGTGACGTCAGATATACTACTACATACACAAATTTTGTGTATAACCCGTTCTCAGTCCATTACAGCACATCACAATGTTAACACGCTCAAATTTTGCTGGCACAGTTTTGCCAGTAGAAGTGTTTATTAATTAGTTGAAATGTGATTAAACAATAACTATTATGTAGCAATGCCAGCCGCTACCTAACATGGCAAAGTAAATTCAGTGCAACGCAAAGAACAGACTAGACTATGAAAGGCGCCGAACATCTGGCTCTAACTGGAGGACTTCTGAAGGGAGACAGCAATCACAACTCAGGAAAGTTTCAACTTAATTAACCATTATTCTTTTGTCGAAAATGAGCTCTAAATTCTAAAGTATAATTTACAAGAACGTACCAATAAATAACATGGGGGTAAAGAGTGTGTGCGTGGGTGTAAGAGTATGTCTGCATTTATAAATCATGAATAAGGAAATTGAGGCATTGGTTTGTCTTTTATAACTTGGTAAACCATAGAGAGAGAACTGCAGTCTCTTTGAAATGTTTTGTAACTAACCAAGTATCCAGTCAAATCACGAAATAATAGAAAATAAGTAATTATTAATAAAGCGGAAATACATGTAGAAATCATTTTGTTTGTGATGGTAAGGCGCCATCTTTGTTCTTCTTTGTAAGTGTAATTAATGAAAAGATAGAGTATTAAACAAATCATATGTCAACACCAACGTTATTAGAATTATTATTTCGAAAACCTCTACTGTTTCTGAATCTCGCTGAGAAAAATAATCCTGGCCCTTAGAGATGAAACTCATGTTGTGTATAAACCATGTGCTCGAACCGGAGTGGCATGGAACAGTCAGTAAGTAAATACCGGAGTGGCATGGAACAGTCGGTTGGTATTTTACTTATTAGTAACAACCAAATATAAAATAACAATAAGAGAGAAACTCAACAAATGGCCCCCGAACTGTGACATTATATAAAATTATTTTATATAAAATAGGCCAGATTCGGAAACAGCGGGAGTGGTGAAATGATTTGTAACATAAAACGTGAGAGGTTATAGAGACGAGTAGGTTATGCTGACAAAGTAAAGACGTATAAGCGACAATTACAATTCAATCGTTATTTTAGTATTAGAATAAATTTCCACTAGAATGGCAAAAAATAACGAGAGTATAGAAATGAACAACACCGAAACAGAATCTATGATATTGAACGAAATAAGTGCCAATTCGACACCTATGGCAATTAGCAATAAAGTGTCATTGGAAGACTTGTTTCAATTAATGAAAACACAAAATAATCAATTAAGAGAACAGATTGATGAAAAATTTAACCAGCAGAATGTTAAATTTAATGTAAAGTTTGACAGTTTTGATGCCAAATTAAATGAACCAAAGAAACAGAGTAATTTGCGAAATGTAAAATTAAACCAATTTGATGAGAAATTTGAAGAAATAAAAAATGAAATGCACAGACGAAATTTTAATGTCGACAAAAGAATAAACGAGATAGAGTTAGAAAATAAGAGGGGAGTAGACAAATTAGATATAAACAAAGACAAGGTAAGTGGGGGAGAAAATTATGACAAAATAAATAAAAGTATGATATTAGAAAATGATTATGTAAACAGGGGGAGTGATAATGAGATTTTATGGGGAATAGAATATGATAATGATGGAATGATAGTGTGTGTTGAAGGGTTAAAGAGAGTGTGTAAAGAAAGTATAATTGTAGGGGGATTGCAGGGGGTAGATTCTTCCCTTTGAGTAGGGGGTGAAGCCCATGTGTTTAGGAAGGATGAGAGTGCCTTCAATGTATATTTGGGAGACATATGGTCTATAAATAAAGTTGTCCCTGGTTTTTTTTTTTTGTGCACTTCACAGGTGGTGCAGTAATTGTGAATTAGTGTCCCCTGCAAACGTAGAAAGAGAGAATGTAGCTTGGTTTGTAACATATTGCCACGTTACAAATCCAGGGAACCCATCTTAACTGAGCTCTGTCAATTACATGGGCTGCCTACGTTGTAACTAACTGTATTCAAATCAAATTAACTGCACAAATTACTTACTAACTGTGTAAGGAAACAAGGGAAGGTATTGTACTGATTTACGCACTCATTTTCTGTGTGTAACAAGACGACTTCTCTTTATTTAACAACTGTTACTGACAGATCCCATGACATCACTAATTAAACTAAAGTATGTAAATTCTTTAATAAAACTTTGGGATCAAATTGACTCTATTTTGCTATACCTCGGATCCGGGTTAACTTTCTGTATTTGATAGTAGACTTTTATTTATATTCAATTCATTATCTTAGCTTGCAAGACTTCTTTAACCATTTGAAGAATGGTACTATTACTTGGAATAATAATAAGATATTTCAATATATAAAGCGTTACAACATATGATGTTTGAGTTTTTTACAGTAAACTCTTAGATTTACATTTTTAATCTTTACGTTAAATTAATTGTCTTTGAAATGTCTCTTTTGGAAGTGTGTAGTATAACAAATATTATTAACTCTCGATAGACAGGCTATCGAGTCACCTTTAGAATGGATTGTAGAAACCTCGTCCTGGGGTGTCCGTCTTGGGAATCCTCGTACGCGCCGTCATCATCTGAGTCGGGTCTTCGTCGATAATGTGTCGAAAGTTCACAGAGGAGATTGAAGCTTCTTAGGTGTGAGTATATGTAGATTTTCGGATGTCCTAAACAGCGTCTTCTGCCGGGTATACGTGTCTTTAAGCAGTTCCTGCAGATCACATCTTCAGGAATGATGTTGAAATGTGAGTTACTTCTTGAAGGGAGTCGTCATCTTGCTTAACACTCTTACTTTTTGTTGTTACATATTATTTCTTCTTGTTACCACATATTTATAGTTAATGGTACATGCTACACGCTTTTTGTAGCAGTAGTTACTAAACTACATTTAAATTAAACAAACAAACTAACAACATTTTATCCGAGCTTTCGCTCGTACGTCTGCACTCTGTGAGGTCAACATAGCGAGAGAGAGTTTTTCTGCTCGCTTCAACTGGTACTTAACAAAAGGGAGAGGGGCAATTACTCCGCGAGAATATAGTCCCTACCTTTATTCAAGTTAACATTTTTATTTACACAAACTATACCTTAATAAACATATATAATTTTAATGAGTTATTTTAACGACTATCTGTGTCTTCAGATTTTTAATTATTAACATTATGATTTTTTATCTTATCCTAAATTGCAGACGACTCGGGAGACATGTCGAGTCCGGAATTAACAGGTCACCGCCTGACAACAAGCAAAGGGTTAAATACGACAATAATAACTATTTACAATATGCCTTTTTATTAAAGTTTCCTTGAACTTCTTAATTACTACTTATTCTCATACTGAGTACATACAGGGGTTTTAAGTATTATAGTGAGATTTAAAATTGCTTAATCGCTCGCAAACTTACTTTTTAAAATTCTTCCTTTTTTACAATTACTGTTACAATTTAAATCGTCACATACTCCACCGCTTAATTTGCACTTTTTTTTTTTTTTTTTTTAACTGGGGACTTGAAGTATGAATGGTGTCAGTGTGTGAAGTTATTTATTATTAGTATTAATTATTATTAGTGCACAGTTTGTTTTCTCTAATTCTCTTTAAATGATCTTGTTCATTTAAATGATCGCCTTCGTGAAATTCCCTTTATCTCACTTCTTACAGTACTAACTTATAGTTTAAGTCTTAATACTAATATCCAAACCTTAGATTGGAAAGATCCCTACTTATCCGTAACTCACAACATCGTGGCCCGACTGACATCAGCTTACTCTAACTACACCAGTTAGCTTTCAGCATTCATTAATGATCTTTGGCACCTTTCTGCCCTATCATTACCCTTTTCAGTCGGCGCCGTTGTGACCTGTTACGTTACATGTATATAATTCTCTCTTAATTATATACCATAAACTTATTTCTAATATAATCTAAAGAGGATCCCATACTCCACTTTAGATTACTGTTACTTGAGAGAAGCGGAATCTCACGAAGATAATTCTCTTTTATCTCTTTAACAATAACTAAACAAACTATGCGGGAGGGGAGACACTTTACACAATGCATTGTAATGCACACTAGGGGTGGTTTTCAATTGTTTAGGCTAGCACCGGTTTATCACAATAGGGAGGGTGCGTGGCTGCTTACTACAATTCCTAACACGCTTTATTTCCTCTAACTGGCCACCACTGGGAGTTTACACTATGCAACGTTACTTGTATTATTATTATTCTTTTCCCTTACTTCACACTACACTTCACACAATTTAGTTTAACTTAGGATTTATTTAGCCTTATTATTTAAGCAATTATTATTGACTTATTATTATTTTCTTTGGGGGATTTAAGAAACGCACCTAGAACTATTTACTATCTAATTACCATATTTATTTAGCACACTTTATTTATTATTATAAATTTATTATTAAGTCACTACATTATTTAATTGTCGTCACGGGGAAAATACTTGAACTACTATACTGTACACATTTATTACACATATATAGGATAAATTCTCAAGTAAATAATTTACACAAATTAGACAAGAACAATTTCTCTTCTAAAGGAGAGACAGAAATTCCACACACATATTTTTCAACGTTGAATACCGATCAGCTGTTTTCTGGAATGTAGGTCACCCTCTTTATTTAGTTAACACAGGTAGGCTGAGTGTGTCAGTGAGAATGGGGGGTTTTACTCTTATTGTTCTCTACACAATGCCAGCGATTACTTCCTGAACAGGTCCGAACAGGCGGAAGGGAGCACAGACGTTAGGGTGAATCTTATTCAACAATACGGACTATTATTACGCTTTACAACACTTTGACTCTATTCATTCATATACTTTCCCCAATTAAATCAATTAGTTATTTTGTTCACAAGTCCAAATTACGAAATTCTTTTCACGTAATTAACTGGGTCTACTTTACGCAGGAGCATTATTATTATTAACAAGGTTTTGTTACTACAGACACATGTTAGTGTATGTCTTACATATACTATGCAGGAGTATTCAAGAAACAACAGGTCATGGATTGTCTTAAAACAAACCTGTTAGAGATTGATCAGTTGACCAAACATTACAAGTCATGTATGCAAGTAGGTACATGCATATATCTTCATACAATGAGATTTCAACTTCTACTGACTATCATTTACGTATTTTCGAGATACATAAGATATGAGATATGTTTTGAAAATTAAATTTACATTAATTACATTCTCTGAGTGCATAGATCAATAACATTCAGGGATTTATTTAATTTACTAACAAATTAAGAAAACTACAGAGTGGCACAATTCTGTTTGTTACACTCTGTACACAATTACTCTTACAAGACAACAACAACACAATACCATTTATATAAATAAGCAGTGGCGCAATTTTGTATGCGTCACGAGGCTTACAACACCTTTATAAAAATTAGCAGAGTGGCACAGTTTTGTAACGTCACGATGCTCGCAACTATTCTAACTTAGCAGAGTGGCGCAATTTTGTAACGTATTGCCGCGTTACAAATCCAGGGAACCCATCTTAACTGAGCTCTGTCAATTACATGGGCTGCCTACGTTGTAACTAACTGTATTCAAATCAAATTAACTGCACAAATTACTTACTAACTGTGTAAGGAAACAAGGGAAGGTATTGTACTGATTTACGCACTCATTTTCTGTGTGTAACAAGACGACTTCTCTTTATTTAACAACTGTTACTGACAGATCCCATGACATCACTAATTAAACTAAAGTATGTAAATTCTTTAATAAAACTTTGGGATCAAATTGACTCTATTTTGCTATACTTCGGATCCGGGTTAACTTTCTGTATTTGATAGTAAAGACTTTTATTTATATTCAATTCATTATCTTAGCTTGCAAGACTTCTTTAACCATTTGAAGAATGGTACTATTACTTGGAATAATAATAAGATATTTCAATATATAAAGCGTTACAACGTATGATGTTTGAGTTTTTTACAGTAAACTCTTAGATTTACATTTTTAATCTTTACGTTAAATTAATTGTCTTTGAAATGTCTCTTTTGGAAGTGTGTAGTATAACAAATATTATTAACTCTCGATAGACAGGCTATCGAGTCACCTTTAGAATGGATTGTAGAAACCTCGTCCTGGGGTGTCCGTCTTGGGAATCCTCGTACGCGCCGTCATCATCTGAGTCGGGTCTTCGTCGATAATGTGTCGAAAGTTCACAGAGGAGATTGAAGCTTCTTAGGTGTGAGTATATGTAGATTTTCGGATGTCCTAAACAGCGTCTTCTGCTGGGTATACGTGTCTTTAAGCAGTTCCTGCAGATCACATCTTCAGGAATGATGTTGAAATGTGAGTTACTTCTTGAAGGGAGTCGTCATCTTGCTTAACACTCTTACTTTTTGTTGTTACATATTATTTCTTCTTGTTACCACATATTTATAGTTAATGGTACATGCTACACGCTTTTTGTAGCAGTAGTTACTAAACTACATTTAAATTAAACAAACAAACTAACAACATTTTATCCGAGCTTTCGCTCGTACGTCTGCACTCTGTGAGGTCAACATAGCGAGAGAGAGTTTTTCTGCTCGCTTCAACTGGTACTTAACAAAAGGGAGAGGGGCAATTACTCCGCGAGAATATAGTCCCTACCTTTATTCAAGTTAACATTTTTATTTACACAAACTATACCTTAATAAACATATATAATTTTAATGAGTTATTTTAACGACTATCTGTGTCTTCAGATTTTTAATTATTAACATTATGATTTTTTATCTTATCCTAAATTGCAGACGACTCGGGAGACATGTCGAGTCCGGAATTAACAGGTCACCGCCTGACAACAAGCAAAGGGTTAAATACGACAATAATAACTATTTACAATATGCCTTTTTATTAAAGTTTCCTTGAACTTCTTAATTACTACTTATTCTCATACTGAGTACATACAGGGGTTTTAAGTATTATAGTGAGATTTAAAATTGCTTAATCGCTCGCAAACTTACTTTTTAAAATTCTTCCTTTTTTACAATTACTGTTACAATTTAAATCGTCACAGGTTTGGTAGAGAGAGATGTTTTAAAAGAGAGAGATGTTTTGAAAGTGAGAGGTATTGTGAGAGAAAAAGAGATTTTTTAGATAAGTAGAACTTATGAAGAATTTATGGAAAAGTTAGGAGTAGAGATGATTGATAAATATAGTAAATACTTGCCTTGTAATGAAACTGAAGTAGTAGGAGATAATGAAAATAATAACTTTATAAATTATCTAAGTATGACTAATTATACCGAAGGTGACAGAACCATACCCGATCATGAGTTATATGAGTTTGAGGAAAAGGAGGAAAATTTGAATGGTATATGTATTTATGATGTTAGTATAAGAGAGTCAATATTAAGCAATGTATATAGATATAAGATAAGACTATTGTTTGACGATGGGAGGGTAGATATTTTATTGTGTTTATGAACATTTAATTATGTGGACAGTGTTTTTCAAGATGGACTGCTTTCTGACTGATTTTTGGTAAATGGTTAAATGATAATTTTGGATTGTATATTTTTTGTGTGTATTAATGTCAGTGTATTTGTGTATTTTTGCTGTTGTGTATTTTATGTATTTTTTATGTAAACCATGTACTGTAGAATTTTAAATATTCAAGAATAAGTAATTAGGAGGATGATTTTGAACAATTATGAGATTTAGATTCTAATGGTTAATAAATGAAGCAGGTAATATATTTGGATATTGAGAGGTATTGTTGTTAGTAGGTAAGTGATGAATTTTCTAGTGGTATATTAATGTAAAATGTTAAAAAGGAGATAGAGTTTGGGTAATAATGATAAATAAGGGCATTGGAGTTAGTTAAATAGAGTTATTGGGAGTTAGATGGATAAGAATGTTGAGATACAGATAATATATAAAGAGGTGTTAGATATTTTAGGGACACAGTAGTTAGTGATTATATGTAGAGAGGTGAGTAATGTGAATGGTATATATATTTGTTGATGATGATATTTTGTAGTAAGGGTCCGGTGTAGGGAGTGATCAGCGTGCGACGTGGCAAGTGACCAGCGTGCAGCGTTGTGGCAGGCGGAGCAATTTTGGGTTAGAGTGTTTGCCGATATTTGGTGGAGGGCAAATGGTTAGGAATTGATATGGCCAGGTAGGGAACACACATCCTAGTACAAAAGACGAGCGGTGCCAGAGGATTTAAATGGGATTAGTGAAGGGGGTTGTTATGGAGATATTGGTGTCATAATATATAAATATGGTCGTTAGTAGCGGTTGTTAGTAGAAAAAAGGGGGTAGTAAGGTTAGATGGACAAATGCCAAAATAAGATATAGAGAATAGTGAATAACAGCGAGTCACCCAAACAAGACAAGAATTGAGGAAGGGTTAGAAAAAGAAAATTCACGGTAGGAAGGGTAATGATAAGTTTGAAAATTTTTTCATAGAATCTAAGGATATAACAAATGTTAAATAACAAAAGTTGAATAGAGAGTTGAAGTAGTAATGTTATAAAGTTTTGGTACAAGTTGTGTAAATATGAATTATGTAATGTAAATGTAACAATGTTAATGCTTGATGTACAATGTTTTATTATGTTGATGGTAATAGTGTGTGTGGTTAGGAGGTCGCTACAGGGGTAACGACGTTAGCAAATGTTAAAAGCTAGTAGATCGTAAATGTTAAAAGGATAAAGTTAGAAATGGTGTTGAACAAAATATAGTCTGATGCCGTTGCAAAATATAATATGCTTATAAAGTTGAGTAATAAAATTTGAATAATGAACTTGTTTGCCATAGTAGCTATAGGTTAAATTTTATAGAGATAAATAGGTGATGGTGTTTTGGGAATTTTGAAGGAGTTGTTTACGTGTTATGATATCTATAGGAATATATATTTTTCTCTTATAATGAAGAGATTGAGTTTAGTGTTGATTAAAGATCAGTCTATTTTGAATTCTTGTTGTTGTTGTTGTTGTTGTTTTGGAGAAATTAACTGAACAAACCAATGTCTCAGACACAAACCAATGCATCTAAAGGGAAACATATCAGTTGTAGATATGGAAGTATGTTAGACCACTATTTTAAAAATTTTGTATTCGATGTTTCAGAGTTTGGTGATGTTGTGACCGTGATCCTGAACTGGCCGGAGCGTCAGAACAGGAGCGTTGAGTGCCTCATGGCCTTATGGTGTTGGGATCTCTCCTGAGAAGTCCAGTAAGGTCAGACAGGTACGATCAGCATCATTGGACCAAGGGTAAGTGATTAAAATTTTTTTTATATATAAACACTACAGGGGGTTGTGGCGACTTATCTGAACTGATCCTTTTAGAAACGTGTGAATGAGTCAATGAAAGTTTTTATGTTTCGACATAAAACCTTTCATTGAGGGGGTTTTGTAACAGTACATAAAGGCCTGTTGTCATAATTATGGGATTAAGGGATTTCGTATTGTATTTTATTATATTTATGAATGTCAACCATGGTTAGGTCAGTTTTACCCATGTCCAAAGAAACAACGCATATTCAACAAGAGGGGAATGATTCCAAGGTCACCGGCTGACGGGTGAAACCGAACACATACAATGGCGGTATAAGTGAAGACAGACTCTAAATATCAATTCTCATTGGTGCACAAGGCTGTGTCGTCATTAATAAATGATAATGACGTATCAACAATAACGTACAAACCAGGGCGTTGGCCGTAGAAACACAAGACGGTGACGTAAGATATACTACTACATACACAAATTTTGTGTATAACCCGTTCTCAGTCCATTACAGCACATCACAGTGTTAACACGCTCAAATTTTGCTGGCACAGTTTTGCCAGTAGAAGTGTTTATTAATTAGTTGAAATGTGATTAAACAATAACTATTATGTAGCAATGCCAGCCGCTACCTAACATGGCAAAGTAAATTCAATGCAACGCAAAGAACAGACTAGACTATGAAAGGCGCCGAACATCTGGCTCTAATTGGAGGACTTCTGAAAAGAGACAGCAATCACAACTCAGGAAAGTTTCAACTTAATTAACCATTATTCTTTTGTCGAAAATGAGCTCTAAATTCTAAAGTATAATTTACAAGAACGTACCAATAAATAACATGGGGGTAAAGAGTGTGTGCGTGGGTGTAAGAGTATGTCTGCATTTATAAATCATGAATAAGGAAATTGAGGCATTTGTTTGTCTTTTATAACTTGGTAAACCATAGAGAGGAAACTGCAGTCTCTTTGAAATGTTTTGTAACAAACCAAGTATCCAGTCAAATCACGAAATAATAGAAAATAAGTAATTATTAATAAAGCAGAAATACATGTAGAAATCATTTTGTTTGTGATGGTAAGGCGCCATCTTTGTTCTTCTTTGTAAGTGTAATTAACGAAAAGATAGAGTATTAAACAAATCATATGTCAACACCAACGTTATTAGAATTATTATTTCAAAAACCTCTACTGTTTCTGAATCTCGCTGAGAAAAAGAATCCTGGCCCTTAGAGATGAAATTCATGTTGTGTATAAACCATGTGCTCGAACCGGATGTGGCATGGAACAGTCGGTAAGTAAATATATTTTACTTATTAGTAACAACCAAATATAAAATAATAAGAGTGTAACTCTACATGGATTCCTAAGCACAGTAAACAGCTAGCTGTTGCTATTGTATACACGTAGACAGACTGAGCAATAATGATAGTTTAGACGAGAAGACTATTTCCATCTACATTGCAGTGGCGGCTGGTGGTTCCAAATTTTGGTGATTACAGTAGTTGTTGAGTTGGTGGGGGAGGGGGTAAAAGTGCACATTAAACAGAGCGCAGACCAACATATCTGCATCATACATAGTGCTGTCGTATGGAAAAAAATAGAAAGTTACTGTTTTCCCCCAAAAGAGAGCTGCTAATGATAATGGAATGATTCTATTAGTATGTCTACCTATGCCAGATTCCATGTTCCCATGTACTCACGAATGATTGCTACAAGCATCACTAACTTTGCAGTAATCAAATATTAAATATGCAGAGAAAAGAAAAGGATAAACAGAATTATGCTTTTTATACCTATAAAATAATACACTGATTTGAAAGCAATCCTTGTGTTTACGAGAAATAAAAAATTAAGAACAGCAAATTTATAATACAGGGTAGTTATTTTTAAATTACTCATTTGAGCTATAAGAACAGATTTTCCCTGTATATAAACTACATAAAATATTACTTGAAAACTCTACTCTAAAAGAGAAGTGGTGGAATACTGCCTGCTTTCATTTACGAACAACAAGAAAAATAAATCAGTATAAAATATTAAAAATTTCACACACTTTCAATTTTTATTTTTGATTGACATGTAATTATCACAATCACAGTTGTACAAAATTATAGCTATAATTTTATAACCTCAAAAACAACGAGTACACAATAATTTACTTTGAACCACTGTAAACACTAAACCTGATACAATTTACAAATCAAGAAGACTGTCCACACTTCATGACAAAATTAAAGATGCACTACAGCGCTGTTAGTGGAATGTTGCAGAAACTTTGCAACCACCTAGCTAACATTGGGAACTTACGGCAACTGTGAAGAGTAACGTACGTCCTCCCATATCCTTGTGTAGTAAGCTGTGGCATTTACTCTTCAAGTTGCAAGCGGGCTACAACCACCCGCCTGCGCACCACATTTGAATTATACGTGAACATTGTCGCATAGAATCTAATACATTTTCTGTTAAAGTTTGACACACTTTTAACTGCTTAATGATTTCGCATATTATTTTATAGTTTAGTTATTCTATATTGGTGGTTGTGCAATGCTGCAACCATAACACCAGCCGCCACTGCTACATTGTCAAACAGAAGCATATGAAACAAACTAGGTTGAGCTGAGCAGACTACCTTGGACAATGTGAGCACGAGAAGCAAATGGTTGGAGAACCACAAAAGTCCTGGTGAAATATAAAATTGGCCAAGGAGGAGGAGGAGGAGGAGGTGGAGGAGGAGGAGGAGGAGGAGGAGGAGGAGGAGGAGGAGGAGGAGGAGGAGGAGGAGGAGAAGAAGACAATGATGATGATTATGAATTAGTCTTCTCGAGTCACCTCCCATCAATCCTCTTAGATTTTATTTATAATAGTATATATAAATATCTTGTTGATTCATCCTCTTCGTTCACTTTTTTAATATTATTATATATAAAAAACTTTCACAAACGTTTCAAGGTGATGTGCCTCTTCCTCAGTGTAAGTAAATACTGAATGTCATTGTTACAGAATAACAATTATGGACTATAGGTGTGTGTGGTGGGAATTGATGGTGGGAGGGAATTGGCACTGAGGTTCAAATTTTGTGTTCGGATCAATGTATCAAATAGTGTATGTGATCTGTAATGTAATTGTTCATTTAATATGTTGTTTGGTTGTAGTGCGTGATATCTGTATATTTTAAATTGTTCAGCTGTGTTTAATTTTCTACTTTTTGGTAAGTAGTGTAATATTTCCATGTTAAGTTCTATGTTTGTGTAACTATGGTTTTCATTTTGTAAATGTGTGGCAAATGTGGAATGTATGTAATTTGTGGTGAGGGCTTTTACATGTTCTGAAAATCTGGAATAAAAAGATCTTCCCGTCTGGCCGATGTAGAATTGGTTACAATCATTACAATTTAATTTATAAACACCTGTTTTACTGTATGTGTCTGTGTCTTTGTTAATATTTTATATGTTTCCTAATGGTGTTGTTGGTTCTGTAGGCTACTTTATAATTGTGTTTTCTAAATGTGTTAGCAATTTTGTGTGTATTGTAGTTGCAGTATGTAAGTGTTATGTACTTACTAGGTTGTGTGTTGTTGGTCTGATGTGTTTTATTTTTTGTGTTTAGGATGCGTTTGTGTATTTTATTTACCAAATCAGGGTTGTATCCATTTTTAACTGCTATATATTTGATTGTGTTAAATTCTTCTTGGTAATCATGTGTGTTTAGGGGTAGTGAAGTGAGTCTATGGAGCATGTAGTTGAATGCTGCATGTTTGTGTTGAGTTGGGTGGTTGGATGAGTTATGTATGACCATGTCTGATGTGGTGGGTTTCCTGTATATTTTGTATGTGTGTGTGTTGTTTGTTTTGGTGATTGTGAGGTCTAAGAAGTTTATGCTATTATTTAGTTCTATTTCAAGTATGAATTTTAATTTATGGTGTATAGTGTTAATATATTTGTGGAAATTTTCTATTTGTCTTTTGTTGCCGTTGTATAGGAGTATAATGTCATCAACATACCTGTGCCAATATATTATTTTATCAGTGTATTTGTTATTGTGCAATATGTGTTCTTGTTCTATGGTGTGTACAAATATTTCGGCTAGTATACCTGATATAGGGGAGCCCATGGGTACATACATACATTCCACATTTGCCACACATTTACAAAATGAAAACCATAGTTACACAAACATAGAACACAACATGGAAATATTACACTACTTACCAAAAAGTAGAAAATTAAACATAGCTGAACAATTTGAAATATACAGATATCACGCACTACAACCAAACAACATATTAAATGAACAATTACATTGCAGATCACATACACTATTTGATACAGTGATCCAAACACAAAATTTGAACCTCAGCGCCAATTCCCTCCCACCATCAATTCCCACCACACACACCTATAGTCCATAATTGTTATTCTGTAACAATGACATTCAGTATTTACTCACACTGAGTGTAATGGGGCAAATTAAAAGGTTTTCTTTATTTTATTAATTTTGGTTTTGATTCTATTAATATTTCAAATTCATTTCATGTATGTGGCCAGTCCCCAAGGTGAATCTAACTCGCAGTCTAAACAATGCAAAGGTAACTGTGTTGAAATATTTGAAAAGAATGTGTTGTCAACTGTAGCACACTTCCTAGAACTTTGCGGTTGTGTGACGTCCACTCACAAATGCACAAGCACCTGCATTTGCGGAGCGCCTAATCCACGCTAAACGAAAGAAAAGGCAGTGAAATATCGTCGACGTACAGCACACGTAAATCCTGTGTGCCAGGTGTACTGCTACTAAAAACTTGGACAACTAAGGCTGTGTGCGACGATGAAATTTGTTCACCGGCAAGGCAGTGATGCCCGCCCGGATGTAACATTGTCAGATAAAGTTTTCTTCCCAGTCAACTACCTATACCGGCCGCGCGCGGTCATATAAACATTTGCTCGAGCTTAATTAGTGTCGGCCGACCAACCCCAATAAATATCAAAATTGTGTATAACAGTGTAAAGAAAAAGAACTAACGTGCTATGGAACAGTGAACATGAAAAGATCTATCGAAAGTGAAACCATAACCGTCAAATAAGAGAGCTCCGGGAGATACGCCACGCGGTCGGGAGGAATGACGCAGTACACGTAACAGTATTATACTGAACCTATTATGATTATTATCATTTTTTTACATAAAAGGGGGAAATAAGGTGTGAATGAGTGGATGGGCAATCTGGGTCCCTTTAATCGATGTATACATATAGTAGGATAAGTTAACATGGTAAAATAAATTTTATGTTACATCTGTTTTAAAAGAAAAAGGAGCTGAAATAATATATGAATTAAAGTAGAAGGAGGAGTGAGTGTTGTATTTAAAGAAAGTAAAAAATGCAATTAAATTAGATTTGTTTCAAACAAAAAACGAGTTGAGTATGTTACTCAGATAACCTGAAGGTCATATTTGTATTTCGCAGTTTCGTGCAACGGACTTTGGCTTAAGAGGTAAGATATAAAATGAATTAAAATTTTAATAATTAAAGGTAATAAAAAGTGATTACACATGAGGAAGAGGCACATCACCTTGAAACGTTTGTGAAAGTGATAACAAAAGTAAGTTCAGTTCATTTGTGAAAGTTTTTTACACACGTGGGCTCCCCTATATCAGGTATACTAGCCGAAATATTTGTACACACCATAGAACAAGAACACATATTGCACAATACCAAATACACTGATAAAATAATATATTGGCACAGGTATGTTGATGACATTATACTCCTATACAACGGCAACAAAAGACAAATAGAAAATTTCCACAAATATATTAACACTATACACCATAAATTAAAATTCACACTTGAAATAGAACTAAATAATAGCATAAACTTCTTAGACCTCACAATCACCAAAACAAACAACACACACACATACAAAATATACAGGAAACCCACCACATCAGACACGGTCATACATAACTCATCCAACCACCCAACTCAACACAAACATGCAGCATTCAACTACATGCTCCATAGACTCACTTCAATACCCCTAAACACACATGATTACCAAGAAGAATTTAACGCAATCAAATATATAGCAGTTAAAAATGGATACAACCCCGATTTGGTAAATAAAATACACAAACACATCCTAAACACAAAAAATAAAACACATCAGACCAACAACACACAACCTAGTAAGTACATAACACTTACATACTGCAACTCCAATACACACAAAATTGCTAACACATTTAGAAAACACAATTATAAAGTAGCCTACAGAACCAACAACACCATTAGGAAACATATAAATATTAACAAAGAGACAGACACATACAGTAAAACAGGTGTTTATAAATTAAATTGTAATGATTGTAACCAATTCTACATCGGCCAGACGGGAAGATCTTTTTATTCCAGATTTTCAGAACATGTAAAAGCCCTCACCACAAATTACATACATTCCACATTTGCCACACATTTACAAAATTAAAACCATAGTTACACAATCATAGAACACAACATGGAAATATTACACTACTTACCAAAAAGTAGAAAATTAAACACAGCTGAACAATTTGAAATATACAGATATCACGCACTACAACCAAACAACATACTAAAAGAACAATTACATTATAGATCACATACACTGTTTGATACATTGATCCAAACACAAAATTTGAACCTCAGCGCCAATTCCCTTCCACCATCAATTCCCACCACAAACACCTATAGTCCATAATTGTTATTCTGTAACAATGACATTCAGTATTTACTTACACTGAGGAAGAGGCACATCACCTTGAAACGTTTGTGAAAGTGATAACAAAAGTAAGTTCACTTGTGAAAGTTTTTTATATATAATAATAATAATAGTATATGATTAACTTCAGTTATACTGTAACAACACTTTCTATCAATTACTAGAAATATTTCTAGACCCATAGAACCATTTGTACTTATGCCTCATAAACTATGACTTTAAGAAAAGCACAAATAAATTTGACGCCTCTGAGATGTGGTGCTGCAGAAGATTATTGAAAATAATAATATTATGCTCCCTGATCTGCAGGCCTCGCTTATTTTTTGAACGAAGTCCATTTATTATCACATAAAATTTGATATTAGATAATTTCCAATTATTGGAAAAATTACAAAATCCCAATTACTCTACTATTTCTTTAATAATATTAAACAATAACATTAAGAATATAAGAGCACACACATACAATAAACACTAAACATTTGGTACATTCGGATTTGAGTTTTGTTCTAACATCCTGCTGGATTTTCATAATTTTTTTTTAAATTTTTGATCTCATTTTTGGGCCAAAATTTTCAAATTACTAAAACCTAACACTGCATTCAGATGTTAGTTAAAATTATCTTTAGTTTGATATCCCACATGAATTTTTTTGCGTTTCATCACAAGTTTCACTCACTTTTTGGCCCAGATGTCCAAAAATTTTGAAATTTTCAAAAATGAATACTAACTTCAGGTTGTGGTTAAAATTCAATTTATTTTGATGCCCCACATAGGCTTTTGTAGTTTTATCAAAATACTTCCCCCTCATATTTTTGCCTCCTACCCACCTATTTTTGGGACAATCAATCTCAGAAACAATAGGGTTCTGCATGATAAACGTGTACCTGCCACATTTTATGAAAATCAGATGACGCATTCAAAAGTTATTGTGAGACATATCCCCAAATGAACAGCAGACAAATGCCAAACGGTCGAGTGAAAACTGAGAACTCACTTTGCATGTTCTACTATAGTGACAGGGAATATTGAATGAAGAAGTTGAGACAAGAGCATGAAAAAATTGGGACACTGCTAAAAACAATTATGTCAAGAGTAAAATGGTGGTCACTTAATAATAACAATCTAGCACCTTGTTCACTACCTACCTTGAGGGAATAATGGAGGGATGTCAAGGAAGGAAGAAAATATTAGGAAGTTACAAGGCAGCTTGGAACCACAGTGACTGCAGGGTCACCAATTCCCAGGTTGAGGAGTAGACTTTTTCAGTTAACAACCGACACAAGAAAAAAGGAGTGGAACTGCAACTGCAACAGAGAATACAGATGCACTTGCAAAAAAGTTAACTTTGCTCTGTACTAATGATTTAGCTTTGGCACAAACACTATCAAAAAGTGTACACACAATAACTGTGGACACATTACATATTTCCCTACATTGTTTTCCAATTTATGATATGTTGTTGCTACAGCATTGAAAGAAGGCTAAGGATCTGTACAATCATTTGATGGTCACAACTTCTGAACAATAAATTCTTAAATATAATTAATTCACTACCGACTTGGAACACAAAGTTTTTTATGGTTAAAAACATAAAAGTTTTACCTTAGAGCCTGAACCAGTTTTCGCTTTTGAAAAGCTTCTTCAGAGGCTGCCACTGGGAGCACTGTCCGTCTTGCTCTTGGCGACGGTATCGACTTTTGAAAGATCAATGTTGTGTGTGTGGAGTGTGATATGTTCTAATAATGTGTGATTTGAATTGTGTCTGTTCGTTTAGGATGTCGTTTTTATGTGTTTTCGTGTGTTTTTATATTTCCAATTGTTCAAGAGTGTCTAGTTTTCGACCTTTTGTGTGTACGTGTAGAATGTCCATGTTATTGTCTATGTTTTTGTATGTGTGGTTTGCTTCAGTGAGGTTGTTTGCAAAGGTGGATTCTGTAGTGGAGTGTAGTGCCTTTGTGTGTTCAATGTATCTTTGTTTGAAGCTACGTCCTGTCTGGCCTATATAGAATTTGTTGCGATCTGAGCAGTTCAGTTTGAATTGTGTCTCTTCGTTTAGGATGTCGTTTTTATGTGTTTTCGTGTGTTTTTATATTTCCAATTGTTCAAGAGTGTCTAGTTTTCGGCCTTTTGTGTGTATGTGTAGAATGTCCATGTTATTGTCTATGTTTTTGTATATGTGGTTTGCTTCAATGAGGTGGTTTGCAAAGGTGGATTCTGTATTCAGGGGAAACAAAACACAATGTGAACAGTTACTAAGGCACATAAACACAATACAGTAATCCCTTAACATTCGCGAGGGTTACGTTCGCGGAAACCTCCGCGAATGTCAAAATCGCGAATGTTGAGACTATTATATATTTTATGTATAAAAGGGGGTTAGGTTCTGTAAAATTTTAATTGAAACGAAAAAATATGTACGTACTATGTTTATTAAGCAGTAATATTAACATACATAGATATTGATTATACTGTACTTTATACATATTGAAAGTTAAAGTTTATTTGCTAGTTGATGGTTGAAAATATTTTGTGATCTGTGATTGTTTGACAGAACAATTATACATTTCAGTGTAAGGAAGGGTCACTGCCTCGATTTCTCTTTTAAATTTAAGGCTTCTCACCAGTGAAGGGTCGTTTTCTATGGCTTTCTCAACAAGCTGTTGTTGGAGCATTAAAATTTCTCCAATAACTTTTGAAGAAAATATTTTACCTGCAATAAAAAATGTTAAGTTGTAGAAAACTTAAAACAATTAGAAAACGTTTACAAAAAAAAAAAAAAGAAACTTTTACCTTCAGTTTCCGGATTCTCGGTCTCGTCTTCAGTGTCATTGTTGGTCTCTAAGACGTTTTCTTCAATGATCTCTATTAGTTCTTCTTCAGTAAGACCATTCTCTTGTATTAATTCTTCAACATCATCTCGCGTCATATCGTCGAAACCATCACCTCCGACCTGATGAGCCAGTTCCACAATCTCTTCAACTTGTTTGGAAATTAAAGGCATCTGGTTTTCCTTTTGTACCACTTGAGGCCAAAGATTTCGCCAACAAGCATTAATTGAACTTTCTTTCAATTCCATCAATGATGGATCGATTTCGGCAATACAATTTGCTATGTTGAATGTTTTCCAACTATATGTTACTGTAGCTTCTGAATTTTCTTCGATTGAGTTCAAAATTCGTTTTAAACATCTTCTTGTGTAGTAGGCTTTGAACGTAGCTATGATTCCTTGATCTAGAGGTTGGATTAGCGACGTCGTATTCGGGGGTAGAAAAACCACTTCAACATTGGGATGGGCCTCTTTTAAACTAGATGGATGACAAGATGCATTATCAACTATGAGGAGAACTTTGAAACCAAGGTTTTTATATGAGAGGTATTTTTCCACCTCATGAATGAAGCAGTCATTAAACCATTCCAGAAACAATGCACTAGTTACCCATGCTTCCTTATTTGATTTCCAGAAAACAGGCAACTCGTTTTTCTTTTTTTCTTTGAGAGGACGAGGATTTTGTGATCTATAAATCAGCATCGGCTTTACCTTAAAATCGCCTGATGCGTTGGCACATAACAGAAGAGAAACTCGGTCTTTTGCAGCCTTGAAACCTGGAGCTGAACGTTCTGTTTTGGACAGAAAAGTTCTACTCGGCATTTTCTTCCAGAACAACCCTGTCTCGTCAGCGTTTAACACTTGTTCTGGACGATATCCTCCAGTTTCAACAATTTTAGCAAGTTCTTCCGGAAATTTTTTAGCACTTACATGATCTGCGGAAGCCGATTCGCCAACTAACTTAATGTTATGCAAACTGTGCCTATGTTTGAAAATGTCAAACCAACCTTTACTCGCCTGGAAGTTAAACGATGATTCAGAAGGATCCAGGTTGATAAGGTCATATATTTTTTTAGCTTTGGCCCGTATCAAAGCTGAACTTAGCGGAAGTTTCTTCTGGTTCATATCTTCTATCCAGACACAACGCTTTTTCAGTTTCTTCCAAACACTTGTTCCGCACTTGAGATACGGTTTTTGCATTGATTGGAGCACTTGCTGCAACACTGTCTCTTATAGCCTTTTCATTTTTTTTAATAGATCTAACAGTAGACTCGTTAATATCAAAAAAGCGACCTACAGCAGAAGCACTTTCTCCTGCTCGTAGCCTATCTAACATTTTAATTTTTTCGGAAAGGTGCAAAACCATTTTCACTCTTTTCACTGGAGGCGGCATCACAAACCTTTTGTCACTCACGCTTACTAACAACTGAGAGAAATGTAAACACAAGGGGTACATAAACCGTAGCCTAGTCTATTTTCTCAGAATTGTTTACACAATGTGTGCGGCATGGAGTCAGCCGGAATTCTCGGAATCGGCTACACAAAGAAAGTCTACTCATACCCCTTAAACAATTTTATTTACGTATTTTGCAGGTGGTCTTAATGTTTTTTGTAAGCTTGATTAGTACAGTATTATAATATTCTAATGAAAAAAAAAATCAATTTAATACAATATTTTTTTTAATCCGCGAATAACCAAGTTGCGTATACGTGAATGTTGTTTCTCATTAGTAGGTTCGCGAATAGTTAAGTTTCGCGAATGTTAAATCCGCGAATGTTAAGGGATTACTGTACACAAAAACATAACCTTCACTGCCGAATATGAACACAACAATAACATAAATTTCTTAGACCTCTCCATCACAAAAATTGAACACAGGCACAAATTCAGAATATACAGAAAACTGACTACAACTGACACACTAATACACAACTCCTTCAATCACCCAATACAACATAAACTAGCTGCCTTCAGAACTATGACACATAGACTTAACAACATCCCACTAGATAAAAAGACTACAAAGACGAACTAAACACGATAAAACATCTAGCAGAATCCAACGGATACAACAGAACAATAGTCAATAAACTCCTACACAAAACAAATAACAAATTCATAACACTAACATACATCAATAACCAATCTGAAATAATAGCCCACACATTCAGAAAAGCAGGATACAGAACCCCATACAAAACTACAAAGAAAACAGAACACACACTACCGAAACACACACACAAAGCACAAAACAAATTCGATCTACCTGGTGTTTACAAACTGAACTGCTCAGATCGCAACAAATTCTACATAGGCCAGAAAGGACGTAGCTTCAAACAAAGATACATTGAACACACAAAGGCACTACACTCCACTACAGAATCCACCTTTGCAAACAACCTCACTGAAGCAAACCACACACACAAAAACATAGACAATAACATGGACATTCTACACGTACACACAAAAGGTCGAAAACTAGACACTCTTGAACAACTGGAAATATACAAACACACGAAAACACATAAAAACGACATCCTAAACGAACAGACACAATTCAAATCACACACATTATTAGAACATATCACACCCCCCACACACAACATTGATCTTTCAAAAGTCAATATCGCGCCAAGAACAAGACGGACAGTGCTCCCAGCAGCAGCCTCTGATGAAGCTTTTTAAAAGCAAAAACTGTTTCAGGCTCTAAGGTAAAACTTTTACATTTTTACCCATAAAAAACTTTGTGTTCTGAGTCAGTAGTGAATTAATTATATTTAGTTAAGTAACGGACACGTCATGGACAACGAAATCCAAGAATAAATTCTTCTTAACACTGTCAATTTCCATCCTAATACAAGGCATATTTTTTAAGTAAGGGCTGTTTTGATATTATTATTGACTGTGAAAACAAAGCAGAATACCATGTGCCCCATGTTGTAATATGATGTCAGCTGTTGCCTATTTTGTCGGCATCAGATGCACGATTTGGTTATTATGTGAGGGATTTATAATTAGTACAATGATAGATAATTCCACAAACTGTGAACCTCGACCTGTGATGTTTGTTTTTTCTTATGAAAAACCTAACAGTGCCGCTGTCAATTGGAGCCAACTTTTATGAGTTTTATGTACCAAACTTTATGCATGACATTAAAATTAGGCGAAGGTTGGTGACTGTTTAGGGAAGATCAAGTGAATATTCATGACAAAGGACACACAGGTCACCCAAAAGTGATGACAGATGTTTAGTGGAAGAAGTAAATGTAAAAAATTTGTGAAAATGGGTGATTTTTTTTTGAGTTATCTGTTTGAAAACTGTGTGCCATCTCAAACTGGTTCATCTCAAACAATACTGTACCATTTTCAAGGTGATTTTAAACATATCACTGGAGATGAAACCTGGTTTCCTACAAAGAAACAGTTTGATTCAAAAATGACAAATTAATTTTCTAATTAATTCAAGACTTAGGCAGCAGGGTTTTACACTATTGGAATACAGAACCTGTTGAAAATATGTAAAAAGTCCATGGAAGTCAATGGAGACTATGAGGATAAATTATGTAAGTTGTTATACTACTTTTTATTGCTGATACTAAAATACAATATAATATCTTTACACTTAGACAATAATTTCAAAGGTCGGGCGCCATCTTGATATGCAAATATAGAAGTAAATATAAACGTGAAGTTTTCTTACCTTTGAGGGCAGGAATTCGTTTAAGCGAACTTCTTGAGTAGCGGAAAGTGTTATGTGAAATAATAATACTTTGTTAAAATTTTTACCAAATGATATTACCCAGTTTATTTATGACATTTACTTACATATATTCTCCACCAGGTGGCGACAAAATTACTTTAAATTTCCCTTTTACAAACCCTCCAAAATACCTACACAGTAAACATTAAACATTTGATATGTGTTTTATAGATATATATATTTTATATTTGCACAACCCAGCACTTTTTAAATAGTATTTTGTTCACGCTCTCTCTCTCTCTCTCTTTCTCTGGTATAATTATTAGTTTTTTATGAGCTCATTTTATGAATAAATTCTTTATTGAAATGAATTTACTGAATTAGTCATTTTACTTTGATATTGGTATTTTTGAGATTAGTAACTTTGATATTACAAAAGGTTGTAGCTGATACTTAGCTTCCAGTTTTGAGTCGATGTCATCGCACTACTCGAATCCTTGTACGTGGCAAAATCTGATTCTTTACATTGTCTTAGGGCCCACACTCTCGAATCGTAGTGTCCCCCCTCGAATCACACTTTGGCAGATTTTATGCTGCACGTAGAAGTCCGGACCGTTGCCAGAATCTTCACGGTTTCACTTGGCCGATGACACCCACTCAAGCCCAGTTACAGCACCAACATTACCATTATTTCATTAATAGTTATTAAACCACTTTTGGTGGTGTAACATTTACACAAACACACTTAGTGAATACGCCGGCCGGCTCGGTTCACTGTCTGGATGAAAATGACCCAGAGTCTTTGTTAAACATTGCGTAGGTGGGGCAAAACTACGTCACGAGTTCTTTGTTCCGCAGCCAAACCCAGTCGCATACAATGAGTCTTACATTCCTTGCGTCTGACGTAATTGTGGGCTTGGTTGTTTACTGTTTATCTGTGGCAAATAGTTTTTTGCGACATTCGTAGCTTTTCAGCGAATTCGACCGAAATCCTGTTAACTCCAAAGTGCGTTGTTTAAAATATTCTATAGTTTATTCACCAAAACTTTATAGGGATTATGAAATAAAATTATTATTATTACAAAATAAATGGTTATAGAATAAAAATACAATAATTATGGTTTTTAGGACCATAGATTTACAAAATTATTATCGTACCAGATTTGAACCGTCACAAAGTCTGTAGATTTGTTGGCTATCATTTTCATTTTCATCATTTTATGTCTTCCTTTTACTTCAAAACGGACCTTGCTTAAAAGACATTAAACCTTGTAGTACAACAATAGTTTATTTCACATCTACGTGTAACACACTGCTAACCGATGTGAAGATGTCATAAGTGAGATAATTTATGGTATCAACTACATATACCTACCTCTCCATTGCCAAGGTCCAGTGCAAAATTTATTGGTTCTTTGCTCATCCAGTAGCGCCATAATGAATAACTGTATTTAAATCCTGAGAGATCCAACTGAAACAATATTTAATAGTTACTCATAACATAAGAAACAACCAGCACAATAATAATGAAATCATTATCATATCTTACACAACTTACTGCCTTTTTATGAATATCAACTAATTGTCCCTTGTGTAGTTATAGATTAATAAGAATTACCATATTTAAATTTTTAATAACTCCTGATCCAAGTACCTTGCCAGCCCAGGTCCGTCACACGAACTGTGAAGTACAAGCGTGATTTCAAGGTTGTACGTGTCATAATAATTACTCTCATTTTCAGTTAACTATTTCAACTTCATTTTATTATTCTTTTTATGAATCAATTAAAACATGCTTTCTCATTTTACATTCTCTGATCTTTCAAATGAACAAAATTAAATATTTAGGTAGCGACCCCCATCTGACCAAACACTACAAACACATTGACATACAAAACCACCAGTATCCTTTATTTATATACATAAATTATTTAGGTACCTATTAAAAAATAAACAAAAACAACCCAGCTTGCTCACTCTCACTCTCATACAGTTTACATCCCCATTTATTTTATTTAGAGCGCTTTGAATGAAATTAATTATATATTGAAATTGGTCGTTGGTTACTTAACCATCGGCGTTCCTCATCACCACGTGCAGCACTACGTATATGTCCGAATGTTTTGTCCGTTCACCACATTTTAACAACTATCTTTTGTTAACTTGCATAAATTATTACTGTACTTCTCACTTTATCAAGTTATTTTTTCCATTACTTTAAAACATCTGTAATACATCAAACATTACATTGAACATCAATTACTTAAAACATTTATAACTAATATACCAGTGACATGTTATTGCTGATCAGCTGATATCCTAACATAATGAAAACACATCTCAAAATTGAACAACTTATATGAAATATATATATTTATTTACCATTACTCCTCACCTTCTTGTTTCCCATTTCTCTGATTCTGATAATTCATATTGACTGCCTGCCAGACAATTTAATTATTGGCTTAGAAAAAAAATATACACTCATAATGAAAACACGTATTATTATCAACACCTATATCTAACGTACAACAATAAAATAATACATTTAAAATTATAGTATGAACACCTTATATTAAGAGTCTGAACATATAATTATTTGAACAGAGCACAAGCAGTTTTATTGGATCAAAATTTGACAAAAAAACAAAATTTTTATGTGGTAAAAGTTAAATTCGTGACTCACCTGAGCCACCTCCCAGCCACACACACTATTTCAAATTATGGAGGACTGTCTCGCCCTTGCGCTTCGACAAAGACTGTATATTTTGGAGCAGGTTTTACCTCTCCGTGTCTTTGCGTCCGCTATTATATTTAAACATAATCGAATATCAACATATTCTCGTTACAATTACACACCCTTAATGCGGGTCTACCACCTGTCTTTGCTACCCCCAAGCGGGCAGAGTGACAGCCGCTGTTTCATAGTTCCCGGAGATTTCCCCTAATTGTCTCCCCCCATTGAATTTCTAATATGTACCAATTTCAAGTCAGCTATGGTCAAGGGACTTGATATGACCATAGCTGGCCGCTAGCCAAATCCACGATTAGTGCTGGTAAGGCAGTAATCGCCCGAAAAGTCGGGGAAATCTAACTTCAATTTGACTGCCTGTTACAATCATTACTATTATGTGCGACACGGTCGTTTAGCAGTGTGTAAATTTTAATTTACACGAATTAAGGTGTGCCGCACATTTTCGCCATTTTGGCCTCCGATGGAGGTAACACTCTCTGTTACCCCCAACCCATTCCGCTATTTACGAGGGCACAGGCCACCCCCGCAATAGCAACCTAATAACTAACTAATTAATGCATTTATACACTAAAGCTTTCAACCTTTGCAGTTCCACACTCCATTGTTCTATCACTTCATTGAGCACCAATCTACCCCCCAAAATCATCCCCACTTCTTGTATTGATACCAAGTTTGTATTTTGTTACACATCTTTTCAAAACGTTCCCATACTCTCTGATACTAAAACTTGACAATTATATTTGGTCACTTAATTCTAAAATTTATTTAAATTTAAAATTATATACATCCAAATTTTTTTTTTTTTTATATTAAATCGGCGATTATGGACGCACCTGAAACGGGGGTGTTTTGCTATGAGTCACAGTTTAGATGAAAATTCAGATCTGCTTTGTGAAATTACTCCCCCCTTTACTTCCTACTATTCTCTTTCTGATT
The DNA here is from genome assembly GCA_034769895.1 of Magicicada septendecula. NCBI lineage: Eukaryota > Metazoa > Arthropoda > Insecta > Hemiptera > Cicadidae > Magicicada > Magicicada septendecula. The sequence goes on from CM068372.1 coordinate 158,523,700, forward strand.
CTCATTTCTCCAGACCCACCGTCTGAACTTATATCTAATGTGACTCCCAGCAAAACTCTTCATTTCGGTGTAAGCAGCCTATTGCCAATGGCTCAATTTTAAATTTGCCAGTGACACTAACAGTATTTAAATTTGTATGCACTGCCCTGTATTTAGGTGTAGCCTCCTTTATATATAACACTCTAAGACAGTGCAGGCACGTGACAGGTAGGCCTACATCAAACTTGTTGCACCTTGAGTGTATAAAAAATTTTAATTCGTCACGTACCTGTTTGGGGTCCCCCTCCCCGTTCAAATATGTGTGGTTAAATTTCTAATTTGTACCAATTTTGGTGGAGCCGGACCATCATTGCTTTCACCGCCCGAAGGAAGATCTGCCAACCATGGCCCGCCTCCGAGTTCCGAATTCCACGGCCAGGACTGGTAAGATCATGACCGCCCGAAAATGGGGGAGGAGCCCTTCTAGAAACAAAAAAAAACAATTAAATGACATTCATACATTTACTATTTAATAAAAATCCTTATGCTGACCAAAATAATTTCAAATTTGTAGCGTTGTGCGTACCCACTATCTCCCTGGTTTCTCTATTCCGTAACACATATGAATTTTTCATTTTTATTTCTACTATCTCGTACGGTCCCTCGTATAATAAGAAAAATTTCTTTATCTCCTTATCTTGGGCACGCGATAAATCGTGTCGTCGTACCAATACCAGCTGTCCGACCTCGTACTGCGTCCACTTACCTTTCATATCATGTCTCTGTTTCCTCCTCTCTCCCTTCGTCAACAAACTTTCATTCGTTAGTCTAAGTTTTACCTCGCAACCAATAGTGTTGTTTTCCGGTGGATACTCAATTAATTGTTCCAAAATCCTCTGTGGACGCTTCCCTCTTACTAACTCATAAGGCGTGAACCCTGTCGACTCGTGGGTTGTGCAGTTAAGCCAATTTTCAATCTTCTGGACATAGAGTGGCCACTCGCTGTGTTTGGCGTGGCAGTAAGTTCGAAAAATTCTGCCCAACTCCCTCATGACTCTCTCCGCCTGATTGGACTGTGGATGATACACTGCGGTGTGCTTTGGGATGATACCTTCCCATCCGATAGTCTGGCGCCATCTCCCACTGATGAACTGCGGCCCATGGTCGGATAATATCACCTTCGGTTTTCCCACGTTGATCATGTAGTCGCGTGTGATCTTCTCGCTCAGCACCTTACTTGTTGCCCGCTTCACGCTATACAATCTTACATATTTGGAAAAAGTGTCAAGTACAACAAAAATATGCATCACTCCACCCCTACCCTTTGGCAATGGGCCGTACAAATCTACAGCTACTAAATCGAATGGTTTTTCTACTTTAATATAATTTAGTTCTCCTTCTAACCTATAATTTACAACTTTAGATTTCTGACATATCTCGCAAACTCTAAGTATTTTTCGGACGCGTTTCTCCATATTTTTAAATAGACAAGATTCCTTTAACACATTCACACACTTCCGTGCCCCGAAATGCCCGTATCTAAGGTGACAGTCCCACACTATTTTCTCTATCAAACCTTCAGGTATAACTAACCTCCAATCTCTCTCTCTCCCCTCTACTTTTTTAAACAAACTCCCTTTAAACACTTGAAAATAGTTTTTATACCCAAATTCATCTACATCTGATTCTACACTAGTAATTATTTTATTTAACTTACTATCAGCTCTTTGCATTACATTTATATTCTTTAATTCTTCCCCAAAAAGTTTATCTTCCCTGGACAATCTATAAATCTCTATCTCTTTAATATCTCTACCTGTTCTATTTCTGTCTGTGTCTACTCGTGATAGTGTGTCTGGCACCCTGTTCTCTACACCCTTGATGTATTCCCAAGAAAAATTATACTCTTGAAGAGCTAACACCCACCTGGTTATCCGGCTGTGTGTGAGTTTACAAGTATTCAGGAACGACAGCGCTTTATGGTCCGTCCTGATGATGGTTCTATTACCCAGCAGGTACGTGCGGAACTTCTTCACTGCGAACACTATACTGAGGAGCTCCTTCTCGGTGGTAGTGTAGTTACGTTCTGCGGCTAGCAACGTCCGGCTGGCGAAGGCAATGGTTTTATGTTCTTTCGCCTCGTCCTCTTGGTATAGTTCTGCTCCAAGTGCTATATTACTTGCGTCTGTCTGTAAATAAAATTTTTCATTAAAATTGGGATGATTCATTAAGATCATATCAGCGAACTTATTTTTTATTTCGTTGAATGCTGCTCTTTCGTTATCTCCCCACCTCCATTGTTTGTTCTTTTGCAGCACTGCGCTGAGTTGGGCCGTCGTCTGGGCGTAGTTCCGCTGGAACTTCCTGTAAAAATTACAGAGACCAAGAAAACTTTGCAGTTGTTTTATATTTTTTGGCTCCGGGAACGTCAGGATGGATTCTACTTTATCCGGATTGGCACGTATCCCTGTAGGTGTTATAATGAAACCTAAAAAATGTATCTCAGTTTGCAAAAATTTTGATTTGTCCCAATTCACTGTCAAACCTCCCTGATATAACTTCTCCAATACATATTCCAAATGTTCTATATGCTCTTCAAATGTTCTGGAAGCTATCAAAATATCATCAACGTATATGGTTAAAAAATCTAAGTTATGTGGTTGCAAAATTTCGTCAAGACACTTAATAAAGCTAGCTACACTGGTGTTCAATCCAAACGGTAGTCTCTTAAATTGATAATTCTTTCCATTGAATAAAAAGGCGGTATATTTTCTACTATTGGCTGCCAACGGGACTTGCCAATACCCGGCGGTTAGGTCTAAAGAGGTCATATATTGTACGCCGCTAAACTTCTGAAAAATCTCTTCAATAGCTTCGGGTGACTCCCGGTCTGGAATAATTATTTGATTGATTTTGCGGGCATCTAAACATAACCTAACCCTACCATCTTTTTTAATCACTACTACCAAGGGGTTAGAATATGGTGATACAGATCGCTCAATTATATCTCCATCTAACATTTTCTCTAACTCAAGCTGAACCGCTCTTCTCTTCGCATATGGCACTGGATAACTTCTTTGCACATAGGGTGCGTGTTCCCTTACCTTTAACTCGCATTCATAGTGTCTTGCCCTCCCTGGTATATCGGCAAACACTTCTCTAAAATTCTCTACTACTCGCCACAACGATGCACGTTGAGAACTCCCTATTACGTCACCCTCACTGCAAAATTTAAGTGCTCTCTCATTCCATAAGTGATCTACATTCTCCTCATACTCTATCTTACTCTCACTGCATACATTCATACTAACTTCCATTTCTTGTTTATTATTCCGATTATATATCACCCTTACCCCCGAAATTCTTACCGCATCTAACACCCACTCCAAATTAACTCGAACTGATTCTGCCTCATTGTGCAATACTAACACCCGTTTATGAAAATCAATCACCGCCTTATGTTTAATCAGAAAATCATTTCCCAGTATAACCTCAAGATTTAATCCCCATACGACCAGAAATGTATTATCGTACCCTACCCCGTTAATTATCATGTTTAAATGTACTTGTTTCGTGACTCTCTTACTTCTAACTCCCGTAATACCTACAATCGTCACCCCAGCTACTGGTAAAGATGGAATATTTTTATTCATTTCTCTTAAATCATCTAGTAGATGTTCAGAAATAACAGAAATTTCGCTACCTGTATCGATTAAAGTTTTAATCTCCTTACCTTCTATGTTGATTTTCACCTCGGTCAGTCCATTCTCCCGTCTCCCTGCTCCGAAGTCTTCCTCCTCCAATAACTCCTCCGATAAATCTGTAATAACCACGTTGTTTCGGTAGATATCAACCATTTGGACCCCAGAAACTTCCGGCGACAACGGTCGGGTCCGGTGTTCCATTGTCCCTTTTAGTTTCCCGCAGAAGTGCTCGCCACTGCAGGGTTGTATCCTCGTTCGTGCTGGTTTCCTCGCTGTTCGTGAGCGTGGCCTCTCGGAGCTCCTCCTTGGCCCTCTCCCCTTCGTTGGTATGCATGCTGGTTCTGTGCCGGTTGTGGTACCTGTCGTTGACCCGGTCTCTCTCTCCTGCATCTAAAACAAAAATTTTGTGTCGCATAATTCTCCTGTGAGCATGCCGGACAAGTCCACATAGGTCCTCGATTATTTTGTTCTCGTCTGGGAAATGCCGGTCCACTTGTAGGTCCCCTCGGCGGTCCATGATTACCTGCATTATTTCCATTATGCTGGTTCTGACGGCGACTCAATTCTTGGTCCCGGATATTCTGAAACACATCTAAAATATTTTCTAATTCGCTAATATTAGCTACCTCCCTTGTCATAAGTGTTATCTGTACTTCCCTTGGCAAATGCTTGCTGATATGCCTCACAAAGGATCTAAATGGCAATGGCGGTTCTAAGTATTTCGCCTCGTTAAATATTTTCATCAAATACCCTGTTATATTATTATTGGGCCCCCCAAAATTCCCTGTTCCCATGATTCTACTTCGTAACACTTCTTGGTCTTCTTCAGACCAATATTTATTTATAAATGCGGACTCAAAACTTTCAAAACACCCCCATTCCGTTTTGTGTACCTCGGCCCATATCTCCGAACTACCTTTGAAGCATTTTAAAATTTTTAATAATTGCACTTCCCAGTTATTAGTACTGAACTTATTAAACTCTCTCACTCTACTTATGAACTGCATAGGGTGTACTCTTTTGTTATCACAACTGAATGTTTCCAACTCAACTTCACTGCTTACGTCACGAGTCATAATTACTCGCTCGGTAACAGTGTTAACTTGTTGGCTGATGGCCATGCTCAATGCATTTTTAACATTCATTAATTTAAGGTTATTATCACATTCAAGGTCGCTTATTGTATTATGTATGGTCTTGAACTCAATCTTACAATTATTTTCTATGTCTCTTATTTTACTATTATTATTTTCAATCTGATTCATAGCATAACCAATCTTACCTTCAGTATTGGTGTTACATTCACTTATTTGTTTCTCAAAAATTGTATTCATTATGCTATATTGCTCTGTGATCTGTTTCTCTACTTTATTAGTTATATTATTGGTAATATCAGAAACACGGCACTCTAATTGCTCATTTATGGACTCAGACAATTGTGATTTCATACTTCCACAACGTTCATCAATATGTTTGTCTAGTACCCTACTCAGATTATCGAATTGTACATTAATACTCTGCTGAAACTGAGTATTCTGGTCTTTAATTTCTTTAAAATTAATCTCGTTTTCAACATTCTGCTGTTCGCATTTTATTTTCTGTTCATTAAAATCATTAGTTAATTGATCTAATTTGTTGTTAAAGTCACTTTTCATCTTATTTAGAATTATTTCGTTATTATCAAAGCGTTTATCATTATCATCAAAACGACTTATTCATTACATTGAAATTACTATTCATTCTCTCGAATTGACTGAGCATAACACTCATTATATCTGTTTCCTCTGCTTGTTTATTTTTTTTAGTTGAAACTGGGGTCAACTGAACCCCAGAGTCAACATTTGCTTAGTTTGATTGTGTTTGATACGCAATCGGAGTTGAATGAACGATTATATTACCGACAGCTGTTTCTGTAACAGCGCCCGGCCCCCCCACTGTCAGCATACCACTTTCATTCAGCGATTGCGACTCAAGGTCACTTTCACTCATAATTGAATCTATTACTATATTTTTCTCTGTGTTCACCGACATTTTTATTTAATCTATATTTTCTTACGTAACGAATGCCAATTATTGGTCTTATTTCAAAACTGATATTTTAACATATACAAAATCAATTTTGCTTTCGCAACCGTATTTCGCTATGTACCGTCAGATGTAGGTCTGCGTAATATAACCCCCTTTTCAGTTATATTACATCCTGGTATTTCACGGCACCAATTGTAACTCTTTATCTATTCGGTAATTTATTATTTATTCAAATTAAAAACTCCCACTTACCTTTTGTCTTTGATCTGGCCGGATCGCGTAGTGTGGACTAACCCATTTCGTTCGACGAACTCTGACAGTACATAAACGAATTAAGGCCTTGAAAGAATTTAACTCTCAATTTTTTGGAAGAGAAATTATTTTATTTTATTTTTTTTATTAATCAGAAATGTTGAATTGATAGATATTCGTGTTACATGTTGTGCAACTCTTGCACCTTACTGACTATGGCTTACCTTATCCTTTATACAGGTACAAACAATTATACACATAAACAGCCCAGCATTGCTCACGCACACTTACACACAGAATTTATAATGCCCTTAACATTTTGATACGGACAAACTTCCCCCCACGGCGGCCACGCGGTCTTCGTGCACACTCATCTTCTCAAATAATTTCTTGTAAAAGTTTTGTCCGAAAGTTATAAATCACTTCTCCAGGTTGGATTGACCGCGGTCACCTAAAAATTACTATAGTTCCACCTTGTTTTACGGTTAAAACAAAAACTTTTTTCACGAGCCTGCTTTGGCCGTCCCGGCACCGGGAAATTCAGCTGGTAGACTGCGGACGATAACGTAACAGGTATTACGGTCGTGATCTCATACTTGGTGTGGAAATCACTGCCTTGGTCTTCGTCGTCGAAGCTTCGTTCCATGCCATGCATGTAGTTTTTTGGAGCTAATACAGCATAGGATCTCAGCTAGGCATTGGCTGACATCACAAAAGGGGCAGGACTTAAGCAGCACCTCCTGAGTGAAACTAAAGGAACGATGTATACTTTCGCACTTTAGCCATCTTGTTTTTCGTACTGGTCGCGTCCCCCGAGCGCGTGAGTGTACAGTTGCGCTCATGCCTCGACACACATGTGCAGATTTCTAAGAATTTCGAAGGGGGCGCGAATTCCTTTGCCGCATTACACAATTCAGTAACTGCGTTTCGCTTTGTTACACCACTGTTTCAGTCTCCACGTGTTCTTTCGTAACCAAAATAACGTTGCCGCATAATACAATTTCACAATATTTTATAAGACTCCCGCATAAAACGAAATAAATAAAAATACCAATGCCCCATACCATAAAAAAATAAAAGGACCCATAATTGACACGTTACAATTGGTTACATTGACCATTGTCCAGTACATACCAGGCATCAGCTGATCCCTCTGGGTCAGGTGAATGACCTTACCCTAGATACACTACACAAATCTATACCACCAAAAATACATAACATATGTTTATAACTCTTACATTCTAACATAGTAAAAATAGTAATATAATCAAACATCATAAAACATAGTACACTCATAATTAACATTGTTATTGTTACCTTAGAATAAACAATTCACATTTAAGTTTGACCAAAAATTTCACACCTTACAGCTTTAATTTTATTTTCAAATTTTATTAAATTCTTCACTTGTTTCATTTATTATTACCCTTTAAATCAGTTTTCTATTTATTTAACATTTTCATCATTAATTGGTTTGGGTGATTATCAATTATCCACAATAATCTAATTCATTGAAAAGGCATTAAAAAATAACCTTACCCCCTTTTGACTCTAATACTCACTAACAGATTTACCTAGGATGACACCCATCTCTCAAAACATTTATCTCCACTAACTTACTACTCTAACTCACCTTGAATCATTCTACCCTTATAACAAAATACCCTCTACCCTCTTTGTACTTAGGATGTGTGTTCCCTCCCTATGCTCATTCCCTTATTGGTTCCTGGTACCCCCCAGGTAACCCCGCCAACGCACATACTGTTCACCTCCCGCCACAACGCTTTTCGTTGAGGACTCCTTATCACACCACCCCTTTACAAAATTCCTCCATCATCTAATTACTCTCCAATTATATCACTCTCATTTCTCTACATTTACTCACTATCGCTGTGTCCCTACTAATACTCAGTTTCTGTACTACTTTTATTCCCAAGAAACTTACTCTGTTTAACACCCCTTTAAAATTAACTCTGACTGATTCAAATGCCTTATTGAAATAATTATTGTCACCCAAACTCTAACTTTTATAACATTTTACATTAAGTTACCCATTGAAAATTACACTAGAAAATTTATAACTACCTCAATTTTACTTTCATCATTTAATTTAAAACATTTTAAACACATTTAAAATTTATCATTCAAACATTTAATTATATAGATAAAAAATCTGCAAATCAATTATAAGTGACATACTACATCTATACACTAGTAGTCAGCTGATATCTCATGGTCAGGTGAATGACCTTATACTAGACATATTGCATACAATTAACACAAATTATATAATTATCATCATAAATGTTCCTCTAGCTTAACATCATTATAACTGACCCTAACACTTAAAATCGTTTGTTCTCATAAGTGAAATACATCACTAATCATCGAATCATAGTTATAGCAATTGTTACTGACAGGAACTGGGTCACCAACCACCAACTCTCTCTTTAGGGTAAGTGAAATTGAATGTCCCTCTGTTTACAGATGTCGTCACTCTCTCACTGATTTCTCAGTTACCACTCCTACTACATCGTTTTCCAAATTCCCCCCTTTACCCAGTTACAATTAGGTAACCACCTGCCGGATAAACCGGACCGAGCGTTTGCTTTATGCACAGATGCGTTATCTGTGCCCCTGGCTTGTAACGGCCAGCTCCTTTTCCACACACACTATTGTTTCCTGCTGGTGGACTGTAGCGCCCATTTGCATCCCCAAGAACTGAAGTTTATATAGGGTATAGACGCTGCCTATACCGTTCTTGGTTCAGCGTTATATAAAAATTCGGCATTACTGATGTCCGAGGACACCAGTAATCCTACTAAATATGATTCACAAGCCCTTATTACGGCACTATCACCACCTTCGATGATAGCCGCTGTTCCATAGTTATGCAGGTTCCCCTGAGTTACTCCCCCCGGTTAATTTCTAAGTTCACCAATTTCGAATATATTTACATTATAAATCCACGGTCAGGGTTCGGTGAAGCCGTGACCGCCCGAAATGTAGGGGAAACTACCAAAAGACATACAAGGTTCACACTGACACCGTTACTACAATTCTCGGATGGTAAACTCTTATATGTTTGGTTATATTATTATTTACCTTAACATCTGTGAGCTTCATCTATACTTTACCATTCAAACATCAAACATTTTATCTTATTTAACTTGTACTACAAACTTCATAATTATGTATGGTCAATTATTCACTTACAATAAAAATATGGCTACTGACATAGATTTAAAATTATAAACATTCTGAATTATATATTGTTACTTATCTACATTTGGAGGCTAAATTTTTTCTTATCGCTAGTACATCAGTAATCGCCCGAAAAGATGGGGGTTTTGTTGAGATGGGATTGGTGGTGGCCAGACACACTACGTGAATTCACGTTCCCCTTCTACTACCACTAGTTGACATTACCTCCAGCTTATTTCAATATCAAATTTGCTCTCTTTTACTCTCCCATTTATTCAAACCCGCTGTCTGATCATCGCGAATCACATCTCCGCAAAACTCATCTTTTTTAAATACTCTGATACTGTTGTCATTTGCGAATATTTTACTTTCACAAATAACACTATTAAAATTTATGTGAATACACTGCCTCGTTAAAATATTTTGTACCATGTACCTTAGGGGTCCCCCTCCCCGTTCATAACATAGGTAAATTTCTAATTTATACCAATTTTGTGGAGCCGGACCATCGTCGTTTCACCACCCGAAGGAAGTTCCGCCAACCATGGTCCGCCTCCAAGTGCCGAAACACCCCCACCCGGATTACCATTGCCCAGCCATCCCGGGCGTCCATTGGTAAGTCGTGACCCGCCCGAAAATGGGGGAGGATCCCTTCTGAAAGCAAACAAAACATATTAAAATTCAAATTCTTACTTTCACCATATAATTTTAAATTTGTAGCATTCTGCGTACCCACTATCTCTTGTGTTGTTCGGTTGAGTAGTACATAAGCGTTACTCATCTTTATTTCCACTATTTCATAGGGTCCTTCATATAACAGGAAAGACTTTTTTATTTCTTTCTCTTGTGCACTAGACAAATCATGTCTCTTTACCAACACTAATTGTCCTACCTCATATTTGGTCCACTTACCCCTTTCGTCATGTCTCCGCTTTCTCCTCTCCCCCTTGGTGAGTAGACTCTCATTTGCCAGCTGGATTTTTACATTTCTGTCGATGGTCTGTTCTTCCGGTGGATATTCGAAAAGTTGTTCTAATATTCTTGGCCGCCGGGTTCCCTTTATTAGTTCGTATGGTGTAAACCCTGTAGAATCGTGGGTAGTACTGTTTAACCATTCTTCCACTTTCTTTACATACAAAGGCCATTCCGTATGTTTGGCGTGACAATACGCCCGGAATATCCTACCGATTTCTCTCATCACCCGCTCTGCCTGGTTCGACTGTGGATGGTATACTGCCATATGTTTGGGTATGATGCCTTCCCAGCCAAGAGTCTGTCTCTACTTACCGCTGCTGAATTGGGGTCCGTGATCGGATAATATGAAACAATATATTATAATTCAACTTAATAATCAACTCTTACCTTAGGGTTACTCCTCCAAGGTTGTACAGACAAAAAAATCAGCTGCAGAATAGGTTATCTGAGGTTAAGTTGCAAAATAATTACGCTAGCACAAATTTTGTGGATTCTACTGAATTTGCTTTCTTTTATTGAACTGAACTATTTCCTTTTCCTTTGACTTTACACTACAATTTTTATAATAAAACACAAATACATGGGCATTTAATCATTCAATATAGACTAATATGACAATAACTTAATAATAACTTTAATTTAGTAAACTATTAATTCTATAGCATACTATTTTAGTTCCCTTATTGAGATCTCATTAATAAAATGTTTTAATTTGGATTTATTGAATTGTATTTTAGAATGGTTCTGGTTTTTTGTTAATAAAATGTTCAGTACATATTACCCATCCGTTGCGGGTTCCTATAGTTAGTCTTACACTCGTATCGTTCTACCGCACTCACGTAACTGTTTTAGTTTAACTTATTATGTCTTTATTTACTCACTTCACCTCATTACTTTAAAAATGTTTTAGTTGATATATTTTTTTATATAGCCGACTTAAAGTTTCTCCCGGGCACTTTTTCTATGTGACCATGCTGCCATAAATTGCAGGGGACACTTTTATGTTTTTATTAGATAGGCCCTTTTGCTTTAGGCCTATCTTGCACTCCCGAGGCCACTATTTTCAATTAACGAACTGTACTGTACGCTGCTGGTTACTACTGTTGGCTGTTGCTTCTGTGGTGACAATCTGCATACTGTGATTCACAAGGACTGCTGCTTACTGGGGCGGTTACGCAATACGTCTAGTCTCGTTGTCTAGACATCATTGTTTATGCTAACATTGTGTTGTACTGAGGCACCTCACAGGTGAAAGTTAACAATTTAAAGATTAAAACTGATGATATAAAATAAAATTTAAACTGGGGTAGCACACAATTCTGTACCGTTACAATACCCCCCCAATAAGAGATTGGATGCCGAAGCATACAAACTCTTATTACCTAAAACCTAAGAGGATTAGTGAGGATATGGCACCGCAACCCCCCTGAACTCTCTACTAAAATCATGGGTCCTTACCCCCCTAGTCCGGCGACTGTCGCAGCACCCATCCGATCTTACTGGACTTCTCTACTCGAGATCCCAACACCATAAGCTCGGACCGATACCCACCACAGTATCACCTAACTTTATGACATTCAATTAAAATTTAACAAAAAGGCCTTCCATTATACCATATCCTACAACTGATTGGTTTCCTCTTAGCCATACAGGCTCATTCTTTGCAAAGTACTAGTTCTGCTTATACAAAGTGCTGGTTTAGTTTAAAAATAATAATATAAACTTACAGTCTACTTACAGTTCAATCATATAAATTAAACAATATTCCCCGTATAATATTACCCATCCAAAATAACACTTTAATTATACAAGTTATCCTTAATTTCTATTATATAAACAGTTATATGTATATTTTCCCAAACACTATCTCCGCTTGAACGTTCTTTCAGTTTGCAATTTTAAATGAATATATTTCATCAATTATTATTTAATCTACCATTACAGGTGAAATTTGAATCAAGTTAAATTTAAATTCATTATTAAAAATCATTTTTTCAATTTAATTTAATTACCCATTTAATTTTATTTTATTTAATTAACAGTTTCAAAATTACATTTATCAAAATGATTCTCCATTAACAAAATCCTATCACACAAGATTTAACTGCATTATATTCAAAACATTAAGTCATTTCCTTACATTATAAAAATTTACCTTCATTTCAACACATCTTTATTTCTTTTATTTCATAATAGGATTTTCCTACTGGCAATGATTCAGCAGACTACAACATTTTTGTTATTGTCAACTCAGCATGGCTATAAACATTGGTCACAACAGACCACCTACCTGTTTACATAAACAGTTGTATGCCAGACTTGTTTTTATAAACACTCTGTCTCAACACTCAAAATTACATCACCCCTAATACCTGTACTTCTAATTTTCAATTTCTATAAATCTTTTAGTTAACATATTTATCAACTACTATTTTTGTTACAATTCAAACCAAAATTTAAATCAGAATTAATTTGACTTCATTAGAATTCACATTTTTAAATTAACTTCATTTTAACTCCAACCAGAACAGTTTAACTTTAATTGAAATGAAACAATGTATTATAATTCAACTTAATAATCAACTCTTACCTTAGGGTTACTCCTCCAAGGTCGTACAGACGAAAAAATCAGCTGCAGAATAGGTTATCTGAGGTTAAGTTGCGAAATAATTACGCTAGCACAAATTTTGTGGATTCTACTGAATTTGCTTTCTTTTACTGAACTGAACTATTTCCTTTTACTTTGACTTTACACTACAATTTTCATAATAAAACACGAATACATGGGCATTTAATCATTCAATATAGACTAATATGACAATAACTTAATAATAACTTTAATTTAGTAAACTATTAATTCTATAGCATACTATTTTAGTTCCCTTATTGAGATCTCATTAATAAAATGTTTTAATTTGGATTTATTGAATTGTATTTTAGAATGGTTCTGGTTTTTTGTTAATAAAATGTTCAGTACATATTACCCATCCGTTGCGGGTTCCTGTAGTTAGTCTTACACTCGTATCGTTCTACCGCACTCACGTAACTGTTTTAGTTTAACTTATTATGTCTTTATTTACTCACTTCACCTCATTACTTTAAAAATGTTTTAGTTGATACATTTTTTTATATAGCCGACTTAAAGTTTCTCCCGGGCACTTACGTTTTTCTATGTGACCGTGCTGCCATAAATTGCAGGGGACACTTTTATGTTTTTATTAGATAAGGGGGTACTGTAACGGTACAGAATTGTGTGCTACCCCAGTTTCAGTTTATTTTATATCAAATGTTTTAATTTTTAATTGTTAATTTCCACCTGTGAGGTGCCCCAGTACAACATACACTGTCTAGACCACTAGACTAGACGTATTGCGTAACTGCCCCAGCAGCAGGCTTTGTGAATCACTGTATGCAGATTGTCACCACAGAAGCAACAACAGACAGTAAAGAGCACCATACAGTTGTTCAGTAAAATCAGTGGCCTCGGGTGTGTAAGATAGGCCGAAGTTAAGGCCGGCCTATCCAATCAAATAACTAATTAAAACATCTTTTAATAACTATTAAAAGTGCAAACAATGCAGCGGATTTAAGTGTGTGACTTAATATTAACATGGGGAAATCAGTGAATTCAAATCAGTGAAAATATAATACAACACAGTAAACTCAGTGCAACTAGGGGCGTGCGTGCACCAGAAACAAGAAAGTGGTCAACGAGACAGGGCAACAAACTATACGGACATACACGGTGAATGGGTAACTAACAACCCTAAATATACCTATTTAAATCAGTTCAAAACAAATGATGATAACTTATTTAATATAATATAAATAATCGAGATCTCTAAGGGAAAGGATTTTTGTAAAAGTAAATAGCAAGGGGAAAAGGGAATTAAAATATACATACTGGTTCATAATAATTTGGCATAGTCTAGTTGATCATTCACTGTTTATTAGTTGTTAATTCGCAAATACAAAATTTCAATAAAATTCAGACTTTATTTCATATAAACCATGTGTAGAGAGTAAGTTATTACGCCTGTTTAACATTTCCTATTCTGTGCTGAAAACCTCGCCTAACGTTCTTTGGGATTTTTCTGATATTTGAGGGTAGTTAGATAGCGGGATTTTTATAAGGGCAAGAGTGTAAAGGTTTCGATATTGAACCATAAAATATCGTGGCGACCTGGGTAATTTAATAAGGTAAGTTAAATGGGATTATGACAGTAAGTGAAATTCTGGCAGCAGTGAGCAGTAAGTATTATTCTGAAATCTGATGGTAATATATAATAAAAAGGTAAAAAGTCAGTACCTTTACAGTGGCGACCCTGCCAGGATGGCTCATATGGAATTTTCTGATATGGGTTTAGGCCTGATTGGAAGTACGAGACAGGTTGTGGTAACGGCGTATTTGTAAAATTTTGAGTTATTGTATAGATTTATGTAGCGTAACGTGCTTGTGAAAGTATTGTTTATTTTATATTTGGATAACGAGTTTAGGTGTAGAGTATTTTATTTGGGTGTGTAATTAGTGTGTTAATCAGAAGGGTTATTTGTGAGTGAGGGCGGTGTTGTAGGTTAAAAAGTATAATTGTGTATGTAAACACAACAATATAAAAATGGAAAATAATAGTGGTGAAGTCAACAGAATTGACTTAACTAGCACTAGTGCAGACGATCAGGTAGCAGATAATAATGTAAGGAAAGATAATATGAGTGAATCGCATCAAGAGATAATAAATTTCCTGGAATTGCTGTTAGAAAAACAAAGGGCAATGGTAGATGACATTTTTAAAAAACAAGATGAAAAGTGGGAAAGAGATAGATGTAAATTAAAAGAAAATAAAGAAAGCCAACCAAACCAGGTAAGTGGTTCTGATAGTGGAGGTAGTAATGATTATACTTTTACAAATAATAATGCTAGTTCCAGTGTAGACGAGATAAAAAACGACAAGGTAGGTGATGTCAATACAAATAATAATCAGAAAGAGGTTATATTCCTCGTACTGTTTAAATTAGCAGCCATCCTTACTATTTCTTTTATGAATTTGCTAACTGCTATAATTTTTATTGTTCGACTAAGCTTTTCGTCATCACTGACATCTTCTTTCGTCATCACTGACATGCGAATTGCAAGCAGATAAATATAAAAATGTAAGGGAATGAAGATGTCAGTGATGACGAAAAGCTTAGTCGAACAATCAAAATTAAAGCAGTTAGCAAATTCATAAAAGAAATAGAAAGAGGTTAGTTTAAATGTAAAACAGGTGGCTGTAAATATGCTGATTAATAATGTTAGTTATGATGATGTTAACAAGAATAATATATTATTGAATGAAAATAATAATGATAAATTGAGTAATAGGGGGAGTGACATTGAGAATAGAAATTTAGTTGAGGTTAGAGTATTCAGTGATCATAATGAGTTAGAAAGAGAGCATAGAAATAGTTTAATTGCAGAGGGTGAAGAGGGGGCAAATTTTTATGGGGTTAAATGTGAAGCAGAGACTTCACAAGTGTTGATGGAGGACAAGAGTTCCTCAATAGTTTTTGTAGAAGACAAAAGGTCTTCAGAATGTCAAATAAGTTGTTTGTGTTTATCTGGTAGGGCCAGATGGTGTTTCAATAATAAAGTGGTATTGCCCTCTGTGTGGAATGAGAATGTGAAATGTTGTGAGAAGTATTGTGATGAAAGTAATTATGAGAGAGAGAAAGAGTTGGAGTGTTTCAAGTTAAACAGAAGTTATAAAGAGTTGATAGAGAGTTTGAATATTAATATTATGGTAAATAATGTAGATTTACCTTGTACTGTAATAAACAATGTGTATATTGAAGATAAACATTTATCTGTTGAGAGAAGTAGTGTACTGATAATAGCAGACAATTGTAATAATAATAACGTAATTTACCTAGGAATAACAAATAATACTGATGGAGATTTGACAAAAAATAATAATGTTTACATGATTTATGACAAAGTAATAAGGGGATGTAACCCTAAATATTATTATTTTGGTACAATGGAAAAAATAAGTTCTTATGGTTATAAAACAAAAAACAGCCGTATGTTGTGTATCAGTAAAATTGAACACTGTTATATAAAGACAAGACTAATTTTCGATGATGGGGGTTGAGAAATACGGCATGAACATTTAATTATGTGAGTAATGGTTAAATTACTTGGCCGATTTAGGTAATGAATTATGGTAAATAATAAAATTCTGACGAACAGTTGTAAATAAATGTGTTGGTGTTAAATGTATTGTGTCAAGATTATATTGTGGGAATCTAGATTATAGTTTATGTAACAAAGTATGTTTGTAGTATGATATAATCAGAATAATAGTTTATGTTGTTAATTAACAATAATAATGAACAAAAGGTATTCATGAAGTCTATTTTGTATGGTGCATGTATATTAAAAATGTTTTAAATCATGTAATTAAAGTTCAATGGTTCTGATTGGAGTTAAAATGAAGTTAATTTAAAAATGTGAATTTTAATGAAGTCAAATTAATTTTGATTTAAATTTTGATTTGAATTGTAACAAACAAGTGATAAATATGTTAACTAAAAGATTTATAGAAACCACAAATTTGTAGGAAGTATATGTGTTAGTAGTGGTAACCAGAATGTTTAGATTGTGTGAGTGTTTATAAAACAAGTCTTGCAGACCATTGTTAATGTAAACAGGTGTGATGTCTGTTGTGACTAATATCTACAGTCATGCTGAGTTGACAATAACAAGAATGTTGTAGTCTGATGAATCAGTATTCTGATGAGTAAATCTTATTATGAAACAAAAGACATACCAGATGTGATGGAATGTAGGCAATATTTTGTAGGGTCCTTTTGTAAAATATAATGAAAGAAAATGAAATTGTTTTGAATAAATATTGATTTAATTAGGATTTGAGGATGTTAGATAATAAAATAAAATTAAATTGGTAATCAAATTAATTGAAAAGGCAAATTTTAATAATGAATGTAAATTTATTTTTGGTTTGGAATTAATTTATATTTACTTTGGTTTGAATTGTGTATTGAATAATAAGGCAATAATAATTGAAGTTTTACCGAAGGTTGATTTAATGTTAGTTTTATTATAATACTTGTATTTTAAGTAATCTACTTGTATTTTTGGTGGGGAATATTGCTTTGTTAAGGGATTAAAATAAACCGTAAGTTTATATTATTTTTAAACAACCAGTACTTTGTTAATGAACCAGTACGACTAAGAGGAACCAATCAGTTGTGGATATGGAATAATGGAAGGCCATTTATTGATATTTTAATTAAATGTTACAGAGTCAGACGATACTGTGGCGGGTATCTGTCCGAGCTTATGGTGTTGGGATCTCGAGCAGAGAAGTCCAGTAAGATCGGATGGGTGCTGCCACAGTCACCAGACTAGGGGGGTAAGTACCCATGATTTTAGTAAAGAGTTCAGGGGGGTTGTGGCACCATATCCTCACTGATCCTCTTAGGTTTTAGGCAATGAGAGTTTGTATGCTTCGGCCTACAATCTCTCATTGGGGGGGGGGTATTGTAACGGTACAGAATTGTGTGCTACCCCAGTTTCAATTTTATTTTAATTTAAATCAGTTTTAATTTTCCATTGTCAGCATACACCTGTGAGGTGCCTCAGTGTAACACAATGTTAGCATAAACAACTGTCTAGACATATTATGCAACAGCCTGCCAGCAGTCTACCTTGTGAATCACAGTAAGAACTTTGTCACCCTAGTGTTTGCATCAGATGGTCACCTTAAGTAGTCAGTCAGTGGTTAACTAAAACGCTCGGTTGTTAATTACCAGTTTATACAGACTAGACAGTGGCAGATTACAGTCGTCTGCAAGTGAATTAAAAAACAGTGGCCTCGGGCACAAGATAGGCCGAAAATAACATAATCGGCCTATCCAGTATAACTATTAAAGTTATAAAGCTAAAAAGCTATTAGTGTTTGTACCGACAAAGTCACGTTGACCGACACAATCCTTAAATGTGAACGATATGTTTGTAGTAAACAGTAACTGTAAAAATTAGTAACTGTACCAAGATAAAATTAAGTGAGTGATAAAATAAGTGCATCACCAGTTGGAGCGAAGCCACTACCAGGATGAGTACAATATTATCAATTCAGAACTTTTAACTATAACATTTCAGAACAATTAACATTTAACTATATTGTAACAATTGCATTTACAGACGTTTTGCTAAACAAAAGAAATCTCTAAGGGAACATATTAGTTAACGTACTGGTTCATAATGTAGTTGTCATAGGCTAGCTGATTATGAAATGCTTATTTTATATAATCCCTCAACTCAAATTTCACATTATAATTAAATCAGATTTTGTTTAAATTACAGCATGTGTTAGAGTAAGTTATTACGCCCGTTTAACATAACCTGTCCTGTATAGAAAATCTCGCCTAAACGGACCTGGTAAGTAATTCAAAGTAAATAGTGGGGAAATGTGTAAAGGTTTCCATATTTGTCCTATTGTTTAAAAATATTGGTGGCGACCTTTAAGTTGGGAATCTTCTGTTTTTGGTACGTCAGGGCGAATGTGTAAAAGGTAAGTAAAAGTTAAATATAAGGGGGGGTAAGGAAATAGACCGTAATGGTGGTTAATTAATAACAATAATAATTTGATTTTACTTGTTATAACCGGCTTGTGGTTTGTTTTATTTTGTTAACCCGGTGGTTTGTTAGACTTAGTAGGGGGGTTATTTTTTGGGGAATCTACCAAATTTTGGAACAGGGCTATTTTCACCCAGATAGGGGTGGTAGTCCATTAGGGGCGTATCAATCAACAATAGTAAGTGCAATACTGAATTTTTATTGTAACGCCGAAGCAAGGATGGGGTGGAATAAAAGAAAAAATGTCCACCCCTTTCCGCAGCAGTCCTTGTGGAAGCAACTGGGTGCTACAGTCCAGAGGGGGAAATAGTGAGTGTGGAAAGGGGGTGACCCAGTTACAGGTCACGAGGGAGATGTGGTTTACGGCTAGGATGAGGTCTGTAGGGCCAAGAAGCCTAGTGCAGAACACAGTAATATGTAACGGGTATCAGGGGTTAAGGGATTATTAGGGGGGTAGTAAAAAAAAAAAAAAAAAATTATTCTATATATAGTAGTTAAGGACATAACTTGTATTTTAGTTATAATTACTGTGAGTTAATGCAATTCTGTATAATTAATGTTATTTTGGCTGGGCAATATTGTACTGGGAACATTATTTAATTTATCTGGAGCGCATATGTACTACTGTAAACTTATATTGTTTTGTTAACACTGTATTTTGTAGGGTTAAACTATATTGTTGAACCATGTAACTTGTTGAAGATGAGCCGGTGAGCCTGATAGTTAAATTTTAATTTATCTAGATAACTGCTGGACAAATTAGAAGTCATATCACTAGGTAGTCAAATGCACATTATATTTTACACTAAAAAAAAAAATGAACCAGTATTTTGTCAATGAACCAGTACGGCTAAGGGGAAACACATCGGTTGTGGGATATGGAGTGATGGAAGGCCGTTTGTTAAATTTTAATCGAATGTTTAGAGTCGGGTGATACTATGGCGTATATCTGTCCGAGCTTATGGTGTTGGGATCTCGAGTAGAGAAGTCCAGTAAGAGCGGATGGGTGCTGCCGCAGCCACCAGTCTAGGGGGGTAAGTACCCATGATTTTAGTAAAGAGTTCAGGGGGGGTTGTGGCGTCATATCCTCACTGATCCTCTTAGGTTTTAGGTAATAAGAGTTTGTATGTTTCGGCATCCAATCTCTTATTGGGGGGGGGGGTATTGTAATGGTACAGAATTGTGTGCTACCCCAGTTTCAATTTAATTTCATATCAATTTAATTTTCAATTGTTAGCTTTCACCTGTGAGGTGCCTCAGTTTAACCAGCAATACACACTGTTAGTCTAAACAATTGTCTAGACGCATTACGTAACACTTTGCCAGCAGCAGGCTTTGTGAATCACAGTATGCAGTTTGTCACCACAGGAGTAACAACAGACACCCAGTAGCAGCATACAGTGCAGCTAAAAGTTAAATGGTGGCCTCGGGTGTAAGATAGGCCGAAACTATTACAATCGGCCTATCTAATAAAAGTTATCAAATGTTACCAGTATAGCGCGCCAGCCTACAAAACATCAAGTGTTCGAACAAAGTTACGTCGGCCGACTTTATTTTACCACATGTGGGCACATTGAATTAAAACAGTGAAAATCTAAGTAAATACTGTAAACTAATAAATAATTGCGGGAGTGCGCCCGAACAACGAAAGCGGTTAAAACGAGACCGTGCAACAAACCATATGGACACACACGGTGGACAGGTAACTAACAACCTTACACATATATGTAAATCAATTTAAAACAAATGATGATAGTTAATAAACATGAAAATCTAAATAATTGAGAGCTCTAAGAGAAGGGATTTTGTTAAAAGAAAATAGCGGGGGGAAAAGAGATAAATATGTACTGGTTCATTTCAAATATAAACAATTTGTAATAGGTTAGAAGTAAAAAAGATTTCATTTGTAAATTTGTTTGATTTCATGTTATTCGTTACTAACACTTACTAATGATATAAAATAATATACCAGTTTTTAATTGATGTCCAAGTAAAACGAAGTAATTAATGTGGTTAATAAACTAGAAGCGATTGGTTTTTAATACAAATTGTGTATTTATATGTGTACTGATAACCTTCAAATAATCCTTTCTGCAGCTGTGTTCGTCTGTAGAACCCTGGAGATATCCATAAGGTAAGAGTAATATAAATTGAATTATAATATATTGTTTCATTGGCCCTGAACTAGGGACTCGAGTAGTTTTATTATTTGCACTATAATATATTGTTTCACTGGCGCCCGAACAGGGACTCGACCCTGGAGGAGTAACCCTAAGGTAAGAGTTGATTATTAAGTTGAATTGTAGTATATTGTTTCATTGGCGCCCGAACAGGGACTCAATATTTTACTCAAATGTTTCAGAGTCGGGTGATACTGTGGCGGGTATCTGTCCGAGCTTATGGTGTTGGGATCTCGAGTAGAGAAGTCCAGTAAGATCGGATGGGTGCTGCCACAGTCACCATACTAGGGGGGTAAGTACCCATGATTTTAGTAAAGAGTTCAGGGGGGTTGCGGCGCCATATCTTCACTGATCCTCTTAGGTTTTAGGCAATAAGAGTTTGTATGCTGTAATATCTTTAAAAAATTTATATTCTCCCTGTAGGCATTGTTCACCTTTCTTGAACCCCGAGTTAGTCAACCAAGTATGCAGTGTTTATTACAAAACATTTTATATTTCGTCTCCGCACTGAAGCAGCCCAGACAGATTATGAAATACAACACAATTTTGCATCAGCCGTGAATCACGGATGTAACCACATATTGCGCCAGGCGGCAAAATATTGCTAAATCTTACGCCTACGTTATAGCGCTCTTTTAACAGCACCAATGGGAGCGCAGACTCATGATCACGTGACCAGAAAAACTCTTGTGTACTCAGCCTTAGCAGGACTAAGTTCAGTTCCATTAACCCTGTTTATGCAATAATTAATAAACAATTTGTTCGAAACAACTTTATTTATTTAAATAACATTTTACAAAGGGGCCTAAAAAAAAAATTATCTATATTCCATCACATCTGGTGTTTCTTTTGTTTCATAATAGGATTTTACTACTGGCAATGATTCAGCAGAATACAATAGTTATTAACTTCAACACCTGGCTGTGAACATTAGTCAAAACATACAACACAACTGTTTACATTAACAGTTGTCTGCCCGACTGGTGTTATGAACACTCTCAGTCTCAACATTCTGATTACCTCACCTCTAATACCTGTACTTTTAATTTCTATAAATCTTTTAATGTTAACATATTTGTCAATGTCTATTTATTACAGTTCAAACCAAATATAATTTTAATTCACCTTTTTAAATTACTTTAATAACCTCCAACCAGAACAGTTTAACTTTAATTACAGTTATATGAAGTTAATGTATAAAATATAGAAAATTACAGTTTCAATTTGAATCAAAATGAAGTTAAACACATCACTAACCTTCATATTATTAAGTTACTCCAGGGACAACTCCAATTTAATTTAGTCTCTTCATACATTCAAAACAATTTCAATTACTTTAATTACATTTATCAAAATGATTCTAATTGGTTTAATGTTTAATTTTTTCTTAGTGTTTCAATAAATTTTACAAACATTACATCATTTGTTTCAAATCTCTATTCAAATTCCTCCACAATCACATTCTAAATACCATTTATCTCTACTCCTAACCTAACATAGCAGGTACCACAAAATAATAATTAAACCTTTTGGTTACATAGCTTTTACTTTAAAATATTTTCACAAATTATTTTTTCTCCAACTACCCGTGAATAGGTTATGCTTTATATGTACAGAATAATGGTGTATCGGGATGCGATTGAAGACGAACAGAACCCCACGCCAATGAATGTAAACAAAAACCTGTTAGCAGCCCTGAGTTCCTTACCTTCCTTCTTTTCCCATAAATAAAACAAACCACAACCACTAATCCACGACCCCATCCCGCTACACCATAATTCTATTGGATTATACAGAAAATTGATTATTTCGTTTGTCTACTCAGCCACAAAACTTCTTTACTAACTACCTAATTAAGGGATGAGTTTACAATTCATAAATAACACGTTTATTTAATTTTGAGGATTACCCTAATATTATAATTTAGAATTAAGGCAATCAGAGGTCCAAAAAAGTGAGCCAATTTATGTAACTATTGTTATGTTTTCTCTAAGGGGAGGGTTAAGGAAATCAGGAAAATAAAAAGGGCAAGGATCATTAAAAGGTCAAGAACTAGGAATAAAGGTAAGGGCAAAGCTTCCTCCGAAAATAGGGATAAATGGAGAAAACCAAGGCTCGCGTGGGTAGGGGCGCGTTCCTGAAATAGACGAACCCCACTGGGACAAGTGGCGAACATCTACCCGCTACCACTTACTGTTTTATATTAAATTCCTAATTTTATAGTTATTTAGTTTATATTCAATTACAAGATTTAATGTATTATTTTATTTTAACCAATACTTTTTTAAATTGGTGGCGTTATGGGTACCCACTATTTCCCCCGTCATTTGATTTCGTAAAACTTAGGCATTATCCATTTTAATTTCAACAACTTCATACGGTCCTTCATACAACAAAAAGAATTTTTTGATCTCTTTATCTTGTGCACTTGATAAATCGTGTCTTCTCACTAATACCAGCTGACCTATCTCATACTTGATCCACTTACCTTTGGCATCATGAAGTCGTTTTCTTCTTTCTCCCTTATTTTTACTATAATAATAATTAAAGTTTTTATTATTATTGTTGTAATAATTTAATTAACCCTGTTTTATTAACACTGTATTTTCTAGGGTTAAGTTATATTGTTGAACCATGTAACTTGTTGAAGATGATCTGATGGACATGATAGATAAATTTTAATTGATCCAGGTAACGGCTGGACGAATTAGAAGTCATATCACTAGGTAGTCAAATGCACATTATATTTTACACTAAAAAATGAACCAGTATTTTGTCAATGAACCAGTACGGCTACGAGGAAACAAATCAGTTGTGGGATATGGAGTGATGGAAGGCCGTTTGTTAAATTTTAATCGAATGTTTTAGAGTCGGTTGATACTGTGGCGGGTATCTGTCCGAGCTTATGGTGTTGGGATCTCGAGTAGAGAAGTCCAGTAAGATCGGATGGGTGCTGCCGCAGCCACCGGACTAGGGGGGTAAATACCAATGAAAGTTCAAGGGGGTTGTGGCGCCATATCCTCACTGATCCTCTTAGGTTTTAGGCAATAAGAGTTTGTATGCTTCGGCATCCAATCTCTTATTGGGGGGGGGGTATTGTAACGGTACAGAATTGTGTGCCACCCCAGTTTCAATTTTATTTTATATCAAGTCAGTTTTAATTTTCAATTGTTAGCTTTCACCTGTGAGGTGCCTCAGTTTAACCAGCAATACACACTGTTAGAAGCATTATGTAACACTTTGCCAGCAGCAGGCTTTGTGAATCACAGTATGCAGATTGTCACCACAGAAGCAACAGCCAACAGTAGTAAGCAGCAGCATATAGTACAGTTCGTTAATCAAAAACAGTGGCCTCGGACGTGCAAGATAGGCCGTAAAATAAAAACGGCCTATCTAACAAAACAGTAAGAATATTCTAAATTATACAAAACACTACAATAAAATTATAAACAGTGTACAATATAGTGCAGTCAATTAACTATATAGTGTTTGAGCAAATTTAAAGCCAGCTATAAATAAAAAACATACAGTATACATCTTCTAGTGCATAAATTATTTAACAACAACCAAACTCGATGTTAATAGTTTCGGAGTGTGAAAAAACGAGTAAAACGGTTATCACGAGACGGCGTAGCAAACCAGAAGAAAACGTAATGGATGGGTAACTAAAATTACAGCATATTAACATTTCAACCAATGTTAAGTAAATGATGATTATAATTTTGATTAACAAAAGCTTAAACGTAAAAAACAAAGAGATCTCTAAGAAAAAGGTTTTTTATATTAAATATGAGAGCAAGGTGAAAAAAAATAAAAAATAAACGTACTGGTTTATTGAAAAAGATATAATTTGTTATAGGTTAAGAAAGATTTCATTTATTAATTTGTTTGAATTTAATGTATTACTAATATAAAGACTAATGTTTAATTAACGAGTAAGTAATGTGGCTAATAAATTAGAAGCGATTTGTTTTAAAATGAACTGCGTATTTATATGTGTACTGGTAACCTTCAAATAATCCTTTCTGCAGCTGTGTTCGTCTGTAGAACTCTGGAGATATCCATAAGGTAAGAGTTTAACATATCTGCACTAATTAATAGTGTTTTACTGGCCCCCGATACAGGGACGGCGAGTGTAAGTTTTAATTACATTCGCCAGACCTAATGAAGCTGCAGAACAGGTTATTTGGAGGTAGGGGCAATGGTATGGTTAGTTCATATGATATAAACAAATATACAAAATACTAGACATAGAAGTAAGCTAAAGTGTATAAGAGTATATGTAAAAAACACCAGATAAAATGAAGAATAACGATGATGAAGTCAGCATAACTGACTTAACTGAAGTCAATACAGAAAATAAATTTGATACAAATATCAATACAGAAAACAGTGTGACCGAATCAACGGTCATGAGTGGGTTGGAGGTCCATTCGACTCCAATCTTAGTTCAAAATAGAGAATTAAGTAAGTCAGCTGACATAGATGACTCGGGGATTCAAATAACCCCAAAATCAATTAACAAAAGTAATCAATCTGACAGTGGTGAGATGATGAGTATGATGCAGTTGTTGTTAAAGATAGATAGTAAGTGTGACAAACAAAATGAAAATTTGAACGCTAAATTTAACAAATTAAGGGGGACATTAATTATCGTTTCGAGGAACAGAATGTAAAACTTAACGATATTAATCAACGTTTAGATAGTAATGAGGAAAAGTTTGAGACAAAATTTGATACATTAAATAAACGTTTTAATGTAAATGACCATAAATTTGATGAAATAAAGCACGATATTAATAAAATGAAATTACAAAAAGTTTAATATCGAGAAACGTATAAATGATATAGATGAGCGATGCAATGTTATTCTTGAACAAGTAATTACAGTAAATGATAATTTAAAAAGTTTTGCAAGTAACAGTGGTATTATGATAACAGATAGTAGAGAAATTAATAACAAGGTGAGTAATACCGATGATTATAATGATGTGTTACCAAGTGATAATAATAATTTGAAAGTGGTAAAGTAATTGAAAATATGATATCAGATAGTGATGATATACAAATAATCAGTGAGACAGTGAGTGACAGTGAGAGAGTAATGGGTTGTAAATGGGGAGAAACAAATGTTAATCAGTTAGAGAGAGAGTATGAAGAGAGTGTACAGAGGATAAAATTTTCCCGTGGTGTGGTTGTGGGTGAAGAAAATGCTTCACGAGTGTATTTGGGAGACGTATGGTCTACAAATAATTGTCCCTTGATTTTTTGTGTATCTGGTAAAGCCAGATGTTGTAGTAATAAAGTGGTACCCTTTGTATGGAGTGAGAGAGAGAATGTGAAATGTTGTGAGAAATATTGTGATGAGAGAAATAAAGAGAGAGAAACAGATATATTTAAGGTGAATAGAGATCATGAAATATTGGTACAGAGTTTATGCATCAAGAGAGAGGAACAAATTGACTCACCTTGTAAAATAGAGATTGATAATTATTTTGATGATGCCTGTATAAATAATAATAACTTGCCTGATGTTTTAATGAGTATAGTAAATGAATATGATGAGAAAATAAATTACTTGATGTTGAATAAAAATACTTACGGAGACAGAATTGAAATCACAAATGTAGACTGGTTTTATGAATTAATAGGTAATAATGGTATGAAATATTATGTTGATAAGGGTTATTACACAAATGATAGCCATATAATGTGTATCAATAAAATTGAAAAATGTTACGTGCAGAAAAGACTAATTTTTGACGATGGAGGTTGAATATAAACTCAATGAATGGACATTTTAAATACTTTAGTATATGGTAATGACCTTGCTGAATTTGGAAATGAAGTGTGATAAAATTGAACAAGTAATGATGAAGATTTGTAAATACATTATAATGTTTCATGTAGCCATGTGTGTATTGATTGATTTTAATAATAATATTATTTTATTTTGTTAATTAACAATAATAATTAACAGGAGGTATTAATGAATTTAATTTTGCATTGTGTGTTTATATTCAGTGTTTTAAATAATACAACTAAAGCTAAACTGTTTTGAGTGGAGGTTATTAAAATAATTTTCAAGTTGAACAAATAATTTAAAAAAGATCAATTTTATTAATGAAGCAAAATTAATTTGGATCTGAATGGTAACAAATAATAATTTATAAATATGTTAACATCAAAAGATTTAGAAAAACCCAAATAATTGAAGGAAGTATATATGTCAGTTATATGATGTAACCATGAATGTTGAAACTGAGAGTGTTTATAACACCAGTCTGGCAGACAACTGTTAATGTAAACAGGTGTGTTGTGTGTTGTGACTAATGTCTACAGTCATGCTGAGTTGACAATAACAAAAATGTTGTACTCTAATGAATCATTGCCAGCAGTGAAACCTTATTATGAAACAAAAGAAATGCAAGATGTGTTGAAATGAAGATAATTTTTTATAAACAATAAAAGAAAATAACGTAGTGTTTGACTGTAATGCAGTTAACATTTATGTGAGAAAATGTTGTCAATGTAAAAACATTTTGAAAAATGTAATTAAAGTAATTGAAATTGTTTTGAATGTATGAAGAGACTAAATTAAATTGGAGCTGTCCCTGGAGTAACATAATGTGAATGTTAGTAGTGTGTTTAACTTTATTTTGATTCAAATTGAAACTGTAATTATAAATTAAATGCTAATTGATGTAAACAATGATTAAAATATTCATTTAAAATTGAAAAGTAAAAGGAAATGTTCAGGTTGAGATAGTGTTTGGAAAATTAGATGTGCACATAACTGTTCATGTAAACCTTTATAAATGTCAACCTATGTTTATGTTTTAACTGTAGATTCTCCACCTAAGTGCGGCCATGACCTCACCGGATCATGACCGTGAAAGTTAATTGTGACAAATCATAAATTTTACTTGATCTAACCGGCTTGTGGTTTGTTTTGTTTTGTTAACCCGGTGGTTTGTTAGACTTAGTAGGGGGGTTATTTTTTGGGGAATCTACCAAATTTTGGAACAGGGCTATTTTCACCCAGATAGGGGTGGTAGTCCATTAGGGGCGTATCATTCATTATTAGTAAGTGCAACACTGAATTTTATTGTAACGCCGAAGCAAGGATGGGGGTGGAATAAAAGAAAAAAATGTCCACCCCTTCCGCATCAGTCCTTGTGGAAGCAACTGGGCGCTACAGTCCAGGGGGGGAAATAGTGAGCGTGGATGGGGGGTGACCCAGTTACAGGTCACGAGGGAGATGTGGTTTACGGCTAGGATGAGGTCTGTATGGCCAAGAAGCCTAGTGCAGAACACAGTAATATGTAACGGGTATCAGGGGTTAAGGGATTAAAAGGGGGGTAGTAGAGAAAAAAAATATATAGTAGCTAAGTATATTCTTGATTAATGATAAGTAATAAATTGTTGAGATTTAATGCAATTTTGTACAATTAATGCGTCATTTTGGCTGGGCAATATTGTACGGGGAACATTATTTAATTTGACTGGAACATATATGTACTACTGTAAACCTATATTGTTTTGTTAACACTATTTTCTAGGGTTAAGATATATTTTATAATAAAATATCGGTATGGAGAACCATACATGACTTCCATGTTCTAAGATTTATATTTAAAATCATATTTGAAATTAAATATTTCCATAGAAACTACGTCTTTCTACTTATTGCTTCAGCATTAACCACAGTACTGTGGTCACTAACGTACACCACCTCACGTTTTCGCACTCGATTTTCACCGATGATGGCAGTCGATGGCACGGCAGAAAAGTCTGGTTTTGTAGAAAACATTGGACTACGGCTAAAGAGCCCGGGAAGCAATTTTAACAAAAAACTACTTCTTTGTTGCCGATAACGTAGTACACATATAAAAAATTCTCCCCTCCACCTTCAACTATAATTTTTAATAATAGAAAATTACCCCCACCTGTTCACCCAACCTCTTCATTTATAGATATTTCATCTACGTTTCTACAGTGGATTACTATGAGCTTCTTATCAGGATACTTTATTTATAAAAATTAAGTACTTTACTCTTGTTAAATCATAAAATATTTCAGGTAAACTACCCCTTTCTCTTAACCGATCTTCTCCAAAATCAATAGACCTTCCGTCCTCTACAATTCAGGGAAGCATGCAAAAAATATTTGATTCTGTTTGAATAAGCGGCAGTTATCGTTTGTCATGGAAACATTTCTCTTGTTACAACATAAAATATAGCAGGTAAACTACCCCTTTCCCTTAACCGATCTTCACCAAAATCAATAGACCTTGAGCTCTCTGCAACTCAGGAAAGAGTGGAAAAAATTATTTGATTCTCATTGAATTTTCGGCAGTTATCGTTCATCATAAAAAAAATTACCCTTTTTAAAACATAAAACGTTGCTGATAAACTACCCCTTCCCTTAACCGACCTTCAACAAAATCAACAGACCTTGAGTTCTCTTTAGTTCAATATGCAAAAACCTAGTTGATTCTGTTTGAATTTACGGCAGTTATCGTTCGTCATATAAAAAATTACCCTGGTTAAAACATAAAATGTTGCTGGTAAACTACCCCTTTCCCTTAACCGATCTTCACCAACACCAATAGGTATTGATAACTCTACAATACAGGGCTGTATGCAAAACATAATTTGATTCTGTTGGAATTTGCGGCTGTTATCATTTACTATAGAAAAAATTACCCTTGATAAAAAACCGTTGCTGGTAAACTACCCCTTTCCCTTAACCGATCTTCACCAAAAACGATAGGTCTTGAGTAATCTACAATTCAGGCCTGTATGCAAACAATTATTTGATTCTGTTTGAATTTGCGGCTGTTATCGTTTGCCATAGAAAACACCCTTGATAAAACATAAAACGTTGCTAGTAAACTACCCTATTCCATTAACCAATCTTCACCAAAAACAATAGGTCTTGAGAGCTCTACAATTCAGGGCTGTATACAAAACATTAGTTGATTCTCTTTGAATTTACGGCAGTTATCATTCGTCATAGAAAAAATACCCTTGTTAAAACATAAAACGTTGCAGGTAAACTACCCCTTTCAATTAACCGATCTTCAACAAAATCAACAGACCTTGAGTTCTGTATAATTGACAAAGGTATGCAGAAGAGTAATTGATTCTGTTTTAATGTATGGCAGTTATCGTTCGTCAAAACAAAATTACCCTTGATAAAACATAAAATGTTGCTGGTAAACAACCCTATTCCCTTAACCGATCTTCACCAAAACCAACAGGTCTTGAGAACTCTACATTTTAGGGCTGTATGCAAAATATTATATGATTCTGTTTGAATTTGCGGCTGTTATCGTTTGCCATACAAAATACCCTTAATAAGACAAAAAATGTGTCTGGTAAACTACCCCTTTCCCTTAACCAATCTTCACCAAAAACAATAGTTCTTTATTACTCAACAAAACAGGGCAGTATGCAAAAACGTATTTGATCCTGTTTGAATTTGTGGCTCTTATCGTTTGCCATGAAAATACCCTTTTAAAACATAAAACGTTGCAGGTAAACTACCCCTTTCCCTTAACCGATCTTCACCAACACCAATAGGTATTGAGAACTCTACAATACAGGGCTGTATGCAAAACATCATTTGATTCTGTTGGAATTTGTGGCTGTTATCATTTACCATAGAAAAAATTACCCTTGATAAAAAACCGTTGCCGGTAAACTACCCCTTTACCTTAACCGATCTTCACCAAAAACGATAGGTCTTGAGAACTCTACAATTCAGAGCTGTATGCAAAATATTATATGATTTTGTTTGAATTTGCGGGTGTTATCGTTTGCCATACAAAATACCCTTGATAAAACAAAAAACATGGCTGGTAAACTACTCCTTTCGCTTAAACGATCTTCACCAAAAACAATAGGTCTTTAGTACTCAAGAAATCAGGGCTGTATGCAAAAACTTATTTGATTCCGTTTGAATTTGCGGCTCTTATCGTTTGCCATAGAAAATACCCTTTTAAAACATAAAACGTTGCAGGTAAACTACCCCTTGCCCTTAACCGATCTTCACCAAAAACAAAAGGTCTTGAGAACTCTACAATTCAGGGCAGTATGCAAAACATTATTTGATTATGTTTGAATTTGTGGCTGTTATCGTTTGCCATAAAAAATACCCTTGTTAAAACATAAAACGTTGCAGGTAAACTACCCCTTCCCCGTAAGCGATCTTTACCAAAATCAACAGATCTTGAGAACTCTACAATTCAGGGCTGTTTGCGAAATATTATTTGATTCTGTTTGAATTTGCAGCTGTTATCGTTTGCCAAACAAACAAAATTACCCTTGATAAAAAAAAACCGTTGCAGGTAAACTACCCCTTTCCCTCAACCGATCTTAACCAAAAACAATAGGTCACGAGTACTCTACAAATCAGGGCTGTATACAAAAAATTATTTGATTCTGTTTGAATTTGCGGCTGTTATCGTTTGCCATAGAAAAAAATCTACACACACACACACACACACACACACACACACACACACACACACACACACACACACACACACACACACACACACACACACACACTTTTCGAAAAACGACTTTTTTTCATGTTTTGAGTGTAGTACAATCAGAATCTGCAATAATCTCGAACACGATTTTTTTTGCCATCACCATACTTCCATTTCCTTAAGGAACATGGAAGTAAAAATGAACCAGTACTTTGTCAATGAACCAGTACGGTAATTGGAAACAAATCAGTTGTGGTATATGGAGTGATGGAGTTTGTTGATTTTTTAATTGAATGTTCCAGAGTCAGGCGATACTGTGGCGGGTATCTGTCCGAGCTTATGGTGTTGGGATCTCGAACAGAGAAGTCCAATAAGAGCGGATGGGTGCTGCCGCAGCCACCGGACTAGGGGGGTAAGTACCCATGATTTTAATAAAGAGTTCAGGGGGGTTGTGGCGCCATATCCTCACTGATCCTCTTAGGTTTTAGGCTTCGGCATCCAATCTCTTATTGGGGGGGTATTGTAACGGTACGAAATTGTAGGGCCAAGTTAACAATTTAAAAATTATATTTCCCATGCAGTCATTGTTCACCTTTATAGAACCTCGAGTTAGTCGACCAAGTATGCAGTGTTTATTACAAAACAAAACGTCTATGTTTTGTCTCCGCACTCAAGCAGTGTAGACAGATTGTGAAATAACACCTAACTTTGCATCAGCCGTGAATCACGGAAGAAAGTAATGTAATTCCATATTGCACCAGGCGGCAAAATATTGCTAAATCTTACGCCTACGTTATAGCGCTCTTTTAACAGCACCAATGGGAGCGCAGTCTAACGATCACGTGACCAGAAAAAACTCTGTGTGCTCAGCCTTAGCAGTACTGAGGGCAGTTCCATTGCAACTCACGGCCGCGCGGCCAGCCTACAAAACATCAAGTGTTCGAACAAAGTTATGTCGGCTGACTTTAGTTTACCACATGTGGGAACATTGAATTAAAACAGTGAAAATCTAAGTAAATACTGTAAACTAATTAATAATTGCGGGAGTGCGCCCGAAAAACAAAAGCTGTTAAAACGAGACCGTGCAAGAAACCATATGGACACACACGGTGGACGGGTAACTAAGAACCTTACATATATATATGTAAATCAATTTAAAACAAATGATGATAGTTGATAAACATGAAAATCTACATAATTGAGAGCTCTAAGGAAAGGGATTTTGTTAAAAGAAAATAGCAAGGGGAAAAGAGATAAATATGTACTGGTTCATTTCAAATATAAACAATTTGTAATAGGTTAGAAGTAAAAAAGATTCCATTTGTAAATTTGTTTGATTTCATGTTATTCGTTAATAACACTTACTGATAATATAAAATAATATACCAGTTTTTAATTGATGTCCAAGTAAAACGAAGTAATTAATGTGGTTAATAAACTAGAAGCGATTGGTTTTAAAACAAATTGTGTATTTATATGTGTACTGATAACCTTCAAATAATCCTTTCTGCAGCTGTGTTCGTCTGTACGACTCTGGAATAGAACCCTAAGGTAAGAGTTTAACATATCTTCACTAATGCACTAATTACATTATTAAAACACTTTTAATATAAACACACAATACAAAATAGGCTTCATGAATACCTATTGTTCATTATTTTAGTGGAATAAAATATTATTATTTATTATTATACCTTTCCCTCTCATTACAAACATATGTTACACATAAGCTACAATATACATTGCAACAGAATACTATTAACACAATACATTTAACATTAACACATTTATTTACAGATTTCCGTCATAATTTTCTTGTGTACCACACTTCAATACATAAAGCAGCCAGGTCATTACCATATACTAAAGTATTTAAAATGTCCATTCATTGAGTTTATATTCAACCTCCATCGTCAAAAATTAGTCTTTTCTGCACGTAACATTTTTCAATTTTATTGATACACATTATATGGCTATCATCTGTGTAATAACCCTTATTAACATAATATTTCATACCATTATTACCTATTAATTCTTAAAACCAGTCTACATTTGTGATTTCAATTCTGTCTCCGTAAGTGTTTTTATACAACATCAAGTAGTTTATTTTCTCATCATATTCATTTACTATACTCATTAACACATCAGATAAGTTATTATTATTTATACAGGTATCATCAAAATAATTATCAAGCTCTATTTTATAAGGCAAATCAATTTGTTCCTCTCTCTCCATGCATAAACTCTGTACTAATATTTCATAATCTCTGTTCACCTTAAATATTTCTGTTTCTCTCTCTCTATTTCTCTCATCACAATATTTCTCACAACATTTCACATTCTCTCTCTCACTCCATGCAGAGGGTACCACTTTGTTACTACAACATCTGGCTTTACCAGATACACAAAAAATCAAGGGACAATTATTTGTAGACCATACGTCTCCCAAATACACTCGTGAAGCATTTTCTTCACCCACAACCACACCACAAGAAAATGTTACCCTCTGTATACTCTCTTCATACTCTCTCTCTAACTGATTAACATTTGTTTCTATATCATCACTGACTGATACCACATTTTCAACATCATTACCCTCTTTACTTACAACGCTTTCTAATTTGTTATTTACTGTAATTGTTTTACCGTCTCCCACACACACACTCTCTCCTAACTCATCTGTTTTTCTTTTTGTTTCACTACATATTTCATTAATTCGTTCATCAATACTACACAATGAATTTTTTAATTCATCAAGCTTTACTTTTATACTCTTTTCAAATTTCATATTCTGTTCTTTGTATTGTTCAAATTTAACATCATTTATGTCAAAGCTTTTATTTAATTTAATCTCATTCATGTCAAAACGTTTATTTATGGCGTTACAATTTACCTCTAACATTGCGCTTTGCTTTGCCAAAAGTGATTGCATCATATTCATTATCTCATTACTATCAGATTGCTTATTTTGGATAGGCGTTGAATGAATCCTAGCGCCTTCCATTGTCACAGACTCAGTTAGGCTTATTTCATTTACTACCGTTTCGGTTACTATTGTGTTTATTTGATTTTCAGTACTAATGCTAGTTAAATCAATATTGTTGACTTTACCATTATTGTTTTCCATTTTTATATTATTGTTTACTTATACACAATTTTGTAAGCTTACTAACTACACAATCGCCCTCACTCCCAAACAACCCGTTCTGCAGCTTAATTAGGTCTGGCGAATGTAATAGAAAATTACACTCGCCGTCCCTGTTCGGGCGCCAATGAAACACTATTAATTAGTGCAGATATGTTAAACTCTTACCTTAGGGTTCTATTCCAGAGTCGTACAGACGAACACAGCTGCAGAAAGGATTATTTGAAGGTTATCAGTACACATATAAATACACAATTTGTTTTAAAACCAATCGCTTCTAGTTTATTAACCACATTAATTACTTCGTTTTACTTGGACATCAATTAAAAACTGGTATATTATTTTATATTATCAGTAAGTGTTATTAACGAATAACATGAAATCAAACAAATTTACAAATGGAATCTTTTTTACTTCTAACCTATTACAAATTGTTTATATTTGAAATGAACCAGTACATATTTATCTCTTTCCCCTTGCTATTTTCTTTTAACAAAATCCCTTTCCTTAGAGCTCTCAATTATTTAGATTTTCATGTTTATCAACTATCATCATTTGTTTTAAATTGATTTACATATATATATGTAAGGTTGTTAGTTACCTGTCCACCGTGTGTGTCCATATGGTTTGTTGCACGGTCTCGTT
This sequence comes from Magicicada septendecula, assembly GCA_034769895.1. NCBI lineage: Eukaryota > Metazoa > Arthropoda > Insecta > Hemiptera > Cicadidae > Magicicada > Magicicada septendecula. The sequence goes on from CM068372.1 coordinate 158,558,954, forward strand.
TTAACCGCTTTTGTTTTTCGGGCGCACTCCCGCAATTATTAATTAGTTTACAGTATTTACTTAGATTTTCACTGTTTTAATTAAATGTTCCCACATGTGGTAAAATAAAGTCGGCCGACGTAAATTTGTTCGAACACTTGATGTTTTGTAGGCTGGCCGCGCGGCCGTGAGTTGCAATGGAACTGCCCTCAGTACTGCTAAGGCTGAGCACACAGTTTTTTCTGGTCACGTGATCGTGAGACTGCGCTCCCATTGGTGCTGTTAAAAGAGCGCTATAACGTAGGCGTAAGATTTAGCAATATTTTGCCGCCTGGTGCAATATGGAATTACATTACTTTCTTCCGTGATTCACGGCTGATGCAAAGTTAGGTGTTATTTCACAATCTGTCTACGCTGCTTGAGTGTGGAGACAAAACAGACGTTTTGTTTTGTAATAAACACTGCATACTTGGTCGACTAACTCGAGGTTCTATAAAGGTGAACAATGACTGCATGGGAAATATAATTTTTAAATTGTTAACTTGGCCCTACAATTTCGTACCGTTACAAATATTACTTTCGGCTTACCTATGTTAATCATGTAATCCTTGGTGATCTTTTCACTCAGCACCCTGCTCGTAGCTCTCTTCACGCTGTACAACCTAACAAACTTAGAAAAAGTGTCTAACACGACAAAAACATACATTACTCCACCTCTACCCTTGGGCAATGGCCCGTACAAGTCTACAGCAACTAAATCAAATGGTCTTTCTACTTTTATAAAATTCATCTCCTCTTCAACCCTATAGTTCACTACTTTCGATCTCTGACACAAATCGCATACCTTTAACACTCTTCTAACTCGCCTCTCCATATTCTTAAAAACACAAAACTCCTTTAACACATTTGTACACTTTTTCGCCCCAAAATGCCCATATCTTACATGACAATCCCAAATAATTTTATCTATTAACTCTTCAGGTACCATCAACCTCCAATCACGTTCACCCCCTCTACTTTCTTGAACAGAAATCCCTGATATATTTGGAAATGTATATTATATTCAGACCCATTTACATCTGCTTCTAAACTAGCAATTATTTTACCCAATTTATTTTGTGATGGTACAATCATGGTACATTTCATAATATACTAAAATATGGTAAAGAGATCATAAATATTGTATTTTCCTATTTTTTGACATACCCAATCCAACCTCAAACACCCGATATAGAATTTACGGTGAGTGGACTATATTACAGTATTTGCCAGGATTTGAACTAATTCATGACAAAAAACGGTGTCACATCACAAAAACAGTGTGCAGTTATTGAGATAAGCAGAGCCAAGCCTTCGTTACGTCAGAGGCGGAGAATGTGTTGACAGCAACCAAACTGCGATGTCAACACGTTAGACAAAGGAATGTGACGTCAATACGCCCCACTTCCGCAGATTTCAACCAGAAATTGCCGTCATTTCATCTGCAGCTCTGATTTGAGCCGGCCGGCCGCCCATTCACTTACGAGTGAATTTTAACTTTTTAGACCACTGTAGGTGGTTAATAAACAGTATAATATCTACTATCAAAATGTATTAAGGAAAGTAATAGTTCGGTTTGGTGTAGGCGTCCTCGACCGATTAAATCGTTCGTAAACAAGATCGACGTATAGAATCGGTCCCACGACGGTGGGTTACGTGGGTTGACATAAAGTCCCGTCAAGCGCAGTAAAATAAACCGATTGTGCCGATATTACGAACGAGACTGGCAGTGCGAGGAAGCCAACACGGAAATTGGTGAGAGCGTTCCTTATATATTTTGAATCCTTTATTTCCCAATATATGTTATTGTAGAAATCAATCATTTAACAAATTATTCAAAATTTCAATCTAAATTTAAGGAGCTCCAAAATTTAAATAAGTTGTACCATGATAATGAAAGGGTGAGTGGTTGTGTGCGTGCGTAATTATTCTAAGTGCTGGGTTGAGCACCACTATATAAATATAAATATATACATGTTATTATTGTATAATCATTTAATCATATAATCATTAAACTTAATCAAAGTTATTATTACACATTATGTTTTTGGAAGGGTTACAGTTGGTTTTAAAAAATGTTATGTAACAAAGTAAAGAATAAAAAGGGGTATTTCATTGGTAACAATTAGAACAGCTGTTTTGTTATTTCAAGCAATTTCCGTTTCCTATGACTTCGCGTAACGAACTTTTGGCCCATGACTTAGGTAGTAAAAGATGGCGTCTTAGTTTTTGTATACATAACCACATTTGTGAGATATAATATATCGTATCTATAAAATCAAAATAAACGTAAGTATACAGGTGGCGCCCGAACAGGGACCTTATGTAATATTATGTATGTATATTATTACATGGGATACGCCTAGAAAGAACACGGGAAAAAATTGCTTGAGGTAACAGACAAAATTTTATAACTAGTAAACATAACCCCACAATTAGGTAATACAATTGTATGCATGCGTGCATTACACAATTGCCAAAATGAGTACTAATGACAATATTACGTTAGAAATAGGTACAACTAATGTAAATTTGACTGGCGAGATGGATGTACAAACACCTCAAACTAGTCAGATTGACGAGGTGCATACGCCTGTATATGTAGAAATAACGAAAGTCAATACATCAATTTCAACTAATTTAGACAGTAAATCAGATGAAAGTAATGCAATGATACAATTGTTATTAAAACTAGATAAAAAACTAGACGAACAGAAAAGCGATACGGATATTAAATTCACACATTTGAATGACAAATTCGATAATTTTGATATTAAATTCAGAGAGTTAAAAGGTCACAATTTTCACTTAGAAGAACGAATTAATATAGTAGAAACACGCTGTGATAACATTCAGAAAAAGACACTAGCCATTGTTGATGACAAGTTCAATAGTACCATTAGTGATTTAGACACTAAAATTGATCTAGTACAAGACACAGTAAATAACACGATTAAAAGTAAATTACAGTCAACAAGTACAGAAATACAACAGAAATGTTTACATTTTGTAGAAAGTCAAGTAGAAGTTAAAACCAATGTTTTGCAAAATCATTTAGAAAACATTGAAATAAACGTGATAGATATTACTAAAAATTTAGAAGCTATAGATAGTACTATGACTGAACATGAGAAAAATACCAAGAGTAGATTTAATTTGTTACAAAGTAAGATTAAAGAAATCGATGACTTAACTGTACAAAATAGTATGGATGTGCATGATAAATATGATATGATTGCAAATAATTTGACCAGTGTAAAAAACGAATTACGGGGAGAAATAAATAAAAATGTTTCAAGCATAACTGATAGAGTAGTAGTAACTAGAGATTTCTATAATGAAATAGAACTAGAGAATTTTAGCCATGAAAACAGAGTAATACATCCCATGCGATTCCTTAATCAGACTAGGGATTATAATCATTTTAGTAGTAGTAGCTGTGAAGTGAAATTAAATAAAATTATTAAATGTTTCAAGGGTAACTCAGTCATATGGGCTGAAGCTCATAGGTTAGAATGGGATTGTTATAATACTTTTGAGAAAGCTTTTAAGGGTAAATATTGGACAGAAGAAGAGCAGGAGACTTTAAGAAGCCGTATTATGGGAACGGGTAATTTCATGGGACGTAACGTTAGTAATAATAACATTACTATTTATGTAACAAGATTGTACAACGAAGCTAAATATTTAGAGCCTCCAATACCATTTAAGTCATTTGTTAGGTATGTTAGTAAGCACTTACCTAGAGAAGTGCAAGTCACTTTGATGACTAAAGAGATAGAAAATCTTGATGAACTGGAAAGGGTATTAGATATACTACAAAGTATAAATGATCGTGAAATGGGTAGACGCCCTATACAACCAAATATGTATAACCATAACAATAATAACAATGAGTTTAATCGACCAAGGCCTTATTTTAATCATACTGGCAATAAATATAATGTTAGAAATGATTTACAGACACCAGGCGGTTGGAGTTGTTCTAGTTGCAGGAAGGAGAATCGGGGTCACATGCAGCATTGTTATTTCTGTAAAGCACCAAGAAATAACCAAGTAAAGCAATTCATACCTGCGAACAGAGGAGCCCCGAGTAACAGAGGAGCACCGTACCACCATCAGGGACCAACACGCGGACACCCTGTGCCATCAACAAGTCATAATAGGACACAGCCGGAAAACTAAAGTCAACAGTGGTAAGTAGGACCCGACCACTGTTCAGGGAAACTCATGAGGTCCGACCCATCGAGAACTTAAAATCCAACGTTATAAAAGCAGACATCGTTGCAGATTTATTGGAGGAGGAGTGTAACACGACATTGGAGGTGAGAGCTGGACTCACGGAAATACAGGTAACAATAGATAATAGAAACTTTAAAACACTTGTCGATACAGGGAGCGAAATTTCAGTAATAGCCGAGAACATTTTAAGTGAATTGAAAGAATTGAATAAGAATATTCCAGTTTTACCCGTAGCAGGGGTTACAGTAATAGGAGTCACGGGGGTACGTAGTAAAAGGGTGACAAAACAGATACATTTAAGCTTCTCAATTGGAGATATGAATTTTGATAATACATTTTTGGTAGTCAAGGGGTTAAGTTTGGATATCATTTTGGGAAATGATTTTTTACAAAGAAATAAAGCTGTAATAAATTTTAAAGAAAAAATTTTGGAGTTAGATGGGGGTGAGCGGTCTGTGAAAATTAATTTTGAAAACGTGATAAATAAAGTTAGAACCACTGGTGTGAAATTGTTACAGAAACAAGTAGTTGAGAATCACTTAGATACTAAAGTAAATTTTTGTATAGAGGGTGAGTATTTAGAAGATGTTGATAATGAAATGAGTAATATTAATAATGAAGTATGGGAGATAAGGGCGGATGAATTCTGTAGTGGGGGTGAGGTGATAAGGAGTGGCCAACGTAGAGCGTTATGGCAGGTAATAGAGCAGTTTAAGGGAGTGTTTGCCGATATTCCAGGAAGGGCAAAAAATTATGAATGTATGTTACAGATAAAGGAACACACACCATTCATGCAGCGGAGCTATCCAGTGCCTTACTCTAAAAGACGAGCGGTGCAAGAAGAGTTGGACAAGATGTTAGATAATGGTATCATAGAGAGGTCAGTGTCTCACTACTCAAATCCGTTAGTGGTGGTAATCAAGAAGGAAGGAGGAGTAAGATTATGCCTAGACGCAAGGAAAATTAACCAAATTATTATACCAGACCGAGAATCACCAGAATCTATAAATGAGATCTTTCAAAAGTTTAGTGGCGTAAGATTTATGACGTCCTTAGATCTGACTGCTGGATATTGGCAGGTACCTTTAGCTGAGGTAAGTAGGCAATACACAGCATTTTTATTTAATGGAAAAAATTATCAGTTTAAGCGACTACCATTTGGGCTAAATACCAGCGTAGCTAGTTTCATTAAATGTTTGGATAGAATTTTGAGACCAAAAGATTTAGATTTTCTCACAGTTTATGTAGATGATATTTTAATAGCTTCATGTACATTTGAAGACCATTTAGAACATTTAAAATATGTTTTAGGAAAATTAGAAGCGGGAGGATTAACCGTAAATTGGGATAAGTCCAAATTTCTACAAACGAAGATTAATTTTTTAGGATTCATTATTACATCGGAAGGAATTTCCGCAAACCCGGACAAGGTCGAATCTATTATGCATTTCCCTGAACCGCGAAACATCAAACAACTTCAGAGTTTTCTTGGGCTGTGCAACTTTTATAGGAAATTTCAGAGGAACTACGCCTACCTAACCGCTAAGTTAAGTGCGGTATTACAGAAAAACCGACAATGGAAATGGGGAGAAGTGGAGCGTGGAGCCTTTGAAGAAATAAAACGCAGATTTAGTGACATGATTATGATGAACCACCCGGATTTTGATAAGATGTTTTATTTACAGACGGACGCCAGCAATGTAGCTGTGGGAGCAGAGCTGTATCAGGAAGATGAGGAGAAGGAACATAAGACAATTGCGTTCGCTAGTCGATCCTTACTGCCAGCTGAAAAGAATTATACGACCACCGAGAAGGAATTACTCAGTATTGTGTTTGCAGTTGGTAAATTTCGAACGTACATCTTAGGAAACAAAACGATCATTAGAACTGATCATAAAGCATCGTCATTCCTCAACACTTGTAAACTTGCTCATAGTCGATTAACCAGGTGGGTACTTGTTTTACAGGAGTACAACTTCGAGTGGGAGTACATTAAAGGAACAGAAAATAAGGTACCCGACACTCTATCCAGAGTAGATTGTGAAAATAACAAAACAGGTAGGGACTTAAAGGAAATTGAAATTTTTCAGATTAGTAGAGAAGACAGAATCTTTGGAGAGGAGCTGAAGGATATTAACACCATGCAGAGAGCAGATGGTAAGTCTGGAAAAATAATACACAGTTTAGAGACGGAGTTGGATGATTCTGAGTACAATCAATATTTTAAAATCTACAAAGGGTTATTGTTTAAGAAGGTAGTAGGGGGTGAGCGTGACTGGAAATTAGTGATACCAGCAGTGTTGGAAGAGAAAATTATTTGGGATTGTCATATACGATATGGTCATTTTGGGGCTAAAAAGTGTGTAAATGTTTTAAAAGAATCATGTATTTTCAGAAATATGGAGAGGCGAGTGAGGCAGTTGCTGAGGAGTTGTGATTTGTGTCAAAAGTCGAAGGTGGTTAACTACAGAGTAGAAGGTGAGTTAAATTATATTCAGGTAGATCGACCTTTTGATTTAGTTGCTGTGGATTTGTTTGGACCATTGCCGAAGGGTAGAGGCGGAGTAGTTTATATATTTGTATTGCTTGACACTTTCTCAAAATATGTAAAATTGTATAGCGTAAAAAGAGCTACCAGTAAGGTATTGAGTGAAAAAATAACCAAAGACTATATGATTAACGTGGGTAAGCCAAAAGTGATTTTATCAGACCATGGGCCGCAGTTCATCAGTGGGAGATGGCGTCAAACCTTAGGATGGGAAGGCATCCTCACGAAGCATACGGCTGTGTATCATCCCCAGTCCAACCAGGCTGAGCGTGTAATGAGAGAAATAGGCAGGATCTTCAGAGCCTATTGTCACGCTAAACACAGCGAGTGGCCATTGTACGTACGAAAGGTGGAAACTTGGCTGAACAGTACCACCCACGAGTCCACTGGCTATACACCTTATGAATTAGTTAGGGGAACACGCCCCCCAAGAATCTTAGAACAATTATTCGACTATCCACCTGAAGGTAGAACAACTGATATAAACATTAAAATCCGGTTGGCGAATGAACACTTAATTAGTAAGGGTGAACAGAGAAAACGTAGACACGACGCAAGAGGTAAGTGGATTAAGTATAATGTAGGACAAATGGTATTAGTTAAAAGACATGACTTATCGAGTGCACAAGACAAAGAAATTAAGAAATTCTTTCTCTTATACGAAGGGCCATATGAGGTCATAGAAGTTAAGATGCAAAATTCTTATGTATTACAGAACAACGTAACTGGAGAGATAGTAGGAACACACAATGCTACAAATTTAAAGTTGTACTGGTCGACTTAGTTATTTTATATTGATGTTTTATATTTTGAGTGTATGAGTATTAACTTAGCTGTTGGTTTACAGAAGGGACTCTCCCCAATTTTCGGGCGATCACAGACTCACCACCTCTGATCGTAGATTTTGGAGTTTGGGAGGTGGACCATGGTTGGCGGAACTGACGTAAGGAAGTGAAAGCAACGATGGTCTTCCTCCACACAAAATTGGTAGAAATTTGAAAATTTAATCTTATTATTGAACGGGGAGGGGGACCCCTAATTCTTGGGATATAAAAAAAAAAAAAAAAAATCTATATTTTGGCATTAATCCCTTGAATCTTGTTTTATTCTAAAATTTTATAGAATAGAAAAGTTGAAATTTGTGTAACTTAAGAGGTTAACTCATTAAGGAGTTGTATATTTTTTTTATGTAACTAAGTATATCAGAAGATCCATTGTTTTCCTGGAGTGTTAGAAAAGTGATGTTTTGGACTTGGAAAGTGTCTACAAATTTATTAATGTAACTAATGAAAAAATTAACATTTTTTTTAAATGATATTTCAATTTTGATATATCTTAATTATTTATTAAGATATGATTAAATATGATTGAGTATTTAAAATGTATTAACTGTATTATTAATATATCAGTGTTAATTATTAATGTATTATGTATTTATTTGAAAATTTTTTAACATGATTTTATAATATGTGTAGGAAGAGAAAAAATTTTCAATTATATTTCATCCAATTTTAATCCTTTTTCATATTCTTTTTAATCCTTGAGATTTATTATTTTTATAATTTTTATACTTTCTCATTTTATTTAATATAATTTATAATTTTATAAATAGTAAGCCAACCCAGTGCTTATTGGCACAAACCAGCACTTAGCTAAGGGGAACCAGATCAGTTGAGGATGGAGTGATTCAATAAGCCACTATATTAATATTTTTTATAAATTGTTTCAGTGTTTGGGATGTGACCGCGGTCCTGAGCTGGCCAACGCGTCAGAGCAGGGGCGTTAAGAGCCTAAGTGGCCTTATGGTGTTGGGATCTCGCAGGAGAAGTCCAGTAAGGTCATGAAGGTACAGTCATTATCACCAGACCAAGGGTGAGTGATTATTGTTTTTTATGTAAAATTGTAAGGGGGTTGTGGCGACTTGTCCTAGCTGATCCCTTTAGGAAGTATGAAAGGGTCAATGAAAGTTTGTGTGCTTCGTCACACCATCTTTCATTGAGGGGGTTTTGTGATGGTACAATCATGGTACATTTCATAATATACTAAAATATGGTAAAGAGATCATAAATATTGTATTTTCCTATTTTTTGACATACCCAATCCAACCTCAAACACCCGATATAGAATTTACGGTGAGTGGACTATATTACAGTATTTGCCAGGATTTGAACTAATTCATGACAAAAAACGGTGTCACATCACAAAAACAGTGTGCAGTTATTGAGATAAGCAGAGCCAAGCCTTCGTTACGTCAGAGGCGGAGAATGTGTTGACAGCAACCAAACTGCGATGTCAACACGTTAGACAAAGGAATGTGACGTCAATACGCCCCACTTCCGCAGATTTCAACCAGAAATTGCCGTCATTTCATCTGCAGCTCTGATTTGAGCCGGCCGGCCGCCCATTCACTTACGAGTGAATTTTAACTTTTTAGACCACTGTAGGTGGTTAATAAACAGTATAATATCTACTATCAAAATGTATTAAGGAAAGTAATAGTTCGGTTTGGTGTAGGCGTCCTCGACCGATTAAATCGTTCGTAAACAAGATCGACGTATAGAATCGGTCCCACGACGGTGGGTTACGTGGGTTGACATAAAGTCCCGTCAAGCGCAGTAAAATAAACCGATTGTGCCGATATTACGAACGAGACTGGCAGTGCGAGGAAGCCAACACGGAAATTGGTGAGAGCGTTCCTTATATATTTTGAATCCTTTATTTCCCAATATATGTTATTGTAGAAATCAATCATTTAACAAATTATTCAAAATTTCAATCTAAATTTAAGGAGCTCCAAAATTTAAATAAGTTGTACCATGATAATGAAAGGGTGAGTGGTTGTGTGCGTGCGTAATTATTCTAAGTGCTGGGTTGAGCACCACTATATAAATATAAATATATACATGTTATTATTGTATAATCATTTAATCATATAATCATTAAACTTAATCAAAGTTATTATTACACATTATGTTTTTGGAAGGGTTACAGTTGGTTTTAAAAAATGTTATGTAACAAAGTAAAGAATAAAAAGGGGTATTTCATTGGTAACAATTAGAACAGCTGTTTTGTTATTTCAAGCAATTTCCGTTTCCTATGACTTCGCGTAACGAACTTTTGGCCCATGACTTAGGTAGTAAAAGATGGCGTCTTAGTTTTTGTATACATAACCACATTTGTGAGATATAATATATCGTATCTATAAAATCAAAATAAACGTAAGTATACAATTTTCTGTTCGTTGTATGTTTTTAATCTCCCTTAATTCCTCACCAAAAATTATATCTTCCCTTGTTAATCAAAAAATCTCTATTTCTTTAAGATCCCTCCCTGTTTTATTTTCTATGACATCTACTCTGGAAAGAGTGTCTGGTACTTTATTATCTGTCCCCTTAATATACTCCCATGAAAAGTGATATTCTTGTAATGCTAACACCCATGTGGTTAATCTGCTATGCGTTAGTCTGTAAGAGTTCAAAAATGATAGTGCTTTGTGATCTGTCCTGATAACGGTCTTGTTCCCCAGAATGTAGGTACGAAATTTCCCTACCGCAAACACGATACTGAGTAACTCCTTTTCTGTAGTGGTATAATTTCTTTCCGCTGCCAATAGGGATCTGCTGGCGAAAGCTATCGTGTGATGTTCTTTGTCGCTGTCCTCCTGATACAACTCCGCTCCCAGGGCAACGTTACTGGCGTCAGTCTGTAAATAAAAAGTTTTCAAAAAGTCAGGGTGATTCATCATTATCATACTCGAAATTTTTTTCTTTATCTCCTCGAAAGTCTCCCGTTCTAACACTCCCCAATTCCATTGTTTATTTTTCTGCAGTACAGCACTTAATCTCGCAGTTGTCTGCGCGTAGTTCTTCTGAAATTTTCTATAAAAGTTACAAAGACCCAAAAAACTTTGTAGCTGCTTAATATTTTTTGGTTCTGGAAAACGCATAATAGCTTCTACTTTATCCGGGTTGGCTAGAATTCCCTCTGGAGTAATAATGAAACCTAAAAAGTGTATTTCCGTTTGTAGAAATTTGGATTTGTCCCAATTTACCATTAAACCCCTTTGCTGTAATTTATCTAACACATATTCAAGATGTTCTAAATGTTCTGAAAATGTTGGTGATGCTATCAATATGTCATCAACGTATACAGTCAAAAAATCTAAGTCCTTAGGTTGTAATATCATATCTAAACATTTTATAAAGCTTGTTACACTAGTGTTAAGCCCAAATGGCAAACGCTTGAACTGATAATTCTTACCATTGAAGAGAAATGCAGTATACTTCCGGCTCTCTGGTGCTAGCGGAACTTGCCAGTACCCTGCTGTCAAATTTAAAGATGTCATATATTTGACTCCACTAAATTTCTGAAAAATTTCATTTATGGGTTCCGGTGACTCCCGGTCAGGTATTATAATTTGGTTAATTTTCCTAGCATCTAAACACAACCTTACCTTTCCATCCTTCTTGATGACTACTACCAATGGATTCGAGTATGGCGATATCGATCTCTCAATAATGTCTCCTTCCATCATTCTGTCCAACTCCTCTTGTACTGCTCTCCTCTTTGAAAACGGCACTGGATAAACTCCTCTGCATATAGGGTGAGTGTTCTCAAACCTTAAACTCGCATACATAGTTCCTGGCTTTCCCAGGCAACTCCGCAAACACATCTCTAAAACGCTCCACAACTGCCCACAACTCCTGTCGTTGGGGACTCCCTACAACTCCACCCTCATTAAAAAATTTATCCGCCCTATTTTCCCATATTCTATCATCACTCACATACATCTCTCTCCCTCCTCATTCTCTACACTTTCACTCTCTCGACATATATTCACTCTTGTTTCTATGTCTCCATCGCCTACTCGTTTATGTATTACTTTTATTCCCTTAACTTGAGTCTCATTTTCCACCCTCTTAAAATCAACCCTGACTGGTTCACTCCCATTTTTAAATTCTACTATTAAAATCTATTACTGCTTTATTTGTCTCCAAAAGATCATTCCCCAATATTATATCTAAACTGAGTCCCTTAACTACTAGAAAAGTATTTTCAAATTTGGTTTCATTAATGTATATATTTAATTGTAGTAACCCTTTTACTCTGTACTCCGGTTACCCCCACTACTGTTACACCCGCAACTGGTAATGGTGGAATATGTTTATTTACCCCTTGTAACTCTACCATTACATTTTCTGAAATCACTGATATCTCACTTCCTGTATCTATTAATGTTTTAAAGTTCTTACCTTCTATGTTGACGATTACCTCTGTCAACCCGGCTTTTGTCTCCATAATTCTTCCGTCGTCCTCCTCCAACAACTCCTTTGTCATATCCATTTGTATTACATTGTTCTTATATTCTTCAATTACCTGGACCCTGTTGTCATCTGTAGACAATGGTGTGGTCCTGACTCCCATTGTCAGTCTCAGTTTTCCGTAGACGTACCCGCCACAGCTTGGTTGTATCCTCCTCTACCTCTCGTCGTATGTCCACCTCCTCTGTCGTTACCTCCGCCTTGTTGTTGTTGATTATTGTGATTGGGGGCCACGTTGCTCCGTTGGCAATCTCTCACTTTGTTGCATCTGTAACATACTGTTCGGATAGCATAATTCTCGTATTCGCAATTTAGGCATTTCCACATTCCGCCTCTACAGTTATTATTATTACTTCCACGCGTCCCTCTATAAGAGTTTGGTGTTCCCCTGGACTGATGATAATTCCCGTTAGTATGTGTCGCTGGTGGATTCGGACGCCTACCCATTTCATGGTCCCTAATGTTTTGCAATACATCTAACATGTTTTCTAGTTCGCTTATGTCTACTATCTCTCTCGTCATTAGAGTAATCTGTACTTCTCTGGGCAGGTGTTTACTAACATGTCTAACAAATGACCGAAACGGCAACGGCGGTTCTAGGTACTTTGCCTCATTAAATATTCTCATTACATACATGGTTAGGTGGTTGTTTATTCCCCCAAAATTCCCGGTTCCCATGATTTTACTGCGTACAATTTCCTGATCTTCTTCGGACCAATACTTATTCCGGAATGCTGACTCGAATTTTTCATAACTACTCCACTCTGTATTATGTACTTCCGCCCATATTTCGGAATTACCCTTAAAACACTTTAAAATCTTTAACAATTTTATCTCCCAACTACTGCTATTAAACCGGTTAAATTCCCTTACCCTACTCAAAAATTGCATCGGGTGTACTCTCCGGCTGTCACAATTAAATTGTTAAGTTCTATATCATATTTTGCTTCGCGAGTATACAACACTCGCTCTGCAACACTATTTAAATTTTGGCTTACGGCCACTTGTAATTCATCTTTAATTTCTATTACGTCTTGCTCCATTACTTTCAATTTATTATCATTTTTAATTTCGTATTGAAGGTTATGTTTACTCATAGCCCCCATACTCTCTTGCACAGATTGTTTACACACATTTTCTACCTCCATTATTTTAATTTCTATGTCATCATTATGTTCATTAATCTTATTTATACATTTACTTTCTATCTCTACACATTGTTCTTTAACTTGAGTTTTAATTCTGTCTGTCATCTGTTCATTTACGTCATTTATTTTACTTTCAATATTTTCTGCGATTTCACTAACCTTTTCATTGAACTTACAATCTACTGATTCTAATATCTGGTCTTTAATACCATCACAACGTGTATTAATTTCATCTACTTGTTTACTAAAATTAAAATTCTGTTGTTCAATTTCATCTCTGATCTCATTCAACTTTTCATTAAAATTATTTTTAATTTTATCATTCTGTTCATCAAATCTAGCGTCAAATTTATTATTTTGTTCATTCAATTTCTCATTAAAATTACTATTTTGAACGTCAAGTTTTACATTAATATTACTATTCATTGTTCTCATGAAATTATATATATCGTCCAATGATAACTCATTGGTTCTAGTTGTCGTTGGAGTAGATTCTGCTTTTGCTTTACTCATTATTACAGACTCATCTATCAGGCTTGGAGTTGTCTCCATTCCTGAATCGTTTAAATCATCTACTTCGCATAAAACATTTACTTTGATCATATTCGGATCTGACTGAATTTCTATCTCCCCCGTGACAGTTACATCACTCATACTGGCTTTACTTTCATTATTATCCATTTTTTAGTTTCTTTATGAGGTTTTCCTCTACACAAAATCAATCTTAACTGTATTCAGTATAGTATAACATAAGTATAATTTAATTCTAACTTATCTTTTATACGTAATTAGTACGTATATCACCCAACCTCCAAATCACGCTATTCACATGTAGGTGCGGTTTATGTATAAAATTTAATTTATAAAAACTTGTCCCAGTTCGGAAGCGCCAATTGTGTAGTTATACATAAATAAATTACCATATTTAAATTTTTAATAACTCCTGATCCACTTACCTTGCCAGCCCTGGTCCGTCACACGAACTGTGAAGTACAAGCGTGATTTCAAGGTTGTATGTGTCGTAATAATTACTCTCATTTTCAGTTAACTATTTCAACTTCATTTTATTATTCTTTTATCATTCTTTTTATGAATCAGTTAAAACATGCTTTCTCATTTTACATTCTCTAATCTTTCAAAACGAACAAAATTAAATATTTAGGTAGCGACCCCCATCTGACCAAAAACTACAAACACATTGACATACAAAACCACCAGTATCCTTTATTTATATACTTAAATTATTTAGGTACCTATTAAAAAATAAACAAAAACAACCCAGCTTGCTCACTCTCACTCTCATACAGTTATATCCCCATTTATTTTATTTAGAGCGCTTTGAATGAAATTAATTATATATTGAAATTGGTTGTTAACCATCGGTGTTCCTCATCGCCACGTGCAGCACTACGTATATGTCCGAATGTTTTGTCCGTTCACCACGTTTTTAATTTTTCTTTCTTCACTCCACTTACTTCATTCTGAGATATCATTTCACTTATTGATGGCTGTTTGTCACTTTTTACAGTTAAAAAAAATTTCTTGGGGCTCACGAGTCTTAGCGTACGTCTGGCCAGGCGTATATGGTTTTGTAGACTGGGTAGAGTGAGAACAAAGACTCCCCACTATTGTTTGTTGCTAAACAGGAAAGCACTGCCTTCATGCCATGAATTTTTCGTCAACGTACAATATGTCTGGATTGTCCATGGGCCACGTGAGCTCGTGTGGTTATACGGAGACGATATAGGAGGCTTCGATGGGAGGAGCCTCTGCTTGATTTCCTTCGTTTTCAAAGCACATGGAAATAAAATCTTTATGCCTCGCCATTTTTTGTAGCGTCGGTTTTGTCGATTATGCGTAGAAGCCACGCTCCGTCGAGTATATGCGCGTAGTTGTACGTGACAAACATTCAGTTTATAAACAAGTATCGCATTCTCCAGCTACACTCCGCTCAAAAAGTTACGTCACGGTTCATTGTTTGAATAGAACCTTTTTATGTGGGACTTGCAGAATACAGAATAAATTTAATAAAAATGAAAAACCCCCTTTTTTGACACATTACTCCCTGAAGGATATAAATTATTATGCACCTTCAAGATCTTATATATTCAATTATGTGTGTCCATAAATAAGAAATCTAAAAAGCTAAAATAGTGGGTTATAATCTATAAACAGTGTTCATAATTCCACACAAACTTTAACTATAGTGATATTACAATCAACACAAATTTACTCTGTATTTTTGTATTTACATTTTAAAAAACCATCTCATACAATATATACTTTTTTTACTATTTAAATCCGAATTTTATAAACTCATCATAAGATTATTATGTGAAATAAATATATACATGTATACACTTAAGTTTTTCACAGAATATTACAAAGGGCAAAAATTTACCTACTACTGTTTTCAAAATCATCTCATCAAAGAATTCCACTACATTTGATTTCTATTCACTGTGGCATACATATAACATGTTACTAATATTTATTGTCCCAACCAGAAAAGTTCTCAGCATGAAATCTCGGAATGAAAACTTATGACTTTTTGGTAAATTATATTTGAAATGGGGGCAGTGAAACTAACGTTAATGAAACAACTGCTTGTCTTATACTATTCTTATAGTTTTTTTATTTGAAATTTTTTAGCCTTGTGTGAAATATAATATTAAAGAGCTATGCACTCTGTTTAATAAATTGTTGTTTTTTGACATAGAATTTCACAGTTCTCAACACACTTTTTCTATTACCAAAAGAATATAAACATTCTTAATTTCTCATTTGAATCATACTACGAAAAATATTTCTTTAAAGTTTGTTTCAAAGGATATATTTTTTCAAATTAAAGAACATGTGGGGGAATCCTGTTTTGGAACTGCTACTTCTCTTTGCTAAGTGTCACAATTTTTGTAAGATCAAAGTCTACCAGTCTTAATCAGGCTATTGTTGAAACATATAATGAGCTAGATAATTTAAAGTTGTAGATTATGTTATATAGTACGGATAATTCAAAGTGAAATTATATGTGCATTTTATGCTTGATATTACTTAGAACTGACGATTTTTAACAGCCATTTCTGATCGAAACTTTAATGAAATACATTATATGGCTTAAGGTGAACACAAAACAGGACATAACACACAGAATAACATTAACAAGCACAATAATCAGGAAACTACATAGACTTTCTTTACGACCCACTATTTTTGACTGCCCAAGTGATTTGGAATTTAAATTTATATCTAACATTTCAGGTTATTCTATCCTGTGATTTCATTTGTTTTTCTCACTTCACATGAGTAAAAGTATTTATTTTATACAAGTAAGTGGCTAATGTAGTTGTGCACATCAAGAACAGCACATGTTCTGCAAAAATTGTGTGGTATCATAATATTCAAAATTTGTGTTTTATCTGATACATATTTCCCATAAACCGAGAAATTTCTGACGACAGTGCACATGGCTTGAAATATACAAAACCAAAAACAAACCAAGTCACCCAATGGACTATCTGGTCCATGAACTTTCATTCATTTATCCTTTCCTTCACTTCCTTCATCATACGTTTTATTCTGGACTACTGATGCTAGATTATAAAACAAAGTCACAAAATTATGTTCCACTAGTACAGTTCAATGTGAAGTTTGACATGTTTGTCTATTCGGATTGATTGCAACTGTTAGTTTTTACTGATAATGACAGTATTACATATTCTGTTTACAAACCGCATGTTATATTCTCAATTCAGCAATGAATAAACAATATTATCTATAAACTATCCTTATATTAATAAAAAAATTGTATGTTCCTGTACCTCAATATATTTTAAACTAAAGAAATTATGTAACTACCCAGTTTTCTCTTTTTAAGATTAAAATGTTTTATCTTGACTCCTTTCACCACTTTCAACACCATTCCTGTACGTAATATAGGAAATGTAAAATGTCCGTATGCCATACAGGTGCTAGATTTAATGTGTTTAAAAGGTGTAGATTATATATAGTATAGATAAAAGTGAAATTATATGTGAATTTTATGCTTGATATTACTTAAAACTGAAGATTTTAAAAATATTTTATTAATTGCCCATATGCTATCTAATAAAAGTTTACTCTATACTTCAATCTTTATACAGACTTCTGTATAGTGTTGTTCAAAATTTTGCTGATGAGTGTCTCTTACAAATGAATGAAGTAACCAGTGTTCACCTGATGCTTGTAGTAGGTGCATGGTAAACAAAATGTTAAATACTTGTGGCTTTGTGTTTGATTCACCAAATTATGACAATTCTAATCAGTCCCAGATTCCGAAATCGATTCTTACAGAAATTACTTACAAGCCTCACAAATTTTGTGAAGAATCTAATGTTTGGACTGTGTGTACCCAGAAGTTTTGAACTGTATCATAGGTTTTGAACTATATACTCACATAGATTATATTTTTTTTTTTTTTTTTGTTTTTTGTAAAAACATTGACACCAATGGAGTCACCAATAATAACCAGCTTTAATTATCACAATATAACAGTTTATAATCAAATTGTATAATAATCCAAGTTAAACTTATTCACACAAATAATAATGTCAACTAACAGAGCAACAGAGCCCAGCACAATTATAAAACACACAACACTTCGCCGCAATACTTCGAACCTCACTGGAATAAATCACCACTAAAACTGAAACTAAGCGGCAGCTGTCGTTATTTAAATAGATAGCACAAGTGTTCCTGAATAATCCATAATACACATCAACACTACGGTGTAATTGCTTGCGCCCTTGAACACAGTGCGCGCAGACCGGTGAAGTCTGGAACAGCTTCAGTGGTTGACACGTGATAAGTGTCACATAATTCTCTTTCATCTGAAAGTAGCAGCAATATGTGCGCACACACACATTACTGCTGGGCTCTGCTGGGATAGCCGAGAAACATCTATAATGTTCTGTAATGGTGCACCACTATTCAATATACACAATATTTTTATGTTTTTTTTTCTTTGTATATGGTTTTTGTATTGGACAAAATATGATTTTTGTTAGCCTATATGCTACAATATAAATATATAGTGATATTGATAGAAAAAGAACATATACAGGGATGAAATTAATGTTTTGAATAATAAAAATTGTTAAGATGATTCTATATTAAGTGCTCTTATTTGTCACCTGTCCCTGACCTTAACTGTACTTGACAGATTTTATTAAACATCCCTGGACCCAGTACTCTTCTGTAAGGCCTTGTGTGAATATTTCACGATTTGGTTACCGTGTTTTTAATAGGAACAGTGCTGCAGTTTCCAAATTCCGCCTGTCAAAATGTGGTGTCGACCCAAGGTTTTTGATTCTTTATGGGGTTATTCTTTTGGGGGGGGGGGGGGCAGTTCTTCTGTATTGTTACACAATATTGTGTATAGTTATTAAACTACCTTATTTATAAGAATTGGGTATTAAAAGTACACGATCATACTACACATTCTTTCATTACAGTTGCATAACACTGTACAGAAAATGCCTTACTCACCTTTTGTGGTTCACCATTTATACCAGTCAGATTTAGGTGGTTCACTGAACGGTTTATATATTTCTTAATTTCTGCACAGACTGGGCTAACTCGGGCATCTTTTGGATCCAATGTATAGAACACTTTTACATCTTTTAAATTTACCTACAAACACAAGTTTGTTATTACTCTCAGAATAATATATATCTCATTTGTTATATGTAAAGAAATTTTTAACGTGTAAATAAGTTTGACAATTATAAATTATATTATTATTTCAGACACCTGCCACTGTTAACAATATGACTATATATTATTATAATTATTATTAGGACAGCAGATTCTGAAGAGGATTTGAATTCAATTTGAATATTCTGAATCTTTGAGTGAAATTACTATGATAATTAATAAACAAGAAAAACTAAGACTATGAGTGTGACATTAAGACTATTTAAGAAAATAATGAGGCAATCGATTATGTATAAAGTGAATCATGAGTGCTCTATTATGACAGAAGTAAATCAAGGGGAGTTGAGATTTAAGGTAGATAAAAGGAAAAGGAAGGGAAATAGAGGGAAAGACAAAAATGTAGAGATTAAGTAATGTGGTAATATGAAATCAGCCTACCATACAGAAAATACAAGAAGAATGACTGAAGTGGATGTGTGTTGGCTGAACGACAGAATCACTATGAGTGTATACAAAAATAGATTACAGAGAAGAAAGAAAAGGGGAAGACCCAGGAGGTATTGGACAAATGGAACTAAAGGGGAAATAGAAAACAGAGACATTAAGTAGGAAAATATAATTTTGTGTACAATCATAAGGTATACATTTGTGTTTTGGAATTTTTTGGATACTGTATTATTTTGTGTGTAATGTATTGTTAGTACTGTAATAGTATTTTAGATATGTTGTTAGTTGTGGTTTATGGTGTCAAATATATTGGCCTATACATCACAGGAGGAATATGTGAATTAAATAAAATTATTACGATGGCAAATGTCCTTAAACACATGTAATAATAACAAAAATATCACACCATAATATAATAATAATAATATCTTAGCTTTAAGGATCATACTTACATAAGGTATAGTGTCTTACATACCTTCAGCTGGATAAAATATTATATATTTTACATATTCTCTTACACAAGAATTAAATTTCTATTCCACATGTTAGTTATTAAAGAAAATAATGTAATATACAGCATGCATGACTGTAGTTAATATGATATCAAAACGACTGATAGATTGTGATCTTAAAACAGTGGAATTCATTAACACCACAGAAATTCAGAAATTGATAGTCACAACTTCTACATCAAGAGTGACATGCCTGTCACAATAATCACACTCATATCACATTAATTCTCCAGTGCAAACTAACACGTTTCACAACAACAGAAACAACAGTTAATAAACATATACGGTGAAACTTCGCTAATTCGGACCAAGCTCAGTCCAAATTATAGAACATTACGAACTGATCGTGAGTTTTTGCATATCTATCGGTTACCGATAGCAGACAATATAAAAGAAATCATTCTGAAACCCAATTTGAATCTACAAGAGGTCTACTGCATGTTCTTGTTAAAAATACTGTATTTAATACTCTATTAATTAGTAGTAGAAGAGGTATAAAATAAGAAATAACGTACAGTACCTGTTTATGTGATGTTTATTAAAAAAATTCGATTCCGTTTTATACTGTAGTACGTAACTTACATACAAAACAAAACTTAAATACAGTACTTAAATACAAAACATTCTATTTTCAATGCACAGTACGTATTCTAGCATGCCTACAGCTTCTTAAAAAAATCACTAACTTTTTTCTGCGTGCATTTTGTTTTTAGCTGTTTCCTCACAAAAACCTGTTTCATTTCACTTTAAAAAATATATATTTGCTTAAATTAGAGTTTGCAGGCATTTCTACGAACTTCAACAAGAATTGTACGTTTTTTATTGCATCACTTATTTTAACATTCTTACTTTCTTCGTGATCGTTTTCTTCCTCATCGTCATCATCATCGCCATTTTGATCGTCTGTCATCAGTCCCTTAGTTTGCCGGCCTTCTATAGTAGCAGCTATTTCTTCTTCCGACTGCACAACGTACCCTACCTCACCAGCATCTTCATCCAGCCACTCTCGAATATTTTCCGTGTTTGTCTTATGTTCTCCTGCATTTTCTAAAATATTCTGTAATCATCTTCAATTCCATTAAAATCCTTTTCTTCGTTATCTTCAGTGTTAAGAAGGTTTTTCCAAGAATTAGCAATCGTCGTGGCTTTCACCTCCTTCCAACTTGAAGCCCAGTTAAATAAAGCATTTTTTATGTTTTAATTTTTCATATTGATTAAAGTCTGTTCACCTAAACTGGTACTGCAACCCTCTTCATCTTCAAAAAATACGAGACAGTCTTGTAGCTGTTTCTTTCTGTACAACCATTTGCAACTATAGATTACTCCTTGGTCCACTGGTTATATTAGTGCCGATGTATTAGGAAGCATGAATAGACATTTTATTTTTCCACTAGCACCTCGTAAAATGTCCTCTGCAGGATGCACTGGAGCATTGTCCAATAACAACACTGCTTTAACTTCTTCCCTAGCAACATTTTTTTCTTCCACCTGAAATGTTGTGACTGATGGAATAAAATTGTTATGAAACCAAGAACTGAAAATTTCACAGCTGAACCACATGTTTCTGTGAGTTTTATAAATCACAGGAAGATCAGTCTCGTTTATGTTCTTCATTGCTCTTGGGTTTTTAGATTTTCCTACAACGACAGATTTTAATTTATGTGTACCATTGGAATTGGCACACAGTAATGCAGACAGCCTCATTTTATTTATTTTATGTCCAGGTGTATGAGTTTCTTTTTTACTCGATTGTGTATTTTTTGGCATTGCCTTCCAAAACAATCCCGTCTCATCAGCATTGTAGATTTGCCACGGTTCAAGTTCATTATCATTAATAATCTTTTGTAATTTATCCTTATATGGTTGAACAGCTTCATTATCTGCACTTAAAAGTTCTCCACAAATTGATCGGTTTGCTATGCCATGTCAATTTCTAAATCTAAACAACCACCCTGTACTTGCCTTAAAATCTTGGTTTTGAAATAGAGTAGCAAAACGTTCAGCAGCAGTCTGCAATTCTATCCCACGGATCGGTACACCAGCAGCTCGTTGTTGTTTATACCACGTCCAAACAGCTTCGTCAATGTCAGACGTTTTGGCAGGAGTCATCCGTTTTCGCTTAATTTCATTGGCACTATCGAAGTCTCTATTCAATGAAAAATTTGTAATTGCTGATCTGCTTTTTTTAATATCGTAAAATGTCGATTTACTGATACCAAATCACCTTTGTCAATACATTTTAAAACTTCTTTCTTTTGTTCTATCGTGACCGATTTATACGAACCACAGGAACACAGTAAAAGGTACGAACACTACGGAGTCAAAACGTAAAGTGACTGGCTATGGGATGAACGTTCACAATGATGACAAATGTGAAAGTCTGTATGAGTCATATCCGTTGTTATGAATTGTACATTACTGTTCAGAATTTCCAGGAAATGTATACGACACTGCTTTTCGTTATCGCTGACCTACCAATTAATAATCCCAGTTCATGGAAATACACTATGTACAGTATTTCTGGCCTTTCTCTTCTCAAGTAGGCTAAATCTACACTTGATTTTGAATTTTTACATATGTACGTATAAATTACAGTACTGAGAACCCCAGTCCGAATTATAGAAATTCCGAATTAGTGAAGTTCGAATTAGCGAAGTTTCACTGTATAACAATTCTGCAATACAATTAAACAATTATAATGATTAACAACATAACTGTTACACTATACTACACTTTAATTAGTGTATAATAATTTGTATGTCTGACTTGTTTTGTTGCTATTTGTGTTTATACAAGCCCAGTCAGAGTCACCTGTGTTTATAAAATAGGTTAATTACCTTCTGTCAACGTTTCTCAGAATCCTATACTGGATTACTCGAGTTTCGACACCAATGGTGTCATCATCAGATCCAATATGATTAAGGTTAAAACATTAATCGATGTATATTCATCTCGTCAAATATTAAAAAAACAACACATACATTGTACAAAAATAATAAATAACACATATTAAAACGAAATAACAACGAAATAAAACCGACATGTGGCCGTAACGAACCTGCACAGGAACGCTCCCACGGTAAAACTAATCAATACCGGCTTGACCTTCGTTCAATTTTATCGATCTGATATAGCCGATTTCTCGTTCTATATGATCGATTCTATTAAACAAAATATTATTTGTGTGTATTGCTTTTTCGTTTAGGACATGATTGTAATCCTCCTTTATAGCTTTATATATCTCGAGCCGTTCGAGGGTGTCTAGCCTTAGTGACTTTTTACATTTATGTAGGATATCTAAATTATCACCAATACTCTTTATGTTATGGTCATGTAAGCTTAAATGTTCTGCAAATGTAGATCTTCTTACATTTGACTTGGAGCTTGGGATATGTTCTTTATAACATAATTTGAAGGAACGACCCGTTTGTCCTATGTAGAACTGTGTGCAATCCGAACAATTAAGTCTATATACACCAGTACCGTCAAATATATCGGAGGGTATATTGGGTCGTTCCTTCAAATTACGGAAGAAATTATGTTAATTATTACAGTGGAGTCGCGATTAACTGAGTCTCGATTTACCGAGCTTCCGTGCTATCCGAGCCTAAACCAAGAAATAATGAAATCTCTATTATTGTAACTGTCGTTCTTACATCGGGATCAGACGCTATGCGACATATTTTAATTGACACCAGACTGTACACAGCGACCTTGACTGCATAACTCACACTTCCTACTGTCTCCTGCCCTGAGTTAGTTTGCTGTCAATCGTCGCGCTGTTAAAATGTAATTAACTGTGAAGTATGAGTAGCTGTCTTTGTATTAAAGTTTCTCGTGATTTGGTTTTACAGTTTCGTTTGGCAATGAGTGAAAAAATAAAACATGTGGTTTTATCACTACAAGATAAGATCAACGCTATCGAATGATTAGATCGACTGTGAAGTATGAGTAGCTGTCTTTATATTAAGGTTTCTCGTGATTTGGTTTTACAGTTTCGTTTGGCAATGAGTGAAAAAAGAAAACGTGTGGTTTTATCACTACAAGATAAGCTCAACGCTATCGAACAATTAGATCGCAGTGAAACCATTAACAAAATGGCAAGTGATTTAGGCGTTGGTGAAGTGACTGTCGGAGACTGGAGAATAAAAAGAGTGCAAATTGAAGAGGCGGTGTCTCAACGTGTACAAATGACTGGGGACAAAGAAATACAAATTGTCACAAAGAAGAGAAAAACAATGAAAAATAGCGAATGTGAACAGACACCGAAGGCGATGTTTTTGTGGTTTCAACAGATGAGTGAGAAGGAAAGTCCCTTGTCTGGTCCAATTTTACAATCCAAGACACTGCAATTCTTCAATCGCTTCAAAGATTGAGAAGCGGAATTTACAGCAAGCATTGGTTGGCTTGATCAATGGAAAAAGCGGTATGGCGTGAGGCAGTTAAATATTACAGGTGAAATATTGTCAGCTGACGCCGGTGCAGTAGATTCTTTAGTTGACAAGCTAGAAGTCATTAAAAAAAAACCATCTTGGCCCACAGCAAATTTATAACTGTGATGAAACAGGCCGGACTTTTAAAATGTTGCCCACCAAGACTCTTGCAGCGCAGCAAGAACAGTCAGCACCTGGCTACAAAAGAAGCAAAGAAAGAGTGACAGTTTTGGGATGTGCAAATAAGTCTGGTGACCACAAGCTTAAACTCTTGCTAACAGCCAAATCAAAAAAACCAAGAGAGTTCTAAAATGTGAATGTTGACAATCTTCCTGTTAAGTACACTAACCAAAAAAGTGCATGGATGGATTCCTCAATTTGCAAGTCATGGTTTCACGAACAGTTTGTGCCGAGTGTAAAAAGATTTTGTGATGAAAATAATCTGCCCCGTAAGGCACTCTTAATTTTGGACAACACTCCCACTCATCCCGACGAGTGTGAATTGGTCAGTGGAAATGACATGTGGGCCCTCTTTTTACCTCCCAATGTAATGTCCCTTATTCAGCCCCTAGATCAAGGGGTTTTGGGAAACTTGAAAATAAACTACTGAAAGAGACTACTGAGGCATTTGCTTGATGATTTAGAAGAGGTAAAACAGTTGTTGAAAATCTCAAACAAATTAACATAAAAGATGTGATATATTGGCTGGCGGAATCCTGGGACTATGTCAAAGAATCTACTGTCCTGAAAAGCTGGACAAACATTTCACCAAAAAGTGATAACACAAACAACGATGAAGAGAATGAAGATGATGTAGAACTACTGGAACTTTTAAATCAGTTATCAGTTACTGAGGCAGTGACAAATCAAGACGTAAACAACTGGCTGAATGACGATGAACAATGTGAACTATCCAAAGAGGCCATTGTAAATTTGATTACTAAAAATAAAAACAGCGACAATGAAGAAGGCGACACTCCTACTGTGGACAAGAGATAAGCTATGCTGACGGCTTAAGTGCAATCGACAGGCGATTGTTGTATGCTGAGTAACAAGAAGACACGTCACCAGCTGACATTCTGGTCCTGCGGCGTCTGCACAATATGGCAGCAAAGAAGAGAAGCAGTGCTATCAAGCAAAAAACTGTTAAAGACTTTTTAAAGAAATTATGAGATTTAATTGTTTAAGATTTTAATCTGACGAGAGCTTTACTGTTACTGTTTTTGCTGCTTAGTGTAATTAATAAAGGATTACATAAGTCATACTATCAGCTCAGTTTCTTATTTTTCTTTTTTTCCAATTATTAAATGTTTTTGTGGCAAAGTATCGACAAAGTATCACTTAAAATATGAACCAATTACGTGTATTACACCAAATAGGACCAATAGAAGAAAAGAGCTTATACTAATACAATTTTTTGTTGAACCTTCCGTTTTTTCCGAGTTTTTGATTATCCAAGGAGGTGTTGGTCCACATTACCACGGTTAATCACGACTCCGTTTGAGACATCTTCACAAGTTTTTGTATCTAGTATAACAAGACATAACATAACTTTGATATACTGTATTTTATGTTGCCCCACGTTCTTTGGGACGCCAAAATTATACGATACCTTTTGTATATGCAGGTTGTAAATAATTATACCAATACCAGGTGTAACTATAATAAGAGTAGTACATTTATGAGTAGTTAAAATTTCATGTTTATTGTTCTAACAAGCATTATAAATAATAAAACATTGTTAATAATCTTCGATCAGATATCACTCATTATTAAGTTCATCTCTTACGCTATACGGTGTTACACACAGTTAAAACACTCTTACCTCTAGACATGTTAATAATCTTAATCTAGACATTTCTTCAAATTGATTTAATAACAAATTAATTTTTAAATGTAATTAAGTTTATTTTTTAATTGAATTCATTTATCTCAGATCTGACCTCAGCTTGCTCAGTCTATACCAATGTTTCTTTTTTTTTTTAAATAATTTAAAATTTTATTGTTTACTCTTAGACTGGCATTTGTTTCATATTCAAAATTTAGATTATTCTTTTCTACTAAATGCAAATATCAAATCAAATCAATTATTTTACTTTGATAAAAAAAATATACTATCTCAAAATTGAACTCTTTTTTTTTCTTCTATATTTATATTTATCTATATGCGATCGCTCATTCTTACGACTAATACATTTACATAAGACTCTATTACATTCTTTCTAATTATACACTTTTTTGTTTTAATTCATTGTCTCTTTATATAGTCTTTATGAGCTCTTTTAAAAAATATCATTTATAAATGCATTATGCATGTCACCTCGAGGTTTGATGACCTTACGACTTATTGACGGGGTCCAGTGTTATCCAGAGTTGGGTTTCCATTCCTCCTGGCTTGGCGTGGTCCTGGATATGTCCAGAGTCCCAGCGTCGTTCTCCAGCAGTGTGTGGTCCATCCCAGAGAATTACTAGCTGCTGCGAGGTGGATCTCGTTCGTCTGTTAGGCGTCTAAAAAGCATCTCCTAACGTCCATCATCTCGCGTCGCTCTTTGTAGCTTCTCTCTTGATACTCTTGCTGACCTAAACGGTCCCGGTACTTTACGTTTCCCGAAATAATGTAAAAATAATTACAGAACGTCTTTATTCGTTCGTAGATGAGACTTATAATAAAATAAAACTGTTCTGCCGATGGACAGCATGTCCGACTGCAACTGTGTTTTGGAAAGAAGAGAAGGGCTTCCAGTCGAACCCTTAATTTATACTCTCTCAAGATTCTGCACCTGTTGGTTCCAAAATTATCCTGTCGAGACCTGCAGATCACATGATAGCCCCCACTCCCGAACCTTTTCATATATTTGCAATTTTTTGAGAATCATCTAATTTGATTAAGCACTCACTGTATTAATTTGAGCGTCTTAGTGTAATTTGCGTATTTTTGGCACATTTATTTCGCACTGACTTCGCGTGGTGTGTCCTATTAACGTCATTTTCTTACTGTGGATACCTATAAAATTTACACACACTTTGGTGCCTTTTGTTTGTTTATACACTAATTAGTTTTCACACAGTGAATTAAAATAATTACATAGTTACTGTATGGTCTCCAGATCACTGTATATGATTAAATAAATAATTACCTTATTTTATCTACTAAGTGATCTTCTTTTTCTTTTTTAATTACTACATGTTTCAGGGCTTATATCCCCATCTTCAGGTAAAAGCAAAATCTACCCTACTATTAGGGTTTCGTTAAAAATTCACGACACAAACACATAACACACTTAAATAAATTAACATTGAACATTAAATTTGTATCGGAACACGCTACAAACGAACCAGTGCACTGGCCGAAGTCCGACTTTCAACTGATCCGTACACGCTATTCACGGTTTGTTTTCATAGCTGTGTCATATAGTTTATTTGATTTGAATGATAACTGTTCATTAAGTACCTGATTTTTATTTCTTCTTAAGGCTTTGTATATTTCAAATTCCTCTAGGGCATCCAATAGTTGACCCTTTTTACCTATATGTAAAGGTTCCAAATTCTCTTTAAATCCAGTGTATGTATGATTTTCGTTTATTAGATGTTGTGCGTAATGCGATACATTAGTATTGGGGAACTTCTTAGGTAAATGTTCTTTAAATCTCTCGGAAATTTTCTCCCCGTCTGGCCTATATAGAATTTATCGCAATCATTACACCGGATCCTATAAATGCCGGAACAATCCTCTAGTAATGCTGTGGTATTAGGCTTAAGTATATTTGTTAATTTGTTCGTGGTCCTGAATGAGACAATAATCCCTAGCTTTTTTAATTCATTATGTAGTGTATTAGGTAGTATTGTGATGGTACACTTCTGGTACAATCATAAATTAACAAAAACATGGTATAAAAGACCATAAGTATTGTATTCCTTCATTTTTTAATAATTTGGTCATAATTAATTAAACCTGTAATAATCCCTGTAAAGTTTCGGTGAGTGGACTAAATAAATATTTTGTGAACGCAAAAGTGAATTGACAGGATTCTAACTGTTTTCATCGCAAAAAACAAGAAACACAGCAAAAAACGTATGTCGCATACTGAGATAAGGCGCCGAGCCCTGACGACGTCAGCAGTGAGGAATGTATTTCCGTAAACAAGTTGATGCTGTAAACAGATGAACAATAACTTGATGACGTAGTTTTCGCCCCACCTACGCTATATGGGACAAAGAATCTGAGTCATTTTCTTCTAGAGCGTGAACGCAGCCGGCCGGCAAACAGTTCACCAAGTGTGAATTTCAACTTTTACACCACTAAAAGTGGTTAATTACAAAAGAGTTAACAATAGTGACACCTTACTATTTGGTAAGGTGCAATACTCCGAGATGTGACCGGTAACGTAATCGATAAACTCGCGGTGTGCGACGTTTTACCGTACGGAAAACCGCAGCTGAGATTGTACAAAAATTTGGGTGAGAATGTTCCAACATCATTTTTTTAGTTTCAAGTAAAACAATATAATTCAACATAATGACCAACTCAAAATTCAATCACTGTTAAAATGAATTCAATTCAATTCAATTCAATCTTATTTAAAATTTTAAAATGAGCTCAGTAAACTAATAAAATTGTACCAGAGCGTGAGAGAGAGAGAGAGAGAGAGAGAGAGTGAGGGAGAGAGTGCCTTATATTTTCTAAGTGCTGGGTTGTGCGAGGTATATATCTATTATATAATATTTCATAATTACATATCCAATGTTTCATGTTTACTTGTAGATATTTTGGAGGGTTTAAAGTTCGCTGAACGCACCATTGTGTAAGATGTACTTATAGTAAAATAAATAGGGTATATCATTGGTAACAATTTTAACCAGGTATTTTATTATTTCACATAACAATTTCCGCTAATCAAAAGTTCGCTTAACGAATTCCTGCCCTATAGTGACTTCGAAAGGTAAGTAAAATTACAAAGTTATTTACGTCTACATTTGCTAATCAAGATGGCGCCCGACTTTTGAAAACATTGCTTATATCGTATATTGTATATCGTATGTTTTATTATCAGCAATAAACATATAGTTACAAATGGCGCCCGAACAGGGACATAACTATTTGTAACTATCTTTTATTATAGTTACAAATGTCGCCCGTAAGAACAGGGACCTGACATAAAAGTTTGTGAGTAAGCCTACAAAGAGAGCGGAAAAGTTATCTGAGGTAATAAACGCCAAATTTTAATACGTAAATATAACCAAATTTTACGAGGTTATGTTATACGATTGTATGCATGCGTGTATTATAAAATCGCAAACATGAGTACTAATGATAATATTACAATAGAAATCAGTACAGCTGATGTAAATTTGACTAGTGAGATGGATGTTCAACCAACTCCAACTAGTCAGACTGACAAGGCAAATACGCCCGTATCTGTTGTATCTGTAGAGACAGAGAAAGTAGCTACATCCATTTCAACTAGTTCAGAAAGTAAATCAGATGGTACCGCTGCTTTGATGCAGCTGTTATTAAATAAATTTGATGAACAGAGTGTAAGATTCGATGAAAAATTTACTAATTTAAATGACAAATTAGATGAGCAAAAAAGCGATTCTAATATCAAATATACCAATTTAAATGACAAATTTAAGGAACAGAGTGTAAGATTTGATAATTTTGATAAGCAATTTGATGAGCAGAAAAATGAAATCAGAAATAGTTTTGATATCAAGTTTAATGAATTAAAGAATGAAATTAAAGGTCAAAATTTTCACTTAGAGGAGAGAATTAACACAGTAGAAACACGTTGTGATAACATTCAGAAAACCACATTAGAAATTGTAAATGAGAAATTCAATAATAAAATAAGTAATTTAGATACTAAAATTGATCTAATTTATGACACAGTTAATGATACAGTTAAAAGTCAATTAGAGTCACAAAATACAGAAATACAACAGAAATGTTTAACTTTGGTAGAAAGTCAGATAGAAGTTAAAACCAATGTTGAAGTTAGTAACCAAGTAGAACTGAAAACAAATGTTTTGCAGAATCATTTAGAGAAAATTGAATCCAATGTAATAGATATTACAAAGAATATCGAAACTATAGATAATACTATATCAGAACATGAAAGAAATACCAAGAGTAGATTAAATCTGTTACAAAGTAAGATTAAAGAAATTGATGATTTAACTATACAAAATAATATGGATGTGCATGATAAATATGATGTAATTGCAAATAGTTTAACCAGTGTAAAAAATGAGTTAGGGGGAGAAATTAATAAAAATATTTCAAGTATTAATGATAGAGTAATAGTGACTAGGGATTTCTATAATGAGATAGAACTAGAGAATTTTAGCCATGAAAACAGGGTAATACATCCCATGCGTTTTTTAAATCAGACACGGGATTACAATTATTTTAGCAGTAGCAGTTGGGAAGTGAAATTAAATAAAATAGTTAAATGTTTTAAGGGCAATTCAGTCATATGGGCTGAGGCTCATAGGTTAGAATGGGATTGCTATAATACTTCTGAGAAAGCATTCAAGGGCAAATATTGGACTGAAGAAGAGCAGGAGACTTTAAGAAGCCGCATTATGGGAGCGGGTAATTTCATGGGACGTAACCCTAATAACAACAACATCACCATATATGTAACTAAATTGTACAATGAGGCAAAATATTTAGAGCCGCCCATACCCTTTAAGTCATTTGTTAGATACGTGAGTAAGCACTTACCAAGAGAGGTGCAGGTTACTCTAATGACCAAAGAAATAGAAAATCTAGATGAGCTTGAAAAAGTATTAGATATACTACAAAGCATCAATGACCGAGAAATGGGTAGACGACCCATTCAGCTAAATATGCCTAATCATAACATTGAGTTTAATCGGCCAAGGCCTTATTACAATAATAATGGTAATAAATTTAATTTTCGCAATGATTTACAGCAACCAGGCGATTGGAGTTGTTCTAGTTGCAGGAAGGGAAATCGTGCCAACATGCAGCACTGTTACCAATGCAAAACGCCAAGAAATGAACCAAGGAGTAACCAAACAAAGCAATTCGTACCTACGAACAGAGGAGCACCTAGTACCAGAGGATCACCATATCACCATCAGGGACCAACAAGGGGACACCCAGTACCCTCCACAAGTAATAACAGGCCACAGCCGGAAAACTAAAGTCGACAGTGGTAAATAGGACCC
Organism: Magicicada septendecula; assembly: GCA_034769895.1. NCBI lineage: Eukaryota > Metazoa > Arthropoda > Insecta > Hemiptera > Cicadidae > Magicicada > Magicicada septendecula. The sequence goes on from CM068372.1 coordinate 158,590,511, forward strand.
GACCACTGTTCAGGGAAGCACATGAGGTCCGACCAATAGAGGACGTACAATCGAACGTAATAACAACGGATATCGTTGCTGACTTATTGGAGGAGGAGAGCAACACGACATTGGAGGTGAGAGCTGGACTCACGGAAATCCAGGTAACAATAGAAAATAGAAAATTTAAAACACTTGTTGATACAGGAAGTGAAATTTCAGTAATAGCCGAGAACATTTTGAGTGAAATAAAAGAATTTAAAAAGAATATTCCAGTTTTACCCGTAGCAGGGGTTACAGTAATAGGAGTCACGGGGGTATGTAGTAAAAGGGTGACAAAACAGGTACATTTAAGTTTCTCAATTGGAGATATGAATTTTGATAATACATTTTTGGTAGTCAAGGGATTAAGTTTAGACATCATTTTGGGAAATGATTTTTTACAAAGAAATAAAGCTGTAATAAATTTTAAAGAGAAGGTGTTGGAGTTAGATGGGGGTGATCGGTCTGTTAAAATTAATTTTGAAAATGTGATAAATAAAGTTAGAACAACTGGTGTGAAATTGTTACAGAAACGAGTAGCTGAGAATAACTTAGATACTAAAATAAATTTTTGTAGAGAGGGTGAGTATTTTGAAGATGTTGATAATGAAATGAGCAATATTAATAATGAAGTATGGGAGATAAGGGCGGATGAATTCTGTAGTGGGGGTGAGGTGATAAGGAGTGGCCAACGTATAGCATTATGGCAGGTAATAGAGCAGTTTAAGAGAGTGTTTGCCGATATTCCAGGAAGGGCAAAAAAATTATGAATGTATGTTACAGATTAAGGAACGCACACCATTCATGCAGCGGAGCTATCCAGTGCCTTACTCTAAAAGACAAGCGGTGCAAGAGGAGTTGGTTAAGATGATGGAAAGTGGGATCATCGAGAGGTCAGTATCTCGCTACTCAAATCCATTAGTGGTGGTAATTAAGAAGGAGGGAGGAGTAAGATTGTGTTTAGACGCAAGGAAGATTAACCAAATTATTATACCAGATTATTATACCAGACCGAGAATCACCGGAATCCATTAACGAAATCTTTCAAAAGTTTAGTGGAGTGAGGTTCATGACATCATTGGATCTGACTGCCGGATATTGGCAAGTGCCATTAGCAGAGGTAAGTAGGCCATACACAGCATTTTTATTTAATGGAAAAAATTATCAGTTTAAGCGACTACCATTTGGGCTAAATACCAGCGTAGCTAGTTTCATTAAATGTTTGGATAGAATTTTGAGACCAAAAGATTTAGATTTTCTCACAGTATATGTGGACGACATTTTAATAGCGTCACGTACATTTGAAGACCATTTAGAACATTTAAAGTATGTGTTAGGAAAATCAGAAGCGGGAGACTTAACCGTAAATTGGGACAAGTCCAAATTTTTACAAACGAAGATTAATTTTCTAGGATTCATTATTACATCGGAAGGAATTTCTGCAAACCCCTCTATTATGCGCTTCCCTGAACCACGAAACATTAAACAACTTCAGAGTTTTCTTGGGCTGTGCAACTTTTATAGGAAATTTCAAAGGAACTACGCACACATAACCGCAAAGTTAAGTGCGGTATTGCAGAAGAACAGACAATGGAAGTGGGGAGACGTGGAGCGGGGAGCCTTTGAAGAAATAAAACGAAAATTTAGTAATATGATTATGATGAACCATCCGGATTTTGATAAAATGTTTTATTTACAGACGGACGCCAGCAATGTAGCTGTAGGAGCAGAGCTGTATCAGGAGGATGAGGAGAGGGAACATCGGACCATTGCGTTCGCTAGCCGATCATTGTTGCCTGCCGAGAAGAATTAGACAACAACGGAGAAAGAATTGCTCAGTATTGTATTTGCAGTCAGCAAGTTCAGGACTTACATCTTAGGAAACAAAACGATCATTCGAACCGATCATAAAGCTTTGTCATTCCTCAACACTTGTAAACTTGCTCACAGTCGATTAGCCAGGTGGGTACTTCTTTTGCAGGAGTACAACTTCGAGTGGGAGTATATTAAAGGAACCGAAAATAAGGTACCCGACACTCTTTCCAGAGTAGATTGCGAAAATAATAAAACAGGTAGGGATTTAAAAGAAATTGAAATTTTTCAGATTAGCAGAGAAGACAGAATCTTTGGAGAAGAGCTGAAGGATATCAAAATCATGCAGAGAGCAGCTGGTAAGTCTGGAAAAATAATACACAGTTTAGAGACGGAGTTGGATGAATCTGAGTACAATCAATATTTTAAAATCTACAAAGGGTTATTGTTTAAGAAGGTAGTAGGGGGTGAGCGTGACTGGAGATTAGTGGTGCCAGCAGTATTGGAAGAGAAGATTATTTGGGATTGTCATATAAGATATGGTCATTTTGGGGCTAAAAAGTGTGTGAATGTTTTAAAAGTATCATGTATTTTCAGGAATATGGAGAGGCGAGTGAGACAGCTGCTTAGGAGTTGTGACTTGTGTCAAAAGTCGAAGGTGGTTAACTACAGAGTAGAAGGTGAGTTACATTATATTAAGGTAGAAAGACCTTTTGATTTAGTTGCTGTGGATTTGTTTGGACCATTGCCGAAGGGTAGAGGCGGAGTAGTTTATATATTTGTATTGCTTGACACTTTCTCAAAATATGTAAAACTGTATAGCGTGAAAAGAGCTACCAGTAAGGTATTGAGCGAAAAGGTGACGAAAGACTATATGATTAACGTGGGTACGCCAAAGGTAATTTTATCAGACCATGGGCCGCAGTTCAACAGTGGAAGATAGCGCCAGACCTTAGGATGGGAAGACATCCTCACGAAGCATACGGCTGTGTATCATCCCCAGTCCAACCAGGCTGAGTGTGTAATGAGAGAAATAGGCAGGATCTTCAGAGCCTATTGTCACGCTAAACACAGCGAATGGCCATTGTATGTAAGAAAGGTAGAAACTTGGCTAAACAGTACCACCCACGAGTCCACCGGCTATACACCCCATGAGTTGGTAAGAGGAACACGCCCCCCAAGAATTTTGGAACAACTATTCGACTATCCACCTGAGACCAGGACAACTGATATAAACATTAAAATCCGGTTGGCGAATGAAAACTTAATCAGCAAAGGTGAACAAAGAAAACGCAGACACGACGCAAGAGGTAAGTGGGTTAAGTATAATATAGGACAAATGGTATTAGTAAAAAGGCATGACTTATCGAGTGCGCAAGACAAAGAAATCAAGAAGTTCTTTCTCTTATATGAAGGACCGTATGAGATAATAGAGATTAAGGTGCAAAATTCTTATGTGTTGCAGAACAACGTAACTGGAGAGATAGTAGGAACACACAATACTACAAATTTAAAATTGTACTGGTCATCTTAGGTATCTCTTATAAATATTGTTATTTTCTTTAGTGAGTGTATGAGCATTAATTTAGTATTATGGTTTTTCAGAAGGGACTCTCCCCCACTTTCGGGCAATCACAGACTCACCACCTCTGATCGTGGATTTTGGATTTCTGGAGGCGGACCATGGTTGGCGGAACTGACATAAGGAAGTGAAAGCAATGATGGTCTTACTCCACACAAAATTGGTTGCAAGTAGAAATTTAATCTTATTGTTGAACGGGGAGGGGGACCCCTAATTCTTGGGATATAAAAAAAAAAAAGTTTGGTATTTCTCCCTCGAATTACGATTTTATTCTAGAAATTGTAGAATAGAACTTGGAATTTTTAAAATATTAATTTTAACTCATTAAGGAGTTATATTTTTTTTTATGTATAACCTAGGTATATAAGATGATCCATTGTTATCCTATAGTGAGAAGGTCTTAGTGTTAGAAAAGTGAAAGTTGGGACTTGGAAAGTGTCTACAAATTTATTAATGTAACTAAAGAAAAAAAAAAATAACATTTTTAAATGATATTTAAATTTTGATTTTCCTGTTTAAATTTTATATTGAAGTAATAACCTTACGGGGTTAAAAGGACATAGTGCTACTATGGTGATATATTGAGACTGCTTTATGAACATTATCATTATGTTTGTAATATGTGGTAGTCTTATAATGGATTTATGTATAACCTGTTAGTTATAGGGTAGTCCCAATTGGGACTACATAAGACACAATGTGTCACATAATTGCGATTCCCCATATTTCGGGCGATTACTGTCTTACCAACACTAATCGTGGATGTGGACGACAACCAGCTGTGGCCAGCAATTGTAACCCTGACCATGGTTGGTTGCCTATAAAATTGGTTAAAGTTTTGAAATTTATTGGGAATTAAATTACGAGCTAATTAAAAATTATTAATGTTGCAATATGGATATTGCTCAGCTTTCTTTTTGTTAACTTCCAGGGTCTCGTCAGGTGTACTCATTAGCAGAGAGAAACAGGTGAACGCAAATGACCAACACTTTTGGTTAACGAACACTTTTTATTTTATGTGACTAACTCCCATCTCCAATTTCTTTTATACTATAATTTGAACATGAATATATTTGGCCACGAGGCCCAATTAATAGAACAACTCATTATTTAATTAGTTATTAACTAATAATAAAACAAAATGAATTTAATTATTATAGAAACAACAAATCAAATGAATTTAACCATTATATAAAAAATTACGCAACCAATACATAGTTTGCTTTACATCGAACTTTCTTCAAGTAACATAATTAGAAGTCCAATTACCCTTGTTACACATTGAAATCAATACAGAAAATTACTAAACTATTTTGCCTTAACGTAAACCAATGCTTTTATATTCAGATAGGTACCTACACACACCCACGCAAAACACACACTCATACTATGTTATACGGTACATTTTTGGTATACCACATTTTTATTTATTGAGCTCAAAATTTAGTATTTTTATTTAAAAAACCAGTATTTTATATAGTGGATATATAATGTCTACTTTCCTGATGCTGCGGATAAATTCCACTCCATAGGCACTAACTCGTGGCTTACAGTTTGCTGTCTCTCGTAGTTCTAATTTTGATTTACGGCCGAATTGTTATATTTTTTTTCTACCAATTTCACTCACTGTCTTTACATTTTAGTTATAATACTTTTTAAATACCAAAATATATTTTTGTTACATTTTTGTTACATTGCGGGCCCGCAAAATACGTTCCGGAACTCTGTATATGTTGCTCGCGCGAGCGTTGAATTTAGACTGGCTTTGTTTGCTGTGGGTGTGACGAAAACTAGTGGCGCTGCCATACCCACATTCAGCATTATGTAATGTGCTGGCGTAACATCGCATGATGCCCAATTACATAACTTGTTGACTGGTTTCTGTGTCATTAGTTGACCTTGGCACAATTCCAGCTTGTTGATTCCTGCATTATAGAAAATATTACTGAATAATTTGATACAGCAGTGCTGCCACCATCGCTATTGTCGCTACAACTGATTTTACCCTTTTTTTATAAATTTTGTCCCTATCATCGAAAAATGTTATTTACTTTATAAAAAAAAATATAAACTGCTTTATTACCCAAAAATAGGCCCGTTACAATACCCCCTCAATGAGATATTTTATGCCGAAGCATAAAAAATCTCATTGACACATTCATACTTGCTAAAGGGATCAGCCAGGATATGTCGCCACAACCCCCTGTATGGTTTACAAAAAATATAATTAACTCACCCTTGGTCTGGTGACTGTGACCGCATCTGAATGACAATACTGGACTTCTCTCTCGAGATCCCAACACCATAGAGTCAGACAGATACTTAACGCCCCTGCTCTGACGCGCTGGCCAGCTCAGGTCCGCCGCCACAGCATCACCAAACACTGAAACAACAAATCAAATATCAAATAGTGGCCTTACACAACACCATATCCCCAACTGATCTGTTTCCCCCTAGCGGTGCTGGTTTGCGCTAAGAAGCACTGGTTTTGTTTTCTTTTTTTTTATATTCTTACTTCTCACATATATATGAATACCTAACAACACAACATGACATCCATTTTTTAAAATTCCATAATCTCATTCTATCTACTTTCTCTTGTTAACTTTTATCCCAAAATTCAAAATTACTACCCTGATTCCCATCAGATTTTAAATAAACATTTCCCATTACCATATTCTACATCTCTGTCATCCCCAATTTGCATTTAAAATATTTAAATTCATAAAATTGTCTTACACTAACAAACACAACATAACATAAGAAAACATAGTACATTCATAATTCACATTGTTATTATCTTAAAATAAACAATTTGTATTTAAAAATTACACAGTTTACATCATTAAATTTGCATATAAAATCAGAAAATTACCTTTTAATCTCACTTTACTCTTATTAATTCGTTTCTCAATTTTTTTTTTTTTTTTTTTTTTTTTTTTTTTTTTAATTCGTTTCATTTATTATTCCCTTTCATTAATTTGGGTGATTCTACGTTATTCATTATAATTCCCTTGGCATTTACTCATAATCTTCCCCTTATATTACTCTAACGCTCCCTTACAATATTTTTACCTAGTATGACACCCCTGATGTATTATTTAAAATACAACAAAATTTTTTAAATTCGTTACCCCCCTGGATAACCTCCCTGCCACACACACTATGACCCCCCCTGGACTGTGGCGTCCACAAGGACTGAAATTTTGGAGGAATTTGACATCTCCGTGTCCTTGCTTCTGCGTTACATTTTAACATTTGAATATCGATATATTCTTGTTTATAATTATGCGCCCTTAAACGGGTCTACCACCTGGCTTTGCTACCCCCATGCGGGCAGAGTGGTAGCCGCTGTTCCCTAGTTTGGTGATTCCCCTAAATTTCACCCCCCATTAATTTCTAAATACACATTTACAACGATAACAGCTATGGCCAGTATGGTCAGCGCGAAATCGTAATGTGCCCCAACCATAGCTGTTAAAGCTAAACCAATTCCACGGTCAGGGTTCGGTGAGGCCGTGACCGCCCGAAAAGTTAAGGAATCACAAGTATAATATATTTTTTTTTTTTTAAATTAAAATTAAAATTTATATTACATGACAATTCTAGTCTTGGTGGTGTTTTAACCTAATACATTTCTTTCTTAACTTTCCCTACCTTGATCTTCATTTACATAAAATACATAATGTGTGTATAAACAATAATAATAATTTATAATAATAGAATATAAAAATGTCTGTTTATGTATGAAAATTTTAATATCTACAAATACATCCATCATCACTCAGCTAGATAATACTTTTTCAATTGGGTCACATTATAAGTTCCTTTTATTTCTCGAGTTTGCAAATCTACTAAAACATAAGCATTCTCCTTTTTCACTTGGCTAACCTCATATGGACCGTCATACAATAGGAAGAATTTCTTAATTTCTTTGTCCAATGCTGATGACTGATCGTGTTTTTTTATTAAAACTAATTGTCCTACCTCGTATTGTATGGGTGTTAAATTCTGGTCATGTCTCCGTTTCCGCTGTTCAGCCTTACTCAGCAGGCGCTCCCTCGCGATTACCAATTTCCTATCATGTGGTATCTCCGTCTGGGTTGGAAACTTTACTAGCTCTTCTAATATGCGTGCCGGCCTTCTCTGAAACATTAACTCACATGGGCTGTAACTAGTGGATTCATGTAAACTATTGTTAATATACCACTCTATCTTGCACACAAAAGTAGCCCACAAAGAATGTTTTTTATGGCAAAAGGTTCTGAACATTCTCCCTAACTCCCGCATAACTCGTTCACTTGGATTCGACTGTGGATGATACACTGATGTATGTTTAACTAGGATGTTTTCCCAACCTAAAGTTTCCCGCCAGGTGTTGCTGGTGAATTGCGAACCATGATCTGATAATACCACTTGAGGCTTACCTACTTCAACAAGGTATTCATTTACTATTTTCCTAGCCAACACTGATGATGTTGCCTTTTTAATCGGGTATAGTTTTACAAATTTAGTAAAAACATCTAATACAACAAATAAATAGTTTACACCTCCTCGACCTTTGGGTAAAGGGCCATATAAATCAACAGCAACTAATGCTAAAGGATTGTCTGGCATCACATGCTGCATTAAACCCTCCTGTTTACGATTGTTTACTTTAGCTTTCTGACAAATTTCGCATGTTTGTAATATTTTACGCACCGTTCTTTCCATATTATTAAATTTACATGATTCTTTTAATATGTCACTACATTTCTTGGGGCCTATATGACCATACCTTAGATGGCAATCTCTCACTACTTCAGGTATTATGACTTTAGGGATACACAGCTTCCAATCATCTCCCTGTTCATTTGCCCGATGAAATAAGTGTTTATTAAACAAACTAAAATGTTTCTCCCACTTATGAGGTACGTTGGGTATTTGACTCAAAGCTAATATTATTTTGTTAAGTTTGGTGTCTCTCTCTTGTTCCGTTGCCAAGTTACTTATTAATTTTTTCATATCTACTTCCCCTGCTTCTTTTACTATAAATATTTTATATGTATTTGCTATGTCTACTTCGGTGTTATTATCAAAATCTGTTCTGGATAGGACATCAGCTACTATATTTTCTTTACCCTTACAATACTCAATTGTTAAGTCATATTCTTGTAATATTAGCATCCACCGCACTAACCTACCATGAGTTAATTTACAGTTCTTTAAAAACGTTAACGCTTGATGGTCGGACCTTATGATTACCTTATTTCCTAACAAGTATGTTCTGAACTTTCTACAGGCGAAAACTATTGATAACGCCTCCTTCTCCGTCGTAGTGTAGTACTTTTCACTAGTTAATAGAGACCTACTTGCAAAAGCTACTACTTTGTGGTTATCATTCCCATCTAACTGAAACAACTCTACTCCCAAAGCAATGTCTGACGCATCTGTGTGTATATAAAATGGCTCTGAAAAATTAGGATGAGCTAGTATAACTGTGTTTAAGAATTTATTTTTTATCAGCTCGAATATATTTTGCTCTTTTAAATTCCACCGCCATCGATGGTCTTTATTTAATAAATGTCCCAATTGCACTGTTAAATATGAATATTTGTCTACAAATTGCCTATAATAATTGCACAATCCTAAAAAACTTTGCAACTGTTTAACATTTTTTGGTATTGGAAAATTTTGTATTATTTCTACCTTCTTAGGGTCTGTACTGATACCCCTTGCTGAAATTATATGTCCTAAAAAATTAACTTGTTCTTTCAAAAATTCTGACTTCTTAAACTTAACAGTTATGCCATACTCATGCAGTCTACTTAGTACCCTATCTAACCTTTCACAGTGTGTATCAATGTCTGGTGATGTAATTACTATATCATCTACATAAACGGTTGTGAATTCTAAAATCTCTCTCCCTAGCACATAATCCAGGCATTTGATAAAAATTGAAACACTTACATTTAGTCCAAACGGTAGTCGGCGAAATTGGTAATTCCTACCGTTGTATAGAAAAGCCACATACTGTCGATACTCCTCTTCCAGCTCTATCTGCCAGTAGCCTGCAGTCAAGTCTAAGGTGGTGATGTATTTGGTCCCACTAAAACGTTGCAGAATTTCGCTTACTGGTTCCGGTGATTCTCTGTCTGGAACAATTATTCTGTTTACCTGCCTTGCGTCTAAACATAAATCTTATCGATAAATCTTTCTTTGTCACCAACTACTAAAGGGTTGGAATATGGTGATGTAGATTTTTCTATTATACCTTCCCTCAACATTTTATTTATCTCCTCCTGTACTAAACCCCTCTTGGAGTATGGTACCGGATAGGTTTTAGGTTCAAAGGGTGTTTTTTCTTTAACGACTAATTTACCTTTAAAATTCTTTACTAAACCGGGTTCATCTGAAAAAACTGATTTATTCTTGTTTATTATTAATACTATTTTCTCCCTATCTTGATAGCTAAATTCCCCCTCTTGATATAAGATTTTATTCATTTTCTCCTCCCAATTATTTTCACTTTCAAATAACTCATTATTATTTACTCTCAAGTTACAATAATTTATCATTAGGGATCTGCACTTGTTTATATCATTGTCAGAAATTAACATTCCTTTACTAATTATTCTTAAAGCTTTCATTCCCACAGTTTTCTTTTGTATGAATGGTATTTCAACTATATTATTATTATTGTTTAATTTCATAGTCTGTGTGTAATAGTTTAATTCTACCTTGAAATTATTTAAAAAATCATTACCTATTATAGCTCCCATATTTAGTCCTGGAATAACTAAGAAAGGTACATTTATTGTGTTCTCATTTACTTTTAATTGTAGCATTATTTGTTTAGTTACCTTTTTACTGCGAACACCCGTTACTCCTATAACACTAATTCCCAGTACTGGTAATTGTGGAATTGTTTCTGTAGTCTGATTTTTGATTTTTTCAAACATGCTATCGTCTATAGCAGTCAGTTCACTCCCTGAATCTACTAGAAAAATATATTTAGAATTAAACACTTTGGCTTCAAATTCTGCCATCCCGAAAGCATTATTACTCTCACCCGCTTCTTCGTCAGATAAATCATTATGTATATTGGTAATTAGTGACCCTATTGTCATGTGATTACTAGACGGCTGGGGGCTTTCTTTTTCAACCGCCCTTATTAGTTTAATGGATGTGGAGGTGGTGGTTCACTGTAAACACCCCTACTGTTTTGATTACGAGCTGGTACTTCCACGCCCCGAGTTTCGTTTTGGTTACTAACATATCCCCCTCTACCTCTATGATTAAAATTTCCTGATACTCCTCGATTACTAGTAAAACCTCTCCCTCTATGATTCCCTCTAAATTGATCGCAACCCCTATTATAATTCTCCCCTCTCCCTTGGGCACTACTCCTCGGACCCTGACACCGGTAACATTGATTCCGCGACCCATTATAATTACTAGCTCCACAACTAGGGTTTGGACATAACCACACCCCCTCCCCTGATCTACTCACACTAATAATAAAATGGTCTGGTTGTCTTATTTCAGTATTGGTTTGATTCGATTCACTAACTCTAAACTGATACTTATTATCCTCTTCCTCTTTCATACTCTGGTATGCTTCTAATATTTTCTCTAACTCTGCGATATTAGCAAAATCCCGGGTTCTGATTGTGGACCGTATGTCCTTGGGTAAATGTTTACTGATGTATCTTATAAAAGATGAAAGAGGCATTGGTGGTTCTAAATATTTAACCTGACTATATAGTCTCGTCACATACGATGTAATACTCATGTGCTTAATATTAAAATTGCCCCATCCCATTATGATACTACGTAACCCCTCTTGTTTCTCCTCTGACCAGTACTTATTTCTAAATGCTTGCTCAAACTCATTAAAATCTACCCAGTTATCGTTATGAGCATCCGCCCATATTTTAGCATCCCCTTTAAAGTACTTTAAAATTCTTACTAACTTAATCTCCCAACTTTCTTGGTTATATTTATTAAAACTTTTTATAGAGTTCAAAAATTGTATGGGGTTCACTCCCCTACTTTCATTACTAAAATATCCTAACTCTACTTCCACATTCACTCTCTCACTCACATTACTTAATTTCTGGTTAATGGTTACATTCAAGTCTTCTCCGACTTTAACTATTTCACGCTCTTGTTCTGCTTGTTTATTCTTTAAACTAGTTACATTAATTTTAATTGCATCAACTTGTTCAAAGTTACTTCTGAATTCATCATTTATATTTTCTTGTATTTCACTTGCTCGTTTGATTTTTTCACACTCATTAATTATACATTGAACATTACAGTCAATTTTGTCATTTTGCTTTTTAAATTTATCATTAAATTTACTTGTCAACGTGTCAAATTTTTTATTTGTCTCTAACATTTTCTCTTTTTGTTTTTCGTTATTTATTTTTATATCATTTTTCATGTCAGTTTGTATCTTATTGATATCACTAGTCAACTCATCTTTCACTCCAACAATAACCTCACTCATACTTTCCAAATGGCTATTCATATATATTTCACTCGCTCTCAATTCGCTCCTCACATTTATGAACTCGTTATTTAAATCAGTCAGTTTAACATTTATAGTATTTACTTCTGATTTGATCTCAGCTTTGAAATTGTTGTTTTCTGTTTTCATTTCATTTAAGCTCATATTTACGACATTCATTTCTGATTTGATCTCAGTTTTCATTCCTGACATCATCTCCATTATCAATGCTAATTGGTTAAATATATTTACCCCCTTGTCTCTACTACCCCCCGCTACTACAGTTTTGTCTACATCTGTTTCAACACTTTCATCAACAAAATCATTGGTTGTTACCATATGATATTGCGTAATATTTAACACTGATTCTTCTACGCTACTTTTACCTAAGTCTGCGTTCATATTTCCCTCTGCCATTTTTCGACCCGTTTGTAAATTTTCTGTTAACTCAATTTACAAAGTCCATGTTAACGGGCACCATTAAAGCTTTACGAGCTAATTAAAAATTATTAATGTTGCAATATGGATATTGCTCAGCTTTCTTTTTGTTAACTTCCAGGGTCTCGTCAGGTGTACTCATTAGCAGAGAGAAACAGGTGAACGCAAATGACCAACACTTTTGGTTAACGAACACTTTTTATTTTATGTGACTAACTCCCATCTCCAATTTCTTTTATACTATAATTTGAACATGAATATATTTGGCCACGAGGCTCAATTAATAGAACAACTCATTATTTAATTAGTTATTAACTAATAATAAAACAAAATGAATTTAATTATTATAGAAACAACAAATCAAATGAATTTAACCATTATATAAAAAATTATGCAACCAATACATAGTTTGCTTTACATCAAACTTTCTTCAAGTAACATAATTAGAAGTCCAATTACCCTTGTTACACATTGAAATCAATACAGAAAATTACTAAACTATTTTGCCTTAACGTAAACCAATGCTTTTATATTCAGATAGGTACCTACACACACCCACGCAAAACACACACTCATACTATGTTATACGGTACATTTTTGGTATACCACATTTTTATTTATTGAGCTCAAAATTTAGTATTTTTATTTAAAAAACCAGTATTTTATATAGTGTATATATAATGTCTACTTTCCTGATGCTGCGGATAAATTCCACTCCATAGGCACTAACTCGTGGCTTACAGTTTGCTGTCTCTCGTAGTTCTAATTTTGATTTACGGCCGAATTGTTATATTTTTTTTCTACCAATTTCACTCACTGTCTTTACATTTTAGTTATAATACTTTTTAAATACCAAAATATATTTTTGTTACATTGCGGGCCCGCAAAATACGTTCCGGAACTCTGTATATGTTGCTCGCGCGAGCGTTGAATTTAGACTGGCTTTGTTTGCTGTGGGTGTGACGAAAACTAGTGGCGCTGCCATACCCACATTCCAGCATTATGTAATGTGCTGGCGTAACATCGCATGATGCCCAATTACATAACTTGTTGACTGGTTTCTGTGTCATTAGTTGACCTTGGCACAATTCCAGCGTTATAGAAAATATTACTGAATAATTTGATACAGCAGTGCTGCCACCGTCGCTATTGTCGCTACAACTGATTTTACCCTTTTTTTATAAATTTTGTCCCTATCATCGAAAAATGTTATTTACTTTATAAAAAAAATATAAACTGCTTTATTACCCAAAAATAGGCCCGTTATAGGTTCAGGGTAATCTAAGATTCTTTGTTTGCATAGGCTACTTCACATCGGTTGGGGTGGTAGACCTTAGGGGCATATTATAAGAGTAACAGTAGGGGTACATACCCTGAAGGTTTTATAAAGCTGAAGCAAGGATGGGAGAGAGAGAGAAAAGAAAAAATGCTCACTCCTTCTGCCTCAGTCCTTGTGGAGGCAACTGAACGCAACAGTTCAGGGGGGGAAATAGTGTGTGTGGAGGAGAAAGAGGGGTAAATGTTGTTAACAGCGCCAATTATTACCTGTTAATAATGATAGTAACGATTTTAATAATAATTTTAATTCCAATAAGATTTTCTTAATGATTTTGTTTTTTCTATAATTTGTTTTTCTCCATGTTTGAATATTTGGGAGATTTATATGGGGATTTCCATGTTTTCATTTATAATTAAGTTCAATTCTTTTTTATATCAATATATGTTTCTTTTATAATTATAATAATTATAAAACAGAAAGAATTAATTATTATCGATGGGAATCGAAACGATTTTATAATTCAGGGTAGTCCATAAAGAGAATGGCAATTCTATGTAATTCTTGTAGGTTACATTTTTGTAATTATATTTTAGTAGTATTTCAAGCAAACCCAGTGCTTATTAGCACAAACCAGCACCTAGCTAAGGGGAACCAGATCAGTTAAGGATAGAGTAATATACCAAGCCACTATTTTGATATTTTTCATTTATTGTTTCAGTGTTTGGTGATGTTATGACGGCGGTCCTGAGCTGGCCAGCGCGTCAAAACAGGAGCATTACGCGCCTAATTGGCCTTATGGTGTTGGGATCTCGAAGGAGAAGTCCAGTAAGGTCATGCAGGTACTGTCATCGTCATCAGACCAAGGGTGAGTTATTGATTTTCTTTTTGTATAAATTGTAAGGGGGTTGTGGCGACATATCCTGGCTGATCCCTTTAGGAAGTATGAATGGGTCAATGAAAGTTTTTATGCTTCGGCACAAAATCTTTCATCGAGGTGGTTTTGTGATGGTACAATTCTGGTACAATCATAAATTAACAAAAACATGGTATAAAAGACCATAAGTATTGTATTCCTTCATTTTTTAATAATTTGGTCATAATTAATTAAACCTGTAATAATCCCTGTAAAGTTTCGGTGAGTGGACTATATAAATATTTTGTGAACGCAAAAGTGAATTGACAGGATTCTAACTGTTTTCATCGCAAAAAACAAGAAACACAGCAAAAAACGTATGTCGCATACTGAGATAAGGCGCCGAGCCCTGATGACGTCAGCAGTGAGGAATGTATTTCCGTAAACAAGTTGATGCTGTAAACAGATGAACAATAACTTGATGACGTAGTTTTCGCCCCACCTACGCTATATGGGACAAAGAATCTGAGTCATTTTCTTCTAGAGCGTGAACGCAGCCGGCCGGCAAACAGTTCACCGAGTGTGAATTTCAACTTTTACACCACTAAAAGTGGTTAATTACAAAAGAGTTAACAATAGTGACACCTTACTATTTGGTAAGGTCCAATACTCCGAGATGTGACCGGTAACGTAATCGGTAAACTCGCGGTGTGCGACGTTTTACCGTACGGAAAACCGCAGCTGAGACTGTACAAAAATTTGGGTGAGAACATTCCAACATCATTTTTTTAGTTTCAAGTAAAACAATATAATTCAACATAATGACCAACTCAAAATTCAATCACTGTTAAAATGAATTCAATTCAATTCAATTCAATCTTATTTAAAATTTTAAAATGAGCTCAGTAAACTAATAAAATTGTACCAGAGCGTGAGAGAGAGAGAGTGTGTGAGGGAGAGAGTGCCTTATATTTTCTAAGTGCTGGGTTGTGCGAGGTATATATCTATTATATAATATTTCATAATTACATATCCAATGTTTCATGTTTACTTGTAGATATTTTGGAGGGTTTAAAGTTCGCTGAACGCACCATTGTGTAAGATGTACTTATAGTAAAATAAATAGGGTATATCATTGGTAACAATTTTAACCAGGTATTTTATTATTTCACATAACAATTTCCGCTAATCAAAAGTTCGCTTAACAAATTCCTGCCCTATAGTGACTTTGAAAGGTAAGTAAAATTACAAAGTTATTTACGTCTATATTTGCTAATCAAGATGGCACCCGACTTTTGAAAACATTGCTTATATCGTATATTGTATATCGTATGTTTTATTATCAGCAATAAACATATAGTTACAGTATGTTCGTATGTCTAGCAGAAACATATTGGGTTTTATCTTTAACTTTGTCCGAACGTTTTAATTTATTAGCGTGTTTATATATTATTTTATCAATGATTTTACTATTGTAACCATTCACTATTGCTATATGTTTTATTATATTAATTTCATCGTTATAGTCTTCTATGTCCATCGGTATATTTGTCAATCTATGTGCCAGTGCGTTAAAAGTTGCCATTTTATGTGTATAAGGATGATTGGAACTAGCATGTATGGCTATATCAGTTGTCGTTGGTTTTCTATATATTTTAAAGCTAAGG
This sequence comes from Magicicada septendecula, assembly GCA_034769895.1. Classification (NCBI taxonomy): domain Eukaryota; kingdom Metazoa; phylum Arthropoda; class Insecta; order Hemiptera; family Cicadidae; genus Magicicada; species Magicicada septendecula. The sequence goes on from CM068372.1 coordinate 158,606,657, forward strand.
AGGTTATTACGTTTATATGTGGTTACATCCAGGAAATTCAACATATTGTTATGTTCTACTTCCATAGTGAATTTAATATTACTGTTTATGCCGTTCAAAAAAGTACGCAATCCGTCTATCTGTCTAATATCCGTGAATAGCGTGTACGGATCAGTTGAAAGTCAGACTTCGGCCAGTGCACTGGTTCGTTTGTAGCGTGTTCCGATACAAATTTAATGTTCAATGTTAATTTATTTAAGTGTGTTATGTGTTTGTGTCGTTGTGAATTTTTAACGAAACCCTAATAATAGGGTAGATTTTGCTTTTACCTGAAGATGCGGATATAAGCCCTGAAACATGTAGTAATTAAAAAAGAAAAACAAGATCACTTAGTGGATAAAAGAAGGTAATTATTTATTTAATCATATACAGTGCTCTGGAGACCATACAGTAACTATGTATATCGAAGCTGATCAAGCAAAAGTGGTCTATAAATATAAAAACCTTAAAACCAAGATATTGAAAGCAAACCTCAATATCAGGTTTATCAAGAGATGTTTGAGACACGACATAATGCCTAAATTTGCTATTATAAAAATAAGAAACACGTCAATAGCAGAATCTAACACTAAAATTATAGCACAGAAAGTTTGGCTTAAGGAAGAAATTAAGGCTTTGTACAAAAAGAAAAATTATCTGAACAAGTTGTTATTTAATGCGCATTTGAAGGTCCTGAACTCGATACACCCGATCATAATTAATGAAGTTTTAGAAGTTATTCACAGACAGATAAGGAACATTGCTATCTCGATTGTATCAAGACACAACAAGAAATATGATAAATTGAACCACGAGCAAAACAAAGCAGATAACATAATTTGTAAACACAAATTTTGTAAGCGTGTAGATAACCTCACGAACATTGAACTATCTAATGAATAATGTAGTTTATTATCTAAGGGTTTACAACATAATTTATCTGATTATGGAAAAGACATGTTAATAAGAGAAGTCGTAAATGCAGAAGCTGTCATTAAACAAATAAAAAACCAGGAAATTCAGAATGATACACGGGTGGCTATCAACTATAAATTAAATCGTATATTACAGTCGGGTAGGACGCCTAACATGAGACCTAGTAATGAAATTAAAATCGCGAAGAACATCAAACGCAAATTAGAAAATTTTGACGCAATGATAACTAAGGCTGATAAAGGTAGTACCGTAGTTATCATCAATAAAACTGAATACACACAAAAATGCTATGATTTTATAAATGAAAATAATATTAAGACCCTAAATAATGACCCCACCATTAAATATACAAAAGCCATAAACTCAGCGGTGAATAAATATGTTAATTTATTCGATGCTCAAACTAGACGACGTATCAAAAATATAAATCCGAAAGCGCCTACTTTCAGAGGACTACCAAAGTTACACAAACCTAATATACCAATACGTCCTTTAATAAATTATACAACTGCCCCAAGCTATAATGTAGCCAAAAAGCTACAAATAATCATCAAAAACAGCTTAGTAATGGACAACATACATAGCGTAAAAAATACAATAGAATTTATAAACAAAGTTAAAAACATTAAAGTACTGCCTAACCATAAACTGATATCTATGGACATAGTGAATTTGTATACGAACATACCCGTGCTAGAGACGATAAATATTCTCGAGAGACTTTTAATCAAGACAAATGTCTTAAAACAGATGCAAATTGATGAACTTATATTTTTATTGAAAATTGTTGTGCAACAGAATTACTTTACACACAACAATAAGTTTTTTATCCAGGAAAATGGGCTGGCCATGGGTTCACCGGTGAGTGGAATTTTAGCAGAGATTTACATGAATCATTATGAGAACAAGTACTTACTATCTGACAAAAACAAGTTATTCAATAAAATCATCTCGTACACACGGTATGTAGACGACACATTTTTAATTTTTGGTGGTACTCTTAGACAGATAGACGGATTGCTTACTTTTTTGAACGGCATAAACAGTAATATTAAATTCACTATGGAAGTAGAACATAACAATATGTTGAATTTCCGGATGTAACCACATATAAACGTAATAACCTCCTTAGCTTTAAAATATATAGAAAACCAACGACAACTGATATAGCCATACATGCTAGTTCCAATCATCCTTATACACATAAAATGGCAACTTTTAATGCACTGGCACATAGATTGACAAATATACCGATGGACATAGAAGACTATAACGATGAAATTAATATAATAAAACATATAGCAATAGTGAATGGTTACAATAGTAAAATCATTGATAAAACAATATATAAACACGCTAATAAATTAAAACGTTCGGACAAAGTTAAAGATAAAACCCAATATGTTTCTGCTAGATATACGAACATACTACCTAATACACTACATAATGAATTAAAAAAGCTAGGGATTATTGTCTCATTCAGGACCACGAACAAATTAACAAATATACTTAAGCCTAATACCACAGCATTACTAGAGGATTGTTCCGGTGTTTATAGGATCCGGTGTAATGATTGCGATAAATTCTATATAGGCCAGACGGGGAGAAAATTTTCCGAGAGATTTAAAGAACATTTACCTAAGAAGTTCCCCAATACTAATGTATCGCATTACGCACAACATCTAATAAACGAAAATCATACATACACTGGATTTAAAGAGAATTTGGAACCTTTACATATAGGTAAAAAGGGTCAACTACTGGATGCCCTAGAGGAATTTGAAATATACAAGGCCTTAAGAAGAAATAAAAATCAGGTACTTAATGAACAGTTATCATTCAAATCAAATAAACTATATGACACAGCTATGGAAACAAACCGTGAATAGCGGTTGAACAAACGGATCAGTTGAAAGTCGGACTTCGGCCAGTGCACTGGTTCGTTTGTAGCGTGTTCCGATACAAATTTATGTTCAATGTTAATTTATTTAAGTGTGTTATGTGTTTGTGTCGTTGTGAATTTTTAACGAAACCCTAATAATAGGGTAGATTTTGCTTTTACCTGAAGATGGGGATATAAGCCCTGAAACATGTAGTAATTAAAAAAGAAAAAGATCACTTAGTGGATAAAATAAGGTAATTATTTATTTAATAAAATAATTATTTTAGTAATTAATTGGGGAGGGTAGCTGAGATTCCTGTCTGTACATGCATCACTAACACACACAAGATACACGCGTAACACACATACAATCGAGCAGGTGTTCTTTGCCTGTTGGACCAGGTTAATTTCTCCCCTAGTATCACAATGAAACATTTTTACAATCCCAGACCTGTCCATTTACCTCAAACTTATATAATAATTTTACAAATTTTATATTTATTTAAATCAATACTCAATACAGCACATGGCTGTATCGTTGCATTATTCCTCTGCTTGAAAAAAAAATTTAATAAATATTTATTTATTAAATTTTTGTCTATTTGTTCTAGACAAATAAAAATAATATTATACTAGCTTAACCTTAGTTTACATCAGTTAAATGACACATAATAATGAGTAGGTCAGTATAACGCTTGCCTGTGGTGGTATGCAATATATTCACCCCCCATTATAACAGCTGAGCGGTGCATTGACCTTGGGCAGGCGCCGTGGGTTTGTTCTTCTCTCTTTCTCTTCTCGCTATTCATACATAGAATTTCTTGAATGACGTCGCATGATATTTGCCAATGCCCTTTTCTTTGCTCTCGTCGTATACGATGAATGTGTGTCTTCCCACGCATTGTTTCAACGTATAAGGTCCATTGTACAACCGAAAGAATTTCTTCACCGTGTTGTCAATGCGTTTTCTGACGGGATTAGCTTTCAACAGAATTTGTTCTCCTACATCGAATCGTTGTAATTTATGTGTTCTATTGAACTTTTCTCTCCTCTTGTTACCTTGTTCACTGATGCATTGTTTAGCGTACTCCACCTTCACACTTAATGGAATACGTACATTTTGATTCTCTGGCTTGCTTACATATTTGGTCCAGAATCTAATAGGTTTTTTTTCTTCATCTAGCTCGATTGGCGTATAACTTGTTGCTTCGCTATAATTTTCATTTATAGCTTTTTCAAAGAAAGGTAAATATTCTGCCCATTTGTTGTGTTGGTCGTGACAGTAGATTCGTAGATATTTACCTAACTCTTTATTTACTCTTTCCGCGAGATTTCCCTGTGGGTGTCGTACTGATGTGAGTACAGGTTGGATTCCATTTTCACGAAGAGTCTTCTCCCATACATCGCTTTGGAACTGCACTCCTTGGTCGCTAAGTACCTTCTTCATTTTACCATATGCAGGAATGTATTTCTCCAAGAGTATTTTCAAAACAACTTTAGTTGTGGATCGCATAATTGGATACAGATGGTCGGCTTCGGAAAATACATCAATACAAACAAGTATGTTTCACCCCACTACTTGATCTTGGAAGTGGTCCCAAAAAATCCACTGCAATTAGATCTCCTTTCTGGTCCTTCTGGATACTCTGCATTTCCACATAGGTATGTAGATTCGGTCCTTTTGCTGTTTGACACTCATAACATTTTTTACTTTCGTTTTTAATCTTCCTGAACATATTATTGATGGTGAAATCTTCACATAGACTTAAGTAACATTTAAGTGCAGCAGCATGTGCTAAACGTTCGTGTGTTGGTCGAATCAATTTATGAAACATATCATTTGTTAATACAGTAGAACCTCGTTAACCCCGATCAACTGGGGCCGGGGCCGATCCGAGTTAACGAAAATCCGGGTTATCCAGAGAATGAGGGAAAAACGATAAAAAAGAACATGTACTTACCAAAAATATTTTTAATGGAGTTTAAAAATTAATTAAAAAATTTTTATTATCGGCACACTTTCACCTAAAAACACATATGTATTTACACTGTACACAATATAGGTACAAACTAGTCGGTAGTAAAAAAGGCAGTGAGCTTTTGCTACCTCAGTTTTGTGTATCGCTTACGAGCAGCGCGATCTCGCATCCGCTTTAGCATTAGAAGTTCGTTTGGCGATGTTTCGGCTTGACTCTCAAAATAAACCATCAATTTATCTATGTTTGCTACTGCTTCTGCACGGGTCATAACCACAGCTGGTTCATCAACACTGTCTGAATCCTCTTCATTTTCATTTTCTGTAACACTGCATGATGCAATAATTTCTTCCTCTGTGATCGCTTTATAACCTCCGTCATTGTCAATTTGCAACCAATTGTCAATGTCTTCTTCATCAACATCGGAACAGCCATCGATATTTTTAAAAATGTCTATAAAATCTTCTTCCACACTTATTTTTTCTTCTTCTTCTTCTTCTTCAATTGTATTGTTTTCTGGCAAGTCACACACACCAGGCCACAACTTTTCCCATGACTTTATCAAAGTTTCTCTTCCAACCTGGTCCCAAGCTTCCGCAATCATATAAATAATAGTCTTTACGTTAAAAGATTTCAGCACCTCTACCACACCATGCTCTCCTTCGTCCTCTACCAGTTGACTTAGCATTTGCCTTTTGTACACTTTTTTTATTTTTTCTAGAACTCCTTGGTCCATTGGTTGAACGAGAGAAGTTACATTAGGTGGTAAAAACTTCACTGAAATGTCATCTTTGACTAGTTCATTGACAGACGGATGCGAAGGCGCATTGTCAATCAGCAAAACTGCCTTGTTGGGAAGGCCACAGTTCTTCAAATATTTTTTTACTGACGGCACAAAATTCTCGAAAAACCATTGATTGAAAATGTCACTAACCATCCAAGCACTTTTTTGTGAGCTGTAAACGACAGGCAATGAGCCTCGTTTCACATTTTTCAATGCACGGGGGTTTTTAGACTTCCCTATTATAAGGAGAGGAATTTTGTGCTTTCCTGATGCATTACTGCAAGCCATTATGGTGAGGCGGTCTTTCCCTTTTTTATACCCTTTCGCTGAATCTCGTAATTTTGAGGCTAGCGTTTTACTCGGCAACATCTGGTAAAATAAACCGGATTCATCGGCATTGTAAACTTGATCTGCAGTCAGTTCTTCCTTTTTAATAAAGTCTTCAAACTCTTTTTTAAATTTTTCTGCCGCTTCAACATCACCTGACAAGCTTTGTCCAGTGATTGTAAGTTGACGCACTCCATGCCGTTTTTTCCATCTGTCCAACCACCCCTGGCTAGCTGTAAAACTCGGGTCTCCATGGGGCAACTGTTTGTTCAAACTCAATGCTTTCTGTTGGATGATGGGTCCAGAAATCGGCAAACCACGTTCTCTTTCAGCACAAAACCAGACAAACAATGCTTCATCCAGAGTTTCTAGTTTAGCAGTTTTTGCTTTACACCGATTATCCAAACTGTCCTTAGAAATCATTTTGAAACAAAAGTCTTCAATGCGTTTTCTGTTCTTTTTCCAATCAGATACGGTCGATGTTCCTACTCCAAACTCAGCAGCAATGTTCTTTAACGATTCTCCCTTATCAATTCTTGTCAATGCTTCCATCCTTTTTTTCATAGTCACAACAATGTTTTTACGTTTCGTCGCCATCGCGAACAACAGCTAACGAAACAGCACAATGATACTGTACCTCGACAGTGACACTAGGACAACACGCGAACACTACCGAGATTGCAGCGCAACTGAGGAATGTTGTTTCTAGGTCAATGTCAAGTGCGAGGCACGAGGAGGGGAAGGAGAGGGTTGAGTCACCAGTTTGCTGCCGTAGCAACAGCAGGTGCGGTGAGTGCAATGAACTCGCCCGCTGGCAAGTGAATTCAAGTAATGTACCTACTGAGAATACCGATTTATTGTCTGTAAAACAAGTCTTCATTTACTACGCTGAACAACATACATGTAATTTTTTTTTCCAAAACTGGTCCGGGTTAACGAGGTTCTACTGTACTACCTTCCAATCTTGCCTCATTAGTTTATATAAGACTCCATTTTGTACCTTGTAATGGTCTGGTAGCTTAAATCCTCTCGTAGCATCATCTAAGTCTTGTTGTTGAGCTAGATTCTTCAGCATGTGTTTAACATCATTATCAGCAGTAAATTTAATAGGTAACAGTTGTAACTCATTATGGTTATTTTCATAGACCTCTTCACACTCTTCTGTGACGTATCTACTCAAAGTATCGGCTACAAAATTATCTTTCCCTTTACAATATTTTATAGTAAAGGAATACTCACCAATTGCTAAGATCCACTGTAATAATCGCGCGTTGGTTACTTTACATTTTAATAGAAATGATAACGCTTGATGGTCCGTATGTATTTCTAAATGCGTTCCGTAAATATAATATCGAAACTGTTTCAGGGCGTATACTATAGCAAGTATCTCCTTCTCAGATGTAGAGTACTGCTTCTCTGCCCCTTTGAATACTCTACTGACATATGCAATGACATGGTGTTCTCCTGTAGCATCTTGTTGATACAGTACACTTCTACATGCATAGTCGCTAGCGTCTGCGTAGATAACGAATCTTCCATCTTGCTGTGGATGATGAAGCATTATGTTTTCAATGAATAACTTCTTGACTTGGTCAAAGGCATCTTGATGTTTCTTCTCCCACTTCCATTTGTGATTCTTCTTTGTTAACTCCAGCAACGGTTGTGTTCTTTCTGCATATTGTTGTGAGAATCTTCTATAGTATCCTGTGAGTCCCAAAAATGCTCGTAACCCTTTAATGTTCTTAGGTGTAGGGAAATCGGTAATACTGGATATCTTTATGGGATCGGGTTGAATACCTGAGGATGAAATAATATGACCTAGGAATTGGATTGAGAATTTTATGAATTCGCACTTGTCTAGGTTAAGGGATATATGGGCTTCCCTAACTTTGTGGAATATAGTGTTAAGATGTTCAATGTGTTCGTCAAGTGCTTTTGATACTACCAAGATATCATCCACGAACACTATGGTGTAAGGCTCCACTTCTGGTCCTAATGATTTCTCCAGACATTTTACAATCGCAGCCAAACTCGTGCTCAAACCAAAGGGAACTACCTGGTGTTGGTAGCATTTATTTTTGTATAGGAAGGCGGTGTATTTTCTATCTTCTCTTCTAATTGGAATTTGCCAAAAACTCGACCGTAAATCCAATTTAGTCAAATAACGTGCTCCTTCACACTTAACAAATAACTCGTCCGCAGGTGGTGCACAATTGAATGCACGTAGAACGACGCTATTCAAACTCCTCATGTCCAGGCATAAACGTACTTCTCCACTCTTCTTCTTTACTACAACTAGAGGATTAAGAAAGTTGCTGTTCGACCGCTCAATGATGTTATTTTCTATCATCCGTCGTATTTCCAGTTCAACTTCTCCCTCATACTTCATGGGTATTGGGTATGTTCGTCTGACAAACGTTGTAGGGTCTGATACCATAATAGCATGTTCGTAGACTGTGGTCTGCGTCGGTATATCGCTGAATACTTCGTTATACTCTTCTATTAATTTAAATAACTTAGCTTCTTCCTGAAATGACCTTCCTTCTTCAGCTGTATTAGCATGCCGAGAAGGTGCATATCGTATACTTGGATACAACACTAGGTTTTTCACTTACCTCACAATTTTCTTCATTTTCATTCATAATTAATTTATATAGAACATCCTTATAATTACATAAAATCTTATTGTTATTAATATCAATCCTTGCACTTAAAGTATTTAATAAATCTATTCCAATAATTCCATCATATATAACTTTATTCATTATGATCATAGGATATTATGTTATTTCTAAGTCCTTACAATTTAAAGTTACGTAAGCTTGCTGTCTAACCTTCCCTCTTATTCATGGCAGTAATAAAATTTATATTATTGACAGGTAAAATAGCCGTTTGTTTAAAATATTTTTTATTTTGTTGTACCCACTTATTGTTTAGTACAGTTAATTGGCTACCTGTATCGATTAACATTTTAATTCTACATCCATTAATTCGTATATTAATTATAGGACAATTTATTTCTTGTTGATTTGGTGTCACCTTCCTGTCGGTGTCTAATAACTCATTTCTCACATCGCATGGATATATATTGTTTATTGTGTAGCCGCACGTCCTGTTTCTCCGTCATTGTTTTGTGTCGCGGGAACAGGATGGTTGAACATGTCCCTGTTGCTGTCTCACTTTTATTTCCTCATCTGCGCTCTCTCTCTTGCTCTGCATTGTGGATACGGTGCGGTCATATGATTTACTAAACTTTTTCTTCCAATCTGTATTGCGCACGTTTCTCTAAGCATATTGTTCCTTCTGTACGTCGCGTGTGTTATTCACAGTGGTGTGTTGTTTTACACTGTGCGTTGGCGGCGTATAATTTTGCTTATAATTATCATGGTTTTGCATATCGTCACGTTCTCGTGATTTATCACTATGGTCGTAACTAGCGTGATAATTAATGCGTGTTTGTTGCTTGTGTGGTGAAGTGTTACTCTTGTTAATATTTTATGATTGACTGACAAGTATTAAGAATGGTTCGATCTTTTTGACACCCTGCGTATATACAGCTAACTGAATATCACTCTGGAAATGGTAAGACAACTTAGACACTATCTCATACTCAGAAAATTTTGGTTTTAAATGTTTTACACGTTCAATCTGCACTATAGAGTACTACTCAATACTCTGGCATCCATGCGGATTATATTTACCATACTCCAATTGGTCACGTACTTGCCTTTGAGTGTGGATATTCCAGTACCTATTTTCGAATGCTTCTCTGAATTGCTGATACGTGGTTATATTGTCTCGAATTATGGAGTACCATTGACTTGCAGAATCTCTTCAATGACGGGTGACAAAACTTACTTTCTCCTCGTCGTCACTCATACTTCCAATTTTTTCACTTTCTCTCTCGATATTTGCAAAAAATTCCATGCTATTTTCCCCTTAGTTACCTGCAAAAGTTATGTTACTTCTTTCTTCTATGGGTGCAGTGAACATCATTGTCTGCGCCGGTCGTTTCTTTATCTCCGTTCTCAGACATTCTACTTCTCCACGTAGATCTTCCTTAAGTGTGTTCATTACACCTGAGTAGTCCTTGGTGGATTTGGCAGACTCTACTACAGCAGTTACCAACGTCGTCGTTAGGGCTTCTATTTCCTGCGTTTTATTGATGTTTTCCCGGATTTGTTCACTAACTGTTCTAATCCTCACATCTTGTTCCTGCTTTGAAACTCTAAACTTGTCATTCCAGTGTTCAGCTAATTGTTTAATACTTTCTTTTAATTCTTTCGACCTTTCTGTTTTCTGATCTTTAAACCTATTCTCTATCTTTATAGCTTGTTCATTTAGCGACTGTTCTACTCTAGCTTCTAATATTTCTATTCTCGTATTAGTTTCTTCGAGTTTTGTAGTCAGTTGCTCTTTAAACTCTTTAAATTCGGCCCTAGTTTCTTCGCTACTCTTTTGTATTTGTTCATTAGTTTTCACTAATTCAGCTTTAAATTCTTTATTAGCCCCCTTTAATTCTTTGAATTCGGCTTTAGATTCTTCCCTATTCTTTTGCATTTGCTTTGTATTGAATTCTTTTAACTCTTCTATTTGCTTTCTATTTTCTTCTTTTTGGTTTGTACTTTAATTCGTCCACCCAGGCACGCATCATGGTTTGAAGTGTTTCCATATTCAAGCCTTCTGGAGCTGCCATAGTGAATTATTATTAAAATTTTATTTATAATTTATTATTGCTGAACCGTATGCGAGCTTTTATTTATTTATTGTTTAATTATTATTATTTATTTATTTTTATCTACTCATATTGTAACGGGGCTAAAAAGGAGCTGTTTTTATTTTATTAAAAAATGGTAAATTCGTTTTCATCTGCGTGATCAGTTCCATGGTAATATAAGTTGTAGTTCAAACAAAGGAACTGTGAGGTGAAGTCGTTACAATGGAATGTGTCGTGTTGTCAACAACGGTTTAATTCGCAGAACCTCAGTACTGTGTAATGCGCACAAGCGCACAAACACCTGCGGAGCGCATAAACGACGCTTAGAGAAGTCAAGCAAAATGGCTTTTTGCGAATTTTGTTCAACATGTGCTTGGTGCAAGACGGATGCAAGATTAAGGACACACCTTTTCAGTGACGTAAACCAGTGGACACCAGATTTCGTCAACACCCGACACACGGGAATAACACAGGTTACTTGAGCAGTGACGAACGATTCAGAGCATAAGGCATTGTAATTCCGTTATGCCTAGTTTTCTGGTGGGAGATTTTGTTTGTGACTCTCGCCCAGTTGAATAACACTCTCAGCCCGGCCGGGTGTGAAATAAAAAACTTGTGCATATAAAACCTAAATTTATTCTGTAGAAAGTGATCACCAATAGTTAAAGTGAGTAAAATAACAGATAGAGTCAGTGAAGTCAACGGGATGAAAAGTAAAAATGTGAACAGTAAATAATTTCGGCCTTAAAACACACGCGGTACCGTGCAGCAAAGGAGTGACGCCGTTTGGTAATCCAGCACCATAATTTCATTTTAAAATGTTCCGACTAAATTAATCAATTATATGGGGTTGTAAAATTGTATGTGAGTTGAGTGTGGGCATTGCTGGGTCGCCTTAATAAAATAAAATAAAAAAAAATTTAGAATAAGTTAGTTAAAGCATTTATTATTTTTTTGTATATGTATATGTTGGAAATTAGAAAGAGAAAAAGTGACCCAAGGTTTTGTAATTTTTTAAGAAAAATAATCGAGATGCAGAGTAGTAGTTTTTTGAGTCGAAAATGAATATTAAGTAAAGTTAAAGAAAGTAAACAAAATGTTGAAATGAAAGAATATAACAATAAAGTTCAATGTCACATAATGAGTAAATAAATACATCCATTTCTGAATATAATTGAGAGTATGATTTATTGAAGAGTGTTAACCTAAGTCACGCTTATTCTTCAAGAAGTCGTGCGAAGGACCTGGGACCCGAACAAGGTAAGAGTTGCAAAGATTGCATTTTATTTTAAATAATTATTTGGCTATTAAGTTGTAGCTTCTCAATGGCGCCACGAACAGTGACAAGTTTATAAAAATAAATTTTAATAAACCGCACCTAAATGTGAACATAAGCGTGAGTTACGAATACGTAAAAAATACGAAAAATTAAGTTATATGTAACTAAGACCTAATGAATACTGTAATAACCCTCTCGCGTCACCTAATTAGGTCCCACGTTATGAGCGTCAATTTGTAATAAATCGAGTACGTACGGTCTTAAATTCCCACTGTTGTATTTGTCAATTTGTTTTGTATTACCTTAATTATATAAATCTCGAAGATATTTGGAGTTATGGAATATATGGATGTAATTAATTAATATTAACTTAACTCTTTAATAATTATCAGTGTTAGTGTGCCTAGAACTTAAACAACTTAATCGTTATTCTACAATTTCATCCAACCCTATTATACCTTGAAGAGAGATCTGTCTAATTTCGTAATTTTACGCTCCCTCTTTGGTGTCAGATAATTCCGCTATAAGCGCTGCAGTATCGGCTCAACGAAACTTATAGGTTATTTCGATGTTTATATTAACCATTTATTCTATACTTATTCAGTTACTTTTTGTTCCCAGTTCACTAAACCATACTCCAAATAACAAGATTTGACAAATATATAAAGGTTCTTTATTTGTTTACTTAATTCACATTAAATAAGATATGTTCTAATTAACATATGCTTGGACTATAGACTTCAGGTATCGATTGTTGATTATTTTAATCCTTTATTTATATTTGGTTATATATTATGTTTTGATTTGTATTTAATTTATTTCAGGGTGTGAAGGTTCTTGTAACTGTGGGGAAGACTAAAAATACATAGATAAGAATGCAAGATTTACAAAATCTATGTGTTGTGTATTTAGTATGATTAATATAATATAATTTACCAGACTCGAACGAAGCAAATCGTGTAGGCGGTTGATCGCTAAATTTAATGTTTTGGATGATTATGCAGTACGGTTTTTCTTTCTTCGGTTTAATAAGAGTAATTCTTGTCCTGTCCACTTCGGAATACAGCTTCTGATTGATTTACAGCCCGATTGATGTTTCTTCTGCACCGCCAGGATCCAACTAAGTTCTTCCTTCGATTGAAGCAATTAGTGTTGTTCCGTGTAATTGAAAGGGTTATAATTTCTGGTGTTGTGAATATTATGAGTTGTGTTACTGTTAATTCTTCTATTTGATTAATATCTCATCAATTCCCTTCGGATATGGGACAATCCAAGTTCTTTCTTGTAGACTTCAGTTATTTACTCTCTATTATTATTTCAGATTGTAGTGTTATTTTGTTTATCTGTATTGGTGTTAGACGTAACTATTGTCATGAGAATCTTGTACTTTATAATCGTATCTGATAATTATAATATTACGATTAAATAGATTATTCTTGGGGTTTTTAATCTCATCACGTTTTTTCATTCATTCAAAGCAATTCTTGTCTTGTCTAAATCAACAACTTCTTTTTCTTATTTGTCGTCCCTAGCAACATATAATAATTTCTGCCTTCCACATGTTTTGAATATATAGCGTTTCTTTCATATATTTTTTGACTATTCTTTATCAATTTGCTGTCCTATCGGAATGTAACTTTACCGATAGTTGGTTTATTATTTTATACACATATTCTACTGGTTTTTTGATATAAGTCCGTTTTTTTCTTTTTTATTATATTTAATCCACCTTCGATATTATATTTTACCAATCGATATTATGGCATTATGGTATTATTATAATTTGTATAAATTTTATTAAATATTATTATTAATTTGTTTTTTTTTCTAGCTCTTCATAGCGTATTTATTAATTATTATTAATTGATGCACCTAATCTTTATGTTATGAGTGTTTATATAGTAGTTTTGCCTGTTAGGCCTTTTATTGTAAACTGATCTACCTGTGGTTATGTCTGTTAGGCATCTATAGTCCCTTTTATATAAATTCATACATACAATCAAATCTTAATTATTAGCACTTATATAAACAATTATTTTTCTATATCTAATAACAATTTTATCTTGATCTCTTGATCACATACAACAAAATTCGAATTTATGAACATTGATTAACTGCCTCACACTTCATTCTACGACAGTCATTGAATAATACAACTTGTTTCATTATTTTTCATTAACTCAACACATATTTGATATAACATCACATAAACTTTATCATAACATTTTTGTCATAAAATAATACTTCTTAACACAAAATTCTTATTTGTTATTACCATAAATTAAGTCATTGTTTCATTTTTTGTTTTGCTTTTCATTAAACATATATCATTAGCTATTATTTATCTTACAGGTTCGTTTATTCTAGTCAACACTACCTTGCATCCTTATTTAATTTTGTCTATGATTATAATTGTAATTATTGGATCTCTGTTCTATTATGGGTTTAAATATCAATTTGTTTATTATTCTGTGAACCATCTTTTATGTAACATGAATGCTAGCATTTCTGTTGCGTTACATATGCTTCCCCTCCTAAAAAAGTTTAGTTTACCTGAATGAAGTTTAGGTCAAATAAACTTGTCTTTTTCACATGCCTTTCTTCATTTCATTGTTAATGGTTGACGATGAGATTCCCAATGTAACTTTATTAGACTAATATTAATACTTTTTTTTATTTAATAACATTTCATCATTTTAATTAACATTCTTGATCATTTTTATTTCTGTAAACATTATTTGTTGGTAGTTGGCTACACTATTCACTGATACATTAGTTTTACATCTCTTCTATTTATAATTACTATAATTACTGTATTTTTCAATTATTCTTCTGTCAACTCACTTCTTTCTGTTTTCTTCGTCACATTCCTTTGGAAACTGGATTTATTCTTGCAACTATTCTAATATTCCTTAAATATTTAATTTCCCTAACAATCCCTAACACATGCGTTGGTACAGTTCAGAGAGGCACTGCTTGGCTTCATACTCTGCTGCCCACACCACATTTTAATATAGTACTGCTGGAATTCATCTACAGTCAGCTATAAAATATAATAATAATCTCTTTAATCTTTTAATAATAAATATTTGGGGAAAGATTTTTTCTTTGTTGCATTTATATTTCTTCATTACTATTCTTCATATTTCGTAATTCCATTTTAATTCCTTAAACATTCGTTGATATTGACTTTGACAGTTATCATTTGTAGTCATTTTTGTTTTCATTTTTGTCGAGATTGTAATGTTAAGTATCTTCTTCTCTGATCACAATATTTTCTAAATAGTTGTTGTGTGATGATCATTATAATTGTATTTTTGACTAAATACATTCCTTAGCCCCAACTATTCTTCTTCTTATCGTATTTCACTATTTTGGCTGTTTATTTTTCAATGAATTATGTTCATAAATACTCTTTCTTTCTTGTCTTCTTTAACATTATATTGGTTACATTCAATCGTTTACTGAAATTGTTCCATCATGTGGCAATGTAGTATATATTTTAGGTCATACGATTTTTTTTTTTTTTTTTGTTTCTTTATTTTGCATATGTAGATTTGAGGTAATAACTTTTATCTTGGGGTTCCATTCTTCATTATTCACACTATTTCTTTATAAACATTAATAATAATTATCGCTTTCTTCGGTAATCTTGGGGTTTGTTATTCACACTATTTCTTTATAAACATTTAATAATAATTCTCGCCTTTTTCTGTAATCTTGGGTTTGTTATTCATTATTCACACTATTTCTTTATAAACATTAATAATAATTCTCGCTTTTTTCTGTAATCTTTAATAAGTTGTTCTTATTATTTTTAGAATTTAGTGGTAGTATTCAACTCAAATTCTTTTTAAATTCCCAGTATTTTTCTTCAAGACTGGTAATAAGTTGTTCTTATTATTTTTAGAATTTATTTATTATATTTCTTTATGGACTCTTGGTTGTACGTTCCTTTAATCCTTTTCGTGATAGGGTTCATTATTTCATACGTATTGTTATTATTATTTTTTGTTATCACATATGGCCCAGTATATAATAATAATAATTTTTTAGTTATTCCCTCTAGAGTGCTTGGTAACTCCCTGTTTCTTATTAAAATTTTCTCACCCACTTGGTATTTAATTGGTTTTGGGTTATTCTTTTCATATTTTCTTCTCTTCATTTCCGTCTTTTCCATTACTCGGTTATAAAATTTAACTGTTTCAAACTGATATTCAGGGTTATTTGGAAAGTTTATAATATCCTGGATTTCTCTAGGTGGAAGCCTTTCAAACATAACAGTATAAGGGGTATTTTCAATGGATTGATGGTAAGATATATTTAAAAACTCTTCGGTTAGTGACAAGTATTCGTACCACTTTCTCTGTTGGTCATGACAGTAAGTTCGGAGTATTCTGCCAACTTCCCTCAATACACGTTCTGCCGGATTACTGCTGGGGTGGTATACTGAAGTCTTATATGTTCTAATGTTGTGTTTTAACAGATTATTTCTCCATTTATAGCCCTTAAATTGCGTACCATGATCAGTGATAATAGATGAAGGTTTACCAACCTCTGCTATGTAAAGTCCGATGACTATTTCTAGAATTTTCTTGGTAGTGGCTCTGCTAATAGCATAAAGTTTAGTGTATTTGGAAAAATGATCAAAAATAATTATTATGAATTTGTATCTGTGATTTCCTCCACTGCGTGGGAAGGGCCCACATATATCTAGGAATACCTTCTCCAGCTTATATTTGGATGTTATCGGGATCATGACTCCCTCCTTCTTCTCATTATTATGTTTAACCATCTGGCAGATGTGACATGCCTGTATAGATTTTTGTACCTTTCTGGTCAAATTTTTTATGTACATTTGTTCTTCTAGGGCTTTGACGATTTTCATGGCTCCCATGTGTCCATATCGTTCATGGTAATCCAATATTAATTTGTTTTCCACAGCGGTGGGAATTACTAGTTTCCAGTTTATTTGTTTAGGAGTAACCTTAATAAATAATCGGTCATCATGTATACAGTAATATTTAGTAATAACTTCATCAGCATTTTGTATCTTCTGGCGTATGTTTCTTAATTTGGGATCCAATTTTTGGTGTTGACTAATTTCATTGATAATAATCTCCAGATCCTTCCGACTCTTAATGACATGGTACACCTTCGCAATCTCTTCCTTTTCTCCTTCAAATGATTGATCTTGTATGTTTATTCGGGACAAGATATCGGCTGCTATATTCTTTCTTCCAGGTATATATTCCCAATCAATGCAATACTCTTGCAAGGCAAGGACCCATCTAGTTAGCCGGCCGTGACTAAGTTTACATCTTTTTAGAAATGAAATTGATTTATGGTCACTTCTTACGGTCACTGGGTATCCGAGTATATATGTTCTAAATTTATTGCATGCGTACACTACGCTTAGCAGCTCTTTCTCGGTAACGTTGTAATTGCGTTCGCAGCTGTTAAGCACCCTGCTGGCGAAGCTGATTACCATATGATGTCCTTCTTTATCTTCTTGATATAGGGTAGCTCCTAAGCTAACATTGCTTGCATCACAATTTAAATAAAAGCGTTTGTTAAAATCAGGGTGGTACAACATAACTGTTTCTAAAAATTTCTTCTTGATTAATTGCAGAATTTTATCTTGTTCTGGTCCCCATGCCCACTTGTCTTTGGATGATAATTGTTTCTGAAACTTGGCCGTTACTTCCGAATAGTTATCTTGGAATTTTCGATAATAGTTGCAAATTCCAAGAAAGGATTGTAGTTGTTTTCTATTTTTTGGAGTAGGGAACAGTTGGATTGCTTCTACTTTTTCTGTCGAAGGTGTGATACCCTCCTCAGACAAATTAAAACCTAAAAACTTTACTTGATTGGCGATAAATTTAGATTTATTCAGCTTAAGTGTTATGTTGTTTTCAGATAATTTTCTTAGTACCTGTTCCACCCGCTCACAATGTTCATCCCAATGTGAAGAAGTTATAAGTAAATCATCTACATAGACCGTAGTGAACTGCAGTGTTTCTTGTCCCAATACCTGGTCCATACATTTCACAAATATTGCAACTGAATTAATTAGTCCGAAAGGTGGCCTTTTAAATTGATAGTTCCTTCCGTCAAAAAGGAATGCCATGTATTTTCTACTATCTGGGTGTAGTTCGACCTGCCAGTACCCACATACCGTATCCCAAGTGCTGATGTATTTAATACCGTGGAATTTCTTTAAAATTTCTTCTATTTCGCCTGGTGAAGTCCTATCATTGACGATCATTTTATTTATTTCCCTAGCGTCCAGGCAAATTCTCACCTTTCCGTTCTTTTTCGGGACTGCCACTATTGGACTGGTATATGGTGATTGACTATATTCTATTATGTCATCTTGAATCATACGGTTAATCTCGTTCCGGACCTCGTTTTTTATAGAATAAGCAATTGGGTATGACTTTCTGCGAAAGTTCACTGGTTCTTTAAAATTTATTATACATTGATATCCTTTTACTTTACCTGGAGCATTGGAGAACACATGTCTGTATTTATTATATATCCGAATTAAATTTTCGGCCTGTACCTTACTTATTTGTTTATAAGTTTTTTCCCTTTGGAATTCTCGAATCTCTTCCAACTTACTCTGCCATAGTTTGGGATCATCGTCCTCATATTGAATGACTTCTGGTAATTTATTCTTCTTACAAAAATAGCTTTTTATGGCTCCACATTTGGTGTTAACGGGAACGGTTTGATTAGTGTCAATTAACTCGGCTGTCCATAATCCTTCTTCGGATGTTAAAGATATTGAACCTTTATGCAAGTCAATTATTGCGGAATGTTGGCGCAACACATCGCATCCAATCAATACATTGAACGGTAATCCCGTTGCGACCAAGAATCCTATTGGTAGGGTCATATTGTCATTGGTAAGATCGAGTGATACTTGTTTTTTGACTGTTTTATTTTGTCTCCCAGTGGCTCCGATAATTATCACATTATTGACAGGTAAGGTCGGTATGGGTAACTGGACTTCTCGCTGGATTTTTTTCAAGTTCAATACTGTCTATCAATGATATGTTAGATCCAGTGTCTATCATTATGGTAGATTTTACCCCATTTAATTTTGCTGATATATATATGATTTCGTTATTACTATTACTGTTTACATGTTTCTTATCCTCTTCCAACAAATCTTCCCTGATATTCTTTAAATAGTGGTTATTACTTATGGTTATTTTACGATTACACTTAATTTTATTTATTAGTCGTTGTTCCCCAAGATTACGGTTCAGTGACGGGTATTCATTAATTTTCACTGCCTCTATTAGTTTAAATGAGGGCTTACTCCCTCTTCTCTATTTTCATTTTGATTATTGTGTTGATTTTGTACTGTTTCAGTGCGATCCTCCGTATTATGTTCTGCTATCCTATAATTTCCATCATGTGGGTAGTTGACTTCATGCCGAGATAGGTTGTCATATCGGTGACTCCTTGGGTAGTATCGTCGCTGATTACCTTGAGTTCTGGAGTAGATATAATTGACGTTATGTCTATAATTATTGGGTCGTCTGTCCCCATCTCCTCTATTATTGCGACTATCACGATAATTGTAATTATTATTGCCGCGATAATTATAGTTTCTGGAATTATTATTCGCGTTTTCATTTTGTGTTCTATTAGTATTAACGTTCTGCGCAGGTCGATTTCGATCGTTATTATGAGAATTGGTTGGTGGTGCGTTATTATCATACTTCTGATATTTATGATTTAGCATTCTATTTCTTTGGTATTGGTTTTCGTGTTTTGGCCATGGCTGGAATCGTTTTGATTTGACTACACATACGCGCATTTTTTATCCCTTCCTCATAATGATAGGATAGTTGTATCACCAAACATTCTTCGGGAATTCTGGGCTCTAAGTTCCGCGCCATACATACTTTTCCTAAAAAGTATGAAGTAGGGGACTGGCCTACATTTGTTTCGTATCGACCGTTACTCAAATTATTCCTAATCATGTTCTGGGTCGATTCAGACCAATACTTCTCCTTAAATTGTTTTTTGAACTCAGTTATGTCCAGTATATCCGGACGCACTGCTGTCCACCAATTATCATAAGTATCTTTAAACGTTTCATCAATCATGCTTCGTATAATACTCCAGTGATTCTCTCTATTTCTTATGATCACCTCTTCCAATCTCTTTAAAAATTCCATAGGATTGCGCTTGTAATTACGAAAATTAATCGATTCTCGGTTCTCATGGTTATTTGTATGACTATTTTGGCATGTCCTATCCCGCCATGAATCTACTTCTTCCTGTAATTGTAATTCACGTCTACTAATTTCTTCTATTTTATTTTTATTGGTATTGATTTGACCTTCCATACTATTTAAATTGCCATAGACTCTTTCGAGTCGTTCGCCCATGTCTGTCTGTATTTGTGTAATACCTTCCTTATTCTCCTCCCGTACCTGATGTACTTCGTTTTTAATTTGCTCATATTTTTCGACAGTTTCCTTCTGGATTTCTTCAACCAATGTTTTATTCTCAATTTTTACGTCATTAATTTTATTTTGTAGTTCTTCACAAACATGTATTATTGTTTCGTTAGTTTTTTCTAACACTTCATTTGTTTTGGCTATTTCTAATTTTCTTTCCTCATTATTTTGGTCCACCTTCTGGTTAATTGTCACATGAAGATTTTCAATTTTTTCATTAATTTGCCTTAAATTTTCTTCATGTATTTGTAAGATGTCTTCCTTCATTTGTTTTAAACCCTCATCATTCCTATCTAATCTTTCGTGAATTTGTTTTGAGGTTTCTTTAATTTCCTCATGGGTTTTATCGTATTTTTCCTCCAGTCTCTTTGAGTTTTCCTCCTGCTGCTTTGATTTTTCCAATAGTAGTTTAAACATTTCCTGTATACTCAAGTCTTCCTTTTGGTTAGGCTTATCTGGTTGATCCCCTTGGGCAACTTCTTCAATTATTTCCTTTTCCTTGTCCGTAATAATTTCAGGTTCCGCTATTTCATCTGTCTGTTGTTCCATTTCACTATCCGTTATTAGTTCTATTTCCTGTTCTTGTTCGTCTATTTCCTTCTCCGTTTCTCCTGCCCTAATCCTTGATCTACCTCTGGTATGCATGTTTACTCTCCCACAGTTGCCTGCTCTGGTTAAGTAATGTTATTATACTTATAGTTACTTAACTTAAGCCCTACACAAGTTGAGCGCCAATTTGTAATAACCCTCTCGCGTCACCTAATTAGGTCCCACGTTATGAGCGCCAATTTTTAATAAATCAAGTACGTACGGTCTTAAATTCCCACTGTTGTATTTGTCAATTTGTTTTGTATTACCTTAATTATATAAATCTCGAAGATATTTGGAGTTATGGAATATATGGATGTAATTAATTAATATTAACTTAACTCTTTAATAATTATCAGTGTTAGTGTGCCTAGAACTTAAACAACTTAATCGTTATTCTACAATTTCATCCAACCCTATTATACCTTGAAGAGAGATCTGTCTAATTTCGTAATTTTACGCTCCCTCTTTGGTGTCAGATAATTCCGCTATAAGCGCTGCAGTATCGGCTCAACGAAACTTATAGGTTATTTCGATGTTTATATTAACCATTTATTCTATACTTATTCAGTTACTTTTTGTTCCCAGTTCACTAAACCATACTCCAAATAACAAGATTTGACAAATATATAAAGGTTCTTTATTTGTTTACTTAATTCACATTAAATAAGATATGTTCTAATTAACATATGCTTGGACTATAGACTTCAGGTATCGATTGTTGATTATTTTAATCCTTTATTTATATTTGGTTATATATTATGTTTTGATTTGTATTTAATTTATTTCAGGGTGTAAGGTTCTTGTAACTGTGGGGAAGACTAAAAATACATAGATAAGAATGCAAGATTTACAAAATCTATGTGTTGTGTATTTAGTATGATTAATATAATATAATTTACCAGACTCGAACGAAGCAAATCGTGTAGGCGGTTGATCGCTAAATTTAATGTTTTGGATGATTATGCAGTACGGTTTTTCTTTCTTCGGTTTAATAAGAGTAATTCTTGTCCTGTCCACTTCGGAATACAGCTTCTGGATTGATTTACAGCCCGATTGATGTTTCTTCTGCACCGCCAGGATCCAACTAAGTTCTTCCTTCGATTGAAGCAATTAGTGTTGTTCCGTGTAATTGAAAGGGTTATAATTTCTGGTGTTGTGAATATTATGAGTTGTGTTACTGTTAATTCTTTCTATTTGATTAATATCTCATCAATTCCCTTCGGATATGGGACAATCCAAGTTCTTTCTTGTAGACTTCAGTTATTTACTCTCTATTATTATTTCAGATTGTAGTGTTATTTTGTTTATCTGTATTGGTGTTAGACGTAACTATTGTCACGAGAATCTTGTACTTTATAATCGTATCTGATAATTATAATATTACGATTAAATAGATTATTCTTGGGTTTTTTAATCTCATCACGTTTTTTCATTCATTCAAAGCAATTCTTGTCTTGTCTAAATCAACAACTTCTTTTTCTTATTTGTCGTCCCTAGCAACATATAATAATTTCTGCCTTCCACATGTTTTGAATATATAGTGTTTCTTTCATATATTTTTTGTCTATTCTTTATCAATTTGCTGTCCTATCGGAATGTAACTTTACCGATAGTTGGTTTATTATTTTATACACATATTCTACTGGTTTTTTGATATAAGTCCGTTTTTTTCTTTTTTATTATATTTAATCCACCTTCGATATTATATTTTACCAATCGATATTATGGCATTATGGTATTATTGTAATTTGTATAAATTTTATTATTAATTTAATGTTTTTTTTTTCTAGCTCTTCATAGCGTATTTATTAATTATTATTAATTGATGCACCTAATCTTTATGTTATGAGTGTTTATATAGTAGTTTTGCCTGTTAGGCCTTTTATTGTAAACTGATCTACCTGTGGTTATGTCTGTTAGGCATCTATAGTCCCTTTTATATAAATTCATACATACAATCAAATCTTAATTATTAGCACTTATATAAACAATTATTTTTCTATATCTAATAACAATTTTATCTTGATCTCTTGATCACATACAACAAAATTCGAATTTATGAACATTGATTAACTGCCTCACACTTCATTCTACGACAGTCATAGAATAATACAACTTGTTTCATTATTTTTCATTAACTCAACACATATTTGATATAACAACACATAAACTTTATCATAACATTTTTGTCATAAAATAATACTTCTTAACACAAAATTCTTATTTGTTATTACCATAAATTAAGTCATTGTTTCATTTTTTGTTTTGCTTTTCATTAAACATATATCATTAGCTATTATTTATCTTACAGGTTCGTTTATTCTAGTCAACACTACCTAGCATCCTTATTTAATTTTGTCTATGATTATAATTGTAATTATTGGATCTCTGTTCTATTATGGGTTTAAATATCAATTTGTTTATTATTCTGTGAACCGTCTTTTATGTAACATGAATGCTAGCATTTCTGTTGCGTTACAATACCTAAGGTATGTAAAATAAGAAGTGTTAAAATATAGTATAATAAAATAAAGGTGATAAATTTACAATTCAAAAATGTCAGAAAATAATGAAAGTACTGTAAGTGAAATGGCTGAATTTGATGAATCAGCTGTTATGAGTAGTCTTGAAATACATTCAACTCCGAATGTAGGTCAGGACGACAAAACTATGAATATTGTAACGGTACATAACCCAGTCCCAATAAATGATAACTCTTGTAATACCATAAAGGTCAGAAATGGGTAAACTATAACTAGCTAAAAATTAAGTTGTATTACTAAACATTATAAACAGTATTAAAGTGATATACAGTGACAAGTGAGTTATAGTGTACCCAATGAGGTAATAAGTGAAGGTGAAGGGAACTTCTTACAGAATTGTGCTGTAGATGTGAGAATTATCAATTATAATGGTAGACTATGATGCTACTAACTAATTAAGTATTTTGTTTAGTTATTGTAGTATTTATATTGTGTAGACAACAAAATTTAATACCTATGTTCATTTTATATTTTTATAAACTAATTGTGTTATTGTATAAGATAACCCAGGGTTTTTTTTAAAAACATAAAAGATTTAAATATCAGATGATAATATAAATTAAAATAATACTGTATGAGGAAAATGGCAGAAGGAAGTAGTGCAGTGTAGGAATACTATAAGAGATTAATAAATCATATATAAATTCATGTAAAGTTAATAATAATATTAAAGACTTATATCCAAAGTTATAAGAAAATAAACAGAAACCTATTATGTAAACCAAATGGGGAAAGAAACCAAAATGAAAAAGAATTATTTTTCTGTAAATCAAAAATAAATTTATAATAATTACAAACCGCCTATATACTAAAAAGTAAATAGCAGAACCAATAAAAAGGTATATAAAAAATTATGGGTTACTAAGAGTAACGAAATAACAAGTATTGTTTAATCGAATTTGAAATTGAAACCTGTCCGGTTGACAAAATGATAAGACAAAAATTTTATTAAATTATCCTTTAGAAATCTTAGAACAGCACAAAATTGTTACAAAATTAAATAACAGTATAAACATTAGGTACTACTACCTTAATTATTAAAGTTAACTTGCTATACTCCATAATAAAAGTGAAAAAACCATTTTGGACGATTAGGCATAGCCTAGCCGAGTTTTGAGTTTTGACGAGATAGTATTTGACAGACGGTTATGAAATTACAAACAACTAAGAACACCACCTGAGAAACCGCTTCACACAAGTAAGAACTTCGAGAAGAGAGGTAATATAAACAGTTCTTTTAATATTTAACAAAGAAAACTCAAATCAAATTGTCGTTCAGTACTTTCCAAATGTAATCACATGTTTTAATAAAAATAAAACAATCTGCTCTCTTACGGACAAAGCCGGAACTACGTACTCAGAGAATTACAAATTTTCGAAGTTTTTCTATATTTGTAAAGCGTAGTATAATTATCCATTTCTGACCATCTCATAACAAAAAGAACTTACCCTTAACCCTGGGGAAATAAATAAAAGAATTATATGTTGATTGATGTTTAAATAAAAGATAAAATTGGTCAAAACCATATTTTTTTGACAATTCCATGTTTACTCAATGAAGTCGATATCATGTACTAGTTAATGAAAATATCGATTGTAATATTTGTATTTTGGCGGAAGAGAAAAACCGATAATATTATCAATAAATATTATTGAGGAATTATATTGAATAATAAAATGTGTTTCCTTTACTGCAGTGGGTAGTTGTAGTCAATTTCAGAATAAATAAGAAGAGGACAATCCACCAGGTCGTATTCTGCCACAGTGTCGTCTGATTAACCTATATTTGGAGACAAATGTCAAAATCAGCTGATTTGGTTCACGGCAAATATTTGAAAATTTAGAAATTGTCTAATCCGAGGGTAAACAAACGGTACTTGCTCTCTCTTCAAAAGAAGGCTAAACAACTTCCCTACTTAACCAAAATCACACACACTTGATTTCTACTTTGTTTGGGTAACATTACCACCAACTTTATTTAAACCTCAGTCTTTATAATTCATAAGTGGCGACTGCTAAGAGGTGTTCTGACCGATCTGAGACTGTAAAAAAGACGGACGTCACACACACACTAAAAAGGCGGTACGTTACAGAATTGGCGCTTACAACAGTGCGTCTTAATTAAATAAGACGAGCACTCAATAGGCCACATACACAGTCTCAGCGGAAGGTACATCTGAGAGGCGGTACGTTATAATATAAGTGGCACGAATGAAACAGATAGTATAGATGATTCGGGGATTCAGATGACCCCAAAATTAATTAAGGAAAGTAATCAACCTGAAAATAATATGATGAAATATCTATGTAGCACGCTGTGCAGTTTGAATAATAAATTTGATAAATTGAGCAGTGACGTTATTGAAGTCAAGAGTAGCTTTGATGTACAGAATAGCAAATTTGATGTTATAAATAGTCGTTTTGACGTGCAAAATAATAATTTCAATGATAAATTTGACGAGTTGAAAAGCGAAATACATGAACAGAAAGTAAAATGTGAAAGTAATTTCAATGAGTTGAAAAAGCAGAATAATGAGTTAAAAAACCATATCAATGAGATCAATAAGCATGTAGAAAATACCCATGAAATATTTAAAAATAACTTGAATAAATTAGAGCAGAATATTGAGAGAATGGGAGTGTGGGTGATGAATACAGGTAAGAGCAAAATAAGTGAAAATAACGGAGAGATATGTATTAACAGTGGTAGTAATTTAGATGCAAAACAGGTGGCGGGAGACCAGGTGAGTAATAGCGATAATTATAACAATGGGTTAACGAGTGATAACAGTGGTGAAGTAAAAACGTGGTGGTAGAGAGTAAGGTTATGAGCAGAGAAAGTGTTGATGAGGTTATGAGTGTGTGTGTAGAGAGTTTAGAGGGGCAGAGGGCAGATTTTCCCCAAGTTTATTGTGAAATGGAATGTTCACAGTGGTTTTATGAGGTGGTGTGGAAGAGTTTCCTCTGGTGGTGGTGTGGAAGACGAGGTGTCTTCGTATGGTCCTTTAGTTTTTTGTGGTTTACCTGGTAGTAGAGGTAATAAGTATTTAATGGTGCCCTTTGCATGGAATGGGAGAGTTCAGTGGGGTTATGAGAGGTGTTGTAATGAGAGAAAGAGAGAGATAGAGATTTTTGAACTAAATAGAGGTTATGAAAGGTTAGTACAGGTGTTAGATATTGAGAGAGAGGAAAAAAGTGAAGTGCATTGTGGAATAGAGATAGATAAATATTTTGATAATATCATTATAAATGAGAATAACTTACCTGATGTTGTAGTAGAAGAATATAATAATGATAAAATAACTTACCTGATGTTAACCAAAAGTACTGATGGAGACTGGACAAAAATAACTAATATTGACAAGGTTTATGAAATAATAATAGGGAATAATCCTATAAATTATGACGGTATAATGAATGGCATAGAGTTACTGGGTTATTTATAATAATAATAAATTGAGTGTGAGTAAGAATGAGACGGGTTATAAAAAAGTAAGACTATTATACAACGATGGCGGTTAGATAAGAAATCAATAAATGGAAGTTTTAAATATATTAAATATTTTAATGTATGGTTAAGACCTTGCTGAATTTGAAAATGAAGTGTGGTAAATTGAACAATTAATGATGAAGATTTGTAAATAAATTTTAGTGAAATTAATTGTGTTTGTATTGTAACAAGTATGTAATGTAAACAATGTGGAAGTAATAGAAATTGATTTTAATAATAATAATAGTTTCTCAACAAAAGAAATAATGAGTTGGTAATTAATGAATTGTAATTGCGGAAGTAAGGTAATTAAAATATGTTGTGTTTTTAGTAATTGATTGAAGTGAATAATTCGAGATGATTAAATATTTTTGATTGATTTAAAATGTTATATATTTGAATTTTGATGACGAATTTTAAATTATTTTTATGAGATATAAATTTGATAACAATTAATAAACAAATAAATGTTAAATTGTATTTGTTTATTGAATAACATGATTGTTAAAATGTTTCAGAAGGTACATGGAGTTATTGGTGTTGGATGTTTATATTTGTTTGTTTATGACAGTGTATGAGTGATGCACTGTAAGTATGGATTTTATATGTAATTTTGTGTATTTGTATTAATTGTATGGAGTATGTTAGGGTTAAGAATTATAAAACATGTACTTTATATAATTGTTGAATTATATCTCTAGTAAGGTCATTCACCTTGCCAAGAAAATCAGCTGTGTAGTATATCACTTATAAATGATTTGAAAATTTTTCAATGTAGTTAAATAGTTGAATATAATGAAAATTGAATATAATTAATGTTTGAATATAATGATTTCAATGTGGCTAAAAGATTTTGATCTAAATGAGGAAATGTATTTGAGATAGTTTTGTATTTTGAAGAGTTAAAAGGTAGAATATGGTAAATGTTAGATTTTGGGTGATTATTATTGAGTTAGGACATTTACATCAGTCCAAGTTAAGTTTAGAAGGGGAGGTGAACAAAGTAAGATTGTTATGAATAAACGTAATGTAGAATTTGAGAGGTAATAGTGACACATTAGCTATGGGGATAATTTGTAGAGTAATGAGAGTAATATATTGGGGTAATAAACCAGGTGCTATTTTGTAGAGGAAAATGATGTATTGGGAGAGTAATTAGTTGATGGTAATTTTGTAAGGGGGGTGGTGTGATAAGGAGTCCTCAACGAAAAGCGTTGTGGCGGGAAGGGACCGGTTAGCGCCGGAAAGGGTTACCTAGGGGGAGTCCAGGAACCAACATAAGGGAGTGAGCAGTGGGAAGGGAACACACATCCTGAGTACAAAGGGGTAGAGAGTATTTTTTTTATATAAGGGTAGAATGATGGGATATGAGTTGAGTAGTAAATTGGGGTTAGAGAATGAGTGGTAGATATTTTGATAGAGGGGTGTCATGATAGTTAAAGCTGTTAATGAGTATTAGAGTCAGAAGTGGGGTAAGATTATATATAAATGCCAAGTTGTAAATCAAATTATTATGAATAATTAAGTCACCCAAACTAATTGAGAATGAGAATATTAAAGAAAGAAAGTCATAGTCAAAATGTAAAAAGAATTGAAGCAAGTGACAGATTTGAATAGAACATGAAAATAATATAAAGCTATACAATGTGTAATTTCAATCAATTTAAATGTCAATTTTATTGTTTATTGTAATAATAACCATGTTAATTTTAAATGTTTTATTATATTGTATTGTGTTTGAAGATAAAGAATTTTAAAGATGTTTTATGTATTTTATGATGTAGCTTTGTATAACATAGGTATGTCAAGGTCGTTGACTTGACCAAGAGAGATCAGCTGATGGTTGATGTTATAGACAAGACCAGTTTCTGGCAATTGATTGATGCAATTTGGTCGGTTGATTGAATTAAATAATTTTGTTTTTTATATTGAGAAAAGTATATTTTGATAAATTTAAAATTTGTTTAAAAAAAATTTTTTTTTTTATTTTTCCGCCTGTCATATAGATGATGTTTGAATTTCAAGTGTATTATTGTTTACGTGTATTACTAGGGTTTTATTGAATTATATTGTTTAGAATATTGTAGCGTGACAGATAATCCACACAAATGCATTACTCAATGATCATTAATAAAGCTCTAATATATGGAATATCCAGATGAGAATCAATTAAAATGCACTATTTAATAATATATTCACAAGAAAGGTTAAATAAAGAAAAATTCTGCAAATAATATAATAATACAAATTTAAAAACCCAGAAGACTAAAAATAATAATAACAAAATTACCCAGGTAAGATAGAAGCAGGCAATTAATATACCCCGTCAAAGAAACCAGACCAGAAAAAACAAAAATACAGAAGACAGAAGAAGGAAGAATAATTAAAACTACTACTACTGAAGAAGGAAGAAAGAAGAACAATCAAAGCTACTGAAGAAAGAAGAAAAATTAAAACTAGAGAAGAAAGAAGAAAAACCAAACTACTATTACGGAAGAAGGAAGAAAGAAGAATAATCAAAACTAATACTATTGAAGAAAGAAGAACAACCAAACTACTATTTCAGAAGAAGGAAGAAAGAAGAATAATTAAAACTAGAGAAGAAAGAAGAACTAATTAAAACTACTACTACTGAAGAAAGAAGAAAAACCAAACTACTATTACGGAAGAAGGAATAAAGAAGAATAATCAAAACTAATACTATTGAAGAAAGAAGAACAACCAAACTACTATTTCAGAAGAAAGAAGAAGGAAGAATAATTAAAACTAGAGAAGAAAGAAGAATAACCAAAACTACCACTACTGAAGAGAGAAGAAGGAAGACTAATTAAAACTATTACTACAGAAGAAAGAAGATTAATTAAGACTACCAATACTGAAGACAGAAGAACAATCAAAGCTACTGAAGAAAGAAGAATAATTAAAACTAGAGAAGAAAGAAGACTAATTAAAACTACTACTACAGAAGAAGGAAGAAAGAAGAACAATCAACGCTACTGAAGAAAGAAGAAAGAAGACTAATTAAAACTACTACAGAAGAAAGAAGAACAACCAAATCTACTACTACTGAACAATGAAGAAAGAAGAACAATCAAAGCTACTGAAGAAAGAAGAAAGAAGACTAATTAAAACTACTACTACTGAAGAAGGAAGAAAGAAGACTAATTAAAACTACTATTACTGAAGAAAGAAGAATAACCCAAAACTAAAACTACAGAAGAAAGAAGAAAGAAGAATAATCAAATCTACTGAAGACAGAAGAAAGAAGAATAATTAAAACTAGAGAAGAAAGAAGACTAATTAAAACTACTACTACAGAAGAAGGAAGAAAGAAGAACAATCAAAGCTACTGAAGACAGAAGAAAGAAGAATAATTAAAACTAGAGAAGAAAGAAGACTAATTAAAACTACTACAGAAGAGAGAAGAAAGAAGAACAACCAAATCTACTACTACTGAACAATGAAGAAAGAAGAACAGTCAAAGCTACTGAAGACAGAAGAAAGAAGAATAATTAAAACTAGAGAAGAAAGCAGACTAATTAAAACTACTACTACTGAAGAAAGAAGAATAATCAAAGCTACTGAAGAAGGAAGAAAGAAGAAAAACCAAACTACTAT
The DNA here is from genome assembly GCA_034769895.1 of Magicicada septendecula. Taxonomy (NCBI): domain Eukaryota; kingdom Metazoa; phylum Arthropoda; class Insecta; order Hemiptera; family Cicadidae; genus Magicicada; species Magicicada septendecula. The sequence continues at coordinate 158,637,301 of CM068372.1, forward strand.
TACGGAAGAAGGAAGAAAGAAGAACAACCAAACTACTATTACGGAAGAAGGAAGAAAGAAGAATAATCAAAACTAATACTATTGAAGACAGAAGAACAACCAAAACTACTATTACAGAAGAAAGAAGAATAATTAAAACCGAACTCACTGAAGAAGGAAGAAAGAAGAATAATCAAAACTAATACTATTGAAGAAAGAAGAACAACCAAACTACTATTTCAGAAGAAGGAAGAAAGAAGAATAATTAAAACCAAATCTACGGAAGAAAGAAGTATAATAAAACTAAAGAAGAAAAAAGAAGGAAGTGAGACGACCCATATAAAACAAAAACCCCATAGGGAAAGAACCCCAAAAACCCCAAAACCAATAAATGCCCAAAAAAGAAAGTATAACACATTAAAAAACCATATCACTGTAAAACTGACAAAAAACTAAAAGTGTTAGCAGTAGTAAATATTAGTGCATTCAAAAAGTTATTGTGTAATGTGTATGAACAAATCTTCATAGTTCCCCCATGGTTGAATATTTCATATTAAAAACTAGAAAAAGACTAGTAAAAATAGTAATAATTCACCATGGAAAAGTGTAAGTGATCAAATTATAACTAATAAACTTTAAGAAAGGTGCATGAGTAGCAGTACAAAGTAACAAACTTTAAGTTTTGTGAACGGTGTCTACTTTGATAATGAAGTAGTAATTTTACTAATAAAAAGCTACTAAAACTGTATGAACATTCCATAGAATGGAATATAACTTAGATAGCCAGGGTTATACTTTAAGAGGGGGCATAAATCTTATAAAAGGGGGAATTACAGAACTAACTGTTTATGATGAAGTTGTAGAAGGTATTAACAATTATATATGGATCCAAATGTTGGGTTCCAATTAAATATAGCATTTAAATAAGTAAGGGTTAGTCATAAGAAATATTAGTATTATAATTGTTATTTTATTGTTCATGTTAATTTAGGAATGCATTATCTAAAATTAGATATCATTCCAATGTTGTAGAAATACTTTTTATTATGTTATTAGGTGATATACCAAAACAATGTTATTAAGAACACCAGTTTTATATATCTGGGTGTTATATTTTAATTGTATAATCTATAATTACTGTTATGCCAGATCAGAGAACTAATTTTTAATCAAATATATCAGAGTCAGAAGTCAGAGAAGGAAATAAAAGAATTACATTAGTAAAACATTCTGCAAATAGCCACAATTCAAATCTAGGCAATATAATAAAGTTAAAATGCAGAATAATTAATAAACCTAATCTTATAAACCAGTCAAACTGACAATATTTAGGCAAGATACACCCAACATATTAAATACTATGTAAATAAGGCTTTCTAAAGATATGGTCATTCTATGAGTAAAATTATTTATTTGTATAATGAAATACCATTTGAAACTGAAATAGATTCACTAACATTATCATAAGGGGAGTCATATACAACTGAATTGTATGAAAAAACCATCATTAATATACTAAATTGCCATAAAATAAGTGAGAATTGACAATTATAACAATTTCAGATTTTATAGAATAATAATTATATTAGGTAAAATGGCTATTATTTACTTAGAAGACAGGAAGTATAAATTTAGGCCGACCTTCCCAAAAAATATAAGAAATATGATTTTCTGATAAAACTTTGTAATACTAACTTAATTACTATCAAAATAAGTAGAATAGAATAGTGAAAACGAATATGTATTTTATATTTCAAACAGTTAACTAATAATGAATTTATTTTATGAACATAATGTACATTTTTAAAGTGTATCGGAAGTTATGGCAATTTTAAACAATGTCTGAGATATATTATATAGGCTAAGATTTTCATGAGATGAAGGAAATACAGACAGTTCATTATTATACATTGAAGAGAGCACTTGACGTGAATATTTGATAAAACCAACCTTAATGGCGGTTACGTATAACAAGAGTTCGGAATCAGTTTTGTGTAAAAATTAAATTTTTAACTATTCTAATCATTGTGAAGTGGTAAAGTTGCCCTACGAACTACATAACACCAATAAACAGAACCACATACAACTATTTAAATGAAATAACACTGGAATCACACCAAATACCAAGTGAATATTCGAGGTTAAACGGACACACATAAACACCAATTGATATACTTAATTAACAACATTTTAACACCAAGTGAATTAGTCCATCTTACTCCAGTGACATTAAACTATACCCCAGAAGATAATATACGATTGCGAAGATGATTTAACCGCAGAAGGGACATATTTATTCCACAAATACTTTGTCAGTGTTAGAAGGCGAACTCCGCGCATGCGTCAGACGGCCATTTTTGATCTGACCTCATCATCTCAACCAGACGACTGTTTGCTGAACTGTGGTGAATAAAAATTATATATAAACTTTTATTATTAATAATTACCATTATATTGTTTAATTTTAATACATTTTTAGAATTGTAAGTGTTATACTTTCTGACCCTGACCTTCTCTGGCTTTTTATATAATTAACCGTTCAAAGAACCTACTATTTTTATAATACCAATGTAAAATTCATATATCGACCGGCCCTGAGCGAGTCGATACGGCATTGTAACATCAATATTTTTATCAACCAAAATTTATTATTCTGTTTAATAAACGATTGTTATCTAGTAATTTGAAGTTCATTCCTCTTATAAAAGGACATAATAGTTAATTCTTCAAGAAAACTGAATAACCTTTAAAGGCGGTATATGCGAACTACAACCTTTCAAGAGTAAGAAGAAGAGAGCCATTTGCGCCTAATTTGAAGTTAACTGGATTGTCTTTTTAACAGATTTACAAAAGGGAAGATTATTACTAGAATACACACTATACCATCATACTTATAATTACAATCAACAACCTCAATTTATTTCTAAATTTGAAGAATATAAACATTGAAAACATTTTTCCAGAATTTATTTTTTATTATAAATATAAATTTTAAATTTATATCACATTTTAAATTGCTGCAACAGCAACAGACACCTAGAATATTTGATAACCACATAATCCAGGAACATTACCAAATCGACGTTTCCCAGAGCGGAACGTCACTACTACACATACGCACCATAAAAATTATTCTGGGTAATACTATACCAGAACACCATTACAATTACGATTATATTATTGTTTTAATACAAAAGCGAAGATCAACACTGCGAGCAGAACGAAGACTTAGAAGACATAGCTACGTACTACACACATTCTTACATTGAAACTCACGGTATTTATTACAAATTCAGCTAGCACAACCAGTGGGACTTACAGGAGAGCACAATTCTCATACATCGATATTTATTTTATTATCCGCACCACTCACGGTTTTATTACAAATTTGGCTTCCATCGCGGGGCCGGAACGAGGCAGACGTCTCGTTTTATTACAATATATGTGTAAACAAATGTTAGAGTAAGTGAATTCATGTTTAATAAGGTATTCAATTTGTTTCCTTTAGGATTGTTATTAATATTGAAGAGAATTGATAGATTTGATAGTCATGTAAAAGATTTTATTTTTTGATTTTGAAGAAAGAAATGGTAACAGAACAGATTGATTTGGAACTTAGATGAATTTTTAACCAAATTTAATGATTGGAATCTAATTTGTTAGCTATATCGTAATTTGAAGAATGATTTTAAAATGTTTAAGGAGTTTGTTTAGGATGTATTAATAAGTATATGTATGCGCCCAGTATTTGCCAAAGGCGACCCAGTGTGCATGATAAGGGGGAACATATCGGTTGAGGATCTGGCACGGAATAAGGCCAGGGATTTGGAATTTGGGGTGGCATGTTAGAAGGTTAGGTGCGCTGTGGTGCGTGTCTGTTCGATTTTATGGTGTTGGGATCTCGGATAGAGAAGTCCAGTAATATCGTTCAGGTGCAGCCATAGTCGCCGAGCTAGGGGGGTAGTTTACCCATGATGTGTAAGAACTAATGGGGGGCTGTCGGCACCATATCCTCACCGATCCTCTTAGGGTTTAGCAATGAGATTTCTGTTTCGGCAGAAGATCTCTCATTGGGGGGGGGGTATTGTAACGGGGCTAAAAAGGAGTGGTTTTTATTTTATTAAAAAATGGTAAATTCGTTTTCATCTGCATGATCAGTCCCATGGTAATATAAATTGTAGTTCAAACAAAGGAACTGTGAGGTGAAGTCGTTACAATGGAATGTGTCGTGTTGTCAACAACGGTTTAATTCGCAGAACCTCAGTACTGTGTAATGCGCACAAACACCTGCGGAGCGCATAAAGAATTTTGTTCAACATGTGCTTGGTGCAAGACGGATGCAAGATTAAGGACACACCTTTTCAGTGACGTAAACCAGTGGACACCAGATTTCGTCAACGCCCGACACACGGGAATAACACAGGTTACTTGAGCAGTGACGAACGATTCAGAGCATAAGGCATTGTAATTCCGTTATGCCTAGTTTTCTGGTGGGAGATTTTGTTTGTGACTCTCGCCCAGTTGAATACCACTCTCAGCCCGGCCGGGTGTGAAATAAAAAACTTGTGCACGTTGTAACGATCTAGTAGACTCGGTCGTATCTGTAAAATGTGTACACCTGTTTTTTATGTGTAGAAAGTGTTAGTGTGATGTGTTCGTCTCACATCTGTTGTTACATTAATGGTTGTTGCTACCGAAGTCCGTAGCGTTGTCACAATTATCAGTACAATCTACCTGTAATTTCATAGGGGTCGTGAATCCCGGGTGGCGCCAAATTGTTTAATGAAAACAATTAAATTTGTGAATTTATAAGTTAGATTGGTGTTATCAGCGGTGACGGCTGGATTGTTCGAATGATTCCCGCCTCTGTACAGCTTACTGTATTGCCCATATGGCAAGAGCGCTAGTTGTCTGCTCAGTGAAATCGCTAACACACACATATATTATACAACTTCCTATGAAATAAAACAATGGTAATACTCTGTACTGTACCTTTAATTATGGTTTGGTCATTAATCAATGTGACACAAATATTATACGTTAGTTTTCAATAAAATTGCTCCGGCTTAAAACATGAAACAAATCTCTAGGCTGACGAAATTAATTTTGAAACGAGTTATAATGAGGCCAACATGGCGACTGTTTGTACATTATATATTAACTCGTTCAAAATCTGGAGTTCTTTGGATTATAAAAAAAACATAAAATATGGTTACATTAAAAAAGTACACTACCGTACCTTATCCGTACTTAAATGGTATAAAGTGTGTTTACAAATTGTTCGGCAGTGTAGTAATAGTTGTTACAAATTTCGCAAATTAGTGCGAGGTTATTTCTTAGTTAACAATTTCTTTACGTAAGTTTATGTTATTCAATCCTTGAAAGAAAATTATTTTTATTTCATAGTGAGAATTTTGTATTGATGTGAGAAACAAATAAAGTGCTTTTATTCCTGGGATTATTGTATTTAAATGATACTTATCAGTTTATAAGGTTGTGATAGGTCATTGTTCTGGGGTAATGGAAATTTCATCAACTTTGGAGTGATTTAGGCTGCTGGCGTCTTCTTCTAAATTGTCTTGGGAATTTCTGCTATTTAATTTTCGTTTATTTGGTTCCTGGACATCTGTTAATCTTTGAAACTCTTCATCTCCTTGTCACTGGTTCATGTTGTTGACTTCTGAATGTTTTTTAAACTTTTTAAAATAAAATTTCGGTCACACAAAATCTTACGTCCCAACTACCCAAGCATCATTTTTCCAAGTAAGTAAATTTAACGGAAAATTAGTAACCAACTAATTCCCCCGTTTCTATGGTAACTGAAACCCTTTGATTGGTTAAGGCCTCGATTAAAAGCATTGTTATTATATTTGAATTTGTATTCAAAATTTATTATATATTTTATGATTGATTTTATTCTTCTGTCTTCCCTTCTGGGTAATAAAGATTATCACTATTGTATTTATTTCCTTTCAAAGATTAAAACAATACCTCATAAGGTCATGTTCTATTAGATATTAACTTTTTTCTAATTATGCTGACATTTGATAATTACATATTTCTTTTAATTTAATCTCTTATTGTAACATTTTTCTTTTAAAATGATTCATACATAATTATTGGCTAGTTACTTGCCTTAGATTTGTTAATTTTCTGGTGGATTTTATACAATTTGTTATTATTGGTTTTGGCAGTTAAGCATTTCCTAGGCCTAAGTAGCCATTGATTATTTTTACTTATTATATTCTAATTATATTTCATTTTATTACAAAGCGTTTTGTCCTGTTGTTACAACTGATTTGTTTAGTGGTTGTTGTGTCTTGAATTAGTTTGTGTTCTGATTACATTTCAAGATTATTTTCTATATCTTAATACTTAAAATATAACAATTAGGCCTACGGACTGTAAGCTTCCTTCAGCCATATCCTATCCATAACATTAAAACGAACAATTCTTTACAAGTTATTGGTTACTGTTGGTTTAACATACATTTCATTCTTTTGCTATTATTTTGAGTGAGAAATATCATCACTTCCTTCAAACTTATTTAATTTATTTTCCCTTATAACATAGGGTGTTTATTAATTATATACTTAAATTCTTAATTCATTACTAATTCCTTTCTCCATTCCATGTTAACACAAACTGTTTTTACATGGGCTTTCTTCCCTGAATAACATCATATCCTTTATCTATCTCTACTTTAAATACTATTTCTAACTATCCTTAACTATATAATTTTTATAAGCTCACTCTTAAATCATTTATTGGTTCATCAATGATTTACTAAGTGTTTTCTTATCTATTACTATTTTTTTATCATTTACATATCTTTTTTCACTTATCACTTTCACCTATAATTAATTGGTGTTTATCACTGATACACTCACTATTCTGGGGTATTTACACATTCACTATTCACTTTTTAACTGTTTACATTAAGTGTTTCTTAGTGGGTAATCCCTATAATTATTTCTCTTCCTCACCTTCTCACTATTTCTTTCATTATAAATTATACATATTATTAATGATATTTTCTATAGATTTTACTATATCTAACTCTAATATTTGGGTTAGTGTACTTTTCTTTACTAGATTACTTTACTGTTTTGGTTTAAAATAGGTATATAAATTATTTCATTTACAATAATATTTATTTCCAGTATTGGATAATTATTGGTTTTATTTACAATATTTTATATCTGAGTGTACCATTTCTCCCTTTTATATGTGGTGTTTCTTATTTCTTGGTTTCACTTCGTTTCCTCTTCATTCTTCTGCTTCTTCTCCTTCTTCTTCATTTTCAATTGGCTTCATTTTAATTCGGTTCTCCCCTTCTCGTCTGGTTTGATTTTATTTAGTTGTAGGAATTCATTCACTTCCTTCAGTTGTCTTTATTCTTCTTTGGTTTTGGTTTTTTCCCTTCTTTGTTGGTTTGGTCAATCACTTGGGTTAGGTAATATCGTCGTTTGTCGTGTCACTGTCTTTATATTTTAATTATATTTAATCATTTTATTTAATATGAAGTATTTTTATATTTATTATTATCTTTTTTATCCCTGGTACTGGGTTGGCTTATTTGTGTTGTAACAACGTAAAACCTAAATTTATTCTGTAGAAAGTGATCACCAATAGTTAAAGTGAGTAAAATAACAGATAGAGTCAGTGAAGTCAACAGGATGAAAAGTAAAAATGTGAACAGTAAATAATTTCGGCCTTAAAACACACGCGGTACCGTGCAGCGAAGGAGTGACGCTGTTTGGTAATCCAGCACCATAATTTCATTTTAAAATGTTCCGACTAAATTAATCAATTAAATGGGGTTGTAAAATTGTATGTGAGTTGAGTGTGGGCATTGCTGGGTCACCTTAATAAAATAAAATAAAATAAATTTAGAATAAGTTAGTTAAAGCATTTATTATTTTTTTGTAGATGTATATGTTGGAAATTAGAAAGAGAAAAAGTGACCCAAGGTTTTGTAATTTTTTAAGAAAAATAATCGAGATGCAGAGTAGTAGTTTTTTGAGTCGAAAATGAATATTAAGTAAAGTTAAAGAAAGTAAACAAAATGTTGAAATGAAAGAATATAACAATAAAGTTCAATGTCACATAATGAGTAAATAAATACATCCATTTCTGAATATAATTGAGAGTATGATTTATTGAAGAGTGTTAACCTAAGTCACGCTTATTCTTCACGAATTCGTGCGAAGGACCTGGGACCCGAACAACGTAAGAGTTGCAAAGATTGTATTTTATTTTAAATAATTATTTGGCTATTAAGTTGTAGCTTCTCAATATTACAATTCAACTGTTTATTGGGGTGGGCGCCAGTTGCGTTATTACAATACAATACACACAACAATTTAAAAATAACTAACATACAAAAATAATTAAAATATAATATTACTTATAATCATATAAATTATCAAACACTGGTAATCATAAAGCATACATTAATTATTAAATGTAGGCGTGTCAAGCCCCAAGTTATAACGACAAAATTATATAACGTAGCAAATTATATAATGTAATTTAAATTTGTGGAGCCCCACGATCTTTGGGACGCCAAAATTATATAACACTTAACATAACTTTGCTATACTGTAATTTACGTTGCCCCACGTTCTTTGGGACACCAAAATTATACGATACCTTTTGTATATGCAGGTTGTAAATAATTATACCAATACCAGGTGTAACTATAATAAGAGCAGTACATTTATGAGTAGTTAAAATTTCATGTTTATTGTTCTAACAAGCATTATAAATAATAAAACATTGTTAATAATCTTCGATCAGATATCACTCATTATTAAGTTCATCTCTTAACGCTATACGGTGTTACACACAGTTAAAACACTCTTACCTCTAGACATGTTAATAATCTTAATCTAGACATTTCTTCAAATTGATTTAATAACAAATTAATTTTTAAATGTAATTAAGTTTATTTTTTAATTGAATTCATTTATCACAGATCTGACCTCAGCTTGCTCAGTCTATACGTTTCTTTTTTTTTTTTTTTTTTTTAAATAATTTAAAATTATATTGTTTACTCTTAGACTGGCATTTGTTTCATATTCAAAATTTAAATTATTCTTTTCTACTAAATGCAAATATCAAATCATTTCAATCATTTTACTTTGATAAAAAAAATATACTATCTCAAAATTGAACTCTTTTTTCTTCTTCTATATTTATATTTATTTATATGTGATCGCTCATTCTTATGACTAATACATTTATATAAGACTCTATTACATTCTTTCTAATTATACACTTTTTTGTTTTAATTCATTGTCTCTTTATATAGTCTTTATGAGCTCTTTTAAAAAATATCATTTATAAATGCATTATGCATATCACCTCGAGTTTTGATGACCTTAAGACTTATTGACGGGGTCCAGTGTTATCCAGAGTTGGGTTTCCGTTCCTCCTGGCTTGGCGTGGTCCTGGATATGTCCAGAGTCCAGCGTCGTTCTCCAGCAGTGTGTGGTCCGTCCCAGAGAATTACTAGCTGCTGCGAGGTGGATCTCGTTCGGCTGTTAGGCGTCTAAAAAGCATCTCGTAACGTCCAGCATCTCGCGTCGCTCTTTGTAGCTTCTCTGTTGATACTCTTGCTGACCTAAACAGTCCCGATACTCTACATCTTCCGAAATAGTGTAAACATAATTACAGAACGTCTTTATTCGTTCGTAGATGAGACTTATAATAAAATAAAACTGTTCTGCCGACGGACAGCATGTCCGACCTGCAACTGTGTTTTGGAAAGAAGAGAAGGGCTTCCAGTCAAACCTTTAATTTATACCCTCTCGAGATTCCGCACCTGTTGGTTCCGATATTATCCTGTCGAGACCTGCAGATCACATGATAGCCCCCACTCCCGAACCTTTTCATATATTTGCAATTTTTTGCAAATGGCAATGTTTTGTACGGAATTGAGATAGCACAAATCATATAATTTGATTAAGCACTCACTGTATTAATTTGAGCGTCTTAGTGTAATTTGCGTATTTTTGGCACATTTATTTCGCACTGACTTCGCGTAATGTGTCCTATTAACGTCATTTTCTTACTGTGGATACCTATAAAATTTACACACACTTTGGTGCCTTTTGTTTGTTTATACACTAATTAGTTTTCACACAGTGAATTAAAATAATTATTTTAGTAATTAATTGGGGAGGGTAGTTGAGATTCCTGTCTGTACATGCATCACTAACACACACATACAATCGAGCAGGTTGTAACGGTACAGAATTGTGTGTTAGAGAATAATAATTGAAATCAGGCTGAATTCAAAGCAGTCAATATTCACCTTTGGGGTACCTCGTGTTAACCAACTACACATGCAACATTATTGCAAAACATACGTCTATGTTGATGTCTGGCCTGGCCGGCTAGACGTATTACGTAACCGCTTGCAAGCAGTCTCTCTGTGAAGTACAGAAAGAATGAGTAATTGACACACCCCAGTTTGCATCAGAGGATCACACACAACAGTAAGCAGAAGGCAGTCTTTGTTAAACCAGCCAAGAGACAGCAGGGCCGCGCGGGTCAGTCAACTCGTATCTCTGACCGCGCGGTCAACTAATTAAAACACCATCAGTGCTCGCGAGCAAGTTACGTCTGCCGACAAATTGTTATAAAAGAAAATATAATCTACAATAGTAAACTCTTGAATAACGTTTGTACAACTACGTAATAAGGAATGTGAAAAACGTATAAATGTGTGAAACATCAAAGTGCAAAGTGCTTGAGGACATGGTAGTTAACACATGGTGGTGATGAAACCAACGAGAACTTCTCCAGATTTGGTTAAGTACCCAGAACAAACTATTAGTTAAAGATTTTAAGCATCTAGAGTAAAATCTTTTCATACTGCCCAATAAAAGTTTAAAGAGCTCGATGAAAGGGGTTTAAAAAATGGAATTATAAAAGTACTGGTTCATTAAATATATGAATCGACTGTTATAGTTAAGTAAGAATTATTCATTTTGTTAATTTTATGTTTGATTTTATATGTTACTACTGCGACGAGTATTTTAATATACCAGAAAAGAAATAAGAAATTTAATTGTCATCAACGTGAGTCAAAGTAATTAATTTGTTTAATAAACCAGAAGTAATCTGTTTTAGACAGCATAAACTGTGTTACTATTATTTCGCAATCAAACCCAAATAATCCTTCTGCAACTGTTTTCGTCTGTAGAACCCTGGATTAAAACCCGAAGGTAAGATAAAAAACTAAACTTTTATAAATGTAATAAGATTTATTAGTTGCGATAAAAAACGTACGATTACAAGGTGTTCTTTGCCTGTTGGAACAGGTTAATTTCTCCCCTAGTACCACAATGAAACATTTTTACAGTCCCAGACCTGTCCATTTACCCCAAACTTATAATAATTTTACAAATTTTATATTTATTTAAATCAATGCTCAATACAGCATATGGCTGTATCGTTGCACTAGCTTGTACTGAGCTTACAGTCTTTTAAACTATCACAGTACTCAACGCCATAGTCAGTATCCTCATGTGACTGAAACAAAAGTAAACAACGATCCAATGCTGTGAGTTTGTTATTGATAAAATCTCACATTAAGACACGGATATAATTTTTTTTAATATCTGACTGTCCACCAGGTGGGTCACTCAGTTTCAGCTTGTCATATAAATGTGATGATGACACTATCCTTACATTTTTTTACATAAATACTCGGTTACTTCCGAATCAGCAAATCCACTCAGGAAGATTATCATCAAATGGTATTTTGTTATATGGCCCCAGTTAACACTGCCATTTTGATTCATACCTACTTCAGGCTTCAGTGGCGCTTTTTGCCTCTCCACCACTTTAGGCAGATGCAATGATGCCCCCTATAAAAAGCGAGCTATATCCCATGATAGTTACATATACTAATGAGTGTATAAAGTAGTAATTAAAAGGCATCTAGTAAGTCAAAAATAACTTTATGTATCAAATCATACAATGTCAAAAATAATTTTAGTCATATATATTTAACCTTCACTTCATCCATTTCATAATTTTTTCTTAATAATTATAATTTCTGCTACTTGTTTTGCTCAATTTTCTTTTTTATCAGTATTACAGGATCTTATATCAACACGAATTAGATTGTAATCAGTACTATCAACATTCACAATCACATTCGCATTCACATTACTAGCCTCTTCATTTTAACAATACATGAATCTTCATGTCCAACATTTTTAATATTCTCTTTAACTGCTTTTATAATTTTCCAAGTTCATCGACTTTCTGAGGTAAGACCTTATATTTTTTTCTTTTAAACCACTCTACTTTGTACTGTGTAAAATATACGATCCCATATTCGAGTTACCTCAAATAAAGCTGACTCATGATTTATAATATAAAAACTCAAATCTTTAGCGCCCCCAAGAAGCTGCCTTGTCTGCCTTATGGGAAAAGCGGCCATTGTCAGGCTTGAAACTTCACCTCTCTATTCATTCTTCTTCTCCCTCTCTTTTTCTCTTCTTCCACAGTTCCCTCATAACCACTGTTAGCAAACTATTTGTACTCTGAATGTTCTAATAGTTTCCCATTCTCCTCTTTATAAACTACAGAGTTGTTCTACTGTCTAGATTCTGTTGAGTTTTATCCATTTTTCATTGTATATATTGTTACATGATATTTTTCCCATCATCTTGTTGTATGATTGCCTAAGTAAAGATATTTACAAACCCTAGGAAAGTACCAGAAAACATAAAGTAGCCTGCTTAAATGACTACTAATTATAGGTTTTATAATAATGATTAATAATAAATAATGTTTTAATAATTATGTTTTGAACTATTAAAGTTAGTAAGACTAGAAGGACAATGTTTTGTTAATACTTACCATGTTAATACTTATCCCACTATGTGTGTGAAAGCTGAGATTGACTCATAAGTTCAATAAGAGTTGTGATATGTTTATAATGGAAGTAGTTAATAGTAAAGAATGTTAGAATAATTATGTTTTGAGATATTAAAGTTAGTAAGTAAGGAGGACAATGTTTTGGGGACTACTTACCATGTGAATACCAATTTTATTATGTTTGTAATAACTGGAATGGATCCATAAGTTTAATAAGAATTGCAATATGTTTCATAATAGTTGTTAGTAATTAATTGTTTGATAATATATGCTGTAATATTATTTAAACAAATGTTAAAGTTAATGGAAGGGTAAAAAAATTATAATAATAGGGATATTTGTGAAACTAGGTATGTTAGGCCTATATAGTTAAGGAATTTGGAAAAGAGTTTATAGTAAAACTAGAATAATTAATGTCATGTTGAATTATGTTATTACTGATTGTATCTAATAGTTTTAGTAAAGTGAAGGGTATAAAAAAGAACTAATTATAAATAATTTTGTACAAATAGTTAAAAGTGTAAACTAGTAACTCTGGAAATATGGAATGGAACTAATCAAAAGTGATATCAAAACAATCAGTGTTCCATCAGAAATTCAAAGATATCTTGAAGATCAAACACCATATAAAAAAAAATTATAACAATTTTAAGAAAATTGTATGTAAGATGTTGGAAGTTTGTTATAGTAACTCAAGATGATACAGTTTAAACCAATGAAAGTTAAGTTATAGGCCTTAGCAACAGACATGTTATAAAAATAATTAAAAATGCTATTATTAGAACTGAACGAGAAAGGATGATATAAAAAAACGAGACACCAATCTAAAATATTTCGAGTGTAATAACAGTTAATATAATTAAAGTTAAATCATTTTAAAAGATCAAATGTTTAGAAGAAAGAAGTAAACCATTATTCGAAAGAAGGAAGCCGATTAACATATGAAGAAATAAATTCAGCGTATCCAGGAAGGGAAGTATTTTTGCTAATAACTAAACTGAAGAAGTTACCTTAGTGTCCCAAGTTTACACTTGACAAAGAAACTGTTTACACTTTTTTATTAAAATTATATTTTAACTTTCACTTGGAAAATAATTAATAAACAGTCTTATTTTCATGGTAAAAACTATTAACGTATGGTAATATGACCATTTAAAGTTTATTAAACATTGAAAATACATAGTTCAACATAACCTAAAGACACTGAACATTGTAAAGTTAGTAATAAACTCTTGTTAAGACACTCTGTATTTAATTCTAAGTCCATGTATTTTGGTACTTTTCCGAAGATCATTGTAGTTTATATTGTAGCCAAAAGGACCTAACGTAAAACAATTTTAAGTGTATCTTATTTAACAATTATTAAAACGCAAATATTGTATACCCTGGGAGGTGGGAGTAACTGCTGCCATTCTGAGCAAATATAAAGAACAGCCGGCAAGACTTTGTTAATAATTATATCTTTCTTTTACCAACATTTAATAAGGAGAATAAAGGATTTGAGTTAAATAACACCATATAAAAGGTTTTCTTTTCTTTCCTTAGTTGATAGTTTTATGTATATGATATTATGTATAACATATAATAGAATGTAAATTTTTTTATCAACTGGCATAGGTTGGTAACACTCCCGACAAGAAAAGTATGGCACAAGATTTGAATCTGCCTTACTGAGAATTAGTATTCATAGTATTATATGAAATATAAAAGATATTATATTATATATTATATAAAAGATATAAAAAAAAATAAAAATTATGAAACCCTTGTGATATATGCAATATTAATTACAGATTATTATTTTATTAATAATTAATAATTTTATTATTCCAATACATTTTATTTGCAACATACAATTGCAAATTGGTGCTCAACAAACATTGCCCTGACAACATAATAATCCTTAAAATTACTGAAATTTTATAACAAAAAACTACATTTTCTTAATGTGTATGTTACAAATTGACTCAACCAACGCGTGGCTAGTAAACCATACAATAGAGATCATTATGTAACCTCTCCTTGGCTTTAAGTATTTATTTTATTTCCTTTTAAATTTCTATCTCCTTGCTTGTTGGCTTTCAAAGAGAGGTTACAAGTTATTTAGAACTAGGCAGGAGCCTAGAGAAGCAAAAATTATGCTGGGTCCAGTATGACGGGACTTGCAATGAACTCAGCCATAATATAACAATAACAGATTTATTATATCTCTGGAATTCATACATGTGTACAAAATAAATATGTATCTATATAAAACTACCAAAAGGTACATCATGGCAAGCATGTATAAATTAAGTGTACATCAACATAAGTGTGCACAAAGTAAATGTGTATACATATATATAATAGAAAAATTTGAATCACAACTAGCTTATATAATTCCAGTTTACCTAAGAACAAGTGTATATAATTGAATAGAATTACATCAGAACAAGTGTATATAACAGCATATAAGTTAAATGTACATACATAAATAAAATATAGAATGCACAAACACATGTAAAATTCTCCCCGTCGTGTGGCTAGCTAGACACATAAAACACACATACAGAACACAAGGTACACAACTCACAGTCATTTACTTTCAACACGCATGCCCCTGTAACGCACCCACCCACTGAGTTAAGCAACTATCATTTTATGTCCCGGCAGTGATAAAATATACGCCCGTCGGCCACCCGTTCAGTAGGATAACATAAACTCTAAACCCCTTTAAAGACGAATAATTCATGAAGCATAAATGAAACCGGACCACCCATTTGTCTAGCATTCCGTTTATTAATGACCCATGATGAGTGTGTGAACCTTTGTTCCGTTCACAGCACCCGGTAATGTTAACAAACTCCTCACCTACTTCCAGACAGTGTTTATAAAATTCTAGACAGTATTGACTTCACAAAATCTCAAAAAGGAATTAAATCCTTATGTACATTAATAACAGAAATTAATTGATTGAGGCTTTACAATATCAGAAGATTTGGACAATATGTATATCTATTTAATTTACCCAAAAAGAAAAGGATGAAAACCAGTTTTATATTCAAAATTAAACAGCAACTTCTCTACGTGTGAAGTCAACCCATATATGTGTTTGCCAGTTAAGAAAACAATCAGCTTAGCCCTTGTGCAAGGGCCAAAATCGGCTAAAATATTTCAAGAACATTAATAAATCATTTCGGTTAGCCTCAGATAACTGTATAAAATAATTAGAAAAAGAGTACAATAAGGTGGTTGTGCTCTGGCATCTGTGGGAGCGCGCCCACATGTAGTGGACAAAAGTTGACAGGCAATCAACCTGTCTGAAGTTGTACCAGCGTGTCAGAAAACTAAGTCCCATATTGTAAACCCAGAAAAGTCCCCAAGAAAGACCCCCCCAGAAAGTCCCCAGCCCTTAAATATGAAATCCCTAGTCAAATTAAAAATGTATACGCAGCTGTTCCAGCCGGAACAGAACTACTGAGCAATAATTAAATTTTGAAAGAGTAAATCAGATGCAACAATAAAAATGGTACAAGATTAAAATCTCTCTATGGCGCGCTCTCGCAGTGCAGCACGCACTTACAGACATAGCATTTAGTGTTACTTAACTGAGTTATAAAAGGTATATGAAATTTTAAGTTAAAGTGTTCAGAGTCATGATCACAGTTCACTTCCCAAATAGAGTCTGGACACGTGGTCCCCGGGCATCTAAGTTATTCTCATAAAACAGGCACACTGCCGGTTCGGCCCCCAAAAAAAGAAAAAGCATAAATGTCACCTCATAAGTGCTGGTGAGTGCAACGTGGTGATCCCGTCTCCATCTCCCTCTTCGTAGGCGGTCTTGATATGGTTCACAGCTTGAACAGGTGATCGGCTCACAGCCAGCCAGGAACCCGACTTAGGGCGAGAACCCGGGAAGTCGTTTTATTCTCTACTCCATCCTATAGAAAGATTCAACTGCGCAGAAACGAATACAAAGAGCGGAGACGAAGGAGGAAGAACTCTGTGAGCAAGGACGAGCGTTGACTGAATCCGGCAGAGAACAATTTCCACCTCACTGGCCGAGCTGCGCGCGCAACCGCACACCGCACCGCTCCCCTCATACCGTCGACCAAAGTCCGCGAGTGTATCACGTTAAGTTACCGTAAACTGACTTGTTTTAAAATATTTTGTAAAAGCCGGCTCCGCGCCTCACTCACGCATATTACAACCATGAAAACCTTCTAGAATTCATATTTTGCAACCGCCGGCTTCGAACCGGCACACCCCCACCCCGAAAGGGCAACCCGGTTGCCCCACTCTGAAACTCGGGAAAGTACCCTGCAGTGTACTCCCAACTGACAACTCCGGTAGATATCGTGGGTAAGGCGGCTAGGCAAACCCGCTCCCAGGAGAACAGAGGCTCAGAAGGGAAAACGAAAGAGACGAAAGAAGAGGTGTATAGTGTAAGTGTGCGGTTGCTGCACGCTGACCTGATCAGGGCCAGCCCACAGCAAAGAGGGACAGAGAAGAAAGATAAAAGAAAGTTCGGGAGCTCCCTGAGTTCCGACCTCCTGAGGCTTGTCCACCCTAGCCAGAACACGATAGCCACCTAAACAGGGCCATCTGCCCCATATAATTACGGGAAGATCCCCTAATACTATTCCCCATTTTACACACTACCATACTGCACGGGCCAAAGGGAAAGAGGGGCGACGACAGTCCCCATGATGCGGTGGTCCCCGCTGGGACCTAACGGAAAACCCTGTCAACTGTGACTATGGCACCTTTCCAAAGTATACATATATATATATATATATATTGTGTTTCACAAGTGTGCTCCAAGGGCATGCCTGGAACAGCGGGGGGGAGAGGAGCACAACAGACCCCCTCCCCCCTGCTGCTCCACTTCTCTCGCTAACTCCTTTTTTTTTTTTTGCTTTTTCTAGTTTTTTTTTTTTTTTTTCTCTAGGGAGGGTTAGGAAATTTGGAAGGTGGATGGTCAAGGAGAACGGGCATGGGCAGGGACTGAAGGTAAGGACATGGCTCCCTCCGGGTATAAGGACAATTGGAGAAAACCAAGGCTCGCGCAGGCAGGGGCACATCCCTGAAGTAGACGAACCCCACTGGGACGGTGGGAAACATCTACCCGCTACCCTATGCTCAATCTCGCCCCCGGAGCACACCCTCTCAAAACCGAAAACATCCCCACCCGCACAGAGACCGCCATCATTTACCCCCCCTTTTTGTTTACAGCCCGTTTACCCTTTTCTACACAATTTCAATTTGGAGATATGTGTGGTGATCTCTTTAGCATCACCACCTGGCTCCTCCAACCGCGCCGTCACCGGTGACGTAAACCCGAGGATACGGTACGGCCCCGACCAACGATAGCATAATTTGGCGGCTCTTTTATCGGCAGCCGAGCTGATCGGGTGGCTCTGGCAGTAGACCAAATCTCCTACCTTAAAGGGATTTGGAATACGCCCCTGATTATACCGAGCACGGACGCGCTCGTGCGCACGGAGCAAATTCTTCCGGGCCTCTTTCCACCTATCTGCCGTCCTGATGTCTGGGTTACTCGGCAGAAGATCGTCTATATTCCATAGGTTGGCCAAGGGAAGCGTGGGCGAGAAACCAAACATAACTTCAAAAGGAACGGCCTTATGACTGTCATGCAGGGCCGTATTGAAAGCTAGTTGTAACCACTTTAAGTTCTGGTCCCAGGTAGTCTGTTGCTCAGCGTGATAGGCAATAAGTGCGGACCGTAGATTCCTATTGAACCTCTCCGCATGGGACGGCTGCGGGTAATACGGGGAAGTGGTTACATGCTTGATGCCATTGGCGAAGCACATTCGCCGAAAGTCGCCAGAAATAAATTGTGGACCATTGTCCGAGACAATGATGGCCGGAAGACCGAAGTGCTGAAATACATGACTCTGGAGCGCGTTTATGGTCAATCGAGCAGTTGCCTGCCGTAAGGGCAGTAGCCAGGCAAACTTCGAAAAAGCATCCACACAGACAAGTAGGTAAGCATTACCTGACTTGCTATGCGGGAAGGGTCCCACGTAGTCGATGAATAGCTTCTCCATCGGTCTGCTCGCCACATCAGATGACAACAGCCCCAACTTTGTGTTTTGGGCAGGCTTGCTTAAGCCACAGAGATGACATGCCTTCACCCGAGTTGCTATGTCCCTATCCATGCCCTTCCAGATGAAGTTTTTCCTAATACTGGAAATGGTCTTCGAAATTCCCTTATGTCCACCTACCGGGGAATTGTGATAGTAACTGAAGACCATGGGGACAAGTTTGCTAGGCAGCACTATCTTCGGGGCCCGTCCTTTCTTCTCTCTGCAACATAGGACGCCCCTGGACAAGAAGTAGGGGACCTGCACGTTGCCCTCTTTTAGATTTTGGATGATTGGACCCAACTCTTCATCATCTAACTGATGGGGCAACACATCAGTAAAAGCTAACGGAAAGTCCAGTAGAACAGAACAGGGTTGCTCCGGTTGGGCTTCGCTGGGCTGGGAGAACATACGGGGCAACGCATCTGCAACCACATTTTGAGTTCCCCGAATGTGTTGCACCTTAAATTTAAAGGATGAGATTTTAACCACCCATCGTCCAATCTTACCCAGCTGCCGGGGATGAGCAAGAAGCCAAGAGAGAGCCTGGTTGTCGGTCTCGAGCAGGAACTCAGCGTGTTCCAGAAAACGCCTGAACTTATCTAGAGCGTATACCACAGCCAAACACTCTAGCTCATACACTGAAGACTTCCGTTCTTGTTGGGTCAAAGTTCTAGAAATGAAGGCCACAGGCTGCCTAGCACCATCAACAACTTGGGACAGAACCGCCCCGAGCGCCACCGAACTCGCGTCCGTCTGTAAGATAAACTGTCTCGAGAAGTCTGGCATTCTCAGTACTGGGGGGGAAATAATGGCTTCCTTCAGAGTCTCGAAAGCCTTCTGTTGCTTTTCCCCCCATACAAATTTGGCGCCCTTCTTCCGGAGTTCATTCAGAGGTGCCGCAATCTCCGCCGCGTTTGGGATGAAACGCCGATAGAAGTTGACCATCCCCACAAATCTCGCGATGCCTTTGGCATCCTTTGGTGGGGGAAAGTCCCTGATCCCCTGTGTTCGCTCAGGATCCACAGTGACACCTCTATGGGAAATCAGGTGGCCCAGAAAAGAAATTTGTGTCTGAGCAAACTTCACCTTTTCAGGATTGACAGTGAGGCCGGCGCCCCTCAACCTGCACATCACCTCCTCAAGATGACTCAAATGTTCCTCATACCCCTTGCTGTACACCAGCAAGTCATCAAGATAATTAAAAACATACTTGAACTTGACATCGTGAAAAACGGTGTCAAGCAAACGGGTGAGTGTTTGGGCCCCTACCGCTAGACCCATAGGAACCCTAGTATACTGATAGAGGTTCCACGGAACACAGAATGCCGTGTAGGGCCTACTTTCTTTCGTCAAGGGAATCTGGTGATATGCAGAGTTGAGGTCAATTATGGTAAAATACCTCGCCTCACTGAACCAATCGAACGCGGAATGAAGGTCAGGAAGTGGGACCGAATCTACCTCGATGTTAGCGTTCAGCTTGCGGTAGTCGATGACCATCCTGTGCTTACCTCCAGGCTTGGGCACTAGGAACGCTGGACTGGCATAACTGGATTGAGAAGGTTCTATCACCCCTTGATCTAATAATTCTTGAACCTTCTCCCTCAAGATGTTCATCTTCGGAGGGGCAAACTTATAAGGGTGGGAGCGCACCACCTTGGAGTCCGTTAGGCGGATCTTATACTCCAAGAGATGTGTGAGCCCAAGGGCCGGAGTTAATACAGTGGGGAAACGCTCACACAACTGATCTAAAGCGGACCGCTGGGACTGGGAGAGGTGGTCTCTAGATGTGTCGGGGCACTTAACCTCTTGGATATCTTGCCTGGTCCCCTGATATCCAAGGAACGGGATTACAACTCCCCGATTGAACTTAAAATAACATTGGTGCTCTTGGATGTCAATAATGAGACCACTTTTGCAGATGAAATCGGCACCAATAATGCATTCAACTCCCAGAGCAGGAGAAACCAGAAAGCTCCACACCCAAGAAAATCCCTCGATTTTAAACTTGAATGAAACTACCCGGGAAATGGGCAGAATTTCCTGGGATGCCGTCCAGCACACTACGGAAGACTTTTCTGACCGTTTAATCAAACCCTGTCGCTCAAGGTCCTCGCACACTTTAGATGAAATGATGGATCTTGCTGATCCGGAGTCAACTAATGCTCTGAGTTGACTCTTTTTCAACTCCAACAGCAGGAAGGGGCATACGGAAGTGGGTCTAGAGATGGTTTGGAGGACCTTGCTACCCAAAGACTTGGGACCTACAACTGGCCCGGAGGCGCGTACCTTAGAAGACCCGCGACAGGTAGGGGAAGACCTCCGACATATCTTCCCCTCATTGAGCCTTTTCTGAATGACCTTGGGCGCCCTGGGGAGGGACGTTGGACTCGACCCAACCCCGGTACAAAATCGTCTGACGTGGCCCAACCTACCACACTTAAAACAAGTCACATTAGGCGAACGACGGCGCCTCTCGCTACAAGAATTTGCAATACTATTTTCATTACCGCATGAGGGTGGAACAATTCGCCCCCCATGCCTCTCGTGTCTTAACTTATCATGGGTCACGTGCTCACGGGACTCGTCAATCACCTGGATCGTTTTAGAAAACGCACATAGCCGTGCGAGGTCCGCAAAACAACGTGGACGATCCGCGAACACCAAACGGGATCTCTCTTGGGGCGTCACCCCTTCTAAAATGCTTCCAACGACATCCTTCTCGGGCAACCCTAACCTCAAAACCCGAGCACATTTACGGATATCCTGCACAAAATCCCCCAACGCCTCTCCGTTGGCCTGTGCACGATAGAACCGGCTAAGTTCCAAACGCCAACGTCGCCGACGGGGTATGAAAGAGTCCAACACCTCCCCATGGAGAGAGTCGATACTGCCACCACGACGCAGAGTGCGGATGACCAGCTCAGCCAATAAACCCCGGCAGTACGGATATATAACGGACAAGAGGACCTCATCGGACAGCCCCGGAAAATCCGCCAACTCCAGGACGATGTCCAGAAAAACCAACAATTTGCCCTCATCTTCTCCATCCACTACCGGAAGTCTCTGGAGGATGCCGGAAATAGGATTGGGTAGTCCTTGATACTCTACCCCCGCCAGAATCACACAACACACTGAACACAAAACATAATCCACAAAAGCATATTTACAAGAAACGGAAAAACTCAAGTACTGTCCTTCCTTTGAGTAGACCCCCGGGTTCTCTAGCGCTGCGGAAACCTGGCCTATTCAGAACCATGCACACCACGACGGAAGGAGAGAAGAGACAAACAACAAAACTACACCCACATAACAGCAAACAGCAACTCGACACACACGTCGTACCAACACATAATTGACAACAACCAACTAACCCTCAACTACAAGTCCTAATTCAGAAATGCAAAATCATTCGACATCAACCGGACACAAATCGGTTCCGGTACCGATCTCCGATCGGGCCATACCGCATCCCGTCAATATACTACGCTCAACACCGAGCCTAATTAACATTCCATATTCCAGGCCATGCTTACGACTCCCGGCCGTACAAGCTATCAAAATTTTTAAACACTATTAACCGCCTCAGTGGTGCGACCCGACTCACAAATTTAAACAACTTACAATTAGCCTACACTGGCATCTATCCACTATTTTACAACAATCATTAATTTACAACTGCCTTAATATTCCCGAGTCTGCAAGCCCCGTCACACACCAGGACCCCAGGGTTCAGGCCTAAAATGAACCATGCTCCGGCTACCATTTGTAACCTCTCCTTGGCTTTAAGTATTTATTTTATTTCCTTTTAAATTTCTATCTCCTTGCTTGTTGGCTTTCAAAGAGAGGTTACAAGTTATTTAGAACTAGGCAGGAGCCTAGAGAAGCAAAAATTATGCTGGGTCCAGTATGACGGGACTTGCAATGAACTCAGCCATAATATAACAATAACAGATTTATTATATCTCTGGAATTCATACATGTGTACAAAATAAATATGTATCTATATAAAACTACCAAAAGGTACATCATGGCAAGCATGTATAAATTAAGTGTACATCAACATAAGTGTGCACAAAGTAAATGTGTATACATATATATAATAGAAAAATTTGAATCACAACTAGCTTATATAATTCCAGTTTACCTAAGAACAAGTGTATATAATTGAATAGAATTACATCAGAACAAGTGTATATAACAGCATATAAGTTAAATGTACATACATAAATAAAATATAGAATGCACAAACACATGTAAAATTCTCCCCGTCGTGTGGCTAGCTAGACACATAAAACACACATACAGAACACAAGGTACACAACTCACAGTCATTTACTTTCAACACGCATGCCCCTGTAACGCACCCACCCACTGAGTTAAGCAACTATCATTTTATGTCCCGGCAGTGATAAAATATACGCCCGTCGGCCACCCGTTCAGTAGGATAACATAAACTCTAAACCCCTTTAAAGACGAATAATTCATGAAGCATAAATGAAACTGGACCACCCATTTGTCTAGCATTCCGTTTATTAATGACCCATGATGAGTGTGTGAACCTTTGTTCCGTTCACAGCACCCGGTAATGTTAACAAACTCCTCACCTACTTCCAGACAGTGTTTATAAAATTCTAGACAGTATTGACTTCACAAAATCTCAAAAAGGAATTAAATCCTTATGTACATTAATAACAGAAATTAATTGATTGAGGCTTTACAATATCAGAAGATTTGGACAATATGTATATCTATTTAATTTACCCAAAAAGAAAAGGATGAAAACCAGTTTTATATTCAAAATTAAACAGCAACTTCTCTACGTGTGAAGTCAACCCATATATGTGTTTGCCAGTTAAGAAAACAATCAGCTTAGCCCTTGTGCAAGGGGCAAAATCGGCTAAAATATTTCAAGAACATTAATAAATCATTTCGGTTAGCCTCAGATAACTGTATAAAATAATTAGAAAAAGAGTACAATAAGGTGGTTGTGCTCTGGCATCTGTGGGAGCGCGCCCACATGTAGTGGACAAAAGTTGACAGGCAATCAACCTGTCTGAAGTTGTACCAGCGTGTCAGAAAACTAAGTCCCATATTGTAAACCCAGAAAAGTCCCCAAGAAAGACCCCCCCAGAAAGTCCCCAGCCCTTAAATATGAAATCCCTAGTCAAATTAAAAATTTATACGCAGCTGTTCCAGCCGGAACAGAACTACTGAGCAATAATTAAATTTTGAAAGAGTAAATCAGATGCAACAATAAAAATGGTACAAGATTAAAATCTCTCTATGGCGCGCTCTCGCAGTGCAGCACGCACTTACAGACATAGCATTTAGTGTTACTTAACTGAGTTATAAAAGGTATATGAAATTTTAAGTTAAAGTGTTCAGAGTCATGATCACAGTTCACTTCCCAAATAGAGTCTGGACACGTGGTCCCCGGGCATCTAAGTTATTCTCATAAAACAGGCACACTGCCGGTTCGGCCCCCAAAAAAAGAAAAAGCATAAATGTCACCTCATAAGTGCTGGTGAGTGCAACGTGGTGATCCCGTCTCCATCTCCCTCTTCGTAGGCGGTCTTGATATGGTTCACAGCTTGAACAGGTGATCGGCTCACAGCCAGCCAGGAACCCGACTTAGGGCGAGAACCCGGGAAGTCGTTTTATTCTCTACTCCATCCTATAGAAAGATTCAACTGCGCAGAAACGAATACAAAGAGCGGAGACGAAGGGGGAAGAACTCTGTGAGCAAGGACGAGCGTTGACTGAATCCGGCAGAGAACAATTTCCACCTCACTGGCCGAGCTGCACGCGCAACCGCATACTGCACCGCTCCCCTCATACCGTCGACCAAAGTCCGCGAGTGTATCACGTTAAGTTACCGTAAACTGACTTGTTTTAAAATATTTTGTAAAAGCCGGCTCCGCGCCTCACTCACGCATATTACAACCATGAAAACCTTCTAGAATTCATATTTTGCAACCGCCGGCTTCGAACCGGCACAATTATTTAGTACGTTACAAACTGGAGCCCAACTAGTGAGGCTAGAGATAGAATAACTTTGTGTTCTTATTGTGAGTGTTATAGCAATTTCTACTCTAGTGGCGGCTACGGTTAAACAACAAAAATGAAAGGAAGAAGAGCAACATCAGCAAAACGGACGGCAGAAGCTGGAGGAGAATTAAATATGGAAGACAAGGAAGCGACACCGGTTGAGGAAGTGGAAGTAATAGTAAGGGATGGCCAAGGGGACAAACCAGAACCGAACAAAACAACCGAAAGTATCAACATGAATAACATAATGGAAATGCTACAGGAAGCATTTGAAAAAAAAGAGTAAAGAAGGCAAAAAAAGACAATGAAACGTTATTTAAACAAATGAAGGAGGATATTGAAAAAAATGGACAAGAAAATGGACAGTAACCAAGAAGAGTTTAAACAAATGAGAGTAGATAATGAAACGTTATTAAAACAAAATAATGAGGAATTAAAGAAACAAATGAGAGAAGATCATGAAGAATTAAATTAAAAAATCAAAAGCAATAATGAAACATTACAACAACAGTTGAAGGAGGATATTAGACAAAGTAACGAAAAGTTAAAAGGACAGTTGAAGGAAGAGAGTGAGAAGAATAAAGAGGAATTGAAACAACAAGTGAAACAACAGTTAGAAGAGTATAGAGAAGAAATAATGAATAGGATCACGGAAACCAACAAGAAGGTTGAGAAAACAGATGACAATTTGATTCAATTCCGCGAAGAGATTATAAATAAAATTATTGACGTTGAAGATAATAATAAAACAAACATTGGAATACTTCAAAAAGATACTCAAGAGCAATTTGAGATACTACAGAATAAAGTAGATGAACATTACCATCAAGTTGAAACCAAAGTAGGACAGGTACAAAGTCAAGTGACAGACAACCGAGAGAAAATAGAAGAAATACAACACAAGAAGATAATCAATCTTAAGGAAGAAATAGAGATACTAAAACATAGACCATTGAGCTATGTACCACGTAATCAATTTTAGAGATTATCGCCAGAACCCTCTAGAATTTCTGGAGAGGCTACAAGAATGGTTAAACAGAACCAAAGAAAATCGTTGGCACATGATCAAAAATCTTCTTGATGAGAGTTTCAAAAATATTACCGATAACTGGTGGAAGGCGGTAAGGAACAAAGTTAACAATTAGAACGAATTCAAACAAATTTTTAAAGTACAATATTGGTCGGAGTCCATACAGAATATTGTTAGGGACAATTTGAGCACTGGCTAGTATGATGCTGTAAGAGGATAGACACTACACTAACTGCCTATTTTTTGGGTAAAGTCTGGGTAGCCAGACATTTAGAACCTAAGATCCCTGAAGAGTGCCTTATAGCAAAATTGTCGTACCATTTCGGAGAAAATATTGTGCGCGCTCGTAGATGTGGACAAACAAAAACGATAGGAGAGATGGAGGCTCTCTTAGAAGGTTTTGAGCAAGAAGATTATCGAAGGAGTCGACGAAGACCCGAGGATCGAGCTGAGAGGAACAAGGAGCAACCACACGAAAATCGACAGCAAGTAAACCATGTAAGAACAAATGATTATAATCGAAACACACCGACCAGGCGATTCCAAGGACGGCATCAGAACTTTAACAATGAACGAAATTATGACAGACGATATGGGAGAGACGACGACAACAGGCGACAATGGAATGATCACAGTGAAGAATATCAGATCCAGAAGCTGGGATAGAAGAAGGGACATACCCACTGGAAACCAAAACACCAATGAACCAGAACAACAAATCAACAGTGATGTAAATAGGGAAAACAACAGGCCGCAGTGAGAACTATGGACGGCCCATCACTGCGAGCGGACCCAGGGCTGAGGAGAGTTATAAACCCAGACAATAAAAACAACGAACCAATAACCATAATAAGGAACTTTTATTTAAAAAATATACAAAGGGATTTGTTAGAAGAGATGACCATGGAAGAAGCTAAACTGAATGAGGACATAGTATACACCAAGGTAGAACTACATGGGGTGCTGATTGAAGTTATGATTGATATGGGAGCGAACATTTCATTAATAGATAAATTAGAGTTGAACAGAATACAGGAGTTAAATATGGAAAAAATACCCACACTGTCATTAATAACATTGCCATTATAGGAGCGACCGGCAAACAAAACAAAACGATAAAACACCAAGTAAGTCTGAATGTTACGAGTATGGGAGTAGGAATTCCTATGGTGTTTCTGGTAGCCCAAGGGTTACCCTTTAAGGTGTTAATAGGGTGTGACACGCTACGGCGCCACTCAGCGATTATTAATTTGGCCAGTGGTAAAATGACACTGAGCACAGAAGGTTATGAATGGACTGCTGAGATAATAGGAAGCTCAAGAGCCCCTCAGTACAGGAATTCATACCACGTTAGGGAAATAATAAGGACATCCATAGGAGATAAAGAAATCGTAACAGAATCAGCGTTATGGCACGAAAAATTGCATGAAATATTGTCATTTCAAGGAAGGGGGTATACCAAGGCAATCAGTGTGGAACAAAAGAAATGAACAAAAGGTTAATGGACATATACAACAACTATCGTAAAGTATTTTCCAATTCTCCTGGAAAGGCAAAGAATTTCATATGCCAATTAAAATTCCATGACTCTGTCAACTTCAATAAGAAGTCATATCCTATTGCACAGTCATTAAAAGATGCCATCAGAAAAGAGATATCAAGGATGATTCAAGAAGATATTATAGAGAGAAGTAGTTCAACATATACCAGCCCCATCGTAGCAATACCTAAGAAAGATGGACAAGTGCGTTTGTGCCTCAATGCACGGGAAATCAATAAAATGATAGTTAATGATCATACCTCTCCAGGAGAGAGAGGAAACCATGAAGAAATTCCATGGTTGTAAATTTATGAGTAGTTGGGATGCTGTTTGCAGATACTGGCAGATAAGAGTTGCACCCGGACAGTCGCCAGTATGTCGCATTCATCTTCGAAGGAAGAAACTACCAATTTAAACGTTTACCTTTCGGGTTGGTTAATTCCGTAGCTATCTTCATCCAGTGCATGGACCAAATATTAGGAAAAGAAGCGTTAGAGTTCGCAACAGTGTATGTGGATGATATACTTATCACTTCTAAAATATGGAATGAACACTGTGCAGAACTGAATTAGTACTTAGGAAACTCCAGCAAAATAATATTACACTTAAGTTAAATAAATCAAAGTTCATAACTCAGGAACTACAATTTCTTGGGTTTATACTCTCTGAAACTGGGATCACGCCGTCGCCTGAGAAAGTAGAACTCATTCAAGGTTTTCCAATACCCAGAAAGATAAAACAATTACAATCATTTCTAGGGATTTGTAATTATTATCGAACATTCCAGCAAAATTATTCTGAATTGACAACTAAGTTACAACATCTACTTTCAATAAAGAACAAATGGAAATGGGATAAGGCTGAAAAAGATAACTTGATTTTAATCAAAACAAAATTCATAAACAGTGTTATGTTACACCACCCAGATTTTAACAAGAGAGTCTATTTAAATTGCGATGCTAGCAATGTTAGCTTAGGTGTTGAATTATACCAAGAAGACGAAGCAGGCAACCATTTAGTGATCAGCTTTGCTAGCAGAGTTTTGAGTGCTTGTGAAAGGAACTATACAGTAACCAAGAAAGAACTCCTCAGTGTGGTCTTCGCACATTTAAAATTCCATACTTATATTTTAGGATATCCGATAACAGTAAGATTGGATCATAAATCTATATCTTTTCTAAAAAGCTGTAAACTCAACCATGGCCGACTAACAAGGTGGATTCTCATACTGCAAGAATACAATATAAACTGGGAGTATGTACCTGGAAAACAAAATGTTGTGCCTGATGGGTTATCTAGAATCAATACCTTGAAAGGAACTTATGAATTAGAAAAAGAAAATATTGGATCATATACTGAAATCTAGAGAAGATTTAGAAGAAGTATTAAATCAAAGTCAAAGAACATCAGATAATTGACCTTAAATTGAAAGTAATTAAAGAAAGATTAGAAAATAATGATCCAACTATATTATCATTCTATTGTATCCATAATAATTTAATATTTACCTGTCCAACTTCCCAAAAACAGGACTGGAATTTATTTATTCCAAAGGGTGCTGAGTCATCTATAATATTAGAATATCATATAAGGTATGGGCACATGGGACCTCTCAAGGTTGTGAAAGCTTTAAGTGAACATGTATACATAAAGGGCATCAACAAGAAGATAAGACAAACAGTCAGAAAATGCACGATCTGTCAGATGGTAAAAGCAAATAATGAAAGGAAGGAGGGCGCTATGATAACCATCACTTAATCTTAATTTAGAAAAGCTACTTCTGGACATATGTGGCCCGTTTCCAAAGAGTGGGGGAAGAAGTAGATTCCGGTATATTGTGATAATATTTGATCATTTCTCAAAATTTTCTAAATTGTATCTTATAAGTAAGGCTACAATCCGTAAAATCCTAGAAATAATAATAACCAAGTACATTCCTGAGGTGGGGAAGCCAGAAACTATTGTGACAGACCACGGTACCCAATTCAAAGGCAAGAGGTGGAAAACTGAATTACTAAATAGGGGAATCAAAACATACAAGACGTCGGTGTATCACCCCAAAAGTAACCCTGCAGAACGAGTTCTCCGTGAAGTAGGTAGAATTTTGAGGACATTACGTTTCACTTACATTTATTTATATCACTTTATTTATTTTCACACTTTCGGCTGGTGCAGCCGGCATGTTGTTATTACCAACATACAATTTTACTCACCAGGGTCCAGATGTTCGAAACAGCGAATAGGGAAGTGCAGACTGGTTATTTAAGAAAATACAAATGAATTACTATCACACCTATTTTAATCCCTTTTTTCATATTACATAAGAAAACCTGAAAATAGCCCTTAACATCATTTCAAATTTTATATCAACAAATATTCCCCTTTCCTTCTTCTACTTGATTACAATCTTTCAGATAGGCAATAAAAACATTTATTATTCATGACTTTCCCTTTAGAATAGAAATAAATACATTTTATAACATAAGATGAATTCTCTATAACGTAAACCAGTGCTTAGAATTTTAGATTAATTAGGTACCCACACACACATACTCACGCAATTTCATTCATAGCCATCCAATTTTTGATTCCCCTTTTTAGCTCATATTTTCGTTTAGCATATGCAAATTGAATGATCATTTTTATAGATTTTGACTGTTATTTAGGTGTCTATTACTTAGCTGCTCATCCTCCAGTCGACTCCCCTTCTACCACGCACTAACTCATCGCCGAACTGTTAATTTATTGCCAATTTTACTCACTGTCTCTACTTGGTTTATTAAAATACTATTTGTGATTAAAATATGTCAAATTTTCACATCTCTTACTTGTTTTGCAGGCGAAAACGGTACACAGCCGGAGGCGAGCGGAACTGCTCACGTCCGCTGTGTTGATGTTAATTGCCGACTACTGAGACGAACTGCTTTATTTTCTGATGTGGAGAGGGTGTCACGTCACCAATCTTATTGTTTCAAGACTGTGACGACTCAAATATTAAGGCGAGGCAACCACGCACTGCATTCTTAAGTGACGTATTTTGCAGGCTTGGCCTGATGACATAATAGGTCAGAGTTCGTCTGGCGAAATCTAGTTGTTGTTTTGCACGTACACTGTTGACCTTGATACAATTCCTGCACTGAGCTTACTACGTCGTTACAAAACCTTACAAAACTTCACCATTATTAATTATGCTTTTGCATTCACAATAAAATTTATATTTGTTATTCCCCAAAACACTATAGGGACAGAATTGTACCGTTACAAGACCCCCTCAATGAGAGGTTTTATGCCGAAGCATAAAAACTCTCATTGACACATTCATACTTCCTAAAGGGATCAGCCAGGATATGTCGCCACAACCCCCTTTACGGTTTATATAAAAAAAATAGTTAACTTACCCCTTGGTCCAGTGATTGTGACAGCACCTGAATGACCTTACTGGACTTCTCTCTCGAGATCCCAACACCGCAAGGTCAGTCAGGCACTTGACGCTCCTGCTCTGACGCGCTGGCCAGCTCAGGACCGCTGCCACATCACCAGACTCTGAAACATCAAATTAAATCAAATAGTGGCCTTGTATAATACCATATCCCTAACTGATCTGTTTCCCGTTAGCTGTGTACTGGTTTGCGTTAAGAAGCACTGGTTTCCTTGATCTAGTAATATCTAACCTTATATCTATTACAGATACTTTTCATTTTCTTACTTCACTCCAAATATTCTATAAAATTTTCGATTCCAATCAACAATAATTAAGCCTTTCCCATTTTCAAGAAGAAGTATAAATCCCTACACTAACGCAATAATATTTCAAAACAATTAAATTCATTAATATAATTCTTATATAGAACAAAACACATTTAAATCAACTACATCAGAACAAATTATCTACTTGAAAATGTCATAATATTCCTCAATTCAAAACAAATCATTTAATTAGCTCATCAAATCCTCAACATAATTCATCTTAATATATTTACTAATTCGTTACTAATAATTTAGTAACCTCCTTCCACACACACTATGGCTCCCCTGGACTGTGGCGTCCAGTTGCTGCCAAAAGGACTGAAGTTAGGGAGGAATTCTGTCGTCTCCTGTCCTTGCTTCGGCATTACATTTAAAGTTCAGATATAATAATAACTGATTATATAATAACAACCTTAAAATGGGTCTATCACCCTTTTATTTGTTCCCACGCGAACGGGTGATATCTGCTGTTCCATAGTTCCGGGGAGTTCCCCTTGAGTCAATTTCAATTTCAAACCAATTTCACAGGCAACCAACCATGGTCAGTTTTACAATATCTGCCCACAGCTGGCTGTCGTCCAAAACCACTATTACTGCTGGTGAAACAGTAATCACCCGAAATGTGGGGAAATCTGTCATTAGCATGTTTTACAATTCATCATTTTTATACACTGTACGTATTAAATTCACATATAATATAATATTATATAAGGTTGGTGTACAGTGTATGTTACGCCCTATTTAGGCCTCTGATGATGGTAACATGCATCGATGTTACTCATCAACCCTTACCGCTATCTACAGTAACAACATGCCGTCACTGCAATAGCCTAGCTTATTACTAAACTTATGTCATTCTTCATTACTAATACCACATACCACAACTTATTCTCTCTCTGTTGTAACGTACTCGCTTTGATATCTGAATGAGTTTGAACATAAGGTGGATACTGTGAGTTAATTTTTATTCCATTTTGGCACTGTTTCCGAAAGTTTTGAATGGTTTTAATAAAATTTTTGTGACATTACTTTTTCTCAACTGAACGGTTTCCAATCGTTTTAACAATTAATTCATATGTTGTTATCCGGTTACTCTTAGTAACCAATAATTTTTATATCATTTTTTATTGGTGCTTCTATTTACTTTTGAGTATACAGGCTGTTTTTAATTATTATAAATTTATTTCTTATTTATAGAAAAATAATTCTTTTTAACTTTGGTTTATTATCCAATTCGATTTATATAAGGTTTTTCCGTTTATTTTCTCATAACCTTAGATATAGGTCTTTAATATTATTATTTCCTTTAATTGAATTTATATATTATTTATTAATTTCTTGTAGTATCCTTACACTGCACTATTTTCTTCTGCCATTTTACTCACACAGTATTATTTTATTTTTTATTATTATTTTATATTTAACTCTTTTATTTTTAACCCTGGGTTATCTTATATTCAAACATAATTATCCTATTAAATATAAAATTAAACCTAGGTACTAAATTTTAGTTGCCTACACAATACAAATCATACAATATTTAAACAAAACACATAATTAGTTAGTAGCAATACAGTCTACTATTATAATCCATTGTTTCTACATCTACAGCATAAGTCTGTGAGATGCTCCCTTCAAAGTCACTTATTTACTCACTGGGTACACTATAACTCACTTGGTACACTTTATATCAATTACGTATAGTTTATAATGTTTGGTGATATAAAGTAATTTATAGCTAGGTATATTATACCCATTTCTAACCTTTATGGTGGGGTAATTAAGTTATCATTTTTGGGACTGGGTTATGTAACATTACATAAAGCCCCCCCACTAGAACAAATTTATTTTCGTTTTACTTGTTTCCAAAATAAATTGTTGATTTCTTCAATTTTCATATCTGGTTTTATATCTCCATAATATCTTCCTTCATTTCAGACTGGTTATATTCCTGTTATTTGGTTAAATGGTAATTGCTATTTTCCTACTCAACTCTCTCTCTTTGGAGGCATATTCATCAATGATTTATTTCTCTGGGTAGTGGTACTTCCACATTTTACTTGATAAGGACTGGTCACACTAATCATAAAAAACTTGTTTTAACACTTATTTTCTTATTTACTTCTATAAATTCGCTTTCTCAATTAAGCTTCTGTCTGCTATCTTACTTCTATTTTCTTCATCTATACTTCTGGAATCTAATATCACTCTTTTCAGCTATTTTATAATTATTATCCCTTAAATATTCAATTTCCCTAACATTTTTCCCTATCCTGTGCGGTGGTTCAGTTCGGGTGGCCACCTTTGGGTCCATAACTCCGCTGTCCATCCTTACACCTTCTGAGACCAGGGGAACATCATCCCTACTCAGGAAAATTATTGCCGGAACATTTCTACGGTCAATTCGTTATAATACAAAGATTACAAGTAGTCGATTAGCGACTAATACTAAACACTTTTGGGATTCTTCCTACTGTAGCTGTTTGCATTTAATTATATATTTCTTCTTCTTCTTGATTCCTTCTTCTTTTCCATTAACTAATAGCATATAACATTATTGATAGGCATTATTTTAAAATCCTTTTAACTTTCCTTCTTGTGACATATTTTCTCCATATCATTTCTTCTTATATCATCTTCAATTCCGAGAAATTCTAATTATTGTTGTATTAATTGTCATCCTCCTTCAGCTTCATTGTAGTCATTAAATTATTCTTTATTCTTCTTTTCTGAGCACATTACCATCAATTGTTTTTATTTATTTATTTATTCTTCTGTTGTTACCATAAAAATATTATTCTTTATCATTCCATTTTAAATCAGTTCTTTATAAATATTATTTAATCATCTGTTATCTTTTTCTTGGTGGTTTGTTGTTTGTTAAATCAAATTATATCTTTCGAAATATTTAAAGTAAGTGGTACTTACATACTTTTTATTAAATCATATTGTTACGACGGTCTACTCGATCGTCGTAGGTACAGTGGAAACAAAATAAGTACAAGACACCAATTAAGTCACTAATCACACCTTTAATTGTTATAGTAGAACAGTTCGTAATTAACAACACAGTGTCTACAACAAATCAAATGAAATTGTTCATACGCAATAAAATGTCCACTAATATTAAAACTCAACTGTATTACAATTATACCATCTGAATATAAAACGCAACACTTCACTAATAACTACTTGAACGTACACCGTAATAACTCGAACCGCACAGTCAAAAATCTCGCATTGAACTGAAAACTAAGGCCGCGACGCGATGTATTTATAGTTACGCTCACACACCAGAAGCTTCCAAACTGCGTCTTATCTCTCGCGAACTACGTAAATTGCTACGGCCTTGACACAGTCCGAGCGCCCGAGCGGAGCCTGGCACAGTCGAGAAAATTCTCGCAAAATGCGTTTAGTAGCACGTACACCACACGCTTACATCGAGATCTTTCTGGCGCATTCGATAAACGCGTAGATTGTTCTGTGCTGTCGTAGCACTGCCCCCTCCTTAAGCCTGTTCGTCCCAAACTGGCAAAGCGTCTCTAAATTTGTATTTAGCCAGGCGATCTAGGTGGACGACCTTGAACTTTCGCTGTCCTTCCTGTTGAATCCGATAAACAACATCGTTAATCCTTTTTTTTACAGTGTAGGGTCCTTCCCAGTTAGACTGAAGCTTAGGTGAGCGACCACGACGGCGCTTTGGATTGAACAACCAGACCTGATCTCCTTCTTGGAAACCCACACTATTGCTGCGAATGTCATACCGAGTTTTCATTTTATCACTGGCAATCTTGAGCCGTCCTCTTACCAAGCGATTCATTTCTCGCAGTTGGTTTTCTAATTGCGAGGAATAGTTCTTTGGCTCTTGGGACTGAGTCTCAGGTGATCCAAACATCAAGTCCCCAGGAAGACGAATCTCCCGCCCAAACACCAATTTTGCTGGAGTCATGCCGGTTGTGTCATGTACTGATGACCTATACGCCATAAGGAATAGTGGTATACGTTGGTCCCAGTCTGTTTGGTTCTCGTCAATAACTTTCGAAAGATGCTGCTCAAGTGTCCTGTTGAATCTCTCAACCATCCCGTCCGACTGAGGATGCAGAGGCGTTGTCCTGGTCTTTCGAATTCCCAGTAGACGGCATAATTCTTTAAACACTCCTGATTCGAAATTTCTCCCTTGATCCGTATGGATTTCCATAGGGGCTCCATAACGGCAACAGAAGTTGTGAACTAACTGCTTTGCCACAGTGGTAACCTCCTGATTTGGAATTGTGTATGCTTCCACCCACTTAGTAAAGTAGTCACCTACAATCATGATGTACCGGTTTCCATCGTCAGTAACTGGGAATGGTCCAGCAATGTCTATGGCAATTCTCTCGAAAGGTTGTCCAACGTTATACTGTCTCATTTTTCCCCTGCTTCTGGTTTGTGGGCCCTTGCTTGCAGCACATATTTCACACGTCCGAACCCATTCCTCTACGTCGTGGCGAAGATGAAGCCAATAGAATCGCTTCCGTATTTTGTCAAGGGTTTTGTTAACGCCAAGATGGCCTCCAGATGTTCCATCATGCATCTCCTTCAAAACAGACTGCACTTTACTTCGGGGAACTACCAACTGCATGACCACGTCTCGTCCATCTGCACTTTCCCAAGCCCTTTTCAGCAATCCGTTTTCTAAGGTGAGAGATTCCCATTGTGCCCAGTAGCCCTTCAGCACTTCGGAACCATGGCAGATATCTTGCCAATCCGGGCGGCGACCTTCCTCTTTTGCTGTCAAGATCGGTCCAATGTCTTCATCAGTCATCTGTTCTTGTCGACAGTCTTGTGTTGTCCAGCCATCAGCCAGGAAATCTACAGTGATGGCTTGAACATGTTCGCTTGAGTTTTGTTTTTCCTTTCTGTGGCAATGTCGGTAGTCTTCCGGGCACGGTCTTCGTGATAAGCCATCTGCATTACCGTGCAGGCGCCCCCGCCGATGTTGTACCTTGAAGTTGTACTCTTGCAGACGTTCGAGCCACCATGCCAACTGTCCTTCTGGATTTTTAAATCTCAAGAGCCATGCAAGTGCAGCATGGTTGGTACGTAGTGAAAACTCTCTCCCATAGAGGTATTTATGGAAGTGCTCCAAAGCTCTGACAATTGCCAACAACTCTCTTCTTGTAACACAATAATTTCTCTCTGGTTTAGAAAGCGTCTTGCTGTAATATGCTATTACTCGTTCTTCACCGTTCTACACTTGAGACAAAACTGCTCCTAGACCAGTATTGCTTGCGTCTGTGTCTACGATGTACTTCCCTTCGGAAGCTGGAAAAGCGAGAATTGGCTGCGAACATAATGCAATCTTCAACGTTCTAAATGCTTGTTCACACTCTCTCGACCATTGGAAGTTTTGTTTATTTTCCGTTAGCTCATGTAGTGGTTTAGCAATAGTAGCGAAGCCTTTCACAAAACGTCGGTAATATGAGCATAACCCCAGGAAACTCCGAACTTCATGTTTATTCTTCGGAACTGGCCAGTCTCTTACGGTGTATACTTTATTAGGATCCATGCTAACGCCCGCTGCCGAAACCAGATGGCCCAAATACTGTACTTCCTTCTGGAATAGAGAACACTTCTTCGGGCTCAGCTTCAGTTGTGCACCGTGAATTCTAGTTAGAACTTCCTTAAGGTTTTCCAAATGATCTTTGAAAGTCTTCCCGATCACTATGACATCGTCTAAGTAAACAAGGCAAGTTTTCCACGTCAGGCCTCGGAGTATCAGGTCCATCAATCTCTCAAATGTTGCCGGTGCATTACAGAGTCCAAATGGCATGACGTTAAATTGGAATAAGCCACTTGGGGTCGAGAAAGCGGTCTTTTCCTTGTCTTCTTGATGAAGACCCACTTGCCAATATCCACTCTTCAGGTCCAATGTGGAAAACCACTGTGCTTCGGACAACGTGTCGAGTGTATCGTCAACGCGAGGTAATGGATAGCAGTCTTTCTTTGTAACGTCATTTAACCTCTGGTAGTCTACGCAGAAACGCAATCCACCATCCTTCTTCGCTACCAGCACTACAGGGGAAGACCAAGCACTTGACGAAGGTTCAATTACTCCCTCTGTCAACATGTCCTGTACTAACCGAGACATCTCCTCTTGTTTAGATAATGGAGGCCTTCTAGGAGGTTGGCGTATCGGTGTTGTGTCCCCGGTATTGATGCGATGTTGCACAAGAGAGGTTCTTCCCAGTGACTGTCCCCGAACTGCAAAACAATCTTTGAATTCGTGTAAAAACTGTCCGAGTTCTTTTACCTCACCACTTGAGAGGTCGTTAGAAGATCTGTTCAATAATTCTTGCAGTTCCTCTGGTAATTTAGAAGTATCCGAAGAACTGGGTCTTCGTTGCGTTATTCCGGCTACCCAGGCCACAGGAGTCAATTTGCCTAGGAGCGTATTGCTTTGTAAAGTGATAGCTTGATCCAAAATATTCGCCACTCTAATAGGTACATTTCCGGTTTCGTCAGGTTTTACTAAACTTCTGGCAATTAGTATGCCCGGTGTGCTGACTACCTGGGGTTCGAATATAGAGCACCGATTGCCCCTAGTATCTACCGCAGTTCTAACCATGATGATCTTTTTGGAGTTTGGCGGAACAGTTACGGCCACTTGGTTTATGACGTCCATCGATTTTTCTGCTGTTGTCATTGTTGATAGCATTACCTCTTCGCCTCCGATTCTCAAGACATTGTTTTTGAAGTCGACTATAAATCCGTATGCGTTCATAACGTCCACACCAAGAATTGCTTCATCCACAATGTCTGCAACAAGTACTTGATGATTAAACTCAAGTCTACCGAGGCGTAGGTGTATCTCCACTTTTCCATACACTTTTACAGGCCGTCCAGTAGCTGTTCGCAAGCTGCAAGAGCACCAGATTGGCTTGAGATCTTTCACCACGTCGGGGCGCACAATAGAAACTGTTGCGCCTGTGTCAACTGTAATCGAGGTTGGCCTTTCTTGAACAAATCCAGTAACTACCAAGCTCCCGGTGTTTTTCTGAAGCGTAGAAATTGCGTATTCTCTAGGGGCTTCGTTCCTCAGTTAGTCAGCACACGCCCCGTTGCACCGACTATTGCTCGTTTCCCTGCTGCTGAATTCTAACCCGACAATCTCGTTGTAGATGTCCAGGTTTCCCACATCGATAACACTTCGGTCTTCCATCCTTTCTTATTTTATTCTGTGGCACCGACCGTCGAGTCTCTGTTCCTTGTTCTTCTTCCTCATCGTCTGTGCCGTCTCGATCTTTTAGCTCGCGCACTTTATGACTTGTCCAACAAGACGCTGATTTGGCGGCCTCAAATTGCAAAGCATGTACCAGGGCGTCCGCACTGTTCTGGTGTCTTGCCATTCGTAACACTTGCTGTAGTTCGTTATCTCGGACACCGGCAGTAAATGTCTGCATCGCAAAACGCGTTCGAAAATCTTCTGGTGCTTCAGGATAGGTCAGTCTAATTAGTCTGTCGATACTTGCTTCAAACTCTTGAAGACTTTCCCCGGAATGCTGTCGCCTTGCTCTCAACTGGGTGCAGTACACATCTCGCAAATGTTTATCACCATACCGTAATTCCAGAGCTTTTATCAACTCGGCATAGGTGTTCTGGCTGTCAGGTGGCACTTTCTGTAGTAGTTCTGCCGCGGGTCCTTTTAATGCAAGAACAAGTGAAACAGCCTTGTCTTTTTCTGTCCAATTATTTGCGCATGCAGCAGCTTCAAATTGGAGGAGGTACGTTGCCCAGCGAGTGCTTCCGTCAAAGGTTGGAGCTTTGACATGAACTGTCCCTACTGCAGGCAAAGTGACTTTCTCTGTTAACTTATTTTCTGTCTTGATCACTGGTACAGTCTGTTCAGAAATTTGTTTTGGTTGAATCTTCATGCACTGTTCAACTTCAATTTTAATTTGTTCTCTTATGTTTGCCATTGAGTTTTCTACTGCAGATATTTTTGTTGCCATAACTTCTTCCACAGTCAAGACAGATTTTTCTACTTTAGCTATTTTATTTGACATGGATTCTTCTACGTCAGATATTCTGGTAATCTGATTGTTGAGCTCACCTCGTAATTCACCTACGTCACCACGTAGGAGACCCAATTCTGCGGTAGTATGTTCTTGCATCTGCTTTTGTTCATGAATTAATGCTTTGATGTCATCTGCCTCCTGCTTGCGTTTTTCATCCTGTCGTTTTTCTGCTTCTCCCGCCACCTGTCTGCGTTTCTCATCCTGTCGTTTCTCTGCTTCTTCCGCCTCCTGTCTGCGTTTCTCATCCTGTCGTTTCTCTGCTTCTTCTCTTTCTTGTATTCGTTCTTCTTTTTGTCGTCTTTCTGTTTCTTCCGCCTCCTGTCTGCGTCTTTCCTCTGCTTTCTCTGAATCCTGTCGTCGTCGTTCTTCTGTCTGCAACAACAGCGCCTGGAAATTTTCCATCATCTGACTGGCATCCATTGTTTTTCGATTAATTACGAATTACACTCGTCTTGTACAAAGTATCCACTGTTTCCATTGTTAACCGTTCTATCCCAGTTCTGACACCACTGTTACGACGGTCTACTCGATCGTCGTAGGTACAGTGGAAACAAAATAAGTACAAGACACCAATTAAGTCACTAATCACACCTTTAATTGTTATAGTAGAACAGTTCGTAATTAACAACACAGTGTCTACAGCAAATCAAATGAAATTGTTCATACGCAATAAAATGTCCACTAATATTAAAACTCAACTGTATTACAATTATACTGTCCGAATATAAAACGCAACACTTCACTAATAACTACTTGAACGTACACCGTAATAACTCGAACCGCTCTGTAAATATATCGCACTAATACTCTCGAACCGCACAGTCAAAAATCTCGCATTGAACTGAAAACTAAGGCCGCGACGCGATGTATTTATAGTTACGCTCACACACCAGAAGCTTCCAAACTGTGTCTTATCTCTCGCGAACTACGTAAATTGCTACGGCCTTGACACAGTCCGAGCGCCCGAGCGGAGCCTGGCACAGTCGAGAAAATTCTCGCAAAATGCGTTTAGTAGCACGTACACCACACGCTTACGTCGAGATCTTTCTGGCGCATTCGATAAACGCGTAGATTGTTCTGTGCTGTCGTAGCAATATTGTTCCTGAATAAATACTTAGTAAGTTGTTCTTACAGTTTTTTGGAATTTTGGGATTTTAGTCTTTTTATTTTAAATTATATTGTTTCGAAATAACTTGAGTAAGTTGTCCTTACGTGCTTTTTGAATTTTGGGGTTTTAGTCTTTTTATTTTAAATTATATTGTTTCGAAATAACTTGAGTAAGTTGTCCTTACGTGCTTTTTGAATTTTGGGGTTTCTCTTTCCAATGGGTTGCCTGGTCGGTTTTCAAAAATTCAGTCCCCTTTTCTGGTTGGTTATTATTTAGGTTAACCATGGTCCATTAACTCAGGTACTCCATTTTCTGGGGTGTTCGTAATTAATTCTCTCCTTGATAATCTTCTTACCATCCTGCTCTCCCACTTTTCTGCTATGAAACCTTCATTTAAGTACTGGTCTTCCGTCATTGTTAGTTCCTTTTTTACTAACAGGTATTGCACCTCCTCTGACATAACATATTCACTCATTTTTAATATCACGCCATTCTCTTTGACCTCTGTATTATTTACCCAACGTTTTGCCGATATATTTCGTATTAAAAATATAGCTGATGTTGTCAGATACTCTTTGACCGTGGCTATATTTAAGTAATATTTAAATTTATTTAAGTTTTTCTTTATTATTTTATGGTGGTTTACCTTGGCCATTTTTATAAAGTTTTTTCTATGATTCATACTTTTACTTAACTCCCTTCGCTCATTAATGGTGATGTTAAATGCACTAATTAATCCACCCTTCCTCATCTCCAATTCTTCTTGCGTATTCAGTATTTTCTTTCTACCTATTTTTCTTATTTTCTTGATATTCTCTTCCATAGTTTGAATATCCTTTGTTGTGGTTCCTTTTATTTTCAGAGAATATTACATCTTGGTATTCTCTAATTTCTATTTCCTTCCTGCTTTCTTCTGTATTCGAATTTACTTTAAGATCTTCGGAAGTGCTGTCTAATGTTTCATCCAAATTCTTGAAATCACTGTTCATTTGCTTATTTGTCTTTCCCTTGTATGTATCTGCTTTTTGGCTAAGTGTGTTACTGATCATGTCAATCTTCTCATGAATTTGTTTTATATTTTTAGTACTTTCTTCAAATTTTGCGTTCATATATTCCCTTTGTCCGTTAATAGTTTCTTTCAATTCGTGATATTGTTCATTCATGGTTTGTTTAATATTTCCATGAATGGTCTCAATTTTCTCATTGGTTTGTTTATTTTGTTCCTTCGAAATTTCCTCCTGTTTCTTAAAATTTTCCTTATTTTCATCATTGGTTTGCTTTGAGTTTTCCTCCTGTTTCTTAAAATTTTCATCTATTTTATCAAATTTCTCGGCTATAAATCTCATCATGTCTTGCCAATTTGGTTCTCTCCTGGCTTCCGCTTTGTCTGGTTGGTCCCCTTGGGCATCCTTTTCAACTATTTCCTTTTCTGTGTTCATAATTGCTTCAGTTTCTTCTTTATCACCCATTGGTTGTTCCATTTCACTGTCTGTAAATATTTCTATCTCTCGTTCCTGTCCACCTTCTTCCTTCTCCTTTTCTTCTGTTCTCTTCTTCGATCTGCCTCTGGTATTATGCATTTCTTGTTTTCTCATAACTGCCGACGATAATTAGGTTTTTTGTTATATTATTTTGTTAAGTATCTCAAAATTCTTTTCTAATTACAGCCCTTTTACGTTGAGCGCCAATCTGTAACGTGATCGTTCTGAGGTACCTTCCGAGGAGTCTTTGGATGTGACCTATTGTGTGCTCGTCTTATTTAATTACGCCCC
Source organism: Magicicada septendecula (assembly GCA_034769895.1). Taxonomy (NCBI): domain Eukaryota; kingdom Metazoa; phylum Arthropoda; class Insecta; order Hemiptera; family Cicadidae; genus Magicicada; species Magicicada septendecula. The sequence continues at coordinate 158,679,574 of CM068372.1, forward strand.
ACGTTGGGCGCCATTCTGTAACGTACTCGCTTTTTAGGTGTGACTTCCGTCTTATTCAAGCCCCAATGTTGGGTTTGCCAATTTGTAACGTAATCGCTTGTATCTCGTGAAAGTATCTTGTTATTAATTTAAGCTTTCCCAATTAAGCCCCAAAGTTGATTTCGCCAATTTGTAACGAGATCTCTTTTTATGAGGTATAGAGTTATTTTTTGAAAGTCTCGGAGCGGTCAGAGTACCTTTTTGCGATCATCACTTATGAATTATAATTATTAATGTTCAAATCAATTGGATTTGATGTTTACCAAACGAAACAGAAATCGAGTGTGTGTGATTTGGTAGAGATTAAGGAAGTTGTTTAATCTTAGTTAGAAGAGAGAGTAAGAACAATTTTGTTACACCCAGATTATACAATTTCTTATTTTTAAATATTCGCTGTTCATAAGATCAGCTGATTTTGACATCAACCTCAAAATGTTAGGTTAAACAAACACCACTGTTCGGTGATACTCCCCTGTGGAACGTCCTCTTCTTGGCTTCCTGAAAATCTACAACAACTACCCTCTACAATAAAGAATACACGTTTGAATATTTAACATAAAATATTCAGAGTATTTATTTATGTAAATCACTGATTTCCTCTTCTTCCAGTACACAAGTATTATAATCGATCTTTTCAGTCAACAATACATTGGATCGATTTATTTAGGTAAACATTTGAATTATCATAAAATATATTTTTTATGATTTTATAATTTTATCCTTGATTAGACATTAAACAACATATAATTCGTTTTATTAATTTCCCCAGGGTTAAGGGTAAGTTCTTTGTGTTATGAGACGGTCAGAAATGAATAATTATATACTACGCTTTACACGATAAAAATAATAAATTTCGAATTTTTGGTTTATTTCGTAGTATGTAGTTCCGGATTTGTCCGCAAGAGTGCAGATTATTTCTTTATTATACACATCGAATCATTTACGAAATATTGGAACTGCACAACGATTTGATATGAGGTTTTCTTGGTTAATAATTATTAATAACGTTTATATTACCTCTTTCCTCGAAGTTTTTACTTGAATGGAGCTGTTTCTAGTGTTGTAGTTCTAGTTGTTTTGTAATTTCGTTGAATGTCCATAAGATACAATCTCGCAAAAAATCTCGAAGTGCTGTTTAACTAGGCCAGATCTGGTAATTGGTTATTTCACTTTTTTATCGGGTAAAGCACGTTATAGTTGATATCTGAAGGAGTTTGAACATAAGGTGGATACTGTGAGTTATTTTTATTCCATTTTTGCACTGTTCCGAAAGTTTTGAATGGTTTTAATAAAAATTTTGTGACATTACTTTTTCTCAACTGAACGGTTTCCAATCGTTTTAACAATTAATTCATATGTTGTTATCCAGTTACTCTTAGTAACCAATAATTTTTATATCATTTTTTATTGGTGCTTCTATTTACTTTTGAGTATACAGGCTGTTTTTAATTATTATAAATTTATTTCTTATTTATAGAAAAATAATTCTTTTTAACTTTGGTTTATTATCCAATTTGATTTATATAAGGGTTTTCCGTTTATTTTCTCATAACCTTAGATATAGGTCTTTAATTTTATTATTTCCTTTAATTGAATTTATATATTATTTATTAATTTCTTATAGTATCCTTACACTGCACTATTTTCTTCTGCCATTTTACTCACACAGTATTATTTTATTTTTTATTATTATTTTATATTTAACTCTTTTATTTTTAACCCTGGGTTATCTTATATTCAAACATAATTATCCTATTAAATATAAAATTAAACCTAGGTACTAAATTTTAGTTGCCTACACAATACAAATCATACAATATTTAAACAAAACACATAATTAGTTAGTAGCAATACATCTACTATTATAATCCATTGTTTCTACATCTACAGCATAAGTCTGTGAGATGCTCCCTTCAAAGTCACTTATTTACTCACTGGGTACACTATAACTCACTTGGTACACTTTATATCAATTACGTATAGTTTATAATGTTTGGTGATATAAAGTAATTTATAGCTAGGTATATTATACCCATTTCTGACCTTTATGGTGGGGTAATTAAGTTATCATTTTTGGGACTGGGTTATGTAACGTTACACTGTTGACACCTAACAACCCCCCAAAATCACCCTTTTATTTTGCACAATAACATAATATAACATAATAAACATTAACCTTGAACATTAACATTGCTACATTTAACTAAACAATTCGCCTTTAAATAATTTGTATAGAAAATTATAAATATTACAACTTGAACTTTCTATTAACTCTTTTTATATCAACCTTTAATTATTTATCATTTATTGTACCATTAAATTCTCCACAAATTCAAATCTAATATCAACATTCATTTTACATCACATTTCATTTATTATTACATTTCAACTATGAAATTCTATTTAACATTTTCATCATTAATTGGTTTGGGTGATTCTCCATCATTCACAATGATTTGATTTATTAAATGGGCATTTAATATAACCTTACCCACCTTCGTCCTTCTAACAACCACTAACAGATTTGCATAGGGTGACACCAATCTCTCGATAATAACCCCCACCTTACCCACCTTCGTCCTTCTAACAACCACTAACAGATTTGCATAGGGTGACACCAATCTCTCGATAATAACCCCCTTCCACACTTTATCTACTCTACTTATATCATTCTGCTCTTAGAATAAAATACCTAATACCCTCTTTGTACCTAGGATGTGTTTTCCCGAACCTGCAATTCCATTCATACCCTTTTGCCCTCCACATAATCTCGGCAAGCACTCTTCGAAACTTCTCCATGCGAAACCTGCCACAACGACGTACGTTGATCACTCCCTACACACCACCCTCACTACAAAATTTCACCATCACCTATTTACTCTCCATTTACATCACTCACTTTCTCTACATATATGCACTCCCACTACTGTGTCCCTACTACTGTACTACCCTGTTTCTGTATTACTTGTATTTCAAAATGCTTATTCTGTCTAACACCCATTTAAAATAATTTTGATTGACTCAAATGCCTTATTGAAATAATCATCACCTAAACTCCATCTTTTCAACACTTTACATTAATATGCTCATTGAAAATTACACTAGAAAATTCATCACTTACCTCATAATAACAGTATAACTCAACACCTAAACATATTGTATGTTTAATCATTTACTATTCATTATAGAATCTAAATCTCAGAAAATCATTTAACTTCATCATCAAAATTCCTTTATACAAAATTAATTAATTACTCTCCAATTATATAATTCAATCAGTTGAAAATTTCACAATTACTCTCATCACTAACTTATTTAGTCTGAAAAAATGTTATAATTATTATTAAATCAATTCCTATTACTTACATACATGGTTTACCTAAAATATAATGCACAACATACTGTAATACACAAATACATTTGACATCAACACACAAAAGAATATACAATCCAAATTGTTATCTGTTATCATTTACCATAAATCATTTCACAATACAGTCCATGTCGAAACCACATTATTCACATAATTAAATGTTCATGAACAATAAAACATTTACCCTCTATCATCGAATAACAATCTGATCTTACAACTACAAAAATCATTTTTTATTAGATACATTATATTATTACTATCAACATAATGATTATTTAATTTTTCATATTCTTCCACAATACCAACAGGATTATTCCATATTATTATATCATATAACGTGTCACCATAAAGTATAGTCATGTCGCCTTTAGTATAATCTGTCACAACCAGGTAAGTTATAAATTCATCATCAACAACATCATCATCTACTGCTGCTATCTCAGCTTCAACACAAGGTAAAATTTCAATATAATTATTCACTCTCTCTATACCCAACTTTTCTACTAATTCTTTATAATTTCTACCAACCTTAAATAATTCTATCTCCCCATCAACACACAACTCTCTTTCAAAATATCTCCCATCATAACTCCCTATCACACTTTTTCTACTAACCCATGCAGAAGGTACTACAATTTTATTACTGCACCATCTACCAGATGCACAAAAAATCAAGGGACAATTATTTGTAGACCATACGTCTCCCAAATACACTCGTGAAGCATTTTCTTCACCCACAACCACAACACCACGGGAAAATTTTACCCTCTGCAACCCCTCTACCTGTAAACTCTCTCTACACTTTCTCTCTAACTCATCAACACTTTTTATCACTTCATTCTCAAATTCTACTCCCACTAAAACTTCATCAGCACTCTCAATATTCACAACCTTATTCTCTAACCCCATATTTTTAATTATATTATCATTTTTCTCATCCCTACTTACCGTATTATGTGTTAACTGATCGTCTTTATATTTGTTTAATTGTTCGGTCTCTTTACCACTTTCTACCCCCACTATAATCTCATAATTGTAATTAACATCATTACAACCACTTACCTTATTTAATTCACCTGTATCCTCCTTTAATCGATATCTATCTCCTTCCCACTTCTCATCTTGTTTATCAAGAACATCCTTTAGTTTATTAAAACCCTTATCTATCAGTTCCTTCCTTTCATCTAATACTGTTTTTAACTCGTCAAATTTATCATTGAAATTACTTTTTTGTTCATCCATTTTAATATCCCTAACATAAAAACGACCGATTAATTTATCAAATTTTGCCTCTATCATGCTATACAAACGTTTCAACATCTCATCTGTATCAGATTTTTTACTTTGGACTGGTGTTGATTGGTGTTCAACGTTTTCCATTATTTTTGATGCAGTTTCGCTTAATTCAACATTTATTTGACTTTCTGTCTGGTTGTCAGTGAAGCTGACTTCATTGTTAATGTTTTCATTTGTACTCATTTTGCTTATTTCTAGTACACGTATGTAAATACTATTATAACATAACCCTATCTGTACGTCTATTGTCACGTACCTCAAAATTTTGTTACTTCAAATAACCGTTCTGCTCTTCCCCGTAGGCATGTATTTATATAATTTGTTTATATAAATGTCCCAGTTCGGGCGCCACCTGTTATGTTTCACTTACATTTATTTATATCACTTTATTTATTTTCACACTTTCGGCTGGTGCAGCCGCCATGTTGTTATTACCAACATACAATTTTACTCACCAGGGTCCAGATGTTCGAAACAGCGAATAGGGAAGTGCAGACTGGTTATTTAAGAAAATACAAATGAATTACTATCACACCTATTTTAATTCCTTTTTTCATATTACATAAGAAAACCTGAAAATAGCCCTTAACATCATTTCAAATTTTATATCAACAAATATTCCCCTTTCCTTCTTCTACTTGATTACAATCTTTCAGATAGGCAATAATAACATTTATTATTCATGACTTTCCCTTTAGAATAGACATAAATACATTTTATAACATAAGATGAAATCTCTATAACGTAAACCAGTGCTTAGAATTTTAGATTAATTAGGTACCTACACACACATACTCACGCAATTTCATTCATAGCCATCCAATTTTTGATTCCCCTTTTTAGCTCATATTTTCGTTTAGCATATGCAAATTGAATGATCATTTTTATAGATTTTGACTGTTATTTAGGTGTCTATTACTTAGCTGCTCATCCTCCAGTCGACTCCCCTTCTACCACGCACTAACTCATCGCCGAACTGTTAATTTATTGCCAATTTTACTCACTGTCTCTACTTGGTTTATTAAAATACTATTTGTGATTAAAATATGTCAAATTTTCACATCTTTTACTTGTTTTGCGGGCGAAAACGGTACGCAGCCAGAGGTGAGCGGAACTGCTTACGTCCGCTCTGTGTTGATGTTAATTGCCGACTACTGAGACGAACTGCTTTATTTTCTGATGTGGAGAGGGTGTCACATTACCAATCTTATTGTTTCAAGACTGTGACGACTCAAATATTAAGGCGAGGCAACCACGCACTGCATTCTTAAATGACGTATTTTGCAGGCTTGGCCTGATAACATAATAGGTCAGAGTTCGTCTGGCGAAATCTAGTTGTTGTTTTGCACGTACACTGTTGACCTTGATACAATTCCTGTACTGAGCTTACTACGTCGTTACAAAACCTTACAAAACTTCACCATTATTAATTATGCTTTTGCATTCACAATAAAATTTATATTTGTTATTCCCCAAAACACTATAGGGACAGAATTGTACCATTACAACATACTGTCACGAAGAACATCGGGACTGGAGCAAATATGTCGAAGCAGCGGAGACATTCCTCAACCTGGCACACCATGAGACTATAGGAGCCAGTCCATACCAAGTCATGTTTAACTGACCACCACCAAGAGAAATAACGTTATTAATAGAATTTCCTCTAACGGAGAAGAAGGAATTAGCCATTGTAGAGATACACAATAGAGTTTTACACAAAGCCGAATTACTGAAGAGAAAGGAAGAAAAGAATAAAACTAAGATTTTAAAATACAACGTGGGAGAAAAGGTGTTACTGAAAAGCAGGCATTTGCCTAGTTCTGCAGAAGGAATAGCTAAAAAATGTCATATATTGTTGTATACAGGACCGTACAGTATAACCCGAGATAAAGGGAATAATACCTATGAACTGACCATTCCAGAAACTAGTAAAGTAAAGGGCGTGTACAATCAAGCTGAAATTAAAAAATACTATGAAAATTAAGAGAAGCACTTGTTATATAAATCAGCTTATTTAAGTAATCAGTTTATTACTGAAATAACCCGTTTTCAGGGGGGGGGTATTATGTTACATGATATTTTTCCCATCATCTTGTTGTATGATTGCCTAAGTAAAGATATTTACAAACCCTAGGAAAGTACCAGAAAACATAAAGTAGCTTAAATGACTACTAATTATAGGTTTTATAATAATGATTAATAATAAATAATGTTTTAATAATTATGTTTTGAACTATTAAAGTTAGTAAGACTAGAAGGACAATGTTTTGTAAATACTTAACATGTTAATACTTATCCCACTATGTGTGTGAAAGTTGAGATTGACTCATAAGTTCAATAAGAGTTGTGATATGTTTATAATGGAAGTAGTTAATAGTAAAGAATGTTAGAATAATTATGTTTTGAGATATTAAAGTTAGTAAGTAAGGAGGACAATGTTTTGGGAACTACTTACCATGTGAATACCAATTTTATTATGTTTGTAATAACTGGAATGGATCCATAAGTTTAATAAGAATTGCAATATGTTTCATAATAGTTGTTAGTAATTAATTGTTTGATAATATATGCTGTAATATTATTTAAACAAATGTTAATGTTAATGGAAGGGTAAAAAATTATAATAATAGGGATATTTGTGAAACTAGGTATGTTAAGCCTATATAGTTAAGGAATTTGGAAAAGAGTTTATAGTAAAACTAGAATAATTAATGTCATGTTGAATTATGTTATTACTGATTGTATCTAATAGTTTTAGTAAAGTGAAGGGTATAAAAAAGAACTAATTATAAATAATTTTGTACAAATAGTTAAAAGTGTAAACTAGTAACTCTGGAATGGAACTAATCAAAAGTGATATCAAAACAATCAGTGTTCCATCAGAAATTCAAAGATATCTTGAAGATCAAACACCATATAAAAAAAAAGTTATAACAATTTTAAGAAAATTGTATGTAAGATGTTGGAAGTTTGTTTATTTTGAGGCTCAGAGAGAAACATAGTAACTCAAGATGATACAGTTTAAACCAATGAAAGCTAAGTTATAGGCCTTAGCAACAGACATGTTATAAAAATAATTAAAAATGCTATTATTAGAACTGAACGAGAAAGGATGATATAAAAAAACGAGACACCAATCTAAAATATTTCGAGTGTAATAACAGTTAATATAATTAAAGTTAAATCATTTTAAAGATCGAATGTTTAGAAGAAAGAAGTAAACCATTATTCGAAAGAAGGAAGCTGATTAACATAGGAAGAAATAAATTCAACGTATCCAGGAAGGGAAGTATTTTTGCTAATAACTAAACTGAAGAAGTTACCTTAGTGTCCCAAGTTTACACTTGACAAAGAAACTGTTTACACTTTTTTATTAAAATTATATTTTAACTTTCACTTGGAAAATAATTAATAAACAGTCTTATTTTCATGGTAAAAACTATTAATGTATGGTAATATGACCTTTTAAAGTGTATTAAACATTGAAAATACGTAGTTCAACATAACCTAAAGACACTGAACATTGTAAAGTTAGTAATAAACTCTTGTTAAGACACTCTGTATTTAATTCTAAGTCCATGTATTTTGGTACTTTTCCGAAGATCATTGTAGTTTATATCGTAGCCAAAAGGACCTAACGTAAAACAGTTTTAAGTGTATCTTATTTAACAATTATTAAAACGCAAATATTGTATACCCTGGGAGGTGGGAGTAACTGCTGCCATTCTGAGCAAATATAAAGAACAGCCGGCAAGACTTTGTTAATAACTATATCTTTCTTTTACCAACATTTAATAAGGAGAATAAAGGATTTGAGTTAAATAACACCATATAAAAGGTTTTCTTTTCTTTCCTTAGTTGATAGTTTTATGTATATGATATTATGTATAACATATGATCGAATGTAAATTTTTTATCAACTGGCATAGGTTGGTAACACTCCCGACAAGAAAAGTATGGCACAAGATTTAAATCTGCCTTACTGAGAATTAGTATTCATAGTATTATATTAAATAAAAGATATAAAAAAAATAAAAATTAGAAGGAAAGAGAAACCCTTGTGATATATGCAATATTAATTACAGATTAACCAATACATTTTATTTGCAACATACAACTGCAAATTGGCGCTCAACAAACATTACCCTGACAACATAGTAATCCTTAAAATTACTGAAATTTTATAATAAAAAACTACATTTTCTTAATGTGTATGTTACAAATTGACTCAACCAACGCGTGGCTAGTAAACCATACGATAGAGATCATTATTTAGTGTGTTACAATATTCATTGCTTGTTTAGGTGTAAGTTGCAGTTAACAAAATTATATTTAAACTTATTGAATGCAAAATATTACTGCAGTGTAAACTTAAAAAGAATGTGAGAATTTTGTAACTGAACAGAACCCTTAATTGCACACAGAAGCTCTAATAATAAAGGTTCTAACTGACTCAAATCATTTATTGAACCTACAGAGGTACAAATTAAGAGAAACGATCTGTAATCGTCTCTCTTCAGAAGCAAATTAAAGTAATTAATAACAGTAATTAGTGTGTATAGTTTCAATGTTATATGCAAATTAAATGTCAAACAATAAGTGAAATTATACGCTATTATTGAATATTTTACAAGACGTGAAACAAACCATTTCACTGAGAACTAGATAAGTAGAATGGTAATCATTTTTATGAGTTCCTATGAATAATTTTCATTCATACATTACTAATGAGGAAAGCAAGCATGCACTTGTTCTCTGGCATTTTTTATTGTATAACTAGTTCTTACATATGTATGGAATTAATAATAAATCTGTCTGAAGTTGGTATATGTGGCTTGTTATCTGAATCTGTTTTCCACTGCAACCTTGACAGTCTGTTCAAGGTCATAAAATAAGCTTTACATTATTTATAATTACATAAACAAATCTTATTTATTTACTTATCATAAACAAAGTTAGAAGCTCAGAACTTTTATTAAATGGAGAAAGAATATTTAATTAACACTCTTGCAAATTGCATACCTTGGTGTCCAGTTTAAGCTGACTAACATTTTCAGCAAGCAGAATTTTCAAGAATGGTATTATGTCTTCACAATGTCTAGTTATAGTGCCTGCAGTTACCATTTGAACTTTTTCTTCCCCTGTTCTGAATGTCATTCCCTTTGTTGAAATCAAGCCTAAAACAATAATTGGATATAACGACCTTTGAGTAACAACCATTATTCACATAGGCTATACTTTACCATCCATATGTTATGTACAGTGGTGAAACATCAGGAGTCAAGCTGATACCTCCCCGTGGTGACCCTAGATAGGAACACAGTTGTGAACCAAATCAGCAGTTGCTTCTTTTAGAAGTCCTCCGTCGTATTTGTGTGATGCAAACAGACACATCCAACAGTTCTTCTCAGAACTATTTTAGACAGCCTTCCCATAGGAAGCGCAATCATCCTGATAGACTAAAAGTAAACATTTGGAATATTGATGACGAACACATTATAAATGTGCGAAAATCTTATAGCATTGACAAGAACATTATTATGAGACATCAAGGAACAGGAAAACTTAAAAGGATAGAGTTGTGGTGCTGCAACAGGAAAAGTGCAGAACTGTACACGCACATCAAAAGTATAAAACGTAATGTTGTAAAGAAGCGACACGTCTCTATAGGAACTACTTACAAAGATCGGAAAAGGAGGACCAAACAAGCAATCACTCCGATCATAGAAAAACGATTGACATTTATGCATTGGAACGCGTGTTCTCTAATGAACAAAGTAGAGGAGTTGAAGCAAGTCATCGACGATACTCAAGTTAAAGTTATCTGTGTACAAGAAACCTGTTTACCTCTGGATGAAAAGGGACACCCTCGCTTTAAGGATTTTAGAATTTTCAATTTCTCTCGACCAAACAAAAGAGGAGGGGGTGTAGCCTCCATTATTCACAGATCGGTGGTGGTGAGCAATCATAAGCAAATTATCACAACTAATATGGAAGTGCTAACCTGTGATATAACATTAAGTCAGGATGTTGTGGTAAAGTTAATAAACATTTACATTTTTAATCAAAACGTAACGCTGGAAGAGTTATTAAAATTGGATTGCTCCACCAAGTATCTACTCATTATATGGGATTTCAATGCCAAACATGCAGCATGGAATGAGGGAGCCAAGAATAGAAACGGCCCACTGGTGTACAACTGGATTCTCTCCTCTAATCTTATACTCCTAAACCAGAACATAGAGCCGACGTATCAATCACCCAGGTCAGGATCTCTCAGCACACTAGACCTGACCCTCATCTCACCAGATATGATCGATAACATCAAAGATCGGCGTATAGAAAGTGACCTCACTAGCGACCATTTTCCTATTTTTTTCAGCGTCGATTCGGGAAAGAATGATCAAGCACGAAACGCCATCACCACTAAGTTCAAGGTGAAAGAAGCAAACTGGACTCTCTTTAAGCTCCACACGGGCAACTGTAACGCAAACAGTATTGATGAAATCGAAAATAGTATAATAACCGCCGCCTCAAAGTGCATCCCAACTTCAAAACCAAACAGACGGCAACAGCCTTCTAATATTTGGTGGACAAAGGAAATATCGGCATTAAGAAAGGCAAGACAAAGGGCTAGGAAGCAGTGGAAGACATTCCGGACACCCACGTTCAGGAGTGAGTACAACAAAGCCTCTGGTAAATGTAAAAGAGCGGTGAAAGCAGCAAAAAGAACATCTTGGCATAACTTTGTTAATGGGATAAACTCAAACACTCCATGTTCGGCCGTATGGAAGCGATTCAGGGCAATCCAAGGTAAAGAGGACCAAAAAATTTTTCAAATTCAAACAGCCACTGGTCTCACGGTCACCAGAGGGACCGAGAGGGAAATTGCTGAAGTTTTTAACAAGATGTACATGGGAAAATCAGGTGACGAAGTGATTTGGCCTTCCCATCTTAAACCTCGGAAGCACAGATTCTCGGTGGAGTTGGACGCACCAATATCACAAAAGGATGACTGTGACCCACCATTTACAAGCTCTGAAATGAGAGCTGCAATAGATCAACTCAAACCGTCTACTCCCGGCGGGGACAATGTGCACAATTTAATGATTCAAAATTGCTCGGAAGACCTGTTGCATAACTACTGCTCTGTCTAAACCGTATCTGGGTGTCTGGGGAAATACCGCATAAATGGAAACAGGCCATTATAATTCCTCTGTTAAAAACCGGGAAACCTCCAGAACTGGCTTCGTCTTACAGACCCATAGCCCTGACATCATGCCCTGGCAAACTTCTGGAGAGGTTGGTCAACAATCGTCTAACGTGGAAGCTTGAAAAACGCGCTATTCTCAGCCCGCACCAATTTGGGTTGAGGCCGAAAAGAAGTACGTGCGATGCCCTTCTATTTCTCCGAAAGTATCTATTCAGGGTTCTCAAACAATGAATGTACGACAGCAGTGTTGATTGACTTCGAAGCCGCATTCGACCTAGTTTCAAGGATATCGATCATCGCACAATGCATGAAAATTGGGCTGAAAGGCAATATTTTACAATACATTGTCCATTTCCTCAGAGACAAGACTATCAAAACCAAAATAAATGAAACCCTCTCCACCGAAGGAACTACTCTTAATGGAATACCGCAAGGTTCCGTCATCAGCCCAACACTTTTTAATATTGTTCTTCAAGACTTGGTAAATGTAATCCCAACAAACGTGTCTGTGGCGATTTTTGCAGATGATATTACGATCTGGTCAACGCATAAGGAACCGGAATTGCGACAAGTAGAGTTCAAGAATCTCTCGATAAAATTTACCAATGGTCCGAAAAATGGGGTTTAGTCATCTCCACGGCAAAAACAGAAGTGTGTTTTTACCCTAGGCGCTACACCCACAAACATTATAAGCCGTTGCTGAAACTCAATAAAAATGCCCTCCCCTATAACACGAACCCTATACTTTTAGGAATAAAGCTGGATCCCAAACTCCTATGGAGGGATCAGGTAAGCTACACTATTGAAAAGTGTATCAGCAGACTGAATGCTCTAAAAGTGATTGCTAGTAGAGAATGGGGTGCAGACACGTACATTTTAAGACAATTTTATCAGTCTTTTGTAAGATCCAAAATCTTATATTCGTGTGAAGTGTGGGGAGGAGCGGATGAAACACACATCAAGAAATTGCAAAAGTTCCAGAATGTTGCACTTAGAATTTGTTTGGGCTGCCCAAAAACAACATGTGTTCAAGCAATGGAATCACTGGATCTTTACATCCAAACCAGAAAGTGGAGGAAGCACTTCCAATTGCAAGCTATCCAGCCAGTAAAAGGCTTTAACGAGGTTAACATCCGGCAATCTCTACTCAACCACCGAAATAGGCCAGGCGGAGTTTTAGAATTCATTCAGCCTGAGTTGATCCCGGCTGTTTTTGATATCCCGCCCTGGCTACGTGACCAACTAAAGGCATGTACAAAAATTCCTGGTTCACTGACCAAAGGACAAGACTTGCCAGCACTTCTAAGGGAAGTGTCAATCACATTGATTCAGGAAAAATATCATGGATTCGCCAAAATATACACTGACGGTTCTGTTGACAAAGTCAACAATAAAGGAGGAGCTGCTTATTATTGCCCAGAAACAGGTGACTCTTTTTCATTGCCCTGCGATGCGTCCTCAAGTATGAACGCTGAATTATTGGCCCTGAATGCTGCACTCGAGTTTTGCAAAGCCATCGGGGCACGTGACATCTGCATTCTCATGGACTCCATGTCTTCTATATAGGCCTTACAAGCGCAGAACACCACAGATTATTACTTTCGAACATCGGAAATCCTGCAACAACTTAATAGTTTAAAAGGTAAGAATGTTGTTTTTCAATGGATTCCAAGTCACTGCGGGATTCATGGAAATAAAGTAGCAGATACTCTTGCCAGTAAAGCTTGCTGCATGGGCCCTGTACAGGCGCATCATTATTCTTTGACACAGTGTAAAGAAGCAGCCAGGAAGTTCTTCATTGACTCCTGGAAACGGAGATGGGAGAATTGTAGCACCGGACGCGAGTACTTCGCCATCCAAAGCTCCCCAAACCGCCCAAAAATCTATAAAGGGATGCCTCGATCTGTGGCGTCATTTGCGGCAAGAGCACGAATGGGTCACATCGTGACGAACAGGTACCTGCATAGGTTTCACCTAAAAGACAGTCCTCTTTGTGGAATGTGCAAGGAGCAGGATGAAACCCTAAATCACATTGTCTTGGATTGCCCGGCAACGCTACCAGCGAGGGAAAATCTTAAACGCAAAATGGCCGGAGAAAAAACTCTGGATAAAATACTATCCGAGAGTTGTTGGTGGCCGCTAGCAGCAGACACTTACAGGAGACATCGAGCCATCGAAGCAGCCAGCCTCGGATGCTCGTATTAAGAAGAAGTAAGTAAACATCAGGGGAGACAAGGTAGACAGCGTCTCCCCAAATAATTTATTCATAAAGTCGTTAACTTTTATTTATGAATTAAGTTGTGTACGTTACTCAGAAAAGGTATAAAACTAATTTAAGAAGTTAAATATTATGTGACATCATGCGAGCATGATCCATCGACCCTTGCTGTGCGATGCAACTGTACACAGAGTATCAGGGTAGACATAAGTTGAAATGTGTTTTTAACAAGGCTGAAGATAATAGTGCTTTCATGGACAACGGGAGAGGATCTGCATGCGCAGCATAAAAATGTGCCCTGTACATCACATCACAAGATGTGTCTCCCCACATTGAACAGTACAGAATTCTCGCCTGGCTGGCTGTGTTTGGTTCATTGTGTGCGTGTAGTGAATATTTGTTTTTGTAGAGTTTAAAAATTATTTTAATTTTGTATACTGTGTTATAGACTAAGAAGTATGTAATCATTTACATACTAATTCCCTGTATTTAATAATAAACATTTTTAAGTGTCGTCCTTTAAGTGTTCACAGGCCTGTTTAATTGGTTTAAAGGGGCAAAATGGAATACAGTTAGTACCAGTTCTACCCCAGAAGTATTTTATGAACTCTGACAACTTTGATTCACTAGAATTTTTGTTAAAATTCTTATATAGGTTGTTGTGAGTATCCTCGTTCTTCTAATACTTACCACAGCAAATTTTTATCTACTCTATCAAAGGCCTTCTCAAAGTCAACAAAAGCAACTCGAGTTTCTTTATTGAACTCACAATGCTTCTTAATGATTTGTGTAATAATAAAAACATTGTCTGTACAAGATCTGCTCTTCCTGAAACCGTTTTGATCTTCCAAAATAAGATGCTTGGAAATAGTCTCCAGATAAATGGTTTATGATCCTTGCATATTTTTTGTAGCCAGTTTCAACCAAACATATTCCCCTACAGTTACAGTTACAGTCATTCCGATTTCCTTGCTTACAAACAGACACCACTAGAGCAGTTAGCCAATCTTTCAGTAACTTATAATTAATTACATATCAAAACATTTTTGTCAATCTAGTAACGGGCCTAGTGAGTAGTTTAGACTACAAATGTGACTATTTGATCATCATCACCACCACCACCACCACCACCACCATCGCAATCGTCGTCGTCATCATTATCATCACCAACACTATCTGTAGATCTGTTAAAACTTACAGTTCTGTGATTTGCAGTATATTTGCAAAAGCAACTCAAACTTCCTGTGGCAAGCAGAACACTACATGAGAGCATTACTGAGCACCTAATTTTAAAAGGACCTGGACAGTCACACATGCTAGACTAGTCCACTATTTTTACTGAGAGGATAATACATTTGCCAGGGTAAAACTGTCTAAATAACTCTATAACTGATGCACAAGACAGCCACAATGCATGGGTCAAAATTAAAGTACCTGATCATTTTAACAGTATATTAATGTTACATTACCTTTCAATAATATTATACAGGGTGTAATGAAAAGGTGTCCTCACTTTATTGTGAGGAAATTCAAGGTCATCCATCTACATCGCCTGGGCAAGTATTAGTGCAGAGTCGGTTTGGCAGTTCGGGGACAAACAGGCTTACGGACGGGGCAGCACACAACCTTGACAGAGACAAAGGTTTTGTAAAATATATAAAAACACTTGGTAAGTTTCACAAATTTTTTAATTAACTCTGACAGCTGTTTCGACTAACTAAGCCATTGTCAAAGAGGCGAGTGAATGAAATTACTGAACATAGGATGTTAGTGGAGTGTAGGTGGTGAACATCTGTTTAGGGCGTATCTGGAACATCTGTGTTACCAAACACCTGGGTTCAGTAATTTCATTCACTCGCCTCTTTGACAATGGCTTAGTTAGTCGAAACAGCTGTCAGAGTTAATTAAAAAATTTGTGAAACTTACCAAGTGTTTTTATATATTTTACAAAACCTTTGTATTAATATGTTTCACCAAGTGCCCAACGAGTCATCAATTAATATCTTGACAGAGACGTTGCACCTGCTTGGCTAGCCTAGAAACGTGTAGAATGACACTCTCGAAAAGTTGAGAGTATTACATCATTGCCATAGAAACATACATTTGTATTCTATGCATCAGAGGTTACACTGCCACAAGAAGTCAAATGGTTTTTATGCATAATGGTGCTCAAGCACACTTTAGTCACATTGTAAGTCACTTTTTAGATGAATGTTATGGTGAATGGTGAACTGGCCCATAGCCTGCTAGATCACACGATCTAAAGCATTAATTTTTATCTATGGAGGCATCTTAAAACCAGTGTACTTGTAATGGTATGAAAGAAGACCGTCAAATGGTTAATGCTGACTATTACTTGGGTGTTTTGAATTGTTATTGGGACAGGATTCTTCAAGTTCGACCTGAATACTGAGTACAAGAGACATGGTGTTTGGTTGCAATACAATGGACCAGAACACAAAAGCAAGATTGTAAGAGATATTTTGGCCAAAACTTCTGGCTATTCCCAAAACTGAAATTGGAGATGAAAGGATAGCGTTTCCACACAATTTAGAAGAATGAGTTTCAGGAGTGCTTCAAAAATTGTACAACCGCTTCCAGTATTTTACTGACTCATAAGGAATCTATTTTGAATCAAGGTTAATGTAAACTACAAATAAACAACGTCTTGTATTTTACTTCCCATCAGTCACCTTTCCAATTGGACAGACTGTATAGTATAGTGTACATAGTACTACAATATGTATATTAGTTCACTTCATGAACAAAAAATATGTAATTTAGAAAAAATCAAATTTAAATGTTTCAACAAAGGAAAGTGATTAATTTGTTAATATCTATTTCATTTATTAATCTCCACACTACTGCCTACTCAATATTAAGTATGTAAATGTTATTAGGTATAATGTAGCTTATTAAGCGAATATTAATGCTTAAAATAATTATCATATAAATAACTTAGTTCATAAATACAACAATTTGTTGGAGGCGCCACCAAACTTATCTGCCCACTGTGTGGCACTGGAAACTCAAAAAAAAAAAAAAGAAAGATTAGGAATTACTGATCTACAGTCTAGGGTCCATCATTTTTTTTTAATTGGAGGAGGATGAAGAGAAGCAAGCATTTCTCTAGGTATCTCCCTAAGAAGAGGCACTGTGAGTTTCAGGATTCCTGACACGAGACATTTTGTTAACTTACTATAACCACATTTTGCTGTAGTCGTATTTTATATGCAAACAAAATGTGTATAGTGTCACTCTGTTTACTATTACCTGTAGTAGGCTTGTGACCAAACACTCCACAGAAGTATGCAGGCATTCTTGTGGACCCACCAATGTCTGTACCAATACCTATGGGCGAAGCACAGGCAGAGACAGCGGCTGCCTATTATTTCAGAAAATATTACTATGAAACAAGAATACAGAAACTATATAACACAATAATAGTTTTATTACCTTAATAAACATTAAACACTTAATAATGTACACTTTTTTTGTAATTAACAAATAGTTTTTTGACCAAAATGTTGTCATACTGAAATTTCATTTTTTCCACAGTTCTGGACATTTGTTTTTTGTTTTTTTGTCATACACCTTATCTCAAATACGTCAATGCACTGCAGTAAAAGTACAAATTCACAACACTCGGCAGTAGTCCTCATGGACGAATTCTCTATTTTTTCCCAAATTTATGGTATGTGGCTGGTCATTGGCTGTCTTGAATTATTATCATTTTTCAGCGATACTCTACCAGCCTTGAAATGTGCATGCCACTCAAAAACTTCAGTTCAACCTAAAGAATGTTCTTTAAAAGCCCGACAAAGCACTGCAGAAGTCTCAGTAACCAATTTACCATGACTGATATAAAATCTGATACAAGCACATTGTCTGAATTTGTTGATAACAAATTAGTACTAATGCAAACTTATGAAGTTGGACATCTAGACTGAACACATGTTCACAATACTCACTTGGTAGACAACTGAGCGGTCTTGGCTGATTGTTGTAAACTCCAGTCACTGTAGAGTCAATGAATTTTCTGGTATGACCTCATATCTTTACTTTGCAAATAACATTATAGTAATTAATTATTACTCTTAATGATTGGCTATATATAGCTTAAATTGTACAAATAATGGTCCTATATAATGAACTTCTTTTAAAACTGCTAACAATCCTACAAAAGTTGTAAATTTTTTGGGATATAACATTAAAATATTTCCCATTTCATCCATCTAAAACATCCTAATTACAGGATGTCATAGTTCAACATTTGAACTCTGTGAGTGTGCTGTTTCTTTGACCAGCAAACATGAGAATAACGTGAGAGTGCTAACCAAATTTCTGAGGAAAGGAACTGTTCAAACGCAATAATGATTTGTACAAACGTTTTGAACATGGAACACTTATATTTTACCAGGCCTGTTGTTGTTGTTGCTGTTGTTGGGGCTAAACCCATTGGACGCCCAGTGATCTCGGACCTCCCCTCTTATATCTGATATCAGGCCTGTTGTTGTTGTTGCTGTTGTTGGGGCTAAACCCATTGGACGCCCAGTGATCTCGGACCTCCCCTCGTACTTGCTGTTGTACCAAGTTATTACATAACACTATAAACACTTACTTCTCCCCCTGATGAGCCTCCAACAGTTCTATTCAAGTCGTAGGGTTGTTTGTTTGTCCATAAACTTATATTTTAGATAAACATTTAAAAAACAATTAACCTTTGGCTCAGCATCCTTTGCTCATTGTGAGCTTTGCCAGAATGGCTAAGGTCATGGTATTTTTTTTTTAATTTTCATTAATTTATCAGTATTTGGAAAAGAGTATAAAAATCATTATTGAAATTGGACATGTTACAGACTACAAAATCCAAGACGTCTTCAAAGACTGACTACTACACGTGAATACAATCTTCACACTGGAATATACGAACATAAAAAGAATTTAACTGACTGAGATAAAATAAAATGATAATAAAAATTCATGATCAAAAGAAAAATGAATTGAACAGATTGTAAAACCCAATTAGATAAGACAGTAAAATATCTGAGCTTACAAAATTATGATTGATAAATAGTAATATACTGTAACAGTAGAGTGATCACTCTAATTAAGCAGCTGTTACAGTTTGTGTTTAGCATTGTACAGCTTACGTATTTCTAGACGTTCAACAGTTGACAGGCAGGATTTGCCTCAAATCTTTACTTGAAGAGGGATTGAAGCTTACATGGTACGTTTGGGAACTGACAATATATACAAAAGAGAACTACTATAAACTACTCCATACCATATACACTTGCTGTTGTACCAAGTTATTACATAACACTATAAACACTTACTTCTCCCCCTGATGAGCCTCCAACAGTTCTATTCAAGTCGTATGGGTTGTTTGTTTGTCCATAAGGAAGGCAACGAGTTTCACACCACATGTTCAGTTCTGGCACATTGGTCACTCCTATTAATATGCCTCCTGCTGACTTCATGTGTTTAACGATATCTGCGTCTTCAGTTGCTTTAATACCTTTACGTGAAGCTAAACCACAAGAGAAGTTCATACCTAAAATGAAAATGGCACAGAGATTGGATTAGTAAATTACTTATATAAGTGACATAAATGAAGACAATATATTGTTATGAGGACAGCATGGATGTGATGTCTACTTTTAAATATAACCACACACTAAACCATATCATGCACACAATTACTGAAATTTGCAAAACTCCACTGATACAATGTCAGGTTTTGTTAAAAAAAATGTAGCCAAGGGCACCTGTGTGGTACAATGTTGTATAGAACCCTCCAGAAGTCAGGAGAATAACTGGGCAGCATCAAGAACCTCCAAGCATCATCTAGCCTTGCCATCTGGGAATAGAATATTGTGTTATACTTGCTGGCAGTAAGTATATGATAAATGAATGTGATCTGTCCCCCTTGATACTCCTTAGCCTTACCAAAACTTAAGAAAATGGTAACACTTTGGAAAACAATGCTATATGCTTCAAGCTGACAACACTCCTCGCATTCATACATAACATCAACAGTGCAAAACAATCTATTATTAAATAAAACTATTTCATTAACGACTCGGAACACAAAGTTTTTTATGACAATGAAATCCAATAATCTATTATTATGTAATTTACTGTCTATAATTTGATATTTAACCCTTTGGGGTCCGGCATTGTTACACTGGTACTTGCAAAAATACCCAGGCTGTTTTTGTAGTGGCTGTGATTTTTCTTCATCATCTTCCACATATGAAACATACTTGGGTATAAATGATGCTTTTTTTTTTAGACATATAATTTGGTAATACTGAATATAGTATAATATAGTCTGTTAATTACTTTCTAAATCATAATATTAATAAAATATTAAAACAATAATGTGCTATTTGGATGATAAAATTGTATTCAACTCACTCCTCTTACAAAAAAATCTCTGGCACTCCGAACTGCCATAGTTGATTCCCTTATATATAAGTCTAACTGTGTGCAAAAAATGATTACTCTGTCTATGACAGAAGAAAAGATAATAGCATAAATGTATGTACTATACGCGACAAAATACACGGAATCTGTAGTGCAAAAAGTAAACACTCCCACAACGCCAAAGTTTAAATCAATTTTTTGAAATTGGTACACAGTTATTTTAACAAAAACACTTACAAAACCACACTAAATAAACACAGAATTATGTTTATTCAACAATATCACTTATAAAATTAGAAATACAATGAAAAACAACGTAAACATAACCAACACAAACACCAGCAACAAAAAACAACACAAGAACACTGCCAATTCAATATCATATAACTTAAAAAAAAAAAAATTATGCTGTCTGGCAGTTGGACTGAATGTTTGTTTACCATCTGACACGTTGGCAGAACTCTGAAACGATTCCTGTAAAAACAGTGGTAATTTTAAGTGACGTCCGATATATCGGACTTCAGTCCCGAAAGGGTTAAACTGGTATATAAGCTTTGTAATGGTACATTTTATTACGGTAACACAAACACAGATTTTCAATATAATGCTAAAACAGATTTTTGTGGCGAGAAACATCAGACAGCTTGGAATTTTTTGTACGTGACTCTGGCCTGGGAAGTGCATAATTATTTTGGCAAATGTACGTGCCTGAAAATCACTTTCACACACCCAAAGAGCGTTGCATCCGCCACAATGGACTTCACACCTGCCAATTTTCTCATAGGAGAGTGGGATCAAACTGGTATAGTTCAGGGGCGGGGAGAGTGACGCGCAAGCATAGCGCCAGCCAGTCGCAGTTTTGACGTCAAACAGTAAGGGACGGCGCGGCAGCGGCAGTGTCTCAAGAATGCTGTGCCTTGGTAAAAATGTAGTGGAGTGAAAAAAAAAAGTGAAAAAACAGTGTCAACAGTGCCTCGGGTGAAACGTAATTAAAAAATATAATTAAGTTTTTTAAACCATTAAGTTTCTAAAGTTTTTCAGTTGGACAGTGTACCCATTTTACAATGTACGATGACTCGGCGGTACTACATATGTACTAAGTGCATAGTTTCGACCTTGCGATGTGCGTGAGAGAATAAAGGAACTCGCTGGACACACAAACAGGTAAGTACAAAAGTGGGGGAAAATTTTCCCCAAGTGAGATATAAACGGGGGAAAAATACACATAAACTAAAAATGATGAAATAAACTATACACAGAATATCAGAGAGTGTGTGAGTGTGAGAGAGCAAGAGAGTAAAAAAGGGATGTGAGAGAGTGAAAGAGTGAGAGAGTAAGAGAGAGAGAACATAAAGAAAATGTACTGATCTAGATTGTACATAATAATAATTTAATATAATACTTGTATTGAGAAATTTAAGATATAATGTTTTTACTGACAATTACAGTAGTTTTTTTCAAAATATACTCATGTAGAAGGTGATTACACCACATAAGGTAACCGTTCAAATAGGTTACCTTATAAAGGATGATATATTTTACAAAACATCTATCATTTGTGGAATATTCATTAGTAATACCAATGAATAAATTAGTAATATCAATGAATAAATATGTGTGAATTATAATGAATATGAGTTAATTTAATTTTTCATCGCCCTCGCCCTAACCTATACTCTGTGCTTAACGAGTTCATCTAACGGATTTGAGAATCTTCTGAGAAGGGAAGGGAAAGTTTTTATTTTAAATTGTTTTCACGGGGAAAGTTGATACGGATTCCACAGTTCCTCCTGTAAAAAAGTGGTGGTGACCCAAGGGCTTTTGGTTTATTAGGAATCTTCTGAAGGTAAGTAAAAGTAGTACCGGGGCTTTCTTCTTCTTCTTCTTCTTATTATTATTATTACTTGTACGATTACAGCTTCTCCTGTCCGACATCAACTTTTCCCTCTGATCATTTGAATTAAAATATCCTGTTTATACAAATGATTTCCTGACATCTGAGACACTCCCAAATAATCCTAACTGAGGGCAAGCCCCACCCCACATATTGCATGCTATCAGTCTTCTGCAAAGTTGCCCCAAGGTCCAGCCACTCTGTTGTCTTTAATTGAAATCTCCAAAGATAAATAAACAATAAGTCAAAAGGAAATCACTGCATTAAAAGTTTTATACAGTCTTATTATTGTCAGTAAGTGACAATAATGATCACTGAGGACCAGAAAGAAGACTTGAAGCATTTAATAGTGATATTCAATTTTTGGGAAGAAGAAGATACAGAGTCATAAAACATACTGTGACTCTGCATATATTACTGAGGAAGAGGAAAGGGAAACTGTAGAGAAACAATTGATATACTTCAAGCAGTTGGCAGTAGACAATGGATGTGTAAATTGTGCACAAGTAAAGAGATCAATCCGATCATAGACAAGACTGGTGTGATACTTCAAACAATCAACAACTTGAAGATGAAAGAAGATTCCTGAGTTCTGTTTGCTACTCTATCCATGTTAATCTTAGGTAACTACTAGGGTCCTTTGAGCATCAATTCATTTTCAAAAATTCCTTATTACAATAAAATAAAGTAATGGCTTCTTAGTTTTCAGAAAATTAATGTTTTCACACTGACTCATGAAAAATACAATTACCAAATCAACAATATAATATTTTGTTGTTCCCGTCCAAAAATCTTCACTTACAATTCTTCTCTCTCACTTGGTACTTTCTCTCACTTTTAAATTTTTGACTTCACCACTATGACTCTAACTAGCTCATATTATATTTATTAAGCTGTGTTAATGAACAAAATCCATAGAACATCTTAGCAAATGAGTGAGCAAGGCAGTCGGACCTGATTATACCACATGCCAAGAGCATATAAACTATTACCATATGCTGAAGCTAAGACAACATTAAGCCACTGCCTACGCACATCTGTTTTACAGTATACTGCTTTGTTGTGTGTGTACATATGAGATGAGGTTGGGACAACTGCACTGTGTACATATCACCAAGCTGCATTGTCAGTTTGGTATAAAGCCAGGAAGTTGGCATTCCAACATTTTTATGCAGTGGGTAGAATTCCATGGTCTTGCAAGAATGTAATTGCACATATTTTTTGTTAATAGAAAGATCTGAATAGTTTGGAAAACACAAACAAAGAAAACATAAACATATAATTACAAATTGTCAAACAAATAAGACAGTAATGATCATCCCAAGAATCTGAATCATAATATAGGCAAAATAAAAACATACCTGTGGTGCCAGTTATCTTAACAAGTACATGTGTTGTAACATTACCAAATATGGTAGTTACATAAAATAAGCTAATATAACGTCAAGTACGAGAAAAGCATGGAAATATGTCTAGATAAATAAACCTATGTGTATAAAAGTGTGTATCTACAAATATATTAATATAAAAATCCAACGATGAGGAAGATAATATTAACATAGCAACATCAAATACAAAATGAAGAAAGAAAATGACCATGAGCCAAAACAAAAATATCAGTAACCAGACCCAATAGGATCCAACAGTGAGGGGAACCAACAAAATAAGGACCAATAAACTCCAACAGCGAGGGAAACAACTGAAGATAAGGACTACAATGAAAATATTGAAGAAGAAGAAAGAAGAAGGACAAGGAAACGTACCATGAAGAGAGAAGAAAATGGATAGACCATGCAAGGACTCAGCATAAACCAAGTGTACTAGAACTACAATAGTAACCAAAGGAATAGTGATTATCAAATATGAAAAGAAAACCAGTGTTTAACATTTAAGGAACCACAAACAATTACAGTGAGTACTTAATATAGATGTGAAACCTGTGAACAGTTAACTAATTTCAACTGAATAAACCACACAAACAATCCCAGTGATAAGGTTTATAGTGTAAGAAAATATGTTAATTTCATAGTGAAAGCAGCAAGAATTAAATAGTCAAATATACACAGACAATTAGTGTGACTAATTTAATAAAGGTTGTGATCAATATAGATAATCATAAGACCACCAGAATAGAATAAAATCGAACAATTATATTATTGTTCATAGAGAACTGACAATAAATAAAAAACCTTTGTTATGTATCAAACAAAGTGACAGGAATTAAATTCAACCAATGACCAGAGAGATATTGTAATTAATACAAAAAGATTTGTGTTATTGTTTAAGAAGAAGTTGTGTAAACATGTGTAACAAAATAATTAAAATATTATAGTAAGATACCATACTGAAGTCATGTTAGTAGGAGCAAAATACTGCATTAAAACATGTTGTACATTGTTACATAACCCCATAGGAAAGACACCTATGAAACAGAAAATCATACATGTTAATGTAAATAAATGACCATCAACTATGATATCAATCAAGAATTTGTTATAAATAATAATATATCCTAATAGACAGTGTATTATATTGCAAAACAATGTAAATAAAACAGATCAAGTATGATGGCACACAGAGATAGGAGGAATAGAGCCTAGTATTCCAATTTAGTTAGACAAAATACAATATCAAAACAAGTAACAATGTCAATGAAAGTATTACCAGTAGTTAGATAAACATCTGGTACTACTGTGAGAACAGATTCTGAACATAATAATAACAGTATTGTAACCAAAATATTGTAAACTAACTAACTATGTACACATAGCCAAAGGTAAGCAGAAACATTGTATAACCAACTAGTTGAGCAAAATACTGTATTAAAGATTGAACACAGATTGTTAAGAGTGTTACCAGTAGTAAAAGGAAAACCTAATGCTATTTTGAGAACAGACTATGACCATGAAAACAGTCATTTTCTATATAAATAATTAAAAACCAAATGACCATGATGGAGGAATCCATATGTAAACAAACGATGAAGAGCAAGTTATATATGCAAAATGTAACATATAAACTTAGTTAAAAGTAGATGAAAATGTTATCAAAAATCAGAATAATGTCTGATACTACTTTGGAAACCCAAATCAAGTGTAACAATAACAATTTAGTTATTGTTTTAACAAAAATAAATGACTACTATGATATGACACAAAGTAAACAGACCCATTACTAAGAAATTGAAGGGTTCTGAGATAGCTAAAAGCTAACCATTATATGGAGTGAATTAGGTACAATGTGTGTACACTAATTACAATTAGTACATGATCTAATTTGTATAGAAAAAACCAGAAATAGAGTAACAATTGTATAAGAGAGATAGGAGAGGACTAAAACAATGTAAATAGTAGATTAAATACAGCCATGTACATATATTCTAGTGTAAAATTATGTAAATAGACGTTTCTAGTATTATTACATCGCAGTATTACTGTTATTAAATAAAAAAAATTAGTTTTAAGTACATTTATGAAAAATCAAATATGGACGCCCAAAGACGCCATAACGAGATATTGTTTAGGGAACAATTATTCCCAAGTTTTGAATCAAACCAGTTGAGATATGGACTCAGAATGTTTATTTAAAAGTGTTTTAATATAAATAATTAAATTTGGTGTAATAGACTTATAAATATAAGATACACCATAAATAATTAATAAAATCGTTATAGTGATAGAAGTGATGGACGGAAAATAATCTTGTTTGAACTTAAATTAAAGCGCAGGATGTCCGCAATTCACTGACACTAACCATTTAACGATAAGGAATAGATTAAGAAAGTTATTGTGATTTTAAACTTTTCAATTATGTTTTGTACCAGTGCTGACGTCATAAAGCCTCAAACGCAAAGACCAAATTTGGTAAAAAATTAAATATTTTAAGAAACCAAAGGGCTTTGGGTTAGAGAGTATAGTTTTTTAAACCAATCGAATGAATGAACATTGGGCAGACGAGCCAGAGACGCTTCGAAGAAGCATCACAGTTCACGATCAACCATCAGACGGAGAGGTCATGTCACTCGCCGATATGAAGAAGTTTAATTTTTGAATTGTGCGCGACAGAGACAAGTAAAATCAACATACACATAACCTTTAAACTACACCAGCACAAGCGAGTGAAATGTGCGGAGTGCATATTTATTTAAGTACGATTAGTGTATAATATCAATCGTACTTGCGAGTGTTGTGAAAGATAAAAACGGGGAGTACAACTTTTTATTTAATTAACATTGAATCAGAAACAAAATATTTTTAAATGAATAATGTTGATACTACGCAAGTCAGTAAAAAGCGAAGTATCAAAAACGATGATGGAATTTATCAGAATTAATGGAAGTATTAATTCGCAATTATTAATATGTTGAATAAATATTTTAATTATTTATCATAATTAAAAGAGTTATATTTGAAGTATTTATTACAAAATACGAGCAATACCATTAGTCGCTAAATTGACTAAAGTTGTTTTCTTGATTTTATTTCGATATTTTAACGTAAACGTTTTTTAACTTTCATGCGAAAGAATAAATATAATACTGATAATGACACATCAAAACTATTACGAATAATGTGTTTGTACTTAGATTAAGAAATAATAAATATTAAAAAATAATTAACCATTATAACAATACCCGTAATAAGATAACCTTAGAGTCGTAACGGTAACTTGCCAATTTCTCTGTTACAAGTCTGTTCTCAAGTAAAATCCAAACCAGATGGAAATAATAACAAGAATTTTTTAATAAATTTTTCTCTTGCAAGTAAATAATTCTCAAAGTGAATTATTAAAATAAGGTAATACATTTTAACTGTACAAGCCAACGAGCTTGATAATTGTCAAACGAGTACTATAGATTGCGTGCGCATTCCCGCGTACAATAATACCATAACTATCAGATATATGGTACCAATTTTCGATTTTTATATTTGTTTGTTTGTTATTAATTATTGTTCATTTTATATCATTATTAATACTACATCTTGTACCTGGTATCATGCTACCTAAAAGAACCTTACGAACATGGTAATTCACTGATACAAGAGAACATAACCTCTTGAAATTAAACTATTGTACAACTAACAGGTTTACCAGCCTCGAGACGAAGAAGAGTCTTATTTTAAATTTTATTAATTGTAATTATTATCCGAAAGGTTATTAGCAACTGATTGTTAATTGTTCAAAAATTTTGTAATATCTTGAATTGTTAATAAACCTCTACTTTTATTACCAGTGAAAAAGAGTATCATTTCAAATTTAAATTAGCTCATTTATTCTTAATCAGTTCTACCAAAAGGTGGCGGAAGAGTTTAAATAGACCTAATAATTCAGAACATTACTTAGATATTACATCATTTATATTGTGTATGATAACCGTATTGAATATTCAACCTGAATATTTATTTGTATGTAAAGTGTATGTATTTCAGCTGAACCGTCACTGAACAGGACTAAAATATCCACGTGTGGTAAGTGAGGGAGGTTAATAACGGAGTGCGCGAAACATTTTAAATCGAAGAAGTGAACCATTAATACGCCACTATTAGACAATACAATCACACTAATAACCATAATAGTTATAATTAGAACATTTTATAAAAAACAACATTATCGTAGATACCGGTGCGTATCTGCAATCACACTATCACACCACTACATATAAAATCAGTATCCTGTATTATCTTGTATCATTACAGTGTATACTTTTAAATGTGTTATAAAATTTATAATTTTCATTTTTCAATAATTATTTTGACTACTGCAACATCATAAATATAAAAATTTATTTATTCATATGTATTTATGCAATTTGTGTAAATAAAAATGTCATTTATTGGTAACAGCTGGTGCCGGTTATCTAGATAAGAACCAAGCACTTACTGCCACACAAACCAATAAAGTAAGAGGGGTGTTTGGTAAGACCGTGCAAAGTCAGGAGATGGTGCTCATATACAAATGACGTCATTTTTAGTTTCCCGTATCTCCACTAGGAGTGTACACCACATTTCAGTAACATACATCCACAATTCTATTGTTGCTAATCGTTTAAATTGATGAAGTATTGTGATTTGCAAAAAAAGGATGAAAGAGAATTTCATGTGGTGCTGAAACATTTTTTTTTGAAAGGCAAAACCACACAGGAAACTACATCCATGCTGGATAAATATTATGGTGAATCAGCTCCATTGACTAGAACAGTTTACAAATGGTTTGGTTATTTTCATAGTGGTCACATGACCACAAACGATGCTGAATGTTCCGGATGGCCTATTGAGGTTACAACTGCAGAAAATATTGATAAACTCCATGATATTGTGATGGAGGACAGAAGACTGAAAGTGCGAGAAATTGCTAATATAATAGCCATTGCAAATGAACAAGTGCATCATATATTACACGCACATTTACATATGTGAAAACTGTACACAAGATGGGTGCCGGGTTTATTCATAATCGATCAAACGCATGAACGAATAAACATTTCTAAACACAGTTTGGACCTGTTTCAATGCAATCAAGAAGAATTTTTGCGGTGTTTCATAACAGTTGATGAAACTTGGATACATCACTACCAACCTGAAATCAAGGAACAGCCAAAAAAGTGGGTTGATGCAGTAGGAGAACATGGTCCAAAAAAAGCAAAAACCGTTCCATCAGCAGATAAGGTGAAAAGTCACTGTCTTTTGGGATGCTAGAGGCATTACCTTAATTGACTTTCTGGAGAAGGGTAAAATGATAACTGGGCAATATTATGCATCTTTGCTGGATCGTCTAAATGAGGAAATAAAGAAAAAACGACCACATTTGACGAAAGAGAAGACTCTTTATCACTAAGACAATGCACCAGATCATTCTTCTGCGATTGTGACAGCAAAATTGTTTGAATTACACTATGAAATTCTTCCGCACCCCCCTCTACTCGCCAGACTTCGCACCTTCGGGGTATTATCTGTTTCCAGAATTGAAGAAGTGTCTTGCTGGAAAGTGATTTACGCAAAATGATGAAGTTATTGCAGAAAAATCTGTGTACTTTGAAGACTTCAATAAATCATACTATAAGGATGGGATCAAAATGCTTGATCATCGTTGGACTAAGTGTGTGTAGTGTTGAAAGGAGATTATGTTGAGAAATAAAAAAGATTTTTCCTGAAAAATTGTGTCTTCTTTATTTTTGCACGGACTTATCAAACACCTCTTGTATTTAATTATAAATGATTTAGATTCTATTTATGAGAAAGTAACCAAACTGTTACATTTACTGTCGACACTTCACACTCTAACAGCTAATAGTGAAAGGAGCATGAACACCCAAAAACAAATTAAAACTTAATTTAGGAACTCTTATGAGTTGCTATACGCTGTCATATTTGCGTATACTGAGTACAAAAAATCTTTTAAGTGAACTCCAGCTTCTTAAATAATTCAAAGACAAATTCTCTTAGACGAATCTTCAGATTGACATAACCTACAAAACGATAAAATTTAATTTTAATGTATGTGTTGTTAGTATATGATACATTTAAGTAGTTTAGCTTCTGGCTTAACAAGTGAAATAATAGCTGCTATACATTTTATATACACTACAATAAATCTTGTCTTCACTAATCCATGTATACCAAAACAAATTTACACGATAATATACATTAAAGTTATTATTAGGCATTTTATTTTGCACGAAGAAGGTAATTGAACCAGCATCACCAACTTCGGAAACTATGTTATGCCACCCCATGGCAAAGAATTTAATGAAGTATATTATCCACTGGTGATGAAGAAGACTGCAGAGAATGTATGATCACTCAGTTGAAGTTACAAGAAGATTGAGAAGTAGAAATAAATTCTAGAGTATCGAAGCTTGTCTCAACTTCTCTACGTTCTTCAGCCCAGCCAGAATTTAATATCAAATTATCTGTTAAAGCCAAATGTTGTTAGTCTAAAGAATAAATGTATATTGTAAAGAAAACAAATTAATCAGAGTCAATAAGATTTATTTTAGGTTTCGGGGTTTAATCAAACTCCACGTTGGTATGCGCAAATTTAAAATAAAACAATTTATAATGTGTGTACTGGGGTTTAATCAATCTGTTATTAATGAAAATATTTATTATTTTGTTATTACAACTTTTATGTAGACCATAACACGGTTTTGCCTAATTACTCAATGTTACTTCTATATTTCGTGTATGTAATGAATAAATTGAGAATTCTCTCCAACCCTAGTCAGTCTGTATTGTGTAAATCAATTCAAAAATGGTGCAGGAAACACGCTAGTTCGGTAATCTCACGTTCTACCAGCTGTCGACTATAAGCGCTGTTATTCGTAATTGACTTGCGCCTCTAGGTTAGCTTGCTCGCCAGATTTTAATCACCCCTTTTACCTGTAAATTACTACACACACAACATACAATGCCTATTCTACAATAATATAAAACATTATCATATACAGGAAGGATTCTTTATTTGTATTACTTTTCAATTCAACTTCTAACAGTGCTCTTCATGGTTACAATATAGTTAAATCGATTACATAATTATGGATCGATTAGTTAGTTGACTATTACCTTTTTATTTTATACAAATTAAATATAATGTTAATTATCTCTTATCCCAGGGTATGTTTGATTCTTTGAACGATTAATAAGGCCAGGTAATGCAAAATTAAGGTTACTTAGTATTACAAAATGTTATTAGTTCTTACTATATTAAAATTATGTATAAGCTGGTGTTACCGTACTGGACGATTCTCAAGGCAGCATTGCTCGTTTGCAAATGGTTGAAGATTTACAGTTGAGGTTACGTTAATCCAGAAAAGGTGTTCCGATTATTAATACAATTGAAGGGATGACGTCCTGGAAGATAACGGGAACTCTTATAATCTTCGTTCTTCTTCACGATCCTTGTGGTTGTCGGTCCCGGTGGAATTGGTGTCGTATTATAAATTCTTTCTTGAAAGTGAGGTTTATTTCTTCAGAAACAAAAGTCCTTGAGTATATTTTTCTATAATTCCATTAATTCAAACTTTTTTATTCCATCAATGAGTCTCCTGGTTAGATGTGAAATCGGGTTCAATACTAAATCCAATGGAATTATCTTGAAGAGTGAAATAAGGATTCCTCGACCATTTGGAGGTATACGGGTATATTTTTTGAAATCTAATTCATTGATTATTCATCGGTTTAGTTTACAGGAATTGGTTTTTACTTTAATTTATTAATTTTTGTTCATTTCATATTAATTTATGTCTTTTTTCTTAAATTTGTCTACTCATCTGAACTCAATAGCATATAACAATCGAATAATATATATTAAAGTGTTTTATAAATTCTTTTCTATATTTTGTATGAATTCAACTTCACCCATTAGCATATAACAATTGAATAATTGAAAATCAACAAGATTTTTTACATTTTAGTTACCCTAACAACCACTACTTTCTGTCATTGGATGATATTTGATATCCTAGAGACAGAATTATAAAATATTACTACTCTTTTTTAATAAAATACTCCATGCTTGGAATTATACCAAATTACCTAAAACTCTCACCCAATCTAACTTATTGAACCATATATATTTTACTATAGTTTCATTGGACTGAACTTATTAAAAAGGTATTAATTTCCTTTTACAAATATTAAATTTAGGCCTATAGGTTTTCTTACAACTGTTATAATATTGTTTGGTTTTTAACTTAATTTTTCTTTACCTGACCTACTGTACAAATAGTTACTGGTTCATGGTTACTTACATTAATTTTAATTTTCTGGTTTTAATTCATTATATTAATTAGTTCATCCTTGAACCCTTCATTATTTTATAACATAACTATAATAACTACTTGCCAACTTTTAAACACTTATTGCCTTCCTGGCCAAGTTTACAAACATTAATTCAAACATCTTCATTAATCAATTACAATAAATACATTCAACATAATATAATACCTAACCCATGTACTTATACTTAATTATTCAAATACCATTTTAACATAAACAAAAGGAGTACCACTGACTAAGTATTTCTTTAAAACGACAACTCCGTTCCTACTATCCACAAAACATAAGATAAATATTCTGTAAACACTATATCATGTTACAGCATAACAACAAGTACAATTTGCAACACATTAAATATTAATTTGGATAATATTTTATACTTCATTACTACATATTAAACTCCTCCCATTAGATACAATGTTTATGTTTTGCATCCCATATTATTTATTACATCTTTTATATTTAGGCACACTTCAGATGTCTTAATTACTTAGTAACCTTAATATTTTGGGTATTGTTCTAGACCATATTTACTTTGTTTTTTATGTAACGTTGGGGACCTCGAATATGTTTCGTTACAATATTCAAAGTCATGCTAAACAAGACTGTTAAAGTGCTCACCAGTACTTAGGATTTGAAAAATTAAAAAGTTAAAAGTACAAATTAATATGCAACTACAGACAGCTAAGTACACTAGAGTTAAATTAGCAATGTTGGGAGAAATTGGTAACACGACAAAGTAAAGGTAGCTTGGGGGGGGGGGCATTAGTGTGTGTAGAGAACAAGTGAAAAAAGGAGGAGAGAAAAAGAGAAAGTAAGAAAAAGTAATGATTTATCGATTTTATAGAAATTTACTATAAAGTAGTTGTTTTAAGGGTTTAACAGAATTTGTTTTTAATTATCAATATAACGGTCAACGGTCTCAAAGGCAGATGAGTCATCTCAGTTCCCAACGGCAGAGAGAGCGGAAGAACCTAGTGGAGTAAGCCACGAAAAACAATCATTCAATCATTTCGGACTAGCAATCCGATCTTATCTCGGAATTTAATTCCTACTTTTGCACTCTCTACAATTTCAATTGCAGTATGGAAGCAATTGAAAGAGAAGTTTTTCGGACAAAAGTGTAAAAAATGGAAGAAGTCCAGGGTAGGAGAGAGAAAGGCACAGCTTCAAAGCGGACTCAAGACAGGAAGAAGAGACACAGTGAAAAGATGAAAGAATATTGGAGAAAGAGAAAAGAACAAAGAATCAAGAATTGAAATTGGCATGTGGTCCTTAAATGGTTGATACAAAAAAAGTGAAACAATTGCCCTATGAACAGTAACCTTTATAGGTTGTCTTGTGAGTTAAGAGATATGTTTATAATCAGTTCATTGTATTTTTGCATGTTTTTAATGATTCAATCTTTAAGAATGTCAGTAATTAACCTGTAATTTAAATATTAAATAATTAATGTTCAGCAACTAAATAAGAAAGCTTCAACTGCTATTTAGTTATGGTAATTAATAAATACATACTCGTAGTCATATAACAATGACATGAGTTATTTTGAACGTCACCCCACCTTTACCTAACCTGTGCCCAATGAGTTCGTCTAACAAACCTGGTAAACAATTCTTTTAAGTGGAAAATTGTGTTTTAGGTTGTTTTCACAGGGATAGTGAAGTGGTTTCCGGCATTTGTAGTTGACAGAAACTTAAAAACACCTCATAGTAGACTTCCACCCAGTCAACGAGAGAATATGTAGAATAAGATTGGCTACTAAATTCTTCAATCTGTCAATCATAAACGTAGACTGCCTGACTGATGAGAAAGATGAAGACATAAAAGCAGAATTTTACCAATTGCTGGAAAAAATATATGACACCGCCCCTAAGAATGACATTAAACTAATCATGGGGGACATGAATGTGAAAATTGGGAAAGAAGATGCATACCTTGGCACCATAGGTAGGCACAGTTTACACAATGAATCCAACAGAAATGGGGAACTGCTTATCGACTTTGCTACAAGCAGGAATATGGTTACCAGCTCAACTCAGTTCCCACACAGTGATATCCATAAGGGAACGTGGGTAGCCCCAGATGGGAAAACAGTCAACCAGATAGATCATGTGATCATAGATAAAAGAGCAGCTACAAGTATCATTGATGTCAAAGCCCGGAGAGGTGCGTCAGTTGGTTCTGATCACTATATGGTGCAGATAAAGTTTAGATGCAGGGTGGCCACACATAGGAAGGACAGACTCAGAAGACAGGAAAAGGTTAACACAGCGAGTTTAAAGGACCCAGAAAGGGTACAGGAATATGCTGGGAAAGTGAGGAATAAATTGAACGGGTCAGTCGCAGGAACAGTGGAAGAGAAATGGCAGAGCCTTAAGTGCGCACTCCTGGAAACCACCAGACAGGTGCTAGGAATAGAGGAGAGACGGAGGCAGGAGGACTGGTTTGATGAGGAATGCAGGGAAAGTATTGCACGGAGGAATGAGGCTCACAGGAAGTATTCTCAGTGTAGGACTAGAGAAAGGAAGCAAGAATATGAAGAGAATAGAAGACTGGCAAATAAAGTATGTAGAAAAAAGAAAAGAACTTTTGAAAACGGGCTGCTTCTCAAAATGGAGCAGGACTTTGCAGATGGAAGAATAAGGAATGCTTATAAATATTGTAATTAAACAAGTATGTTAGGTACTAGCGAAACGTCCGTCTTATTCAAGCCCCACTGTTGGGTTCGCCAATTTGTAATTAAACGAGTTACTTTATTTTATTTAATTATATGAAGATGTGTGGAAGCACCACTGTTGGATTCCAATTTGGAATACAGCGTTTACAAGTATGTGACTGTGTGTACTGGGGTTCAATCCAGTCTCACCTTGGGTTGCGTCAGTGACGAAAAGCTTTCTCTGCGTTTTTTAATGATTTATTTATTGATGAATATATCCTTTGATTGTGACCGATGAAACCTTCGGAAAATAGATTATTAAGAAAACAAAATTATAATTATGTTCCTTGAATTTATAATCATACTACTCTAGACTTAACTTATTTTTCAATGGTTGTGTAATATTAGCGATATGTATGGAGTATTGACTGAATGTAAGGGGTATTTGTGTCAACCCTAGTCACTCGATGGTAGAAAATTCCGTTCAAATTTTGTACTAAACACAAGCTAGTTCCGTAATCTCCCGTCCCACCAGCTGCAAACTTTGAGCGCTGTTCCTTGTAATAAGCGTACTTATAGGTTAGTTATTCATTGAGTTTGAATCAATCCTTTTGTAAATTATTCCACCCACTACATATAGTATTTATTCTGCAATAACTTCAAACGTTATCTCATACAATAAAGATACTTTATTTATTTTCTCTATTAATTCACAGTCTACGTTATCTAAAAAAAAAACAATAATACGATCAAATCGATCACCCAGAAATATATCGATTATCAATTACTCAAATTCTAAAAACATATACACATGAAAATAATAATAAATAATTCTTATCCCAGGGTTCGTAAAGTTCTTGGAACCATTAGTAAGGCCAGGTAAAATGCATAATTAAGGTTGCTCAATTTACAAAAATAAAATTATTTACTTTAAATACAGTGAAATGAAAATAAGTTGTTTTATTACCAAACCGACGAAAATTTCGTCTGGCGGTGGACGTTTGTCAACAGTGGCCAAAATTCAGCTTATCTCATCTTCATCCAGTGAAACTGCTCTGGTTTTCAATAAAATTGATGGTGGTGTGTACTGGTAAACCCTCAGGAAATCTTCGGGCGTCTATTCTTCTTTTACGATCTTCACAATTCTCGGTCCCAGTGAAATGGAATTAGGATCCCAGCTTCTTCTGCTGCCAATGAAGGTTATTTCTGCCAAACCGAGTCTTCTGGTATTTTCAATAATTCCGTTAGTTCAGGCTTTAATTCTTTTACTGATCTTCGGTTTATAGTATGAATTGGCTTAATACCGAATCCAGCGGAATTATTTAGTGAATGAGGTGAGAGGCTTTCAATTCTTTTTAACTGTATTCATTTACAATTTGGAAGGTTATTTAATTTTTATTACTCATTAGCATTAAAGTATAATTATTTTTCAAAAAGGGTTTTTCAATTTTGATACATATTTCTTTTAGATTTATTCATATTTTTTAAATATATCGGTCCATCTCAACCTAATAGCTTGTAACAATCAGAACGAATTAATTCAAATCAACAACTTCTGCACATTTCAGTTGCCTTAACAACCACGTTTTCTATATATCCTTGAGCCGGCATTATAGAATATTACTACTCCTTTCCAATAAAATACTCCATGCTTGGATTAATATTGAATCACCTAAAATTCTCCCCTAACCTTCCTTCCTAAACAGTAAATGTTTTACCAGAGTTTCGTTGGACTGGGTTTCCTAAAAAGGTATTAATTACCTTTCACTAATATGGAATTTAGGCCTACAGATTCACTTACAACCGTTATAACATTATTTGGTTTTTTAACTTAATTTTCTTTTTACCTGACCTACTGTACAATTAATTATTGGTTACATGGTTAATTACATGAATTTTAATTTACTGGTGGTTACTTTTTTATATTAATTAACTGGTTCTGGAACCCTTTATTAATTTATAATATAATTATCAGAACTACTTGCTAGACTTGAAACACTGGTCACACTCAAGGCCCAGTTTATAAACATTAATTAAAACAACAGTATTTTTCAACTTTATACAATACTTAGAACTTGGTACAGTGCCTAACATTGGTAATTATACTGGATTGTATACAGACAAATCTAATATAAATATAAACATAATTATTGATGAAGTATTACTATCAAACAACATCAGTTCATTTTTAGCATATTCAAAATACAACATAAATACTCTGTAGACCTTAACATGTCACAGTACAAAAACAAACATTTTATTACATTCAATCATTCATTGGTCTGGCTCTTTTATATTTAACATTAATCATTGCCTCCTATTGACTTGAGGTACTTCTCAAGCACATAAACTATTGAACAACCTTAATTCAGGGTATGGTCCTTGACCATATTTCATTCAATTTTTATGTAACGTTGGGGGACCTCAACTATGTTACGTTACATAACACCCCCCCTTCGAAAGAAGTTTATTTTGTATAAACAAAGTTTAGTAAGAAATAAACGCACAACTTATCTGGCCAATTGGTTCCCCTATTCATAATACCTTTTTATTTCCGCTTGGTTGTATGTACCTTTCACCCTATTATTTGCGGGGTCCAATACTACGTAAGTATTGTTCTGATTGTCCTGGCTTATTATAAAAGGTCCAACATATAATAGCAACAATTTCTTTGCTATTCCTTCGAAACTGCTTGGTTGCTGACGATTTCTTATCAAAATTTTTTCTCCTATGTTGTATTTAATAATATTTTTACGGGTAGCGTCTTGTTTTTTTCTTCGGGTTTCCATTTTGTGAAGTAGCCTACTATATACATGGGTAAGGTCCAATTCTTCTTCAGGTCCTTCAGGGAATGGTATTAAATTGGTAATTTCTCGAGGTGGTGGTTTTGAAAACATCATCTGGTATGGTGTAACACCAATGGTTTCATGATGGGCAACATTTAAAAAGGTCTTGGTTTCCTGTAAGAAATCACTCCATTTACTATGATTATCATAACAATAAGTACGAAGTACTCGTCCTACCTCCCTGAGTACCCTTTCTGCTGGATTACTACTCGGATGATAAATTGAAGTTTTGTATGTTTTAATTCCTCGATTGGACATCTCTAACTTCCATCTTCGACCCTTGAACTGGGTTCCATGGTCCGTTATTATGGAATATGGAGTGCCTACGTCTATAATGTACCTTTCAGCGACGACCTTGATGATAACATTGGAGGATGCCTTGCTGATGGGATACAATTTCGTATAACGTGTGAAATGGTCCAAGATTATGACAATGTATT
Organism: Magicicada septendecula; assembly: GCA_034769895.1. Taxonomy (NCBI): domain Eukaryota; kingdom Metazoa; phylum Arthropoda; class Insecta; order Hemiptera; family Cicadidae; genus Magicicada; species Magicicada septendecula. Next base: position 158,717,763 of record CM068372.1, read on the forward strand.
TATATCGGCGCCGGCCTCCACTACGTGGGAAAGGTCCGCAAATGTCAAGAAACGTTTTTTCCAATTTTCTTTCTGAAGTAATAGTTATCAACGCTCCCTCCTTCCGTTCATTGTTTACCTTAACCCTTTGACATATTCCACATCGTTTTATTAATTCCCTTACCTTCTTGTTCAAACCTTTAATGTATACATGTTCCTCTAGTGCCTTCACTACCTTGATGGAACCCATGTGTCCATACATTTGATGGTAAATTTTTATTATTAATGGTTCTGTGGATTTGGGAATGTATAATTTCCATTTATTCTTTTCAACAGGAGACTTTATGAAGATTAATCCTTGATAATTTTGATAATATTGCATAATTATAGTATCATTATTCCGGAGGCGTTCTTGTATAGTGGACGATCTCGGATCCTTTGCTTGTTCTTCTTGAACTTTGGTCAGCACTTCTATTAATTCTTCCCTAGCTGATATTATAAGGTATATTTTTCCAATATCCTCTCTTTCAATTTCAAAAGTGCCATTTTCTAGGTTTACCCTAGATAGAGCGTCAGCGACAGTATTCTGTTTTCCTGGCACATATTCCCATGTTATGTTGTATTCCTGGAGAGCCAAAATCCAACGAGTTAATCTGCCGTGATTTAGTTTGCATCTTTGTATAAATGATATGGATTTGTGGTCGGACCTTATGGTTAAAGGATAACCTAATACATATGTGCAGAATTTATTGCAGGCAAATACAACAATCAATAATTCTTTTTCTGTGACACTGTAATTTGTTTCACATTGATTTAGGACGCGACTGGCAAAACTTATTACTTGGTGGTCTCCTTCTGGATCTTCCTGATAAGTTCAGCACCCAGGCTCACATCACTGGCGTCACAATTTATAAAAAATGGTTTATCAAAATCAGGATGGCGCAGGATGATATTTTGTAAAAATTTCTCTTTAATTAAAATGAATGTCTCATCATCTTCCTCCTTCCACTTCCATTTATGTTTAGATGACAGCAAGTGTTTAAGCCTCGCTGTTAATTGGGAGTAATTCCTTTGGAATTTCCTGTAATAGTTGCACACTCCTAGGAATGATTGTAGCTGTCTAATATTTTTAGGTTTGGGGAAGTTTTGAATAGCTTCCACCTTTTCAGGGGATGTTGATATTCCATTTTCAGAGAGTATGAACCCTAAGAATTGTAGTTGATTTGTTATTAATTTTGACTTATCCAATTTCAATGTAATGTTGTTGTTTTCTAACTTGCTTAACACCATCTCCACACGTCGGCAATGTTCCTCCCATGTGGTTGAAGTTACTAGTATATCGTCAACATATACTGTTGTGAAGGCTAACACTTCTTCACCCAGAACCTGGTCCATGCACTTAATAAAAACCGCCACAGAGTTTACTAACCCAAAAGGAAGATGTTTAAAGTGATAATTTCTTCCTTCAAATATAAAGGCAACATAATTCCCACTGTTGGGATGTAACTCCACTTGCCAGTATCCACAAACAGCATCCCAAATGCTCATATATCTGCAATTCTTAAATTTCTTCATTAACTCTTCAATTTCTCCTGGTGAGGTTCTATCATTGACTATATTTTTATTTATTTCCCTGGCATCTAAACATAAACGTACTGTACCATCCTTCTTCTTTATAGCTACTATAGGGCTGGTGTATGGTGATGAACTATATTCAATTATGTCCTGTTCCATCATACTCTGTATTTCCTTTCTCACTGCTGGTTTTAGGGATTGGGGTATAGGATATGATTTACGGTTAAAATTAATAGGTTGCTTAAATGACAACTCACAAATAAAATTCCTGGCTTTACCTGGCACATCCGAAAATACTTTTTTATACCTGTTATAAAGCTTTATTAATTGATTCCTTTGTTCAGGTGTTACTCTATTATTATTATTGACAGTTTTAAACAAATAAATCTCTTGCAATTTTTCCTTCCATTCATTCTCTTTAGTATAGGTTAATTCCTCAAAAGGTGCTTTATATTCCATCTCATCATCACGCATCAAAGTAAAATATATAATTACCTTAATATCCACTTTAGTGATACACAGTTTCGTCACTGATGACGCGTTTCGGGACTAAGTCCCATCCTCAGATACATTAAATTAATAAACTAAAATATTAAAATCACCACCATGATACTGGTCAAGTCAAAAATAAATAAAATAAATTACAAATCGCATGTAATAAGCTTTGCTAACCACGGCTGGAGCTACCGCATGCGTTCACCCGCAACCGCGATTGTCACGCGACTGGTCAAAGATTAAGACAAACTGATTGCAGTGTCGAACAGGTAATTTGACGCAAAATTTACCTGGTCATTTAATAAACTGTTTTTGGTGTTACTATCTTTTAAAGCTTTATAAATTTCAAATTCCTCCAGACTATCCATCCGTCTACCCTTTTTACAAACATGCAACGCTGTTAAATTTTCTTCGAAACTCGTATATTTATGTCCACTTGATATTAAATGTTGTGCAAAGTTGGACTTAGTATTACTTGGCTTAGGAATATGTTCTAAAAATCTTTTATAAAAACATCTGCCAGATTGACCGATATAGAACGCATCACAATCATCACATTTTATTTTATATACACCACATTTCTTTTTTAATGGTAATTTGTTTTTGTTTTTGAAATAATTTCCTAAATTATTATTTGTTTTAAATGATAAAATATAGTTATTATCTTTGAGAACGGGTCTTAAAATATTTGGCACAATACCTGTGAAATTAGCCGAAAGATATTTATAATTTTGGTTACTTGCTTTTATAGAGTTTGAATTTTTATTTTCTAAACGTTTCCTATGCCTATTTATTATTTTGTCAGCTATTGTAGATTTATACCCGTTATTTATTGCTATTTGTTTGATAGTGCTAACCTCATTCAAGTAGTCCTCCTTTTCGAGGGGAACATTTAAAAGTCTGTTGACAAGACTGTTAAACACTGCCATTTTTTGTGTAACGGGATGATATGAATCATAGTGTATTACTGTGTCAGTACTAGTGTGTTTTCTAAAGATTTTGTATTTTAAATTATTCCCGTTGTGTAATACAGTGAGGTCTAAAAAATTGATACTTTTGTTGTTTTCGATCTCCATAGTAAATTTTAATTTGTTATGAATTTTGTTTAGGTAATTTTTAAATAATTCTATTTGTCTGGCATTCCCGTTAAAAATAATAAAGGTATCATCTACATATCTGGAGTAATGGATGATTTTACTGGCGAAATAATTATCTTTTAAAATTTTTGTATTTTCTAAATGGTTTAGATATAGGTCCGCCAGGATGCCAGAAAGTGGAGATCCCATGGCAAGTCCTTCATTCTGTTTATAATATGCACTTTCAAATGAAAAATAGTTTTGATGAAGAATGGTTTTTAGTATCATCATCAGCTGGTTAACTTTCAGTATTTCTAAAGAACCTTTATTCATTAAATTATGCCTCAGTAAAGTTAATGTTTCATCAATAGGCACATTAGTGTATAAATCTACTATGTCGAATGATACTAGTTTGTAGTTTGGTTGAATTGTAACGTGGTTTATATTTTTGATAAAATCCTTATAGCTTTTTACACTCCGATTATTTTCTAAGTTGGTGTGCTCTCTGATGATTTTTACTAAGGTTTTAGCTATTTTATAACCGGGGGCAGTTGTAAAATTTACTAATGGTCTAATTGGAGTGTTCTGTTTATGTACTTTCGGAAGACCCCTTAAACAAGGCGCACTAGCATTTATTGGTTTTAGTGAGGATTGTGTGCGTTTATCAAATAGTTGCGTGCATTTATTTATTGTTTTATTCAGTTCTAAAGTGTACTTCTTAGTGGGTTCGGATGTCAACTTAGTAATATTGTTGTCATTTATAAAGTTGTGTACTTTTTGTGTGTATTCATCAAGTTTCAGCATGGCTATAGAATTTCCCTTATCAACCTTGGTTATGTAAATATTATTATTAGAAAGTTTTTTATTTAGTTGTATAGCTATGCGTTGTTCGTGTTGTGCTTTAGTGTAATTAACTTTATTTTGTATAAGCTTATTGTTCTTGTTTTTAATGATTTTATTAAACTTATTATTTACTAATACTCTTATTTTATTTTGTTTGCCTGGGTCAGGAATGTTTTTTATCACTGACTCGGCTTCAATTATTTCTTTAATTAAGTTATATTTATTTTTAAGGTTGGGGGGAAAATTGTAATTTAGACCTTTGCTGATAAGTTTTGTTTCTGCGTCAGTTAAAGTGACGTCAGTTGTATTTATTACTCTAGGGTAGAAACTGTGCTATTTCTTTAATTAAGTTATACTTAATTTTAAGGTTGGGGGAAAATTGTAATTTAGACCTTTGCTGATAAGTTTTGTTTCTGCGTCAGTTAAAGTGACGTCAGTTGTATTTATTACTCTAGGGTAGAAACTGTGCTATTTCTTTAATTAAGTTATATTTATTTTTAAGGTTGGGGGGAAAATTGTAATTTAGACCTTTGCTGACAAAGGTCCGCTTGTAATTTAATATCAAGCGGACATAAATATACGAGTTTCGAAGAAAATTTAACAGCGTTGCATGTTTGTAAAAAGGGTAGACGGATGGATAGTCTGGAGGAATTTGAAATTTATAAAGCTTTAAAAGATAGTAACACCAAAAACAGTTTATTAAATGACCAGGTAAATTTTGCGTCAAATTACCTGTTCGACACTGCAATCAGTTTGTCTTAATCTTTGACCAGTCGCGTGACAATCGCGGTTGCGGGTGAACGCATGCGGGAGCTCCAGCCGTGGTTAGCAAAGCTTATTACATGCGATTTGTAATTTATTTTATTTATTTTTGACTTGACCAGTATCATGGTCGTGATTTTAATATTTTAGTTTATTAATTAAATGTACCTGAGGATGGGACTTAGTCCCGAAACGCGTCATCAGTGACGAAACTGTGTATCACTAAAGTGGATATTAAGGTAATTATATATCATATAATAAGTGATACAGTATTAGTCCAGTCGCCAGAGTAAAAATAATGGTAAAATTTCGTAAAAAATTGAGGCAAAGTGATATTTGGTATAGTTATTGAAAAAGGTCTAAATATCGGTTTAAAATCATCTTTGCATGTTTACAAGGTCAGGCTTTAAAAAAAAACCTTATTTAAGGGCAGCGCGCGGTAAAATCGATAAAAACGTTTACATTCCGTGAATTTCTTTTCTTACTACTAAATAAACCATTGGATCATGATAAAGTCTTCATTCTTTTTGTTTAAAATAGTTCAAATATTAATAGTAATAAAATCAAAATAACGATTTTGTTATTATTTCATCGTTAGGAGTATTAAATCGATAGACGGAATGGCCAATTTTAACAAATCTTCCTCTGTTGAATAATATTATTAAATATGTGTATCTTAATATACATAAAAGTCATTGTGTGTATTTATATTTCACACCTCCTACTAAACCACTGGACCGATTTCAACAAAACTTAGCACAAATATTTTATGCAAACGGGAGAACCAACATAAGATAGGTGTTTTGGGCCCTGGGGGATGTCAAAAATGGAAAATATGAAAATACCGCATGTAGGGTATCAAATTAAAGGGGATTTCAATGCAAGTAACAATTTTTCATGCATATAAGCACTATTGAAAATTCTTGGGCCCTGGGGCTCAATAAATGGGTGGTTTTGGGGGAGGTCAAAAATGGAAAATATGAAACTGGACCGATTTCCACCAAACTTGGCACAAATTTTTTACGCAATGGGAGAACCAACATAAGATAGGTGTTTTGGGCCCGGGGGGATGTCAAAAATGAAAAATATGAAATATGAAAATACTGTGGGGTATCAAATTAAAGGGAATTTCAATGCAAGTAACAATTTTACATGCATATACGTACTATTGAATACATTTGGGCCCTGGGGCTCAATAAATGGGTTGTAATGGAGGGGTGTAAAAAATGGAAAATATGAAATATCATATGTGACATGCATATACGCACTATTACAAATTTTGGTTTTTAAAAATTTTGGGCTCAATAAATTAGTGGAATTGGCGGAGGGGTGATGTCAAAAATGGAAAATATGAAAATACCGCACGTGGGGTATCAAATTAAAGGGAATTTCAATGTAAGTAACAATTTGACGTGCATATAATTTATCATATAATTCTAAGGCTGTTTTCACAATTAATAAGTCTGCATCATCGTCAGCTTGTTTAACGTTAGCTTTCTTCTTCCAAATATCTCGTTAGAATTTCAATAAATCGAGTTTTATTAGTTTTATTCGAAAGAAATTGTTCTTGGGTCACTGTGACACACATATCTTCATAGAATAAAATATCTAAAGAGGAATTTTGATTGGTACGGCGATAACGCTCCATAGCTTTGATGCTGTTAGAATTGTTTGTATAGCCATCAAAAACTACAGTAACTTTTGATCCAAAGTGTCTCTTGACATAATTTACGTATCTTTGAAAAATACATTTGAACTTGTCATTTTTTGACCATACTACTCTATGCAGTAACATACCACCATCAATGACGTAAATGCAGTCTTCAAGGTTAATCTCAGCGCGGTCCACTTCAAACATATCATATAGTTTAGACTTATCTGTTTTCCGAAATACACCTTCGTAAAACATAGATGTTGGGTACGGTGCAAGTTCATAACGCATGTAATCTTTTAATTCGTCGTCACTTTTTCTTGCTACACAAATGCGTTGAAATATAAACATTGGATCTATAGGGACAATTTCCTCTTGAATTTTCAGACTACTATTAACACTTTTTAATGACAGTACTCTATTTTTTCGTTTAAACGAAACTTTATGGAAGTTTGTACCAGCAATTTCTTCTAACCCTGCTTTTCCAACCTCAAAAGCATTATGACAGTTAATATTATTACCGCCAGTAGATATAGACATTATTGAATCTTGATAAGGAAATGTCTCGTGACAATCAAACCAGGATTTCATTTTGAGAATATCTTCAGTATCTCGTTTTATTCGAGAATCTCTAGCATCTACATGCTATCGGAAGTAGAAAATTGTATACCACAAAAATTTTCTACTTCTTCGCAGATATCATGTGTATATGGCATCGCTAAAATCCATTTATTTGCAGTACTGGTAGTTACTCCCCGTCCAATCATACCACCATCAACTTTCATGACTCTCATTAAGTCCTGTTCGATTGTCATATCAGTATGAGTTCCTGACCAGAATTTCTCAGTTCGTCTTACAGTACAAAATCTGTTATTTATAAAATTTTGAAGTTCTTTAATTTTTAAAGCGGTAGTTTCTGGAATTACATTTTGGTTTTGCATTGAGGTGAAAAGTTTTTCAGATTCTTTTATAAATTGATTCATATATTGTACATATAATAAGGCTGATTTCGTATAATTAAAATGTCCAGTCGCATAAAACTATGGCAACATTTGCTGAATAACTTGTAATTGAATTTTTATATTACCCATTTTTTCAGAGCGCGCAAATGCTTTTGCAATAGAGATCATTCGTATGTACTGTATCCATAATTTTGCAGTTTTACCGCATTCCTCAATTTCAATAATTTTTTCTAGAAATTTACCATTTAAGATGTTAAAAAAATTATGATCTTGTACTTCTTTGTAAGTAAGATTGTCATCTAAAAATTCTTGTAGTAAAAATTTCATATTTGAATATTCAACTTCTGAAAGATTCATTTCCTCAATAATCTTTTTACACAAAACTATCCAAATTAATGTGTGGCCTCGTACTGCTCTAGCATAAGCATGGCCATCTAACATCTTATCTACAGTTCCTGGCGCATAGTAACAGCTTAATGCTTCTTTTAAACCGCTTCCTGCCATCACATAACCGATTAAACCAAGAAAAGACATAAGCAGATGAAATCCTCCAAGTCGAACAATTACATTATGTATATCATCATCAGGTGAGGATTGGACCATTTTAAACGCTTTCTGATACAAAGGTTGATCGAAAGTAACAAAACAATTAAATAGATTTAAGTTTTCACTAGTTTTACAGCGTATTTTAAAACGGTGTATATTGTATTTTTGTCAGTTGGAGGAGAGTGTACAAAAGGCAAGCAAACAATTCTAGATAATGTATACGTCATATTTTCCAAAAGCTTGGACATAAAGGCATTCCAGCCAGTAATGCCTGGTTTGGTCACTCCATAAATCCAAAGCAAGTCAGCATTAGAAAAATCTATATTATTAAAACTCGGGTTATCTACTTTTTCAAAAACAAGTTTTGGAGTGCATGTGTATTAATATTTTCGAAAATTTGGAATGGTATTTTGTCAATTTTGCTAATTTCTTTTGCAGTAGGCTTAACTGTCAATCGTTTTAAGGGAACTTTGTTATAATAAAAATCTCTGGGACTTACAATCATAATACCTCCCATACTATGAAAAGTATTTTTCCCGTCTATAGTATTGATGTTAATATCTGAATTGTCAAATGCCAATTGTGCAAAACAACCAGATCTAAATGGAGAACGTGGACTAAGCAATACACTATCCTCATAAAGTGTATGATGAACACACTCCCAGATGCGACAATATATCTATAATTCGTTTTGAAGCAAATTTCCTGTGCAACATTACAGACAGACCAACTTGCAATGGTGATAGAAAGGTTCTAGGTCTTATGCAACTCATAATTGAATGAGTAATTGCTGTGCATTTTGTTTCATATGAACTAATATCACCTTTTTTATTTTTTAAAATTATTTCTTCTATCAGAAACTGAAGGGATTCTGGGATATTCTCATTAATATTTTGGAATATATTATCACTTGGAGGATAAAATTCTGTATTACTTTTCTTCAGATTAACATCGTTTCGAATAATTGCTGCTGCAGATTTTAAGATTTTTCTTTTTTCTTCATTTTCATCTTTTTTTGAGGCTATCCATGTCTATGTTTTTTTTTTAATGGTCAAAAAATGGTGTCAGAAAGGCCAAAAAATTGTGTTAATTAACCACCCGAAAGTATTTTTAATAAGCTTTAATTTAAGCCGTCGTACACCTTTGTGCCACAATCTTGCCGTACTTTATGAACACTCAAAGTTTTTTTGTGAATTGCGATTTTTTTGAGGTAATATTCGACATTTCAATATGAAATTTTTGGGGTTTATAGTACTCCACAAAGTTTACCTTTCCCTCAAGTTTTATCAACTTTCATTAATTTGCGTTAAAACAACAGCAATTTGTTTATAAACGCCATCGCCACTTTATTTATTTATTAACAATAATAATAACATCGACTTCCGTATTAAGGCTAGAAATGTTCTTAATTTATTATAGAATACTGAAAAAAAATCACATTAAAATCGGTTTGTTAGGTCCAAAGATATTTATAAAAACGCTATTTTGCAACTTAAATTGTTAATAAAAAAATAAACGGGTTGTTTTTACACAAAACTTAACTATTAGCTCAACTTGATCCCATTAACCAATTTAGCACACAAAAAATCGACTCCCAAAACAATTCACATTTGATTTTTATTTTGACTCCACTACACGTGCTCACAAATAAATAAATATTAGCATGTATAAAAAGTGTAAATAAAAACTTTAAACTGCAATTTTTTTACCTGTTTTATATGATAAAAACAAAAATATTTGTAATGTTTTGATTATAACCTTTGAAGAAATATCAACTGCGTTACTGCTCCGTTCTTGTATAGCAGATGTTTGTATGGCACACCACAACAATGGGTGTTGCGCGCGCAGCTACATTTACAGTTCACACTCGAGGGGAATAGAACGCCACGCCGTTTAAAAATTTTACCTGTTTTCTAGGGTCTTGTTTTTAGAGTATAGGTATAATCAGGTAAGAGAAATAACATGAATAGATAGATTTAGTATTGTAGTAGCTGTAACGTTAATTTCAAGTACTCAAATAAACCCACTTAAAAGATACATGTATGTAACGCAAAGGAGGCACCTTTTTTTAGTATACACAATTTTTATTTATTTTTTTTAATTTCGAAAATGATTTTAATTTTCATGAGTATAGTTTTTGATGCAGAACACTTGCAGCTTTCAAATACAATTTTTTGTATTTCGATATCTCTATTTTTAAGATTAATAAAGGCAGATAAACTCTGAATTTTCGAGTAAATTTAAAATACGTCGAAATACTTACTTTTGAAAAGGTGTTTTTTTTTAAATAACAACTTCAAAAGTATTTTTCATTATTATAAAATAAAAAGTTTATCTCTTTTAAAGGTAAATTAGTAAAGAACTACTATTTTTTAAAATTTTATTGTATAGTACTTGTAATTTTGTGGTTTCACTTCTTTTTGTATCTACAGTAAATATTTATACACTATAGTCTTTATGTTCAAATAAAATATTTATGTAAAAATCAACAAATTTTGAAAGCTATACTGTTCCCCTTCAAAACTAGCCTTTATTTAACTGGCTATGCTTAGATTAAAGAAAGTTATGATATTTTTGAATAGACGCGCCTGGCTAATTTAGCGAATTACGCAAGATCGGGGGCAAACGCTCTTTTTAAAACGCAGCGCTCATCATTACCAATTTTCAGGAAAACAGTTCCATTAACGTAAAAATATGTAAGGAGACTTTCTGAAGGAAATTGTTTGCTCTTCAATATACACCTTTTTATTTCTTCCAACTGTACATATTTACGGAGTGCTTTAAGAAAATCTGTCTTTACGATTTTTCCAGACCATTTTCAGAAAACCCTAGAAAGGTAAACATGCAAAGATTTTTTTATATTAATTATTAACGTTTATTTAACACGTGCACCAAATATTGCTTTGCCCCAATTTTTTATCAAGTCAAAATCTCTGGCGACTGGACTAATGCAAAAAATAAGTAATTCAAAGTAAAAGAATGTCTTTGGTGAGTGGCATTTTTATGATCCACTATTTCACTTGACCATTCTCCATTTTCATGGTACAGGGTTATTTTTCCTCTGCCCATATTAATAATAGCTGAGTGGCGCCGCAGCGTATCACACCCCAGCATTGGTTTAAATGGTAGTCCTTGGGCTACCATAAACACCATAGGAATAGTTTTACCTCCACTAGATACTTCCATCATTACTTGCTGTCGTATTGTTTTATTTGGTCTGCCAGTAGCACCTATAATAACCATGTTGTTAACTGGTAATGTTGGTATATTTTTCTTATACTTCTCCCTTATTCGGTTATATTCAACCTTGTCCAGTAGCGACACATTCATACTATCTCAGTCATAACTCCCTGTAATTCAGCCATAATGTATATAATTTGATTATCAGTTTTATTCTCTGACGGTAACACTTCTTCCGTTAAATCATTTCGTATATCCTTTAAATAATTGTTCCTTGTAATTTTTATAATTTGATTAATTTCCTCATGCCTTTGTATATACCCTTCCAATCCCAGCAGCGAGGGGTTACTAGATACTTCCACTGCTGTACTTAGTTTTCCATCCTATCCTGCGGACGATCGTCCCTTGCAGTAGTTCCTGGGTTACCATCATCAGGTCTAAAATCTCTATGGGCTTCTTGGTGTCTAGGCAGATCCTCCTCTCGATTTCGATTATTGGGTAGATTTCGTTGGTCGTTGTTGACACGATTATTGTTCCAATACTCTCTACCATTGTCCCAATTCCTGCGGCCTGTTCTGTATCTGTTATTCTCATGATTAGTATAGTGATTATTTGGATAATAATTGTTACGATTACGATTGTTCATTAATTGGTCATTCATCCTTCTGTGATAGTTATTATTGTTAAACCGATTTGTCCCTGGACGCGACTCTTGATTTGTCTCTTCCCTTCTATTGTGATAATATCCACCTTGCCGTCGAGACCTTTGATAATAGTCTTCCATTTCGTAACTAGCTAATAAGGTTTCCATTGTTTCAACGGTCTTTACTTGTCCACTGCGTCTGGCACGAACTATCTCCTCTTCAAAATGGTATGACAATTTATTCACCAAACACTCCTCTGGTATCCGCGGTTCCAAATGACGTGCTAAACATACTTTTCCCAAAAAGTAAGTAGTTGGGGACTGTTCTTGATTAACATTAAATCTCCCGTTAGTAATGTTATCTCTAATCATGTTCTGTACAGAATCTGACCAATATTTTGATTTAAACGTCCTTTTAAATTCCTCATAATCACTAAGTTCGTTTCGGACAGCTGACCACCAATTATCATTTATACTGTTGAAGCATTCATCTAAATAACTTTTTATCACGTTCCACCGAGTTACTTTAATTCGGTTAAACCATTCGTCTACTCTCTCCAGGAATTCTATGGGATTTCCCTATAAATTTTAAAATTGATATTATCTTTATGTTCAGGGGCTATGTGATGTGCTAGATACATTGGTCTATTTTGTAAAATCTCTATTGATTCCTTCATATTACTTATTTCTTGATTTTTTATATTTTCTATAGTCTCTTTATGTTGAACTACTTGGGTTTTTATTTGTGTCATTTCGTTATTTACCAATTCAATTCTTCCAGCTATATTAATTTGTACCTCGTCCATTTTCTCTTGTGTTTCTAATTGTACCTGATTTATCATAGTTTTGTAGGTATTTTCTCCATGATTAATTTTGGCCTCTACTTCCCTTGCAAGTTGTACTATGGTTTCATCTGTCTTTTCAAGACTCCCCTTAATTTCATCTATTTGCTGGTTTACTTCCGCTTCATTATTATCTACCCTTTTATTGAGTGTTTCATTGACATTTGCAACCCTTTCATTGATAACTTCCCTCAATGTTTGATTTTGTTCATTTATAATTTGCCGTAATTCCTTATTATTATTTTCAATTTTCTCGTCAATTCGTTTGTGATTTTCTTGAATCTGCCTTAAGCTCTCATCGTTTCTGTCAAACCTTTCATTGATTTGGTTTAAGCTTTCATTTATCAGCCGGTTATTCTCATCATTTTCCTGTTTATTTCGGTCAAACTTCTCGTTCATTAATTTTATCAAATTCTCACTTAAAATTGCATTTTGTTTCTTTGAGTTTTCGTTGATACTGTCTATTTTTTCGTTAGTTTGTCTATTATCTTCTTTGATACTGTCTATTTTATTTTCTAGCCTTTCTGAATTTTCCTCGAATTTTTTATTTAATTCTTCCTTCTGTTTCTTGGAATCTTCTTTAATTAATTCCCATAGTTTTAATAAATCCATTTCACCTCTGGCTTCCTCTTTATCTGGTTGGTCCCCTTGGGCATCCTCTTTATTGCTCGCCTGTTGTTCCATTTCAGTATCTGTACCTACCTCTGTTTCTTCTTCCCTCCTATCTTCTTCTGTTTCTTGTTCCTTCTCCATTCTTTTCGTAACACCTCTCGTATGCATTTCTGTGCCTCTAATCGTTGCCTGCTCCAGTTAAGTAACAATTAAGATGATTTTTTGCTTAACTAAAGCCCACTCGTTGAGCGCCAATTTGTAATTAAACAAGTATGTTAGGTACTAGCGAAACGTCCGTCTTATTCAAGCCCCACTGTTGGGTTCGGCAATTTGTAATTAAACGAGTTACTTTATTTTATTTTATTATATGAAGATGTGTGGAAGCACCACTGTTGGATTCCAATTTGGAATACAGCGTTTACAAGTATGTGACTGTGTGTACTGGGGTTCAATCCAGTCTCACCTTGGGTTGCGTCAGTGACGAAAAGCTTTCTCTGCGTTTTTTAATAATTTATTTATTGATGAATATATCCTTTGATTGTGACCGATGAAACCTTCGGAAAATAGATTATTAAGAAAACAAAATTATAATTATGTTCCTTGAATTTATAATCATACTACTCTATAGACTTAACTTATTTTTCAATGGTTGTGTAATATTAGCGATATGTATGGAGTATTGACTGAATGTAAGGGGTATTTGTGTCAACCCTAGTCACTCGATGGTAGAAAATTCCGTTCAAATTTTGTACTAAACACAAGCTAGTTCCGTAATCTCCCGTCCCACCAGCTGCAAACTTTGAGCGCTGTTCCTTGTAATAAGCGTACTTATAGGTTAGTTATTCATCGAGTTTGAATCAATCCTTTTGTAAATTATTCCACCCACTACATATAGTATTTATTCTGCAATAACTTCAAACGTTATCTCATACAATAAAGATACTTTATTTATTTTCTCTATTAATTCACAGTCTACGTTATCTAAAAAAAAACAATAATACGATCAAATCGATCACCCAGAAATATATCGATTATCAATTACTCAAATTCTAAAAACATATACACATGAAAATAATAATAAATAATTCTTATCCCAGGGTTCGTAAAGTTCTTGGAACCATTAGTAAGGCCAGGTAATATGCATAATTAAGGTTGCTCAATTTACAAATATAAATTATTTACTTTAAATACAGTGAAATGAAAATAAGTTGTTTTATTACCAAACCGACGAAAATTTCGTCTGGCGGTGGACGTTTGTCAACAGTGGCCAAAATTCAGCTTATCTCGTCTTCATCCAGTGAAACTGCTCTGGTTTTCAATAAAATTGATGGTGGTGTGTACTGGTAAACCCTCAGGAAATCTTCGGGCTTCTATTCTTCTTTTACGATCTTCACAATTCTCGGTCCCAGTGAAATGGAATTAGGATCCCAGCTTCTTCTGCTGCCAATGAAGGTTATTTCTGCCAAACCGAGTCTTCTGGTATTTTCAATAATTCCGTTAGTTCAGGCTTTAATTCTTTTACTGATCTTCGGTTTATAGTATGAATTGGTTTAATACCGAATCCAGCGGAATTATTTAGTGAATGAGGTGAGAGGCTTTCAATTCTTTTTAACTGTATTCATTTACAATTTGGAAGGTTATTTAATTTTTATTACTCATTAGCATTAAAGTATAATTATTTTTCAAAAAGGGTTTTTCAATTTTGATACATATTTCTTTTAGATTTATTCATATTTTTTAAATATATCGGTCCATCTCAACCTAATAGCTTGTAACAATCAGAACGAATTAATTCAAATCAACAACTTCTGCACATTTCAGTTGCCTTAACAACCACGTTTTCTATATATCCTTGAGCCGGCATTATAGAATATTACTACTCCTTTCCAATAAAATACTCCATGCTTGGATTAATATTGAATCACCTAAAATTCTCCCCTAACCTTCCTTCCTAAACAGTAAATGTTTTACCAGAGTTTCGTTGGACTGGGTTTCCTAAAAAGGTATTAATTACCTTTCACTAATATGGAATTTAGGCCTACAGATTCACTTACAACCGTTATAACATTATTTGGTTTTTTAACTTAATTTTCTTTTTACCTGACCTACTGTACAATTAATTATTGGTTACATGGTTAATTACATGAATTTTAATTTACTGGTGGTTACTTTTTTATATTAATTAACTGGTTCTGGAACCCTTTATTAATTTATAATATAATTATCAGAACTACTTGTTAGACTTGAAACACTGGTCACACTCAAGGCCCAGTTTATAAACATTAATTAAAACAACAGTATTTTTCAACTTTATACAATACTTAGAACTTGGTACAGTGCCTAACATTGGTAATTATACTGGATTCTATAAAGACAAATCTAATATAAATATAAACATAATTATTGATGAAGTATTACTATCAAACAACATCAGTTCATTTTTAGCATATTCAAAATACAACATAAATACTCTGTAGACCTTAACATGTCACAGTACAAAAACAAACATTTTATTACATTCAATCATTCATTGGTCTGGCTCTTTTATATTTAACATTAATCATTGCCTCCTATTGACTTGAGGTACTTCTCAAGCACATAAACTATTGAACAACCTTAATTCAGGGTATGGTCCTTGACCATATTTCATTCAATTTTTATGTAACGTTGGGGGACCTCAACTATGTTACGTTACAATATCTTAAGCATCTCAGGGAAGGTTATAAACCATCTACAACACTATGTAGAGACAGAGAGAATAGAATTGTCAGTAATCCAGAGAAAATTAAAACTATCTGGCGAGAGTACTTCGATGGTCTCCTTGGTGGTATGCTACAGGGAGGAGAAATTGTTGCTCACACTCCGCGGAATGTAAACATTGGGGGGATGGAATCTGACCCACCATCAATTCAGGAAATAGAAGAAGCTATTAGTGCCCTCAGGAACAACAAGGCACCAGGTACAGACTTAATTCCTGCAGAACTGCTTAAAGCTGGAGGTACTGATGTGGCAGTCGCACTGCACTCCTTAATCGTGGACATATGGCAAACGGAACGAATCCCCATGGAATGGAATAAGTGCATTATATGCCCCATTTATAAAAAAGGCGACAAACTTCAATGTAGAAATTACAGAGGCATTTCGTTGCTGTGCACCTCCTACAAGGTTTTTGAGTACATCTTGAACCAAAGGCTGAGACCCCTCACAGAAAATATAATACGGGAATACCAAGCTGGATTCCGACCTGGACGGTCTACAATCGACCAACTCTTCTCGGTAAAACAGATACTAAGATGTGGATGGGAACGTGATATTGATGTGTACCAGATCTTTGTGGACTTCAGGCAAGCGTATGACTCTATTAATAGAGACAAACTCTACACCATAATGCATGAATTTGGAATACCAGGCAAGCTGGTAAGATTAACGCAAGTTACTATGCAGCAGACTGAAGCCCAAGTAAATGTGGATAGCCGCCAACTAACTGAACCCATAAATATTACACGAGGACTAAAGCAAGGAGATGGGTTAGCCCCAACACTATTTAATATCGCATTTGAATAGGTAATTAGAGGCTTATCAATAAATAGCTCCAATCTGTTAACAAATAAAACTGTACAGATAGCCGCATATGCAGATGACATTAACATCATGTCAAGACGGATCACGGCAGCTAAAGAAATATTTATAGAGCTTAAAAACAAAGCCAAGGAAGTTGGGCTAGCCATAAATACGGATAAAACAAAAATGCTTATCCAAACAAGAAGGGACCAGGTTCATAACAACATCAAGATAGAGGAGGACACAATTGAAGTGGTGGACAATTTCACGTATCTCGGAGTGAATCTATCAAAGACTGGATCAGAGGAGCCGGAGATCCAAAGACGGACCACCATGGCTAACAAGGCGTACTTCGCATTGCTGCCATCATTTAGGTCTGGGGATGTGCACAGGGAAACAAAAATGAAAATATATAGGACTGTCATCAGACCGGTGCTATGCTACGGGTGTGAGGCATGGACAATCACACAGAAAACAGTCGACATAGTAGACCCTTTGAAAGGAAAATCCTCAGACGCATTATAGGCCCAATACAAGAAAATGGCTCATGGAGACTGAGATACAACAACGAACTGTATCAAATATATAAAGAGATACCAGTCTCAAAATTTATAAGAATTCAAAGATTGCGTTGGGCCGGACATGTTATGAGAATGGAGGATGGCAGGAACCCTAAGAGGGCTTTGCTGGGTACATGGGAGGGAACGAGACCTAGAGGTAGACCGAGGAAGAGGTGGGAAGATGGCGTTGCAGAGGACGCGAGAGACATGGGGATAAGAAACTGGAGGAGGGTTGCAGTGGATAGAGTGGATTGGGATAGAGTGGATTGGAGGCGGAGATTGGTGGAGGCCAGGGCCCGACTTGGGCTGTAGCGCCATAGGAAGAGAGAGATATATATATATATAGAGAGAGAGAGAGAGTGTGAAGTGGTTTCCACATACTGCCTACAAAAGTATGGTGGCGACTCTGGGGTTTTTTTTGGGGGGGGGGGTTCTGGGTTGTTAAGGTAGGTGGTATGGGAACCTTCTCACTTATAACCTTACATGGTGTATTTTATGTAGAAGAGAAACAGCCTTAAAAGTAGGAGGAAAAATAAGTACAGATATAATAAACGAAAAATAGGGTAACAACTGGCACAGAATATTAAACTCAACAGAAAAGGAGGAAGAGTTAGTGTCAGAAACAATATATATATAGCAAACACTTTTTGCTACAGTCTGTTTCTTGATGTATATAATATACTAGCAAAATACCCGTGCTTCGCTAGAGTTTCACGTTGTACGTAATGAAAATCTTATTTAATTAATAAAGTTCAATTAAAGTAGGTTTCTTATAAATAAATAATTAAAACCTCTTATGTATTTTATTTAAAATAAACATTAAACATTTTTGTTACCGGTATATGAAGTTGTGTTGAGTATGAAAACATTTCAGATTTTTCTTCAATTTATGAACTT
This sequence comes from Magicicada septendecula, assembly GCA_034769895.1. Classification (NCBI taxonomy): domain Eukaryota; kingdom Metazoa; phylum Arthropoda; class Insecta; order Hemiptera; family Cicadidae; genus Magicicada; species Magicicada septendecula. The sequence continues at coordinate 158,735,947 of CM068372.1, forward strand.
TAATGAAGAACTAATCATCGGATCATTAAAGAACTTCTTTGTACACAAAGTTTTTAGTTTTTCCTTCTGGCTGAAGAATAACCAGACTGTCAGGAGTGCTAACTCTTGAACAGGCAACGTACAACTGGCCATGAGAGAAACAGTCTTCCCTCAGCTCTATGCCAGCCATTTTCAAAGACTGTCCTTGAGCTTTGTTGATTGTCATTGCAAAACAGACTTTGATGGGAAATTGTAGTCTTTTAAACTGAAAATGGTAGTCTGACGGGATCAAAGGAATGCGAGGTATGAAAACTATTTCTCCAGAACCACAGCCAGTGAATATAGTTGCCTCAACAACGTTCTTATGTAAAGATTTTACCTGCAGTCTGGTACCGTTGCAAAGTTTCGGTGGTATTAAGTTCCGCAGCAGCATAATGGAGCCCCAACTTTTAGGTGAAGGTTATGTGGGGGTATTCCTGGAGGGTTGAGCGTGTGGAGGAACTCTACCGGATAATGCACAGCGTCTTCTACCTCTACTACGGAATCTACCGACTGATATTTTACAACATCGGCTGGAAGTTTTTCGAACAATAAGTTGTTAATGATTGCTGCTGTCTCATTTCTTGGGGTTAGAATAGCTCTTTCTTTGAGCCAAGATGAGTCACTTATATTCATTAAGTCTGGGTATATTTTATCTGTCAAAGTCTTTAGGTCTTTTACAACTTCACATAGGTTGTTTGGAATGTTAACTTTTCCATCTTTCTCTTTTAACTTTCCATCGCCAATCTGTAACAGTAAGCTTGAAAACTCTTCCGCTTTAAAATCACCTTTAAGATGCACCCACATGTTTACTCTTAGGGAACGAACTTGAACTTTGGGCCAGAGGTAAGATGACTTCAGGCAGGCTTTAACTTCATCTGCTCGTGTTCCCCGAGGCACAACAGGTAAAGTCTGCCTAAAGTCTCCGGCCAGTAGTACTGTTATTCCACCCATCAGGTTTTTACTGCTACGAATGTCCTGTAAAGTTCTGTCTAGGGCTTCTATCCCTCGTTTGTGAGCCATGGAGCATTCATCCCAAACTATCAACTTGCACTCTTTCAAGACCTTGGCTGTGTCACTTTGTTTTGAAATGTTGCAGAGTGGAGTCTGGGAGATGTTTAAATTCAGAGGCAGTTTAAAGGCAGAGTGAGCTGTTTTACCTCCATCCAGCAATGTAGCTGCTATACTGAAGAAGCCACAGAGATGGCAATCTTTCTGTCTTTCCTAATGCTGGCAAGAAGTAGGTTTAGTAGGAACGTTTTTCCAGTGCCACCAGGTGCGTCGAGAAAAAACAGCTGACCGAGTCCATCATCAATGTTGGCAATGAGCTCATTATAACCGTTCTTCTGATCTGCATTAAATTTAGGAAAGTTCTCAGCAACCATAACAGTGTAACGTCCCTCACTCATATCGTTCTACGAGTATTTTACAGTTGCGGGTTTATAGTTAATTCCGCCCCTCGTTAGTACATTATTCTGTAAAGTGTGTTCTCTCTGATCGTTACTTATGAATTATATTTGCTATGTTATGAGACGGTCAGAAATGAATAATAAAATACTACGCTTTACAAGAAAAAAAATTAATTATATTTGTTTTTTTCCGTAGTATGTAGTTCCGGGTTTATCCACTAGAGTACAGGTTATGTCTTTATTATAAACACGAAATCAGTTACTGAATACTGAAACTGCACAAAGATTCATTATGAGGATTTCTTGGTTAACAATTATTAATAAAGTTTGTTTTACCTCTTTTCTTGAAGTTTTTACTAGGATGGTGCTGTTTCTAGTGTTGGAGTTATAGTTGTTTTGTAATTTAGTTAAATTTTTCTAAGATACAATCTCACCAAAATCTCGAAGTGCCGTCAAACTAGGCCTGACCTGGTAGCTAGGTTATTTCAAATTTTCATCGAATAAAGGACGTTAAAGTTGATACTTGAAGAAGTTTTAACATAAGGTGGATACTACTCATTAATTTTTATTAAATTTAGCACTATTTCCAAAAGTTTTCATAAGGTTTTTTCAAATTTTTGATGGCATTACACTTTTTTCCAAACGAACGTTTTTCAATCGTTTTAACAATTAATTCATATCTTGTTAGTTGGTTACTGTTAGTAACCAATAATGTTTATATCATTTTTTATTGGTGCATCTATATACTTTTGCGTATATAGGCTGTTTTTAATTATTATAAATTTACTTCTTATTTATAGAAAAATAATCCTTTTTAACTTTTGTTTATTATCCAATTTAATTTATATAAGGTTTTTCCTTCTATTTCCTCTTAACTTTATACATAGGTCTTTAATATTTTTATTTCCTTTAATTTTATTTATTTATTATTTATTAATTTCTTATAGTATCCTTACACTAAACTATTTTCTTCTGCCATTTTACTCATACAGTATTATTTTATTTTTATTATTATTTTATATATTTAACTATTTTATATTTAACCCTGGGTTATCTTATATTCAAACACAATTATTATATTAAATATAAAATTAGACCTAGGTATAAAATCTTTGTGGCCTACACCATACAAATTATACAAAATTCAAACAAAACACATAATTGGTCAGTAGCAATATAGTCTACTATTACAATTAATTGTATCTCCATCTACAGCATAAGTCTGTGAGATGCCCTTTTAAAACCACTTACTTTCTCACTGTGTACACTATAACTCACTTTGTACCCTTTATATCACTTAATTATAGTTTATAGTGTTTTGTAATACAAAGTAATCTAGAGCTATGTATATTATACCCATTTCTGACCTTTATAGTGGGGTGATTACGTTATCATTTTTGGGACTGGTTTATGTAATGTTACATAAAGCCCCCCACTAGAACAAATTTATTTTCGTTTTACTTGTTTCAAAATAAATTGTTGACTTCTTCAATCTTCACAGTCTTGTTTTATTCTTCGTGATATCTTTTCATTTCGGACTGGTTATATTCTCCTTTTTTCAATTTGATAATGTAATACAAGCTGGGTTTTATATTCAACTCTCTCTCTCTCTCTCTTGGAGGCAAATTCATCAATGATTTATTTTCTCTGGGTATTGGTACTTCCACATATTACTTGATAAGGGCTGGTCACACTAATCATAAAAAACTTGTTTTAACACTTATTTCTATTTACTTATATAAATTCACTTTCTCAATTAAGCTTCTGTCTGCTATCTTCCTTCTATTTTCTTCATCTATACTTCTGGAATCTAATATCACTCTTTTCAGCTATTTTATAATTATTATCCCTTAAATATTCAATTTCCCTAACATTTTTCCTTATCCTGTGCGGTGGTTCAGTTCGGGTGGCCACTTTGGGTCCATAACTCCGCTGTCCATCCTTACACCTTCTGAGACCAGGGGAACATCATCCCTGCTCAGGAAAATTATTGCCGGAACATTTCTACGGTCAATACATTATAATAAGAAACTTATAAGTAGTCGATTAGCGACTAATACTAAACACTTTTGGGATTCTTCATACTGTTGCTGTTTGCATTAAATTATATATTTCCTTTTCTTCTTGATTCCTTCTTTTTTTTTAACTAATAGCATATAACATTATTGATAGGAATCCTTTTTAACTTTCCTTCTTGTGACATATTTTCTCCGTATCATTTCTTCTTATATTATCTTCAATTCCGAGAAATTCTAAATTATTGTTGTATTAATTATTATCCTCCTTTAGCTTCATTGTAGTCATTAAAATATTCGTTATTCTTCTTATTTGAGCACATTACCATCAATTGTTTTTATTTATTTATTTATTTATTCTTCTGTTTGTTACCATCAAAATATTATTTTTTCTATCATTCCATTTTAAATCAGTTCTTTATAAATATTATTTAATCATCTGTTCTCTTTTTCTTGGTGGTTTGTTGTTTGTTAAATCAAATGGTTGCAAAATATTTTAAGTAAGTTGTACTTACATAGTTTTCGTTAAATCAAATTGTTTCTGAATAAATTAAGTAAGTTGTCCTTACGTACTTTTTGAATTTTGGGGTTTTATTTCCAATGGGTTGCTTGGTCGGTTTTCAGAAAATCAGTCCCCTTTTTTCTGGTTGGTTATGGTTTAGTTTAACCATGGTCCATTAACTCAGGTACTCCCTGTTCTCGGATTACTGGGGTGTTCGGAATTAATTCTCTCCTTGATAATCTTCTTACCATCCGGCTCTCCCACTTTTCTGCTATGAAACCTTCATTTAAGTACCGGTCTTCCGTCATTGTTAGTTCCTTTTTAACTAACAGGTATTGTACCTTCTCTGACGTAACATATTCCCTCATTTTTAATATCATTCCATTCTCTTTGACCTCTGTATTATTTACCCAACGTTTTGCTGGTATATTTCGTATTAAAGATATAGCTGATGTTGTCAGATACTCTTCGATCGTGGATATATTTAAGTGATATTTAAATTTATTTAAGTTCTTCTTTATTATTTTATGGTGGTTTACCTTGGCCATTTTTATAAAGTTTTTTCTATAATTCATACTTTTACTTAACTCCCTTCGCTCATTAATGGGGATGTTAAATGCACTAATTAATCCACCCTTCCTCATCTCCAATTCTTCTTTCGTATTCAATATTTTCTTTCTACCTATTTTTCTTATTTTCTTGATATTCTCTTCCATGGTTTGGATATTCTCTTGGTTTTGGCTATTTTTATATTCCTTCATGCTCTCTTCTGTATTCGGACTTACTTTAAAACCTTCGGAAGTGCTGTCTAATGTTTCATCCAAATTCTTGAAACCACTGTTCATTTGCTTATTTGTCTCCCCCCTGTATGTATCTGCTTTTTGACTAAGTGTGTTATTTTACATCATGTCAATCTTCTCATGAATTTGTTTTATATTTTTATTACTTTCATCAAATTTTGCGTTCATATATTCCCTTTGTCCGTTAATAGTTTCCTTCAATTCCTGGTATTGTTCATTCATGGTTACTCTGATATTTCCCTGAATGATCTCTATTTTTTCGTTTAGATGTTTGACTAAACTTTCCTGAATGCTATCTATTTTCTCATTGGTTTGTCTGTTTTGTTCCTCCTGTTTCCTAAAATTCTCCTTATTTTCCTCATTGGTTTGCTTCGAGTTTTCCTCCTGTTTCTTAAAATTTTCATCTATTTTATCATATTTCTCGGCTATAAATCTCATCATGTCTTGCCAATTTGGTTCTCTTCTGGCTTCCGCTTTGTCTGGTTGGTCCCCTTGGGCATCCTCTTCAACTATTTCCTTTTCCGTGTTCATAATTGCTTCAGTTTCCTCTTTATCACCCATTGGTTGTTCCATTTCACTGTCCGTAACTATTTCTATCTCTCGTTCTTGTCCACCTTCTTCCTTCTCCTTTTCTTCAGCTCTCTTCTTCGATCTGCCTCTGGTATTATGCATTTCTTGTTTTCTCATAACTGCCGATGATAATTAGGTTTTTTGTTATATTATTTTATTGAATATCTCAAAATTCTTTTCTAATTACACCCCCACGTTGTTAGCGTCATTCTGTAACGTCCCTCACTCATATCTCGTTCTACGAGTATTTTACAGTTGCGGGTTTATAGTTAATTCCGCCCCTCGTTAGTACATTATTCTGTAAAGTGTGTTCTCTCTGATCGTTACTTATGAATTATATTTGCTAATGTTCAAAGCGGTTAAAATTTGTTTACCAAAAAAAACTGAAATCGAGTATGTGTGATTTGGGGGAGTTCAATGAAGTTGTTTGACCGTATTCAGAAGAAAGAGGACCAAGGATATTATCCCCGGAGTATACAATTACTTATTTTAAATATTCGCCGCTCATAAGACCAGCTGATTTTGACGTCTGCCTCCAAATTTTAGGTTAAATAAACACCAATTGTCGGTGATACTTACCGGCGGTTCGTCCTCTTCTTGGTTTCCTGAAACGCAGTAACAACTACCCTCTACAAGAAATAATACACGTTTTATTATTTATAACAAAAGATTCAGGGTATTTATATATTGAATACGCTGATTTTCTCTTCTCCCAATACAAAAAAATATTATAATCGATTTTTTCTGTCAACACCACATTGGTTCGATCTAATTAGATAAACATTGGAATTATAACAAATTATTTTTTTATCCTTGATTAAACATTAAACAATAAAGAATTCATTTATTAATTTCCCCAGGGTTAAGGGTAAGTTCTTTGTGTTATGAGACGGTCAGAAATGAATAATAAAATACTACGCTTTACAAGAAAAAAAATTAATTATATTTGTTTTTTCCGTAGTATGTAGTTCCGGGTTTATCCACTAGAGTACAGGTTATGTCTTTATTATAAACACGAAATCAGTTACTGAATACTGAAACTGCACAAAGATTCGTTATGAGGATTTCTTGGTTAACAATTATTAATAAAGTTTGTTTTACCTCCTTTCTTGAAGTTTTTACTTGGATGGTGCTGTTTCTAGTGTTGGAGTTATAGTTGTTTTGTAATTTAGTTAAATTTTTCTAAGATACAATCTCACCAAAATCTCGAAGTGCCGTCAAACTAGGCCTGACCTGGTAGCTAGGTTATTTCAAATTTTCATCGAATAAAGGACGTTAAAGTTGATACTTGAAGAAGTTCTAACATAAGGTGGATACTACTCATTAATTTTTATTAAATTTAGCACTATTTCCAAAAGTTTTCATAAGGTTTTTTTAAATTTTTGATGGCATTACACTTTTTTCCAAACGAACGTTTTTCAATTGTTTTAACAATTAATTCATATCTTGTTAGTTGGTTACTGTTAGTAACCAATAATTTTTATATCATTTTTTATTGGTGCATCTATATACTTTTGCGTATATAGGCTGTTTTTAATTATTATAAATTTACTTCTTATTTATAGAAAAATAATCCTTTTTAACTTTTGTTTATTATCCAATTTAATTTATATAAGGTTTTTCCTTCTATTTCCTCTTAACTTTATACATAGGTCTTTAATATTTTTATTTCCTTTAATTGTATTTATTATACAAAATTCAAACATAACACATAATTGGTCAGTAGCAATATAGTCTACTATTACAATTAATTGTATCTCCATCTACAGCATAAGTCTGTGAGATGCCCTTTTAAAACCACTTACTTTCTCACTGTGTACACTATAACTCACTTTGTACCCTTTATATCACTTAATTATAGTTTATAGTGTTTTGTAATACAAAGTAATCTAGAGCTATGTATATTATACCCATTTCTGACCTTTATAGTGGGGTGATTACGTTATCATTTTTGGGACTGGTTTATATAACGTTACAACAGAAAGCTGAACTGTATTGTAGGAGAGCTCTTTCAGGTACTCGCGATTGACTGTAATAATGTTTGTGTCTTGAGTTGGTGGAGGTAAACCGAAGTCTTGGAGAGATTGGTTTGACATAGAAAAGATCATATTTTCAAGACATAGTAAGTATTTATTATAAACTGTGTCCTTGCAAAGTTCAATCTCTAAACCATGACTTTCAATCTCAATCTGCCTTCTTATGTCCTCTGATAGACTTTCCTTGTGTTTTTTCCAAAGTGCTAAGGGATCTGCAACTTGGCAAAACACCAATATTACAGCAAACAGCTCTCAGATCTTGTGAGGTGAATCTGAAATGGAAGCTTCTTGCAGGGTTAGGTCCCATTGCATGTCGTCTTCCAACAACCCTAATGCTCTACAGGCAGACTGGTACGTAGGATGAACTATACCAGATACCTTTTTAAGATCATTGAAACACGTTAGTCCTCGAATCTCGTGTAACAGGAGACGCAGATAGAAACACTCGACATTGTTAGGATGTACAGTATATACCCTCCCAAGTACATGATCTTTTTTTACTCCTGGAATGCCTTTTCCTTGCTTTCTTTTGCAAAACTGGTTATTTTTCCAGACATAGTATGTTGGGACCTCACAGTAAAGAAGGCCTCTGGCAAAGGAATCGGTTTTGCAGAGTTCGAAAAATGCTGTTAATGTGGTTTTTGGTGGATGTTGGATTTTGTCCAGAAGGTTGTCGGAAGTGAAAAATACCCTCTGGACGTTCTCAAGGTGGACTGCTAACTGCACTACTGGTGGGAACCTTTCATGAATAGGAAAACAGAAAATACGCCAAGCCGCTTCGGACCTGATTCGTACTTAGAAACTTCATCCCACTCATTCTCCAACTTAAATGCTGCCTGATCACTGCCTTTGTTCACATATTTACAAATATACTTTATCGACTTGACAGAGTTGCACAGTTCAACATTTATGTGGGCTAAGAAAGAGCGGGAAAGAACAGGATTGTACAGTACCACCCACTGGTTGTCAAGATCAACTCCTTTAATGTTGACCGAGAAACCACCATCGGCAGGAGACTGTCGGCGATACTGGGGGTAACCGTCATCCGCAGTTTGAGTTTGTGTTGCTAAAGGCTGCAGATATGTCTTGGTGCATTGGCCGTTTACCATGCAGGGCGAGTTTCTGTTAACATTTACACAAGGGCCATGAATCATTGTGGACTTAACAATGTCATGAAGGGCAGGATCGACTTCAGTATCAGGGATCTCTGCACTTATCACACTGTCGATTTGATGGGGCATGATCCTATCCTGCAGCCAGAGCAGTATGTGCAAGTGCGGTAAACCTCTTTTTTGCCATTCCACAGTTAACATGTAACACCTTGTTGGACCGAAAACATTGTCTTTTGTCAAGACATGCATCATTTTCTTTACTTTGAGGTGAAATATTCTGGCAATAATATCGTGTCTGTCTTGAGGCTTTTGTCGTGCACTTAATGCTTCTTGTATTTCGGTCCATTTAGGGTTACATGTAAATGTGATGAACAGATCAGGACGGCCGTACTTGCGTACATATGTCATGGCGTCCAGAGTCCGCTCGTGCATGTAACGGGGTCCACCTGTAAAGCTGGAACGTAAAACAACCATTTTGCCTATATTATTGGCTTGCCCATCATTTTTGCACACGGAGTCCCGCAGATGCACATAGTTTTCGGTCCGCAGCTTATTCTGATTGTTCCTTACGAAGTTGAGTCTTTCTGTCTCAATTTTGGCGTACATGTCAACCAAAAATTGATTCAGGAGACTGCGATAAAGTAACAAATAATTTTGCTGGCCATCTCTCTCCATTATGCGGAATGAGTAAAATTCTGAAGCTGAAACAGTTTTTTTTAGAGGGGCTTTAGTGTTTGGGTAGCACTGTGGAATGGCAATGGAGTAACCATCTTCCCCATGACAGAACATAAGTGGATACTGCAAAGCGTCATAAGATCGATGAAGTTTCACTTATGCGCTGTAACTTAGAGTCTCTGCTGTGGAGAATGATTTCCCTCTTTGCAAACTCCTGGCCTACGATCACTAAAGCCACCTCGCTTGTTGTGGGTACATTGAACTGACCCCTATGTCCATCTACGGGCTTTCTGTCTGCACGGATTACTACTTTGAACTCCTGGCCTTCTGGAACACTTTCCAATGCTGTTTTGAAATCGTTTATGTAAGAATTGTGATTGTGAAGCAGTTTTTGAAGTTTGGCAACTAACCAAGGCTTTACATTTGGAAAATTGTTACATCTAGTGTTTGTCTCCTTTTCGTCGTCTCCAAGGAAATATATTTGTAAAAATGAGGGATTGTTTGGAGGTGAAGACAACAAACTCCCTATCCTGTGGTAGACTTGGCCTTGTACTTTAAAAGTTGGCGTGAAGTTCCATTCTTTTATTACTTTGGCTCCGAAAGATGTCATTTGGAAACAACCATTATATTTTCTTATGTTTACCAAAAAGTGTTCAGACTCTGGATGTTCACTTGTGAGAAGGCTGTGGAGAGGTTCTGGTAGTTCTTTAATGAGAGGAAGGTGGACTTTTCCGTTGCTACAACATAACCCAGGACTTTCCTCTTTCCACTTTTTAGCATTACACCATTTACACTGTATAAAATCACCAACAGATAAAATCTTGTCATTGTTGTAGTCAGTATTACAGCCATATTTAAAGCCCGACAAAGATTTTATCTTCCAGGGAATAAGTGACCTCTTTTCATTGTATTTTCTCACCGCTTTGCATACACCACCTTTGATATCATAACCTATATCTTTATTTATAAGAACCGTGGACTCTGGCCCCGAAGTCTTTCATGGGATCTGACCTAAGACTCCCCGGGTTCTGTGGATGGACTCCGGGGAAGGCCCGTCGGACGACTCCCACGCTATTTCCTATGCGGGAGATTTCCACCAATGCTATGGTAACCAGAATCTATTCTATTGGGTTGCCATAGTAACCAGATCTAATAGTTTTTTAAGACCCAAAGGACCCCCCAGAGGATCGTATAAAAAAAAAAAACACCTGTCCTATGTTGGTTCTCCCGTTGCGTAAAATATTTGTGCCAAGTTTGGTTGAAATCGGTCCAGTGGTTTAGGAGGAGATGTGGAAGACCCCAAAGGATCGTATCGAAAAAAACACTTGTCCTATGTTGGTTCTCCCGTTACATAAAATATTTGTGCCAAGTTTGGTTGAAATTGGTCGAGTGGTTTAGGAGGAGATGTGGAAGACCCCAAAGGACCCCCCTAAAGATCCTATCGAAAAAACACATATCCTATGTTGGTTCTCCCATTGCATAAAATATTTGTGCCAAGTTTGGTTGAAATCGGTCCAGTGGTTTAGGAGGAGATGTGAAAGACCCCAAAGAACCCCCAAAGGACCTCATCAAAAAAACACCTATCCTATGTTGGTTCTCCCGTTGCGTAAAATAATTGTGCCAAGTTTGGTTGAAATCGGTCCAGTGGTTTAGTAGGAGATGTGGAAGACCCCAAAGAACCCCCCAAAAGACCCCATCGAAAAAACACCTATCCTATGTTGGTTCTCCCGTTGCGTAAAATATTTGTGCCAAGTTTGGTTGAAATCGGTCCAGTGGTTTAGGAGGAGATGTGGAACATACATACATACCTAGTACCCTTAGGAGTGAAAGTTTTTAAAACCGTTTCTTAGTGAGCACCTAAGACCTATGATGAAGCTATGTTCAAAGTTTCATTGATATCCATTCAGTGGTTTCAGAGATATCGTGATCAGTGAGTCAGTCAGTGGTATTTGCCTTATATAGATATAGATTTAACATTTATAAATTTACAATAACTTTATAAATATGCTTCCCGAAACATGTACCAATAAGGAGAAAACATCTTGAGGTAAAGTTATTATATTATATATATTGTAACGGGACAAAAAGGGCAGAACCATTTTTGAATATTATTCAATACTTCCCAACCGACGTAACCATTGGTAAAATACGTATTTAGAAGTCTGTATGGTGTGACTAAGCGTGTATGACGTATGCATTGCTGTCCCAAGACGAATAGACTTCACCATATAAGGCAAGGAATTTTGGTAATTAGTCTGACGTCACGCGGATATCATGAAAGAACCACGTGTTTTCCAATATTGAAACGCAGTTCCGGCTTCGACAATCTTCCAGAATTTTCTGTGTCCTGACAAGGGACGAAGTGGGGATCCAGGGGAACCACGTGACCAATGCGTAGAAGGACCAGATAGTATGAGTTGCAGGCAGCAATTCGTGGCAGTCGACAGAACACATTGATATTGTACGGTTGTGTTAAAAGTGTCCGCGGACAAATTAAGGGTAGGCCTACCAATGTTGGTTCTATAAGTGTAATACAATGAGTAAAAAGCTTTTATTATGAAAAATTGTAATAATGAACAGCATCTAACAGTTTAAAATCGTTCGGTGGAGTGTTTAATAAAAAAAGTGAACTGCGAATGATGGCGTAACAACTGGAATATCATCAGCACCTAAGTACTCGTAAAACTAGATCGACTGGCCAACATTTAATAACCATTTGTCTTTTCTTAAAATACAAAATTCAGAATGAGAATGAGATCTCAAATTTAGGGAGGTTTAAAGAGAGTGTGTGAGAGAGAGAGAGAGAGAGAGAGAGAGAGAGAGAGAGAGAGAGAGAGAGAGAGAGAGAGAGAGAGAGAGAGAGAGAGAGTGGATGCGAAGTACTGGTTTGTCGATGAAAATTTATACATAAAATTTAGTTAAGTAATATTACGTTTTATAATCGTTTGTAGAATTGGGTAAAAGAAAGTGAGAGCAATAGAAACAATTTAACTTTGGGAATAATAAATAAGATTTGTTACCATCATAAACATGTGTTAGAATAATTATTTCGCCATAACCATATCCTAGTTTTCTGTGCCAAAAAACTCGTCTAACAAACCTGGGTAAGTTTTGAATTAAGGTAATTCAACTAAATTATCTTAATGGGAAGAGTATTGTGGTTTCGATGTTTCACCTTAAGACATCGTGGCGACCTTGAATAATTTGGAGTCTTCTGTTTGGTAAGAAAGGTAAGTGCGTCAGAACTGGGATAAGTAGACGTTACGTGTTTTTGTAAAGTGTTTGAATAGTTACAAAAAAAAAAATATATATATATATATATATTACATTTAATATTTATACATAAATTTACCTCAAGATGTTATTTTTCTATTTGGAACATGTTTCGGGTACTATCTTGTACCCATCCTCAGCCTTCCAGTTTTTTTGTCTGGTGAAGTACATATGCGTTGTTGGTTGACTATTGTGGCTTCCTGTTGGCTTCTGGTATTTCAAGTTGGTTTTATTGTGTGTGACTGTGGTGTATGTGTCAGTTTTTTGTGTATTTTCAATGTTGAGTGCTTTGAATATTGTGTCATGTTTTGTATTGATTTGTATTTGTTCAGGTATTAGTTTGTTTTCTGTTTTATGTTTGTATATTTGTAAATTTTCCCATATGTTCATTATGGTGCCTTTGTGTGGTATATGTTTTATTAGTGTTACATTGGTTATGTCTGGGAATTCATGTCCTGTGTTTATTGCATGTGTGGCTAAATTGGATTTATATATTTCTGGTTTTTTGTATGCATTTAGGTGTTCAAAATAACGTTTTTTCAGCTGTTTTTTTGTTTGTCCTATAAAAAGACAACAAACTAATACCTGAACAAATACAAATCAATACAAAACATGACACAATATTCAAAGCACTCAACATTGAAAATACACAAAAAACTAACACATACACCACAATCACACACAATAAAACCAACTTGAAATACCAGAAGCCAACAGGAAGCCACAATAGTCAAGCAACAACACATATGTACTTCACCAGACAAAAAAACCGGAAGGCTGAGGATGGGTACAAGATAGTACCCGAAACATGTTCCAAATAGAAAAATAACATCTTGAGGTAAATTTATGTATAAATATTAAATGTATTATATACATCAAGAAACGGACTGTAGCAGAAAGTGATTGAAATATATATATATATTTAGTCATAAATATTATAGTAATATATATATATATATATATATTGTAACAGTACCAAAAATATGGTAGTTACATAATATAAACGAATGTAACGTCAAGTATGAGAAAAAACATGGGAATATATCTAGATAAATAAACATAAGTGTATATAAGTGTGTATCTACAAAAATATTAATAAAAAAATCCAACAATGAAGAAGAGAATACGAATATATCAACATTAGTTATAAAATGAAGAAAGAAAATGCCACAAGCCCAAAACAAAATATCAGTAAATAGACCCAATAGGATCCAACAGTGAGGGGAATCAACGAAACAAGGATCAGCAAGCTCCAACAACAATGGAGATAAATAAAAACAGCAACTACGATGAAAATATAGAATAAAGAAGAAAGAAGAAGGACCAAGAAGAGCACCAAGAAGAAGAAAGAAGATGGACAGAAGATATAAGGACTCAATATAAACCACATGTACTAAAAACAGTGTAAGTGACAAAAGAAATGATTATAAGTGTGACAAGAAAACCAGTGTGAAACATTTAAGGAACCACAAACAATTACAGTGTGTACTTAATACAAATGTGAAACCTGTGAATAACTAACTATTTCAACTGAATAAACCACACAAACAATTACAGTGATGAAGTTTACAGTGTGAAAAATATGTTAATTTCATGATGAAGCAACAAAAATTAAAAAATAGTCAAATAAACACAAACAATGAGTGTGACTGATTTAATAAAGTTGTAACCAACACACATAATCATAAGACCACCAGATTAGAACAAAACAGAACAATGATATTATTGTTCATAAAGAACTGACAACAAATAAAAGACATTTGTTAAGTATCAAACATAACAGGAATTAAATTCCACCATTGACCAGAAAAACATTGCATCTAATACAAAAAAGATTTGTGTTAATGTATAAGAAGGAATTGTATAAACATGTGTAACAAATTAGTTAAGGTATTATGTTAATATACCATAATGAAGTCAGTTTAGTAGTAGAAAAATACTGCACTAAAACAGATGGTACATTGTTACACAACCCACAAGGAAGAGACCTATTACAACAGAAAATGATACATATTAGTATAAATATCTGATCATCAAATATGTTATCAAATGAGAATTTATTATAAGTAATAATAATAAATATTAAGAAACAATGTAATATAATGCAAAGCAATGTAAATACAACAAGTCAAACATAATGACACAGAGAATAACAGAAATGAGAAAAGTATACCAATTTAGTTAAGAAAAGTACAGATCAAAACAAATGTAAATGTTTATAAGAGTATTACCAGTAGTGAGAAAAATATCTGATAATACATTGAGAACAGATTTTGAACATGATAAGAACAGTATTATAACTAAATTATTGTAAACCAATTAACCATGTACATATGACCAGATGTAAGCTAAACCATTGTATAGCTAGTTAGTTAAGAAAAATACTGTATCAAATATTGAGAACAGATTGTTACAATTATTACCAGTAGCAAGAGGAAATCCCAAAGCTACTTTGAGAACAGATAATGACCACAAAAGCAGTCATATTAAATACAAACATTTGAAAACCAAATGACCATTATAAGGAAAACCAAATGTAAACAAACAATGACCAACCAGCTATTTATGAAAAATATAGCAAATGAACTTATGTAAAAGTAATTGAAAACATTACCAAAAGTTAGAATGATATCTAATGCTACTTTGGGAATCCAAACCAAATAGGACAATAACAATTTAGTTGTTGTATTAGAAAAAATAAAAAATGACTATTATGACATGACAACATGAACAGAACCATTACTGAATGATTAGAAAGTTCTGAGCTCATTAAAAGGTAACCATTATATATAATAGATTAGGTACTATGTATGTACACTAATTATAATCATTAAATGATATGATTTATATGAAGAGACTAAAAAATAAGAGGAAAAATTGTGTAAGAACCATATGAGAGGTTTGAACTTATGTAAATATTGAATTAACCACAGTCATACATAAATATTATAGTGGAAAATTGTGTAAATAAACATTACTAATAATATTAGATAGTAATATAACCATTTGAGATAAGAAAAATTAGTTATAAGCAGATTTATAAAAAATCTAACATGGACGCTTAATGACGCCATAGCGAGATTTGTGTAGGAAACAGTTTTTCCCAAATTGTAAAGTAAACCGACTGAGATACAGACTCAAAGTGTTTAGATAAGAAGTGTTTTATTATATTTAAATAAAAAATGGTGTAACGAACTTATAAAAATAAGATGCACCAAAAATAAATAATAAAATCGTTATTGTAATAGTAGTAATGAACGAAAAATAAGCGTTTTTGGACTTATTTTGACAAGCAAAACGCCCTGAATTCAATGATATCAACTAATTAACGATAGGACATAAGATAAGAAAGTTATGATAGTTTTAAACTTTCAAGTTAAATATTTGTACCAATGATGACGTAAAAACGCCTCAAACCCAAACTCAATTTTGGCAAAAAATTAAATATTTTAATAAAGCGAAGGCTTTCGGGTTGGAGAGTATGATGAATCCAGCCAATGGAATGAATGACTTTCAGCAGACTACCGGGAGACGTCTCAG
Organism: Magicicada septendecula; assembly: GCA_034769895.1. Taxonomy (NCBI): domain Eukaryota; kingdom Metazoa; phylum Arthropoda; class Insecta; order Hemiptera; family Cicadidae; genus Magicicada; species Magicicada septendecula. The sequence continues at coordinate 158,751,897 of CM068372.1, forward strand.
AGGTACCAAACAGTCTACGATTAAACACCAAGCATACAGGTCACGCCGCTCTAGTCAAGGAAGATATGATTTATATTTAAAACTGTGCGCGCCATGTTACGTCAATACACAACATACGGTTAACCTAAATACAACATTCATACATACGAGTGAAAAAGTGCGGAATTGTGTTAATTGAACAAGTAGGTCAGTGTATAATAACGACCATACTTGCGAGTGAAGTTTTAAATAGGAAACAGGGAGTACAGTTTTATTTCAACAATATTTAAACGAAATTAATAATTTTATGAATATCTGACTTTCAATACTACGCAAGTCGTACAATGCTGAGTATCGAAACAACAGTAATTAAATTATCAGAATTGAGAAAGGATTTAAATCGACATTATTAAAATATTCGAAAAATATTTTAATTAATTATAATAATTGAAAATAAAATGTTTGAAAATAATTGTTAATAAATACGAGAGTATTTAGTCACTCGTTTGACTAAACGTATTTTTCTCGAATTTTTCTATGTTTTAAAATCTACTTTACTAATTTTCATACAATTGGAATAAATGTAATTCTGATAATCATATATTAAAAACTATTATGAATAATGTGTTTACATGTATAGTATAAGAAATATTAGCTAATAAGGAATACTTATCCTCTGTAACCACACCGATTAATTCTAACCTCAGAAAGTGTGGCGGTAACTTGATAATTTCAACATTACCGATCTGTTCTCAAGTAACAATCAAATGAAATAGAATTGCTAACAAGAGTTTTTTGAGAAATTTTTCTCTTGTGAATAAATGATTTTTGAAGCTAATTATTAAACGAACGTAATACATTATAAATACTGTACAAGTCAGACAGCTTGACAATAACACTCGAGTATTAGAGATGCGTGCGCATACCCGCGTACGATAATTTTATAAATACCAGACATATGGTACCAAATTTTGATTTTTTATATTTGTTCAATTATTATTCACTATTGTTAATTCAATATAGTTATTTGTATTACATCTTGTAACTGGTATCATGTTACCTCAAAGAACCTAACGAAATATGGTAATTCTCTGAATCAAAGTAACATAACCTATGTAGTTAAATTATTGTACTAACAACAGGTCTACCAGCCTTGAGGAATTAAACAGAGTCTTGTTGAATTTTATTGTAATCAGTAATCAAAAGGTTGTTAATTATTGTTTTTAATTGTAAAAGATTTTATCTCTTATCAAATTGTTAATAAACCTCCAATTTTATTACCACAAAAGGAGTATCATTTCTAGTAAAAGTAAATTCATTTATTTTTAATCAGTTCTGACACAGGTGGCGGAAGATTTTAAAAAGTCTTAGAATAATCCAGAATATTCATAAAAAATTGCTTCATTTACTATTGTGTGTGATGATATATTAACTATTCAATCTGAATATTTTGTTGTTGTATTTGAAGTGCATGTATTTCAGGAGGAACATCACAGAACGGAATTGAAGCATTCAAGTGTGGTAAGTAAGTGAGATACAACAAAGTGCGCGGATCATATTAATATAAAAAGGAGTGAACTATTACTGCGTACCCACAAAAAACAATACATTAACACCGATAACTTCTACGATTACGATTACACCTTTAGATACACGACATTATAGTAGATACCGGTGCGTGTCTACAACCACACGAACACACCAAATCACTTACATCTATATCTAATACATATCTAGTATCTATAATTTTACATTATAGATTGGCGCCCAACGTCTGAGCACGATTTAAAGGGAAATTACACCATAACTAGTTACCCAATAATCCCAATTCGTGAAAAAGACAGCAGGTACATTACCAGGACAACAAGATGTACACCGACAGATTGAAATCAAGATCAAAATCACGATCAACGTCAAGGAAGAGGGCGACCGAAAAGGAAAAGGAGACCAGAAGAGAAGAAAAAGAGGCCATGTCTACGGAAGATGTAGAAGAAGTAGTACTGGAAACAAAGAAAAAAACAATTGAACCGGCGGAGGGGGTTCAGCAACCTATGGAGGAACCGGAAATAATATCTCAAGGAGTCCTACCGGAAACAATACCACCAGAAATCCTACCGGAGGATTAACAACCCGAAGAATTAATACACACCAAAAACAGATACATCATCGAAATGTTAATGAGAATAGAGGAAGGCCTGAAATCCACTAAGGAGGACTTAAATAGTAAAATAGAAGAAGCCAGCCGATCCACCAAGGAGGACAGTCAAAAATTAAAAGCAGACTTAAACAGTAAAATCGAAGAGGCCAGTCGATCCACTAAAACGGATTTAAATAATAAAATAGAAGAGGCCAGTCGATCCACAAATCAAAAAATAGAGGAAGGCCAGAAAGATAACCAGAAACACATAGAGTTGTTAAAAGAAGAGTTTAATAACCAAATAAGTGAAACGAATAGGAGGATGGAAGAGGGTCAACGGAAAACCGAGGAATTTTTGGAGAAGAGAATGGCCATCATGAAAGAAGATTTATCAGCAGAGTTAGGAGAGAAGATTGATCAAACTAACCAGAAAATTGATGGGATCAATGCCAAACTGAATCGAGATGTTGAGACTATACAAGCCGATCATGAAAATATATGGCTACAAATAAGTGTCGACAATAATAAAATGGAAGAGTCCGCTAAGGAGACGGCAGAAATGGTTGAGAGCAGATTAGGAGAAAGCGTCGAAGAAATTGAGAAGCAAATGGCCATACTGACGACCGAAATTAATGTAGAAATATCTGAAGTGCGTAAAGAAGGGGAAAGTACCAACTTAAAACTAATCCAGACGGAATTGGACCGTAACCAACGTATTAATGAGGTGAAGAAAACTCACAATACCCAACTAGATACAATAACACAAGAACAAACAAGGATGAAGGCAGCACAGTCCACATTAAAGGATAAGTGTGAAGAAGTTGCTGGAAAAGTAGACGCAATCAAGCAACAGGTACACGATGATAAAACACAATCCACAGAACGCCAACGGAGGGAATTGGACGACCTCCGAGACGAAATGCATCGTCTACAAACCATACCGAATTTCCTATCGGGTTTGAGCCATTTAGAGGGAAGAGATCACATTGACTTCAGAGCCTATTCGAAAAACCCTTTGGAGTTCCTAGAAAGAATGGAAGAAATCATACAACGGAATCGTGAGAGCAGATGGACTGTCATAAAAGGTATGTTAGACGAATCATTTAAGCACACGTTTGACAACTGGTGGACAGCAACCCGACACGAAGTATGTAATTATGACACCTTCAAGACAGCATTCAAGCAAAAATATTGGTCGGAGGCCACTCAGAATATCATAAGGGACGATATAACCAACGGAAGGTTCGACGTAAATAGAAGGCAGTCCATGACCACATACTTTTTAGGAAAGATTTGCCTGGCAAGGAATCTGGAACCGGCAATCCCAGAAGAATGCCTGGTCATGAAGTTGGCTTACCATTTCAACCAGGGTATAGCACAAGGAAGACTCAATGCACAAATCAAAACAATCCAAGGAATGTGCGACCTACTTGAAAGTCACGAGAGGGAACGATACTATCAACGGAGTCGACAGGTACCAAGCCAGACATATGATCGAGGAGGGCCTGGAAACAATAGCCCTACCATTCATAACAATGGCAATAACCAAGGAAGGAATTTTCATAATCCCCCGAGATTCCAGAATCAACCCACACCGCGTCAAAATGGAGGTGGAAATAATATAAATAGAGGGAACCAAAATAACCATCATCCTAATGGTTACCAACGAAATACGAATTACCAAAGAGGTAATCACTATTACAGACCGTATCAGAATCAGTCCCCTAATCACCAACCAAGACAAAGTAATGGTCATAATAATAATAACAATCAATTCCGAAGAGTCCATTATACCCATGCCAGTCGGGGTGGAAACCACAGAAATTATTATCAAGGAAGAAGGAGCTTCCCACACCAGCACCATCATTCCAATAATAGCGACAGGGATGAAAGAGAGTCCGGATATCGGTCAAACGGAAGTGACAGCAGTGGAAGTCCCAGAGCAACCACACAAACTACAGAGGTATACCACAACGGACATGGACCGGGAAATCAGGAACCAGTAGCTTCGACGTCTCAGGACCAACGCGAAAATGGTGACATGAATTTAAACACCAACCGGCAGTGAAAAACCCAAGATCACCCTCACTGAACCGGCCTATTGGGTCAAATGTTTTGGCAAAATCATCAAAGCATCGAAATGTGTATAATAACAACTACTTAAAAAATATAAGGAAAGATTTGATGGAAGAAAAGGAAAATACTATCGGCGATACAAGCAATAGTGAAATTGCATACATATCCGTTAAAGTAAACAACACCGACGCCACAGCCATGATTGACACTGGCGCAAACGTATCACTAATAGACAAGTTGGAACTGGACAGAATTCAATCGGAGAACAAAGCCACAATACCCACATTGCCAATTAGCAATATAATTCTCATAGGTGCTACCGGACGTCAGAATAAGACTATCCGACAGCAAGTACAATTAGATGTATCCAGCAATGGGAAGACAATACAGATGGTATTCCTAGCCAGTGGGCTACCATTCACTCTACTAATCGGGTGTGATATTTTAAGAAAATACACCGCAGTCATCAATATGGATAATAATACAGTGAGGATGAAAACAGAAGAAATAGAGTGGACAGCCAATTTGACAGAATACAGGAAGGCATCATCGGAGCATGTAATATACTACATCAGAGAAGGCTGCGAACTCCAAGAAGGCGCCATCAACAAAGGAATACAAGACAGCCCAGAGGAAGCTTTGTGGTTGGAGAAAATCAATAGCATCCGAGAATTTAAAACCAGCCAGAATAGCCAAGAAATTACTTGGGAACAACGGGAACGATTAATAGAAATATACTACCAGTATCGCCACATATTTTCAGATACACCTGGGAAAATCAAAAATTTCCAATGCGAACTGAAGTTCAAAGACCATACAGAGTTCAAGAGGAAATCATATCCTATCGCCTTTTCACTAAAGGAAGCTGTAAGAGAGGAGATTCAGCGTTTAATAGAGAATGACATAATAGAGATAAGCAATTCACCATACACCAACCCTATTGTCGCTGTACCAAAAAAGAATGGTGCAGTACGAATTTGTTTAGATGCTCGTGAGCTTAACAAAACCATAATTAATGACAGGACATCGCCTGGAGAAATCGATGAAATATTAAAGAAATTTTATGGTACAAAATTTTACAGTATATGGGATACGGTATGTGGATATTGGCAGGTTGAGCTGCATCCAAACAGTAGAAAATACACTGCTTTTATCTTTGAAGGCCGAAACTACCATTTTAAAAGGCTACCATTCGGTTTAGTAAACTCAGTAGCAATATTCGTCAAATGCATGGACGAGATACTGGGCCATAACACACTACAGTTCACAACAGTTTATGTGGACGATCTCCTAATAGCCTCTAACAATTGGGAGGAACACTGTGACCGGGTGGCACAAGTACTGAAAAAACTAGAAGACAACAACATCACTTTAAAGCTAGATAAATCTCAACTAATTGCGAAGGAAGTGCAATTCTTGGGGTTTAACCTATCTGAATACGGAATTACACCATCCCAGGAGAAGATGGAGGCAATTCAGCGTTTTCCCGTCCCGAAGAACAAAAAACAACTGCAATCGTTCCTCGGAATCTGCAATTATTATCGGAAATTTCAAAGTAATTATTCCGAATTGACAGCTCGATTCTCAGCACAGCTATCATCAAAAGAAAAATGGAAATGGGAAGCAGAGCAAGACTCCACATTCGAATTGATTAAAATAAAATTCCTAGAAACCATTATGCTGCATCACCCCAATTTTAATAAACAGTTCTTCATGAATTGTGACGCTAGCGACCTAAGTCTTGGTTCAGTACTCTATCAAGAAGACCAAGAAGGGCATCATCAAGTGATTAGTTTCGCAAGCCGTACGTTAAACAAGTGCGAACGCAACTACCATACCACAGAAAAAGAATTACTGAGTATAGTGTTTGCATGCGAAAAATTCAGGACATTTATTCTAGGATACACAGTAACAGTGAGGACAGATCACAAATCCATTTCATTTCTAAAAAACTGCAAATTAAAACACGGAAGATTGACAAGATGGACCCTTACACTTCAAGAATACAATATACAATGGGAGTACATACTCGGAAAAAGCAACACAGCTGCAGACGTGTTGTCCCGGATAAACATTGATGCCCAAAAATTTGAAGGAGAGAGGGAAACCATTGCAAGAGTATACCACTTATTGGAGAGTAAATCCGAACTCACTAGTATATTATCTGACATCATCAATCATCAACAACAAGATCCTAAAATATCATTAATTATCAAAAAACTAGCCGACAATGATGCAAACATAAACCAATATTACTGTACTCACAATCAGTTGGTATTCACCAAGCACAATAAAGGTGATGAGAGATGGAAGGTAGTTATTCCCAAAGCCCTAGAAAAGGAATTGACCATAGACTACCACATACGTTATGGTCATATGGGCGCAGTGAAGGTCATAAAAGCTTTGCAGGAGCATGTGCATTTCAAGGACATGAGTAGAAAGGTCAGAAAATATGTCCAGAGTTGTAATATCTGTCAACTAGCAAAATGCAGCAACGAAAAGCGAGAAGGAGTCATGATACCAATCACATCAACTGCCAGACTAGAAAAAGTTTTCTTGGACATTTGTGGACCTTTTCCACGGAGTGGTGGGAGACACCAGTACAAATATATCATAATAATATTTGATCATTACACCAAATATACTAAGCTGTACCCACTCAATCGAGCGACAACCAGTAAAATATTAGAAATAATCATGAATAAATATATACCCGAAGTGGGTAAACCGTCGATGATAATTACAGATCACGGAACGCAATTCCGAGGACGAAAGTGGCGGGAAACACTGATCCATCTGGGAGTCAAAACATACAAGACATCGGTGTATCACCCCAACAGCAACCCTGCTGAGAGAGTGTTGAGAGAAGTAGGAAGGATTTTAAGAACCTACTGTCACAGCCAGCAGAGGAAGTGGGAGGAGTATTTATCCCCAGCTGAAGACTTCCTAAATCTAGCCTACCACCAGTCAACTGACGAAACACCATACATGGGAATGTACGAGAAAAAACCACCCCGGGAGATCACAGAGATAATCAATTTTCCAATCAGTGCCGAAGTTAAATTTGACAAAACCCGATTCTATAATAATGCAGTGGAGAGAGCGAATAAATTAAGGCTCAAGTACAAAAAGTTACAGCCCAAAATCATCAAATATGAAGTGGGAGACCAAGTGCTTATCAAAAATCGAGAGCTCCCTAGTACTATTGAAGGCATTGCAAAGAAGCTATTACTGCTATATACCGGACCATATACTGTGACTAAAAACAATCTAAACAACACATATGAATTGCAGAACCCTATTACAAAGAAGATAAAAAGTACCTATAATCAAACCTCAATGAAAAAATATATTGAAAATTAAATTATGGGACCAAAAGAGTGAAAAGATAGCGATAAGGATTATTTTATTATTGATAATGTGAAAGATGGAAATATCTGTTATAAAAAATGAAGAGGTAATTATGTGTATAATTGTTGACTATATCAAGATGAAAAATGAAAAGTGGCTATGAAGATTATTGTTATTTAAAAGTGAAAATTGAAACTATGATTATAAAAATAGATGTTGATTAAAGGAAAAAGGGATGTATTACTATTATGAAAATTATTATGTGTGTATTAAATGAGAAGTAACTGTATAATTATGTATTGAACATTGAATATATTGTAATTTTATAATGTGAGAAAACATACTTCAAGAGAATTAATGTAAAGGATTCAGAACATTGTATTAATAATAAGAACGTACTATTAGAAGAAGAGTATAAATATACGAGACAGACAAATAAGATCCTAGGCACAACCATTTCCAAGAGCCTAGTCAACCAGTAATTATAACATCTTACCCGTACTATAAATATGAAAATACTACTAAAGAAGAGTATGAATATACGAGAAAGACACATAACAACCATGGCATAAAATATTTCCAAGAGCCACGTCAACAAGTAAATAAGGACATCTTACCCGTACTATTAAAGAAAAAAAAAGAAGGAACAAATGCGAAGTTGGAAAAGTGAAACCAAAATAAGGTATTAATGTAGACAAACCACCACACACAACCACATTATGATGAATACTACTAGCGAAGAAACCAATACCACATGGAATATAAATGCCAAATACAAACCATGAAGAAGAAGAAAAACAAATGTACTTATGAATTATATCTAGAAGAATGAAAACTGAGATGAAGAATATGATGAGACGACATTCAAAGTGAAAACAAAATGAAGAGATTGATCAAGAATAATGAAGAATGAAAAGATAATATAATAACGAAGACAATCATGAGAGTATACCAGTGAGGAAGTGTAAAACAAACTATCCCTATAATATGTGAAGAATATAGTTAAGTTGAATCAAGAAAAGAGAGAATAACAATGTATAAACCGCAGATGCGTGAATTAATCCCAAGGATATTTATTATTTGTCGGAAGAACGACCACTATTATTATTTTAATGATTTAAAATGAATTGACTGAAGAGTAATGCCAGCAATCATTTATTATTATTGAAGGAGATGATTTGCCTCCATATTTATTGAAATTAGTATGGCCAGTAGAGTTGAATAGCCAAAGTGAGCCGCTCTAAACTGCCCCAGCTAAACTTATGTTAGGGAATTAGGGAACTAAATAAACAAGGGAGATAATTACATAGAGAAGATAAATACGATTCAAATAGAAGAAAGTGAAGGGATATATGGAAAAAACATGTGAATCAACATGGAATGTACAACAATTGATGAATTCTTCAATGAAAAATATATTATAATAATTCAGAATTAATCAATTCTTATAGGAAAGCATATGTAACAGTACCAAAAATATGGTAGTTACATAATATAAACGAATGTAACGTCAAGTATGAGAAAAAACATGGGAATATATCTAGATAAATAAACATAAGTGTATATAAGTGTGTATCTACAAAAATATTAATAAAAAAATCCAACAATGAAGAAGAGAATACGAATATATCAACATTAGTTATAAAATGAAGAAAGAAAATGCCACAAGCCCAAAACAAAATATCAGTAAATAGACCCAATAGGATCCAACAGTGAGGGGAATCAACGAAACAAGGATCAGCAAGCTCCAACAACAATGGAGATAAATAAAAACAGCAACTACGATGAAAATATAGAATAAAGAAGAAAGAAGAAGGACCAAGAAGAGCACCAAGAAGAAGAAAGAAGATGGACAGAAGATATAAGGACTCAATATAAACCACATGTACTAAAAACAGTGTAAGTGACAAAAGAAATGATTATAAGTGTGACAAGAAAACCAGTGTGAAACATTTAAGGAACCACAAACAATTACAGTGTGTACTTAATACAAATGTGAAACCTGTGAATAACTAACTATTTCAACTGAATAAACCACACAAACAATTACAGTGATGAAGTTTACAGTGTGAAAAATATGTTAATTTCATGATGAAGCAACAAAAATTAAAAAATAGTCAAATAAACACAAACAATGAGTGTGACTGATTTAATAAAGTTGTAACCAACACACATAATCATAAGACCACCAGATTAGAACAAAACAGAACAATGATATTATTGTTCATAAAGAACTGACAACAAATAAAAGACATTTGTTAAGTATCAAACATAACAGGAATTAAATTCCACCATTGACCAGAAAAACATTGCATATAATACAAGAAAGATTTGTGTTAATGTATAAGAAGGAATTGTATAAACATGTGTAACAAATTAGTTAAGGTATTATGTTAATATACCATAATGAAGTCAGTTTAGTAGTAGAAAAATACTGCACTAAAACAGATGGTACATTGTTACACAACCCACAAGGAAGAGACCTATTACAACAGAAAATGATACATATTAGTATAAATATCTGATCATCAAATATGTTATCAAATGAGAATTTATTATAAGTAATAATAATAAATATTAAGAAACAATGTAATATAATGCAAAGCAATGTAAATACAACAAGTCAAACATAATGACACAGAGAATAACAGAAATGAGAAAAGTATACCAATTTAGTTAAGAAAAGTACAGATCAAAACCAATGTAAATGTTTATAAGAGTATTACCAGTAGTGAGAAAAATATCTGATAATACATTGAGAACAGATTTTGAACATGATAAGAACAGTATTATAACTAAATTATTGTAAACCAATTAACCATGTACATATGACCAGATGTAAGCTAAACCATTGTATAGCTAGTTAGTTAAGAAAAATACTGTATCAAATATTGAGAACAGATTGTTACAATTATTACCAGTAGCAAGAGGAAATCCCAAAGCTACTTTGAGAACAGATAATGACCACAAAAGCAGTCATATTAAATACAAACATTTGAAAACCAAATGACCATTATAAGGAAAACCAAATGTAAACAAACAATGACCAACCAGCTATTTATGAAAAATATAGCAAATGAACTTATGTAAAAGTAATTGAAAACATTACCAAAAGTTAGAATGATATCTAATGCTACTTTGGGAATCCAAACCAAATAGGACAATAACAATTTAGTTGTTGTATTAGAAAAAATAAAAAATGACTATTATGACATGACAACATGAACAGAACCATTACTGAATGATTAGAAAGTTCTGAGCTCATTAAAAGGTAACCATTATATATAATAGATTAGGTACTATGTATGTACACTAATTATAATCATTAAATGATATGATTTATATGAAGAGACTAAAAAATAAGAGGAAAAATTGTGTAAGAACCATATGAAAGGTTTGAACTTATGTAAATATTGAATTAACCACAGTCATACATAAATATTATAGTGGAAAATTGTGTAAATAAACATTACTAATAATATTAGATAGTAATATAACCATTTGAGATAAGAAAAATTAGTTATAAGCAGATTTATAAAAAAATCTAACATGGACGCTTAATGACGCCATAGCGAGATTTGTGTAGGAAACAGTTTTTCCCAAATTGTAAAGTAAACCGACTGAGATACAGACTCAAAGTGTTTAGATAAGAAGTGTTTTATTATATTTAAATAAAAAATGGTGTAACGAACTTATAAAAATAAGATGCACCAAAAATAAATAATAAAATCGTTATTGTAATAGTAGTAATGAACGAAAAATAAGCGTTTTTGGACTTATTTTGACAAGCAAAACGCCCTGAATTCAATGATATCAACTAATTAACGATAGGACATAAGATAAGAAAGTTATGATAGTTTTAAACTTTCAAGTTAAATATTTGTACCAATGATGACGTAAAAACGCCTCAAACCCAAACTCAATTTTGGCAAAAAATTAAATATTTTAATAAAACGAAGGCTTTCGGGTTGGAGAGTATGACGAATCCAGCCAATGGAATGAATGACTTTCAGCAGACTACCGGGAGACGTCTCAGAGGTACCAAACAGTCTACGATTAAACACCAAGCATACAGGTCACGCCGCTCTAGTCAAGGAAGATATGATTTATATTTAAAACTGTGCGCGCCATGTTACATCAATACACAACATACGGTTAACCTAAATACAACATTCATACATACGAGTGAAAAAGTGCGGAATTGTGTTAATTGAACAAGTAGGTCAGTGTATAATAACGACCATACTTGCGAGTGAAGTTTTAAATAGGAAACAGGGAGTACAGTTTTATTTCAACAATATTTAAACGAAATTAATAATTTTATGAATATCTGACTTTCAATACTACGCAAGTCGTACAATGCTGAGTATCGAAACAACAGTAATTAAATTATCAGAATTGAGAAACGATTTAAATCGACATTATTAAAATATTCGAAAAATATTTTAATTAATTATAATAATTGAAAATAAAATGTTTGAAAATAATTGTTAATAAATACGAGAGTATTTAGTCACTCGTTTGACTAAACGTATTTTTCTCGAATTTTTCTATGTTTTAAAATCTACTTTACTAATTTTCATACAATCGGAATAAATGTAATTCTGATAATCATATATTAAAAACTATTATGAATAATGTGTTTACATGTATAGTATAAGAAATATTAGCTAATAAGGAATACTTATCCTCTGTAACCACACCGATTAATTCTAACCTCAGAAAGTGTGGCGGTAACTTGATAATTTCAACATTACCGATCTGTTCTCAAGTAACAATCAAATGAAATAGAATTGCTAACAAGAGTTTTTTGAGAAATTTTTCTCTTGTGAATAAATGATTTTTGAAGCTAATTATTAAACGAACGTAATACATTATAAATACTGTACAAGTCAGACAGCTTGACAATAACACTCGAGTATTAGAGATGCGTGCGCATACCCGCGTACGATAATTTTATAAATACCAGACATATGGTACCAAATTTTGATTTTTTATATTTGTTCAATTATTATTCACTATTGTTAATTCAATATAGTTATTTGTATTACATCTTGTAACTGGTATCATGTTACCTCAAAGAACCTAACGAAATATGGTAATTCTCTGAATCAAAGTAACATAACCTATGTAGTTAAATTATTGTACTAACAACAGGTCTACCAGCCTTGAGGAATTAAACAGAGTCTTGTTGAATTTTATTGTAATCAGTAATCAAAAGGTTGTTAATTATTGTTTTTAATTGTAAAAGATTTTATCTCTTATCAAATTGTTAATAAACCTTCAATTTTATTACCACAAAAGGAGTATCATTTCTAGTAAAAGTAAATTCATTTATTTTTAATCAGTTCTGACACAGGTGGCGGAAGATTTTAAAAAGTCTTAGAATAATCCAGAATATTCATAAAAAATTGCTTCATTTACTATTGTGTGTGATGATATATTAACTATTCAATCTGAATATTTTGTTGTTGTATTTGAAGTGCATGTATTTCAGGAGGAACATCACAGAACGGAATTGAAGCATTCAAGTGTGGTAAGTAAGTGAGATACAACAAAGTGTGCGGATCATATTAATATAAAAAGGAGTGAACTATTACTGCGTACCCACAAAAAACAATACATTAACACCGATAACTTCTACGATTACGATTACACCTTTAGATACACGACATTATAGTAGATACCGGTGCGTGTCTACAACCACACGAACACACCAAATCACTTACATCTATATCTAATACATATCTAGTAATAATAATTTACATTATAATATATATATATATATAAAATCAGAATGATCAATATTGCACACCACTATATAAAAATTATTCCGATTAGCGCTTTCAAGCTTCACAGCTCATCGTCAGATCGGGAATAGACAGAAAATATGTAAAACCCAACCCTTCACCCCTCTCCCCCACCCTGCTCACCCACAACAAACTAAAAATTAATGACCCTTCCCCACCCCCTAAACTCTGTCTCACCATCTGTACAGTTACATATTTTTCTAGTAAATTCCTTGTGTTTCAGTGTGTGTGTGTGCGTGCATTTAGTTTGTTGTGGGTAAGCAGGGTGGGGGAGAGGGGTGAAGGGTTGGGTTTTACATATTTTCTGTCTATTCCCGATCTGACGATTAGCTGTGAAGCTTGAAAGCGCTAATCGGAATAATTTTTATATAGTGGTGTGCAATATTGATCATTCTGATTGTGATTTCAACCACTAACACAAATTTCTTCATTAAATATATATATATATATATATATATTGTTACAATACAAATAAGCCACCCCAATACCAGGGATACAAAAGATGATTCTGAATATAAAATAATTCATATAAAATAAAATGTTTAATATAAAGAAAATAAAAAGACAATGACACGACAAACGACGACATGACCTAACCCAAGTGAGTGACCCAACAAAAGAAGAAGGGAACAACAAAAAACAAACGAGAATAAAACCACATGAAGAAGAAAGTGATTAACAAAACAAAAATGAAACAAATTAAAGGAATTGAATGACTCAATGCCAAATATTAAAATGAACCCAAAGGAGAAGGTGGAAAACCAAGATATAAACCAAATACACTGAAAATGAAGAAGGAGGAAAATGAAAAAGAAACAATCCAAAGGTAAAGAGAAATAAAAATGAAAACAAATGATAAGACACAATCAAGTAATAAAGAATATGAGCAGGAGAAATGGTACACTCAAATGTAATATTGGAAAAGAGACCAATAATTAACCTATGTAAAAAAGTAAATATTATTATCAATTAATGGATAAAAAAGTAAATGACAATTGAAAGAAACCCAATTAAAGAATGTTAAATATAAAAGCAAACTAACCCACAAAGTAGAGTTAGAAGTAATGTTAAAATCAATAGAGACATAAAATTGTTAATATTATTAATGATATTTGTAATGAAAGAGATAGTACGGTAGTGAGAAAGTAATTATAGGGATTACCCATTTAGAAACACTTAAAACCAAAAACATTTGAGAAGTGCAAAAGTGGAAGTGTAAAAACCCCAAAGTAAAGTGATAAAGAAAAAAAACATTAAATAAATTATAATAAACAATAAATAATTTAAAAGTGAAGGTGATGATTAAATGAGAATAATGTATAACAAAGAATGTTTGTATTGTGAAAAATAGTGAAGGATAAAGGCATAAACACTTAATAAATCAATAAGAAACACTAAAGGATTAACAGTGAAAAATATTAGTCATTAAGAAAGTTGTTAAGAATAGTATTAAGTGTAAACAGTTAATTAAGATATAATGAACACTGAAAAGTGATGAAAACAGTATTAATTAAGAAAGAATATTATTGTTAAGTTTAATTGAATACAATTATAATTAAAAGGGAGAATCCCATGAAAGAGAAAACAGATAGTGTTATCATGGAGTGAAGGTAAAGATTATTTAAGAATTAAGAAGTTAAAACAAATCAATAAACACCCCATGTTACAAGAGACAATTATTAAAGTAAGTTCAAAAAATGTGTTTATCACCCAAAAACTGATATAAAATGAGATGAACTGTAAACAAATATTACCCAAAAATTGTTAAATAATTGTTTAAGCAAGTTTATGAATAGGATATGGCTGGAAGAATTATACAGACCATAGGCCTAGATGTTGTATTTAATGTGATCAAAAATAGTAAATAATAGCCACCTTGTTAAATAACACCTCAATAAATAACACAACCAATTATAATAACAAAATAAAGCCCATTAGGCTAAAAATAGATGTAATTTGTACAAAATAAGTAAATACACATAACTGTCAAGAACAAACAACTACAAATTGTAATAAGTTAACAAAGAAATTAGCAAATCCGAGGTGAATAACTAACCAAGGATAATTTGTAAATCATTTTTAAAGCAAATTATTATAATAAGGATTTAAATTAAAAGAGAAATGTAATTAGCAAATATTAAAATAATGGTAACATCATAAAAAATAAAATAACCCAAACTTGTGGGATATCAAAATAATCTTTGAAAGGAAATACAAATAACAGTGATAATAGTTAATACTTAGGAGGGAAGATAGAGGAATAAAAGCAATCAGAAGATATACAAGGATTTTGAAAAGAATTCAAATTTTGATAACAATGGATTTATAGCCAGATTAACCAATCAGATTTAATTAGTAACCATAGCAACCGCCGTTAGGGACGGAATTACCATTGAATATCGTTACTCGTAAAGCGTCGCTCTTGCAGAACAGAAGCCGAATTTTGAACGGCCAATTTTTAATCAAAAAATGTAAAAATAGTAAACAAAATTCAAAACGATGATCAAATAAGAAGCAGATGAACAACCGGAACCGTTAACTAAAGCCAAGGACCATATTACCAGGAAATTAAATGAAAATATGACCACATCTAATATGAAAAGGACGCCAGACCTACTTAAGCCCCAAGATTAATGTAAACTGAAAACTATTGCAGCCCAATCCTCTTCCGACCCAATGACTGATAACACCAAGTCATCTGATGTGTTAAGTATCCTTGAATTACCCAATTTCCAAAAATAAACTCACTTTAAATATTTCTAAAAGTAATTTGAACTCTCACTATAAACAGAATATTCTCTTTCAAAGATTAATTAAGAAAAATAACACACTGAAAATTTGTTAACATAAAATATAACCTGTTGTTTGAATACGAACTTTAGAAACACGTTTAACGACACTACAGAACAGATTATAACCACACACCTTCGTATTTAAGTACACATGAAGTAAGGTAATGTACTTTTTATTGTAATCATAGGAATTATTTGTCTTGTAATCAAAAGAATCCCAGATTTTGGAACGAAAATAATTGTAATAATTAAACAACTCAGCAGCCATGCTGATATGAATACCTCGTTACAAAATCGATTCGTCATCCTGAGAGAAATTGTTTCATGTAAAATGTCGGTGCAAATTAATTAATCAACAAATATAATTTAATTGTCAAACTGAAATTTTACTTATCAACCATTAAAATAACTAGTACAGGGAGTAACCATTGTTATTATTTCATAGGGAGTGTATCATATAATTTGTGTTTGTTAGCGAATTAGCTTTGACGGTACAGCGCTCACGCTGCAAATCGACACACTACCTGATCGAGTCAGTCATCTAACCAAGACGGGAAGTATTTGAATGCCCCGGGCGTCACAGCTGTGAACTTAGTTATAACATATTATCTAAGAATTTTAATTGTTTTTAATAAACAATTTGGCGCCACCCGGGAATCACAAATCCCTATTTACTAACAGGTAAGGTTACTACCGCGTTGTACTGGTAATTACAGCATCGCTACGGACATCGTTAGCGCAAGAATAGATGTAACGACCCCAGTGCGAGACGAACGCACTCACACATACAACACCATATACACGCCTTTTTCAGAGACGATCACATATCATCGTTACAATATATATAAACTCAACTTTTGGGAACTCAATCACTTGTAATTTGGACAGAGTACGAGATAAAGGAAGGGAATGGACCAAGCAGTTCGTGTTAAAAGTTATGCAGGATTACCTCCTTAATTATACTAATTACCTTTACTAGAAGTACTCTCCTTAGATGTAAAGGGAACGCCCAGGAAAGGCTTCTGTGCTTTCAGTTCATTACTAGACAAAGCTGTTTTTGATAAAAACTCATCAGTTTCTCTAGCTTCTTTGAGTGCCAATTCAAATCTCTCCTCAACAATACAATTCAGATGTTGATTCACTTGACGAGCTCTTTCAATGAAAGCTTTCACAACTTTCTCTGAAGTCAACTGAAAACATTACAAAATATCACAGACATCCAGCAATCTGTAACATGTAGTAGCTGTCACAATGATAACTGGTATACAATTCCTAACAGGGCAACTAACTATGTAAGTGATAAATTATGGACTTAATATTGATTTTAAACCAGTTCTTCTTGGATATTCTTTATTCTATTTCCTGATCGCTGTCCATGATATGAAAAATTGTTTCAACATTGACAATCTCGTTTTTACCTAATTCTGATGGAACTTCTACACTTTTCATCCAACGAAAAGGTTTCTGACAATTTCATTTGGCATGACATCACATTTTAATGATAAGAGTAAAATGAAAATGTCAAAAATGTATATAACAAACAAGTTATTTTGTACACACCAATCTCTGTCTACTGACTTTAGAAGAAGAGATGGTGTGGCAGAGAGGTAGCAGTTTGCATAGTCATTCACATTTTTCCTTCCACTGCCTGGTCATCTGATTATCTGCTGACAGCATATTGTTCACAATAGTCTCCCATTTCATTTCAGCTGAGTGTACGTGCAGAGGCACACAAAAATTAATTTCTGACACTATTTTGAAATCTATATGCTGTTCTTACCAACTAGCTATGCATTATTATAAAGTAAAGAATTATTATGCATTATTATGTAAAAACAATATGCATTAGTGGGTCATTCATAAAGTAAAGAATGTTTGGTAGATAACACAGGCCTCCAACCACCCCTGCCATTGTGCCACTTAGTTTCCTAATTGAAGTGTGAGATTTGCGGTATGATACACTTCTTAAATGTAAAAAAAGTAGTATCAAAAAAGGTTTTGCTAGTATCAAAATTCATAGACAAATCACAGAATGTATGGTGATGACATTATGTACGAAGCATCAATAAGAAAATGGTGCATTATGTTTAATGGAG
Organism: Magicicada septendecula; assembly: GCA_034769895.1. Lineage (NCBI taxonomy): Eukaryota > Metazoa > Arthropoda > Insecta > Hemiptera > Cicadidae > Magicicada > Magicicada septendecula. Next base: position 158,770,138 of record CM068372.1, read on the forward strand.
GACTGCCCAGAATGTTCACTACAAAGAACATTCTGGTCAACCCTCTTGTCACTGAAACATTCAAGACAAAAATTGATGAAACAATTTATGAGGACAGACGTTTCACCTTAGACTGTGTACTAACTTCTTTTAACACATTTAATTATTAAACTTTTATTCATTTTAAAACTCACCTCTTACGCCAAGGTCCGTTGCACGAAACTGCGAAATACAAATATGACCTTCAGGTTATCTGAATAACATACTCGACTCGCTTTTCATTTGAAACAAATCTAATTTAATTCCATTGGTTATTTTCTTTTAAAATACACACTTACTCCTCCTTCTACCTCAATTCACATATTACAGCTCCTTTTTCTCTTTTTTTAAAAAAAAACAGATACTACATACACATTTTACTTAACCATTCTCTTATTCTAATATATTTAGAAATCTATTAAAGTGCGACCCAGATTGCCCATCCACTCATTCATACGAAACCCCTCTTTATATATATATAATTACTTCAAAACCCCCTCTTACACATGATCACAACAATTTTGGGTTAGATACAATTACCGTTACCATGGCGTCTCCTGCAACCTCATGGCGCGTCACACACACACGATGTCTTTCCCGAAAAAAAAAATGTTATTGTTTCATTGATTTTTGAAAGTTACACTGAATCACTGGTATATCACTTTACTTTTGATTTATATTTTAGTTCTTTAGGCATGCTGTTACGGTCGGATAGAATTTCGGCCCGCTAGCCGGTTGTATTTAGCCAGCTGCGGCCATGGTAATTAGTCGACTGGGTGGCAAACTTTTTGTTTGTAGACTGTTAATACTTTTAATAACTGTTTTCACACGTTCTAAGATAGGCCGGATTTGTTTTAACGGCCTATCTTGTAAACCCGAGGCCACTGTTTTAAATTCACAACTTTATTGTCTGGTGCTGCTTACTCTCTGATACCAAACTGCAAACTGGAGACTGTGTCACAAGGCTGCTGCTGGGCGGTTACGCAATGCGTCTGGCAATTGTTTTGGCTAACAATATGCATTGCTGTACTGGAGGCTCCTTACAGGTGAAGTCTGGCAATTTGAAAGTGGTTGCATGGGTGATTTGTATTAGTATAAAATTAAACTGGGGTAGCTCACATATATGAAGTGAATTGTACACTTTTCACAAAATCAAAACCAAAATTAATAAAAAATAAAAAGCCTAATTCGCCCCCTTACAATACCCCCCCCCATGAGAAGTCTTCTGTCGAAACAGAAGAAATCTCATTGCTAAACCCCTAAGAGGATCGGTGAGGATATGGTGCCAACAACCCCCCATTCATCTTATACCTCATGGGTAAACAACCCCCCTGGCTCGGCGACTATGGACGCATCTGAACGAGATCACTGGACTTCTCCGTAAGAGATCCCAACACCGAAAAATCGAACAGACACGCACCACCGCGCACCTCGCCTTCTATCATATTTCCCCAAAAATCCAAATCCCTGGCTTATATCATGCCAGATCCTCAACCGATATGTTCCCCCTTACATGCAAACTGGGTCGCCTTTGGCAAATACTGGGCGCATACATACCCCTATAATGTTTTCTTCACAAACTCATCATTTAAAATTTAAGTCAAAATCAGATTGTATCAAAACAAAACAAAATCTCTTATCTGAATGGACTAAGTCTCTTTATTATTACTAAAAAAAAAAAACAAATAAATTGAATATTTAATTAAAATATGAACTGCCTTATCCTAACGTTTGATTATGCATATATCGTAAACAATATAATTCCATAACACTATTAATACACATAAACAATAATACAACCAAAAATGCAAAACATCAATTTAATGGCAGGCACAAAAGTATATACAAATATATAGATGTAAATATATATATATATTTTTCATTTTTTTTTTCTCTACCCCCCTTTTAATCCCTTAACCCCCGATACCCGTTACATATTAATGTGTTCTGCGCGAGGCTTCTTGGCCTTTTTCAGCCTCATCCTCGCCGTAAACCACATCGCCCTCGTGACCTGTAACTGAGTCACCGCCCATCCACACTCACTATTACCCCCCCCCTAGACTGTGGCGTCTAGTTGCTTTCACAAGGACTGATGCGGAAGGGGTGGACATTTTTTTCTTTTATTCCACCCCCATCCTTGCTTCGGCGTTACAATAAAATTCTGTATTATACCTACTATTTTCTATTTATACACCCCTAATGGACTACCACCCCTATCTGGGTGAAAATAGACCTGTTCCAAAATTAGGTAGATTCCCCAAAAAATAACCCCCCTACTAAATCTAACAAACCACCGGGTTAACAAAATAAAACAAACCACAAGCCGGTTATATCAAGTAAAATTTATGATTTGTCACAATTAACTACTTTCACGGTCATGGTCCGGTGAGGCCATGACCGCACTTAGGTGGGGAATCTACAGTTAAAACATAAAATATAGATTGGCATTGATACAAGTTACGTGGATAGTAATATACACCTCTAAGTTCCCAAACATTTTTTGACAGCATTTACGCAAAATTCCCTTCAATTTCCCATTTAAGTAAAGTACTTATTTCATTTGTTTTACAATTACATTTGAAGTTTGCATCAGAATAAATTTAAATTTATTATTAAAATCATCTTTTCAATTATTTAATTATCAAATTAATTTGATTATATTTAATTTCTCAAACTCTAAGTTACAACAATTACCTCATTATTATTTTATCAAAAAAAAAAACTAAAATTCTTTTATGTCACAATAGGGTTTTGCTCAAGATACTGATTCATCAAGCTACAACAGTTATCAGCTTCAACACATCTGGCTGTAAACATTGGTCACACAACATACCCGTTTATATAAACACTTGTGTGCCAGACTTGTTTTCATAAACACTCTCGGTCTCAACACTCACATAGTCTAAACATTCTGGTTACATCATATACTGACATATCTGCTTGCTGCACTTTTCAAATTTTTTATAAATCTTTTAGATAACATATTTGTCTCTTAAATTTTTTATTCCAATTCAGATCAGATATATTTTAATTCACCACAATTATTTTAATAGCATTATCACAATTCATTTATTATTATTGTTACACTCTTTTCACACCTGTAAGCGTTTTATTCTATCTGATTGGTATTATAAACTTTATACTTACAATACATTATCCACTTATTGACATGAATACAAAATACACACCACACACACACACACCAATATCTCCGTGTAACCTCTGAAACATTTAACAACAATGTTATTTCATACAAACAATTCAACATTTATTTATTAATATCAAATCTCATAAAACAATTTACACTCATTAGAAAAATTCGACCATATAACATTTAAATCAAGCAAAATATTTAAACATTTCAAAATATTTAAACATTTCAAATTATTTTAATTAAATCAATTATTGAAAACAACATTTTTTATTACTTTCACCCATTGCAATAACTACAACTCATTCATTATCTTCTTCTCAATTATTTTTGTTATTTATTTAAGCTGCAAAATATTAATATTATTATTATCATCATCACAACAATTTCTGCTACATACATACATTGTTTATCTAACATTTTATAATACATACAATTAATGACACTACACCTGTATTTACAATTCTTCAGCAATAATTATTCAGTTGTATCACACTTCATTGTCCAAGGTTACGAGGTCTGAACCAATAAACATAATGTTTACAAACTGTTTTTTATTGTTTTAATAGTTTATCCTCCATCATCCCAAATAAGTCTTGGTGTTATGTAACATTTTTCAATTTTATTACCACACAAATGACTGTTTTGTGTGTTGTAACCGTACAAACTAAATTCATTCATCTTACTCAAATACTCATTAAACCAGTCTACATTAGGCATTTTTGTTACATCTCCATCGGTAAATTCACTCATTATTGGGTTAATTATTTTGGTCAAATCATTATAGTCATTATTATTCAAGTATACTTTTAAACTTTCATTCCATTCTTCATACTTTCTATTCAAGTTATATAATTCTGTTACTTTCGCCACATACACTTCTCTGTTTAACTCTCTCTCATCACAATACCAAATCATACTTTCAACATCATTATTACAGACAGAGGGTACAACATTATACAACATCACTAAACAACTCAACTCTTCTACTAATACGGGTCTCTTGCCCTTCAAAAACAACATTTGTGGATTCATTAAATATTCATCATAAACATTATAAACAATAAGGGGAAAATTTGCCCTCTGTCCCCACTCAACCACAACATTATTTTTTCGCTCTCTCTCTACTTCATCAATACACATTAACATTTCATTATCACTACATTCCACCAACTCATCAGTACTCTCATTCTTTATTTTTACCGTATCCGTCTCCGATACTAATTCTTCAAACTCAATATTATTATTCTCATTATTTTCAACATTATTGTTATCACTTATCTTACTCTCTACTACTACGTTTTTACCCATATCATTATAATTGTTATCTGTTTTACATTCAAAAATTTCAGTTACCTTTTGTCTTTGTTTATCAAAATTTTCCACCACATTACTCTCTATTTTGTCCATTTTATTATTCCTACTATTCAATGAGTGACTCAACGTTTCTTTTAATTCATTTTTCAATTTGTTAAAGTTACTCTCACAGTTGATTTGTACTTTATTAATATCAGTTTTAAGTTCATCAAATTTTACGCTAATACTCTGTTGAAACTGAATATTCTGTTCTTCGACTTTTTTATTAAAATTGCTCTGTATATCTAATTTCTCATTTACACTACTTTTAAATTCTTGCATCTCGTTTTTCTGTTCATCTAACTTTACATCAAATTTATTGAGCATTTCGTTTTTTTGTTCATCTAATTTGTTATTGAAATGACTATTTTTTACCATGTTTTCAGACATGGTTTGTATCAGGTTAAATATGTCATTTATTGACAACTCTTTTTCTCTTGTTTTAATTATTACGGGAGTAGAAATCGCTCCCGGCGTACTAATTACAGACTTTTCTACATTACGGTCATCTATTGGTAGTGACTCTGTTTGGATATCTGAGTCAGTATTTATTTGACTCTCTGTTAGACTATCAAACAAACTGGCTTCATTATTGTCTGCCATTTTTATATTGTCAACTTACTACTTTTCTTAATTTACATATACTGCTCTTAGACTTATTTCTACAACATCTTATATTTACTCTAATCTTACCTCATTGTCTTGCGTACTTTACGTCATTTTTTCCGTATCGTTATTCAACCTTCAACCATACTTGTAGGTGCCGATTTATAATTATTTTACAAATCGAGTCCCAGTTCTGGCGCCAATTGTACTAACTTCTTTTAATACATTTAATTATTAAACTTTTATTCATTTTAAAACTCACCTCTTACGCCAAGGTCCGTTGCACGAAACTGCGAAATACAAATATGACCTTCAGGTTATCTGAATAACATACTCGACTCGCTTTTCATTTGAAACAAATCTAATTTAATTGCATTGGTTATTTTCTTTTAAAATACACACTTACTCCTCCTTCTACCTCAATTCACATATTACAGCTCCTTTTTCTCTTTTTTTAAAAAAAAACAGATACTACATACACATTTTACTTAACCATTCTCTTATTCTAATATACTTAGAAATCTATTAAAGTGCGACCCAGATTGCCCATCCACTCATTCATACGAAACCCCTCTTTATATATATATATATATAATTACTTCAAAACCCCCTCTTACACATGATCACAACAATTTTGGGTTAGATACAATTACCGTTACCATGGCGTCTCCTGCAACCTCATGGCGCGTCACACACACGATGTCTTTCCCGAAAAAAAAAATGTTATTGTTTCATTGATTTTTGAAAGTTACACTCAATCACTGGTATATCACTTTACTTTTGATTTATATTTTAGTTCTTTAGGCATGCTGTTACGGTCGGATAGAATTTCGGCCCGCTAGCCGGTTGTATTTAGCCAGCTGCGGCCATGGTAATTAGTCGACTGGGTGGCAAACTTTTTGTTTGTACACTGTTAATACTTTTAATAACTGTTTTCACACGTTCTAAGATAGGCCGGATTTGTTTTAACGGCCTATCTTGTAAACCCGAGGCCACTGTTTTAAATTCACAACTTTATTGTCTGGTGCTGCTTACTCTCTGATACCAAACTGCAAACTGGAGACTGTGTCACAAGGCTGCTGCTGGGCGGTTACGCAATGCGTCTGGCAATTGTTTTGGCTAACAATATGCATTGCTGTACTGGAGGCTCCTTACAGGTGAAGTCTGGCAATTTGAAAGTGGTTGCATGGGTGATTTGTATTAGTATAAAATTAAACTGGGGTAGCTCACATATATGAAGTGAATTGTACACTTTTCACAAAATCAAAACCAAAATTAATAAAAAATAAAAAGCCTAATTCGCCCCCTTACAACTGTTTGCACATTTTTTCCTGACATTTCAAGAAGCCTTCTTCATAAAATTGTTATGGATTGGCTTTGGTTCAAAAAAGTGTGCCAGATGGGTGCCTCCAATTCTGTCTGAGGAACATATGAAAAATAAGAATGGAAGCAGCCTTGACTTTTCTCATTTTATATGACAAGGATGGGAACAAATTTTTGAATCATATCATTGCTGGTGACGAGAAACATGACTTGCATAAAACTCCACTGATGAAAAGAAGCACTAGCAATGGAATGGTATCATTCCTGATCTCCATCAAAACTAAGAAAAATGTAAGCAAACACTAAGCACACGGAAAGCGATAGTGACCACGTTTTGGGACCAAAATGGTGTCATTTCAATTGGTTTTATGCCAAGAGAAGAAATGCTTTTTCGGATCTGATGTGCCAAACAGGAAAGTGACCCAGCTTGTTGTCTAGTGGAATCGTTTTGATTCATGACATTGGTTGTCCACACTCAACTGCAACAACGCAAAGACTACCTCAGTGTTTTAGATGGGAAGTTTTCCAACATCCACTGTATACACTTAGTCATAACACAACACCCCTGACTAAGCACTTAAGTGAATTTCGTCTGTTTCCTATGCTAAACAATTTTTTAGATGCCAGTCACTTTGAAAATGATGACAAGCTGAAAGATGTTACCACTGATTGGTTCAACATCACAGCAGCTGAATACAACAAAGGAATAGAAAACCTTGTACCACACCATGATATACATTTGAACTTGTGTGGAGTTTTTATAATAAAACATTCTGGACAACTCACATACAATACTAGTTGAGTGTATAAAACTTTTAAGTTGTCGTATTAATTAAAAGTACAGGTGAATTGTACTGATTTCTTTGAATTACCAGATGGATCTGGATCACATCCCATGCACGCGCGCGCGCGCACACACACACACACACACACACAGTAATAATTCCACACACCTGCTTCGTCCTTATTTTATCTGCAAGAACAACAGCACCATCCTGCAGGAATTGTTCCTCAACTGGTGGTAGGATATACTTTTTTGAATCGTCATAGATAAAACTAAAAATAAAGTCAATAAACCAGTCATAGACAGGCCTTATTAATGTCACTATCCAGGTTATTAATGTGAATAAACAAGCCATTTTCCTTGAGCTTCTTTTCACCTTCTTCTTCTCCTGATTTTTCTGTAAAAAAAAATAAAGTAAAATACACACTAAAATCAATAAACTACACATATTGTACAAAGAAATATTTGAGTTTAATTAGACCAAAACGTGTGGTACCATAAAATAACGTATCTTATTATTTTCCTATTTCTATATTAAAACTAGAACAAATGAACTATAACATTATCTTGCTGAAGGTTAAGTTTTCACTATTATATCCTGTACTTGTAAAGAAAATATTGAAATTATATATTCCCTGTCATAAGAAGACAATCTAAGGAATTTGATTTTAATAAGTATGTTTTTAAATGAGAGTATAACCATTCTCACTTCCAAGTCCACAGACAGTACATAGATTAATGCAAAATCCCAGGGTGTGGCCACATTTTACAACAGGGTGTAAAGCTCATGAGTTACTTTCTTATATCATAAATGATAACAAAATCTAGTAAGAAGGTTCAGTAAGCATTCCTCTTATGTTTGCCATTTACCTGCATGAAGCTATTCAGCCTGATCATTATAGCCCAGGAAAAATAGGAAATTTTAAGGAAAAAATTAGATAAAAGCTAATTTCTTATACATATGGTCCTTGAACCTAAATTATACAAAACCAATGAGTCTACTACTTAAAAGTGTCTAGGGGTGGGTTTACAGGGGTTGAAAAAACGATTTTTCGCATATAACTTAAAAACGAAGTTTATCAAAAAATGTTTCAAATAAAAGTTGTAGCTCACAAAATTCCCTATAATTTGGTGGGTGTCACATTCCTGTACGTCCAAGATTGTTGGAATAGGCTACATTTAAAACTTGGAGTATACTGTATGTTTTTGTGTTTTGTGTGTATTGCATGTGATTTTTTTTTTTTTTTTTTAAGATGTTGAATATTTACGAAAAAGTGAAAAAACACATTTTTGATAAGTTCACAATTTATTATTCCAGGTGAAATATTTTGTAAAAGTTTTTTTTTAATATTTACAAAATTGTAATGATAATAACAACAGTAAGAATAATATAGTAAAAGGATCGCAGCAAAATGGAACCCCAAAAATTTTATAAATAAAACATTGTTTGAATAAAAGAAGCAAATGCAATAATTATTGAGAATTTTAAAATCTGAACATTTTTACTGAACTTAATGACAAAAATTAAAATAATGTAAAAATACAAAAAAATTAATCTTGAACTGTACAAGTCAATTAAACAAAAATTAATTACATAATTAAACACATATCATAAAATGTCAAAATCAGAAAGCAATCAGTTTACGAAATCAAATATGTGAATTACACAAAAGAAAGGTAGAATCAACACAAAACATTTACAAGAACAAACACTTAAGATAAAGTAAAAATTTTACAACTGAATACATCATTTGTTCAGAAATATCCGATGATAAATTTAAATTGAATTAAATGGAAATTATTTTCAAATAATATAATAAAAATGTTACAAGAAAATTATACACTAATTTTTAAAAATATGGTAAGTTTTCCTTTTTAAGAATCTTTTTATAATAAAAATTTAAGTCACAAAAAGTCTTCACTATCACTGTTTTCATTGACATTTGTTTCTTCAAGATCATCAATAAGAAATTCACTTTCATTTTCATCATCAATAATTAATCTCTTCACTATCAGTAATATTAATATTATAACTTAGCGTTTCACAATTCTGACACGTTGATCCTGGGCAATTTTTACACATAACTGTGCATTGCAATCTGGATTTTAGGCAGCGACAACGAAAAGTAAAACAGTCTGTTGTACATCCACAGGAAATCAAATTCAAAATTGATTCAGGAGCTGGTTCTAATGTAGTCTTAATGGGCTGCAAAAAATTATTATTCCTTTCCGGGGATTCCTCTGGACTTTTAAGGTTGCATAGCCATTTCTGAACTTGTTAGTAAATTCTAAAGGAATGATGAGCTGCAGCTGCTGAAGTTGGAGGTAACAGTTCTAATTTGGCATATGCCTTTTTGAGAAATTTCTGAAACATCTGAAATCTGTACTAGTCTAATGTTTGCCTTTCACCTTTCGAACCATACAGAATGAGAAATAATTTTTCACCAGCCTTTTCTAGTTCACTTTTATTTGAATTCACACTAATAAACATTGCTACAGCATTGTCCAAATTTCTGTTATTCTCCAATAGCTTCAGTAATTGTTTTTTAGCTTTCCCATAAACTGAACTAGTCGTGTCTCACAGCCACTAAAAGCATGTGCTAGAAGGATGATACTTTTGACATTTGTGAATTACATTTGCAAATTTTTGCGAGGAAAGTAAGTTTCCTTTTATTTTGCCGATATTTGGTTTCAAGAAAAATATATCTTTGTCTGCTGTACTTACAGCTATCACAAGTACAAGCAAATCATTATCTTGGCCAACAATTGTCACTTGCAAGTTCTGAGACTTCTGAATGGCAGTTTGCACAATCAGTGTATTTGCGTTATCAGATGACTGCCGTACATCAAACTTTTGTTCTTCGAATTTTTTTCAACATTTCAACGAGTTGTTATTATTTTCACTATCAGCTAAAAACGTTTCTTGGCCGACAGACAGGGGGGTTACTTCCGTTATGCTGAACTGTGGACTGATGTTCATGTATCGACGTTGCTGTTCAGATTTTTTTGTACTGTCAGGATTATCATATCCATCGAAGACAATTACTACAGACTTAAAGTAGGCAAAACATATTGCACGTACATCTTGCACACTTCTTTATAATTACTACATTTTTTAAAATTCAATTTCACTTTGTGCAAAAAATACCCTCCATATATTATATAGATCTGTCTTGTTCAGTAAATTGTCATTGATATTTTAAACTCATCATATAAAGCAGACTTGGTGGTTTTTTCATTCCAGTATTCGTGAAAAGGGACATTGGGTATGGTGCAATTTCAAATTTAAAATACCGGTACTTTGATACATTTTATTTTATTTGATACTTTTTTTGACAAAATTCTTCATTTCCATCAGCAAAAAAAAAATACATATTTCAATAAGGGTAAAATCGCCCTGAGACAATATTTTAAGTTAAATATTGACCGACCGGTTTGGTCTAGTGGTTATGGCGCTGGCTTCTAAACCAAGAGGTTCAGGGTTTGAATTCCCAGTAAGGTCTGGCATTTGTTCATCATTCAAGTCATCCCCATCTCATTACCTACGCACAAGCTTCGGCTTATGTAGGCATCATCCTCTCCAAAAAACGATAATCCACATGCAATACACACAAAATACAAAAAAATACAGTATACTCTAAGTTTTAAATGTGGCCTATTCCAACAATCTTCGACGTACAAGAATGTGACACCCACCAAATAGGGAATTTTGTGAGCTACAACTTTTATTTGAAAACATTTTTTGATAAAATACTTCATTTTTAAGTTATATGCAAAAAATCGTGTTTTCACTCCTTTCAACCCCTGTAAATCACCCTGGACAAATTTAAGCGGTAGACTCATTGGTTTCCTATAATTTATGATTCAATGAACGCATGTACAAAAAACTAGCTTTTATCTAATTTTTTCCTTTAAAGTCAAATTTTTTGACTATTTTTCCTGGGCTAATTAATGCAGAACATAATTCCAACTACAATACAAAATCTGCAAGTTACAAGTTACAGTATTAAAATTCCCACTAAGAAAAAAAATATGTTACATAAAGTCTCCGATACTGTGACCCAATATTATCTACTATGGCTGAATTACAATTTTTGGATGCTGCAATTTAAAGAATTTACAGTCTATTGATCTTTACTGGAATTTGAAAAATATCTTGAAATCACATGATCTTATACTTACATGATCACATCATATAAACTGTCTCTGAACAAAATATTACTTCAAAGAAATGTTTCTTTTACACTTCCGTACCAATAATACCATATATGCATGTTTTCCATCCACATTGTATGCTTCTGTTTATGATTGTTATTAATTTATGTAAAAAGTATGGTAACAAAAGGATGTGACATTTGCAAAAACACAAAATCAAGATGCTCAAGCAACAAATTTGTGAACCACTGCAATTAAATTATTTCTGGTCACACATCAGGAAGGTTTGAAAACCTTATTACTTTTCTTGTACATCCCGCTGTGACTGAAATTGTTTCATAATTGTACTTCATTTTAACTTATAGATAGATTACTGAAATACCTTTACTTCTCCTACACTAAAGTACTTCATCTTTACTGATCTTTCATACACCCTCTATTGTCTTCTCACTTCCAGTGACCAGATTTATGTCGTATATGTATGCTTCTTTCTATCTTCAAGCATAACTGTCTCATCCTCTAATTCCACAATCTTTGTGATCTACTACACTTTCTTCTCCCAAGCCATATCCACTGATAACCCTGCAGGCTCACTGATCTTAAGGCATTTTTAGAAAGTGTCCAAATTATACATAACCACATTCCTCTATTCTATCAATGACTGTTTCATACACATTCATCCTTCTTTTCACTTTTTCATTCTCTTCCTACTTAATCTTGATATCTGTGTGCTCCATCTTAGGACAGTCTATCTCCACAACCACTAACCACCTTTTCGTCTTAGCAATCCTGATCCAGGCTTTGACAACTACAGTCAAACCTCGATTTTACAGATTATAAGGGGCAAAAGCCAGTTCATGAAACTGAGAAGTCATTGAAATCTAAGTAAAAAATTTAACATACATTTATAAGGTTTCTCAGTGTACAATTTAAATAAAACGAGTGAAATGACCAGTTAATCTAAGTCACATTTAACTAAACTTTAATTGTCAAATGAAACATGTTTAGTGAATGTAGGAGAAAATAACAATATAGTGTGTCATTACATTACTTAAGTATGGAAACTCACTGAAAAGTTATTAAAAAAAACAAGATACCACAAAATATAATAAATTTAAGAATGATGATAATGTCCAGTTTGTTCTTTTAAAATGAATGACTTTTCACTTAGTCTAATTGTGTCATTCAATATTTCTTTATATTTTTAAAACTGCCTATAAACGTGATGTCTGCAAAACTCAAGGACATAAAGTATCAAGGTCTGACTACATAACAGACGATTACTATACCACTGACTTTCCTATATGTTTCTGGAAATCATTAGAAACTTGATTATCCCATCAGATGGAATTCAGGCATCCTAACACTCTCCTACTCAGCTCAATTCTCTTTTTTATAGTTTGGTCTTCAAATCCCTCATTAACCTCTGTCGTTACGTATGGATATTATTTCAAAGCAGGGATCTTGCTTTAGTGTTAATCTTGCCATACATTCCATTTTACTGATGTTTACTTATAGTACCAATTGTTCATATAAAAGGACAAACTCAGTATCACAGTTGTTCTGACAGAAAACTGCCTATTTATCAGCTAAATACAGTGTGGGGAGTTTGGTACCAATAAAAGGGATAACCGTCTCCTTCCTTCCCCACCAATCTCTGAAAACTGCCTTACTAACTAAATTTTTGAAGAATTACTAATTAAATCCAGCTCCCATAAGCGGTATGTATAACAAAGACAAAAGGAAAACTGAAGAGCCATTTTTGAAATTTGCTGAAGTAGAGACAGCTATTAACTCCATGGAAAATGGTAAATCACCAAGGCTGTACTTCTTTCAGAAGTCACATGACACAATGGGGAAAATAGGGAACTACATTGCTCATATAGGGTTTTCACTCGTATATACTGTGCAACTTGAAAATTTAGTCATTCAAAAACTGATGTTCCAGAACTGAATTTTTTAAACCTTTGTGTTGCCAAAATTGTTACTCTCCATCGTTTTACAAATTTTAACACAATTTTACTACAAACAAAACTTTAAAAACATAACTCGTCATATTTCTGTTGTTAATCAACACAAATGGTGCATTATGCATTGATTTGTAGATATTGTTACGACGGTCTATTCGATCGTCGTAGGTACAGTGGAAACAAAATAAGTACAAGACACCAATTAAGTCACTAATCACACCTTTAATTGTTACAGTAAAACAGTTCGTAATTAACAACACAGTCTCTACAACAAATCAAATGAAAATTGTACACACGCAATAAAATGTCACTAATATGAAAACTCAATTGTATTACAATTATACCGTCTGATTATAAAACGCAACACTTCAATAATAACTACTTGAACGTACACAGTAATAACTCGAACCGCTCTGGAAATATATCGCACTAATACTCTCGAACCGCACTATCCAATATCTCGCATTGAACTGAACTAAGGCCGCTACCCGATGTATTTATAGTCACGCTCACACACCAGAAGCTTCCAAACTGCGTCTTATCTCTCGTGAACTACGTAATTACTACGGCCTTGACACAGTCTGAGCGCCCGTGCAAAGCCCGGCACAGTCGAGAAGGTTCTCGCAAAATGCGTCTAGTAGCAAGTACACCACACGTTTACATCGAGATCCTTCTGGCACATTCAATAAACGCGTAGATTGTTCTGTGCTGTCGTAGCACTGCCCCCTCCTTAAGCCTGTTCGTCCCGAACTGGCAAAGCGTCTCTAAATTTGTACTTAGCCAGGCGATCTAGGTGGACGACCTTGAACTTTCGCTGTCCTTCCCGTTGAATCCGATAAACAACATCGTTAATTCTTTTTTTCACAGTGTAGGGTCCTTCCCAGTTAGACTGAAGCTTAGGTGAGCGACCACGACGGCGCTTTGGATTGAACAACCAGACCTGATCTCCTTCTTGGAAACCCACACTATTGCTGCGAATGTCATACCGAGTTTTCATTTTATCACTGGCAATCTTCAGCCGTCCTCTTACCAAGCGATTCATTTCTCGCAGTTGGTTTTCTAATTGCGAGGAATAGTTCTTTGGCTCTTGGGACTGAGTCTCAGATGATCCAAACATCAAGTCCCCAGGAAGACGAATCTCCCGCCCAAACACCAATTTTGCTGGAGTCATGCCGGTTGTCTCATGTACTGATGACCTATATGCCATAAGGAATAGTGGTATACATTGGTTCTCGTCAACAACTTTCGAAAGATGCTGCTCAAGTGTCCTGTTGAATCTCTCAACCATCCCGTCCGACTGAGGATGCAGAGGCATTGTCCTGGTCTTTCGAATTCCGAGTAGACGGCATAATTCTTTAAACACTCCTGATTCGAAATTTCTCCCTTGATCCGTATGGATTTCCATAGGGGCTCCATAACGGCAACAGAAGTTGTGAACTAACTGCTTTGCCACAGTGGTAACCTCCTGATTTGGAATTGCGTAGGCTTCCACCCACTTAGTAAAGTAATCACCTACAACCATGATGTACCGGTTTCCATCGTCAGTAACTGGGAATGGTCCAGCAATGTCTATGGCAATTCTCTCGAAAGGTTGTCCAACATTATACTGTCTCATTTTTCCCCTGCTTCTGGTTTGTGGGCCCTTGCTTGCAGCACATATTTCACATGTCCGAACCCATTCCTCTACGTCGTGGAGACGATGAAGCCAATAGAATCGCTTCCATATTTTGTCAAGGGTTTTGTTAATGCCAAGATGGCCTCCAGATGTTCCATCATGCATTTCCTTCAAAACAGACTGCACTTTACTTCGGGGAACTATCAACTGCATGACCACGTCTCGTCCATCTGCACTTTCCCAAGCCCTTTTCAGCAATCCGTTTTCTACGGTGAGAGATTCCCATTGTGCCCAGTAGCCCTTCAGCACTTCGGAACTATGGCAGACATCTTGCCAATCCGGGCGGCGACCTTCCTCTTTTGCTGTCAAGATCGGTCCAATGTCTTCATCAGTCATCTGTTCTCGTCGACAGTCTCGTGTTGTCCAGCCATCAGCCAGGAAATCTACGGTGATAGCTTGAAAATGTTCGCTTGAGTTTTGTTCTTCCTTTCTGTGGCAATGTCGGCAGTCTTCCGGGCATGGTCTTCGTGATAAGCCATCTGCATTACCGTGCAGGCGCCCCCGCCGATGTTGTACCTTGAAGTTGTACTCTTGCAGACATTCGAGCCACCTTGCCAACTGTCCTTCTGGACTTTTAAATCTCAAGAGCCATGCAAGTGCAGCATGGTCGGTACGTAGTGAAAACTCTCTCCCATAAAGGTGTTTATGGAAGTACTCCAAAGCTCTGACCATTGCCAACAACTCTCTTCTTGTAACACAATAATTTCTCTCTGGTTTAGAAAGCATCTTGCTGTAATACGCTATTACTCTATTACTTGTTCTTCACCGTTCTGCACTTGAGACAAAACTGCTTCTAGACCAGTGTTGCTTGCGTCTGTGTCTACGATGTACTTCCCTTCGGAAGCTGGAAAAGCGAGAATTGGCTGTGAACATAATGCAATCTTCAACGTTCTAAATGCTTGTTCACACTCTCTCGACCATTGGAAGTTTCGTTTATTTTCCGTTAGCTCATGTAGTGGTTTAGCAATAGTACCAAAGCCTTTCACAAAACGTCGGTAATATGAGCATAACCCCAGGAAGCTCCGAACTTCGTGTTTGTTCTTCGGAACTGGCCAGTCTCTTACGGTGTCTACTTTATTAGGATCCATGCTAACACCCGCTGCCGAAACCAGATGGCCCAAATACTGTACTTCCTTCTGGAATAGAGAACACTTCTTCGGGCTCAGCTTCAGTTGTGCGCCGTAAATTCTGGTTAGAATTTCCTTAAGGTTTTCTAAATGGTCTTCGAAAGTCTTACCGATCATTATGACATCGTCTAAGTAAACAAGGCAAGTTTTCCACGTCAGGCCTCGGAGTATCAGGTCCATCAATCTCTCAAATGTTGCCGGTGCATTACAGAGTCCAAATGGCGTGATGTTAAATTGGAATAAGCCACTTGGGGTCGAGAAAGCGGTCTTTTCCTTGTCTTCTTGATGAAGACCCACTTGCCAATATCCACTCTTCAGGCCCAATGTGGAAAACCACTGTGCTCCGGACGTGTCGAGTGTATCGTCAACGCGAGGTAATGGATAGCAGTCTTTCTTTGTAACGTCATTTAACCTCCGGTAGTCTACGCAGAAACACAATCCACCATCCTTCTTCGCTACCAGCACTACAGGGGAAGACCAAGCACTTGACGAAGGTTCGATTACTACCTCTGTCAACATGTCCTGTACTAACCGAGACATCTCCTCTTGTTTAGATAATGGAGGCCTTCGAGGATGTTGGCGTATCGGTGTTGTGTCCCCGGTATTGATGTAATGTTGCACAAGAGAGGTTCTTCCCAGTGACTGTCCCCGAACTGCAAAACAATCTTTGAATTCGTGTAAAAACTGTCCGAGTTCTTTTACCTCACCACTTGAGAGGTCGTTAGAAGATCTGTTCAATAATTCTTATAGTTACTCTGGTAATTTGGAATTATCCAAAGCACTGGATCTTCGTTGAGTTATTCCGGCTACCCAGGCCACAGGAGTCAATTTGCCTAGGAGCATATTGCTTTGTAAAGTGATAGCTTGACCAAAATATTCGCCACTCTAATAGGTACATTTCCGGTTTCGTCAGGTGTTACTAAACTTCTGGCAATTAGTATGCCCGGTGTGCTGACTACCTGGGGTTCGAATATAGAGCACTGATTGCCCCTAGTATCTACCGCAGTTCTAACCATGATGATCTTTTCAGAGTTTGGCGGAACAGTTACGGCCACTTGGTTTATGACATCCATCGATTTTTCTGCTGTCGTCATTGTTGATTGCATTACCTCTTCGCCTCCGATTCTCAAGACATTGTTTTTGAAGTCGACTATAAATCCGTATGCGTTCATAACGTCCACACCAAGAATTGCTTCATCCACAATGTCTGCAACAAGTACTTGATGATTAAACTCACGTCTACGTCGGCGTAGGTGTATCTCCACTTTTCCATACACTTTTACAGGCCGTCCAGTAGCTGTTTGCAAGCTGCAAGAGCACCAGATTGGCTTGAGATCTTTCACCATGTCGGGGCGCACAATAGAAACTGTTGCGCCTGTGTCAACTGTAATCGAGGTTGGCCTTTCTTGAACAAATCCGGTAACTACCAATCTCCCGCTGGTTTTCTGAAGTATAGAAATTGCATATTCTCTAGGGGCTTCGTTCCTCCAGTTAGTCAGCACACGCCCCATTGTACCGACTACTGCTCGTTTCCCTGCTGCTGAATTCTAACCCGACAATCTCGTTGTAGATGTACAGATTTCCCACATCGATAACACTTCGGTCGTCCATCCTTTCTTATCTTATTCTGTGGTGCCGACCGTCGAGTCTCTGTTCCTTGTTCTTCTTCCTCATCGTCTGTGCCGTCGCGATCTTTTAGCGCGCGCACTTTATGACTTGTCCAACCAGACGCTGATTTGGCGGCCTCAAATTCCAAAGCATGTACCAGGGCGTCCGCACTGTTCTGGTGTCTTGCCATTCGTAACACTTGCTGTAGTTCGTTATCTCGGACACCGGCAGTAAATGTCTGCATCGCAAAACGCGTTCGAAAATCTTCTGGTGCTTCAGGATAGGCCAGTCTAATTAGTCTGTCGATACTTGCTTCAAATTCTTGAAGGCTCTCCCCGGAATGCTGTCGCCTTCCTCTCAACTGGGTGCAGTACATATCTCGCAAGTGTTTATCACCACACCATAATTCTAGAGCTTTTATCAACTCGGCATAGATGTTCTGGCTGTCAGGTGGGACTTTCTGTAGTAGTTCTGCCGCGGGTCCTTTTAATGCGAGAACGAGTGAGACTGCCTTGACTTTTTCTGTCCAATTATTTGCGCATGGAGCAGTTTCAAATTGGCGGAGGTACGTTGCCCAGCGACTGCTTCCGTCAAAGGTTGGAGCTTCGACATGAACTGTCCCTACTGCAGGCAAAGTGACTTTCTCTATTAACTTATTTTCTGCGTCTTTTTCTGTCTTTATCATTGGTACAGTCTGTTCACAAACTTGTTTTGGTTGTAACTTCAGGCACTGCTCGACTTCATTTTTAATCTGCTCTTTTATATTAGTAATCGAGTTTTCTATTTTTGTTGACACACCTTTTCCACACTCGTGACTGATTTTTCTACTTCAGCTATTTTATTAGACATCGATTCTTCAACACTCGAGACAGATTTTTCTACTTCAGCTATTTTTAATGTCATTGATTCTTGTACCTTAGATATTTTATTAACTTGTTTATTAAGCTCACCTCGTAGGAGACCCAATTCTGCGGTACTATGTTCTTGAATCTGTTTCTGCTCCTGTATTAATGCTCTGATGTCTTCTGTTACACGCTTCCGTTCCTCTGCCTCTTGTCGTCGTCGTTCCTCTGGCTCTTCTCTTTCCTGCCTGCGTTTTTCATCCTGTCGTTTTTCTGCTTCTTCTCTTTCTTGTCTTCGTTCTTCTTTTTGTCATCTTTCTGCTTCTTCTGCCTCCTGTCTGCGTTACTCATCCTGTCGTATTTCTGCTTCTTCTCTTTCTTGACAATATTCTTCTTATTGTCGTCTTTCTGCTTTTTCCTGTGTCTGCCGCAGCAGCGTTTGGGAAGCTTCCATCATCTGACTGGCATCCATTGTTTACCGATTAGTTACGAATTACCTCGTCTTGTACAAAGTGTCCACTGTTTCCACTGTTAACCGTTCTATCCCATTTCTGACACCACTGTTAGGCCAGTCTAATTAGTCTGTCGATACTTGCGTCAAACTCTTGAAGACTCTCCCCGGAATGCTGTCGCCTTGCTCTCAACTGGGTGCAGTACACATCTCGCAAATGTTTATCACCATACCGTAATTCCAGAGCTTTTATCAACTCGGCATAGATGTTCTGGCTGTCAGGTGGCACTTTCTGTAGTAATTCCGCCACAGGTCCTTTTAATGCAAGAACAAGTGAAACAGCCTTGTCTTTCTCTGTCCAATTATTTGCGCCTGCAGCAGCTTCAAATTGGCGGAGGTACGTTGCCCAGTGACTGCTTCCGTCAAAGGTTGGAGCTTTGACATGAACTGTCCCTACTGCAGGCAAAGTGACTTTCTCTATTGACTTATTTTCTGTGTCTTTTTCTGTCTTTATCACTGGTACAGTCTGTTCAGAAATTTGTTTTGGTTGAATCTTCATGCACTGTTCAACTTCAATTTTAATTTGTTCTCTTATGTTTGCCACTGAGTTTTCTACTGCAGATATTTTTGTTGACATAACTTCTTCCACAGTCAAGACAGATTTTTCTACCTCAGATATTTTAGTAACTTGTTTATTAAGCTCACCTCGTAGGAGACCCAATTCTGCTGTACTGTGTTCTTGAATCTGTTTCTGCTCCTGTATTAATGCTTTGATATCTTCCATTTCCTGTTGTCGCCGTTCCTCTGTCTCTTCTCTTTCCTGCCTGCGTTTTTCTGCTTCTTCTCTTTCTTGTCTTCGTTCTTCTTTTTGTTGTCTTTCTGCTTCTTCCGCCTCCTGTCTGCGTCTTTCCTCTGCTTCCAGCAGGAGGGTTTTCTGTCTCTCTTCCGCTTTCTCTGCATCCTGTCGTCGTCGTTCTTCTCTCTGCAACAACAGCGCCTGGAAATTTTCCATCATCTGACTGGCATCCATTGTTTTTCGATTAATTACGAATTACACTCGTCTTGTACAAAGTATCCACTGTTAACCGTTCTATCCCAGTTCTGACACCACTGTTACGACGGTCTATTCGATCGCCGTAGGTACAGTGGAAACAAAATAAGTACAAGACACCAATTAAGTCACTAATCACACCTTTAATTGTTACAGTAAAACAGTTCGTAATTAACAACACAGTCTCTACAA
Organism: Magicicada septendecula; assembly: GCA_034769895.1. NCBI lineage: Eukaryota > Metazoa > Arthropoda > Insecta > Hemiptera > Cicadidae > Magicicada > Magicicada septendecula. The sequence continues at coordinate 158,790,447 of CM068372.1, forward strand.
CAAATCAAATGAAAATTGTACACACGCAATAAAATGTCACTAATATTAAAACTCAATTGTATTACAATTATGCCATCTGATTATAAAACGCAACACTTCAATAATAACTACTTGAACGTACACAGTAATAACTCGAACCGCTCTGGAAATATATCGCACTAATACTCTCGAACTGAACTAAGGCCGCTACCCGATGTATTTATAGTCACGCTCACACACCAGAAGCTTCCAAACTGCGTCTTATCTCTCGTGAACTACGTAATTACTACGGCCTTGACACAGTCCGAGCGCCCGAGCGAAGCCCGGCGCAGTCGAGAAGATTCTCGCAAAATGCGTCTAGTAGCACATACACCACACGCTTACATCGAGATCCTTCTGGCACATTCGATAAACGCGTAGATTGTCTGTGCTGTCGTAGCAATATATATTTGCTTTGTATCTATAGCTTTTGTCAGTTAAGGTGAAGGAATACTTAATTTTATTCTGTACACTTCACATCTGTCAAAAAAAAAAATTATATGTAACTTTAAGTTGATTTTTTTTTTATTAATTTCAACATGCAAATCTAATGTAAGCAAATGAAGTTTATCAGAACCGATTGACTTTAATGTTAATTCAGTTTGCAAGTCTCTTAATTGGTTTTTGGATACAAATGTTTATTTGAGCATTTAGTGTAATGTAAGCACTGTGTATGTGAATACTACACATGCTTAGTATTTACTCGTGGCTTGTAGTCCTTTGTATTAGGTTATTACTTACTAATTACTAGTTAATGTTTTTATTTGTTGCATTTTATGTTATAACCATTAAAGTTGTTGCATGTTCTGTTAAATAACCTAATTTACTTACTCGACTACGTGAATAGAGGTTTGTTTTGTTAACCCTCAGACTTCTAAACGTCTGGGCCAATGTGACAAATGAGGTCTCAAATCTCATGCCTTGATTATGCAAGTGTCACTGACGGCATGAAATTCTAAAAGAATGTAACTTTACAGGTTCTCAAAATACTTCATTTATATTGAGAATAAAGTAGAACACTTGGTGCCCCATGTGCACAAATGAGAAATAACACATAACATTTGTACAACACACATAAGCTCCTTTTCATAACAGCTGTATTAATTTTCTGTAATAGTTGCATGAGTACTTTGAACTGTATTTGTTTTTTCTTAAAATTATTTATTTTTTGAAAGCAGTATGCTGACAGGATGTAATATCATTCCCCTCAATCAACATACTCCTGTAACGGGACAATTTTGAAGGTTCTATTTTTTATTTAATTTAATAATTGTGTGGGCACCCTTTATGGTCATTAAAACCTGATTTGTGTAACACCCTGTATTCACCTCATACCAGGCAGAGGCTGGTACGCGACAATGATAACACTGGAATGTGGCTGTGAGTGCGCGCTCGTGTGCCGCTGTCTATAATCTTGAAACCAAAGTCGCTAACGGAAATGAACAAACATAGCTAATTAACCTGTCACGTGAGTGCATCGGCCAATCAGAGCGCAAGCTGACGGAAGTGACTATTGTCGACGCTGAGAGTAGCGTCAGGCAGTCGGCGAATAACATCTAAAAGTACTGGACTCGAGCAGTGGGTGCGCCCGCCGGCTGGGCACAGTTTTCACCTCACCCGCACAAATTACATGGGAATGTAGGGGCCAAGACAGTGTAACATAACAGATAAACCGCGCGATTGTGTCGGCGCGTGGGTCGACTAAAATTTAATCATGTAGACCGACCGGTAGAAAAAGGAAGAATTTAAACTCAAACAGTTCGGCAGTGATCAAAATTTAGTGAAGACGTAGTTTGACGCAACAGTGAAACAACAATGAAAAAGTGCAACGTGTGTTCGACAGGAAACCACTAACAGAGTAACTATATGTAAACTCACAACATCAAATTATTTAAATTATCTTAAATTAAAAGAGCGCTCTAAATTAAATGGGGAAATTATTTACGTATGTATGAGTGAATGTATGAGCAGATGCTGGGTTGTTTTTATAAAATCTAAGCAACTATTTAATTTAAGTGATAAGAGAAGGAATGTCAACTTTTGAATATCTCTGTTAAATGGGGTATATGCCTCAGTATAAAAATCTGTCGGATTCCAATTCCAAAATTAATTAAAAAAAAAAAAAAAGAAGTAATATCTTATGTTATGAAATGAAGAAGAATAATTAATGATAGAATAAATTAAAAGGTTTGTTTTCATATAACCATGTGTTAGTTGTAGTTATTTCGCCGTGAACCATTTCCTATTCTGTGCTGAAAAATTCGTCTAACGTTCCCGGGCATCTTCTAAATTGGGGGGAAGTCAGATTGCAAAATTATCCCGTTTTAATTAAGGTAGAGTGTGAAGGTTTCCATATCTGTCCTGTAAAGATATTGGTGGCGACTCTGGACTTCTGGTTGGATTTTATAAAAAGGTAAGTCAGCGAGAAAAGATCGCAGGTAAGGTTCTGGCAGTTTTTATTTTATTTATTTATTTCGAATTAGTTTGTTTCTGAACAATTGGCGACTCGCTGCCAGGATACTAGTATAACTTTATACGAGGTAGACCTATTTTAAAGCACAGAAAATAGGATTTGGGTAACGACGTATGTGTGAAATTATCGTACATAATTACGTTGTGTCAATTAGGTTATGTTTTGGTAGCATAAATGTTGGATTTACTTCCACGTAATACTAACGATTTTATGTAGTGGGTATTTGTAGTTAATGTGTATAATTATTGAGCGATAGAGGGGTTGTATTAAATAAAGGGTTGATTATATAAATAATTTTGAACATGGCCGAGGCACAAGAAACCTTTGCGGAGAAATGGGAGAAATTCTGTGACAGTTTTGAGAGGTATTTGGAAGAAAGGACTGATGATGATCGGCGTAAATTTAATGAGAGGGTTAAACGAATTCCGGAATTATACAAATTGTTAAGAGAGAATAGTGGTGGCACTATTAGTGATGACACTAGTAAACGAAGTAACGAGGTAAGTGAAGGGGTTAGTGAAAGTAATATAGTGGAAGTTGTAGAGTTAGAGAATAAAATATTAAATAATGATGTTAATTACAATTCTGAGAGTATAGTGGGGGTAGAGAATAGTGGAGAAACAGATAAATTCGAAGAAAATAAAGACGATCAGATGACATATAATGAGGTAAGTAGGGGTGAGAATTATGATGATATAATTAAACATGTGGTGTTAGAGAGTAAGGTTGTGAATATTGATAATACTGATGAAGTTTTAGTGGAAATAGGATGTAACAATGGAATGTTAGTGTGTGTTGATGAGTCAGAGAGAAAGTGGAGAGAGAGTATAGAGGTAGAGGGATTGCAGAGGGTAAATTTACCCCAGGTTTATTGTGAAACAAGGTGTTTACAAATGTTGTTGTTGAAGGGCAAGAGTCCCTTATTATTGGAAGACATGAGGTCTTTGAGTTGTTCCCTGAATTTTTATGAGTTAGTGCCCTCTGTATGGGATGAGAGAGAAAGTGTGATATGGTGTTATGGTGAGAGATATGTTGAGAGAGAGTTGTGTGTAGATGGGGAGATAAAAGTATTTAAGTCAGGTAGAAGTTATAAAGAGTTGCTAGAGAGGTTGGGATTGGAGAAAATAAACTATATGAAATACTTACCTTGGGAAATAGAGATGGATAATTATTTTGATGATACTGTTGTAGATGATAAAAACTTACCTTACGATGTGATGAATATAGTGGAGGAATATGCTGACAGAATGTACCTTATGTTAACAAAAAATACTGATGGAGACAGAACTAAAATTATCAATTGATGACTCGTTGGGCACTTGGTGAAACATATTAATACAAAGGTTTTGTAAAATATATAAAAACACTTGGTAAGTTTCACAAATTTTTTAATTAACTCTAACAGCTGTTTCGACTAACTTAAGCCATTGTCAAAGAGCGAGTGAATGAAATTACTGAACACAGGATGTTAGAGTAGTGTAGGTGGTAAACATCTGTTTAGGGCGTATCTGGAACATCTGTGTTGTGATGGCGAGGGGTGGGGAGTGTGTGCATGAGACAAGGGAAGGTCTGGTGTCTTTAAAAACTAAATACAATCATGAATGCAAAATATAAAATTAACTGAACTAAATATAAACTGAATGCAAAATTTAAAATAATGATGAACATTCAAAATAATATAAAATAAACTAAACTAAATAACAGATTTTAATAAAGGGGATACACAAAATTCAGTCTGTTCATTGGTTAAATTTTTGTTATTTTTTATTGCTTTTTTAATTTCTAAAATTTCTAACAAATCCATTTTTCTACCTTTTTGTATGTTGTGGAGTAGTGTTATGTTTTTTGTGTCTATAAAGTGATTGTGTTGTAAGCAATGATCTGCAAAACCTGTATTAGATGTATTGGTTAAAATCGCCTTCTTATGTTCTAAATATAACATAAGAAGGCGATTTTAACCAATACATCTAATACAGGTTTTGCAGATCATTGCTTACAACACAATCACTTTATAGACACAAAAAACATAACACTACTCCACAACATACAAAAAGGTAGAAAAATGGATTTGTTAGAAATTTTAGAAATTAAAAAAGCAATAAAAAATAACAAAAATTTAACCAATGAACAGACTGAATTTTGTGTATCCCCTTTATTAAAATCTGTTATTTAGTTTAGTTTATTTTATATTATTTTGAATGTTCATCATTATTTTAAATTTTGCATTCAGTTTATATTTAGTTCAGTTAATTTTATATTTTGCATTCATGATTGTATTTAGTTTTTAAAGACACCAGACCTTCCCTTGTCTCATGCACACACTCTCCACCCCTCGCCATCACAACACAGATGTTCCAGATACGCCCTAAACAGATGTTTACCACCTACACTACTCTAACATCCTGTGTTCAGTAATTTCATTCACTCGCTCTTTGACAATGGCTTAAGTTAGTCGAAACAGCTGTCAGAGTTAATTAAAAAATTTGTGAAACTTACCAAGTGTTTTTATATATTTTACAAAACCTTTGTAAAATTATCAATGTAGATGGGCTTTATGAATTAATGTGAGACAAATATGTAGTTAATTACTATGATAATATAATTAACGAAAGTAGTCATTACAATAATAATCATAATGTAATGTATGTAGATAAAAATGATTTGTGTTATAAATACACCAGACTATTATATGATGATGGGGGTTAAATAAAAAATAAGTGAATGGACATTTTAAATATTTTAGTTTATGGTAATGACCTGGCTAGATTATGAAATGAGGTGTGTTAAACAGAGAAATAATGACAAGAAATTGTAAATAAATTTATAGTGAAATTAATTGTGTTTGTGTTGTAAAAGGTATTTTATGTAAACAATGTGTGTATGTAGTAGAAATCAATTTAATAATAATAATATTTTGGCAGACTAAATAAATAATGAGAATAATTATGAAGGTGATAATAAATGAATTACAATTATTTTGGAGTAAAGTAATTAAAATATGTTGTGTTTTAAATAATTGATTGAACTAAATAATTTGAGATATATTAATTGATTAATTTAAAATGCTGTACGAGGTGCTATCAGAAAGTTCCCGGACTAGGTCTAATAAATTCTTTTTGCTAACCTAGGCCATTAATGACTCCCATCTCCTTCAAAGTAGTCTCCCTGAGAATTGATACAACGAATCCAGCGTTGTTTCCATGCCTGGAAAGTGTCAAAAAGTCTTTTGCTGAAGGCTGTCAAGCACCTCCTGTGTTTTTTTCTTAATGTCTTCTACAGTGTCAAAACGGTGACCTTTCATGTGAATTTTTATTTTCGGGAACAGAGAAAAATCACAGGGGGCTAAATCTGGTGTATATGGAGGGTGTGGGACGGTGGCCATATTGTTTTTGGTCAAAAACTCTGTTGTTTTCAGTGAAGCGTGAGCAGGTGCATTGTCGTGATGCAACAGCCAGTTTTGGTCTTCCCACAATTTGGGCCTTTTTCGTTGCACATTTTGTCTCAGCCGCCTCAAAACGTCACAATAAAAATCTGAGTTCACTGTAACACCAGCTGGCACAAACTCGCGATGGACAATGCCTTTGATGTCGAAAAACACAATGAGCATGGTTTTTGTTGCACTTCTGACCTGCCGTGCTTTTTTTGGTCTCGGTGATTGTGGACTTTTCCACTGTGACGACTGCTGTTTTGTTTCTGGATCATAACCATAAAACCAGCTTTCATCACCGGTTATGACCCTGGAGATGAAGGTAGGGTCATTTTCAGACGTTTCTCTGAGTTCACTGCACACATCAACACGGCGCTGTTTCTGATCCACAGACAAAAGCTGAGGGACGAATTTCGCAGCAACACGACGCATGCCTAAATTTTCAGTTAGAATTTCTTGAGAGCTTCCATAGCTTATTCCGGCACTTGTACACAACTCATGGATTGTTTGACGATGGCCTTCGTGAATGAGTTGTCGAATTTTTTCAACATTTTCATCCGTTTTGCTCATGGAAGGTCGTCCTGAACGGTGATCATCTTCAAGTGACATTCTGCCGGCCTTGAAACGAGCTGTGACGTAGCGAGGCGAGCCAATCAAGGATCAGCAGCAGCATGATTGGCCTCGACGTGACCATCTAACGTGCTCGAGGCGAGCCAACCAGGGACCAGCGGCACTCTGATAGGTTCATGGCACACGACCTGTCAGGGCATAAAAAGAGCGCCGCTAGAATTTTTGGCGCACTCCATCGGACGCCTTGAAGACAGCCGGAAGAAGAGGAAGAATGGAGAACACAGGAGAGCCAATGATGGAAATCGACTGGGACAGCAGCGGGCTTTACATACCGCTGCTGAAAGAAGAGGACAGCAGTACGCCCGGAACAGCGGACGCAGCCGCCGAACATCTTAGTGCGGCTCGGGCGGCATACCTAAATGATGTAGCGTCCTCGACAAACGGTCCTTTTAAGGACCACAAAAACGATAGTGTGTACGATTGGCGGCTTTTGTCCTGTGACAAGTGGCGCCCAACGTGGGGCGACGATCATCTTGCGGATGCAGGATCCAGCCACGCCAGAGAACTACCAGCCGGCACACAAAACAACATGACGCCCAACAGCTACACACAGCGTGACACCGAGTTCGAGGTAGAGCAAGGCTTTGCGCAATTCGCCGCAGCTCTGAGGTGCATGTTGCCACCGGTGATCACCGCTACATACCATGGCCTCAAGTATGAGGATCCAGAACGATATCTTCAACAGCTAGAGCGACAGCTGCGGGACTACAGAGTCCCACCTGAACATTGGGCAGATTACGCAGTGCGGCAGCTCCGAGGAGAAGCTGCCACGTGGGCAGAGAGATACACGGGATTGCAGATAAATTGGCCCGAGTTCTGCGACCGCTTCCGGCATCACTTCTGCGGGATGCAACGCGACGCAGAGCTGCTGGCCGAGCTGTACGGACAAACGCAGCGGCAGGAATCGGCGGAAATCTTCATCCTGAGAAAAATCAAGCTGTTTCGCCGTCTGTACCCCGGAGGTGACGAGAGGACGAGCATAGCCATGCTTACACAACAGCTGCAGCCACGCCTTCGACCCGCACTGAGTTTCCTGCCGCCGACTTTAGAGGAACTTTTACAACGGGCAATGAGCATCGAGGCGGACTTGGATCAAGATAGTCGTGCGAAAGGTCGGGATGACTCTGCTGAAAACTCCCTGGATCGAGTAGGGGGGTCGAAGCAGTGTCGATCGGCCTCAAGCACGAAAGAGGAACAAAGATTGAACAGCCTAACGCCCAAGTGCCGCTACTGCCCGGGAAGACACTTCCATCGGGACTGCCCTGTGAAGAACTGGCAGGGAAACGACCAAGCGCCCTGGTAAATAGCCCACCGGGGCGCGTGAACCAACTAGGTGCGGACATACCGCGAATTCCAATAGAGATCGCCGGCCGAAAACTGACCGCAGCCTTGGACTCCGCCGCAAACTATGACTTCGTACGAGCCGGTCTGCTGCCCGGAGGAAGGAAGACGGAGCCCCGAGTTGTCCAGCTAGCGCTACACGGTCAGCAATGTCACTCAACGGCCGCCGTCGTCACAGACATTATAATTGGAAGTCTCGCGACCACCACCAGTCTGCTAGAAGTGCCCGGACTGCAAGAAGAAGTTTTATTGGGCCACCACTGGCTCACGGCCAACCAAGCAGTTGTGGACTACCGACGGGGCTGCCTTCACAATGGCAGCGAGAACCGACAGACGGTCTTCTGGAATGACCGCGCGGAGCCCGAGGAAGAGGACATTGACGAAGCTAGCCTTCAAACGTCAGCAGGTGGCCAACACCATAAACGGCTTCTGGAAATGTTACACCGTCATCGCAGTTTGTTCTCCCGTGGCCCGCTCCGCACTACATCTGCGGCCAAGCACGAGATCCGGCTGAAAGAAGGTAGCCAGCCATTCCGGCTCCCAATGTACCGGTACTCCGATGAGAAGAAACGCACCATCCGGGAACAGGTAGAAGAGATGCTGAGGCAGCGTATCATTGAACCGGCCACCTCGCCATACAGCTCTCCGGTGGTGATTGTGAAGAAGAAGGACAGCACACCCCGGTTCTGCGTAGACTTCCGGAGGCTGAACGATCAGACCGAGGATGTGGACTCACCACTGCCGCTGATATACGAAACAATCAAGGACCTCAGCGGAGCCCAAGTCTTCTCGACCCTACATCTGAAGAGCGGCTACTGGCAAATCCCACTGGAGGAAGAAGCAAAGAAGTACACAGCATTCTCGGTGCCTGACGGAGGTCGCTACCAGTTCCGGGTGATGTGCTTTGGGCTGAAGAACGCGCCCAGCACCTTCCAACGGCTGATGCAGGATGTTCTCACGGGACTATTACGGGAGTGCTGCCTCGTCTATCTGGATGACATCATTGTCTACTCCCCCGACTGGGAAACGCACTTGTGACACCTGGATCAAGTCTTGGAAAGGCTGCAGATGCACCAGCTGACCTGTTCGCTCAACAAGTGTCACTTCGGCCGGGAAGAAGTCGCCTTTCTGGGCCACGAAATTACTCCGGACGGCAACCTCCTGCAGCAGCAACATCTCAGAGCGATTGAAGACCAGCCAGCCCCCAGCAACAAGAAAGAGCTGCAACGCTTCCTGGGAACCTGCAACTGGCTGCGAGAGTACATCCCCTGCTTTGCCATGATTTCGGAACCGTTAACGGACCTGCTGCGGACAAGAAAGTGGCATTGGGACGATACAACTCAGCGAGTCTTCGAAGAGGTTAAGGCCGCTTTCCGGCAGCCGTTAAAACTCTCACGACCGGATCGAGACTTGCCGATGTTTCTGCAGACCGACGCCAGCCAAAAGGGACTTGGAGCGGTGCTTTATCAATGCACCGAAGCCGGAGAGAGGCGTATCATCTCGTACGCCAGTGCCAAGCTCCACGAGGCGGAGAAGAACTACCACTCCAACGAACTGGAGTGTTTGGCAGTCGTCTGGGCCATCAAGAAATACCGGCCATACTTGGAGGATCGCCATTTCACCCTAAGGACCGACAACAAGGCGCTAACTTGGCTGAAGCAGGCGACGGGGCAGAAGACGAAGTACGCTCGCTGGGCTCTACTGATACAGAGCTTCAAATTCACCGTCGTCCACTGCCCGGGCGAGGAGAACGAGTTGCCGGACTTCCTCTCGAGGGAACCTGGGCTTGAAGATACTGCCAGCGTCCAAGAAGAACCACGGATGTAGCCTGAAGAGAGGCCACTTCGCAGTGTTGCGGCAGCTGCACCGCGACTACAAGAAATCACAGCTGTCGGCATCCATCAGGCAGTGCAGGAGGCGCAAGAAGGCGACCAGGAGTGCCAAGCGTGGAGAACCGACCCTGCGGCGGCTACAGCGAGAGGATACCGGGTGGACAACGGCCTGGTTTGGAAGGACAGACGCAACCAGGAACCAGGATTGTACGTGCCGCCGAGTGTCCGCATGGAAGTCATCAGGCACTTCCACGACTCCCCTGAAGCTGGTCATCCGGGAGCCGAAGAAACGTTTCGGGCCATCGGCAAGGACTTCGTCTGGACCGGCCTAACCATTGATGTTCGCAGATACGTCCGGAGTTGCAGAATATGCGCCCTACACAAGCGCGGCGCAAATTCCGAACAGGACCAACAGCGACCTCACCGACCCAGGAGATGTTGGAATACTGTCGCCCTGGACGTCATGGGACCATATCCGCTGACTCGAGCTGGCAACCGGTACATAGTAGTGGTCACGGATATGATGTCGAGATGGGTGGAAGCAAAGGCCGTGCGCAAGGCGGACGCCGACACCATTATCCGCTACCTGGAGGAAGAAGTGTTCCCTCGTTGGGGATACCCAGAGGCGTTGCTCACCGACAACGGGAAGCCGCTCACGGGCCACAAGTGGAAGCAGATGTGCGACAAGCTGCACATACGACCGTGGACTACAGCCAACTACCATCCCAGGGCGAACCCGACCGAGCAGCGCAACGGCGAGATCAAGAAGGCGCTGCGGATCCAGCTCCATGACTGCAAGGACCATGGCGACTGGGACAAGCGTTTGCCGGCGGTTCTGTTCTCGCTGCGGAATCGTGCAAACGCCGCCACTGGAGTGACACCGAGCGAGCTTCTGCTGGGCAGAGACCTACGCCGACCCGGCGACTGGAGTCGGCCACACGCAGAACAGGACGTCCGGCCAATTGAGGAACGCGAAGAGGCAGCCAGGTCACACCAGACCAAGTATCAGCAACGGCGGTATCCGGAACGGAGGACACAGGATCCTACACTGGCCATAGGACAGTTGGTGTACGTCAAAAGCCACGCCGGACCAGCCAAAGGACGGAGGTACCCTGGATGGGAGCCAGCTTGGGAAGGTCCCTTTAGCGTTGCCGCAACCCTCGGCGGCCAGATTTACACAGTGGAGAAGGACGGACGCCCATACAAGGTTCACCGCCAACGGCTCAAACCCGCCGGAGAAGAACAATGGGCTGGCCACCGGAGAGCATTCAAGACCCGGGGGAGTTGTGACGTAGCGAGGCGAAGATCTGCTCTCGGCGCCAGCCGAGACGTGACACGAGAAGGCGAGGCGAGCCAATCAAGGATCAGCAGCAGCATGATTGGCCTCGACGTGACCATCTAACGTGCTCGAGGCGAGCCAACCAGGGACCAGCGGCACTCTGATAGGTTCATGGCACACGACCTGTCAGGGCATAAAAAGAGCGCCGCTAGAATTTTTGGCGCACTCCATCGGACGCCTTGAAGACAGCCGGAAGAAGAGGAAGAAGGAAGAATGGAGAACACAGGAGAGCCAGTGATGGAAATCGACTGGGACAGCAGCGGGCTTTACATACCGCTGCTGAAAGAAGAGGACAGCAGTACGCCCGGAACAGCGGACGCAGCCGCCGAACATCTTAGTGCGGCTCGGGCGGCGTACGCAAATGATGTAGCATCCTCGACAAACGGTCCTTTTAAGGACCACAAAAACGATAGTGTGTACGATTGGCGCCATTTGTCCTGTGACAGAGCGTACCACTCAAAAACCTGTTCTGTGCAGGGAATGTTCTTCAAAAGCTTCTCGAAGCATTGCAAAAGTTTCAGTAGGCGATTTACCAAGTTTAAAACAAAACTTAATGCACGCGCGTTGCTCGAATTTATCAGTCATCATAAAATTCGCAAATGAACGTTAACACACGATTACAAAACACAACGCGTAGACCAAACACAACCTCACAATGCAACGAAACTCGGCAGACTGAGTCATTACGTATTACGGAATCGGACACTGGGACGCCAGGTTGTACAGTCACGTCCAACAGCCGTGCCAAGTACAGTCCGGGAACTTTCCGATAGCACCTCGTATAAAGAGATTTTGATAATGAATTTAAATGATTTTAGGAGATTGGAATTTGATAATAAATAATAAATGAATAAATGTAAAAGGTGTTTAGCTGTGGAGTAACATGGTTGTTAAAATGTTTCAGAAGATACATGGAGTTGTGTACATGATTTGGTGGTGATAAAGGTTTATATTTTTTGTGTCTATGACAGTAATCATGTTGTATTCGAGTATATGAGTGATGTAATGTAAGTATGAATTTTATCATGCAATTTAAATACAGTAAAATGTTTAAATGGACGAATAATAAATGGTAAATGAGTCTTAGAGGTGATAAATAATAATATAACCAAACATATAAGAGTTGACCATCCGAGAATTGTAGTAACGGTGTCAGAGTGAACCTTATATGTCTTTTAGTAGTTTCCCCTACATTTCGGGTGGTCACGGCTTCACCGAACCCTGACCGTGGATTTATAATGTAAATATATTCTAAATTGGTGAACTTAGAAATTAACCGGGGGGTAACTCAGGGGAACCTACATAACTATGGAACAGCGGCTATCATCGAAGGTGGTGATAGTGCCGTAATAAGGGTGTGTGAATCATTATAGTAGGATTACTGGTGTCCTCGGACATCAGTAATGCCGAATTTTTATATAACATTGAACCAAGAACGGTATAGGCAGCGTCTATACCCTATATAAACTTCAGTTCTTGGGAATGCAAATGGGCGCTACAGTCCACCAGCAGGAAACAATAGTGTGTGGAAAAGGAGCTGGCCGTTACAAGCCAGGGGCACAGATAACGTATCTGTGCATAAGGCAAACGCTCGATCCGGTTTATCCGGCGGGTGGTTACCTAATTGTAACTGAGTAAAGGGGGAATTAAGAAAACGATGTAGTAGGAGTGGTAACTGAGCAATCAGTGAGAGGGTGATGACATCTGTAAACAGAGGGACATTCAATTTCACTTACTCTAAAGAGAGAGTTGGTGGTTGGTGACCCAGTTCCTGTTCAGTAACAGTTGCTATAACTATGATTCGATGATTAGTGATGTATTTCACTCACGAGAACAAACGATTTTAAGTGTTGGGGCCAGTTATAACAATGTTAATCTAGAAGAACATTTATGATGATAACTATAGAATTTGTGTATTTGTGTTAATTGTATGCAGTATGTCTAGTATAAGGTCATTCACCTGACCATGAGATATCAGCTGATGGCTGGTGTTATATATGTAGTATGTCCCTTATAAGTGATTTGCAGATTTTTTATCAATATAAGTAAATGTTTAAATAATAAATTTTCAATATGTTTAAGAGGGTTTAAGTTAAATGATGAAATTAATTTGAGATAGTTATGAATTTTCAACTGGTAATAAAGGCTAGAATTTGGGTGATAGATATTTAAATAAGTCTTTTGAATCAGTCAGAGTTAACTTTAAATGGGTGTTAACAGAATAAGATGCTTGGGGATAAAAGTAATGTAGAAAACTGAGTATTAGTAGGGACACAGTAGCGATAGTGAACATATGTAGAGTAATGAGAGTGAGGTAATTGGAGAGTAATTAGATGATGGAGGAATTTTGTAAAGGGGGTGGTGTGATAAGGAGTCCTCAACGAAAGGTGTTGTGGCGGGAGGTGAACCATATGTGCATTGGCGGGGTTACCTGGGGGAGACCAGGAACCAATAAGGGAATGAGCATAGGGAGGGAACACACATCCTAAGTACCAAGAGGGTAGAGGGTATTTTGTTATAAGGGTAGAATGATTCAAGGTGAGCTAGAGTAGTAAGTTAGTGGAGGTAAATGTAGTGAGGGATTGTTGTCAACCTATGTAAATCTGTTAGTGAGTGTTAGAGTCAGAAAGGGGGTAAGGTTATATTTTAATGCCTTTTCAATGAATTAGATTATTGTGAATAATTGGGAATCACCCAAACCAATTAATGATGAAAATGTTAAATAAAAGAAAATCATAGTAAAAAAGTAATAATAAATGAAACAAGTAAGAGATTTAATAGAATGTGAAAATAAAATTAAAACTGTAAGGTGTGTAATTTCTAATCAAACTTAAATGTGAATTGTTTATTTTAAAATAATAACAACAATGTTAATTATGAGTGTACTATGCTATATTATGTTGTACTGTGTTAGGGTGTAAGAATTATAACTGTGTGTCAGATATTTTACATAGTATAGATTTGTGTAGTGTATATAGGGTAAGGTCATTCACCTGACCCAACCCAGAGAGATCAGCTGATGACTGGTATGTACTGTACAATGGTCAATATAACCAATTCATATGTTCTTGTAACAATCAATGTAAGTTTAATTTATATTTTATTTTATAATTTTCTTCCTATTGTTAGAAGACATGTTTAGTAAAACATTATTATATTTTATTAAAAAAAAAAAAATTGCATGAAGTACAGATTGTGTTTTTATGTCCAGGATATATTGCTGGTTATATGTTAATGTATTAACTGAATTATATTGTTCATAGTATATGTGTTGTAAACAAAGGTAATGATAAGGGAATTTATGATTTAATAAGGGGTTCAATTTATTTTGTTTTTTTTATGATTGTTAGCAGTTAATTAAGAAGAATTGTAAATTCATTTTAGAGATTTTGAAATTTTAAGAGTAAATTGAAAAAGTTGATAAAATTAAATTAATGGTAATATGAAATCTTTGATATTGGACTTAGATTAAATTTTGATCAAGAATTTAAATGATTTAATCTGATTTGTGTGATTTATTTTGATTTGAAACCATACCATCAATTTGAGAAAAGGAATTGAAGTTAAAAAATAAAATATTTTTATGGATTTAAGATCAGCAAAGTAATGTATAGATATTATATTCAGTGTAATAATGAATATGTGTATGCACCCAGTATTTGCTAAAGGCAACCCAGTATGCATATAAGGGGGAACATATCGGTTCAGGATCTGGTATGGTATAAGGCCAGTTTCTGAGTTTTTTTTTGGTGAAATGTTAGAAGGTCCGATTTTAAAAATGAGTATTTTAGAAATGAGTACCTGTCCGATTTTATGGTGTTGGGATCTCGCACAGAGAAGTCCAGTAATCTCGTTCAGGTGCAGCCATAGTCGCCGAGCTAGGGGGGTAGCTTACCCATGATGTGTTAAGAATTAAAGGGGGGTTGTTGGCACCATATCCTCACCGATCCGCTTAGGGTTTAGCGATGAGAGTTTTTCTGTTTCGGCAGAAAACCTCTCATTGGAGGGGTATTGTAACGGGACAATTTTGAAGGTTCTATTTTTTATTTAATTTAATAATTGTTTGGGCACCCGTTATGGTCATTAAAACCTGATTTGTGTAACACCCTGTATTCACCTCGTACCAGGCAGAGGCTGGTATGCGACAATGATAACATTGGAATGTGGCTGTGAGTGCGCGCTCATGTGCCGCTGTCTATAATCTTGAAACCAAAGTCGCTAACGGAAATGAACAAACATAACCAATTAACCTGTCACGTGAGTGCATTGGCCAATCAGAGCGCAAGCTGACGGAAGTGACTATTACCGACGCTGAGAGTAGGGTCAGGCAGTCGGTGAATAACATCTAAAAGTACCGGACTCGAGCAGTGGGTGCGTCCACCGGCTGGGCACAGTTTTCACCTCGCCTGCACAAATTACATGGGAATGTAGGGCCAAGACAGTGTAACATAACAGATAAACAGCGTGATTGTGTCGGCGCGCGTGTCAACTAAAATTTAATCATGTAGACCGACCGGTAGAAAAAGGAAGAATTTAAACTCAAACAGTTCGGCAGTGATCAAAATTTAGTGAAGACGTAGTTTGACACAACAGCGAAACACCAAGGAAAAAGTGCAACATGTGTTCGACAGGAAACCACTAACAGAGTAACTATATATAAACTCACAACATCAAATTATTTAAATTATCTTAAATTAAAAGAGCGCTCTAAATTAAATGGGGAAATTATTTACGTATGTATGAGTGAATGTATGAGCAGATGCTGGGTTGTTTTTGTTTTTATAAAATCTAAGTAACTATTTAATTTACTTAGATTAGTGATAAGAGAAGGAATGTCAACTTTTGAACATCTCTATTAAATGGGGTATATGCCTCAATGTAAAAATCTGTCGGATTCCAATTCCGAAATTAATTAAAAAAAAAAAAAAGAAGTAATATCTTATGTTATGAAATGAAGAAGAATAATTAATGATAGAATAAATTAAAAGGTTTGTTTTTATATAACCATGTGTTAGTTGTAGATATTTCGCCGTGAACCATTTACTATTCTGTGCTGAAAAATTTGTCTAACGTTCCCGGGCATCTTCTAAATTGGGGGGAAGTCAGATTGCAAAATTATCCCGTTTTAATTAAGGTAGAGTGTGAAGGTTTCCATATCTGTCCTGTAAAGATATTGGTGGCGACTCTGGACTTCTGGTTGGATTTTATAAAAAGGTAAGTCAGCGAGACAAGATCGCAGGTAAGGTTCTGGCAGTTTTTATTTTATTTATTTATTTCAAATTAGTTTGTTTCTGAACACTCCCATTTCCTCTTTTTGTACCAGGAACTTGTTTATTTTAATAAACAACAAAATTCTTTTAAAATGCTGGTAAATTGTGATAGTCATTCTGCCTATCCTTCAAACTGCATCTACTATTTTATTGTCTGCATGTACTGAGCCTGCTGTACGTACATTTTCTTTAAAGAAATCATGCAACTTCCTTCTGATGTGCTCCACGAGAAATCGTATTTCATTGTCAGATGCATTTTAAAATCACATCTTGTCTTTTTTTATTAGTGTTATTAGTGATGCATATACCCTTGTAACGTATGGCTCTTTATTCTGTAGAGGGGTTTAACATATTTGGTTCTTTATTCTCAAAGAAAGTCTTAAACATAATATGAGAGATACACAAACTTCACTAATGAATCAGACTTTCAGATTTTTCAGGATGCAGTCTCTTGAAATAATTGTTTGAGTGAAGTACAAATTGTCTTTGCGATTTTTGTAGTATCTAGACAAGTGATTTGACACCTTATTTTTTAAAACTCGTCCAGACATTTTAAAGTTACAAGGAAACAAATGAATACGTAACCTAAACACAATACTGTCCTATTGCATAGTCTGGTGACATAAGCAAAGTTATTCAACATAACAGCTCATAACTTCATTGGTTACAAAGTAAAACATAACCAATTAAAGCATGTAGTACCACGACTGCTAACGTAATTTACACACAGATTTGGACTGATTTTTACAGAAAAATATGGGTATGAAAGTGTATTGAAATATGTATTTAAGTGTATCTATTGAACTGGCATAAATTTCAGGTAACTCGGAGGACAATAATTATACAATGGCATTTCAGGATTCATGTAGTAAAGTTCACGGAAGAAAATGAGTGATGAACTTTGAATCCTGTAAGTGAGGAACATGTTAACTACTAGCAAAAATAGGGGGATGCTGCCCTTATTGCCAAATTTTTCAAGGAGTTTTATGGGATCACAAATATAGAAAGTATTCTAAAACCATAAAAATACTTGTAAACTAAGTTCAAAAAATGCGAAAACAACATCTGTTGTGATGTCACAAAATCATTAGCTGCCATCCTTTGGAACAGTTTGATGAAAATTCCACATAATTTATACATCTTAGACTGTAAGAAGAAATTTTGTAAAAAAAAGTGTAAATTTATGCTAGTCAAGACAGCAGTTATTATAAAGTTACCTAATATGAAGTACTACAAATCACAAGTACATACTACGCACCTGGAGTGTTCACATTATATGCAACACAGTGCTCGTGTTACACTTGATGCTCAAATAAAATTTATATCTCAAAAACCTACTGAGTTAAGACAAGCAACTGAATTAATATTAAATTCAACAGATCCTGATGAATTTATTCACTTACACTAGATACTTGTCTGTAACAACAGTTTCTAATGGGTCAATTTTTTCATGTTGAAATTTAAAAAAAAATTAATTGAATGCTACATAAATTTTTTTTTTTTTGACAGACATGAAGTGTACAGAATAAAATTAGATATTCCTTTGCCTTACTGACATATATGGTAAGAGAACCTTTATGTGGGGTGTAATTATTAATATAATGTGGTTCTGTAAGTCGTTCTCTCTTCCTATAGTATATGTGTGAGTGTCGAGCGTTTGTTAACTCGCTCGTCGGGTTCGTGGTATAGTATGTGTGTATGATTGAAGTTATTAATAATTTCAATAAATTCTGTCACTGTTATTTGCGTATAGCAAGTCGAATTGTACCTTCTCTTACCATTTACGGGTAAACCGTATCTCTCACCATTTGGTTTGAATATTGCCGCCTCGCCACCTGATTGGCGCACGCCTTTCTGCAGTGTCGACTTGGTTAACGTCTTGTTTTAAGGTTTTCACTTCAATAAATTTTTATTTATTATCTTAATTTACTCGAATCAAACATACAGTGTTGCAGAATAAGAATATTTATTAACACTTTGATAGGTTTCAATTATTTAGTAGTACATTAATTTTATTTTTAGCACCGGCTATTACAGTTGCTCAGTTGGCATGCTCAGTTCCAATGTTTTGTATACACACCGTCTTGACGGTTATCGTAGGTTTACAATTAAAATGGTTTTACTCAGGGGTGTTAATAAGTCCTTTTGGCTACAGAAATATTTGACTACGGCTAAAATACACAAATTTATAATAATCCTTAATACTAGGTACACAAAAAAAAATCAATATTTTAATACATACGAGTGAGTAATCATCAATGAGATTAAGTAAAATTTTTTGGTTAGGATTTGTCAATTAGAAATGTTTGTTAACTATTTATTATATCTCAATTTAAATAATTATCGATTGATTAAAGTTCAAATAGTGATATTTCCTATATCTTCAGTTCTAATTCAGAATAGTGATCAGTGAAGTGAAAATTGTGGTTTATTATTGTTGATAGAAAAATTTAGAATTCGTTTAATGGGATTATTGTTTATACTCATCAATTTTCGATGGAGCTTCTGCGATGCCGTCTTCTTCTTCCGGATGGATTCATTCGTCTTCTATTCTTCGGAATCTCATTAATCTCGTCCAGACGGTTTTTCCGGTAAACTTCGGCCTCGTACTCGTTCTGCGATCGTCCGTCTTCTTGAACTGAAGTAGGTCCTTATGATCTTCCTTCGGGATTAGTCGTCATCTATTCTTCCAGACGTCTTCTTGATTTCCTTGGGTAATTATGGGTTGTGAACAAATTTAATAAATAATATATTATCCAGGATTCCCTGGGCTGCTATCATAATCTTCCTTTCCTTTGATTTTAGTTAAAATTCACTTATTTGGAATTAAATTTTGGGGTGAGAGCTACTCAATCCGCCCTCGGCGTCGGTCAATAATGGACTATCAAAAATCTAACGGTTTTTTGGCAATAAATTTCGGTTGCTATGGTTACCTAATAAATTATGCTAATTCTCATTGGTCATTAATTTAAGTCATTGTTATGTTTTAACGTCTTATTTTAGTTTAATTTTACAAAATATCTTCAAATGAAGATTTCTATCTTATATTAATAGCTAGGTTTATTACATGAATACCATTGTTCATAATTTTTTATAAGAGTCATTTTGATATCCCTCATGGTCACTTTTGAGTAGCTAATTACATTTTTGTTATTTTTCATATTTATATTTTACATATATTTTATTCAAAATAGGCTATTATTCATACCTTTTGGTATTAGGAATACTCACTTAATTTGTTTAAACATTTGGTATACTCTGCTTCGATATTGGACTATTATTTGTTCTCAAATTTACTAAATTCTTATTTAACAGTTAGGCCTAGAGCCTAGATTTTACTATACTACTATCTAACATTTCTTAGTAGCTTCTTACCTTTACATTTGGTATTTTTAACACAATTTTTTAACAAAACAAGCAATAAACATTGGTGTTCCTAACTCCACCTCTTATTATAGTAATAAACATTTTCTTTACAGGTTCAAGCCTGAAATAACTTTTAACTACCTTTCTGCTCCCTTCTACTATCTGGTTCAATTAACAATTCATTACATTATATTGGTTCTTTTAAAACAGTAACAACATCCTTATTATACTAACATTAATTTATACTTTACACAATATATACTATTCCTCCATTCCTTCACTAGAAAAAAATGTCTATCGTTCTTGTTTGTCCTTCATTCCAATGCCTTAATTTCTATCTTATCCTATAATCCTTATTACCTATGGCTTACTTTACTTACATTATAATAAGTTCCTCTTACTTACTAGTACAAAGTTTATCACTGGTCTTCCTGTTATTCTAACACAGTTTACTAATTAGAATACTTTTTGAAGTTCACCAACTACACTTTTTCCTTCATAGAAGGTTTTTGACTTATACACTTTCACTCACTATGTGCAACATGCTATTACTACATGTAACCACTTTATATTAATATACTCCTTCATCCACTCACTTAATTATTCACTGGGTTGTTTATTGATGTTAGTATCATCATGGGGTTACTGATTACAATTGTTTATTTTATTTTCCCTTCACAAATGATCACTTTTGGTAATTAACTGTGGCCTTGATTTGCCTTACGGTATGTTTACTAGTTTTGATTATATTCATCACTATTTATTAGGGTGTGTGTATTATTAATTCCCTAACTTATATTTATAAACACATTCATTTATCAATAAAATATACATAACATTATTATCCTTCATTAACATTATTAACCTAGGTAAATCTCATCTACACTCTAATTATATTAGTTCATTTGTTAACATACAGAATAATGGTCATTATTCGGGATTTACAATGTTCATTCTTAATGTCTTGATTACATTTAGTTCTTAGCTTCTTCTTCGTTGTTCCGTGGTTCCTTTTGTATTTATCCGATCTATTGTGTCAGGTCATTGTCAGTTTATCAGTCATTGGTCATTTGGGTTATTGATCTCTGAGTTTATAAGTTTTTGCCTCTTATTCTTGTCTTCAGTTTCTTTAATTCATCGTTACTTATTGTGAATCTTTACTAAGCCACAAATCAATGCAGAAGTGAACCATTTGTGTTGATTAACCACGGAAATAAGAGTTACATTTTAAAGTTCAGTAAATTGATAAAATGTACATTTTATTGTGTTTATATTTTTTTACAGATTTGTTTATGGTCAAAATTATTCTTGGATTTTGTTGTCCATGACATGTCCATTGATTAACTAATTATAAGTATAATATTACTGACTTGGAACACAAAGTTTTTTATTGGTAAAAATTTTACATTTTTATATACATTTATATTTACTTACAGCATGAACCACTTTTCGCTTATAGTAAGCCTATGACGAAGCTTACCAATAAAAAACACAAAGTTTTTTATTGGTAAAAATGTAAAATTTTTACCTTATAGCCTGAACTAGTTTTCGCTTATAATAATCCTAGGACAAAGCTTATTATAAGCGAAAACTGGTTCTGGCTATAAGTAAAAATTTTACATTTTTACCAATAAAAACCTTTGTTTTCCAAGTCAGTAATATTATACTTATAATTAGTCAAAATTATGTTAAAATTTGTAAAACAATGGAGAATAACAATTTCGATAATACAAAAGTTTAAAAAAAATACAATTCTGGAACTATGGACAACTAAATTTTCAAGTTACACAGTACATACTAGCCAAAAAACCCATGTACACAATGTATTTCCCTATCTTCCCCATTGTCTCGGGTGACTTCTGATTGAAATAAGGGAGGGTTACCAGGGTAGTGACAAAATGTGGGGCAAGGAGTGTTCTATCTTCTTACTTGTTTTAAAGTAAAGTTCTGACACAATAGAAAACGTTACTGAAACACTTCATTTAAAAAATACATTGTATGCATAAAGGTAGGAGTTATCAAAGTCAATTAAACTAACTGAACAATGATATGTGTGGGGGAAGGAGGCAGTTATAAAGCAGTTAATTACAAATAAATAAACTAGTGACAGAAATCTTTAAAACAAACCCACTTTTCTAATATAAAACATTCATTATGATCTATCATATTAACATTTAGAAAGAAAAACAGTTGTTTTCTTTTCTATTCTTTCTTTTACTTAACACAATTCTAATATTACCTAACATTACCATGAAATGCTTAAGATTTTGATACTTCTATCATCAGGTCCAAAATATATTGAAATCTTTCTTGAATATGCACAGTGTTAACTCTTTAATCCACATTTCATCAATTTGATATAAAACATCCAAATACTTCAGAGTGACAGGAAATGTTTTACAACACACTTGTCACAATAACATAACAATATTGAATAATTAAAACACTATTCCTGGTAGTAAAAAATTAAAATTCTTTAGAATGTGATTTTAAAATGAAAGCATTTATTTACTCTTTGCTAATACACATTTCATTAGATAATTCACTGACCAAAATCATCAGTTATTTTGTTGGACAAATTTTAATTTCTTATTTCTTTGCACATTTATATATAATGTTGATTGTGCGAATACCAGAGGAATGTTTAGTGAATAAACTATCTTACCATTTCGAAGAAGAAATAGTTCGTGCCAGACGCAGTGGACAAGTGAAGACAGTAGGAGCAATGGAAACCTTGTTAGCCAGCTATGAAATGGAAGACTATTATCAGAGGTCTCGAAGACAAAGTGACTATTCAAACAATAGGAGAGAGAAGCAAAATCAAGAGTCGCGTCAGGGAATGAATAGGTATAACAACAATAATTATAACCGAAATGTTAATGACCATTATATGAATAATCGCTACCGCAATAATAATTACCAAAACAATCATTATAATAACCCTAATAATAACCGATACAGCACAGGCCGCAGGAATTTTGATAACGGGAGAGACTATTGGAATAGTAACCGAGGGAACGATGATGGAGGAAATCAAAACAGAAATAGGAGCGTTGAGAATGATGGAGGAAGCAGGGAACAAAGGAGAGACATACCCTCGGAAAATCAACCAAGTAATGACCAGGGAACCCATATAGCTCGAGTAAACTACATCATGGCTGATGAGAGGAATAACCAAGAGGACCATCGTGGAAACCGTAAACCTAATCCCGATTCTGGGAATGCTGAGGGAAGGAATAGACGGAAAGAAGAGGACATAGAACCATATGTGTATGATCCATACTGCGACGATGCCATTGAAAGATTTATAACTGCATATAATCTACAGAATCCACCGGAAAACCATATTGGTAGAGCAGCCCAAACAGTGGCCAATACAAAATAGTTAAGATAAATTACTTGGAATCAATTTTAAAACCACAAAGTTCAAAAATAAGTAAGAACACCTTACTATATAATTCAGAAGAAATTATTTTAAACTAATAAACATAGAAGAAGAGAAAGAAGGGTTAGAAATGAGTTAGATGAAGGAAGAATATCCCATACAATTTAGGATAAGGAGGAGATTCAGTGTTTAATTGCAGAAGTAAATGGGAGTGAATTAAAAATAGTAAAATACGTATGCTAAAGAATAATTAATTGACAGCACGGAACTAAGAAGAATTTAAAATAAATATTGAACAGCTTTAACTACTATACTGGTGAATAATATGATAAATGGAACTACAGAACAACGAGATAAATAAGTTAAGAAAAGTATTAGGATACCTCAGAAATAATAGTAATCATCCCTTGAATATAAGTTTGTAGCGAAGGAGCTACCTTATAGGTAATAATTATATGTATTGTGTTGTGATCGTGCAACGTTTATTTTTTTTCTGGACAGAGATGAAGTTCCTCTGATCTCAGAAGATATAGTTAGGGAAACGGCAGAGTAATGTAAGCCAATAGTGCCCCTCTGATTCCGTACCAGCTATGATATTAGGGACAAATGGTAGGGAAATATAGTATTTTAGGGATTATACACCAAGCGAGGTAATTAAATATAAATATGATAATAAGAAATGATGGCGTAATAAGCTAGAAGTTATGAGTTCCAGAGAAAAGGACAGGTCTACAACTGAGTGAAGTACCAGTAGAGAATTAATGACGAAATATATAATGAGTATCAACACAGTTTTCAGGTGCAATTAAAAGTTTAAAGAATAGAAATGGAAAATAAACCACAAAGAACCCATTGAATTGCGTATTAAAGCAGAAACAACAAAAAACTGAGACCATTATAAATTGATAATTTTATCAAAGAAATATTCCAAGGCATGAAGAAACTATAAGTTTATTTCAACTAAACTACATTCAGCCAAAATAAACTTCTTTCGGAGGGGGAGTATTATGTAACGTAACGAAGTTAAGGTCCCCGACGTTACATAAAAACTTTGTCAAAAAACTGAAAACAATGCCCAATGTATGCCATAATTAAGTACAAGAGGGCCAATCTCACCTAAAAAATGTATTGATGATACCTAATAAGGTTACTAGGTAATAAAATATTAAAAGTGTATCTAAATAAAATATGGAGTGATCAGTGTAAGATGTAAACTATAAACACTGTGTCTAATGAGATGAGTTTACTGTGGATGAGTTTGAATATAATAGACTGTTTAATTAATATTTAATGCTTTATAAAGATGTACTTGTTGTTGTACTTTATCATGATATTGTGTTTACATGATATTTATTTTGTGTTATGTACGTAGCAGGTGTGGAGCCATTGTTTAAGGAAGTACTAAGTAATGGGTACTCATTTCATTCATGTTAAACTTGTATTTAAGTAATTAAATACAAGTATATTTATTATGTATGGTATTATGTTAAGTGTATTTACTTTAAATAATTAATGAAGATGTTTTAAAATAATATTTGTAAACTTGGCCAGGAAGACAATAATTGTTAATAAGTTGTCAAGTGGTCATTATAATTATGTTAAAAACCAATGAAGGGTTCAATGATAAACTAAATAATAATAATAAACTGAATTAAGGAATTTAAAATTAGAATAATTGGCCATAAGCCAGTAACTCTTTGTACAGTAGGTCAGGTCAGAAAAATTAAATTAAAAACAAAAAATTATAACACATGTAATAAAACTAATAGGCCTAAAAATTAGTATTTTGTAAAAGGAAATAATACCTTTTAAAATAAGTGGATTAAGAAGAAAATGTAGGAAAATGTATACGGTTTAATAAGGCAGATTAAGTGAAAGTTTTATGTGATTTTATGTAATTCCAAGCAGGGAGTATTTTATTAAATAAGTGTAAGAACATTTCCTAATTATGGCTCTAGGATAACAAATATTATCCAATGACAGAAGAAGCAATGGTTGTTAGGGCAACAAAATGCAAGATATCATGTTGATTTAGACATTCAATTGTTATATATAAACGAGGGCAGTTCAGTCATTAGAAATGCCAGAAAACCACGAAACCTCATGAATAAAATTATTATAAATCTAAATTAAAATATAATCACTAATTAAAAAGACGGATTGGACGACTTCCTAAACTATCACTTTGAGAATATAAAATACCTATCTACAAAATTCTAATCAAAAACCTTAAGAAAAATGAACTAAACTTACCACCAAATGAGTTATAATAGAAACCATAAATAAATGAAGATAACCCAGACTGGGAGAAGTCGAATTGAATAAATACCATACAACAAAAATTAAAGAGGATTAAATTTACCTACCGAACCTCACTTCTAACGACAGAACAAGAACTTAATACTACACTAATTCCATCGGGACCTGTGAACACCAGAAACGAAAAATCAGTGAAGATCAAGAACTAAACTTTCCATTACATCCTGGGACACCAACAACAACTTTTATTGAAAAGCTGGAGGTGAATAAATTCAAGCCATTCTTCATCACCCGTCGATCTGACATCGTTAGTGGAACACTGCCTGAATGAGTATCTTGTAAACGCTTGGTAAAAACCTGCTTATGTTAATACTTTATATAATAAGATTTTAATTTAAATTGTAATACCTAGTAACCTGAATTTGCATTACCTGGCCTTACTAATAGTTAAAAGAATTACATGCACCCTGAGATAAGAGACAAACTGAAAATTATAATTAAATTGTAACATCTAAACACGACTTCAGTAACAAATCGATTTGGTATTGTATGATCGATATGATGCTTTAATAACAGAAGAAAGCAACTGTTGGAATTTTACAATAATATAAAATAAAGAATCCTTCTTGTATTTGACGAGTTTGTGTTATTGTAGAGTAGTTATTGTATTTTGAATAGGGTGTAATTTACAGGGAAAGAAAGTGATAAAAGCGTCAAGTGGAAAGACTTAACCTATAAGAACGGGTCAATCGCTAATAACAGCGCTCGATTGCAGACAGCTGGTGAATACGGGAGAATAGAGAACTAACTTATTCTCTGCGCTACTCTCTTTCCAATTTAAATAACACATACTGACTAGGGTTGGAGAAAATTACTGAATTATTCACTGTAATAACTGTAATATAGCGTTTCTTCTCTAGTAAAACACTTAATAACCACTTAACACAGGTCTATGTTCAACAAACGAATAATATCAACAACATAATAAATATTTTTCCTTATAAATAGATTGAATTTGTTAATTTAAATTTTTAAATTAACTATAAACCCGCAACAGTAATTAAATAAGTAACACATCTGGTAGTTTGTGGTTACAAATTGGCGCTCAACGAGTGGGCTTTAGTTAAGTAAAAAATCGACTATATCGCTACTACTTAACTGGAGCAGGCAACTATTAGAGGCACAGGAATGCATACGAGAGGTGTTTCTAAAAGGATGGCGAAAGACCAAGAAACGGAAGAAGATAGACGGGAAGAAGAAGCAGAGGTAGTTACGGACACCGAAATGGAACAACAGGCGAGCGATAAAGAGGATGCTCAAGGGGACCAACCAGATAAAGCGGTAGCCAGAGAAGAACCAAATTGGCAAGACATGATGAAATTCATGGCAGAACAATTTAGGAAACAGGAGGAAACTTCAAAGGAAACTTTTAGGAAACAGGAGGAAAACTTAAAGCAAACTAATGAGAAAAACAATGAAATGTCAGAAAAGCTAGAAAATAAAATAGACAGTATCAAAGAAGGTAATAGACAAACTAATAAAAAAATAGACAGTATTAAAGAAAACTCAAAGAAACAAAATGAAATTTTGAGTGAGAACTTAATCAAACTAATGAACGAGAAGTTTGACAAGAATAAAGAGGAAACTAATGAGAACAACCGACTAATCAATGAAAAAATAGACAGTATTAAGGAAAGTACTAGTGAAACCTTAAGGCAAACTATAAATGAAAATAATGAACAATTGAAGGCTGATTTTAGACAAATAAATGAGAAAATAGACAGTTCCAATGAAAGGACCAAAGAAGAGTTTAGAGAAATACATGAGAAAATAAATCGTATGAGTGAAAGTATAAATGATAGGATAGACAAAATTAACGATAATACCGATGAAAAAATAAAAAATATTAACGAAACAATCAGCCAAAGAGTTGACCAGACAAAAGAGGAACTTATAGGGTTCAAGGAAGAGTTGACTACCCGAATAAATAACATGGAAATCAATAACAAAATTAGTGTAACTGAGGTACAAGCGGAAACCCAAGAAAAGTTAGACGAGGTGCAAATTAACACAGCTGGAAGAATTGAGATAGTTAACAATGAAATAACGCAAATAAAAACCCAAGTGGATCAAAATAAAGGGACCGTTGAAAATATACAGAATCAGGAATTGATTAATATAAAGGAGTCAATAGAAATTTTACAAAATCGACCAATGTACCTGGCACATCACATAGACCCGGATAAAAAGGAAAATATTAATTTCAAAATTTATAGAGGAAACCCCATAGAGTTTTTAGGGAGAATAGATGAATGGTTTGGTAGGATTAAAGTGACCCGATGGAACATAATCAAAAATTTGTTGGATGACTGTTTTAAAAGCATAAATGATAATTGGTGGTCAGCAGTTTGAAATGAAACAAGTAATTATGAAGAGTTTAAGAAGGCTTTTAGGTCAAAATATTATAATTAAATTATTTTACCTTAATCCGTCACTGTGACCGCTTGGTTTCTGTCTTCTTACGCGTTTCGGATTAAACTTAATCCATCATCAGAGTAAAAAATCCGTCAGTTATGACTTCGTTAAAACATTAAAAGGAGACACTAAAGTACATCTATGTATATATTATACAAACACAGCGACGTACACGGATGTGAGTGCGCACTCGACACCGGTTGAAGACGTACTGCACAGTTTATTTGTGTTATCATGTTATCTATTGTTGTGTTAGGGCGTGTACTCTATGGTTATGTTGTCTATAATCTTATCATATAATGTATGTGATTTAAATGCCAACTGTTCGTTTAGTATATTATTAGGATTATTTCTGAAGGCCCGGTAAATCTCAAACTCTTCTACTGCATCCATATATCTACCCTTTTTGCAAATATGTAAGGGTTTGCAATTTGCCTCAAAATTTGTGTAATTATGATTTAATGAAGCGAGATGTTTAGCGTAATTTGATTTATTCATATTTGAAATGCTCGTGGGTAAGTGTTCTTTATATCTTTCAAAAAAACCTCTGCCTGTCTGACCATATTATATTATATAATAATATACTAAACGAACAGTTGGCATTTAAATCACATACATTATATGATAAGATTATAGACAACATAACCATAGAGTACACGCCCCAACACAACAATAGATAACATGATAACACAAATAAACTGTGCAGTACGTCTTCAACTGGTGTCGAGTGCGCACTCACATCCGCGTACGTCGCTGTGTTTGTATAATATATACATAGATGTACTTTAGTGTCTCCTTTTAATGTTTTAACGAAGTCATAACTGACGGATTTTTTACTCTGATGATGGATTAAGTTTAATCCGAAACGCGTAAGAAGACAGAAACCAAGCGGTCACAGTGACGGATTAAGGTAAAATAATTTAATTATAATAATTGTGACGCGGATACCAGTACAATGACATTAAAAGTCGAAATATTGGTCGGATTCTGTACAGAACATGATTAGGGACAACATTACCAACGGTAGATTCAACATTAATCAAGAGCAGTCCCCAACTACCTACTTTTTGGGAAAGGTGTGTTTGGCGCGTCATTTGGAACCGCGAATACCAGAGGAATGTTTAGTGAATAAACTATCTTACCATTTCGAAGAAGAAATAGTTCGTGCCAGACGCAGTGGACAAGTGAAGACAGTAGGAGCAATGGAAACCTTGTTAGCCAGCTATGAAATGGAAGACTATTATCAGAGGTCTCGAAGACAAAGTGACTATTCAAACAATAGGAGAGAGAAGCAAAATCAAGAGTCGCGTCAGGGAATGAATAGGTATAACAACAATAATTATAACCGAAATGTTAATGACCATTATATGAATAATCGCTACCGCAATAATAATTACCAAAACAATCATTATAATAACCCTAATAATAACCGATACAGCACAGGCCGCAGGAATTTTGATAACGGGAGAGACTATTGGAATAGTAACCGAGGGAACGATGATGGAGGAAATCAAAACAGAAATAGGAGCGTTGAGAATGATGGAGGAAGCAGGGAACAAAGGAGAGACATACCCTCGGAAAATCAACCAAGTAATGACCAGGGAACCCATATAGCTCGAGTAAACTACATCATGGCTGATGAGAGGAATAACCAAGAGGACCATCGTGGAAACCGTAAACCTAATCCCGATTCTGGGAATGCTGAGGGAAGGAATAGACGGAAAGAAGAGGACATAGAACCATATGTGTATGATCCATACTGCGACGATGCCATTGAAAGATTTATAACTGCATATAATCTACAGAATCCACCGGAAAACCATATTGGTAGAGCAGCCCAAACAGTGGCCAATACAAAATAGTTAAGATAAATTACTTGGAATCAATTTTAAAACCACAAAATTCAAAAATAAGTAAGAACACCTTACTATATAATTCAGAAGAAATTATTTTAAACTAATAAACATAGAAGAAGAGAAAGAAGGGTTAGAAATGAGTTAGATGAAGGAAGAATATCCCATACAATTTAGGATAAGGAGGAGATTCAGTGTTTAATTGCAGAAGTAAATGGGAGTGAATTAAAAATAGTAAAATACGTATGCTAAAGAATAATTAATTGACAGCACGGAACTAAGAAGAATTTAAAATAAATATTGAACAGCTTTAACTACTATACTGGTGAATAATATGATAAATGGAACTACAGAACAACGAGATAAATAAGTTAAGAAAAGTATTAGGATACCTCAGAAATAATAGTAATCATCCCTTGAATATAAGTTTGTAGCGAAGGAGCTACCTTATAGGTAATAATTATATGTATTGTGTTGTGATCGTGCAACGTTTATTTTTTTTCTGGACAGAGATGAAGTTCCTCTGATCTCAGAAGATATAGTTAGGGAAACGGCAGAGTAATGTAAGCCAATAGTGCCCCTCTGATTCCGTACCAGCTATGATATTAGGGACAAATGGTAGGGAAATATAGTATTTTAGGGATTATACACCAAGCGAGGTAATTAAATATAAATATGATAATAAGAAATGATGGCGTAATAAGCTAGAAGTTATGAGTTCCAGAGAAAAGGACAGGTCTACAACTGAGTGAAGTACCAGTAGAGAATTAATGACGAAATATATAATGAGTATCAACACAGTTTTCAGGTGCAATTAAAAGTTTAAAGAATAGAAATGGAAAATAAACCACAAAGAACCCATTGAATTGCGTATTAAAGCAGAAACAACAAAAAACTGAGACCATTATAAATTGATAATTTTATCAAAGAAATATTCCAAGGCATGAAGAAACTATAAGTTTATTTCAACTAAACTACATTCAGCCAAAATAAACTTCTTTCGGAGGGGGAGTATTATGTAACGTAACGAAGTTAAGGTCCCCGACGTTACATAAAAACTTTGTCAAAAAACTGAAAACAATGCCCAATGTATGCCATAATTAAGTACAAGAGGGCCAATCTCACCTAAAAAATGTATTGATGATACCTAATAAGGTTACTAGGTAATAAAATATTAAAAGTGTATCTAAATAAAATATGGAGTGATCAGTGTAAGATGTAAACTATAAACACTGTGTCTAATGAGATGAGTTTACTGTGGATGAGTTTGAATATAATAGACTGTTTAATTAATATTTAATGCTTTATAAAGATGTACTTGTTGTTGTACTTTATCATGATATTGTGTTTACATGATATTTATTTTGTGTTATGTACGTAGCAGGTGTGGAGCCATTGTTTAAGGAAGTACTAAGTAATGGGTACTCATTTCATTCATGTTAAACTTGTATTTAAGTAATTAAATACAAGTATATTTATTATGTATGGTATTATGTTAAGTGTATTTACTTTAAATAATTAATGAAGATGTTTTAAAATAATATTTGTAAACTTGGCCAGGAAGACAATAATTGTTAATAAGTTGTCAAGTGGTCATTATAATTATGTTAAAAACCAATGAAGGGTTCAATGATAAACTAAATAATAATAATAAACTGAATTAAGGAATTTAAAATTAGAATAATTGGCCATAAGCCAGTGACTCTTTGTACAGTAGGTCAGGTTAGAAAAATTAAATTAAAAACAAAAAATTATAACACATGTAATAAAACTAATAGGCCTAAAAATTAGTATTTTGTAAAAGGAAATAATACCTTTTAAAATAAGTGGATTAAGAAGAAAATGTAGGAAAATGTATACGGTTTAATAAGGCAGATTAAGTGAAAGTTTTATGTGATTTTATGTAATTCCAAGCAGGGAGTATTTTATTAAATAAGTGTAAGAACATTTCCTAATTATGGCTCTAGGATAACAAATATTATCCAATGACAGAAGAAGCAATGGTTGTTAGGGCAACAAAATGCAAGATATCATGTTGATTTAGACATTCAATTGTTATATATAAACGAGGGCAGTTCAGTCATTAGAAATGCCAGAAAACCACGAAACCTCATGAATAAAATTATTATAAATCTAAATTAAAATATAATCACTAATTAAAAAGACGGATTGGACGACTTCCTAAACTATCACTTTGAGAATATAAAATACCTATCTACAAAATTCAAATCAAAAACCTTAAGAAAAATGAACTAAACTTACCACCAAATGAGTTATAATAGAAACCATAAATAAATGAAGATAACCCAGACTGGGAGAAGTCGAATTGAATAAATACCATACAACAAAAATTAAAGAGGATTAAATTTACCTACCGAACCTCACTTCTAACGACAGAACAAGAACTTAATACTACACTAATTCCATCGGGACCTGCAGTGGCGGCTGGTGGTTGAAAATTTTGGGGGTTGCAGTTGTGGGTTGGATGGTATTAAATTGTTTAAATAGATAATGCTAAAATATCACTAAGTTTATATGACTGAATAATAAAGTTAGTATTGTTTTATTTAATTCAGAATTATGACTTATACGGTAATATAACATTTTCTGTGTAACAGCATCCAAAAAATTTATTGAAATTACTGTATTTTGAAATTAGTTAACGTAATAACAGGCCTATTTATTTTAGTATTAATTCACTTTAGATAAACTATTTTACTGTGTATACATAATTAATATTGAAAAATATAGTTATACTTGGGAATAATTTTGTCACTTACCCTTATTTGAAAAGAAAATCCATCCGCCTTTATTTCAGACGGGCAAATTATTCAATCACCTTCTGATTGAAATCAGGAATTTCCATGATCAGGTCTCTTTCTATTGAGAGCATGGCCAATGCAGACAACCTCTCTTGCAACATGGTGTTCCTTAGAAATGTCTTTATTCTTTTAAGCGCCGAAAAACATCTTTCTGCTTCAGAAGAGGTCATTGGTATTGCAATCAAAATATCTAAGAGTTTTACAGCTTCACTAAAAGTTTCATCTAACTTATTGTCTTTGAAAAAAGAGTACAAACTAACAGCCCCTGACAGTCTTCTAAAATCAGTTACACTATAGATTGTTGCAAGTTCCGTACAAAGTTTTTTAAAATTGAGAAAATTGTAACCATTGGACACAGTTTTTACAGTGTCTTCTGGAAATTTAGAATCATAATCTGGAAACTTTTCTGACATGAACAAAGATGCTCCTACGAGATGGCTCGTGAATCTAAACTGTTCCTTTATTTGGCATATAATCACATCACATACTTCCTTCGCCTGTCTCTTCCACTCAGTTTTGTCAATCCTCCTTTTCTTTGGAGGTGAACTTTGTGATGACTGTTGTGGTTCTCCAGTGTCTGTGTCAATATTATTTCTGATTTTCAACACATTTTCTTCAAAACTTGTAAGAGACCGTTTTATAACAGTGAGATCAATGTCTACTTTCTGGAGCTGATTAAAGAGTATGTCAGTAAGTGGCATCATTTTTCTAAAAAATGAGAGCCAAAAATAAAGTTTTGACTTACTAAAACTTTTAAATGGCCAGAAGCCTGTGAAAGAGTAGTCTACTGTCATTTTTTAAGTGATAAAAATCTAATATTGTTTTCATGCACTGTATTAGGTCCTGCATGTGATCATAAATTGTTGTGACACTTCTCGATTGAAAATTCCATCTGGTAGGTACAGATCTGGATAACCGCTTTTTTACAACTGCATCTAGTATTGATGTTCTTGCGGACTAACTGAGAAAAAAGTGCAAAGACCTTGAACATTGGCAAAGAAAACTCGAACTTCCCTGTTTATTGATGCAGCTTTCATCACAACTAAATTCAGCTGATGTGTATGACAATGAACATATTCGGGATCGGCATAACAATTTTGTACAATTGCATGTACACCACTAGAAGTTCCAGCCATTACAGATGCTCCATCATATGTCTGTGCAATGAGCTTTTGGGGAGTTTCATTTATTTTTGGTGTTTTAACTCATCAAGAATGGTTTTAGAAGTACCCCTAAATACTGCTGAAGTTTCAAGATGGTTTTTAAAACTGTATCTAGTTCTGCACTAAAATCTATTAACCCTCTAAAAATCCCTGGATTATTTGATTCTTTAGACTCATCGTGGCATCTTAAAGCTAGTTCAAACACACCACAGAAACGAATACAGTTGATAATAATACTTAGCACATATCTATTCTGCTTAACTTGTTCATTGTGAGCTACAATATTTCTCCTATAAGCTGTATCTAGTTGTTCTGCTATGTTAGTTGTTCCTAACAATGCTAACTGTAAACTATTTTTTATGTGGGTACCTGAAGCCTCATGTTTTTTAGTTCTGTCATTAAAATGGTTTAAGTCTTTAAATCCAGTCTTAGTCCAAGTCTCCTCCCCTCCAAACAATATACAAGGAAAGCAAAATAATGAAATTTTAGTGTCACACCCACATAACAAGGAATATTTATTGTATAAGTCTGTTTTAAATTTACGATTAAAAATTCTATTACCTGACTTTACAGTTTGATTAAAACTTGAAAGATCTGGTGTAGGTTTACCTACTCTCTAATTTCAATTTTTTCCTCAATTGGACGTAAACTGAACAGTGTTTTCATTAAGTTTTCGTCATTGCGTTCTACGAGTTATATATAACGAATATCTTACACTATGACGCCTTAATCCTTTAATATGCACTATTATTTATATTTAACAATGAATTGTACTAGCACTTAACTGACACTAACAATAAATTTCACAAAAAATTCGACCGACACTAATGAACTGAACTAATAAAACAACATAACCATACAAATTCCAACAAACTGGTGGCGCCGTGACTGACAAGCGGAGTTTGCAGTCCCTAATCACACCAGGCGAAGCTATAGCGATGTAATAGGAACACCCTAGTGTAGCCAGCCAGTGCAAAACTACATTGTGTTTCTCCATATACCAAACGCGTCGCAGCTGGTGTACACACTCGTAGTACACCGCGGCGAGAGCGTGTATGGTTTTTATTAAGTGCTCTGCACTTTTCAATCAACAAATGATTAATTACGATTATTTAGCTTGAAAACACTTCTTAATTATTGTTGTTTTCATAATTTAAAATACAGTTTATGGGGGATTTACAGGATTAAAAATGCAATTAAATTTACAGGATTTAATGGGGGTTGTGCAACCGTGCAACCTAAGCACGGGCCGCCACTAGGGACCTGTGACCACCAGAAACGAAAAATCAGCGAAGATCAAGAACTAAACTTTCCATTACATCCTGGGACACTAACAACAACTTTTACTGAAAAGCTGGAGGTGAATAAATTCAAGCCATTCTTCATCACCCGTCAATCTGACATCGTTAGTGGAACACTGCCTGAATGAGTATCTTGTAAACGCTTGGTAAAAACCTGCTTATGTTAATACTTTATATAAGATTTTAATTTAAATTGTAATACCTAGTAACCTGAATTTGCATTACCTGGCCTTACTAATAGTTAAAAGAATTACATGTACCCTGAGATAAGAGACAAACTGAAAATTATAATTAAATTGTAACATCTAAACACGAGTTCAGTAACAAATCGATTCGGTATTGTATGATCGATATGATGCTTTAATAACAGAAGAAAGCAACTGTTGGAATTTTACAATAATATAAAATAAAGAATCCTTCTTGTATTTGACGAGTTTGTGTTATTGTAGAATAGTTATTGTATTTTGAATAGGGTGTAATTTACAGGGAAAGAAAGTGATAAAAGCGTCAAGTGGAAAGACTTAACCTATAAGAACGGGTCAATCGCTAATAACAGCGCTCGATTGCAGACAGCTGGTGAATACGGGAGAATAGAGAACTAACTTATTCTCTGCGCTACTCTCTTTCCAATTTAAATAACACATACTGACTAGGGTTGGAGAAAATTACTGAATTATTCACTGTAATAACTGTAATATAGCGTTTCTTCTCTAGTAAAACACTTAATAACCACTTAACACAGGTCTATGTTCAACAAACGAATAATATCAACAACATAATAAATATTTTTCCTTATAAATAGATTGAATTTGTTAATTTAAATTTTTAAATTAACTATAAACCCGCAACAGTAATTAAATAAGTAACACATCTGGTAGTTTGTGGTTACAATATGTACTAAATGCTTTATTCATGTTCTTTTTAGTTTGAATTATTCGTCATTTGGTTAAATTTTTTTTTAATATGATAAGAACTTTAAAATATTAAACCTAATGTTCAAAAATTTGAACAAAAACATATTCAGTATTAATCCATTCAAAGTATGTAAATTAACTAATTTAACATAATAAGTCTCAATCATAACATAAAACAGTTTCTAAATATTGAATGTAGAAGCTGAAAACCAAAAATCTGTCTAAAACACCACTCAAGATGCTAGGTAGTGTCTAATGTAATATGCACAGTAACTAGTCTAATGTAATATGCACTAGCAAAAGGACATACAAATGTTTACGTTTTAAAATCACATTCGAAATACAACAAACAACAACAAATAATAATAATACGTTTCACAAAAATTTGTATGTTTATTCAAGTTTAAATAAAATTATGAATGTCTTTCATGCATTATGTGAATCATATACAATAGCTAATTCTGTTAATAAAATTAGTATAACAAAGCATACAAAAATAAAGAATATTAACTCACTCCTTGCAAAATCAATATATATATATAATGTTGTTTACATAAATGGTGTCACTGACATACTGTGTCTAGCATCTGTCTAGCACTCATCCCAGTCAGGCCATTGAAACAGTAGTACTAAAAAAGTGCTACCAACTTAATAATAACTCAAGGCCAGCTAATACATGTGACTGTGCATCCCCCCTCTCTCTCTCGCTCTCTCTCTCTCACACACACACACACACACACACACACACACACACACACACACACACACAGAGTGTTTAAACTTTGTGTACTTATGATCATAACAAAATTAACTTAGAAAAATGACCAAACAAGTAAAACACTGACCAGTATTACATTAATGCAGCGTAAAATTTAGTATCCAATGAACCACAAACACACTCTT
This sequence comes from Magicicada septendecula, assembly GCA_034769895.1. Lineage (NCBI taxonomy): Eukaryota > Metazoa > Arthropoda > Insecta > Hemiptera > Cicadidae > Magicicada > Magicicada septendecula. The sequence goes on from CM068372.1 coordinate 158,827,218, forward strand.
TACCCACTTAGTTATGCACTAGGTGATTTAATAAATATTTGTTCTCACTCTAGTGTCACCTTGCCTACTAATTGGTCACAGACACAAGCAAGTAGTAGATATACATACACAAAAAGTAAACACAATCTCTCTCCCTCTCTGTTTGTGTAAATCTGCTTCTTACTACAATGACAAGAGACAGACAACTAACAATACAATGCAATATTTAAGTTCTGACTTCTCTTCATTAAAAAAATGTTGTTGTTTTTACACGACATATTATGAACACTTTGAAATTTGTTATATAGGAAACGTTAAAAAATACTTCAGTTCCAGTAACAAAATACTTACTAGTTTCCCACAAATTTAATATAATATACTTATTTTGTGACAGTAAACAACTAATATTAAAAAAACTAAACACTATGCACACCCAGAAACTATTAAAAAAATTTAAGTACATTCTGCAAAAACTAACTGAACAAATACTACTAAAAACCACACTAGTTAAATATTTGAAACTATTATGCAATTTAAACATTTTGACTAACATATATACTGTAATTAATTGATATTTAAAACATACATACATATGTACAAAAAACATACACTTTTATACTAAAAAATAAAACTAGAAACTTTAATATAAAGGCCAATTAAACTTCTTCATCATCTAAAGGCCTTGTCGAGTTAGCCACGTCTCTCTCTCCGTCGCTGTCCTCCTCCATTGTCTCCATCATTGTCCACTGTCTCTTCTTAATATACTTAGTTACAGAAAATTCAACTTACTAAATTCAAAACAATTTCTTAAAGCAATTACTTGAGGTGTTTTAGATGACTGCTGTTGTTGAGGCATGGAACTAGCAGATAGCAAGGCTTTCATAAGACATTGGCATCTTGCATTTGGATACAAGGAAATACTGAATTCATTGACTCTGTTGTCCATGACGTGTCTGAGTATCAGTAATGATTTTAATACAAGTTTCCAACATGGAACACTAATATTTTATCTAAAATCTTCTCTGTTGGAAAAGTGTATACAAATTATTGGGAAACATAGTATATAAGAACAGTTTATGGCTGTAGCATCAAATTCTTTCAAATGGCAGACTTTGCAAAACAGTAATTTTAAGGACAAAAAAGAGATTAAAATAGTTATAAAACAGTGATTCCAAACTAGTGTGTTACCTCGGTGGGGGGGTCTGTAAAATTTTAGCACTACAGGGTTGAAATGGAATGGCAAAACATTCAGACTACAATAAAATGTCCCAATTTTATTGCTGAATTTCTTTGTTATCTTTACAATAATTACAGTTTTCTACAAATTTGTATATAGGCCTATTCAAAATTTATTATAATAATACAAATTAAGACTGACATTTTAATAGTGTCATTGTATTTCACGCCATTCTGCAATGGTCCCCATGAAAGCAAAAAGTTTGGAATTACTGAGATAAACAATATTTAGAAAATCAATACACGACCCATGTATTCACGGAATAAGTTTTGTACCAAAGTTGAATATATTTTCTGATAAATTATTAAACACTTTATCTTCACCGACAGACATCACCCAAAAATTAGTATTCATAATTAGAGTTTTCAACAAAAGCTGGATACTCGTCATGTAATACGATACATTTCACCATATTATTTGGTGTCCTAGAGTGTGATCTAGACTATTCAGAGTACCGATTTAGGCTATTATATTCTGCACAAATAAGAGCTCAATCTAAGTCTAGGGTTTTTGTTGTTTTTATTTTGTATTTGAAAATGAATTTGTCTTGAGGAAAATATTCACGTTTTTCTAAAATTGAATAACAGTGTAACCATACTGTATTATAGTGTCATCAGTGGCAGATTAATCTTGGCTACATTTAAAAAAGGTGCTTTCTCTCTCTCTCTGTATCACACACACACACACACACACACACACACACACACACACACACACACACACACACACTTTGTGAATTCACATGCAAATAGACACATGTGGGTGATTTCATGTGAGATTACTTGTATCTAAAACAATTTTTCATGAAGGAATTTTGCAGTGGCATAGCTAAGGTTGGGTTATTGGGGTTACAACCCACTCAATGGGTAGTGACTACTGGTGTTTTTACAGCCAATATCTGCATGCGGGTAGTAACAGCTAGCTAGTATCCGTAACATAACATACAAAGTAGGCCATAACTACTGAATCATCCCCTGCTACCACAAACACATCAATCTCTGCTTATCTATAGGCCTATATATAAAACTCAAAGTCTGAGGATCTATGGGTACTGAATACAAATCACACCGTTACACCGATTGCCACCAAATTTTGGACAGGTAGCCTTTGACACAAGGCGAAAAATACTGTCTTAGAATTTGATATTTTGCCCCGTTCGGATGATTTAGGCCCTTTTAATTATGCCTTTTCATTGACAAAGATGTCAACAACACCATGGAGACCAGAATTAATTACCATATTAACAAGTAAATAAACAAATGATATTTAGCGGCATCAGAACTATACCTTTATCCGTTCCTGCAGTTTTTAATGTTTTTAATATGCGATTGTATCGACATATTTTGTAATTTTGTATACAGATACATCTATATATTTTGTAATTGTCTTAAACAATTATAAAAGTTATGTTTATAGGTATTTCTGATGATGCAATGAATGAGTAATGAAATATATATTAAATACTACTACTACAGATATCAAAAACACCATGGAGACCAGAATTAATTACCATAGTAACAAGTAAATAAACAAAAGCTATTTAACGGCATCGGAACTGTACATTTATCCATTCCTGCAGTACATTTTCAATATTTTAAATAATATGCAATTGTATCGATATATTACGATGTGGAAAAGAAGAAGTGTATTAATTGTATATTATCCTATTACTTAATGCAAAGGGAAAATACGTGTTGTTTTCATTTGTGAGGTTGTTAGGTGACAAAGGTTTTTGGTTTTTAGTTTACTGCTGAAATAAATAAAAGCCATGGTTGAGGAAAACATAATGTTTAATGTGTTATACAATGCTTCTAACACAGTAACACTTAAAATAAAGAATTTAGCATTTTTGATTTAACAAGTACTTTATAAATATCTCCAAAAGCTTTATAAATGGGTACTTTTAAATCTTCAAAGGCTGTTGCACCAACATAATAATTTAGTACAAGTAAAAATATTAGAAGTGTTGAAAACAGCTTTGGAGAGAATTTGACTAATGAGTATAAAATTGTTATACGAGCTGACAGAATGCCAAACAGACATAAACAATAAAAATTATTTAATGAAGAAATTTGTGTTAGTGGTTGAAATCACAATCAGAATGATCAATATTGCACACCACTATATAAAAATTATTCCGATTAGCGCTGATGAAGCTTGAAAGCGCTAATCGGAATAATTTTTATACAGTGGTGTGCAATATTGATCATTCTGATAATAAAAATTATATTAAAATACTTATTAAAAGTCAAATATTCGCGTACGAAGCCGCGGGTAACAGCTAGTCATTGATAATTCACTAATATGGAAAAACATAGTTTATAACAATCCATGGGAAAATTTGGTCAATAAGCCACCCGTGGTGGCTACATCACTGAAAATTTAAAATTACATTTGTTTCCATTTCTAATTTATTTATGTTTGCCCCCCAATGAACAAAACTGCAAATGACATAACACTGAACTAATGAACTATGAATCATTCAATGACATTTGGTCAGTTAACTGGACCTTGATAAGTATTGTTTTCAATTATGTCCAGTTACTTGATCAAATTTAATTAAATATTCCATCATTTCATCAAATACACAGTCACAGCCAAATAAAAAAGGTAAAACTAAGGGTCAAAACTGAATATTAATACAGTATACCGTATATTAATAGTCAATATAGTATTAATTCACAATTCTCAGTAAATAATACTATAATTAAAATTTTATACTTAATTTATCACGCCCACTGAAGATATTGGTTTCATAACTGAAGGTTAACAACAGTACATGTCCAGTAATGTTTTTATCTGCTACATAATGCTTTCGTACCATAATGATATGAATCTGGCAGAATCCTAACTCTTTCAATCATATGAACTAGACATCTGTCACTCTCATAATAATGAAACAAGCTACCACTATCACTATGTACTATCTAACAAAAAAGAAACAAACTGAGCATGGACAATATAGAACCATATGCAAAATATTTTGAAAGTGTTACGATGACAAACAATCAAGTGACATTCAAGGCTACACACAAGTTGAACAGGTTTTACATTTTAATTAACTTTGCTTGTAACATCCACTGTGAATGTATGTTTTGTAATGTGGGATACTATAAAATGTATGCATTTTAGCACGTAGTACATTCAAACTGTTGAGAAAGAAAAACAAAAACCAAAAAATAAAAACATTTTTATTTGTTAATGTATTTATCACAGAGTCGTTAACAAACAATGGGAATATGACAAAATGTAAATGAAATACATGCAGTAACAAAGAATTTGCTGCTTACTGTCGACTATACAGTAAATAGTAATAAAATAACATAATGTATTTAGACAGAAATAAAACTGACAGCTAAAAAGAAAGAAATGCACAACACAAAGACAGAACTTGGACAGCTAAGGCTACATAATTATGTGCATGATTATATAATACATTCTATATAAAGCAAAAGGGAAAGTTTGGTTTAGTAATCAGTATGGTCAGTTTGTTGCGTTTGAATGCAGGCCACAATGTTTCATAAAGCTCTATTATCTCACACACGTGTGTGTGCAGGCAGACATTCATGCGTGTGGGGGCACACACACACACACACACACACACACACACACACACACACACACACACACACACACAATTGAATGGGTGAGAAGGAAAACATTCCACAGATCATCGTTTTTAGAAAACGATAAAAAACTGATTTGTGGCTAAATGAGCTACTGTATGGAAAAACTTACAATTATAAAGTTACTCAATAAAACAACGATTAAAGGTCCCAATTTACAATATTAGCATAACTTGAACAAGTAAACCATTATATGATAGTAAAGTTTGTGGAATCTTTTCCTTTTTGATCTCAGTTTCAACCGATAACAGATAACATTTTTAAAAATCGTGAATGAATATTTTGTTTGCTTTTACTGTTGTTCATACAATTGTTTAGATTCACAGCAATCTTTTTATGTATTGCATATTAGAAAATAACAAAGAAATATATACAAAAACTAAAAGTAACTAGTCTTCCGATTCTCAGTTAGTAACACTTTCAATCACTTCAAATATCATTATAAAAATATATAGAGTAAAAGTAACCAATGTTTTCCTTTTCTAATATTAATAGTACTTTAATCACTTAGCAGTTCACCATTATCTTCTTGTGTATTTGATGTAAACTACGACATAATATTTCTGTAAAATTCTTTATGTTCGTCTGGAATATACTGTAGAATTTTAGCCACATCTTGTATCTTCTTGTCATTTATAGGAACTTTCCTACCATCAACATTGTTAACAGGAAGTGAAATATCACTCCCCACTTGTAGAGCTTGAACACTTCATAGTGAATAGTATCAGTAAACTTGCTTGCTAGCACAAGTCCCTTTTGTTCTTCCTTGAACAGATGAAATGTCGATTTGCTTACGTTGAACATATCTCTACCATGAAAGCTTTTAGTACTTCTTTTGAAGAAATTAGGCCTGAACTCTTTAAAATTTAATATTTGTTGACTTTCCACTGATCTTATTTTGAATAATGCCTCTGTTGTTTTATAACTTCATATCATTTCATCATACTGAAGTGGTGTGTAAATTCGGTCATGCCGACAAATAACTCTTTTTACAACTGCAAAGTTTTGGTTACAAGGAAGAAAGCTATGACCGCGGATTGGAAAGTAGTAGTGCATTATTTGAAACCACCTTTTATAGTTAGACCACCCATAAATACATTTGTTGTTTATTTTTTGATGTGCCATTGTACTCTGCATTAATAATATTTTCTCTGTTATTAGAAGTAAACATCCCAGTACACATATTTTTCACTCACATTTAGGTCCAGTAATCTTTTAATCTTTTGCTCCACTAACCTACCTTCAGTAGTAACAAACTCGTCTCCTTTAATCCTACCTGATTTTATCAATTCTTTTATATTACCACATCATGTTCTTTTTTTTACAAAGTTTTCATACTCAGATTCAGACATACTCACAACCGGTGTTACAATTTAAACTGATTTCAAAGAAAATTAACACATACAAATCTATTTCAAAGAAACAAACCTTAAAAGTGACCAATCTCAAAGACTATAATATAAACAACAGCAGTACTCTCTGAAGGAATATACAGTACACTAACTACACATTGAGAGTAAGAAGGAACACATTCCAGGAATGTTCTCCTTCTTGCTCTCAGCTCTCACACAAATTTCATCCTGTTGATAACTACATTAAAAATGAAGAAATGTTTCCTTTATATACACCAACAGATGTATTTTTAATTTTTAAACAAAATGGCTATCTCAGTTAAATTTGGACAAAATGTGGAATCTTTTCCTTCTTCTTACCGATTCAATTGTTTTAAGCAATTTCCCTTAAACCATTATATCAAAAGAATCAACACAAGAAAATACTTCAATGGAATGCATAAAATGAACCTTCAACAATCATAAGTACTTGGAAATTGAAAAAATACTTTTAACAAAAGATTGGTCATTGAATTATCAATCATACACGCATGTTCCTCTAGCTGTAATACATTACAAAAACAAAAAATTGCAACTTATTATAGTAATTACTTCCTGTTTAAACTGTAAATTATTTTTAAAGTTTAAGATATAAATGTTATATGGTAAATTTTAGTTTGTGACAAATTAACAATTAAAATGCTTAATTAATTCACAATACACAATAATTAGATTACTGAGGTAAACAAATATTGCACAAATTTTATAACCGGAATTTTTTTCATTTTATCAGAAACTTACTTAAAGCCTACTGAGTCAGTTACTATTCTGTGTGTGTGATATTCACATAATATATACACACATGTAAGATATAAACAAACTATATATGAACAAATGATAAAATATGTTTACCACATTACATTAAGATTTAGAAAGAATAAAATTATCTACGGTGAACTTAATTTTTTAACTCTGTATGGTTACCATATACTTTTCTAAAATTCCAGTATCTGAGGGGGTTCTAATGAACGAAAATATACACGCCTGCATGCTTTACAACTGAACAGATTGTGAATAACCTTCAGAAACAATTCAACTGTACGTATTTATGACCAGAGTACGAATATATGACTTTCTGTTTGTGATGGCCTAAATTTATTATTATCACAAATTCGGCAGCATAACATACAAATTCAATTTTACAAGTTACTTGTATAATGTATACAAAGCAGATGGTAAATGCTAATACACGATATGATATTCATTTATCAATTAATACTACCTGACCATAATTGATCCAGATTTTCATGTGTCTGCAAAACTATTTTGACAATTTATTATTTACAAAGCAGATTTACTGTTACCGGTACCTATTAGTTATTGACAGTACACTCATGAACTACTGGTTAATGTGTTCTTATTTTCACTGGCAAACACTTTAGCATTTAGTACATAACAAACTTAAAAAGAAATACTACAAATCTTCATAATACATCACAAAGCTATAAAAAACTAGTGTACTAACGTATTTACATTTTGTGGTACTTACTGGTTTACACTTTTAACCTAGGACAATCACGTTATTCAATTCCTATTAGTAATCATTCCTCAGCTGTAAACACGTCACATAAAAATTGTTAAATTACTGTACATTTTAAAAGCCTAATTTCCGTTAACGGGAAAACGAAATTCAACGTAAAAACTAACAAACGTACATTTTAATAAGACTTACAGTGCTAAAAGTCGCCATACGTCTCCTATTACAGGAACGAAAGCATTCTAGTAATAAAAATTATATGACTTAAAAACAAAAACCTGCCTTCTCGACATTACAAAGCACAAAAACGTGGAGCTACCAGTTTACAGCTGATTATGACTTTCAAAATACAACGAATTCGTTCCAGACATCAGTAACAATTTTGTATACATACTCAATGGTTCAAAGTAGAGAATATACATTTTTTCCAGGAACATATTTTAAGATTTCAATTCCATAATGTCTGTTCTAAATATCATATATTAAAATTGCATATTAAAATCCAGTGAATTCGCACTAGGATTTAAAGTCTGGTTAGTTTATTTATTATCATTATATGAACTTGAGACAATCTGACGTCTGTACTAAAGAAGGAAAGGAATTAGGCCGGCACTGACGCACACACAAATCGTTTCAAAAAGTTTATTAATATTGCTGTTTTCTCTTAGTTATCCGCTTATAATTTAATACCTACAATACTTGAAAACTTAAGATTCAATCCAAAATCATCGTAATTCGTACCGGTAAGTCAATTTTATTATGTCTTATTTGTGCATATGTGAATATTTGAAACATTTTAAACCATCATAATAAGAAATGCAAGAAATTATTATATTTTTTGTTTTGTGCTTACATAAACATTGATGCTATATAAATAACTTTTAAGTGAACATATTTATAACACCTTTTACTGTGGGGGAAAACTAAGCAGAAAAAGTTGTGGGGCATTGACTTAAATGAAACCTACTACTCTTACTGTAATCGGTTGCAAGGTCTGCAATTGATTGCAAGACAGTTTCAAGCGAAGCAACTGGTTGTGGAACTATTAGTTTCATCTAGATGTGGGGGATTGAATCAAATGTATCCTATTACACTATGCACCAATTGCATGCAACTCGCCTGTGCATGCATTCTGTAACTGGCTTGGGACACCTTTTTCGTTAACACGTGTGGAGACTGTGTGCTTGTGTTATTTGGTCATTTGTGCTCTTTATGTTTGTTGTTATGGAGGAAGAAGTGCAACAAATGGAGAATACTATGAAGAAGGGTGATTTGGCAAAAAAATTGACAAATGGTTTGGAGAGAAAAATAAACAGTATACTTTTTTTTAATTTAGTATCTATGCTAGTTAATAATATATATAAAACTTTCACATATGAACTTACATTCGTTGTCACTTTCCCAAACGTTTCGAGGTGATGTTCCTCTTCTTCAGTGGGAGTATACTGAATATCGATTACAGAATAACCGTTACGGAATATAGGTGTGTGTGGTGGGGGTTGATGGTGGGAAGGGATTGGCGCTGAGGTTCGAATTGTGTGTCAGCGCCAATCCCTTCCCACCATCAACCCCCACCACACACACCTATATTCCGTAACGGTTATTCTGTAATCGACATTCAGTATACTCCCACTGAAGAAGAGGAACATCACCTCGAAACGTTTGGGAAAGTGACAACGAATAGTAAGTTCATATGTGAAAGTTTTATATATATTATTAAATTAATAAGTGAACGAAGAGGATGAATCAACAAGATAATTATGCTAGTTAAGTCTTGTCTTATGTAACTGAGCAATTCATCAAAAGAAGATTTAGACGTGCAGAAATAATTAAAAACTAGTTGTCTTGTTTGTTCATCATCTTCTTTCACAGCACTACACTTTATATAATATTGAACTTTCTCTTGTGAAAACTTACTTGTCTTTTTCGTCGAACACGTTTCCGCGTCGTATTCGCCTTCATCAGCTTAGAAACAGACTCTACGAATACGACGCCGAAACGAGTTTGATGAAAAAGACAAGTAAGTTTTCACAAGAGAAAGTTTCAATATTATATAAAAACTAGTTTTCATCCACAAAAAGTTCATCAAATAATATGTAGTACAATCCTTTATCCTTTGTTGTGGACAACATGGGATGAACGCGGAATTTTCGTGACATTCTCCTTTGTCTTATTTTATTAATTAACAAGGGGAAAAGAAGCAGCTATGCATAACTAAATGACATGACTGCAGTTGCTGTAATATTATACTATTAACTGAAGTACTGATTACTGAAACAACTGAATTAACTCTTCAACTGCCAACTCTACACTGAAGGATAAACTGATGACATGCTTACTCTGCCATGATTGGAGAGCAGTTTAAGCCTGTTATTACTAACCTGCAACTAGTTTCACATAGCATTGCAATCAGTTTCATAGTGTCACAGAAGCCTAAAATTGATTACCTTCTTCTTCTTTTTTTATCTAAATACTAGTGGTGGCCAGTAAGTTCTGAGGAAAGGGAGGCTATGAGACAGTCACCTGAGCCGCGCTCAATCATAGCAGCCCCCCCCCCCATCCGTGGCACTCGTTATTTCACTTTTAAGTATGGTAGAGATGTCGATCTTTACAGCATACACGTCTTATTAGAAATATATACGTATGTTTAACAAGATAAACTGAAGATTAACTTACTTTTGTTCTAGCAAAGAAGTAAACTGCTGAGTAGAAATGTATTTTGTAAGCTGCAATGAATTTACTTGTAGGCCTACAGCAAATTCAGTTAGCGGGCCTGTCTTCTTTCCAAAACTGTCAATAACATCATCTTGCCATGTCGGTCGACTTTTCAATTTGCAGAGGGTGCTCTTTTCAATCGAAACTAAAGCAATGCCGCTAACACGATCTTGATAATGATGAAGAAGAGATAAATAATAATAATACACATGTACAAGGAGCAAGAGAATGTAAAGACTGCGTAAAAACTAACAAAAATCACATTAAACTGTGCCGAGAGGCTAAATCACTCGTTGCCTCCCTGGCACTGTTACAGATGCTCTGTCCCTCCCCCCACCACCACCACTTCACAGGTATAGTTCTCACATAGTTGTAGGAGGACTCAGTGGCTACTCAGATCCTTGCCTCATTCTTCTGCTATTCCTCGCTATTATTCACAACATGCGATTAAATGTTTTTTGTAAGTAATCAGAAAATTTAAAATTCCAAAGTGTGACTACAGGTTCAGTTATAATAAAAAATAGAGCCAATTACTAGTTGTTTATTTTGTAATATTTTTCTAAATTTTATTGGGGAGGTTTAGCCTCCCTTGCCTCCCCTGATGAGCTGCCACTGCTAAATACCAAATAGTTTCATTGCAACAAAGAATGCTTGAACTCTTGTTCTCTGACAACCTTTTGAGTTTGTCATAAATTTTATTTTTATAATAACCAATAATATTTATGATGATGATTAGAGCCACCCTAAACAGTTGTGGGGGCCAGGAGTAAACCAAGTTGCAGGAATCCTATACCCTCCCATATCCCTCTAAAAGCAAGAAACAGCCTCCTCAACCCTCTTCTCATGTTCTAGATTACAACATCCTAAAGTTATAGATAAAGGTATCCCTATCAAATTGAATGTAAACTGACAAAATTGGCTTGTTATTAGAAGCTTAAAGTACAATTAATTAATTAGGATAATGTTTGTTTATTCTTGGCTTTCATTGTACATGACGTGTCCATTGATTAACTAAATATAATTAAATCACTACCGACTCGGAACACAAAGTTTTAAATGGGTAAAAACGTAAAAGTTTTACCTTATAGCCTAAACCAGCTTTCGCTTATTATAAGCTTTGTCAGAGGCTGCCACTGGGAGCGCTGTCCGTCTTGTTCTTGGTGACAGTGTCGACTTTTGAAGGATCGATGTTGTGTGTGTGTGTGGGGGGGGGTAAAATATCTAGCAGAATCCAATTGATACAACAGAACAATAGTCAATAAACTCCTACACAAAACAAACAACAAACAAAGTCAGAAAATTACAAATTCATATCAATAACCACATTGAAAAAATAGCACACAAATTCAAAAAAGCAGGATGCAGAATAGCATACAAAACTACAAACTAAACAGAACACACACACAAAGCACAAAACAAATTCGATCCACCTGGTGTTTACAAACTGAATTGCTCAGATTGCAACAAATTCTACATAGGCCAAACAGGATATAGCTTCAAACAAAGATACATTGAACACACAAAGGCACTATACTCCTCTACCGAATTCACCTCTGAAAACCACCTCATTGAAGCAAACCACACATACAAAAACATCGAAAATAACATGGATATTCTACATGTACACACAAAAGGCCGAAACTAGACACTTTTGAACAATTGGAAATATACAGACACACGAAAACACATAAAAACGACATTCTAAATGAACAGACACAATTCAAATCACATGCATTATTCGAACATATCACACCCCACACACACAACATTGATCCTTCAAAAGTTGACACTGTCGCCAAGAACAAGATGGACAACACTCCCAGTGGCAGCCTCTGACAAAGCTTATATATAAGCGAAAACTGGTTCAGGCTATAAGGTAAAACTTTTATGTTTTTACCCATTAAAAACTTTGTGTTTCGAGTCGGTAGTGATTTAATTATATTTAGTTTCTTTATTATTTAATGTTATTACATGATATTTTAAATAAAGGTCCAAAATTATATTCTTGTTTTTTCCTATCTTAATTTCTTTTAAGTTTACTTTCAGAAACTGAGATTACCAACATAATGACACGCTGGTTGTAATATGAATAAAGACTACAGAGCTAATACTGATGTTAATTCACAACAAGTATCAAGTCAGTCATGGAGTAGAGGCAAAGTCCTATTGGTTACTACACATACAGGCGTGACACTTTAACAGATACAGTACCGATTTATTATATACAAACTTGGTATGTAATCTATTCTCAGAAAAAACTGATTATATTTTACAAGGAAGTTAGCTTTGTTAATATAACTGTTTTATTTACAGACTGATTTCCTTTTACTTTGTCTCAGCTTGGCATTTGATTCAGAACAATACAAAAAGATATGCAAATTAATTATGTCTCACAAAGCATATGTCAGTCCATTCTGTAACTGTTTCCTATCCAGAACTGGAGTCATCAATGTTGATGTTGATAATAAAACTACCAGTGTAGTGTGTAATGTAACCAAGTCTCAACTCAACAGTTTGGCATTCTTCTTTCAATACATACAGAATACAATAAGTCAAATTAAATTATATAATTACCTTATTATCCACTCTAGTGATACAAAGTTTCGTCAGTTATGACGCGTTTCAGGACTAAGTCCCATCCTCAGATAACACTTATTTCAATACAATAAACTAATACAATAAAAATCGCAACCATGATACTGGTCATGTCAATCAAATAAAATAAAATAAAACTTCAAATCGCATGTGAAATGTTATACGAACCATGGCCGGAGCTCCCGCATGCGTTCACCCTCAACCGCGATCGTCACGCGACTGGTCAAAGATTATATCCAAACCGATGGCAGTGTCGAACACGTAGTTTGATGCAAAATTTATCTGATCATTTAGTAAACTGTTTTTAGAGATACTATTTTTTATAGCTTTATACATTTCAAAAAAATAGCTTTATAAAAAATAGTACCATTAAAAACAGTTTACTAAATGATCAGATAAATTTTGCATCAAACTACTTGTTCGACACTGCCATCAGTTTGGATTTAATCTTTGACCAGTCGCGTGACGATCGCAGTTGAGGGTGAACGCATGCGGGAGCTCCGGCCGTGGTTCGTATAACATTTCACATGCGATTTGAAGTTTTACTTTATTTTATTTGATTGACATGACCAGTATCATGGTTGCGATTTTTATTGTATTAGTTTATTATATTGAAATAAGTGTTATCTGAGGATGGGACTTAGTCCCGAAATGCGTCATAACTGACGAAACTTTGTATCACTAGAGTGGATAATAAGGTAATTATATAATAAGTGATACGGTACGCAAAAAATAAGTAATTCAAATTAAATGTCAATGCAACTGAACATTTACTTCATATTCTTGAAACTTATTAAAAATTCTGATATTAAGACAGTACTAGCAAACATTTTGTGTTCTTGGATTTTGTTGTCCATGACGTGTCTGTTGACTAACTAAATATAAGTATAATACTACTGACTCAGGGAAAAAACTTAGTGTTCCTAGTCGGTAGTATTATACTTATATTTATTTGTATTCTTTCTTTGGACTACAATCAACGTTTTGAGAGTAACAAACAATAGCAAAATTAAGACAATGTTATGCATGTTATGACCACATACTGTTACAATTAAGCAACTGTGTGAACGTTCAGAAGAATGTTAATTGATCATTGCTGAACTATGATTCATGTTTTCATAAGTAAATAATATATTTACTAACTGCACATACATAAATTTAATTATTTAAACAAATTTAAGACAACTAAAGCATAAGTTTACTAATTTAAGCATTTACAATTAAGTCTGCTACACAAAGGTGTAGAAACATAGTATTTTAATGTAAGATATGTGTTGATCAGTATCCAAATAAAATGTTTGGATAAAAATACAAATTAAAGTTGCCAATTTCATCTGTTCTGTGACCTCACCTTGTATTAATTACAATCCATTTTGAGGAATATGCCCTATCATGAAGTGTAATCACTTTTTAGACTTTGTCAAAACATGAAAAAAGACATGAAACTCAGTTCAGTGCCACATAAATAAAACTTACACAATACAAACACACACATGAAATGTGTATAAAAAGTTTGGTGGCACCACGCAAACATTACTGCATGACTGCTGTGTTACTGTAAATGTATTGTGGTTCTTATCTTGAATGTTTGTGGTTGTCAAATCTAATTATGAACATGATTTAATAAATAATAAATATAATTACACTGTCTTTAAACCGAACTTAAACTCCTGAAAAAATGAAAAAAAAAGGCAGGTATAATGAATGCTGCAGAGGATTTAAAACTTATGAGTCTATTGAACATTATAATGATATAAAAAATAAAAACAATTATAATAATAGTAGAAATACAGAAGCATTTATATTAAATAATCAACAAAACTTCCTCCTCTGTACGATACATCCATAAACATTCAAGAGAAGATCCACAACACATACAGTAAGAGTCTAAATGTAGCAGTCATCCAGGTTCACGTGGTGTGCGTCAACCATTTTATATGTATTTCATGTGTGTATTTATATTGCATAAGGGTTTTATTTATATGACATTGAACTCTGCTTCACATCTTTTTTCATGTACTGACAAGCACTATGAAATGATGATTATAGACAATGACGAGGCATATGCCTTGCCTTAAAATGTGTTATTATTAATGACTCCAAGGTGAAGTCACAAACTGGATAACGTTGGTAAATTTAATTTTTATTTTTAAAAGTCAAATCCATATTGACTAACAAGAAGCATTAAACCGATCCATTTACATGACTATTTTGATTATGTACTGTATACAAGAAAACTGATTTTCAATGTTCACTTGTTATCTTGTTAACAGGAATATGTTAACACTTGTATGTTGACAAGAACTTTGACATGACACATAGTGTCTAGAAGATTATTGTTTTTATCTACAAATTAACTTTTCAAACATATCTGATCGTAAAAGGCATTTTCACTTAACTAAAACTGTAATTAATTAATATTATATTAATACTGCGCGCGCGCACACACACACACACACACATGGGAAACAAATCCTGCTTTTTTGTTTGTAAAAAATCTCTGAAAATACTGGTTTGTAACAGATCAAGTAACTGTTAACCAGTCAAATTACATAGAAGTGCTTGCTTAGAGAGATGAAGACTGCTATTTTGTTTGATCAGTTGTCTCAATTTCCTTGGTCAACTTTTGATTGTCCCTTCTTGTTAACTCTTTCCAAAAATTTTGTTCACCTACTTGGATCTGATTAAAAAGCCTGATTTAAGAATCTGTTAGGAATCGGGATTTAAAGGATTTAGTGAATGGTTTTGAACATGTTATTCAGTGGTGGATATTCAAGAGGGTCTAAGTAATCTCAGATTGACCTGAAATTTTGTATGCCAAAATAATGGAATCTATTTAATTTTATGTTTCATAACTTTAATATTATTAATTAAAATTACTCATTTTAGTTTGTATTTTTATATCTGAGATGATTGGAAGTGTTTCATTTGGAAACGAAATTGGCTGATAAGAAAACTCCAGCTCATTTGAGATGTGAATTATCCACTGTTCAGAAAAGAAGCAGGGTGTATGCACTAAGTGATGGTAAATATTGCCTATACTTGTTAAAGTGTCGAGTGGAAGGTATGAAATCTAGCTTTCTGTTCAGAGATGCCACCAGCAATGTAATGTGTAATAAAGTAATATTTAATAGTTGTTTTGATTGTTCATCTTCTTTTTTCACAGCACTAAACTAATATAGAATATTGAAACTTTCAACTTGTGAAACTTACTTGTCTTTTCTTCCCGTATGCGTTTTGGCGTGATGTGCGCCTTTGTCAGCTTTGAGACAGACTGTCATTAACTTGTAATGGTTTTTATTTTGAAAGGTATAGTGGGGGTGGTGTGTGGAGGAAGGGGATTGGCGCAGGGATCCAAATTATTGTTAGTTTTATGTATAATTGTGTCAAAAAGTGTGTGTGATTTATACTGTAATTGGTCGTTAAGTATGTTGTTTTTGGTTGTGTTGTGTGGTGTTTGTATATATCATACTGTTCTGCTGTGTTAAGTTTTCGACCTTTGGGTAAGTAGCGTAATATTTCAAGATTAGTATCTATGTTGGTGTAGCTGTGGTTTTTTGTGTGTATGTGTGTGTGGCAAACGCGGAATGTATATTGTTGTTGGATAAAGCTTTTAGGTGTTCATAGTAACAAGATGAAAAAGATCTTCCTGTCTGGCCTATATAGAAATTATTGCAATCATTACAATTTAATATGTCATCTATTTGCTTAATAATAATCATACATTTCCAAATTTAGAAAACTTAACTTTATTACAAAACGAATCTTTAGGAAAATTTAGAATGTATAAATACAAAATAAGTAATGGATTAACTGATGAACAAATTCCAATTAATGCTAAAAATTAATATAACTGTTAATTTAATTAAATTATATACACAGTTACATGCTCGTGTTCATACAAAGTTATTACAGGTTCAACAACTGTTTTATAACAATTTGGCTGTAAATTTATTTATCACTTTAAATATATCTAATGATGACAGTATTATAAAAACTTTCAAAATACATTGTTTTATACTATAACTAGCTGGATACCCGTGCTTCGCTATGGTGATTATCAGAAAAAAACGGAATGTTAAAAACAGAAAATGAAAAAAGGTAATTTGTAAAGCTTAGATACCGGTATTTTGAAACTAAGAGAAACTATTTTAGCAATTAAGTAAACAAATAAACATTAGTCTTCCAGGAAGCGTACACGGTATTTAGCGGTTTTTCGCGGTTAGGCGTTAAAGTTTTCAAAACCCTTTCACAGCGAGCACCTAGAAGCCAAGAGGAACGTACGTGCCGAATTTCAAGCTTGTAGACTTTATAGTTATGGAGATTTCGTCATGAGTGAGTGTATGAATAAGTGAGTGGTATTTCGCTTTTATATATATATATATATATATATATATATATATATATATAGATATAGATAGGCCTACATACAGGTTCTGTGTTTCACCAGCATTGAACCATTTGTAAAACAATCGAAACAGGATTTATTTGGTTCGCTTGAACATTCTTCATATGCAACTGGCCAAATAGTGTCTCCGTACCCTGTTCGGAATATATGTGCCGAACGTAGAACTCAAAATAAACCCTCAACGCCACATAGCAAGGAATAGAAGGACAGGTTGAACTGTGTCGGGATTATTTTTGCGCCTCCCGTAGATGGAAAAAATACTGTTTAGTAACTCCCCAAAAGCCTAAAGCAAAGTAAAAAAAAATAAACAATAGACTTCCAGGAAGCGTACAGTAGAAAAAAAGTATGCATTATCGGTGTCACGGTATTTAGCGGTTTTTCGCGGTTAGGCGTTAAAGTTTTCAAAACTCTTTCTTAGCGAGCACCTAGAAGCCAAGAGGAACATAGCCTACGTGCCGAATTTCAAGCTTGTAGGCTTTATAGTTATGGAGATTTCGTGATGAGTGAGTGTATGAATAAGTGAGTGGTATTTCGCTTTTATATATATAGATATTATAGTGAAACGAGACGTCCGTCTTTGTTTAAGTAAGCGTGTAAACGTCGTCCTTAACGTATTCTGTAAAATGTAGAAGTGTGTCAGAGTGTAACTTGTGTATGTGTGTCTTACCAATTCGTCCTCGCTCGGTAACGTAACTTACGATGCTTGAGTCCGTAGCGAACGTACGGATAACCAGGTATCGTAGTCCCGATCTGAGGTTCACTAGGAGTGTATGATTCCCGGGTGGCGCCAAATTGTTTATTTAAAACAATTAAAAATGTATTATTATCAGCGGTTCCGCTCAGGCGGTGTGAAGAATTCTATTTGTCCCGCCGCTTATCGAGTTGTATGATCAATCCAGCAGTTTGCCGTATTCGCTGCTTGAGCGCTAGTTACCACTTCATAAACGTCTGCTATAATTTATAATATTAAGAATACACCTTCCTACTGAAAATAAAGCACATTTTTATATACACAGTATTGTTTTATCAACGATTGGTTATTACTGTTTTCATAGACACAAGCTATCTTTGATTTCTTATATAATTTTGCACCGGTTATTTATTTATGAGACAATTTCTCTCTGGGTTTAACAGATCGATTTTGAACGTACCAAACATACAGTATGGCGTTCTACATAAGCGGTAAACAAATAATTTCGTTCAAATGTTTGGATTCTTTTGATCACGTTAAAAGGCTTAGATGCAATTACAATAATAAAAATACACAACCTTACAATGTTTCTACTTAAATATTATAACGTGTAGCTATAAGTGGTTTGTTGGAGTGTAGTAACAGTGTTTTAAAGGTTCGTACTCTCATAACAGGTTAACTTTATAATTTGACAAATTTTCAGTGTCTTAATATTTTTATTTAATCTTTGAAAGAGAATAAAATTGATTCAGTGATATTTCAGAATATAGTGAGAAATATTTAAAGTGCGTTATTTCGGAAGTTTAGGTAAATTATTGGATACTTAACAGCTTTGTAGCATGTAATTAGTCTGTTGGTCTGGAATAAAGGAATGTGGCCGCAATATAATTCAGTTTTCATTTATTCGGGCTTCTGGCATCTTTTTCAAAGTACTGGGATTAATTTATTCCCTTCGTCTTGAAATAAAAAGTCTTCTCCCTCAGATAATTGAGTTCAGTGATAGTCCGCCTCCTTCTCGTTCAATGTTGACAATTTGTTTGACTTTTAAAACATTTTATATAAGAAAATTGGTTGTTCAGAATTCTGGCGTCTGTTTTTCCTGAGCGTCACTTTTTGAGTAACGATATTCAACGGTAATTTTTTCTACCAGTCCCGTTTCTATGGTAACCAAAGAATTCTGATTGGACTAGCTTGATGTAAATCCATTGTTATCAAAATTTGAATTCTTTTCAAATCTTCATATATCTTCTGACTTTCTTCCTTCCGTTATCTTCCTTCTTAAGTATTAATTATTAGCACTGTCATTTGTATTTTCTCACAAAGATTATTTTGGTATCCCACAATATTGGGTTATTTCATGTTTTCTAAGTTTACAATTAATTTAATATTTACTAATTACATTTCTCTGTTTATATAACTCCTTATTTTAATATTTTGTTTTTAATAAAATTTACCATTTATCCTTGGTTAATTAGTCACCTTGGATTTGTTAATTACTTGACTATTTTCATATAATTAGTATTTGTTGGTGTTTGACCGTTAGGCCTGTTTCAAGTCTAAGTAGCCATTACTGATTTTTGATTATTTCATATACATTATATCTCATTTTGTCCTAGAGCATTATTTTGTTTTTATAATTATGTTTATTATCTATGGATGTGTTTTGGTTCAGTCTTTGTGTGATTTTATTGTGTTACAATTGTTTTATTCATTATTTCTTGCTAATTATTTACTAACGGTTTTCTCTTTTCTAACTCAAACATTTCTTCCTTTTCTTATTTATTTACTCTGCCAATGTCAACAATATGGCTCTATTAATTACTATTTTTTCATCATATAACATTTAGGTCTATGTTTGGGATAATTACCCAATCCATACCCTATTCATAAATAATTGTTTAGATAATTATTTAACACTTATTATCTAATATTTGTGTACAATTCATTAACTTTGATTTATTGCTTGGGTGATAAACAACCTCACCTCTACTGAACTTGTTTCATTACTCTTCCCTTCTAACATGGGTGTTTACTTATGGTTTTAAACTACTTATTTTATAAAAACTCTTTGCTTTCTTTTCCATGTCAACACTATCTTATTACTTTGTCATGTGATTCTCACCTTTAAATTCTACAATACATTTTTAAGTTCTACAATAATATTATTTTATAATCACTACAGTTAATATCACTCTTCAGTGTTCATTATTACTGAATCAATGGTTTATTTTTAAATATTATTCTCAATAACTTTCTTAAATGTTATTGTTCACTATCAAACCTTAAGTGTTTGTTACTTTTACTAAGTGTTTATCTTAGCCTTCCCTATTTTTACTATTTCTATCATTGACAATATTTTTATTTATTTATCACTTGCACTTTTAAATTATTTTGTGTTTATTATAATTTACTTAGTGTTTCTTTTCCTATCATTTCACTTTAGGGTAATTTCACTTTCACTAGGTTATCTTCCGTTTACTTCTCACTATTTCAATATCTTTCTCTTTCTCTACCCATATTATATATACTTATTAATATCATGTCTTTCTCTATTAACAACTTATATGTACTTCTAACTCTTTGGCTAGTGTATTTTTAGCTATCGTGTTTTATTAAATGACTAATTACAATTGTCCCATAATCAATACTAACATTCATTATTTATTTTGGTTCTTTACCGGTTTCATTTTCTTTATTATATCTGATTACATTATTTCTCCCTTCTCTATTCTCTATGCCTTGTTTGTGTTTTCTTGACGTGTTTCATTTTATTTTCTTCATCATTGGTTTGTTCCCTCTTGGTTCTCATTTTTCTTCTCCTTCACTTCTCCTCTTGTTTACTTTCTTTTGGTTCTTAGCTGGCCAATCTCTGGGGTTGGGTCAATGTCGTTTGTCTGTCAGTCAAGTCTGTGAGTTTCTTTAATAATCACTTTTAGTTTATAGCTCTTTCTCCTTCTTTCTTACTTACATATTATATTTTTATTCTCTTCATTATTTATTTATTAAAATATATTATTTTTTAGCATTTTTTATACATACTTTTAGTCATCAAATGTGATCTGAATTTGGCGATGTTATAATTTAGATAGGCCTACATATAGGTGCTGTGTTTCACCAGCATTGAACCATTTGTAAAACAATCGAAACAGGATTTATTTGGTTCGCTTGAACGTTTTTCATATGGAACTGGCCAAATAGTGTCTCCGTACCCTGTTCGGAATATATGTGCTGAACTTAGAACTCAAAACAAACCATCAACGCCACATAGCAAGGAATAGAGGGACGGGTTGAACTGTGTCGCGATTATTTTCGTGCCTCCCAGTAGTTATAGGTTAGATGAAAAAAATACTGTTTAGTAACTCCCCGAAAGCCTAAAGCAAAGTGAAAAAATAAACATTAGACTTCCAGGAAGCGTATAGTTGAAAAAAGCTGCATTATCGGTGTCACGATTTTTAGCGGTTTTTCGTGGTTAGGCGTTAAAGTTTTCAAAACCCTTTCTTAGTGAGCACCTAGAAGCCAAGAGGAACTTACGTGCCGAATTTCAAGTTTGTAGGCTTTATAGTTATGGAGATTTCGTGATGAGTGGGTGTATGAATAATCAGTGGTATTTCGCTTTTATATATTATATAGATTTAAATACAAAATATATTCTTCTTAAAATCAAATTTATTTATTATTCAGTAATAGTAAGAAAACCATGTAGAAGAAAAGTATATAAACAGAAGTCACAGTGTGCAGTTAAAAAACATAAAAAAACATAGTTACAGTAACTAAATACATATCACAATCAGTATTAGGTATGTAAACTACACTTACATTATCAGAGAAACTTAGGCCCTATACTAGACAATATCTACTCTCCATTAAGTATAAAACAAAACTCAATAAAACATAAACTATACTGTACAAAAAATGAGGATCAAAACTATTAAGGATATTGTTACGACATCACAGAACAATCTACGTGTTTGTCGAATATGCCAGAAGAATCTCGATGTAACGCGTGTGGCGTACGTGCTTGTCGACGCCTTTGCTAGAGGTTTCTCGAAGGCGCCAGCCGCGCGGACTGTGTCAAGGCCGCGGTTAATTACGTAGTTCACACGAGCGCTAAGACGCAATTAGGAACATTCTGGTCTGTGAGCGCAGGTATAAATACATGGCGGCAGCGGCCTTAAGTCAGTAGAGCAGCGATGTATTTTCAGTGCGGATCGAGAGTTATTATCGGGCGAGATTACTGTGTAAGTTCAAGTGGTTATTAGTGAAGTGTTGCGTTTTATAATCGGGCGGTATAATTGTAATACAATTGTGTTTAATATTAGTGACATTTCATTGCGTGTGAACAATTTTTATTTGATTTGTTGTAGTAGACTGTGTTGTTAATTACGAACTGTTTTACTGTAAAAATTAAAGCTGGTGATTAATGGCTTAATTGGTGTCTTGTACTTATTTTGTTTCCACTGTACCTACGACGATCAAGGTAACCGTCGTAACAGTGGTGTCAGAAATGGGATAGAACGGTTAACAGTGGAAACAGTGGACACTTTGTACAAGACGAGGTAATTCGTAACTAATCGGTAAACAATGGATGCCAGTCAGATGATGGAAGCTTCCCAAACGCTGCTGCGGCAGACACAGGAAAAATCAGAAAGACGACAATAAGAAGAATATTGTCAAGAAAGAGAAGAAGCAGAAATACGACAGGATGAGAAACGCAGACAGGAGGCGGAAGAAGCAGAAAGATGACAAAAAGAAGAACGAAGACAAGAAAGAGAAGAAGCAG
Organism: Magicicada septendecula; assembly: GCA_034769895.1. Taxonomy (NCBI): domain Eukaryota; kingdom Metazoa; phylum Arthropoda; class Insecta; order Hemiptera; family Cicadidae; genus Magicicada; species Magicicada septendecula. The sequence goes on from CM068372.1 coordinate 158,850,117, forward strand.
AAAAACGACAGGATGAAAAACGCAGGCAGGAAAGAGAAGAGCCAGAGGAACGACGACGACAAGAGGCAGAGGAACGGAAGCGTGAAACAGAAGACATCAAAGCATTAATACAGGAGCAGAAACAGATTCAAGAACATAGTACCGCAGAATTGGGTCTCCTACGAGGTGAGCTTAATAAACAAGTTAATAAAATATCTAAGGTACAAGAATCAATGACATTAAAAATAGCTGAAGTAGAAAAATCTGTCCCGAGTGTTGAAGAATCGATGTCTAATAAAATAGCTGAAGTAGAAAAATCAGTCACGAGTGTGGAAAAAGGTGTGTCAACAAAAATAGAAAACTCGATTACTAATATAAAAGAGCAGATTAAAAATGAAGTCGAGCAGTGCCTGAAGTTACAACCAAAACAAGTTTGTGAACAGATTGTACCAATGATAAAGACAGAAAAAGACGCAGAAAATAAGTTAATAGAGAAAGTCACTTTGCCTGCAGTAGGGACAGTTCATGTCAAAGCTCCAACCTTTGACGGAAGCAGTCGCTGGGCAACGTACCTCCGCCAATTTGAAACTGCTCCATGCGCAAATAATTGGACAGAAAAAGACAAGGCAGTCTCACTCGTTCTCGCATTAAAAGGACCCGCGGCAGAACTACTACAGAAATTCCCACCTGACAGCCAGAACATCTATGCCGAGTTGATAAAAGCTCTAGAATTATGGTATGGTGATAAACACTTGCGAGATATGTACTGCACCCAGTTGAGAGGAAGGCGACAGCATTCCGGGGAGAGCCTTCAAGAATTTGAAGCAAGTATCGACAGACTTATTAGACTCGCCTATCCTGAAGCGCCAGAAGATTTTCGAACGAGTTTTGCGATGCAGACATTTACTACTGGTGTCCGAGATAACGAACTACAGCAAGTGTTACGAATGGAAAGACACCAGAACAGTGCGGACGCCCTGGTACATGCTTTGGAATTTGAGGCCGCCAAATCAGCGTCTGGATGGACAAGTCATAAAGTGCGCGCGCTAAAAGATCGCGACGGCACAGACCACAGCACGGGAAGAAGAGCAAGGAACAGAGACTCGACGGTCGGCACCATAGAATAAAATAAGAAAGGATGGAAGACCGAAGTGTTATAGATGTGGGAAACCTGGACATCTACAACGAGATTGTCGGGTTAGAATTCAGCAGCAGGGAAACGAGCAATAGTCGGTACAACGGGGCGTGTGCTGACTAACTGGAGGAACAAAGCCCCTAGACAATACGCAATTTCTACACTTCAGAAAAACAGCGGAAGCTTGGTAGTTACCGGATTTGTTCAAGAAAGGCCAACCTCGATTACAGTTGATACAGGCGCAACAGTTTCTATTGTGTGCCCCGACGTGGTGAAAGCTCTCAAGCCTATCTGGAGCTCTTGCAGCTTGCGAACAGCTACTGGACGGCCTGTAAAACTGTATGGAAACGTGGAGATACACCTACGCCTCGGTCGACTTGAGTTTAATCATCAAGTACTTCAAGTACTTGTTGCAGACATTGTGGATGAAGCAATTCTTGGTGTGGAAGTTATGAACGCATACGGATTCATAGTCGACTTCAAAAACAATGTCTTGAGAATCGGAGGCGAAGAGGTAATGCTATCAACAATGACGACAGCAGAAAAATCGATGGACGTCATAAACCAAGTGGCCGTAACTGTTCCGCCAAACTCCGAAAAGATCATCATGGTTAGAACCTAGGTAGATACTAGGGGCAATCAGTGCTCTATATTCGAACCCCAGGTAGTCAGCACACCGGGCATACTAATTGCCAGAAGTTTAGTAAAACCTGACGAAACCGGAAATGTACCTATTAGAGTGGCGAATATTTTGGATCAAGCTATCACTTTACAAAGCAATACGCTCCTAGGCAAATTGACTCCTGTGGCCTGGGTAGCCGGAATAACTCAACGAAGATCCAGTGCTTCGGATAATTCCAAATTACCAGAGTAACTATAAGAATTATTGAACAGATCTTCTAACGACCTCTCAAGTGGTGAGGTAAAAGAACTCAAGACAGTTTTTACACGAATTCAAAGACTGTTTTGCAGTTCGGGGACAGTCACTGGGAAGAACCTCCCTTGTGCAACATCGCATCAATACCGGGGACACAACACCGATACGCCAACCTCCTCGAAGGGCTACATTATCTAAACAAGAGGAAATGTCTCGGCTAGTACAGGACATGTTGTCAGAGGTAGTAATCGAACCTTCGTCAAGTGCTTGGTCTTCTCCTGTAGTACTGGTAGCGAAGAAAGATGGTGGATTGCGTTTCTGCGTAGACTACCAGAGGTTAAATGACGTTACAAAGAAAGACTGCTATCCATTACCTCGCGTTGACGATACACTCGACACGTTGTCCGGAGCACAGTGGTTTTCCACATTGGACCTGAAGAGTGGATATTGGCAAGTGGGTCTTCATCAAGAAGACAAGGAAAAGACCGCTTTCTCGACCCCAAGTGGCTTATTCCAATTTAACATCATGCCATTTGGACTCTGTAATGCACTGGCAACATTTGAGAGATTGATGGACCTGGTACTCCGAGGCCTGACGTGGAAAACTTGCCTTGTTTACTTAGACGATGTCATAGTGATCGGGAAGACTTTCGAAGACCATTTGGAAAACCTTAAGGAAGTTCTAACCAGAATTCACGGTGCACAACTGAAGCTGAGCCCGAAGAAGTGTTCTCTATTCCAGAAGGAAGTACAGTATCTGGGCCATCTGGTTTCGGCATCGGGTGTTAGCATGGATCCTAATAAAGTAGACACCGTAAGAGACTGGCCAGTTCCAAAGAGTAAACACGAAGTTCGGAGTTTCCTGGGGTTATGCTCATATTACAGACATTTTGTGAAAGGCTTCGCTACTATTGCTAAACCACTACATGAGCTAACGGAAAATAAACGAAACTTCCAGTGGTCGAGAGAGTGTGACCAAGCATTTAGGACTTTGAAGATTGCATTATGTTCGCAGCCAATTCTCGCTTTTCCAGCTTCCGAAGGGAAGTACGAGGGCTGTCCAGAAAGTAACTTACGTTTTAGAATAAATAAATAAAAAAAACGAAAGAAAATTTTTTTATTTCCACAGTTTACACAGTTGAAAACTACATTCTTATACTATTTTTCCACATAGTCGCCATTCAAGTTAAACCACTTATCAGAATGGTGAAGAACGAGTAATAGCATATTACAGCAAGACGCTTTCTAAATCAGAGAGAAATTATTGTGTTACAAGGAGAGAGTTGTTGGCAATTGTCAGAGCTTTGGAGCACTTCCATAAATACCTCTATGGGAGAGAGTTTTCACTACGTACCGACCATGCCGTGATTGCATGGCTCTTGAGATTTAAAAATCCGGAAGGACAGTTGGCAAGGTGGCTCGAACGTCTGCAAGAGTACAACTTCAATGTACAACATCGGCGGGGGCGCCTGCATGGTAATGCAGATGGCTTATCACGAAGACCATGCCCGGAAGACTGCCGACATTGCTACAAAAAGGAAGAACAAAACTCAAGCGAACATGTTCAAGCCATCACGGTAGATTTCCTGAAAGACGGCTGGACAACACAAGACTGTCGACAAGAACAGATGACTGATGAAGACATTGGACCGATCTTGACAGCAAAAGAGGAAGGTCGCCGCCCGGATTGGCAAGATATCTGCCATGGTTCCGAAGTGCTGAAGGGCTACTGGGCACAATGGGAATCTCTCACCTTAGAAAACGGATTGCTGAAAAGGGCTTGGGAAAGTGCAGATGGACGAGACGTGGTCATGCAGTTGATAGTTCCCCGAAGTAAAGTGCAGTCTGTTTTGAAGGAGATGCATGATGGAACATCTGGAGGCCATCTTGGCGTTAACAAAACCCTTGACAAAATACGGAAGCGATTCTATTGGCTTCATCTTCACCACGACATAGAGGAATTGGTTCGGACGTGTGAAATATGTGCTGCGAGCAAGGGCCCACAAACCAGAAACAGGGGTAAAATGAGACAGTATAACATTGGACTGCCTTTCGAGAGAATTGCCATAGACATTGCTGGACCATTCCCAGTTACTGATGATGGAAACCGATACATCATGGTTGTAGGTGGTGACTACTTTACTAAGTGGGTGGAAGTAGTGATGTGGGCCGGGTAAATACCCAGTGGGTAGGGTATTTAAAAATGGGTATTTACCTAAAAAGGGTAAATTAACCAAAATCAGGGTATTTATCAATTAATGCATTAATTTTTAAATCTGGTACTTTTACTGCGCTTTTTGAATGATCTTTGTAGTTAGTTAGTTATCTTAGTAAATGATAATAATACAATTTCATGAAATTGTATTATCTGATTTAAGAAAATAGTAAGCCTAATTCCGTCTACCCAAATCAAATTTCAAATCAGAATTTTAGTTTAGTTTAGAGACAATTTTACTTGTTGATTTTAGATAATTCATTTCAATATAAAAAACATAATTACTTTATATACAGCTAATTGTTATAGGCCAGCTACAACATCATTTAATTCAATTCAAATAAATTGTATTTGAATAATATCACAACAGAACCAGAGGCTATATTTGTACTAAGATTGATTTAAGGATAAAGATTGATTTAGTTAAAGAGGGAAATTTTATTTTGCACTGCATTTCAGAGAACTGGCAACACTGTGAGACAGTTCTCCCCTCCACTCATATTTCAGCTTTTCTTTGTTTACAGAGTAATGCTGGTGGAGTGAATATAACATAACCTCTCTTTGTAAAATGTTTGTTCTATCATAAGGTGTGAGTGTGAGTAGTACCGGTATTCAGTTTTCGAAAATGGGGAAAAGGAAAGGACCTGCATGGGACTTTTTTAAAGAAAAAGGTTGTGGTGTGATATGTAAGTACTGTTGCAAAGAGTACAAACATGCTAATGTCAATAAAATGAGTAACCATATAAAAAAGTGTTTCAAGACTCCTGCAGATTTGAAAAAAGTGTTAAATTCAAACATTTGTGCTACTGCTGTTTTCAAATCTTTTTCAACATCAACTCCACAAAAAATGAGTGTCCTGGAACCCTTGGAAATTGACACATCTTTTGAAACAGAACCAGAACCCAAGCCAAGTGCAAGTAGTAATGAGCATAATAGGCTTGCAAGCAGAAATTCAAACCTATCATCTTCATCCTCATCAGAAGTTTGGGGATTACAGCAATGTGGACAATCAAAAACTTTGTTGCAGTCTTCAACCTCTCAGTCTTCACAACAATCACAACTATTGTCATTTGTGGACCACATGGATACTCAAGAAAATGTAAGTACATAGTCTGCTTATTATTCAAATTATCTCAAAGATTATGTGGATTCAAATCCGTTATCTGCCAACCAAAGGTTACGTTAGGTCAAAACCGTCAGGTTCTGTGATAGAAAAAAGTTTAAGTTTGGTTTAAGATAATGCAATTCAACCGAACGTATGTACTGCATTGGTCTATATTTAAATAATCTTTTAAGCTAGGTATACGGTATACAACGTATACTTCGTCGAGTCTTCGTTAATAGGCCTATATTAACCCTTAATTGCCCGGGTAGGCGTACAGAGTACGCCAGCCACGCAAGTTTTGCTATAAATGAAAACCTACTGTAACGGTACATATAACACTACATCCACCAACGTACCGAAAATTAATTTGAAAGCCACTACTGTTAAGAATACATAAAAGGTCAAGAATACCACCATGGATACAGAAGGAGAATGTACCATATGTTAAAATAAGTGAAGTATCATAAAAAAGAAATTACTAGTAAATATACCAATAAAGAAGAAAAGAAGACTAAAGACGAGATGACTGACATACCTTACCCAATAGATCAGTGAGAAGAACAAGGAAACAAAAGAAGAAAGAAGAATCAGTGAGAAGAACAAGGAAACAAAAGAAGAGAAATGAATCAGTGAGAAGAACACCATGGAAACAAAAGAAGAAAGAAGAATCAGTGGATAACGACCTCAAGAAAGAAGAAAGAAGAAACAATACGAAGGAGACAAGTGAAAACCACATCATGTATAAAAAAATAAGAGTGAGAAAGAGATCAGTGAAGAAAGGAAGAAAGAAGATATCCAGACCAGACACAAGGAAAAAGGGAAAGAAATTGAAGTATAACAAACTAACATAAACCTATAAAGGAATAATTGTACTAAGAAGAAAGAAGAAATGTTAATTAATTACATGATATAAATCCCTAAGCTGTATGGTAAAGTCAACACTGACCACAACTCATTTGATAAATACATTCCTTTGTGAAGTTAAATGCAGTTTAAATATGTAAAATACAAAATACAATTTTATTTTCACCTACCTGCAAAGGTTCTTTCTGGGTCCAGAAATCCGATCGCACGAACATCAGACGCAAACATGTGTTTCATAGGTTAGTGAAATGACTTACTCTACACATTTTATGAAGAGAAATTATGATTTTTAATTATCAAATATTCAACGTTAAAGGTTAAAATTTTCCAATAAATTTTCTCACATGGTTTTCCCAATTCTGTTATGGTTCATACATCTTACAATAGTATACTTAAATTATGTTACTTACATCTATGTATATAGCCCAGCCTGCATCACACACTCTCATATTATTAACAAACCTTTAACACATTGAATCTAATAATATAAAAATACCCCTCCCCAGCCGGAAAGCGGTTTTAGTTCGCACTGTTCGTTTTACTCATTTTTGACTTGGTGATGAGTTCCGGATTTCACGGTTGTTGATAATTGATAACTATTGGTTTCACTGCCGCATAATAGTTCACAAAATAGAGTTTTGAGACTGAAACTTGTAAAATCTGAAGAGCCCTTTTAGGGCGGTGTCTGGCCAGACACGATCAGTGACGAACTGGTAAAAAAGTCTCTTGCAAGCGGGCGGAAATTGATGTCCACCGCCAACGAATTTCGTCGTCGCTCATAGTTGAGTTGTTGCAGTTGAGCGATTATGTGCATGATACATAGTGGGTTTTTCTGTAGTATGCGCCGACGATATTTAGGCGCTTCCGGTTTGATGTCACTAAGGAGGCGGACCTTAATTTGCATATCCTCCAGCTCGGATTGTAGGTCTCACAAAAACTTCGTTTCTGCGCCATTTTCGATAGCGTCGGTTGATCTGCTTCGCGTCCCCGCCCGCGCGTATACCTGTGTCATGTGTACAGCCGCATGACCACATTCAACAAAGTTCTTGGAAATCTGAGGTGGCTACATACCTTGACTGATTTCGCAACGTAATATTGCGTTGCTGCTTTGTTACAAACTGTTCTATTCACCACGTGTTTGGTCACCGTTGAGAAATAAAACTTTCACAATACATTTATAAATCCCTGAAATGAAATAAATTAAAATACCCCATAAATTCGGACCGTTACAATACCCCCTCAATGAGAAGTCTTCTGTCCAAAACAGAAGAAATCTCATTGATAAAACCCCTAAGAGGACCGGTGAGGAACTGGTGCCAACAACCCCCTTTTGTTCTTACACTTCATGGGTACACGACCCCCTGGCTCGGCGACCATGGACGCATCTGAACGAGATCACTGGACTTCTCTGCAAGAGATCCCAACACCGAAAAATCGAACAGACACGCTCCACAGCGCACCTCGCCTTCTATCATGCTACCCCAAAAGTCCTCAATCCCTGGCTCAGATTATGCCAGATCCTCAACCGATATGTTTCCCCTTATATGCAAGCTGGGCTGCCTTTAGCAGATACTGGGCTCACACACACTCACATTACATATTATAAATTGAAAAATTCTTTAAAATTTTTAAAATTTTGTTTAAATTACAACTCACTGGTTGTTTCCATTTAAAATCAAATCACAAATTTTGTATATATTTTAAATTATTCTCTTCATTGGTTTTTTCTGTTATTTAAAATAAATCGATTTAAACATTTCTTACAATTAAGAACATCCTTAACCTAACATGTGATTACACCTAGAGTCTAACCATACAATTCAATAAAATAAATCAATAATAATAAACATGGGTAGTACACAAACAATCAAATAATCAAAAATTAAAATTATCCATTATCTGGCAGGCGCAAAATCCCTTTTTTTTTTCAAAAAAAAATTTTCCAAAAAATTTTAAAATTCAAAAAAAATTTAAATTTCTTAAAATATATTTTTTTCATATTGAAATCACTTAAAATTTGTTTAAATTGATCGAAAAACAAAAATTGAATTAACTTCCTTACTATTACCTTATATGACCTCACTATCAGCTAATCAAAACTAGGTCAAGTCCACAACCTTGATCTTCTATACGTAACCATACGTTATGTACCAATTACATCTATGAACACATTAAACATCGGTAAAATTCTGTCTTGACACACAAAATATAATAACATAAAACCTTTAAAACAACAAAATATTATTATAAATGATAATTAATTCGACATTCAAATTATTTAAAATAAACGCTTTCTGACTTTATATTTCCAAATTCTATCAAAATTTTGTCACTGGTTTCAATTAAAAAATTTTATATATTCAACTATAACTTTCTTCGTTTAACACTCTCATTCTACATTACTTTGGGTGATTTACATACTTATAACGATTTAATTTACCACTTTGTAGTCCTACATTTATAATCTCTACCCCTCTGACTCTAATACTTATCAACTTTAACTAGCATGACACCCATCTCTATCAAAATATCTATCAAAACACTCTCTAACCTCAACTTACCATGAAACTCAATTCGCCACCTTCTCTCAATATATAAAAAAATACTCTCTAACCCTTTGTACTTAGGATCCGTGTTCCCCCCCCCCAAAAGCTCATTTCCCATTATGTTGGTTCCTGGATTTTACCCAAGGCAACCCCTTCCCCCTAAATCGGTCCCATCCCGTCCCAACCATTTTGTTGTGAACTCCCACATTACACTACCCCCTATTACAAAATTACCATCCCCAATAATCTCAATCTAATTACCTCACTTCAACTACAACAAAAGAACATCATCAATTATAAACCTCAATATATCACTCAATACTCTACATATATTCCCCATATCTACTGTGTCAACATCAATACTTCTCAAATTCTATAACATTAACTCACAACATCATTTTTCTCTCTACTACCACTTTAACTTTGACTTGGACTGATCGACATGTCCCACAAAATGTTCATCACCCAAAAGCTATCTTTTATTATTTCTGAAAATTTATTTAAAATCTCACTACACTAAATTACTTTTCTCATTATTTTAAATAGCATCTGGAATACATTGAAACATTACCTTAAACATTAATTACCTGGAACATTTACAACCAATATAACAATGACATTTTATTGCTGATCAGCTGACATTCTTAACAAAGTGAAGACACATCTCAAAATTTAGCCAATCACATGAAATATACATATTTATCAATCCTTACTTCTAACCTCCTTGTTTCCCCTTTTTCTGATTCTGATAATTTATGTTAACTGGCTGCTAGTCGGTTTAGTTATTTGCTTGGTTTAAAAAATACACAAATTATATAAAACATATACTTTCTATCAACTCTTATATCTAACATACTACAATACAATATTACATTTAAAACATAGAATGAACACCTTATACTGAATGTATGAGCATATAATTATTTGAGCGGAATATAAACGTTTTTATTAGATCAAAATTGGAGTTAGCAAATTTTATGTTATTTTCAACTTCGTGGCTCCTCTGAGACACCTCCCATCCACACACTCTATTGCAATTTATGTTAGACTGTATCGCCTATTTGCTTCCACAAAGACTGCATATTTGGAGGGATTGGATACCTCCGTGTCTTTGCTTCGGCAGTTATATTTTAACGAACTGGATATCATCATATCCTTTGTAAATATTTACTCGCCCTTAAAACGGGTCTACCACCTGGCTATGCTGTCCCCATGCGGACAGAGTGGCAGCCGCTGTTCCCTAGTTTGGTGATTCCCCTTAATTCCCCCCTGTCAATTTCAAAATTCACCTTGACAATGATAACAGCTATGGCCAGTTAAGGCAGAACGTGACGCAATGAGCCCCAACCATAGCTGTTAAAGCTAAACCAATTCCACGGTCAGGGTTCGGTGAGGCCGTGACCGCCCGAAAAGTTGGGGAATCACAAGTAAAATCTCTTTTGTAACATTAAACTTAACAATTTATATTAAATGACATTATTAGTCTGGGTGTTGTTTTAACCCCCTATTTCCCTAGCTTAACCTTCATTAACATAAAATAATAAGTACAAAATTAAAACCTCCTACCATTGAATTTTCTTAAAATTTTCAAATTTATTATTAATAATTATTATATATCATCTTTCAGTTATTATTAAATTTTTTAATTGTCATTTTTATTTAACGCAATTATTTCAAATCATCTCATTATTGAATTAAATCTTTTCATCTGAGTTACACCTGTAAACATTTTTATTATACTTGATTCGTACTATAAAATTTTTATACTTACAGTCCATTTAAATTGACATACACAAAATATATACACCATAACCTCTGAAACATTTAACACAAATGTTAGTTTAAATCAAACAATTTATCATTTGATTACCACAATTCACCTCGTAAAATAATTTAGATTCATTAGAAAATTTAATTATTTAATTATACAACATTTAAATAAATCAGAATATTTAAAACATCTCAATGGTTTTAATTAAATTAATTACTGAAAATACCACTTCCATTGCCATCACAACAATTACAATTAGCCAATTACTGTCTTTCAAAATTAATTCTGTTTATTTATTTAAATAGCCAAAATATTAATATTATTATTACAACCCTCTACACACACTTGTTAGCTTAACATTCTACAATGCACACAAATAAATTTACTACAATTATTTACAAACTTTTGTCATTAACTGTTCCATTTTTTCACACTTCATTGTCCAAATCTGCCAGGTCAAAACCATAAAACACAATATTTATAACTGTCCTTTATCGTTTTATAGCCTACCCTCCATCGTCATAGATTAATCTTGGTTTTATATAACACTTTTCCATTTTATTAACGCACAAATTACTAGCTTGTGTGTTGTAACCATAAAAACCAAATTCATTCATTTTACCAACATAATCATGCAACAAGTCAACGTTAAGTACATCTGTTAAGTCTCCATCAGTAATTATATTCATTATCGGGTTATTTACTTTTGTATTATCAATCACATCATTCTTATTTAAATTTACTTCTACCCTTTCTTTCCATTCATCATAATTTCTATTCAAATTATACACTTCTGTTTCTCTCTCAACCCACAATTCTCTATTTAAATCTCTCTCATCACAATACCATATCACACTCTCAAAAATACTCCAGACAGGGGGTACAAAATTACACAACAAAAATAAACACTTCAAATCTTCTACTACCACGGGACTCTTGCCCTTCTTAAACAATACTTGTGAACACATTAAATCATCATCATAAATAATAAGGGGAAAATTTACCCTCTGCCCCCATTCTACCACTATACTATCTTTCCTCTCTCTCTCTAACTCATAAACACTCATTAATATTTCATTATCATATTCTAAAATTTCATCTGTACTCTCCTCATTTATTTTCAATATATCAATCTCAGATACTACATTTTAAATTACATTACTATTCTCAATATTACATTCATTATTTTCGACATTATCATTATCATTTGTTAACTCTTTGTCATTATAATTTTCATTCGTATTGTCTTTATTTGGATTTATTACAACTACTCCCATTCGCTCACTACTCTGCTCTAATTTACTCAAACTAGTTCTTATTAGTTCATTATTATTTTCAAAACACTTATGCATTTCTTGGATCTCATTTTTTAATTCATCAAAACTATTCTTTTGAGCATCGAATTTCTCATTAAAATCCCTACTTTGTCAATCTAACTTTATGTCATTACTGTCAAAACGGCTATCAAATTTACTATTCATTTTTTCTAATTGGTTAAGTATAATACTCATCATATCGTTATCAAATTGGCTATTACATTTCTTTGAGGTTGGAGTTGATAGCGTGTCCGAGTCGTCTATAGCTGATTCAGTTAGGCTGAATTCTTTTGATCGATTTACTGGGGTTGAATGAACCTCTGGTTCCCCCACACCAGCCGACTCGCTCGTTTCAACTACAATCTCGTTATTATCTGCCATTTTTTATAATTGATATTTAAAATATTTTAATTAATCTAATTTTTTGTAATGTACTTTCTATCTCATATTAACTTTGCGTAAATGACGCATTTTTATTTTACTACGCTAACCCTAAAACACACATTTGCCTCTTTGTAGGTGCGGATTTTACATTAACAAAATTTTTTAATTTATAAAATCGTCCCTTTCGGCAGCGCCACTTGTGAAGTTAAATACAGTTTAAATATATAAATTACAATTTTATTTTCACCTACCTGCAAAGGTTCTTTCTGGGTCCAGAAATCCGATCGCACGAACATCAGACGCAAACATGTGTTTCATAGGTTAGTGAAATGACTTACTCTACACATTTTATGAAGAGAAATTATGATTTTTAATTATCAAATATTGCAACGTTAAAGGTTAAAATTTTCCAATAAATTTTCTCACATGGTTTTCCCAATTCTGTTATGGTTCATACATCTTACAATAGTATACTTAAATTATGTTACTTACATCTATGTAGATAGCCCAGCCTGCATCACACACTCTCATATTATTAACAAACCTTTAACACATTGAATCTAATAATATAAAAATACCCCTCCCCAGCCGGAAAGCGGTTTTAGTTCGCACTGTTCGTTTTACTCATTTTTGACTTGGTGATGAGTTCCGGATTTCACGGTTGTTGATAATTGATAACTATTGGTTTCACTGCCGCATAATAGTTCACAAAATAGAGTTTTGAGACTGAAACTTGTAAAATCTGAAGAGCCCTTTTAGGGCGGTGTCTGGCCAGACACGATCAGTGACGAACTGGTAAAAAAGTCTCTTGCAAGCGGGCGGAAATTGATGTCCACCGCCAACGAATTTCGTCGTCGCTCATAGTTGAGTTGTTGCAGTTGAGCGATCATGTGCATGATACATAGTGGGTTTTTCTGTAGTATGCGCCGACGATATTTAGGCGCTTCCGGTTTGATGTCACTAAGGAGGCGGACCTTAATTTGCATATCCTCCAGCTCGGATTGTAGGTCTCACAAAAACTTCGTTTCTGCGCCATTTTCGATAGCGTCGGTTGATCTGCTTCGCGTCCCCGCCCGCGCGTATACCTGTGTCATGCGTACAGGCGCATGACCACATTCAACAAAGTTCTTGGAAATCTGAGGTGGCTACATACCTTGACTGATTTCGCAACGTAATATTGTGTTGCTGCTTTGTTACAAACTGTTCTATTCACCACGTGTTTGGTCACCGTTGAGAAATAAAACTTTCACAATACATTTATAAATCCCTGAAATGAAATAAATTAAAATACCCCATAAATTCGGACCGTTACACCTTGTCCGTGTAAAATAAACTGTAATCAATAAGGAATAAGTATTGTAAATAAAGAGTCACCAAGAAACTGAATAAGAATAGGATAAGTTTATTTTAGCTAAATGATGTGTAGATATAAAAAAGAAGACTAGGTCCCAAAATATAAATGACCAATTGTACAGTGGGATTGATGTTAGAAAAACCCCACTAATTAACGATAATTAAGACAATAAAAGAGTAAACTAAAGGTACAATAATAATAACCAATAACCAATGTACAAACATTGAATGAAAGCCAATCAACCAGATTAATGCAGAAATACACAGCCAGCAGCAACACATTACTGCTTACCAAATATGCAACATAACCTAATCTGGGCAACCAGTTTTCAATAAAACTTAAGAAAAACAAAGCCAAAATAATAAAAACCAGAATGTATTGAGCTAGGAAGTAACTAGATAATATAAGGAACGGTTTGTACACAATAGATGATATAATAACTAAATATAAATGCTATATTAATGTAATCCAATATAACTATAGGCTTGTAATAACAAAGATGCATGATGCAACCAAATTATGTTATAAACTTATTATACAAAGGTAGTAACTCAACTAACAACTTGAAGTAGGACAGAATACTGTTCAGATGAATAAATTCAACCAAGATAACTATATAAATAATCAAAATAACAATAATAACAACAAAACTATAGTAACAACTAGCTGCAAGCAATGTTGATAGCTACTAAACCAAGGTGATAACAAATACAAATGCAGAATAAACTGCAGCCCATTGATAACAATATCATTGAGACCATTATCATTATCATTTGAATAACAATAAGTATAATATGTATAGAGTACCAAGCATACAGTAAGGTAACTCCATGAAGTATGACAAGCCTACTTAACAAACTATAATTAAGGCACTAAACTAATAATGTAGGGAAAAAGAACACTGTCAATAGTGACTAAACCCATTAATGTGTAATTAGGCCATGTTAGAAATTAGTTAAATGTTAGTATTATTAAAATATAAGAAAAACAAATATGTATAGTCATAGACCTAGGTTTGAATCTATGAAAACGGACATAGTATTAATATTAAGGCATAGTTTTAAGGGAAAATTGTACAGTAAGTTAAGAATACGTTATTACCATCAAATATGGAATAAAAACAATGTATTAATAATAATTAATAGCTTAATGGACACTAAGTATTGTAACATAAAACTTGTTTTGTAGCAACGTTAAGATTTAATTATGATGAATTGATAGAATTTGTGTGGGTGTTCACTTTTAAGTTTTTTTTAGTTTAAAAGAGTATTTAACACTTCACTGCCAACCTCCCCACTTACCATATGTGGATGTTTTCGATGTTCTTGTTGGTGACTTCTTCTGCTGCAAAAACACTTGATACACATATATGGATATTCTGTTTGAATATCATAAATAATGCACATGCACAATAAAGTAAATTAATAGTTTTACTGCAATTTGAATGATATTGACCATTCAAATCCTACCGCCACCTTATGATAGAACTGTTCATAAAAAATTAAACTATTTAAAAAAAAAATTAAAAAAAACTCTGTTCCACTGGTAGATAAATTGGGGTTTATTAACAATTGTAAAATGCCATGAACTCTTTTAAATAAACAATCAATAATATCTTTACAAAACAATAATTACTTTAAACAATTCTTGAGCTCTTTGTACCTCAAGGCTGGTAACACTGATGTCTGGTACAATGGTTTTGGTTAACGAGGTTATGTCCTCTTTATTCAGTTATATTACCAAATTCGTGTGTTCTTGGAAGATACATGATACCAGATTACAAGATGTTATCTTATATAGCAATATTTAATAATGGATTACTATAAAAACAAACAAAGATTTAAAATTATACAAGTCGGTACCATAAACCGATATATATCGTACTATCGTACGGTTAGCAAAACGCATACAGCAGTTGTGATGAAAACACGTGCTCTGTGCTGCACTGTTAAAAACATTATTATTATTTATTCGTTGATTACTAAAATTATGTACTGGCAAGAGAAAAAATCTAGAATAAAAAAAACTCTTGTTATAGCTTTCATTGGATTAAAATTATTTGAGAACAGAATCATTACTTGGTGACAAAGTTATAATTGTTATTTATAGGTTAGTTACTTAACAAACGTAAGTAATTATTTTGAATAAGTATATTACTTATTAAATTCTTAATACTATGAACACATACATTTTATTCATGTGTCATCTGATGTATAATTATCAGTCGTTTAGAATATTTTTGCAATAAACTAGTTATTCGTTAATTCAAACAAATTTAGTCAAATGAGCAACTATTTATTATACATGGTTGGTCGATATTTAAATTAATACCGATCTTCTCAATTACGATAAAATCGTAAAATATTCATTTTTTTTAAATTAATAATTGCGCTATGATTCATTTATTCAGTTCTGATAATTTTTCATCATGGGTTAAGCACTTCAGTACTTTTGACTAGTGCAGTCCCAAAACAATATCTGTCGTTTACTAACAAAAGTTATTATTTTAACTCAATTCGTTAAAATAATTAAAATAGAGTACTCCCTGATTAAAAAAAAATACACAAAACACGACCTTTATTATACACTGGTCGAGTTGTTTTCACTGATCACTTAAAGCATTGGACACTCGTTAGTATTCTGTCGTGTATAGGTTAGTGTATGTAGGCTAACTCATGTTGGTGACGCGCACATTTTGAAATAATTTTGACGACTTCCTTCGTGAACCTTGCCTGTTGAGTGATACGGAACGAATGCTCTCTTCACCAAAGCGTCTCCTTCTCGTCTGGTTATTTTAAGCCATTTGATTGGTTCAAAGGGTCAAACTCTCAACCCCAAAACACTTTGGTTAAATAAAACTTTTAATTTTTTACAATTTATCGCGTGGGTTCGAGGCTACAGGTGACGTATGCACCGATATACAAAATGACTGAAAAGTTTATAAGTGTCATAACTTTTTTATTAATTATCGTATCGTCGAATGGTTAGTGGCATTAAATTGCGGACACTTGTGGCTTTAATTTAAGTCTAAACAAGGATTAAATCCGTTCATTATTAACTTACTTAGCCGTTTCACAAACTCATATGGTGATTCTTAATATAAATAAGTTTGTTTCACCATATTTTGTTCCAATTACACTATAACACTCATTATTAAACGTCTCGAGTCCATTTCTCTTTCGTTTTAGTACATAAAATAGTTGTAATTACCATTTAAATAATATTTGGTAATGGCGTCCTTAGCGACCATATTCGATTGTTTATAATTACATGTAACGCTATTATTTCTTACCTAATTACATTGGTTTGACATTCTAATAATAATATATACATTTATTCACATTTGTTCACATTTTATTTTATGAAAAATGTCATTTTTCATATACTTATAGTATTATCAAAAATACCTTCTGTTCTCATTTCTTTAATTTGTCACTTTTCAATTATTTTACCACATAAGGTATATAATGTTATACATTAAAATAGTGTACAATTGTAGTACCTTGTTTGTTTAATGTATTTATCAGTCTTTCGTTATCTGAAAGCTTTCCAATTCTTAGTATAATGTTTGTTTACATCTGGTTTTACAATGATAGTTAGTTAGTTTCTAATATTTCAATTATAAAACTACTACTATTACATTTGTGATGTGTTCTCATAGCAGTATCAGATATTTCTCTAACTACTGATAACAACTTTAGTAATCTTAATAAGTTTTGATAGTGCATTTTGATTAACTATCTTGTCACATTGGTTTTCTGTTCTTTTGGCTTTATGATATCATATTCAATCTGATTCATTTGCTGTGTATTTCAGTACATATGTTATTTATTAGTTTGCATTACTATTCATAATTAGTCTTTGGTTGAAACAATTGTTGATAGTTGCTTGGTTTAATTAATATACATGATCTTATGTTATAGGTGCACTTTCTATGAGGTTATGTGTCAGTTATCTGGTAACATGTGCAACATACTCTTATGCAGTATTTGACTCTACTATTATCGTTTCATTATGGTATCTACTACAATGGTTTAATTATTAAGTAATACACATGTTTACACTATTTTTTTGAAACAATAACACAAGTATTCTTAATCTAATAGTATTACATTTCTTGTTGTGTAGCACCTAGTTTTTGGTACATTGATCGTTTGATACCTAACAAACTAGCTTATTTGTTACTATTTGTTCTGGATTTTATTTATATTTTATTCTGTCTTGCCGTGGCATTCAGTTACATTTCATTTTAAGGTTTACAAAGCTTTTATTATCAGTTCCTATGAACAATTATTTTACTGTTCTATCTCACATTTCTCTTGGTGGTCTTATGATTATCTATTTTGGGTTACAATCTTGATTAAACTGGTCACACTAATTGTCTGTGCATTTTAACTAGTTAATCTTGGATTCTTCCACTTATAATGGTAACTCATTTTCCTCTGTTATAAACATTCTCACTTGTATTTTCTGTGGTGTTTATTTGGGGTAAAATTGGTTAACTTGTTACAGGTTGTCACACTTATATTAAGTTTTCACTGTTATTGTTTGTGATTACTCAATTATGCTAAACACTGGTTTCTTTATAGTTGATCTTCGAATAATCATTACACTTCTTCCGGTCATTAGTATAGTTCCTTGTATACCTGGTGAATGGTGATTTCTTGTATTGTCCATACATTATCTTCATTCTTCATGTTATGTTTCCTTTGTTCTTCTTCTTCCTTTCTTCTTCTGGTTAATTGTTGTTCCCCATCGGTGTTCTCCTGGGTTGTACATTACTTGTGATAATCAATGTTCCCGTATTCTTGTCATATTCTTCAATATTTCTATTCATGGTTGTCATTGTTACATAGTATTTTATACTAATAAATAAATTTGTTTGTTTTATCGTCATTGTGGTTGTTCTTGAGTTGTCTCTTCTTCATTTTAATGATTATTTTTGTTGTTTCCTCTCACTGTTTGGACTCTGTTGACTCCTCTTCATTTTAATGATTTTTGTTGTTGTTTCCCCTCACTGTTTGGACCTATTGGGCCTGGTTTCTAACATTTTATATTGGCTCGTTGTCATTTTCTCTCTCTTTTGTACTTGATGATGCTATATTACTCTTCCTTCTTCTTTGTTGGATTTTTTCAATAATATATCTTTGTAGATACACACTTTGTCTACATTCTCCTGTTCCTTATTTTATGTACTTTGAAATATTTTCATGATCTCCCGTCACTTGACATAATAATTAGTTATTTTATGTAACTGCCAGTTTGGTACGTTACAGTATATATACCAAGTGCGATTTCAGCAACCCCGAATCCGAAATATATGATGAGGGGATTCAAAATAATCGTCATAAAAAATTAGAAACAATGAGGGTAATTAAAATGACATCAGTGCAATTATAAGTAAGAGATTGGACTTATAAAAATAATTGTATAATGCTGAACCCTTCCGCGTGGGTATGTCAACCAAACATTCTTAATCTTGACCCCAAAAAGTGACGCGGTTGTAAGCGTCTGTTTTGACGAAGCCCGCTGAAAATTGATGAATTAAAATATATTAACCAATCAGATCCTATAAAAAATATGAAGTGCATCATTCCGACAGAGGAAGCGAAAACAGTCTATTACCAACAACGAAGCGAACTACATGCACGTCGGCTCCAGAAAAACGTGCGTTTGACAGCGACCAGATGTAAACATTCGTTAACCTCAAACCGGGAGTGGAGGTTATGTCTACTGAAGAAATAGTGTAGTATATTTTTAAGTGAAAATAATTCGGAGTACATGCGCATAAGAGTGAGTGCAGTGCAGTGATAAAAAATTTAATTAATTAATTAAAAAATTTTAATTAATTAAAAAGTTTAAGAAAAAAGTGTAAACACTACGAACGACCAGTTACGCAAGTATCAAATACCCACAACTATTATATTATGATTGTATAGTAATAGATATAACAGAACGCTAATAGCGACTTGAATTAACATCCGTTAATCAATTAAATACCCAATTCCTAAAGGAAGGGAACTCTGTAATACAGATAAACAATGTCAAAATTGAACGCCATAATTAACGACAATTTTAGCTATTTGTATAATTCGAATGTTTAGTATAAGTAAAGACATTGTATAATCAATGAAGGGAGTATGTGCCCTAACCATTAGTTAGATAAGAGTGTTCAATATTTTGTTTCTATAATTAAGTAAGAGTTACACCAGAGGGTGGCATAAATATATTCAATGAATTACAAATACCTGAAATAGGTACATCCAGTTTTGGAGATGATTATAATCCATGACACTGAATTCTAATGATTATTATCACTTATTAACAAATAATTAATAACTTATAACCAAACAAGGTTGCACTAAACTATCTTAATGTCAATGTTTAACCATGAACAGTTGTTCATATTTTACATTCTTTCAAATTAATAATCCATGAATTTATATTTTATCTACTTGTTGTAACCGTAGCTAATTTTATTAAACATGTGTATTTTGCAGACTCAAAGAACCTACTACAATTATTAATAACATTACAAGTTAAATAACACATTCTAACCTATTTGTTTATCAACACAATTATACGACTAGCCAAATGCAGTCATACCAACTTGAGATTTTTAAATGTTTTAGAGTCCATGTTCGAATTTAACTGTTAACCAAAAGGAAAGTAAATTATATTATTGTACTAAATTTTATTGTTCTAGAATTGAATAAATCATTATTGTCATTTGAACCTTTGAAAGAGTTGGCTTTTATTGTAATCAGTAAATACAGCTTAGTGAGAAAAATGAGACGGTTGGTACCAGACTTCCAGAGCGAATCATTCAAATGGAATGATTTTTTCCAACCACACCGACCTATATATATTGTAACGTTACCAAATATGGTAGTTACATAAAATAAGCTAATATAACGTCAAGTAAGAGAAAAGCATGGAAGTATGTCTAGATAAATAGACCTAAGTGTATAAAAGTGTGTATCTACAAATATATTAATATAAAAATCCAACGATGAGGAAGATATTAACATAGCAACATCAAATACAAAATGAAGAAAGAAAATGACCATGAGCCAAAACAAAATATCAGTAACCAGACCCAATAAGATCCAACAGTGAGGGGAACCAACAAATTAAGGACCAATAAACTCCAACAGCGAGGGAAACAAATGAAAACAGTGATTACAATGAGAATATTGAAGAAGAAGAAAGAAGAAGGACAAGGAAGTGTACCATGAAGAAAGAAGAAAATGGATAGACAATGCAAGGACTCAACAATAAACCAAGTGTACTAGAAACTATATAAGTAACCAAAGGAATGGTGATTATCAAATATGAAAAGAAAAACAGTGTTTAACATTTAAGGAACCACAAACAATTACAGTGAGTACTTAAATATAGATGTGAAACCTGTGAATAGTTAACTAATTTCAACTGAATAAACACACAAACAATCCCAGTGATAAAGTTTATAGTGTAAGAAAATATGTTAATTTCATAGTGAAACAGCAAGAATTAAAATAGTCAAATAAACACAGACAATTAGTGTGACTAATTTAATCAAGACTGTGATCAATATAGATAATCAAAAGACCATCAGTATAGAATAAAATCGAACAATTATATTATTGTTCATAGAGAACTGACAATAAATAAAAAACCTTTGTTATGTATCAAACAAAGTGACAAGAATTAAATTCAACCAATGACCAGAGAGATATTGTAATTAATACAAAAAGATTTGTGTTATTGTTTAAGAAGGAGTTGTGTAAACATGTGTAACAAAACAATTAAAATATTATAGTAAGATACCATACTGAAGCCATGTTAGTAGGAGCATAATACTGCATTAAAACATGTGGTACATTGTTACATAACCCCATAGGGAAGACACCTATGAAACAGAAAATCATACATGTTAATGTAAATAAATGACCATCAACTATAATATCAATCAAGAATTTGTTATAAATAATAATAAATCCTAATAAACAGTGTATTATATTGCAGCACAATGCAAATAAAACAAATCAAATATGATGGCACAGAGATAGAAGAAATGGAACACGTATGCCAATTTAGTTAGATAAAATACAATATCAAAACAAATACCAATGTTAATAAAAGTATTACCAGTAGTTAGATAAACATCTGGTACTACTTTGAGAACAGATTCTGAACATAATAATAACAGTATTGTAACCAAAATATTGTAAACTAACTAATATGTACATATAACCAGAAGTAAGCTGAACCATTGTATAACCAACTAGTTAAGAAAAATACTGTATTAAAGATTGAACACAGATTGTTAAGAGTGTTACCAGTAGTAAGAGGGAAACCCAATGCTACTTTGAGAACAGACTATGACCATGAAAACAGTCATTTTATATACAAATAATTAAAAACCAAATGACAATAATGAAGGAACCGAGATGTAAACAAACCATGAGGAGCAAGTTACTTATGAAAAATGTAACATATAAACTTGTTTAAAAGTAAATGAAAACATTATAAAGAGTCAGAATAATGTCTAATACTACTTTGGAAACCCAAACCAAGTGTAACAATAACAATTTAATTATTGTTTTAATAAAAATAAATGACTACCATGATATGACACAATGTAAACAGACCCATTACTGAAAAATTGAAGGGTTCTGAGCTAATTAAAAGCTAACCATTATATGGAGTGAATTGGGTACAATGAGTGTACACTAATTACAATTAGTACATGATATAATTTAGATAGAAAAAACCAGAAATAAGGTAACAATTGTATAAGAGAGATAGGAGGGGACTAAAACAATGTAAATAGTAGATTAAATACAGTCATGTACAAATATTCTAATGTAAAATTATGTAAATAGATGTTTCTAGTATTATTAGATTGCAATATTACTAGTATTAAATAAGGAAAATTAGTTTTAAATACATTTATGAAAAATCAAATATGGACGCCTAAAGACGCCATAATGAGATATTGTTTAGGGAACAATTATTCCTAAGTTTTGAATCAAACCAGTTGAGATATGGACTCAGAGCGTTTATTTAAAAAGTGTTTTAATATAAATAATTAAATTTGGTGTAATAGACTTATAAATATAAGATACACCATAAATAATTAATAAAATCGTTATAGTGATAGAAGTGATGGATGGAAAATGATCATGTTTAGACTTAAATTAAAGCGCAGGATGTCCGCAATCCACTGACATCAACCATTTAACGATAGGACATAGATTAAGAAAGTTATTGTGATTTTAAACTTGTCAATTAAATTTTTGTACCAGTGCTGACGTCACAAAGCCTCAAACGCAAAGCCAGATTTGGTAAAAAATTAAATGTTTTAAGAAAACAAAGGGCTTTGGGTCGGAGAGTATAGTTTTTTCAACCAATCGAATGAATGAATATTGGCAGACGAGAAGGAGACGCTTCGAGGAAGCATCACAGTTCACGATCAGTCTTTCGACGGAGAGGTCACGCCACTCGCCGACATGAAGAAGTTTTAATTTTAAATTGTGCGCAGCAAGGACATAAGTAATTCACATACACATAACCATTATACTACACCAATATATACGAGTGAAATGTGCGGAGTGCAAGTTTATTTCCAGTATGATTAGTGTATAATATCAATCGTACTTGCGAGTGTTGTGAAAGATAAAGAACAGGGAGTACAATTTTTTATTTTAATTAAAATTGAACCAAAAATAATATTTTCGTAAATAAACAATGTTGATACTACGCAAGTCAGTAACAAGCGAAGTATCAAAAACTATGATTGAATTATCAGAATTAAAAGAAATATTAATTCACAATTATTAAAATATTGAATAAATATTTTAATTATTTATTATAATTTAAAGAATTATGTTTGAAGCATTTATTACTAAATACGAGTAATACCAATAGTCACTCAATTGACTAGAATTGTTTTATTGATTTTTCGATGTTTTAAAGTAAACGTTTTTAACCTTCATGCGAAAGCATAAATGTAATACTGATAATGACATATCAAATTATTACGAATAATGTGTTTGTACTTAGATTAAGAAATAATAAATATTAAAAAATAATTAACCATTATAACAATACCCGTTATAACATAACCTCAGAGTCGTAACAGTAACTTGCCAATTTCACTGTTACAAGTCTGTTCTCAAGTAAAATCCAAACCAGATGGAAATAATAACAAGAGTTTTTTTAATGAATTTTTCTCTTGCAACTAAATAATTCTCAAAGCGAATTATTAAAATAAAGTAATACATTTTAACTGTACAAGCCAATGAGCTTGATAATTGTCAAACAAGTACTATAGGTTGCGTGCGCATTACCGCGTACGATAGTACCATAACTATCAGATATATGGTACTAATTTTCGATTTATATTTGTTTGTTTATTATTAATTATTGTTCATTTTATATCACTATTAATATAACGTCAAGTAAGAGAAAAGCATGGAAGTATGTCTAGATAAATAAACCTAAGTGTATAAAAGTGTGTATCTACAAATATATTAATATAAAAATCCAACGATGAGGAAGATAATATTAACATAGCAACATCAAATACGAAATGAAGAAAGAAAATGACCATGAGCCAAAACAAAATATCAGTGACCAGACCCAATAGGATCCAACAGTGAGGGGAACCAACAAATTAAGGACCAATAAACTCCAACAGCGAGGGAAACAAATGAAAACAGTGACTACAATGAGAATGTTGAAGAAGAAGAAAGAAGAAGGACAAGGAAGTGTACCATGAAGAAAGAAGAAAATGGATAGACAATGCAAGGACTCAACAATAAACCAAGTGTACTAGAAACTATATAAGTAACCAAAGGAATGGTGATTATCAAATATGAAAAGAAAAACAGTGTTTAACATTTAAGGAACCACAAACAATTACAGTGAGTACTTAAATATAGATGTGAAACCTGTGAATAGTTAACTAATTTCAACTGAATAAACACACAAACAATCCCAGTGATAAAGTTTATAGTGTAAGAAAATATGTTAATTTCATAGTGAAACAGCAAGAATTAAAATAGTCAAATAAACACAGACAATTAGTGTGACTAATTTAATCAAGACTGTGATCAATATAGATAATCAAAAGACCATCAGTATAGAATAAAATCGAACAATTATATTATTGTTCATAGAGAACTGACAATAAATAAAAAACCTTTGTTATGTATCAAACAAAGTGACAAGAATTAAATTCAACCAATGACCAGAGAGATATTGTAATTAATACAAAAAGATTTGTGTTATTGTTTAAGAAGGAGTTGTGTAAACATGTGTAACAAAACAATTAAAATATTATAGTAAGATACCATACTGAAGCCATGTTAGTAGGAGCATAATACTGCATTAAAACATGTGGTACATTGTTACATAACCCCATAGGGAAGACACCTATGAAACAGAAAATCATACATGTTAATGTAAATAAATGACCATCAACTATAATATCAATCAAGAATTTGTTATAAATAATAATAAATCCTAATAAACAGTGTATTATATTGCAGCACAATGCAAATAAAACAAATCAAATATGATGGCACAGAGATAGAAGAAATGGAACACGTATGCCAATTTAGTTAGATAAAATACAATATCAAAACAAATACCAATGTTAATAAAAGTATTACCAGTAGTTAGATAAACATCTGGTACTACTTTGAGAACAGATTCTGAACATAATAATAACAGTATTGTAACCAAAATATTGTAAACTAACTAACTATGTACATATAACCAGAAGTAAGCTGAACCATTGTATAACCAACTAGTTAAGAAAAATACTGTATTAAAGATTGAACACAGATTGTTAAGAGTGTTACCAGTAGTAAGAGGGAAACCCAATGCTACTTTGAGAACAGACTATGACCATGAAAACAGTCATTTTATATACAAATAATTAAAAACCAAATGACAATAATGAAGGAACCGAGATGTAAACAAACCATGAGGAGCAAGTTACTTATGAAAAATGTAACATATAAACTTGTTTAAAAGTAAATGAAAACATTATAAAGAGTCAGAATAATGTCTAATACTACTTTGGAAACCCAAACCAAGTGTAACAATAACAATTTAATTATTGTTTTAATAAAAATAAATGACTACCATGATATGACACAATGTAAACAGACCCATTACTGAAAAATTGAAGGGTTCTGAGCTAATTAAAAGCTAACCATTATATGGAGTGAATTGGGTACAATGAGTGTACACTAATTACAATTAGTACATGATATAATTTAGATAGAAAAAACCAGAAATAAGGTAACAATTGTATAAGAGAGATAGGAGGGGACTAAAACAATGTAAATAGTAGATTAAATACAGTCATGTACAAATATTCTAATGTAAAATTATGTAAATAGACGTTTCTAGTATTATTAGATAGCAATATTACTAGTATTAAATAAGGAAAATTAGTTTTAAATACATTTATGAAAAATCAAATATGGACGCCTAAAGACGCCATAATGAGATATTGTTTAGGGAACAATTATTCCTAAGTTTTGAATCAAACCAGTTGAGATATGGACTCAGAGCGTTTATTTAAAAAGTGTTTTAATATAAATAATTAAATTTGGTGTAATAGACTTATAAATATAAGATACACCATAAATAATTAATAAAATCGTTATAGTGATAGAAGTGATGGACGGAAAATGATCATGTTTAGACTTAAATTAAAGCGCAGGATGTCCGCAATCCACTGACATCAACCATTTAACGATAGGACATAGATTAAGAAAGTTATTGTGATTTTAAACTTTTCAATTAAATTTTTGTACCAGTGCTGACGTCACAAAGCCTCAAACGCAAAGCCAGATTTGGTAAAAAATTAAATGTTTTAAGAAAACAAAGGGCTTTGGGTCGGAGAGTATAGTTTTTTCAACCAATCGAATGAATGAATATTGGCAGACGAGAAGGAGACGCTTCGAGGAAGCATCACAGTTCACGATCAGTCTTTCGACGGAGAGGTCACGCCACTCGCTGACATGAAGAAGTTTTAATTTTAAATTGTGCGCGGCAAGGACATAAGTAATTCACATACACATAACCATTATACTACACCAATATATACGAGTGAAATGTGCGGAGTGCAAGTTTATTTCCAGTATGATTAGTGTATAATATCAATCGTACTTGCGAGTGTTGTGAAAGATAAAAAACAGGGAGTACAATTTTTTATTTTAATTAAAATTGAACCAAAAATAATATTTTCGTAAATAAACAATGTTGATACTACGCAAGTCAGTAACAAGCGAAGTATCAAAAACTATGATTGAATTATCAGAATTAAAAGAAATATTAATTCACAATTATTAAAATATTGAATAAATATTTTAATTATTTATTATAATTTAAAGAATTATGTTTGAAGCATTTATTACTAAATACGAGTAATACCAATAGTCACTCAATTGACTAGAATTGTTTTATTGATTTTTCGATGTTTTAAAGTAAACGTTTTTAACCTTCATGCGAAAGCATAAATGTAATACTGATAATGACATATCAAATTATTACGAATAATGTGTTTGTACTTAGATTAAGAAATAATAAATATTAAAAAATAATTAACCATTATAACAATACCCGTTATAACATAACCTCAGAGTCGTAACGGTAACTTGCCAATTTCACTGTTACAAGTCTGTTCTCAAGTAAAATCCAAACCAGATGGAAATAATAACAAGAGTTTTTTTAATGAATTTTTCTCTTGCAACTAAATAATTCTCAAAGCGAATTATTAAAATAAAGTAATACATTTTAACTGTACAAGCCAACGAGCTTGATAATTGTCAAACAAGTACTATAGGTTGCGTGCGCATTCCCGTGTACGATAGTACCATAACTATCAGATATATGGTACTAATTTTCGATTTTTATATTTGTTTGTTTATTATTAATTATTGTTCATTTTATATCACTATTAATATTACATCTTGTGCCTGGTATCATGCTACCTAAAAGAACCTTACGAATATGGTAATTCACTGATACAAGAGAACATAACCTCTTGAAATTAAACTATTGTACAACTAACAGGTTTACCAGCCTTGAGGCTGAACAGAGTCTTATTTTGAATTTTTATTAATTGTAACTATTATCTGAAAGGTTGTTAACCATTGATTGTTAATTGTTTAAAAATTTTATAATATCTTGAATTGTTAATAAACCTCCACTTTTTATTGCCAATGAAAAAGAGTATCATTTCAATTTTAAATTAGCTCATTCATACTTAGTCAGTCCTGCCAAAAGGGTGGCGGAAGAGTTTAAATAGATCTAATAATTCAGAGCATTATTTAGATATTACATCCTTTATATTGTGTGATAACCATATTGAATATTCAACCTGAATATTTATTTGTATGTAAAGTGTATGTATTTCAGCGGAACCGTCACTGAACAGGACTAAAATATCCACGTGTGGTAAGTGAGGGAGGTATATAACAGAGTGCGCGAATTATTTTAAACCGAAGAAGTGAACTATTAATACGCACCCATTAAACAATACAATCACACTAATAACCATAATAGTTATAATTAGAACATTTTATAAAAAACAACATTATCGTAGATACCGGTGTGTATCTGCACTCACACTACTACACCACTATAAATATAAATCTACACTTGTATCTATAAAGTTCCTTTATAATATATATATATATATATATTATTACACAGTATAAATTATCGTAAATATCATGTTTGTGTATGTTAGTGTATAGGCAGGACATTACTGATCATCTCACCACCGCTGATCAACGGAGAGCCAACGGAACTTCAAGTGAGTCAATTCTAAGAAGTGAATAAAAAATATTTTCTAAACCCAAAAACTGACAATTAAAACGGCGATAAAAAGTGTAAGTAACTGATTTATTCACTACCGGATTCAACAATAGGTTGAATTGGGTGGAATAAATCACTAAACAACAACTTAATAATAAAGTACGAGCTTTGAATAATAATCATATACAAATTACAAGACCCCAACATTAAATAAAAACCCTGAGACTAATAATTATAAATATTTAAAATATAGACGAAATCTCATCTAGTTACAAATTGGCGAACAACGTTTGAGCGAAATTAGGTGAAAAAAAAATATTCAACCTAATCTATAAAAATAATCATCAACCTAATTTTCGAGGCAGCTACAATACACAGAACCAAATATGCAACGGAGAGCAACTTCTAAGAAACGTGCGGTGGAAGTGGAGAAGGAAATAAACATGGATGATAAGGAGACGACGCCAGTCGAAGATCTAGAAGAAATATTACCTCCTATAGAACCCAACCGACCTATACAACAAGAGGAACAACCTAACTGACCCACACAAACCGAGGAGGAAAGATTCCAGGAGCTAATGAGGGCAATCATGGAAAGTAACAAAAGGACGGAAGACAGCCAGAAGAATATGATGGAAGAAAATAGAAAAAATATCGAATCATTAAAAGAAGAATTGAAGGAAGACAGCCAGAAGAATATTGAATTATTGAAGGAAGATTTTAATGAGAAATTAAATAAGAATAACGAGTCTTTGGAATCGATCAATAAGAAGATGGATGACAGTCAGAAAAATAACGAGACACTAGCAAAAAATATCGAATTGTTAAAGGAAGATTTCAAAGGTGAATTAAACAGGAAAACAGAAGAGACAAACAAAATCATAGCTTCATTGAAGGAAGATACCCAAGAATTGAGTAAGAAGATTGATGACAGCATAGGAGATAGTAACAAGAAGATCGAAATTATCAGCCAAAGAATCGAAGACAGTAATGAAAAATTAAATACGAAGATAGAAGAGGAAATAACCGAAGTCAGACTAGAAGTTTCTGAAATTAGCGAAAGGTGTGAAGAAAACCAACAAGAAATACAGAGAACGAAAGAAACACTTCAGACCCGAATTAATAACATCAAAGAATCCCATTTAAATAAATTCGAAGTCATTACAAAGAAACAAGAAGACTTGGGAACGAGGTGTGAGGAAATCACCGCCACAGTGAACGATGTTCGGGAACAAGTACACACCGACAAAGAGAAAATGGCCGAGGTTCAATGGCGAGAACTCAGTAATTTTAGGGAAGAGATTAATTTATTCCGAAACCTACCAATACAAGTGACAGGAGTAACGAACGTGGAGAACCGTGAAATAATAAATTTCAAAAATTATAAGAAGAATCCCATGGAATTCATTGAAAGAGTGGAAGAAAATATCGCCCGTACCTGCGAAACTAGATGGTCAACTATCAGAAGCATGTTAGACGAATATTTTAAAGACGTGCACGATAATTGGTTGACGGCTACCCGACATGAGGTACAAAATTACGCAGATTTCAAGACACTATTTAAAACGAAATACTGGTCCGAATCGACACAGAGTATAGTATGTGACAACATCTGTAACGGAAAGTATGACCGTAGTAGAGGAGCAACACTCACAGCGTATTTCCTGGGCAAAGTGTGTATGGCCAGAAATCTCGAACCGAAGATACCTGAAGAATGCCTTGTTACTAAATTGGCATACCATTTCGAAGAGGGCGTAGCTAGAGCGAGACTGAACGGACAGATACGAACCATCCAAACTATGTCTGCGTTATTAGAAAACTATGAACAGGAGAATTATTATCGGAGGAGTCGACAGAGACAGGACCCATACTTCGACAGAAACGGTCAGACCGGATACCGGAATAATTATCGAGGTAATTACAATAACGCGAACAGAGATAATGCCGACCAAAATCCGAGACCAAATAGTAACGGAAATAATTATCCGCCAGATAGGAACAACCCGAATTACAGACCGAATTATAATAATAATTATAATCAGAACCCTCCTAACAACAACCACCGTCCTAATTATAACGGCGGAAATCAGTATCGGCCAACAAATGGTAACACCCCCTATCGACCAAATAATAATAATCGCCAGTACCGACCGAACAACGGGAACAACCAAAACCAAAGCAATTTTAGGAGAGCGAATTATGTTCGTGCTGACGACAGAAATGGAGGGAGATACTTCTATCAGGGACGTCACAGTCTTAATGAAAATAATAATCGGTACAGCCAGGACGTTAGGAGTAGAGAATCTGGGTATGACTCGCGAAGGAGCCACAGTAGCGAAGAGACAAATAGAAATCGTAATAGTGGACCTCAGAGTAACAATGCAAATAGACCCGAAAGAAGGGAGGATACCGAAAATGTACGACGGATTCATAATATTGAAGGAGTCCGATCCGGAAGCAATAACCAGAGGAGGGATGCACCATCCGGAAGTAACCGACCAGAAGAAGAGGATTATGACTGGATACCATTCAGCAACGATCCTGTAGAGAACTTCAGAATAGCATACAATAAACGTAACCCACCAGAACGCTGGCTTCCCTTAAGAAGCAATGGAAACCAATCCAACGCACCTCAGAGAGGGAGAGACGAAATAGATGAAGAAGAGGAAACGGCCGACCGATGGAACACATAACCAAAACAAACAAACAAAATTTTTTACCAAATGGAATAAATGAGTGTACAACAATAATAAATAAATAAAAATGAGGCCAACGACTATTGGGTAAAACGACGAATACGAAAGAAAAATATTTATCAAATAACATTGTCTACAAAAACAAGAAAAATTATAAGAATCCAGAATAAGTGTTCAAAAATCAAACACTTGAAGGAGTAGAGGAGCAAATCACCAAAGAGAGTAATACAAGAGAAGACTATTATAATGGAAAGAAGAGAGAAAAGAAGAATTTTTAATGAATATCGTATACCACAAAAACAAGAAAAATATTATAACAATCCAGAATAAGTGTTCAAAAATCAAACAGTTGAAGGAGTAGAGGAGAAGAACACCAAAGCGAGTAATATAAGAGAAGGCTACTATTATAAGGGAAAGAAGAGAAAGAAGAATCTTTATCAAATATTATATACCCCAAAAACAAGAAAAATATATAACAATCCAGAATAAGTGTAAAATATCCAACACTTGAAGGAGTAGAGGAGAAAACCACCAAAGCGAGTAACATGAGAGAAGGCTATTATAATGGAAAGAAGAGAGAAAAGAAGAATTTTTAATGAACATCGTATACCCCAAAAACAAGAAAAATATTATAACCGTCCAGAATAAGTGATGTACCATAACTATCACTTGAAGGAGTAGAGGAGCAAACCAACAAATAGAGTAATACAAGAGAAGGCTATTATTATAATGGAAAGAAGAGAGGAAAGAAGAATTTTTATCAAATATTGTATACCCCAAGAACAAGAAAAAATTATAATAATCCAGAATAAGTGTTCAAAAATCCAACACTTGAAGGAGTAGAGGGGAAGAACACCAAAGCGAGTAATATAAGAGAAGGCTATTATTATAAAGGAAAGAAGAGAAAGAAAAATGTTTATCAAATAAATATTGTATGCCACGAGAAAAGAAAAAACGATTATCTAATAAATAAACCATAACAAAACAAGCAACTAGTGAACGCACTTAAGATATTTCAAACAATGTTTACTATCACTTTGAGAAAAATTGTTTACTATCCAGAATAAAATGTTAAAAAATATGACATTTACTAGAAGAGAGGAGAAGACCATTAAAGAGAGTATTATATAGAGGAGATAGTGAGAAGGAGAATTGATCGAGAAGAAGAAGAAAGAAAAAATCAATATGAAGAACATTTTGTCACGGTAAGAAGAGAAGAAAAAATGAAGAATATATACACATGATATTTGTCAACAACATTAACTAATGAAGATCTACAGAAGAGAAGAAGGAATCCAGAAGAGAGTGTATAATAAAAAAATAAGAGGCAAAAGAGTGAACAACCCCTAGAGTGTTTATTATTAGTCGAAAGAGACTAATTGAAAGTATTATTATTTAATGAATTGACTGTAGAAATGTTCCAGCAATCATTTAACTGGGCAGGGATGATGTTCCCCTGAGCTCAGAAAAAGTGTAGTTTTGAACGACGGAGTTAGGTAAGCCAATAGTGCCCATCCGGATCGATTTCAGCTACTAAGTAGAAAAAAAAAAAATGTTAGGGAAATTAAATATTTAAGGGAAAAACACAACAGCCAAGAATATAAATAAACAAGATTCCAGAATTATGAAGAAGGAGGAAATGTAGAAAATATAATGAACTGAAGACAAGTGTAAGAGTAAATACAAAATATGAAAACATCATGTGTGACTTAAAAGTGAAATGTAAAAAATTGATAATTTCTTCAATCATAAAATAAGGATATCAGAAATAATCAATTCTAATAAGGAGGCAATATGTAACGGTACATATTACACTACATCCACCAACGTACCGAAAATTAATTTGAAAGCCACTACTGTTAAGAATACATAAAAGGTCAAGAATACCACCATGGATACAGAAGGAGAAAGTACCATATGTTAAAATAAGTGAAGTATCATAAAAAAGAAATTACTCGTAAATATACCAATAAAGAAGAAAAGAAGACTAAAGACGAGACGACTGACATACCTTACCCAATAGATCAGTGAGAAGAACAAGGAAACAAAAGAAGAGAATAGATCAGTGAGAAGAACAAGGAAACAAAAGAAGAAAGAATAATCAGTGAGAAGAACAAGGAAACAAAAGAAGAGAAATGAATCAGTGAGAAGAACACCATGGAAACAAAAGAAGAAAGAAGAATCAGTGGATAACGACCTCAAGAAAGAAGAAACAATACGAAGGAGACAAGTGAAAACCACATCACGTATCAAATAAATAAGAGTGAGAAAGAGATCAGTGAAGAAGGAAGAAGGAAGATATCCAGACCAGACACAAGGAAAAAGGGAAAGAAATTGAAGTATAACAAACTAACATAAACCTATAATTGTACTAACTACTTAACAAACTATAATTAAGGCACTAAACTAATAATGTAGGGAAAAAGAACACTGTCAATAGTGACTAAACCCATTAATGTGTAATTAGGCCATGTTAGAAATTAGTTAAATGTTAGTATTATTAAAATATAAGAAAAACAAATATGTATAGTCATAGACCTAGGTTTGAATCTATGAAAACGGACATAGTATTAATATTAAGGCATAGTTTTAAGGGAAACTTGTACAGTAAGTTAAGAATACATTATTACCATCGAATATGGAATAAAAACAATGTATTAATAATAATTAATAGCCTAATGGACACTAAGTATATATACCAAGTGCGATTTCAGCAACCCCGAATCCGAAATATATGATGAGGGGATTCAAAATAATCGTCATAAAAAATTAGAAACAATGAGGGTAATTAAAATGACATCAGTGCAATTATAAGTAAGAGATTGGACTTATAAAAATAATTGTATAATGCTGAACACTTCCGCGTGGGTATGTCGACCAAACATTCTTAATCTTGACCCCAAAAAGTGACGCGGTTGTAAGCGTCTGTTTTGACGAAGCCCGCCGAAAATTGATGAATTAAAATATATTAACCAATCAGATCCTATAAAATATACGACGTGCATCATTCCGACAGAGGAAGCGAAAACAGTCTATTACCAACAACGAAGCGAACTACATGCACGTCGGCTCCAGAAAAACGTGCGTTTGACAGCGACCAGATGTAAACATTCGTTAACCTCAAACCGGGAGTGGAGGTTATGTCTACTGAAGAAATAGTGTAGTATATTTTTAAGTGAAAATAATTCGTAGTACATGCGCATAAGAGTGAATGCAGTGCAGTGATAAAAAATTTAATTAATTAATTTAAAAATTTTAATTAATTAAAAAGTTTAAGAAAAAAGTGTAAACACTACGAACGACCAGTTACGCAAGTATCAAATACCCACAACTATTATATTATGATTGTATAGTAATAGATATAACAGAACGCTAATAGCGACTTGAATTAACATCCGTTAATCAATTAAATACCCAATTCCTAAAGGAAGGGAACTCTGTAATACAGATAAACAATGTCAAAATTGAACGCTATAATTAACGACAATTTTAGCTATTTGTATAATTCGAATGTTTAGTATAAGTAAAGACATTGTATAATCAATGAAGGGAGTATGTGCCCTAACCATTAGTTAGATAAGAGTGTTCAATATTTTGTTTCTATAATTAAGTAAGAGTTACACCAGAGGGTGGCATAAATATATTCAATGAATTACAAATACCTGAAATAGGTACATCCAGTTTTGGAGATGATTATAATCCATGACACTGAATTCTAATGATTATTATCACTTATTAACAAATAATTAATAACTTATAACCAAACAAGTTTGCACTAAACTATCTTAATGTCAATGTTTAACCATGAACAGTTGTTCATATTTTATATTCTTTCAAATTAATAATCCATGAATTTATATTTTATCTACTTGTTGTAACCGTAGCTAATTTTATTAAATATGTGTATTTTGCAGACTCAAAGAACCTACTACAATTATTAATAACATTACAAGTGAAATAACACATTCTAACCTATTTGTTTATCAACACAATTATACGACTAGCCAAATGCAGTCATACCAACTTGAGATTTTTAAATGTTTTAGAGTCCAAGTTCGAATTTAACTGTTAACCAAAAGGAAAGTAAATTATATTATTGTACTAAATTTTATTGTTCTAGAATTGAATAAATCATTATTGTCATTTGAACCTTTGAAAGAGTTGGCTTTTATTGTAATCAGTAAATACAGCTTAGTGAGAAAAATGAGACGGTTGGTACCAGACTTCCAGAGCGAATCATTCAAATGGAATGATTTTTTCCAACCACACCGACCTATATATGTATATATTGTATAATAACGGTTTACCTTTCCTGTTAATTATTATTGAATAGTGTGTAGCGAACCGTTTTATACTTATTAGTCGACCTTTCTTCTCGCCGTTAGAAGTTCGTATTTCTCTCTCTTCTAGCTCCAGCGGTTGGTCGTCAATTTGTAATGTAGACGTGTGTACGGCTACCGTTTTACTCTGTAAAATGTGGATAATGTACAATTTGTGTGTAATGGGTGTAACGTGTCTCCTCTATCCGTAGTTCAAATGCGTGCAACTTCCGCAGATTTCGTCCGTTGCGAACGTACGAATAACCAGGTCTCGATGTTCTTACCTGTTGTTCACTAGGGGTGAGAAAACCCGGTGGCGCCAAATTGTTTTCTTAAAACAATTAAAATAAAATTCAAAGGTGTATGACCAGCGCAGCTCAGGCGGTTTGAATAATTCAAATATTTCCGCCCGCCTAGGCCAACTGTAGCGTTCAGCAATTCGTTGCGTGGGCTGTGTAAATCGTTAGTCGTCTGCTGAAATGTACATAAAATATTGTGCACCTCCTAATGAAATTATAACACCGTGGTTACACTCAATACTTATACATTTTTTATTAGTGATTAGTTATTCATTTAATACAAATTATTCTACTACAAAATGCTCCGGTTATTCATATGAGACATCTACAGGGTTTGACAAATCGATATTTGAATTGATAACCAGACGTTTAATAATGGCGTCTGTTGTGAATAGTACACAAGTTATTAATGTTTGTTTGTCATAGGTTCTTGAGATTACGTTAAAAGGATTACAAATGTTTAAAACAATAAAAATACGCACCCTTACATCAAGTAAACTTAACTAACATATTGTGTAGGTATAATTTGTTTAGTGTAGTGTAGTAAAAGTGTTTACAAGTTATGGATAATTAACAACAGTTTATATTGGTTAGTTTATAAATTGACAGTGACTTAGTATTCTTTTTAATCTTTGAAAGTAATTAATTTCAGTTTAGTGAGATTTCGACCTTTAGTGAGAAATAATTAACGTGAGTTTATTTATAAATTTTGGGTAATTTAATAGTTACTTATCACTTCCGTAGTTATGGCGAATTCACACGATCTGTGATTAATGGTTATACTGCAGTCCTCTTTAATTTGCATTGGTTTGGGACATCAGGCAACTTTTCCAGTTTAATTGGTAGTAATTTATTTTCTTTTTTCGTTAATTTGGCCTCAACTTCAGTAATATGGTTCCAGTCCTCGTCTTACATCTTGGTATTCACTTAGTAGTAACTTCTTCTGGTATTTTCTATATTTTAATTGACAATTTTTGGTCACTCTAAACTTAGCGTCTATACCATTAAAGCGTCATGCCTTCAGTAAAAAAAATCTAACGGTATTTTTTGCTTGTTACTCCACAGTTTCCATGGTAACGTAATTATTCTCCTTGGTTGATCTCAAAATAAACACATTGTTATCAAATTTTGAATTTTTTGTTTAATTTGAATAAATATTTTATAATGGCTATATTTACTTGGGGATAATTTCAATGGTTGTAATCTTTACATAGATGTTCCTATTTTCTTTCAAAGATTAGTTTGATATCTTACAAGATTGGTCTAAGCCATGTATTAATGTTTTAGTCCAAAATTGATAATACTATGTTAATACATAATTTACTTATTTCTAAGGTTTAATATAATCCTGCCATGTTATTTTTGTTAGTTGTTGGTAATTACATAATTTACCTTGTTTGGTTATTTAAATATTGTCTTCAATTGTTTACAATTGGGTTTCTTAACTTCGACAGCTATGTCCTGTATGGGCATAAGTTGTTACATCTTATAATTTCTTATTTTATACATTACTTTCAATTCATATTACTGCTATTATTTTGCGGTTTTTGTTAAATTTATGTCATTACTATTTTTATCCCTATTCCCATTTCTCACCCACATCGTTAACACTTACATCTATTAATAAAACATAACATATAATTACATTACTGGTCTGTACATAGTTCAGCCATGTTCCCTTTCGTTACACATAATTATTATATTTTGCCTGTTATTTCTTATAAAGGTATTGCTATTATTTTCTTTATAAATTCCTTACTTACTTAAAACATACTAACATATTACTGTAAAACTATTTCTTCTGGTATTTATTGCCTTAAACATTAAGCCAATAACTTCTTTCTTTAAATTAACAAATGAACAAATTTGGTGAGTGTTATACCTACACCATCTCTTTTATAACAATAATCACCCTGGTGATTTTTATACTGAGATAATATTTTTTCTGTTTTTTTTTTTACATTCACAATTATTCTGTGTCTTTCAGTCTAATATACTTAACTTAATTGCTCATTTAACATGTGCTTATGTTTTGGGTTTGTCACACTTGTTCAACTCTTTTTTCTTAAGATTATATGTTGTTTATTTTATTACACTTATCATTTCACTGTTCATCTTTGTCACTCCCTACCTATCTCTAATTACCCTTATATTTCTCACTATCTCACTATCATTACACAGTTTTTGTATCTAATGAGTTCATGTCTCTTTCATTAACTTCAGACTGTCACATATCATTTTATAATATTAAAACAATATGGTATTGTAAACACATCTTTCAAATAAAACATAATTTTGTATACATTGTGTCATTAAAGTGATAAAAATTGGTTTGAAATGTCATAATTAATAATAATAACAACAATTTAATAATGTTAAAATATATTGTGTTAATTGAAACATATTACATCTGTAGCAATAGCAATAATATTAGCGAATAAATAAACTCTCCAAAACCTTATACTTTCAAACACATAATGCTGAAATAAAATACATACTGCTGAAATAATCCTAGTAAAAGTTTCAGAGTATATAGTAGGCTATACAATTTGTTCTCTGATTGAAACACGCACACATTTCTATTCCCTGCCTGTATGAGTGTACTTTTTTTTCTTTTTTCTTCACTGTCTTCTTGTCTCGCTTTATTTTGGTTAATATCTGGCCAATCTCTGGGGTTGGGTCAATGTCAGTTGTCTGTCAGTCTAGTTCGTATTTCTTCTTTAATAATCACCTTTGGTTTACTATTCACTCTTAATTATATTTACTACTCTCATTCTTGTTATTATTTATTTATCAAAATATATTATTTCTTAGCCTTTTTTTTTTTTTACATACTTATTGGTATCAAATGTGATCAGAGTTTGGCAATGTTATATAATGCCCTTCCACCAAAATTGATCATTTTATAAAACGTGATTCTAAGTTTGATGAAATTATCAATTGTATCGTATCATTTTTTTTTCAAATTCTCCTGCTTCTCATTCATTTTTTATAATTAATTCTGTATCTTTTAATTCCATTCTTCTTAGTCTTTTCTTCATTATTTTCTCATATGTTGAACTGGCTTATTGATTTTTTATTATAACTTATTCCCTATAAATCTTATTTTCCATCAAAACTACTCTTATACTGATATCAGGGGAACATCATCCCTGCTCAGTAAAATGATTGCTGGTTCATTCAACAGACAATCTCAATTAACAATTCTTAAATATAGTCAACTCGTGACTCCAAATAATAATAATAATCATAATCATAATATTTGTTGGGAATCTTTTACTTTTATTCTTCATTATTGCTCAGTTCGAGTCATATATTGTTTCATCTTTCTTTATAGATACTATTTGATACTATTCGAAGCATTGTTTTTTATTGATACAATTCACATTTTTATTCATTTTTAATTACTCTTTGTTTCATCTCATCTCCCATTATAATTCTTAGAATGTTGATTTCATTTATATCGTTTTGTGATCATTGGTTTGGGTAATTTTACTTCCCCTCTTTCTAAATAGTTGTGGAAGCTGATCATTTTGATTGATATTTTTTTTTAATAATTTTTAAATATCATAGTAAGTTATGGCTTCTTACTAGTTAGGAATTTTTTGTAGCTTATTCCTTTATAGTATGTTATGCTTTTCATGCCTCATTTTTTGGCTAAATATTAAGGTAATTTAATCTTATTTTGTAGGAATGTTTTGTGACTACACTCCTCTATTATTAATTTTTTTTATTTAGATATTGTAGTAAGTTGGTTGCTCTTACTTTATATGAATGCCTTGTAACTTTTATCTCTCAATTTTTAATTGTTCTAAAATATTATCGAGATATTTGGGTAAGCTTTTCTTATATATCTTTGTTGATTTTTTTTTTTTACAATTTTTTATTCATCATAATGGTTTCTCTAATGCTTAGTGTAAGCTGTACTTACCAATGTTTTGGAATTTTGACATTCTTTAGAGAGCTTTTCTTTGTGACATCGGCAAACTTGTTTGTTTGTCACGTTATTTTATTTATTTTTTTCTTCATTTAAAGTATTTTTGTTGGTTTTTTACTTTAAATTGTTTTTTACAGTCATTGCTGATTGTCATAATATTTCTTAATTGAGGCTTGATTGTATACACCCTTTATTTTCTGGGTGACAGGGTGAGTGATCTCGTAAGTGTTATTGCCCTTGTCTCTTGTTATAGTGTATGGTCCTACGTATAATAATAGTAACTTTCTAGATGCCTTCTATGGAGCTGGGTAATTCTCTGTTTTTTAAAAGTACCCTTTCTCCTACATCGTACTTAATAGTCTTTTTCTGGTTCTTAGCGTACTTATTCTTTTGTTGCTCTACCTTTTCGGCTATTCTATTGTAGAATCTTTTTTTCTCGAATTGATATTCGGTGTTGGTGGGGAATTGGATCATATCAGTTATCTCTCTAGGCGGTGGCCGCTGAAACATCATTGTGTATGGAGTAGCTTCCGTAAAGTCGTGGTAAGCTAAGTTTATAAATTCTTCAGTGGATTTCACGTAATTGTGCCATTCTCTTTGTTTATCGTGGCAGTAGGTTCTCAGTATTCGACCCACTTCTCTGAGTACTCTTTCAGCTGGGTTGCTGCTTGGGTGATAAACGGATGTTTTGTAAGTTTTAATATTATGTTCACAGAGCTTATTTTTCCAGAGATTTCCCTTAAATTGGGTTCCATGATCTGTTATAACGGCCGTCGGTTTTCCCACTTCTGGTATAAACTTGGTTAAGATAATCTCAATTATTTTCTTTGTTGTTGCACGGTTAATGGAGTACAACTTTGTGTATTTGGTGAAGTGGTCAAACATAATGATTATAAATTTGTATCTGTG
Organism: Magicicada septendecula; assembly: GCA_034769895.1. Lineage (NCBI taxonomy): Eukaryota > Metazoa > Arthropoda > Insecta > Hemiptera > Cicadidae > Magicicada > Magicicada septendecula. The sequence goes on from CM068372.1 coordinate 158,890,652, forward strand.
TCTTCCTCCACTGATAGGAAACGGACCACATATATCAAGGAATACCCTTTCTAATTTCTGACTTGATGTGATAGGTATCATCATACCTTCCTTTTTTTGAATTATTGCATTTTACCTTTTGGCAAATATCACATTTTTGAATGATTTTGTTTACTTTTCGATAAATATTTTTGATGTAAACTTGTTCCTGTAAAGCTTTTATCACTTTTACAGCTCCCATATGGCCGTATCTAATGTGGTAGTCTAGTATCAATTGTTCCTCCACTATAGATGGTATTACAAGTTTCCATTCTCCGATTGCAGGATTGTTTTTAATAAATAGCAAGTTGTCATGTATTTTATAATATTGTAGAATGGTTTCTTCATCTTTTAACATTCTCTCCCGGATACTCATTATTTTTGGATCCACAGTTTGACATCTTCTTATTTCTTGGGTTATTTTTTCTAGATCTGCTCTGTTTTTAATAATGTTATACACCTTAACTAATTGTTCCTTCTCACCCTCGAAAGTTTGTTGCTGGACGTTTATACGGGATAAGATGTCCGCAGCTATGTTTTTCTTCCCTGGGATGTACTCCCAGTTTATGTGATATTCCTGTAGCAACAATATCCACCGAGTTAATCTTCCGTGGCTGAGTTTACACTGCTTAAGGAATGAAATGGATCTATGGTCACTTCTCACTGTTATATCGTATCCCAGAATGTAAGTCCTAAATTTGTTGCAGGCGAACACGACACTAAGTAGTTCTTTCTCCGTGACGTGATAATTTCGTTCGCATCCATTTAAAATTCTGCTTGCAAAACTAATAACCATATGCTATCCTTTCTCATCTTCTTGGTATAATACCGCACCTACACTGACATCACTCGCATCACAGTTCATGAAGAATGGCTTTTTGAAGTCTGGATGATGTAAGATCACGGTGTTCAAGAACTTTTCTTTTATTTGGTTAAATACTTCATCTTGTTCGGACCCCCAAGTCCACTTGTCCTTAACTGATAATTGTTTTTTGAATTTTGCTGTTAGTTTGGAATAATTATCTTGAAATTTACGGTAATAGTTGCAGATTCCCAGGAATGATTGAAGTTGTTTTTTGGTGTGGGGAATCGTTGTATCGCCTCAACTTTTTCTGACGAAGGAGATATGCCTTCCTCTGCTAGATTGAATCCTAGAAATTGTATTTTTCGGGCTATAAACTTTGACTTGTCCAGCTTAAGGGTTACGTGATTATCTGATAACCTTTTTAGTACGGTTTCCACTCTGGCACAATGCTCTTGCCAATTTGATGATGTTATTAGCAGGTCATCTACGTACACGGTGGTAAAATTCAGTACATCTTGTCCCAGTATTTGGTCCATACATTTAACAAATACTGCGACCGAATTTATCAGTCCAAATGGCAGTCTTTTGAACTGATAGTTCCTCCCATCGAACAGGAATGCTAAGTATTGTCTACTGTTCGGATGTAGCTCCACCTGCCAGTATCCACATACCGTGTCCCACGAGCTAATGTATTTTATACCGTGGAACTTCTTAAGATTTCTTCTATTTCACCCGGTGATGTTCTATCGTTCACTATCATTTTATTAATTTCTCTGGCATCGAGGCAGATTCTTACCCTTCCGTCCTTTTTTGGTATCGCCACTATTGGACTTGTATACGGTGATTGACTTAATTCGATGATATCATCTTCCATCATTTGATTGATTTCTGCCCTCACTGCATCTCTTTGTGAGTAAGCAATGGGGTAAGATTTTTTCTTGAAGTCAACGGGTTCTTTAAATCGTATTCGGTATTGATAATTCTTTACTTTGCGTGGGGCGTCAGAAAAAATGTGTTTATATCTGTTGTATATACTTATGAGTTCCTCTGACTGTTGCACACTAATCTGTGGATATTGTTCTTCTCGTTGGAAGTTTCTGATCTCATCCAGCTTGCTTGACCATAATTCTTCATCCTTCCAAATCTTTCAATATTCTTCCGGGTGACTGTTGGCAATAATTGTTTTGGATCATGTTATAGTGGTTTGTTATCGATGGTAAGTTGCCACCATTCACTATATCGGCTGACCATATCCCTTGTTCTGTGGTTAGTGATACTTCTCCCTGCCGCAGGTTAATTATGGCAGAGTGTTGTCAGAGTACATCACACCCAACAAGTAATGAGAAAGGTAGGCCGCTGGCAACAAGAAATGGCATAGTTACTATTATACCTTTGCTATTAAGTTCCAAGGATACTTGTTTCCGGACGGTTTTGTTTTGTCGGCCGGTAGGACCAATGATAGTTATATTGTTTATGGGCAGGGTTGATATGGGTACACTATTTCCCTGCTGTAGTCTATTTAACTCTATTTGGTCGATCAGAGAGACATTAGACCCTGTATCGATCATTATTGTTGATAGAATTCCATTTATTTGGGCACTCACATACACTATTTCATTGTTTCTAATGGGCATTATGTTATAATTTTCTTCGATCAAATCATCCCTTATATTTTTTAAATAGTTAGTACATATTATGGTGATCTTCTTGTCATGTGTTGTCTTATATTCCCCAAGAGATTGGTCCAGTGATGGGCTGTTCACAGTTCTCACTGGGCTTAAGCGTTTAAATGAGGGTTGACCTCATTGCCCCTAACATCATTAGTGTTTGACGGTTGGTTAGCGTTCGGCTCCTGTTGATTATTCCGGCCATCCACGCTGTTCCTGTGATCTTCTTTGAATGGGTGACTTCTCGTATCGGGTACCTGGTTATAGTACGTTCGCCGATAGTTAGATGATGGATAGTTTCTTCTTGGACTCCTTTGTCTTTGCCCCCTCATGTAATTTACCTGTGGCCGGTATCCTGGATTATTGTTCTGATTATTGTTGTTGTTTCCAGGGCGATAATTGTTGTTGTAACCATTCGATGGAAAGTTACCCCTGTGGTTGTTCCTGAAGTTGTTATTATTATTGTTTCCACTTCTGTTAAAATTTCTGGGCGCGTTATTGCCCCGTGTGTTCCCTTGGTAATTGTTAGGGTTATTTATCGGTGGCTTATTATCTCCCTGTTGATTCTGTGACAATTGTCCTTCATTGGTTCTATTATTCCTGAAACTGTACCCTCTATTTTTCCTGTACTGCCACTCATGTTCATGGCTTTCCAATAAGCTAGCCATATCTTGGATGGTCTTTACCTGGCTGTACATCCGTGCCTTTTGGATGGCGTCGTCGTAGTGGTAAGATAACTGTATTACCAGACACTCTTCGGGTATACGTGGCTCCAAATTCCTGGCCATGCAGATCTTTCCCAAGAAGTAGGAGGTAAGGGATTGCCCATTTTGATTTTCATACCTTCCATTGCTCAGGTTATTGCGGACCATGTTCTGAGTTGATTCAGACCAGTATTTAGCCTTGAACTGGGTCTTGAACTCTTGAATGCTTTGGATGTCTGGTCTGGTGGCAGTCCACCAGTTGTCATATGTCTCCTGGAACATTTCGTCCAGCATCCCTCTTATTGTAGTCCATCGAGTCTCTCGATTCTTGATGGTTAACTCTTCTACCCTCTTCAAGAACTCAATAGGGTTTCTTTTATAATTACGGAAATTAATAGTATCTCTGTTGTCTGTGTTCATGACATGATTATTATTACATGGTCGGTCACGCCAGGCATCCACTTCTTCCCGTAATGACTCTTCTATTCGGTGCATTTCATCAATCCTCTGTTGGTTTTTGTCTACTTTGCTGTCTATTTTATTTAAGTTGCTGTAAACTCCTTCCATCCGTTCTCCCAAGTCTGTTCGTACAGCTGCTACCTCTTTCTGGTTTTCTTCCCGGACTTGGTGTATGTCCTGGTCTATCTGGGTACATCTTCTGACTGTTTCTTCATGGTCTTCCTCAATTCTTCTTTTATTCTCTCCTTCGAGATGGTTCATTTTATTGAGTACTTCCTCGCGGACTCCAGAAACACTTTCGTTGGTCTTCTCTAGCTTCTCCAACGTTTCCTCTAATTTGTCATTTATTTCCGTAACCTGCTGCTTTGCTTCTTCTCGGTACTCCATTAATTGGTGTGCCATCTGCAGCTTCATTTCTTCTTTATTTTTCTCGTGGTCCTCCTTCAGCTGTTCCTTCAATTCTTCCTTTAATTCTTCGTTTCTTTGCTGAATTTCCTCCATCAATCGTTGTTGTAATATTTCATTATTCTTGTTAATGGTTTGTCTCAATTCTTCCTTCTGTTTCTGAAAATTGTCCTCCTGTTTTTTAAAATTTTTCGTTTGTTTCTTTCTTCATTCCGTCAAATTTATTGGTCATCTCCTTCAAACTCTCTTCATTCTTGTCGAATTTATTGTTCATCTCCTTCAAACTCTCTTCATTCTTGTCGAATTTATTGTTCATCTCCTTCAAATTATTATTCATCATTTCCATTAATTTTAGTATGTTCGGGTCTCCTCTAAATTCTCCCTTGTCGCCCGCCTGTAATTCCGTTTCTTCGTCTTGGTTCTGTTGTGGTTATTATTGTCTCCACTTCTTCAATCGGTGTTCCTTCCTCTTCTTCCCCTCTGTTTTCTTCCATCTCCTTCTCCTTTGCCAATTTTTTCGACAATCCTCTGGTGTGCATATTGTAACCTTTCGTAATCGCCGCTAGAATGTATAGGGTTTAATTGTACAATTTCTTTATTATTCTAGCCCTACTAGTTGGAGCGCCACTTTGTATAATAACGGTTTACCTTTCCTGTTAATTATTATTGAATAGTGTGTAGCGAACCGTTTTATACTTATTAGTCGACCTTTCTTCTCGCCGTTAGAAGTTCGTATTTCTCTCTCTTCTAGCTCCAGTGGTTGGTCGTCAATTTGTAATGTAGACGCGTGTACGGCTACCGTTTTACTCTGTAAAATGTGGATAATGTACAATTTGTGTGTAATGGGTGTAACGTGTCTCCTCTATCCGTAGTTCAAATGCGTGCAACTTCCGCAGATTTCGTCCGTTGCGAACGTACGAATAACCAGGTCTCGATGTTCTTACCTGTTGTTCACTAGGGGTGAGAAAATCCCGGTGGCACCAAATTGTTTTCTTAAAACAATTAAAATAAAATTCAAAGGTGTATGACCAGCGCAGCTCAGGCGGTTTGAATAATTCAAATATTTCCGCCCGCCTAGGCCAACTGTAGCGTTCAGCAATTCGTTGCGTGGGCTGTGTAAATCGTTAGTCGTCTGCTGAAATGTACATAAAATATTGTGCACCTCCTAATGAAATTATAACACCGTGGTTACACTCAATACTTATACATTTTTTATTAGTGATTAGTTATTCATTTAATACAAATTATTCTACTACAAAATGCTCCGGTTATTCATATGAGACATCTACAGGGTTTGACAAATCGATATTTGAATTGATAGCCAGACGTTTAATAATGGCGTCTGTTGTGAATAGTACACAAGTTATTAATGTTTGTTTGTCATAGGTTCTTGAGATTACGTTAAAAGGATTACAAATGTTTAAAACAATAAAAATACGCACCCTTACATCAAGTAAACTTAACTAACATATTGTGTAGGTATAATTTGTTTAGTGTAGTGTAGTAAAAGTGTTTACAAGTTATGGATAATTAACAACAGTTTATATTGGTTAGTTTATAAATTGACAGTGACTTAGTATTCTTTTTAATCTTTGAAAGTAATTAATTTCAGTTTAGTGAGATTTCGACCTTTAGTGAGAAATAATTAACGTGAGTTTATTTATAAATTTTGGGTAATTTAATAGTTACTTATCACTTCCGTAGTTATGGCGAATTCACACGATCTGTGATTAATGGTTATATTGCAGTCCTCTTTAATTTGCATTGGTTTGGGACATCAGGCAACTTTTCCAGTTTAATTGGTAGTAATTTATTTTCTTTTTTCGTTAATTTGGCCTCAACTTCAGTAATATGGTTCCAGTCCTCGTCTTACATCTTGGTATTCACTTAGTAGTAACTTCTTCTGGTATTTTCTATATTTTAATTGACAATTTTTGGTCACTCTAAACTTAGTGTCTATACCATTAAAGCGTCATGCCTTCAGTAAAAAAATCTAACGGTATTTTTTGCTTGTTACTCCACAGTTTCCGTGGTAACGTAATTATTCTCCTTGGTTGATCTCAAAATAAACATATTGTTATCAAATTTTGAATTTTTTGTTTAATTTGAATAAATATTTTATAATGGCTATATTTACTTGGGGATAATTTCAATGGTTGTAATCTTTACATAGATGTTCCTATTTTCTTTCAAAGATTAGTTTGATATCTTACAAGATTGGTCTAAGCCATGTATTAATGTTTTAGTCCAAAATTGATAATACTATGTTAATACATAATTTACTTATTTCTAAGGTTTAATATAATCCTGCCATGTTATTTTTGTTAGTTGTTGGTAATTACATAATTTACCTTGTTTGGTTATTTAAATATTGTCTTCAATTGTTTACAATTGGGTTTCTTAACTTCGACAGCTATGTCCTGTATGGGCATAAGTTGTTACATCTTATAATTTCTTATTTTATACATTACTTTCAATTCATATTATGTCTATTATTTTGCGGTTTTTGTTAAATTTATGTCATTACTATTTTTATCCCTACTCCCATTTCTCACCCACATCGTTAACACTTACATCTATTAATAAAACATAACATATAATTACATAACTGGTCTGTACATAGTTCAGCCATGTTCCCTTTCATTACACATAATTATTATATTTTGCCTGTTATTTCTTATAAAGGTATTGCTATTATTTTCTTTATAAACTCCTTACTTACTTAAAACATACTAACATATTACTGTAAAACTATTTCTTCTGGTATTTATTGCCTTAAACATTAAGCCAATAACTTCTTTCTTTAAATTAACAAATGAACAAATTTGGTGAGTGTTATACCTACACCATCTCTTTTATAACAATAATCACCCTGGTGATTTTTATACTGAGATAATATTTTTTCTGTTTTTTTTTACATTCACAATTATTCTGTGTCTTACAGTCTAATATACTTAACTTAATTGCTCATTTAACATGTGCTTATGTTTTGGGTTTGTCACACTTGTTCAACTCTTTTTTCTTAAGATTATATGTTGTTTATTTTATTACACTTATCATTTCACTGTTCATCTTTGTCACTCCCTACCTATCTCTAATTACCCTTATATTTCTCACTATCTCACTATCATTACACAGTTTTTGTATCTAATGAGTTCATGTCTCTTTCATTAACTTCAGACTGTCACATATCATTTTATAATATTAAAACAATATGGTATTGTAAACACATCTTTCAAATAAAACATAATTTTGTATACAAAGTGTATAATTGTACAATTGTATAAGTGTACAATTTTGTATACATTAAAGTGATAAAAATTGGTTTGAAATGTCATAATTAATAATAATAACAACAATTTAATAATGTTAAAATATATTGTGTTAATTGAAACATATTACATCTGTAGCAATAGCAATAATATTAGCAAATAAATAAACTCTCCAAAACCTTATACTTTCAAACACATAATGCTAAAATAAAATACATACTGCTGAAATAATCCTAGTAAAAGTTTCAGAGTATATAGTAGGCTATACAATTTGTTCTCTGATTGAAACACGCACACATTTCTATTCCCTGCCTGTATGAGTGTACTTTTTTTTCTTTTTTCTTCACTGTCTTCTTGTCTCGCTTTATTTTGGATAATATCTGGCCAATCTCTGGGGTTGGGTCAATGTCAGTTGTCTGTCAGTCTAGTTCGTATTTCTTCTTTAATAATCACCTTTGGTTTACTATTCACTCTTAATTATATTTACTACTCTCATTCTTGTTATTATTTATTTATCAAAATATATTATTTCTTAGCCTTTTTTTTTTTACATACTTATTGGTATCAAATGTGATCAGAGTTTGGCAATGTTATAATATATATATATATATTATTACACAGTATAAATTATCGTAAATATCATGTTTGTGTATGTTAGTGTATAGGCAGGACATTACTGATCATCTCACCACCGCTGATCAACGGAGAGCCAACGGAACTTCAAGTGAGTCAATTCTAATAAGTGAATAAAAAATATTTTCTAAACCAAAAAACTGACAATTAAAACGGCGATAAAAAGTGTAAGTAACTGATTTATTCACTACCGGATTCAACAATAGGTTGAATTGGGTGGAATAAATCACTAAACAACAACTTAATAATAAAGTACAAGCTTTGAATAATAATCATATACAAATTACAAGACCCCAACATTAAATAAAAACCCTGAGACTAATAATTATAAATATTTAAAATATAGACGGAATCTCGTCTAGTTACAAATTGGCGAACAACGTTCGAGCGAAATTAGGTGAAAAAAAAAATATTCAACCTAATCTATAAAAATAATCATCAACCTAATTTTCGAGGCAGCTACAATACACAGAACCAAATATGCAATGGAGAGCAACCTCTAAGAAACGTGCGGTGGAAGTGGAGAAGGAAATAAACATGGATGATAAGGAGGCGACGCCAGTCGAAGATCTAGAAGAAATATTACCTCCTATAGAACCCAACCGACCTATACAACAAGAGGAACAACCTAACTGACCCACACAAACTGAGGAGGAAAGATTCCAGGAGCTAATGAGGGCAATCATGGAAAGTAACAAAAGGACGGAAGACAGCCAGAAGAATATGATGGAAGAAAATAGAAAAAATATCGAATCATTAAAAGAAGAATTGAAGGAAGACAGCCAGAAGAATATTGAATTATTGAAGGAAGATTTTAATGAGAAATTAAATAAGAATAACGAGTCTTTGGAATCGATCAATAAGAAGATGGATGAGAGTCAGAAAAATAACGAGACACTAGCAAAAAATATCGAATTGTTAAAGGAAGATTTCAAAGGTGAATTAAACAGGAAAACAGAAGACACAAACAAAATCATAGCTTCATTGAAGGAAGATACCCAAGAATTGAGTAAGAAGATTGATGACAGCATCGAAGATAGTAACAAGAAGATTGAAATTATCAGCCAAAGAATCGAAGACAGTCATGAAAAATTAAATACGAAGATAGAAGAGGAAATAACCGAAGTCAGACTAGAAGTTTCTGAAATTAGCGAAAGGTGTGAAGAAAACCAACAAGAAATACAGAGAACGAAAGAGACACTTCAGACCCGAATTAATAACATCAAAGAATCCCATTTAAATAAATTCGAAGTCATTACAAAGTAACAAGAAGACTTGGGAACGAGGTGTGAGGAAATCACCGCCACAGTGAACGATGTTCGGGAACAAGTACACACCGACAAAGAGAAAATGGCCGAGGTTCAATGGCGAGAACTCAGTAATTTTAGGGAAGAGATTAATTTATTCCGAAACCTACCAATACAAGTGACAGGAGTAACGAACGTGGAGAACCGTGAAATAATAAATTTCAAAAATTATAAGAAGAATCCCATGGAATTCATTGAAAGAGTGGAAGAAAATATCGCCCGTACCTGCGAAACTAGATGGTCAACTATCAGAAGCATGTTAGACGAATATTTTAAAGACGTGCACGATAATTGGTTGACGGCTACCCGACATGAGGTACAAAATTACGCAGATTTCAAGACACTATTTAAAACGAAATACTGGTCCGAATCGACACAGAATATAGTATGTGACAACATCTGTAACGGAAAGTATGACCGTAGTAGAGGTGCAACACTCACAGCGTATTTCCTGGGCAAAGTGTGTATGGCCAGAAATCTCGAACCGAAGATACCTGAAGAATGCCTTGTTACTAAATTGGCATACCATTTAGAAGAGGGCGTAGCTAGAGCGAGACTGAACGGACAGATACGAACCATCCAAACTATGTCTGCGTTATTAGAAAACTATGAACAGGAGAATTATTATCGGAGGAGTCGACAGAGACAGGACCCATACTTCGACAGAAACGGTCAGACCGGATACCGGAATAATTATCGAGGTAATTACAATAACGCGAACAGAGATAATGCCGACCAAAATCCGAGACCAAATAGTAACGGAAATAATTATCCGCCAGATAGGAACAACCCGAATTACAGACCGAATTATAATAATAATTATAATCAGAACCCTCCTAACAACAACCACCGTCCTAATTATAACGGCGGAAATCAGTATCGGCCAACAAATGGTAACACCCCCTATCGACCAAATAATAATAATCGCCAGTACCGACCGAACAACGGGAACAACCAAAACCAAAGCAATTTTAGGAGAGCGAATTATGTTCGTGCTGACGACAGAAATGGAGGGAGATACTTCTATCAGGGACGTCACAGTCTTAATGAAAATAATAATCGGTACAGCCAGGACGTAAGGAGTAGAGAATCTGGGTATGACTCGCGAAGGAGCTGCAGTAGCGAAGAGACAAATAGAAATCGTAATAGTGGACCTCAGAGTAACAATGCAAATAGACCAGAAAGAAGGGAGGATACCGAAAATGTACGACGGATTCATAATATTGAAGGAGTCCGATCCAGAAGCAATAACCAGAGGAGGGATGCACCATCCGGAAGTAACCGACCAGAAGAAGAGGATTATGACTGGATACCATTCAGCAACGATCCTGTAGAGAACTTCAGAATAGCATACAATAAACGTAACCCACCAGAACGCTGGCTTCCCTTAAGAAGCAATGGAAACCAATCCAACGCACCTCAGAGAGGGAGAGACGAAATAGATGAAGAAGAGGAAACGGCCGACCGATGGAACACATAACCAAAACAAACAAACAAAATTTTTTACCAAATGGAATAAATGAGTGTACAACAATAATAAATAAATAAAAATGAGGCCAACGACTATTGGGTAAAACGACGAATACGAAAGAAAAATATTTATCAAATAACATTGTCTACAAAAACAAGAAAAATTATAACAATCCAGAATAAGTGTTCAAAAATCAAACACTTGAAGGAGTAGAGGAGCAAATCACCAAAGAGAGTAATACAAGAGAAGACTATTATAATGGAAAGAAGAGAGAAAAGAAGAATTTTTAATGAATATCGTATACCACAAAAACAAGAAAAATATTATAACAATCCAGAATAAGTGTTCAAAAATCAAACAGTTGAAGGAGTAGAGGAGAAGAACACCAAAGCGAGTAATATAAAAGAAGGCTACTATTATAAGGGAAAGAAGAGAAAGAAGAATCTTTATCAAATATTATATACCCCAAAAACAAGAAAAATATATAACAATCCAGAATAAGTGTAAAATATCCAACACTTGAAGGAGTAGAGGAGAAAACCACCAAAGCGAGTAACATGAGAGAAGGCTATTATAATGGAAAGAAGAGAGAAAAGAAGAATTTTTAATGAACATCGTATACCCCAAAAACAAGAAAAATATTATAACCGTCCAGAATAAGTGATGTACCATAACTATCACTTGAAGGAGTAGAGGAGCAAACCAACAAATAGAGTAATACAAGAGAAGGCTATTATTATAATGGAAAGAAGAGAGGAAAGAAGAATTTTTATCAAATATTGTATACCCCAAGAACAAGAAAAAATTATAATAATCCAGAATAAGTGTTCAAAAATCCAACACTTGAAGGAGTAGAGGGGAAGAACACCAAAGCGAGTAATATAAGAGAAGGCTATTATTATAAAGGAAAGAAGAGAAAGAAAAATGTTTATCAAATAAGTATTGTATGCCACGAGAAAAGAAAAAACGATTATCTAATAAATAAACCATAACAAAACAAGCAACTAGTGAACGCACTTAAGATATTTCAAACAATTTTTACTATCACTTTGAGAAAATTTTTTACTATCCAGAATAAAATGTTAAAAAATATGACATTTACTAGAAGAGAGGAGAAGACCATTAAAGAGAGTATTATATAGAGGAGATAGTGAGAAGGAGAATTGATCGAGAAGAAGAAGAAAGAAAAAATCAATATGAAGAACATTTTGTCACGGTAAGAAGAGAAGAAAAAATGAAGAATATTTACACATGATATTTGTCAACAACATTAACTAATGAAGATCTACAGAAGAGAAGAAGGAATCCAGAAGAGAGTGTATAATAAAAAAATAAAAGGCAAAAGAGTGAACAACCCCTAGAGTGTTTATTATTAGTCAAAAGAGACTACTTGAAAGTATTATTATTTAATGAATTGACTGTAGAAATGTTCCAGCAATCATTTAACTGGGCAGGGATGATGTTCCCCTGAGCTCAGAAAAAGTGTAGTTTTGAACGACGGAGTTAGGTAAGCCAATAGTGCCCATCCGGATCGATTTCAGCTACTAAGTAGAAAAAAAAATGTTAGGGAAATTAAATATTTAAGGGAAAAACACAACAGCCAAGAATATAAATAAACAAGATTCCAGAATTATGAAGAAGGAGGAAATGTAGAAAATATAATGAACTGAAGACAAGTGTAAGAGTAAATACAAAATATGAAAACATCATGTGTGACTTAAAAGTGAAATGTAAAAAATTGATAATTTCTTCAATCATAAAATAAGGATATCAGAAATAATCAATTCTAATAAGGAGGCAATATGTAACGGCACATATAACACTACATCCACCAACGTACCGAAAATTAATTTGAAAGCCACTACTGTTAAGAATACATAAAAGGTCAAGAATACCACCATGGATACAGAAGGAGAAAGTACCATATGTTAAAATAAGTGAAGTATCATAAAAAAGAAATTACTCGTAAATATACCAATAAAGAAGAAAAGAAGACTAAAGACGAGACGACTGACATACCTTACCCAATAGATCAGTGAGAAGAACAAGGAAACAAAAGAAGAGAATAGATCAGTGAGAAGAACAAGGAAACAAAAGAAGAAAGAAGAATCAGTGAGAAGAACAAGGAAACAAAAGAAGAGAAATGAATCAGTGAGAAGAACACCATGGAAACAAAAGAAGAAAGAAGAATTAGTGGATAACGACCTCAAGAAAGAAGAAACAATACGAAGGAGACAAGTGAAAACCACATCACGTATCAAATAAATAAGAGTGAGAAAGAGATCAGTGAAGAAGGAAGAAGGAAGATATCCAGACCAGACACTAGGAAAAAGGGAAAGAAATTGAAGTATAACAAACTAACATAAACCTATAATTGTACTAACTACTTAACAAACTATAATTAAGGCACTAAACTAATAATGTAGGGAAAAAGAACACTGTCAATAGTGACTAAACCCATTAATGTGTAATTAGGCCATGTTAGAAATTAGTTAAATGTTAGTATTATTAAAATATAAGAAAAACAAATATGTATAGTCATAGACCTAGGTTTGAATCTATGAAAACGGACATAGTATTAATATTAAGGCATAGTTTTAAGGGAAACTTGTACAGTAAGTTAAGAATACATTATTACCATCGAATATGGAATAAAAACAATGTATTAATAATAATTAATAGCCTAATGGACACTAAGTATATATACCAAGTGCGATTTCAGCAACCCCGAATCCGAAATATATGATGAGGGGATTCAAAATAATCGTCATAAAAAATTAGAAACAATGAGGGTAATTAAAATGACATCAGTGCAATTATAAGTAAGAGATTGGACTTATAAAAATAATTGTATAATGCTGAACACTTCCGCGTGGGTATGTCGACCAAACATTCTTAATCTTGACCCCAAAAAGTGACGCGGTTGTAAGCGTCTGTTTTGACGAAGCCCGCCGAAAATTGATGAATTAAAATATATTAACCAATCAGATCCTATAAAATATACGACGTGCATCATTCCGACAGAGGAAGCGAAAACAGTCTATTACCAACAACGAAGCGAACTACATGCACGTCGGCTCCAGAAAAACGTGCGTTTGACAGCGACCAGATGTAAACATTCGTTAACCTCAAACCGGGAGTGGAGGTTATGTCTACTGAAGAAATAGTGTAGTATATTTTTAAGTGAAAATAATTCGTAGTACATGCGCATAAGAGTGAGTGCAGTGCAGTGATAAAAAATTTAATTAATTAATTAAAAAATTTTAATTAATTAAAAAGTTTAAGAAAAAAGTGTAAACACTACGAACGACCAGTTACGCAAGTATCAAATACCCACAACTATTATATTATGATTGTATAGTAATAGATATAACAGAACGCTAATAGCGACTTGAATTAACATCCGTTAATCAATTAAATACCCAATTCCTAAAGGAAGGGAACTCTGTAATACAGATAAACAATGTCAAAATTGAACGCTATAATTAACGACAATTTTAGCTATTTGTATAATTCGAATGTTTAGTATAAGTAAAGACATTGTATAATCAATGAAGGGAGTATGTGCCCTAACCATTAGTTAGATAAGAGTGTTCAATATTTTGTTTCTATAATTAAGTAAGAGTTACACCAGAGGGTGGCATAAATATATTCAATGAATTACAAATACCTGAAATAGGTACATCCAGTTTTGGAGATGATTATAATCCATGACACTGAATTCTAATGATTATTATCACTTATTAACAAATAATTAATAACTTATAACCAAACAAGTTTGCACTAAACTATATTAATGTCAATGTTTAACCATGAACAGTTGTTCATATTTTATATTCTTTCAAATTAATAATCCATGAATTTATATTTTATCTACTTGTTGTAACCGTAGCTAATTTTATTAAATATGTGTATTTTGCAGACTCAAAGAACCTACTACAATTATTAATAACATTACAAGTGAAATAACACATTCTAACCTATTTGTTTATCAACACAATTATACGACTAGCCAAATGCAGTCATACCAACTTGAGATTTTTAAATGTTTTAGAGTCCATGTTCGAATTTAACTGTTAACCAAAAGGAAAGTAAATTATATTATTGTACTAAATTTTATTGTTCTAGAATTGAATAAATCATTATTGTCATTTGAACCTTTGAAAGAGTTGGCTTTTATTGTAATCAGTAAATACAGCTTAGTGAGAAAAATGAGACGGTTGGTACCAGACTTCCAGAGCGAATCATTCAAATGGAATGATTTTTTCCAACCACACCGACCTATATATGTATATATTGTATAATAACGGTTTACCTTTCCTGTTAATTATTATTGAATAGTGTGTAGCGAACCGTTTTATACTTATTAGTCGACCTTTCTTCTCGCCGTTAGAAGTTCGTATTTCTCTCTCTTCTAGCTCCAGCGGTTGGTCGTCAATTTGTAATGTAGACGTGTGTACGGCTACCGTTTTACTCTGTAAAATGTGGATAATGTACAATTTGTGTGTAATGGGTGTAACGTGTCTCCTCTATCCGTAGTTCAAATGCGTGCAACTTCCGCAGATTTCGTCCGTTGCGAACGTACGAATAACCAGGTCTCGATGTTCTTACCTGTTGTTCACTAGGGGTGAGAAAACCCGGTGGCGCCAAATTGTTTTCTTAAAACAATTAAAATAAAATTGAAAGGTGTATGACCAGCGCAGCTCAGGCGGTTTGAATAATTCAAATATTTCCGCCCGCCTAGGCCAACTGTAGCGTTCAGCAATTCGTTGCGTGGGCTGTGTAAATCGTTAGTCGTCTGCTGAAATGTACATAAAATATTGTGCACCTCCTAATGAAATTATAACACCGTGGTTACACTCAATACTTATACATTTTTTATTAGTGATTAGTTATTCATTTAATACAAATTATTCTACTACAAAATGCTCCGGTTATTCATATGAGACATCTACAGGGTTTGACAAATCGATATTTGAATTGATAACCAGACGTTTAATAATGGCGTCTGTTGTGAATAGTACACAAGTTATTAATGTTTGTTTGTCATAGGTTCTTGAGATTACGTTAAAAGGATTACAAATGTTTAAAACAATAAAAATACGCACCCTTACATCAAGTAAACTTAACTAACATATTGTGTAGGTATAATTTGTTTAGTGTAGTGTAGTAAAAGTGTTTACAAGTTATGGATAATTAACAACAGTTTATATTGGTTAGTTTATAAATTGACAGTGACTTAGTATTCTTTTTAATCTTTGAAAGTAATTAATTTCAGTTTAGTGAGATTTCGACCTTTAGTGAGAAATAATTAACGTGAGTTTATTTATAAATTTTGGGTAATTTAATAGTTACTTATCACTTCCGTAGTTATGGCGAATTCACACGATCTGTGATTAATGGTTATACTGCAGTCCTCTTTAATCTGCATTGGTTTGGGACATCAGGCAACTTTTCCAGTTTAATTGGTAGTAATTTATTTTCTTTTTTCGTTAATTTGGCCTCAACTTCAGTAATATGGTTCCAGTCCTCGTCTTACATCTTGGTATTCACTTAGTAGTAACTTCTTCTGGTATTTTCTATATTTTAATTGACAATTTTTGGTCACTCTAAACTTAGCGTCTATACCATTAAAGCGTCATGCCTTCAGTAAAAAAAATCTAACGGTATTTTTTGCTTGTTACTCCACAGTTTCCATGGTAACGTAATTATTCTCCTTGGTTGATCTCAAAATAAACACATTGTTATCAAATTTTGAATTTTTTGTTTAATTTGAATAAATATTTTATAATGGCTATATTTACTTGGGGATAATTTCAATGGTTGTAATCTTTACATAGATGTTCCTATTTTCTTTCAAAGATTAGTTTGATATCTTACAAGATTGGTCTAAGCCATGTATTAATGTTTTAGTCCAAAATTGATAATACTATGTTAATACATAATTTACTTATTTCTAAGGTTTAATATAATCCTGCCATGTTATTTTTGTTAGTTGTTGGTAATTACATAATTTACCTTGTTTGGTTATTTAAATATTGTCTTCAATTGTTTACAATTGGGTTTCTTAACTTCGACAGCTATGTCCTGTATGGGCGTAAGTTGTTACATCTTATAATTTCTTATTTTATACATTACTTTCAATTCATATTACTGCTATTATTTTGCGGTTTTTGTTAAATTTATGTCATTACTATTTTTATCCCTATTCCCATTTCTCACCCACATCGTTAACACTTACATCTATTAATAAAACATAACATATAATTACATTACTGGTCTGTACATAGTTCAGCCATGTTCCCTTTCATTACACATAATTATTATATTTTGCCTGTTATTTCTTATAAAGGTATTGCTATTATTTTCTTTATAAACTCCTTACTTACTTAAAACATACTAACATATTACTGTAAAACTATTTCTTCTGGTATTTATTGCCTTAAACATTAAGCCAATAACTTCTTTCTTTAAATTAACAAATGAACAAATTTGGTGAGTGTTATACCTACACCATCTCTTTTATAACAATAATCACCCTGGTGATTTTTATACTGAGATAATATTTTTTCTGTTTTTTTTTTTACATTCACAATTATTCTGTGTCTTTCAGTCTAATATACTTAACTTAATTGCTCATTTAACATGTGCTTATGTTTTGGGTTTGTCACACTTGTTCAACTCTTTTTTCTTAAGATTATATGTTGTTTATTTTATTACACTTATCATTTCACTGTTCATCTTTGTCACTCCCTACCTATCTCTAATTACCCTTATATTTCTCACTATCTCACTATCATTACACAGTTTTTGTATCTAATGAGTTCATGTCTCTTTCATTAACTTCAGACTGTCACATATCATTTTATAATATTAAAACAATATGGTATTGTAAACACATCTTTCAAATAAAACATAATTTTGTATACATTGTGTCATTAAAGTGATAAAAATTGGTTTGAAATGTCATAATTAATAATAATAACAACAATTTAATAATGTTAAAATATATTGTGTTAATTGAAACATATTACATCTGTAGCAATAGCAATAATATTAGCGAATAAATAAACTCTCCAAAACCTTATACTTTCAAACACATAATGCTGAAATAGAATACATACTGCTGAAATAATCCTAGTAAAAGTTTCAGAGTATATAGTAGGCTATACAATTTGTTCTCTGATTGAAACACGCACACATTTCTATTCCCTGCCTGTATGAGTGTACTTTTTTTTTCTTTTTTCTTCACTGTCTTCTTGTCTCGCTTTATTTTGGTTAATATCTGGCCAATCTCTGGGGTTGGGTCAATGTCAGTTGTCTGTCAGTCTAGTTCGTATTTCTTCTTTAATAATCACCTTTGGTTTACTATTCACTCTTAATTATATTTACTACTCTCATTCTTGTTATTATTTATTTATCAAAATATATTATTTCTTAGCCTTTTTTTTTTTACATACTTATTGGTATCAAATGTGATCAGAGTTTGGCAATGTTATAATATATATATGATATATATATATATATAATATTACACAGTATAAATTATCGTAAATATCATGTTTGTGTATGTTAGTGTATAGGCAGGACATTACTGATCATCTCACCACCGCTGATCAACGGAGAGCCAACGGAACTTCAAGTGAGTCAATTGTAAGAAGTGAATAAAAAATAATTTCTAAACCAAAAAACTGACAATTAAAACGGCGATAAAAAGTGTAAGTAACCGATTTATTCACTACCGGATTCAACAATAGGTTGAATTGGGTGGAATAAATCACTAAACAACAACTTAATAATAAAGTACGAGCTTTGAATAATAATCATAAACAAATTACAAGACCCCAACATTAAATAAAAACCCTGAGACTAATAATTATAAATATTTAAAATATAGACGGAATCTCGTCTAGTTACAAATTGGCGCACAATGTTCGAGCGAAATTAGGTGAAAAAAAAATATTCAACCTAATCTATAAAAATAATCATCAACCTAATTTTCGAGGCAGCTACAATACACAGAACCAAATATGCAGCGGAGAGCAACCTCTAAGAAACGTGCGGTGGAAGTTGAGAAGGAAATAAACATGGATGATAAGGAGGCGACGCCAGTCGAAGATCTAGAAGAAATATTACCTCCTATAGAACCCAACCGACCTATACAACAAGAGGAACAAGCTAACTGACCCACACAAACCGAGGAGGAAAGATTCCAGGAGCTAATGAGGGCAATCATGGAAAGTAACAAAAGGACGGAAGACAGCCAGAAGAATATGATGGAAGAAAATAGAAAAAATATCGAATCATTAAAAGAAGAATTGAAGGAAGACAGCCAGAAGAATATTGAATTATTGAAGGAAGATTTTAATGAGAAATTAAATAAGAATAACGAGTCTTTGGAATCGATCAATAAGAAGATGGATGACAGTCAGAAAAATAACGAGACACTAGCAAAAAATATCGAATTGTTAAAGGAAGATTTCAAAGGTGAATTAAACAGGAAAACAGAAGAGACAAACAAAATCATAGCTTCATTGAAGGAAGATACCCAAGAATTGAGTAAGAAGATTGATGACAGCATCGAAGATAGTAACAAGAAGATCGAAATTATCAGCCAAAGAATCGAAGACAGTCATGAAAAATTAAATACGAAGATAGAAGAGGAAATAACCGAAGTCAGACTAGAAGTTTCTGAAATTAGCGAAAGGTGTGAAGAAAACCAACAAGAAATACAGAGAACGAAAGAGACACTTCAGACCCGAATTAATAACATCAAAGAATCCCATTTAAATAAATTCGAAGTCATTACAAAGTAACAAGAAGACTTGGGAACGAGGTGTGAGGAAATCACCGCCACAGTGAACGATGTTCGGGAACAAGTACACACCGACAAAGAGAAAATGGCCGAGGTTCAATGGCGAGAACTCAGTAATTTTAGGGAAGAGATTAATTTATTCCGAAACCTACCAATACAAGTGACAGGAGTAACGAACGTGGAGAACCGTGAAATAATAAATTTCAAAAATTATAAGAAGAATCCCATGGAATTCATTGAAAGAGTGGAAGAAAATATCGCCCGTACCTGCGAAACTAGATGGTCAACTATCAGAAGCATGTTAGACGAATATTTTAAAGACGTGCACGATAACTGGTTGACGGCTACCCGACATGAGGTACAAAATTACGCAGATTTCAAGACACTATTTAAAACGAAATACTGGTCCGAATCGACACAGAATATAGTATGTGACAACATCTGTAACGGAAAGTATGACCGTAGTAGAGGAGCAACACTCACAGCGTATTTCCTGGGCAAAGTGTGTATGGCCAGAAATCTCGAACCGAAGATACCTGAAGAATGCCTTGTTACTAAATTGGCATACCATTTCGAAGAGGGCGTAGCTAGAGCGAGACTGAACGGACAGATACGAACCATCCAAACTATGTCTGCGTTATTAGAAAACTATGAACAGGAGAATTATTATCGGAGGAGTCGACAGAGACAGGACCCATTATTCAACAGAAACGGTCAGACCGGATACCAGAATAATTATCGAGGTAATTACAATAACGCGAACAGAGATAATGCCGACCAAAATCCGAGACCAAATAGTAACGGAAATAATTATCCGCCAGATAGGAACAACCCGAATTACAGCCCGAATTATAATAATAATTATAATCAGAACCCTCCTAACAACAACCACCGTCCTAATTATAACGGCGGAAATCAGTATCGGCCAACAAATGGTAACACCCCCTATCGACCAAATAATAATAATCGCCAGTACCGACCGAACAACGGGAACAACCAAAACCAAAGCAATTTTAGGAGAGCGAATTATGTTCGTGCTGACGACAGAAATGGAGGGAGATACTTCTATCAGGGACGTCACAGTCTTAATGAAAATAATAATCGGTACAGCCAGGACGTTAGGAGTAGAGAATCTGGGTATGACTCGCGAAGGAGCCGCAGTAGCGAAGAGACAAATAGAAATCATAATAGTGGACCTCAGAGTAACAATGCAAATAGACCCTAAAGAAGGGAGGATACCGAAAATGTACGACGGATTCATAATATTGAAGGAGTCCGATCCAGAAGCAATAACCAGAGGAGGGATGCACCATCCGGAAGTAACCGACCAGAAGAAGAGGATTACGACTGGATACAATTCAGCAACGATCCTGTAGAGAACTTCAGAATAGCATACAATAAACGTAACCCACCAGAACGCTGGCTTCCCTTAAGAAGCAATGGAAACCAATCCAACGCACCTCAGAGAGGGAGAGACGAAATAGATGAAGAAGAGGAAACGGCCGACCGATGGAACACATAACCAAAACAAACAAACAAAATTTTTTACCAAATGGAATAAATGAGTGTACAACAATAATAAATAAATAAAAATGAGGCCAACGACTATTGGGTAAAACGACGAATACGAAAGGAAAATATTTATCAAATAACATTGTCTACAAAAACAAGAAAAATTATAACAATCCAGAATAAGTGTTCAAAAATCAAACACTTGAAGGAGTAGAGGAGCAAATCACCAAAGAGAATAATACAAGAGAAGACTATTATAATGGAAAGAAGAGAGAAAAGAAGAATTTTTAATGAATATCGTATACCCCAAAAACAAGAAAAATATTATAACAATCCAGAATAAGTGTTCAAAAATCAAACAGTTGAAGGAGTAGAGGAGAAGAACACCAAAGCGAGTAATATAAGAGAAGGCTACTATTATAAGGGAAAGAAGAATCTTTATCAAATATTATATACCCCAAAAACAAGAAAAATATATAACAATCCAGAATAAGTGTAAAATATCCAACACTTGAAGGAGTAGAGGAGAAAACCACCAAAGCGAGTAACATGAGAGAAGGCTATTATAATGGAAAGAAGAGAGAAAAGAAGAATTTTTAATGAATATCGTTTACCCCAAAAACAAGAAAAATATTATAACCGTCCAGAATAAGTGATGTACCATAACTATCACTTGAAGGAGTAGAGGAGCAAACCAACAAAGAGAGTAATACAAGAGAAGGCTATTATTATAATGGAAAGAAGAGAGGAAAGAAGAATTTTTATCAAATATTGTATACCCCAAGAACAAGAAAAAATTATAATAATCCAGAATAAGTGTTCAAAAATCCAACACTTGAAGGAGTAGAGGGGAAGAACACCAAAGCGAGAATATAAGAGAAGGCTATTATTATAAAGGAAAGAAGAGAAAGAAAAATATTTATCAAATAAATATTGTATGCCACGAGAAAAGAAAAAACGATTATCTAATAAATAAACCATAACAAAACAAGCAACTAGTGAACGCACTTAAGATATTTCAAACAATGTTTACTATCACTTTGAGAAAAATTTTTTACTATCCAGAATAAAATGTTAAAAAATATGACATATACTAGAAGAGAGGAGAAGACCATTAAAGAGAGTATTATATAGAGGAGATAGTGAGAAGGAGAATTGATCGAGAAGAAGAAGAAAGAAAAAATCAATATGAAGAACATTTTGTCACGGTAAGAAGAGAAGAAAAAAAGAAGAATATTTACACATGATATTTGTCAACAACATTAACTAATGAAGATCTACAGAAGAGAAGAAGGAATCCAGAAGAGAGTGTATAATAAAAAAATAAAAGGCAAAAGAGTGAACAACCCCTAGAGTGTTTATTATTAGTCGAAAGAGACTACTTGTAAGTATTATTATTTAATGAATTGACTGTAGAAATGTTCCAGCAATCATTTAACTGGGCAGGGATGATGTTCCCCTGAGCTCAGAAAAATTGTAGTTTTGAACGACGGAGTTAGGTAAGCCAATAGTGCCCATCCCGATCGATTTCAGCTACTAAGTAGAAAAAAAAAATGTTAGGGAAATTAAATATTTAAAGGAAAAACACAACAGCCAAGAATATAAATAAACAAGATTCCAGAATTATGAAGAAGGAGGAAATGTAGAAAATATAATGAACTGAAGACAAGTGTAAGAGTAAATACAAAATATGAAAACATCATGTGTGACTTAAAAGTGAAATGTAAAAAATTGATAATTTCTTCAATCATAAAATAAGGATATCAGAAATAATCAATTCTAATAAGGAGGCAATATGTAATGGTACATATAACACTACATCCACCAACGTACCGAAAATTAATTTGAAAGCCACTACTGTTAAGAATACATAAAAGGTCAAGAATACCACCATGGATACAGAAGGAGAATGTACCATATGTTAAAATAAGTGAAGTATCATAAAAAAAAAATTACTAGTAAATATACCAATAAAGAAGAAAAGAAGACTAAAGACGAGACGACTGACATACCTTACCCAATAGATCAGTGAGAAGAACAAGGAAACAAAAGAAGAGAATAGATCAGTGAGAAGAACAAGGAAACAAAAGAAGAAAGAATAATCAGTGGGAAGAACAAGGAAACAAAAGAAGAGAAATGAATCAGTGAGAAGAACACCATGGAAACAAAAGAAGAAAGAAGAATCAGTGGATAACGACCTCAAGAAAGAAGAAAGAAGAAACAATACGAAGGAGACAAGTGAAAACCACAGCATGTATCAAATAAATAAGAGTGAGAAAGAGAGCAGTGAAGAAAGGAAGAAGGAAGATATCCAGACCAGACACAAGGAAAAAGGGAAAGAAATTGAAGTATAACAAACTAACATAAACCTATAATTGTACTAACTACTTAACAAACTATAATTAAGGCACTAAACTAATAATGTAGGGAAAAAGAACACTGTCAATAGTGACTAAACCCATTAATGTGTAATTAGGCCATGTTGGAAATTAGTTAAATGTTAGTATTATTAAAATATAAGAAAAACAAATATGTATAGTCATAGACCTAGGTTTGAATCTATGAAAACGGACAAGGTATTAATATTAAGGCATAGTTTTAAGGGAAAATTGTACAGTAAGTTAATAATACGTTATTACCATCGAATATGGAATAAAAACAATATATTAATAATAATTAATAGCTTAATGGACACTAAGTATATATACCAAGTGCGCTTTCAGCAACCCCGAATCCGAAATATATGATGAGGGGATTGAAAATAATCGTCATAAAAAATTAGAAACAATGAGGGTAATTAAAATGACATCAGTGCAATTATAAGTAAGAGATTGGACTTATAAAAATAATTGTATAATGCTGAACCCTTCCGCGTGGGTATGTCGACCAAACATTCTTAATCTTGACCCCAAAAAGTGACGCGGTTGTAAGCGTCTGTTTTGACGAAGCCCGCTGAAAATTGATGAATTAAAATATATGAACCAATCAGATCCTATAAAAAAATACGAAGTGCATCATTCCGACAGAGGAAGCGAAAACAGTCTATTACCAACAACGAAGCGAACTACATGCACGTCGGCTCCAGAAAAATGTGCGTTTGACAGCGACCAGATGTAAACATTCGTTAACCTCAAACCGGGAGTGGAGGTTATGTCTACTGAAGAAATAGTGTAGTATATTTTTAAGTGAAAATAATTCGTAGTACATGCGCATAAGAGTGAGTGCAGTGCAGTGATAAAAAATTTAATTAATTAATTAAAAAATTTTAATTAATTAAAAAGTTTAAGAAAAAAGTGTAAACACTACGAACGACCAGTTACGCAAGTATCAAATACCCACAACTATTATATTATGATTGTATAGTAATAGATATAACAGAACGCTAATAGCGACTTGAATTAACATCCGTTAATCAATTAAATACCCAATTCCTAAAGGAAGGGAACTCTGTAATACAGATAAACAATGTCAAAATTGAACGCTATAATTAACGACAATTTTAGCTATTTGTATAATTCGAATGTTTAGTATAAGTAAAGACATTGTATAATCAATGAAGGGAGTATGTGCCCTAACCATTAGTTAGATAAGAGTGTTCAATATTTTGTTTCTATAATTAAGTAAGAGTTACACCAGAGGGTGGCATAAATATATTCAATGAATTACAAATACCTGAAATAGGTACATCCAGTTTTGGAGATGATTATAATCCATGACACTGAATTCTAATGATTATTATCACTTATTAACAAATAATTAATAACTTATAACCAAACAAGGTTGCACTAAACTATCTTAATGTCAATGTTTAACCATGAACAGTTGTTCAAATTTTATATTCTTTCAAATTAATAATCCATGAATTTATATTTTATCTACTTGTTGTAACCGTAGCTAATTTTATTAAACATGTGTATTTTGCAGACTCAAAGAACCTACTACAATTATTAATAACATTACAAGTTAAATAACACATTCTAACCTATTTGTTTATCAACACAATTATACGACTAGCCAAATGCAGTCATACCAACTTGAGATTTTTAAATGTTTTAGAGTCCATGTTCGAATTTAACTGTTAACCAAAAGGAAAGTAAATTATATTATTGTACTAAATTTTATTGTTCTAGAATTGAATAAATCATTATTGTCATTTGAACCTTTGAAAGAGTTGGCTTTTATTGTAATCAGTAAATACAGCTTAGTGAGAAAAATGAGACGGTTGGTACCAGACTTCCAGAGCGAATCATTCAAATGGAATGATTTTTTCCAACCACACCGACCTATATATGTATATATTGTATAATAACGGTTTACCTTTCCTGTTAATTATTATTGAATAGTGTGTAGCGAACCGTTTTATACTTATTAGTCGACCTTTCTTCTCGCCGTTAGAAGTTCGTATTTCTCTCTCTTCTAGCTCCAGCGGTTGGTCGTCAATTTGTAATGTAGACGTGTGTACGGCTACCGTTTTACTCTGTAAAATGTGGATAATGTACAATTTGTGTGTAATGGGTGTAACGTGTCTCCTCTATCCGTAGTTCAAATGCGTGCAACTTCCGCAGATTTCGTCCGTTGCGAACGTACGAATAACCAGGTCTCGATGTTCTTACCTGTTGTTCACTAGGGGTGAGAAAACCCGGTGGCGCCAAATTGTTTTCTTAAAACAATTAAAATAAAATTCAAAGGTGTATGACCAGCGCAGCTCAGGCGGTTTGAATAATTCAAATATTTCCGCCCGCCTAGGCCAACTGTAGCGTTCAGCAATTCGTTGCGTGGGCTGTGTAAATCGTTAGTCGTCTGCTGAAATGTACATAAAATATTGTGCACCTCCTAATGAAATTATAACACCGTGGTTACACTCAATACTTATACATTTTTTATTAGTGATTAGTTATTCATTTAATACAAATTATTCTACTACAAAATGCTCCGGTTATTCATATGAGACATCTACAGGGTTTGACAAATCGATATTTGAATTGATAACCAGACGTTTAATAATGGCGTCTGTTGTGAATAGTACACAAGTTATTAATGTTTGTTTGTCATAGGTTCTTGAGATTACGTTAAAAGGATTACAAATGTTTAAAACAATAAAAATACGCACCCTTACATCAAGTAAACTTAACTAACATATTGTGTAGGTATAATTTGTTTAGTGTAGTGTAGTAAAAGTGTTTACAAGTTATGGATAATTAACAACAGTTTATATTGGTTAGTTTATAAATTGACAGTGACTTAGTATTCTTTTTAATCTTTGAAAGTAATTAATTTCAGTTTAGTGAGATTTCGACCTTTAGTGAGAAATAATTAACGTGAGTTTATTTATAAATTTTGGGTAATTTAATAGTTACTTATCACTTCCGTAGTTATGGCGAATTCACACGATCTGTGATTAATGGTTATACTGCAGTCCTCTTTAATTTGCATTGGTTTGGGACATCAGGCAACTTTTCCAGTTTAATTGGTAGTAATTTATTTTCTTTTTTCGTTAATTTGGCCTCAACTTCAGTAATATGGTTCCAGTCCTCGTCTTACATCTTGGTATTCACTTAGTAGTAACTTCTTCTGGTATTTTCTATATTTTAATTGACAATTTTTGGTCACTCTAAACTTAGCGTCTATACCATTAAAGCGTCATGCCTTCAGTAAAAAAAATCTAACGGTATTTTTTGCTTGTTACTCCACAGTTTCCATGGTAACGTAATTATTCTCCTTGGTTGATCTCAAAATAAACACATTGTTATCAAATTTTGAATTTTTTGTTTAATTTGAATAAATATTTTATAATGGCTATATTTACTTGGGGATAATTTCAATGGTTGTAATCTTTACATAGATGTTCCTATTTTCTTTCAAAGATTAGTTTGATATCTTACAAGATTGGTCTAAGCCATGTATTAATGTTTTAGTCCAAAATTGATAATACTATGTTAATACATAATTTACTTATTTCTAAGGTTTAATATAATCCTGCCATGTTATTTTTGTTAGTTGTTGGTAATTACATAATTTACCTTGTTTGGTTATTTAAATATTGTCTTCAATTGTTTACAATTGGGTTTCTTAACTTCGACAGCTATGTCCTGTATGGGCGTAAGTTGTTACATCTTATAATTTCTTATTTTATACATTACTTTCAATTCATATTACTGCTATTATTTTGCGGTTTTTGTTAAATTTATGTCATTACTATTTTTATCCCTATTCCCATTTCTCACCCACATCGTTAACACTTACATCTATTAATAAAACATAACATATAATTACATTACTGGTCTGTACATAGTTCAGCCATGTTCCCTTTCGTTACACATAATTATTATATTTTGCCTGTTATTTCTTATAAAGGTATTGCTATTATTTTCTTTATAAATTCCTTACTTACTTAAAACATACTAACATATTACTGTAAAACTATTTCTTCTGGTATTTATTGCCTTAAACATTAAGCCAATAACTTCTTTCTTTAAATTAACAAATGAACAAATTTGGTGAGTGTTATACCTACACCATCTCTTTTATAACAATAATCACCCTGGTGATTTTTATACTGAGATAATATTTTTTCTGTTTTTTTTTTTACATTCACAATTATTCTGTGTCTTTCAGTCTAATATACTTAACTTAATTGCTCATTTAACATGTGCTTATGTTTTGGGTTTGTCACACTTGTTCAACTCTTTTTTCTTAAGATTATATGTTGTTTATTTTATTACACTTATCATTTCACTGTTCATCTTTGTCACTCCCTACCTATCTCTAATTACCCTTATATTTCTCACTATCTCACTATCATTACACAGTTTTTGTATCTAATGAGTTCATGTCTCTTTCATTAACTTCAGACTGTCACATATCATTTTATAATATTAAAACAATATGGTATTGTAAACACATCTTTCAAATAAAACATAATTTTGTATACATTGTGTCATTAAAGTGATAAAAATTGGTTTGAAATGTCATAATTAATAATAATAACAACAATTTAATAATGTTAAAATATATTGTGTTAATTGAAACATATTACATCTGTAGCAATAGCAATAATATTAGCGAATAAATAAACTCTCCAAAACCTTATACTTTCAAACACATAATGCTGAAATAGAATACATACTGCTGAAATAATCCTAGTAAAAGTTTCAGAGTATATAGTAGGCTATACAATTTGTTCTCTGATTGAAACACGCACACATTTCTATTCCCTGCCTGTATGAGTGTACTTTTTTTTCTTTTTTCTTCACTGTCTTCTTGTCTCGCTTTATTTTGGTTAATATCTGGCCAATCTCTGGGGTTGGGTCAATGTCAGTTGTCTGTCAGTCTAGTTCGTATTTCTTCTTTAATAATCACCTTTGGTTTACTATTCACTCTTAATTATATTTACTACTCTCATTCTTGTTATTATTTATTTATCAAAATATATTATTTCTTAGCCTTTTTTTTTTTACATACTTATTGGTATCAAATGTGATCAGAGTTTGGCAATGTTATAATATATATATGATATATATATATATATATAATATTACACAGTATAAATTATCGTAAATATCATGTTTGTGTATGTTAGTGTATAGGCAGGACATTACTGATCATCTCACCACCGCTGATCAACGGAGAGCCAACGGAACTTCAAGTGAGTCAATTGTAAGAAGTGAATAAAAAATAATTTCTAAACCAAAAAACTGACAATTAAAACGGCGATAAAAAGTGTAAGTAACCGATTTATTCACTACCGGATTCAACAATAGGTTGAATTGGGTGGAATAAATCACTAAACAACAACTTAATAATAAAGTACGAGCTTTGAATAATAATCATAAACAAATTACAAGACCCCAACATTAAATAAAAACCCTGAGACTAATAATTATAAATATTTAAAATATAGACGGAATCTCGTCTAGTTACAAATTGGCGCACAATGTTCGAGCGAAATTAGGTGAAAAAAAAATATTCAACCTAATCTATAAAAATAATCATCAACCTAATTTTCGAGGCAGCTACAATACACAGAACCAAATATGCAGCGGAGAGCAACCTCTAAGAAACGTGCGGTGGAAGTTGAGAAGGAAATAAACATGGATGATAAGGAGGCGACGCCAGTCGAAGATCTAGAAGAAATATTACCTCCTATAGAACCCAACCGACCTATACAACAAGAGGAACAAGCTAACTGACCCACACAAACCGAGGAGGAAAGATTCCAGGAGCTAATGAGGGCAATCATGGAAAGTAACAAAAGGACGGAAGACAGCCAGAAGAATATGATGGAAGAAAATAGAAAAAATATCGAATCATTAAAAGAAGAATTGAAGGAAGACAGCCAGAAGAATATTGAATTATTGAAGGAAGATTTTAATGAGAAATTAAATAAGAATAACGAGTCTTTGGAATCGATCAATAAGAAGATGGATGACAGTCAGAAAAATAACGAGACACTAGCAAAAAATATCGAATTGTTAAAGGAAGATTTCAAAGGTGAATTAAACAGGAAAACAGAAGAGACAAACAAAATCATAGCTTCATTGAAGGAAGATACCCAAGAATTGAGTAAGAAGATTGATGACAGCATCGAAGATAGTAACAAGAAGATCGAAATTATCAGCCAAAGAATCGAAGACAGTCATGAAAAATTAAATACGAAGATAGAAGAGGAAATAACCGAAGTCAGACTAGAAGTTTCTGAAATTAGCGAAAGGTGTGAAGAAAACCAACAAGAAATACAGAGAACGAAAGAGACACTTCAGACCCGAATTAATAACATCAAAGAATCCCATTTAAATAAATTCGAAGTCATTACAAAGTAACAAGAAGACTTGGGAACGAGGTGTGAGGAAATCACCGCCACAGTGAACGATGTTCGGGAACAAGTACACACCGACAAAGAGAAAATGGCCGAGGTTCAATGGCGAGAACTCAGTAATTTTAGGGAAGAGATTAATTTATTCCGAAACCTACCAATACAAGTGACAGGAGTAACGAACGTGGAGAACCGTGAAATAATAAATTTCAAAAATTATAAGAAGAATCCCATGGAATTCATTGAAAGAGTGGAAGAAAATATCGCCCGTACCTGCGAAACTAGATGGTCAACTATCAGAAGCATGTTAGACGAATATTTTAAAGACGTGCACGATAACTGGTTGACGGCTACCCGACATGAGGTACAAAATTACGCAGATTTCAAGACACTATTTAAAACGAAATACTGGTCCGAATCGACACAGAATATAGTATGTGACAACATCTGTAACGGAAAGTATGACCGTAGTAGAGGAGCAACACTCACAGCGTATTTCCTGGGCAAAGTGTGTATGGCCAGAAATCTCGAACCGAAGATACCTGAAGAATGCCTTGTTACTAAATTGGCATACCATTTCGAAGAGGGCGTAGCTAGAGCGAGACTGAACGGACAGATACGAACCATCCAAACTATGTCTGCGTTATTAGAAAACTATGAACAGGAGAATTATTATCGGAGGAGTCGACAGAGACAGGACCCATTATTCAACAGAAACGGTCAGACCGGATACCAGAATAATTATCGAGGTAATTACAATAACGCGAACAGAGATAATGCCGACCAAAATCCGAGACCAAATAGTAACGGAAATAATTATCCGCCAGATAGGAACAACCCGAATTACAGCCCGAATTATAATAATAATTATAATCAGAACCCTCCTAACAACAACCACCGTCCTAATTATAACGGCGGAAATCAGTATCGGCCAACAAATGGTAACACCCCCTATCGACCAAATAATAATAATCGCCAGTACCGACCGAACAACGGGAACAACCAAAACCAAAGCAATTTTAGGAGAGCGAATTATGTTCGTGCTGACGACAGAAATGGAGGGAGATACTTCTATCAGGGACGTCACAGTCTTAATGAAAATAATAATCGGTACAGCCAGGACGTTAGGAGTAGAGAATCTGGGTATGACTCGCGAAGGAGCCGCAGTAGCGAAGAGACAAATAGAAATCATAATAGTGGACCTCAGAGTAACAATGCAAATAGACCCTAAAGAAGGGAGGATACCGAAAATGTACGACGGATTCATAATATTGAAGGAGTCCGATCCAGAAGCAATAACCAGAGGAGGGATGCACCATCCGGAAGTAACCGACCAGAAGAAGAGGATTACGACTGGATACAATTCAGCAACGATCCTGTAGAGAACTTCAGAATAGCATACAATAAACGTAACCCACCAGAACGCTGGCTTCCCTTAAGAAGCAATGGAAACCAATCCAACGCACCTCAGAGAGGGAGAGACGAAATAGATGAAGAAGAGGAAACGGCCGACCGATGGAACACATAACCAAAACAAACAAACAAAATTTTTTACCAAATGGAATAAATGAGTGTACAACAATAATAAATAAATAAAAATGAGGCCAACGACTATTGGGTAAAACGACGAATACGAAAGAAAAATATTTATCAAATAACATTGTCTACAAAAACAAGAAAAATTATAACAATCCAGAATAAGTGTTCAAAAATCAAACACTTGAAGGAGTAGAGGAGCAAATCACCAAAGAGAATAATACAAGAGAAGACTATTATAATGGAAAGAAGAGAGAAAAGAAGAATTTTTAATGAATATCGTATACCCCAAAAACAAGAAAAATATTATAACAATCCAGAATAAGTGTTCAAAAATCAAACAGTTGAAGGAGTAGAGGAGAAGAACACCAAAGCGAGTAATATAAGAGAAGGCTACTATTATAAGGGAAAGAAGAATCTTTATCAAATATTATATACCCCAAAAACAAGAAAAATATATAACAATCCAGAATAAGTGTAAAATATCCAACACTTGAAGGAGTAGAGGAGAAAACCACCAAAGCGAGTAACATGAGAGAAGGCTATTATAATGGAAAGAAGAGAGAAAAGAAGAATTTTTAATGAATATCGTTTACCCCAAAAACAAGAAAAATATTATAACCGTCCAGAATAAGTGATGTACCATAACTATCACTTGAAGGAGTAGAGGAGCAAACCAACAAAGAGAGTAATACAAGAGAAGGCTATTATTATAATGGAAAGAAGAGAGGAAAGAAGAATTTTTATCAAATATTGTATACCCCAAGAACAAGAAAAAATTATAATAATCCAGAATAAGTGTTCAAAAATCCAACACTTGAAGGAGTAGAGGGGAAGAACACCAAAGCGAGAATATAAGAGAAGGCTATTATTATAAAGGAAAGAAGAGAAAGAAAAATATTTATCAAATAAATATTGTATGCCACGAGAAAAGAAAAAACGATTATCTAATAAATAAACCATAACAAAACAAGCAACTAGTGAACGCACTTAAGATATTTCAAACAATGTTTACTATCACTTTGAGAAAAATTTTTTACTATCCAGAATAAAATGTTAAAAAATATGACATATACTAGAAGAGAGGAGAAGACCATTAAAGAGAGTATTATATAGAGGAGATAGTGAGAAGGAGAATTGATCGAGAAGAAGAAGAAAGAAAAAATCAATATGAAGAACATTTTGTCACGGTAAGAAGAGAAGAAAAAATGAAGAATATTTACACATGATATTTGTCAACAACATTAACTAATGAAGATCTACAGAAGAGAAGAAGGAATCCAGAAGAGAGTGTATAATAAAAAAATAAAAGGCAAAAGAGTGAACAACCCCTAGAGTGTTTATTATTAGTCGAAAGAGACTACTTGTAAGTATTATTATTTAATGAATTGACTGTAGAAATGTTCCAGCAATCATTTAACTGGGCAGGGATGATGTTCCCCTGAGCTCAGAAAAATTGTAGTTTTGAACGACGGAGTTAGGTAAGCCAATAGTGCCCATCCCGATCGATTTCAGCTACTAAGTAGAAAAAAAAATGTTAGGGAAATTAAATATTTAAAGGAAAAACACAACAGCCAAGAATATAAATAAACAAGATTCCAGAATTATGAAGAAGGAGGAAATGTAGAAAATATAATGAACTGAAGACAAGTGTAAGAGTAAATACAAAATATGAAAACATCATGTGTGACTTAAAAGTGAAATGTAAAAAATTGATAATTTCTTCAATCATAAAATAAGGATATCAGAAATAATCAATTCTAATAAGGAGGCAATATGTAATGGTACATATAACACTACATCCACCAACGTACCGAAAATTAATTTGAAAGCCACTACTGTTAAGAATACATAAAAGGTCAAGAATACCACCATGGATACAGAAGGAGAAAGTACCATATGTTAAAATAAGTGAAGTATCATAAAAAAAAAATTACTAGTAAATATACCAATAAAGAAGAAAAGAAGACTAAAGACGAGACGACTGACATACCTTACCCAATAGATCAGTGAGAAGAACAAGGAAACAAAAGAAGAGAATAGATCAGTGAGAAGAACAAGGAAACAAAAGAAGAAAGAATAATCAGTGGGAAGAACAAGGAAACAAAAGAAGAGAAATGAATCAGTGAGAAGAACACCATGGAAACAAAAGAAGAAAGAAGAATCAGTGGATAACGACCTCAAGAAAGAAGAAAGAAGAAACAATACGAAGGAGACAAGTGAAAACCACAGCATGTATCAAATAAATAAGAGTGAGAAAGAGAGCAGTGAAGAAAGGAAGAAGGAAGATATCCAGACCAGACACAAGGAAAAAGGGAAAGAAATTGAAGTATAACAAACTAACATAAACCTATAATTGTACTAACTACTTAACAAACTATAATTAAGGCACTAAACTAATAATGTAGGGAAAAAGAACACTGTCAATAGTGACTAAACCCATTAATGTGTAATTAGGCCATGTTGGAAATTAGTTAAATGTTAGTATTATTAAAATATAAGAAAAACAAATATGTATAGTCATAGACCTAGGTTTGAATCTATGAAAACGGACAAGGTATTAATATTAAGGCATAGTTTTAAGGGAAAATTGTACAGTAAGTTAATAATACGTTATTACCATCGAATATGGAATAAAAACAATATATTAATAATAATTAATAGCTTAATGGACACTAAGTATATATACCAAGTGCGCTTTCAGCAACCCCGAATCCGAAATATATGATGAGGGGATTCAAAATAATCGTCATAAAAAATTAGAAACAATGAGGGTAATTAAAATGACATCAGTGCAATTATAAGTAAGAGATTGGACTTATAAAAATAATTGTATAATGCTGAACCCTTCCGCGTGGGTATGTCGACCAAACATTCTTAATCTTGACCCCAAAAAGTGACGCGGTTGTAAGCGTCTGTTTTGACGAAGCCCGCTGAAAATTGATGAATTAAAATATATGAACCAATCAGATCCTATAAAAAAATACGAAGTGCATCATTCCGACAGAGGAAGCGAAAACAGTCTATTACCAACAACGAAGCGAACTACATGCACGTCGGCTCCAGAAAAATGTGCGTTTGATAGCGACCAGATGTAAACATTCGTTAACCTCAAACCGGGAGTGGAGGTTATGTCTACTGAAGAAATAGTGTAGTATATTTTTAAGTGAAAATAATTCGTAGTACATGCGCATAAGAGTGAGTGCAGTGCAGTGATAAAAAATTTAATTAATTAATTAAAAAATTTTAATTAATTAAAAAGTTTAAGAAAAAAGTGTAAACACTACGAACGACCAGTTACGCAAGTATCAAATACCCACAACTATTATATTATGATTGTATAGTAATAGATATAACAGAACGCTAATAGCGACTTGAATTAACATCCGTTAATCAATTAAATACCCAATTCCTAAAGGAAGGGAACTCTGTAATACAGATAAACAATGTCAAAATTGAACGCTATAATTAACGACAATTTTAGCTATTTGTATAATTCGAATGTTTAGTATAAGTAAAGACATTGTATAATCAATGAAGGGAGTATGTGCCCTAACCATTAGTTAGATAAGAGTGTTCAATATTTTGTTTCTATAATTAAGTAAGAGTTACACCAGAGGGTGGCATAAATATATTCAATGAATTACAAATACCTGAAATAGGTACATCCAGTTTTGGAGATGATTATAATCCATGACACTGAATTCTAATGATTATTATCACTTATTAACAAATAATTAATAACTTATAACCAAACAAGGTTGCACTAAACTATCTTAATGTCAATGTTTAACCATGAACAGTTGTTCAAATTTTATATTCTTTCAAATTAATAATCCATGAATTTATATTTTATCTACTTGTTGTAACCGTAGCTAATTTTATTAAACATGTGTATTTTGCAGACTCAAAGAACCTACTACAATTATTAATAACATTACAAGTTAAATAACACATTCTAACCTATTTGTTTATCAACACAATTATACGACTAGCCAAATGCAGTCATACCAACTTGAGATTTTTAAATGTTTTAGAGTCCATGTTCGAATTTAACTGTTAACCAAAAGGAAAGTAAATTATATTATTGTACTAAATTTTATTGTTCTAGAATTGAATAAATCATTATTGTCATTTGAACCTTTGAAAGAGTTGGCTTTTATTGTAATCAGTAAATACAGCTTAGTGAGAAAAATGAGACGGTTGGTACCAGACTTCCAGAGCGAATCATTCAAATGGAATGATTTTTTCCAACCACACCGACCTATATATATATATATATATATATATATATATATATATATATTATTACACAGTATAAATTATCGTAAATATCATGTTTGTGTATGTTAGTGTATAGGCAGGACATTACTGATCATCTCACCACCGCTGATCAACGGAGAGCCAACGGAACTTCAAGTGAGTCAATTCTAAGAAGTGAATAAAAAATATTTTCTAAACCAAAAAACTGACAATTAAAACGGCGATAAATAGTGTAAGTAACCGATTTATTCACTACCGGATTCAACAATAGGTTGAATTGGGTGGTATAAATCACTAAACAACAACTTAATAATAAAGTACGAGCTTTGAATAATAATCATAAACAAATTACAAGACCTCAACATTAAATAAAAACCCTGAGACTAATAATTATAAATATTTAAAATATAGACGGAATCTCGTCTAGTTACAAATTGGCGCACAACGTTCGAGCGAAATTAGGTGAAAAAAAAATATTTAACCTAAACTATAAAAATAATCATCAACCTAATTTTCGAGGCAGCTACAATACACAGAACCAAATATGCAACGGAGAGCAACCTCTAAGAAACGTGCGGTGGAAGTGGAGAAGGGAATAAACATGGATGATAAGGAGGCGATGCCAGTCGAAGATCTAGAAGAAATATTACCTCCTATAGAACCCAACCGACCTATACAACAAGAGGAACAACCTAACTGACCCACACAAACCGAGGAGGAAAGATTCCAGGAGCTAATGAGGGCAATCATGGAAAGTAACAAAAGGACGGAAGACAGCCAGAAGAATATGATGGAAGAAAATAGAAAAATATCGAATCATTAAAAGAAGAATTGAAGGAAGACAGCCAGAAGAATATTGAATTATTGAAGGAAGATTTTAATGAGAAATTAAATAAGAATAACGAGTCTTTGGAATCGATCAATAAGAAGATGGATGACAGTCAGAAAAATAACGAGACACTAGCAAAAAATATCGAATTGTTAAAGGAAGATTTCAAAGGTGAATTAAACAGGAAAACAGAAGAGACAAACAAAATCATAGCTTCATTGAAGGAAGATACCCAAGAATTGAGTAAGAAGATTGATGACAGCATCGAAGATAGTAACAAGAAGATCGAAATTATCAGCCAAAGAATCGAAGACAGTCATGAAAAATTAAATACGAAGATAGAAGAGGAAATAACCGAAGTCAGACTAGAAGTTTCTGAAATTAGCGAAAGGTGTGAAGAAAACCAACAAGAAATACATAGAACGAAAGAGACACTTCAGACCCGAATTAATAACATCAAAGAATCCCATTTAAATAAATTCGAAGTCATTACAAAGTAACAAGAAGACTTGGGAACGAGGTGTGAGGAAATCACCGCCACAGTGAACGATGTTCGGGAACAAGTACACACCGACAAAGAGAAAATGGCCGAGGTTCAATGGCGAGAACTCAGTAATTTTAGGGAAGAGATTAATTTATTCCGAAACCTACCAATACAAGTGACAGGAGTAACGAACGTGGAGAACCGTGAAATAATAAATTTCAAAAATTATAAGAAGAATCCCATGGAATTCATTGAAAGAGTGGAAGAAAATATCGCCCGTACCTGCGAAACTAGATGGTCAACTATCAGAAGCATGTTAGACGAATATTTTAAAGACGTGCACGATAACTGGTTGATGGCTACCCGACATGAGGTACAAAATTACGCAGATTTCAAGACACTATTTAAAACGAAATACTGGTCCGAATCGACACAGAATATAGTATGTGAGAACATCTGTAACGGAAAGTATGACCGTAGTAGAGGAGCAACACTCACAGCGTATTTCCTGGGCAAAGTGTGTATGGCCAGAAATCTCGAACCGAAGATACCTGAAGAATGCCTTGTTACTAAATTGGCATACCATTTCGAAGAGGGCATAGCTAGAGCGAGACTGAACGGACAGATACGAACCATCCAAACTATGTCTGCGTTATTAGAAAACTATGAACAGGAGAATTATTATCGGAGGAGTCGACAGAGACAGGACCCATACTTCGACAGAAACGGTCAGACCGGATACCGGAATAATTATCGAGGTAATTACAATAACGCGAACAGAGATAATGCCGACCAAAATCCGAGACCAAATAGTAACGGAAATAATTATCCGCCAGATAGGAACAACCCGAATTACAGACCGAATTATAATAATAATTATAATCAGAACCCTCCTAACAACAACCACCGTCCTAATTATAACGGCGGAAATCAGTATCGGCCAACAAATGGTAACACCCCCTATCGACCAAATAATAATAATCGCCAGTACCGACCGAACAACGGGAACAACCAAAACCAAAGCAATTTTAGGAGAGCGAATTATGTTCGTGCTGACGACAGAAATGGAGGGAGATACTTCTATCAGGGACGTCACAGTCTTAATGAAAATAATAATCGGTACAGCCAGGACGTAAGGAGTAACAATCTGGGTATGACACGCGAAGGAGCCGCAGTAGCGAAGAGACAAATAGAAATCATAATAGTGGACCTCAGAGTAACAATGCAAATAGACCCGAAAGAAGGGAGGATACCGAAAATGTACGACGGATTCATAATATTGAAGGAGTCCGATCCGGAAGCAATAACCAGAGGAGGGATGCACCATCCGGAAGTAACCGACCAGAAAAAGAGGATTATGACTGGATACCATTCAGCAACGATCCTGTAGAGAACTTCAGAATAGCATACAATAAACGTAACCTACCAGAACGCTGGCTTCCCTTAAGAAGCAATGGAAACCAATCCAACGCACCTCAGAGAGGGAGAGACGAAATATATGAAGAAGAGGAAACGGCCGACCGATGGAACACATAACCAAAACAAACAAACAAAATTTTTTACCAAATGGAATAAATGAGTGTACAACAATAATAAATAAATAAAA
Source organism: Magicicada septendecula (assembly GCA_034769895.1). Taxonomy (NCBI): domain Eukaryota; kingdom Metazoa; phylum Arthropoda; class Insecta; order Hemiptera; family Cicadidae; genus Magicicada; species Magicicada septendecula. The sequence goes on from CM068372.1 coordinate 158,929,250, forward strand.
ATGAGGCCAACGACTATTGGGTAAAACGACGAATACGAAAGAAAAATATTTATCAAATAACATTGTCTACAAAAACAAGAAAAATTATAACAATCCAGAATAAGTGTTCAAAAATCAAACACTTGAAGGAGTAGAGGAGCAAATCACCAAAGAGAGTAATACAAGAGAAGACTATTATAATGGAAAGAAGAGAGAAAAGAAGAATTTTTAATGAATATCGTATACCCCAAAAACAAGAAAAATATTATAACAATCCAGAATAAGTGTTCAAAAATCAAACACTTGAAGGAGTAGAGGAGAAGAACACCAAAGCGAGTAATATAAGAGAAGGCTACTATTATAAGGGAAAGAAGAGAAAGAAGAATCTTTATCAAATATTATATACCCCAAAAACAAGAAAAATATATAACAATCCAGAATAAGTGTAAAATATCCAACACTTGAAGGAGTAAAGGAGAAAACCACCAAAGGGAGTTACATGAGAGAAGGCTATTATAATGGAAAGAAGAGAGAAAAGAAGAATTTTTAATGAACATCGTATACCCCAAAAACAAGAAAAATATTATAACCGTCCAGAATAAGTGATGTACCATAACTATCACTTGAAGGAGTAGAGGAGCAAACCAACAAAGAGAGTAATACAAGAGAAGGCTATTATTATAATGGAAAGAAGAGAGGAAAGAAGAATTTTTATCAAATATTGTATACCCCAAGAACAAGAAAAAATTATAATAATCCAGAATATGTGTTCAAAAATCCAACACTTGAAGGAGTAGAGGGGAAGAACACCAAAGCGAGTAATATAAGAGAAGGCTATTATTATAAAGGAAAGAAGAGAAAGAAAAATGTTTATCAAATAAATATTTTATGCCACGAGAAAAGAAAAAACGATTATCTAATAAATAAACCATAACAAAACAAGCAACTAGTGAATGCACTTAAGATATTTGAAACATGTTTACTATCACTTTGAGAAAAATTTTTTACTATCCAGAATAAAATGTTAAAAAATATGACATTTACTAGAAGAGAGGAGAAGACCATTAAAGAGAGTATTATATAGAGGAGATAGTGAGAAGGAGAATTGATCGAGAAGAAGAAGAAAGAAAAAATCAATATGAAGAACATTTTGTCACGGTAAGAAGAGAAGAAAAATGAAGAATATTTACACATGATATTTGTCAACAACATTAACTAATGAAGATCTACAGAAGAGAAGAAGGAATCCAGAAGAGAGTGTATAATAAAAAAATAAAAGGCAAAAGAGTGAACAACCCCTAGAGTGTTTATTATTAGTCGAAAGAGACTACTTGTAAGTATTATTATTTAATGAATTGACTGTAGAAATGTTCCAGCAATCATTTAACTGGGCAGGGATGATGTTCCCCTGAGCTCAGAAAAAGTGTAGTTTTGAACGACGGAGTTAGGTAAGCCAACAGTGCCCATCCGGATCGATTTCAGCTACTAAGTAGAAAAAAAAATGTTAGGGAAATTAAATATTTAAGGGAAAAACACAACAGCCAAGAATATAAATAAACAAGATTCCAGAATTATGAAGAAGGAGGAAATGTAGAAAATATAATGAACTGAAGACAAGTGTAAGAGTAAATACAAAATATGAAAACATCATGTGTGACTTAAAAGTGAAATGTAAAAAATTGATAATTTCTTCAATCATAAAATAAGGATATCAGAAATAATCAATTCTAATAAGGAGGCAATATGTAACGGCACATATAACACTACATCCACCAACGTACCGAAAATTAATTTGAAAGCCACTACTGTTAAGAATACATAAAAGGTCAAGAATACCACCATGGATACAGAAGGAGAAAGTACCATATGTTAAAATAAGTGAAGTATCATAAAAAAGAAATTACTAGTAAATATACCAATAAAGAAGAAAAGAAGACTAAAGACATACCTTACCCAATAGATCAGTGAGAAGAACAAGGAAACAAAAGAAGAAAGAATAATCAGTGAGAAGAACAAGGAAACAAAAGAAGAGAAATGAATCAGTGAGAAGAACACCATGGAAACAAAAGAAGAAAGAAGAATCAGTGGATAACGACCTCAAGAAAGAAGAAAGAAGAAAGAAGAAACAATACGAAGGAGACAAGTGAAAACCACATCATGTATAAAATAAATAAGAGTGAGAAAGAGATCAGTGAAGAAAGGAAGAAGGAAGATATCCAGACCAGACACAAGGAAAAAGGGAAAGAAATTGAAGTATAACAAACTAACATAAACCTATAATTATACTAACTACTTAACAAACTATAATTAAGGCACTAAACTAATAATGTAGTGAAAAAGAACACTGTCAATAGTGACTAAACCCATTAATGTGTAATTAGGCCATGTTAGAAATTAGTTAAATGTTAGTATTATTAAAATATAAGAAAAACAAATATGTATAGTGTTACTAAACCTATGCCAGTGTGTTTTGATTTATTTTAATTATTTAAATATCTGGGATATTTAAAGTTGTGGGACATAGTGATTTAATTAACTAATATTAACTTATCTCTCTAAAAACAATATCAGTGTTAGTGTACTTGAAACTTAAATAATTAATGTGTTATTCTGTAATTTTGTTCAACCCTATTATACCTTGAAGAGAATTATGTATAATTTTGTATTTTAACGCTCTCTCTTTGGTGTCGGAGAATTCCGCTATAAGCGCTGTAGTACCGGGGCAACGAAACTTAGAGGTTAATTCACTGTTTATGTTAACCAATTATTCTATACTTAGTCAGTTACTTTTTTATTCCCAACTCATTAAATAATACTCCAAATGACAAGATTTTGCAACTATACAAAGGTTCTTTATTTGTTTACTTCTTCAACATTGAATAAGATATGTTCCAACTGGCATACACAAAGGCTATAGATTGCGTGAATCGATTATTGATCAGTCCGATACTTTATTTAGATTCGGTTATATAATGTGTTTTAGTTTGTAACTAACTTAATTCAGGGTGTGAAGGTTCTTGTAACTGTGGGGAAGATTAAAAATACATAGATAAGAATGCAAGATTTACAAATTTGAAGTGTTGTGTAGTTAATATGATTTATACAATAATAATTTACCAGACTAGAACGAAGCGAATCGTGTGGGCTGTTGGTTGATAACTTCACTGTTCTGTATGACTATGTTGTACGATTTTCTTTCTTCGGATGTTAATAAAATGGAATTCTTGTCCTGTTCACCTCGGAAATACAGCTCCTTAGGTTGATTTACTGCCAGACTGGTTCCTTCTGTAATTTCTGGATCCAAATACGTTCTTCTATCGTCTGAAGTAATTGGTGATGTTCAGTGTATTTATAAGGTTATGAGTTCCAGTGTAGTGTATATTATTGATTGTGATACAGTTAACTCTTTATATTGGGTTTAATATATCGTCAACTCCTTTCGTATATGGGACAATTCAAGTCCTTCCTTGTAGAACCCAGTTATTTATTTTTTATTGTGATATCATACTATAGCCTCGTTTGGTTAAACTGTACTGGCAAGAGTCAAGAATTTTATCATTAAAATTTTGTGTTTTATAAGAGGATCAAATAATTTAGAATATTCTGATTATATTAGACATTTCTTAGATTTTTTAATCTCATCACATTCAGATCATAAAAGGCAATAAATGAAAATCAACAACTTCTTCATTTCCTGTAGTCCATAGCAACCCATTATTTTTCTTCCTTCTCCATGTTTTGTATATAGTGTTTATTTCATATATTTTTTGTCTATTCCTTATTAATTTGCTATCACATCGGAATATAACTTTACCGATAGTTGGTTTATTATTTTCTACATATATACTGCTGGTTTTTTGATATGAGCCTGTTTCTTTTATATTTATTACTTTTTTCGATATCAAACGTTATCGATCGATATCATGGCATTGTGGCATTATCATAATTTGTATAAATTGAGATGGTTTATTATAAATCATTACTTATTTAATGTTTTTTCCTAGCTCTTCGAACCGTATTCATTAATTATTATTAACTTACGTACCTAACCTTTATGTTATGAGTGGTTATATAGTGTTATTGGCTGTTATGCCTTTTATTGTATACGGACCTACCTTTGTTTATAACTGGTGAACAACTATAGCCCTTTTACATAAATTCATACATATAATCAAATCTTAACTATTAACATTTACATAAACAATTATTCTTTTCATATCTAATGACAATTTTATCTTGATCTATGGATCACATATAAGAAAATTGAAATCTATTAACGCTAACTAGCTGCTTCCCACATCATTCTATAACAGTAATTGAATAATACCTCTTGTTTCATTACCTTTCATTAACTCAACAAGTAATTGGTATAACATAACATAAACTTTATCATAACATTCGTGGTCACAAAATAATATCATTTAATTCAAAATCCTTACTTGCTATTGCTATAAGGTAAATTATTGTTTCATTTTTGTTTACTTTCATGGTCATTTACTTTGACAATTTCTGTACTATTCTACTTCTTACACTCCTCATCAGTATCATATTGATTTACTTTTCACTGAACATAGATCATTAACTATTGTCTAATTTACAGGTTTGTTCATTCTCGTTATTTCTACCTTGCATCCTTATTTATCTTTATCTATAATCATAAATGTAATTATTAGACTTTTGTTTTATCATGGGGTTAGATATTGACTTGCTTATTATTTTGTTAATATAATATTTATGTAACATGGATGATAGCATTTCTGTTGCGTTACAATAGTCATAGACCTAGGTTTGAATCTATGAAAATGGACATAGTATTAATATTAAGGCATAGTTTTAAGGGAAAATTGTACAGTAAGTTAAGAATACGTTATTACCATCGAATATGGAATAAAAACAATGTATTAATAATAATTAATAGCTTAATGGACACTAAGTATATATACCAAGTGCGATTTCAGCAACCCCGAATCCGAAATATATGACGAGGGGATTCAAAATAATCGTCATAAAAAATTAGAAACAATGAGGGTAATTAAAATGACATCAGTGCAATTATAAGTAAGAGATTGGACTTATAAAAATAATTGTATAATGCTGAACCCTTCCGCGTGGGTATGTTGACCAAACATTCTTAATCTTGACCCCCAAAAGTGACGCGGTTGTAAGCGTCTGTTTTGACGAAGCCCGCCGAAAATTGATGAATTAAAATATATTAACCAATCAGATACTATAAAAAATACGAAGTGCATCATTCCGACAGAGGAAGCGAAAACAGTCTATTACCAACAACGAAGCGAACTACATGCACGTCGGCTCCAGAAAAACGTGCGTTTGACAGCGACCAGATGTAAACATTCGTTAACCTCAAACCGGGAGTGGAGGTTATGTCTACTGAAGAAATAGTGTAGTATATTTTTAAGTGAAAATAATTCGTAGTACATGCGCATAAGAGTGAGTGCAGTGCAGTGATAAAAAATTTAATTAATTAATTAACAAATTTTAATTAATTAAAAAGTTAAAAAAAAAGTGTAAACACTACGAACGACCAGTTACGCAAGTATCAAATACCCACAACTATTATATTATGATTGTATAGTAATAGATATAACAGAACGCTAATAGCGACTTGAATTAACATCCGTTAATCAATTAAATACCCAATTCCTAAAGGAAGAGAACTCTGTAATACAGATAAACAATGTCAAAATTGAACATTATAATTAACGACAATTTTAGCTATTTGTATAATTCGAATGTTTAGTATAAGTAAAGACATTGTATAATCAATGAAGGGAGTATGTGCCCTAACCATTAGTTAGATAAGAGTGTTCAATATTTTGTTTCTATAATTAAGTAAGAGTTACACCAGAGAGTGGCATAAATATATTCAATGAATTACAAATACCTGAAATAGGTACATCCAGTTTTGGAGATGATTATAATCCATGACACTGAATTCTAATGATTATTATCACTTATTAACAAATAATTAATAACTTATAACCAAACAAGGTTGCACTAAACTATCTTAATGTCAATGTTTAACCATGAACAGTTGTTCATATTTTATATTCTTTCAAATTAATAATCCATGAATTTATATTTTATCTACTTGTTGTAACCGTAGCTAATTTTATTAAATATGTGTATTTTGCAGACTCAAAGAACCTACTACAATTATTAATAACATTACAAGTTAAATAACACATTCTAACCTATTTGTTTATCAACACAATTATACGACTAGCCAAATGCAGTCATACCAACTTGAGATTTTTAAATGTTTTAGAGTCCATGTTCAAATTTAACTGTTAACCAAAAGGAAAGTAAATTATATTATTGTACTAAATTTTATTGTTCTAGAATTGAATAAATCATTATTGTCATTTGAACCTTTGAAAGAGTTGGCTTTTATTGTAATCAGTAAATACAGCTTAGTGAGAAAAATGAGACGGTTGGTACCAGACTTCCAGAGCGAATCATTCAAATGGAATGATTTTTTCCAACCACACCGACCTATATATATATATTATTACACAGTATAAATTATTGTAAATATCATGTTTGTGTATGTTAGTGTATAGGCAGGACATTACTGATCATCTCACCACCACTGATCAACGGAGAGCCAACGGAACTTCAAGTGAGTCAATTGTAAGAAGTGAATAAAAAATAATTTCTAAACCAAAAAACTGACAATTAAAACGGCGATAAAAAGTGTAAGTAACCGATTTATTCACTACCGGATTCAACAATAGGTTGAATTGGGTGGAATAAATCACTAAACAACAACTTAATAATAAAGTACGAGCTTTGAATAATAATCATAAACAAATTACAAGACCCCAACATTAAATAAAAACCCTGAGACTAATAATTATAAATATTTAAAATATAGACGGAATCTCGTCTAGTTACAAATTGGCGCACAATGTTCGAGCGAAATTAGGTGAAAAAAAAATATTCAACCTAATCTATATAAATAATCATCAACCTAATTTTCGAGGCAGCTACAATACACAGAACCAAATATGCAGCGGAGAGCAACCTCTAAGAAACGTGCGGTGGAAGTTGAGAAGGAAATAAACATGGATGATAAGGAGGCGACGCCAGTCGAAGATCTAGAAGAAATATTACCTCCTATAGAACCCAACCGACCTATACAACAAGAGGAACAACCTAACTGACCCACACAAACCGAGGAGGAAAGATTCCAGGAGCTAATGAGGGCAATCATGGAAAGTAACAAAAGGACGGAAGACAGCCAGAAGAATATGATGGAAGAAAATAGAAAAAATATCGAATCATTAAAAGAAGAATTGAAGGAAAACAGCCAGAAGAATATTGAATTATTGAAGGAAGATTTTAATGAGAAATTAAATAAGAATAACGAGTCTTTGGAATCGATCAATAAGAAGATGGATGACAGTCAGAAAAATAACGAGACACTAGCAAAAAATATCGAATTGTTAAAGGAAGATTTCAAAGGTGAATTAAACAGGAAAACAGAAGAGACAAACAAAATCATAGCTTCATTGAAGGAAGATACCCAAGAATTGAGTAAGAAGATTGATGACAGCATCGAAGATAGTAACAAGAAGATCGAAATTATCAGCCAAAGAATCGAAGACAGTCATGAAAAATTAAATACGAAGATAGAAGAGGAAATAACCGAAGTCAGACTAGAAGTTTCTGAAATTACCGAAAGGTGTGAAGAAAACCAACAAGAAATACATAGAACGAAAGAGACACTTCAGACCCGAATTAATAACATCAAAGAATCCCATTTAAATAAATTCGAAGTCATTACAAAGAAACAAGAAGACTTGGGAACGAGGTGTGAGGAAATCACCACCACAGTGAAAGATGTTCGGGAACAAGTACACACCGACAAAGAGAAAATGGCCGAGGTTCAACGGCGAAAACTCAGTAATTTTAGGGAAGAGATGAATTTATTCCGAAACCAACCAATACAAGTGACAGGAGTAACAAACGTGGAGAACCGTGAAATAATAAATTTCAAAAATTATAAGAAGAATCCCATGGAATTCATTGAAAGAGTGGAAGAAAATATCGCCCGTACCTGCGAAACTAGATGGTCAACTATCAGAAGCATGTTAGATGAATATTTTAAAGACGTGCACGATAATTGGTTGATGGCTACCCGACATGAGGTACAAAATTACGCAGATTTCAAGACACTATTTAAAACGAAATACTGGTCCGAATCGACACAGAATATAGAATGTGACAACATACGTAACGGAAAGTATGACCGTAGTAGGGGAGCAACACTCACAGCATATTTCCTGGGCAAAGTGTGTATGGCCAGAAATCTCGAACCGAAGATACCTGAAGAATGCCTTGTTACTAAATTGGCATACCATTTCGAAGAGGGCGTAGCTAGAGCGAGACTGAACGGACAGATACGAACCATCCAAACTATGTCTGCGTTATTAGAAAACTATGAACAGGAGAATTATTATCGGAGGAGTCGACAGAGACAGGACCCATACTTCGACAGAAACGGTCAGACCGGATACCGGAATAATTATCGAGGTAATTACAATAACGCGAACAGAGATAATGCCGACCAAAATCCGAGACCAAATAGTAACGGAAATAATTATCCGCCAGATAGGAACAACCCGAATTACAGACCGAATTATAATAATAATTATAATCAGAACCCTCCTAACAACAACCACCGTCCTAATTATAACGGCGGAAATCAGTATCGGCCAACAAATGGTAACACCCCCTATCGACCAAATAATAATAATCGCCAGTACCGACCGAACAACGGGAACAACCAAAACCAAAGCCATTTTAGGAGAGCGAATTATGTTCGTGCTGACGACAGAAATGGAGGGAGATACTTCTATCAGGGATGTCACAGTCTTAATGAAAATAATAATCGGTACAGCCAGGACGTAAGGAGTAGAGAATCTGGATATGACTCGCGAAGGAGCCGCAGTAGCGAAGAGACAAATAGAAATCATAATAGTGGACCTCAGAGTAACAATGCAAATAGACCCGAAAGAAGGGAGGATACCGAAAATGTACGACGGATTCATAATATTGAAGGAGTCCGATCCGGAAGCAATAACCAGAGGAGGGATGCACCATCCGGAAGTAACCGACCAGAAGAAGAGGGTTATGACTGGATACCATTCAGCAACGATCCTGTAGAGAACTTCAGAATAGCATACAATAAACGTAACCCACCAGAACGCTGGCTTCCCTTAAGAAGCAATGGAAACCAATCCAACGCACCTCAGAGAGGGAGAGACGAAATAGATGAAGAAGAGGAAACGGCCGACCGATGGAACACATAACCAAAACAAACAAACAAAATTTTTTACCAGATGGAATAAATGAGTGTACAACAATAATAAATAAATAAAAATGAGGCCGACTATTGGGTAAAACGACGAATACGAAAGAAAAATATTTATCAAATAACATTGTCTACAAAAACAAGAAAAATTATAACAATCCAGAATAAGTGTTCAAAAATCAAACACTTGAAGGAGTAGAGGAGCAAATCACCAAAGAGAGTAATACAAGAGAAGACTATTATAATGGAAAGAAGAGAGAAAAGAAAAATTTTTAATGAATATCGTATACCCCAAAAACAAGAAAAATATTATAACAATCCAGAATAAGTGTTCAAAAATCAAACACTTGAAGGAGTGGAGGGGAAGAACACCAAAGCGAGTAAAATAAGAGAAGGCTACTATTATAAGGGAAAGAAGAGAAAGAAGAATCTTTATCAAATATTATATACCCCAAAAACAAGAAAAATATATAACAATCCAGAATAAGTGTAAAATATCCAACACTTGAAGGAGTAGAGGAGAAAACCACCAAAGCGAGTAACATGAGAGAAGGCTATTATAATGGAAAGAAGAGAGAAAAGAAGAATTTTTAATGAATATCGTATACCCCAAAAACAAGAAAAATATTATACCCGTCCAGAATAAGTGATGTACCATAACTATCACTTGAAGGAGTAGAGGAGCAAACCAACAAAGAGAGTAATACAAGAGAAGGCTATTATTATAATGGAAAGAAGAGAGGAAAGAAGAATTTTTATCAAATATTGTATACCCCAAGAACAAGAAAAAATATAATAATCCAGAATAAGTGTTCAAAAATCCAACACTTGAAGGAGTAGAGGGGAAGAACACCAAAGCGAGTAATATAAGAGAAGGCTATTATTATAAAGGAAAGAAGAGAAAAAAAAATGTTTATCAAATAAATATTGTATGCCACGAGAAAAGAAAAAACGATTATCTAATAAATAAACCATAACAACACAAGCAACTAGTGAACGCACTTAAGATATTTCAAACAATGTTTACTATCACTTTGAGAAAAATTTTTTACTATCCAGAATAAAATGTTAAAAAATATGACATTTACTAGAAGAGGGGAGAAGACCATTAAAGAGAGTATTATATAGAGGAGATAGTGAGAAGGAGAATTGATCGAGAAGAAGAAGAAAGAAAAAATCAATATGAAGAACATTTTGTCACGGTAAGAAGAGAAGAAAAATGAAGAATATTTACACATGACATTTGTCAACAACATTAACTAATGAAGATCTACAGAAGAGAAGAAGGAATCCAGAAGAGAGTGTATAATAAAAAAATAAAAGGCAAAAGAGTGAACAACCCCTAGAGTGTTTATTATTAGTCGAAAGAGACTACTTGTAAGTATTATTATTTAATGAATTGACTGTAGAAATGTTCCAGCAATCATTTAACTGGGCAGGGATGATGTTCCCCTGAGCTCAGAAAACGTGTAGTTTTGAACGACGGAGTTAGGTAAGCCAATAGTGCCCATCCGGATCGATTTCAGCTACTAAGTAGAAAAAAAATGTTAGGGAAATTAAATATTTAAGGGAAAAACACAACAGCCAAGAATATAAATAAACAAGATTCCAGAATTATGAAGAAGGAGGAAATGTAGAAAATATAATGTACTGAAGACAAGTGTAAGAGTAAATACAAAATATGAAAACATCATGTGTGACTTAAAAGTGAAATGAAAAAAATTGATAATTTCTTCAATCATAAAATAAGGATATCAGAAATAATCAATTCTAATAAGGAGGCAATATGTAACGGTACATATAACACTACATCCACCAACGTACCGAAAATTAATTTGAAAGCCACTACTGTTAAGAATACATAAAAGGTCAAGAATACCACCATGGATACAGAAGGAGAAAGTACAATATGTTAAAATAAGTGAAGTATCATAAAAAAGAAATTACTAGTAAACATACCAATAAAGAAGAAAAGAAGACTAAAGACGAGAAGACTGACATACCTTACCCAATAGATCAGTGAGAAGAACAAGGAAACAAAAGAAGAGAATAGATCAGTGAGAAGAACAAGGAAACAAAAGAAGAAAGAAGAATCAGTGAGAAGAACAAGGAAACAAAAGAAGAAAGAATAATCAGTGAGAAGAACAAGGAAACAAAAGAAGAGAAATGAATCAGTGAAAAGAACACCATGGAAACAAAAGAAGAAAGAAGAATCAATGGATAACGACCTCAAGAAAGAAGAAAGAAGAAACAATACGAAGGAGACAAGTGAAAACCACATCATGTATAAAATAAATAAGAGAGAGAAAGAGATCAGTGAAGAAAGGAAGAAGGAAGATATCCAGACCAGACACAAGGAAAAAGGGAAAGAAATTGAAGTATAACAAACTAACATAAACCTATAATTGTACTAACTACTTAACAAACTATAATTAAGGCACTAAACTAATAATGTAGGGAAAAAGAACACTGTCAATAGTGACTAAACCCATTAATGTGTAATTAGGCCATGTTAGAAATTAGTTAAATGTTAGTATTATTAAAATATAAGAAAAACAAATATGTATAGTCATAGACCTAGGTTTGAATCTATGAAAACGGACATAGTATTAATATTAAGGCATAGTTTTAAGGGAAACTTGTACAGTAAGTTAAGAATGCATTATTACCATCGAATATGGAATAAAAACAATGTATTAATAATAATTAATAGCCTAATGGACACTAAGTATATATACCAAGTGCGATTTCAGCAACCCCGAATCCGAAATATATGATGAGGGGATTCAAAATAATCGTCATAAAAAATTAGAAACAATGAGGGTAATTAAAATGACATCAGTGCAATTATAAGTAAGAGATTGGACTTATAAAAATAATTGTATAATGCTGAACCCTTCCGCGTGGGTATGTCGACCAAACATTCTTAATCTTGACCCCCAAAAGTGACGCGGTTGTAAGCGTAGGTATTGACGAAGCCCGCCGAAAATTGATGAATTAAAATATATTAACCAATCAGATCCTATAAAAAATACGACGTGCATCATTCCGACAGAGGAAGCGAAAACAGTCTATTACCAACAACGAAGCGAACTACATGCACGTCGGCTCCAGAAAAACGTGCGTTTGACAGCGACCAGATGTAAACATTCGTTAACCTCAAACCGGGAGTGGAGGTTATGTCTACTGAAGAAATAGTGTAGTATATTTTTAAGTGAAAATAATTCGTAGTACATGCGCATAAGAGTGAGTGCAGTGCAGTGATAAAAAATTTAATTAAATAATTTAAAAATTTTATATAATTAAAAAGTTTAAGAAAAAAGTGTAAACACTACGAACGACCAGTTACGCAAGTATCAAATACCCATAACTATTATATTATGATTGTATAGTAATAGATATAACAGAACGCTAATAGCGACTTGAATTAACATCCGTTAATCAATTAAATACCCAATTCCTAATGAAGGGAACTCTGTAATACAGATAAACAATGTCAAAATTGAACGCTATAATTAACGACAATTTTAGCTATTTGTATAATTTGAATGTTTAGTATAAGTAAAGACATTGTATAATCAATGAAGGGAGTATGTGCCCTAACCATTAGTTAGATAAGAGTGTTCAATATTTTGTTTCTATAATTAAGTAAGAGTTACACCAGAGGGTGGCATAAATATATTCAATGAATTACAAATACCTGAAATAGGTACATCCAGTTTTGGAGATGATTATAATCCATGACACTGAATTCTAATGATTATTATCACTTATTAACAAATAATTAATAACTTATAACCAAACAAGGGTGCACTAAACTATCTTAATGTCAATGTTTAACCATGAACAGTTGTTCATATTTTATATTCTTTCAAATTAATAATCCATGAATTTATATTTTATCTACTTGTTGTAACCGTAGCTAATTTTATTAAATATGTGTATTTTGCAGACTCAAAGAACCTACTACAATTATTAATAACATTACAAGTTAAATAACACATTCTAACCTATTTGTTTATCAACACAATTATACGACTAGCCAAATGCAGTCATACCAACTTGAGATTTTTAAATGTTTTAGAGTCCATGTTCGAATTTAACTGTTAACCAAAAGGAAAGTAAATTATATTATTGTACTAAATTTTATTGTTCTAGAATTGAATAAATCATTATTGTCATTTGAACCTTTGAAAGAGTTGGCTTTTATTGTAATCAGTAAATACAGCTTAGTGAGAAAAATGAGACGGTTGGTACCAGACGTCCAGAGCGAATCATTCAAATGGAATGATTTTTTCCAACCACACCGACCTATATATATATATATATATATATATATATATATTATTACACAGTATAAATTATCGTAAATATCATGTTTGTGTATGTTAGTGTATAGGCAGGACATTACTGATCATCTCACCACCGCTGATCAACGGAGAGCCAACGGAACTTCAAGTGAGTCAATTCTAAGAAGTGAATAAAAAATATTTTCTAAACCAAAAAACTGACAATTAAAACGGCGATAAAAAGTGTAAGTAACCGATTTATTCACTACCGGATTCAACAATAGGTTGAATTGGGTGGAATAAATCACTAAACAACAACTTAATAATAAAGTACGAGCTTTGAATAATAATCATAAACAAATTACAAGACCCCAACATTAAATAAAAAACCTGAGACTAATAATTATAAATATTTAAAATATAGACGGAATCTCGTCTAGTTACACCTACCAATCATCGAGGCACGGCCCCCTCAGTACCCTCCTACCAACTCCCTCCGAGTACTGATCCGTTTGAATTTCACCAGTCTGTTATCGCAAGCCGAAGTAGTGACGTCTTTTACTTGCCGGTCGGTTTGGCGTACTCCCCACGCCGCCCCTCCAACTATGTCGCGGAATGAAATTGTGCGGCCCGAAGATTTGGAACGTGTTTTACGTGAACTGTCGGATGAAGAGAAGCAAAATTCAGGCGTTGACACTGACATTCAATCATCTGATATTGACGAACGTGAGATTATCGAACAGAGTGACCACAATAGTGATTCCGAAATAGATGGTGATCTTCCTCAACCACTTCCAAGGACTTCTGACGACGAGGTGAGTGATACCGATGACAACGATTTTTTTACTAAAACTATTTACAAAAAGAAGAAAGTAAGAGGAAGGGTCGTAAAGGAAATCAGTGAAATTTATAAATGGAAGAAGGGCCCTATAAAAAGTAAATTTTCGCGTACGCCTATAAAAATATTGTGAAACAAGTACTTCCGGCTTCCAAAGACTGTGCCGACGTGAAAGACGAAATTTCCGCTTTCTTGAAGATAATAAACTTATACATGATTGATTCTCTAGTGACATACACTAACATGTACATATAGCGTAACAGAACAATGGAGGAAAATCTCAAAAAATAGTGCAAAGGACACAAGCAGATCAGTAATAATGGCTGTCATTGGGATTTTATTCTTATTAGGATACAAAAAAATGTCTAAAATACATCTTGACGAAGCATGGGCTCGGGATGGCACGGGCATTGAAATATTGCAAGGGGTGATGGGGCTGAAACGATTCAGATACCTTCTAGCTTCCATAAGATTCGATGACACATCCACAAGACTTACTCGAAAAACAGCAGATAAGTTAGCCGCAATACGGGAGTTTTACGACTCTTTCAATGACAACTGTGATAAATTTTATTCGCCTGGGGATCAACTGACGGTTGATGAAAAGTTAGAGCCATTTCGTGGCAGGTGCTCTTTCATTCAATACATTCCTAATAAGCCGGCCAAGTATGGCCTAAAAATACTTGTAGTTGTTGATTCGCGAACTTTGTATTGCTTGAAATTGGAACTGTACTGTGGCACTCAACCTCCTGGACCGTATGAAGCTTCGAATGCGAGCTTGGATATCGTCAATAGGCTGATTAGCCGCTATAAAGGTTCTAACAGAAACCTGACTACCGATAACTGGTACACTAATTATCCTTTAGCCAAATCTCTCCTCGCCAGTGGTATTACCCTCATGGGTACACTAAAAAAGAACAAAAAAGAAATCCCTTTTCAATTACATACAACGAAAACAAGAGAAGTTGGAACTTCAATTTTTTGTTTTCAAAAAGATGTCACGATGGTTTCTTACATGATCAAAAAAAATAAATGTGTAATTCTTCTCAGCACCGCGCACGACGATGATAAAATTGATTCAGAGACACAAAAACCAAAAATAATCATGGACTATAATAAGTTCAAAGGTGGAGTGGATGTAGTAGACCAACTCGGTGGCAACTACACCGTAGCCCGTAAAACAAAGAGATGGACGATGGCAACTTTTTTTTGCGCTTCAAAACGTGGCAGGCATAAATGCACAAATCCTTTTGAATTTCTCTGAACCCAGTGCTTCTCCCAAGTTTAGAAGAATATTTTTGAAAAACTTAGCGACGTCTCTTATGAAGCCACACCTTCAAGATCGTGCAAACTTACGAAGCCTACCTGTGCATTCAAAAGCAATAATTCGTAGAGTGCTTTCTTCGGACGGAATAAACGAGGAGCAGGAAATACAACCACCCGCAAAAAAGGGAAAAGGACGATGCACTTCATGCGGAAGAGCAAAAAACAACTACACTACGATTAGTTGCTCAGAATATTCTGCTTTTACATGCAAAACTCATTTGGCGAAAACAGTTTATCTCTGCGGAACATGTGCCAATAAAAATGAACTGGATGACGAAGATTAAGTTTTTGACAATAATTACTGAAAACGTTGTTTGTGCTTTTGTTTTTATTTTTGAAATGTTTTTTGAAACTTTTGTAAGAAAATATATATATATATATATATATATATATATATGTAGGACAGCCATTTCCTCTTTCATATTTCGTTTCAATAAACGCATGTTTATATAATTATAAAATTATAATATTATATAATTACCCGCATGTTTTTTTTTTTATTATTTCGCTTTTTCAATGTTATCACGTTCACTTCGTTGTGCAAAAAAAAACATGTTCTCTTGGTAGTGTTCTGTTTGTTGCGGCTTATCTCAACGGGTAGCTCGTTTGTTTACAAACGATAATTACAATTTTGTTTATAACCAAGATAATTACATTGAAGGACAAAGAAATAATATTATGAAACGAAAAGCGTTCTAGAGCAGAGAAAAATAAATTGTTTTATTTTCTGGAGCTGAATTACTTGGAATTGTTATCAAAATGACACACGGTGTGTCATTCACAGTCAACGTGTTAAAAAATTACAAGCAGTTAATGATAATTTGGTGGGACAGACCAACAAATGGACTGGCGTACTCAGTACGCCGCCCGGGCAAAATTGTATCGCCAAACCGCCCGGGCAATTAAGGGTTAATGGAAATGAAATTCGACATCTAGCTTGATTTAATTTTAAACCGAACCGGGCATTTTTAAGTATTATATTTTAACATTTTAGGCCATTAGGGCTAGGTTCTACATTTAGCATGAGCATGTGCTTTATCTTTAAAGAAATTCTATAATGGCTGTACACCAAGGTCACCTAAAAATTACAAATATATTTTTTTTACATTAGTCTCTCTAGGCCTACATGCAGTTAAATAATAACTACAAAAATGTAATTTTTCTTTGATGTATATCTTTTGGATGGAAGTTTAAAGTCACGGCGTTAGGAAAAGGCCTATTCACGCAAAACAAAGGACCTAGTAGCTTAGTAGTGAATTTAGAAAATATATTTGCGTAATGCGTAATAATTTATATGTTCATAAAATAATTGCTGAGTCTAACATGAAGATAGGCCTCCGAGTGAATTGAGTGGGAATATTTTGTAATTTCGCGTTCTCTTTAAACAAAGCAGAGTTCAGAGTTCATTTATTTAGTTTCTGTTTTAGAATTTTTGGTAGGTCTGATAGTGTGTATATGATAGTAGGTCATGCATATTTTCATTAAATAATGTATTAGTTAATTTCGTTGCAAATTTCATAAAATTTGATAGTGAGTTTGTATGTAGCAGTCAATGGCTCAGTGCTCAGTTTGACGGACGGCTAATGGCCATGTCTATAAGATTACGATATTTTGTATCGTTGTATCTGCTTTGTGTAAACATTGTTTGTGTAATAAATCTTTTCATTATTATTATTAATAACTACAAAACTTGTCATGAAAACGCAAAAGAAAAAACTACCCACTACACCAGTACCCACAAGTACTTTATTGTGTATTTTAGTTACTACGCAGGCGTTTTTCAATCAAATAGTTGTTATGTTGTCACATTAAGATTTTAAAATACGATACCTTACCCTAATCTAAACTACTTTACCTAACCTTACCCTAATCTAAACTGGAACATAAATGCCCGTCTCACTTTTGTTACAAAATTCGCAGTTATTTGGGCTTTAGGCTTTAAACATGTAATTTATGTGTTGCTAAGATCATTGTACATTTTTTCTGTAGGTTATCGGTTTTAATTTGTTTCTGTTCGTGTGTTGCAGGAACGTCTAAATCAATACCTTGCTAAGGCCATATTTGTTAGTGGGTCTCCATTGGCACTCGTTGAACATCCTCTGTGGATTGATTTCTTCAAGAAAATTCGACCATCTTATGTCCTACCTTCACGGTATCATTTGGCTTCAACCTATTTAGATGCTCAATATATCGAAATGCAGACTGAAGTAAGTAAATAGTTACAAGACTCAAAAGATCTACATTTGCAATGTGATGGATGGAGCAACTTAAACAATGAATCCATAATTAACTTTGTAGTTTCCAAACCGGATCCACTTTTTGTTGACTTTGTTATGACAAAAGACAATAGACACAATGCAAGGTATTTAGCTGAACTAATTGAAAAAATTCTTATAAAATATGGTCCAGAAAAATTTCTAGTCATTATTGCAGACAATGCTGCTAATATGAAGGCTGCGCTGAACATAGTTAAAGAAAAGTATCCTAACATTGTGCCCCTTGGTTGCCTTGCTCACCTGTTGCACCTGCTTTGTTCAGACATTTTACGCTGTACATCAGTGAAGTCCTTTATGGCTACTGTAATCGATATTGTGAAGACAATCAAAAACAGCCATATTTTAAAGGCACTGTTTGACCAGATCTCGGCTGAGAAAAAAAAGTTCAAGGATAGAGTTACATTAAAGCTACCAGGGAAAACTAGATGGGGCAGTCACTTGTTTTGTATAAAAAGTTTATTGGCAAATAAAGTCGTACTTCAAACACTTGCTGTCAGTGAACAGGCAGAACTCTCCACAGAAATGAAAAGAAGGTTGTTAGATGACTGTGTATTCTGGGTTCGTGTACAAAAAATGGTAGACATCTTAAATCCTATTGTACATCTGATAACTGCTTTTGAAAGTAACCAGCCACAGATACATAAAGTATTTTCAAAATTCAATGACTTGGAGAAAACTTTAATTGTACAGCTCCCACTTTCTCCATTACAAAAAGCAGAAGAGAAAAATGTTCTGAAGAAGTTTAAAAAGCGGAGAGATTTTGGCTTAGGGGAAATACACCTTGCAGCAGACCTACTAAATCCAGCTGCTCAAGGGAGCAGTTTAAAACCACTCGAGTTACTAGATGCAGTTAGCTTTGTTTGTGATGTTGGGCGGAAAATGGGTGTAAGCATCCCTAAAATAAAAGAAAATATAGCTGACTATAGAGACAAGCAAGGGATCTGGGGAAAAGAATTTGTGTGGGAAGGCATTGATGAATTGAGCCCAGTTCTGTGGTGGAGGGGATTAAGAGGAACATGTGAACTAGCAGATGTAGCTATTCGAATTTTAGGAGCACCTGTGACATCTGCTGCTACTGAACGTACATTCAGTTGGGTTCACAGCAAAAAAAGAAATTGGCTAAATTCACAAAGAGCTGCCAAGTTGATGTATTTATCATGCAATTGGAAGCTTTTAAATTGTAAGAGTAAGCCAAACAAGAGGAAGCGCTCTTGTGAAGAGCAGCAAGACAAAGGGGAAAAACCTTCAGAAAACAAAATTCCTGAAGATGAAGATAAAGATGAAAGTGATGTTGAAGATAAAGTTAAAGACAACAGTGATTTTGAAGATGAAGATAAAGATGAAAGTGATTTTGAAGATGAAGATAAAGATGAAAGTGATGTTGAAGAGGAAGATAGAGACAAAAGTGATGCTGGAGTTACAGATGAAAATGAAAATGGTGTTGAAGATTCAGTTGTGTAATTATCAATTTGTTTTAATAAATACTTTTAAACTATAATCTACTATAATGTTTACTATAATGTTTCTTTCATTGTAATGGTTTAATAAATACTTTCTTACTTGATAATCTTTTGCTTTCTTGATTCTTTAATTATCTTACTAGTTCCCATGCATTCAAATTTTAATTAAGTTAAAATTGATTGTTGGATGGAAAAGAGCTTACATTTCATCATGTCTTTAAGAGTGTTAATTTATAATTATTAAAATTGAAATTCTGTTCAATTTGGAAAAAATAAAACAACCACTGTCGTAAGTACTTGGTTGTTCATGCCAAAATGTAGAATGCAACAGCTGATGAGCTGAATAAATTTTATACTGCCATATTCAGTTGGGTTTTAGAACACAAATAATAAAAATATAATTAATATGTATACTGTCATGCCTTAAATGATTTTTATAAATACCCAGGTATTTACCCATTTTGGTTATTTACCCGGGTAAATACCCAGGGTATTTACCTTGAATTTTAAATACCCGGGTATTTTACATCAATAGGTGGAAGCCTATGCAATTCCAAATCAGGAGGTTACCACTGTGGCAAAGCAGTTAGTTCACAACTTCTGTTGCCGTTATGGAGCCCCTATGGAAATCCATACGGATCAAGGGAGAAATTTCGAATCAGGAGTGTTTAAAGAATTATGCCATCTACTCGGAATTCGAAAGACCAGGACAACGCCTCTGCATCCTCAGTCAGACGGGATGGTTGAGAGATTCAATAGGACACTTGAGCAGCATCTTTCAAAGGTTGTTGACGATAACCAAACAGACTGGGACCAACGTATACCACTATTCCTCATGGCATATAGATCATCAGTACATGACACAACCGGCATGACTCCAGCAAAATTGGTGTTTCGGAGGGAGATTCGTCTTCCTGGGGACTTAATGTTCGGATCACCTGAGACTCAGTCCAAAGAGCCACAGAACTATTCCTCGAAATTAGAAAACCAACTGCGAGAAATGAATCGCTTGGTAAGAGGACGGCTGAAGATTGCCAGTGATAAAATGAAAACTCGGTATGACATTCGCAGCAATAGTGTGGGTTTCCAAGAAGGAGATCAGGTCTGGTTGTTCAACCCAAAGCGCCGTAGTGGTCGCTCACCTAAGTTGCAAACTAACTGGGAAGGACCCTATACTGTGAAAAAAAGAATCAACGATGTTGTTTATCGGATTCAACAGGAAGCACAGCGGGAGTTCAAGGTCATCCACCTAGATCGCATAGCTAAGTATTACTTCAGAGACGGTTTGCCAGTTCGGGATGAACAGGCTTAAGGAGGGGGCAGTGTTATGACATCACAGAACAATCTACGTGTTTGTCTAATATGCTAGAAGGATCTTGATGTAACACGTGTGACGTACGTGCTTGTTGACGCATTTTCGAGAGGTTTCTCGAAGGCGCCAGCCGCGCGGACTGTGTCAAGGCCGCAGTTAATTACGTAGTTCACACGAGTGCTAAGACGCAATTAGGAACATTCTGGTCTGTGAGCGCAACTATAAATACATGGGGGCAGCGGCCTTAAGTCAGTAGAGCAGCGATATATTTTCAGTGTGGTTCGAGAGTTATTATCGGGCGAGATTACTGTGTAAGTTCAAGTGGTTATTAGTAAAGTGTTGCGTTTTATAATCGGGCGGTATAATTGTAATATAATTGTGTTTAATATTAGTGACATTTTATTGCGTGTGAACAATTTTTATTTGATTTGTTGTAGTAGACTGTGTTGTTAATTACGAACCGTTTTACTGTAAAAATTAAAGCTGGTGATTAGTGACTTAATTGGTGTCTTGTACTTATTTTGTTTCCACTGTACCTACGACGATCAAGTAGACCGTCGTAACAATGCTTAATAGTTTTATTTCTGTGATCAAATATTTATCATGTCTAAAAACTGGCGATCTGTTCACAACAAACCTCACTGTTTCCTGGAGTGTTCTCAGAACCTTGAATACAGTTTTAGTGTTCTTAACACTTAAAAAGAAAATAGAAAGTTATATAAACTTATTTCAGTCTCTACACTACACAAATAATTCTTGATAAGTGACAATATAGTTTTTTAATATCACTTGAAAGTACGTGCTGATAAAATGATGTAAATTAAAGTTTTTACATACTCTGTCCAATAACTTTTGCGTCCAAAATAACATGGGATTGTAGGGACATTATTTAGGCCTATAGTACTAATACATTACAAAAGCGTTATAAAAATGAAATCCAAATCTATCATAATTTATTGTCATAAAAGACTTATTCATAACAAATGTAGTGTCTGAATAGTGTAATGAACCTTCCATTATATATATATTTTATCATGTTTGAAATCTATACCTACAGAAGATTAATTTTTAAATTTATATCTGAAAGACTTAATCTACTCCAGTAGCTTCATTACAGTACATAAGAGATATGTTAAAATGCACGTTTCCATACGTAATCATTTTGGATTTGTCAAAACCCTGCTTGTCGATACACGTGTGAAGTTTATATTTTGGCGCGCACTACCACACAAATTAACCTTCAAAATTCAAGAACGCAAGTCAAATAAATATGTGAAATTGACAAATTGACAATCACTCATCGGCCTCATGTGATTAGCACTTACAAAATTTTCGACATTTGTAACCATACATAGGCGGATCCAAGGGGGGCACGGGGGCACGTGCCCCCCCCAGACGGTTCGAAAATACTCTGGATAAAATGAATTATGTAGCTAGTGCAATTATGATATTTTCAGTTAGTTAACCCTTTGAAACCCGAATTTTTTACAACAATTATTATATTTTATTTTTTATTGCAATTTTATTTTTAATTTATAATTTTATAATTTTTTATTATATAAAATACGTTCACACCTAATATTTCTAGATCAGAGTATTGATAATGAATATGTGTATTTTTGTAAATTGTAATTCTATATTAGTATTTGTGCTTATTTTTATTTAGATGTTTTACTTTCCTTATTGATAACACTTATTCTTATTGTATCGAGAGTAAGTAATGGTGTAAAAATTAGATTAGTTTTATAAGTGAAATGAAAGTCAAATTTCTAAAGAAAGCTTAAATAGATTAAATAAAAAATTCCCGTTATAAGTTTACTTTATATTATTTCAAAATTGTACAAATACATTATACTTTCTAAAATCAAAATCGGTTGTTTTATTATTTTTCAAATAACAATAATACAATAATAAATAAATTATGTTAAAAAACTAATGTTTTTGTATTTATATTAATATATTTAATTATTTATTTATTTATATTAATTTTTATATCGTTTGATTCAACAGACACTTTGATAATAAAATTTTTTTCTAACAACACCTCCCCCCCTGGAGAGGAGGGGCCCAAAACTGCCAGAATGTGCCCCCCCTGAGCAAATTTCTGGATCCGCCCCTGTAACCACATGAGTAAAAATCATTTTACTTCATAGAAAATGTACAAACTTACCTCAGTCTTCTTTCTTCGACACATTCCTTCTAAGGGCAGCTCTAATAAACAGTAACTGCGCACAACAGCTGAGACAAAATTTGTTTAAAACCGTGAAGATCCGTCTACTTTAACTGTAGTAGGTAGATGATCAACATGTAAAACTAATATTAGTTATAAATCATGAAAACTTAATATAAAGTCATCAATCATAATGAACTCATTGCTCAAAACAAATTTAACATCTATATATTAATACATGAAGAGAAAAGTTTGTACCCTTTTTTAAGCATATTACGCACATGGAGGAGTGTGAGATTTGGCATAGTTAAAGTTTATATGGAGAAGGAGTGCAGAAAGCTAAAATTTATATATAATATGTGTTACAAATACATTAAATAAAATAAAATAAAACATTCATTTGCACTTGAAAATTCATTTAAACTTTTTCAAACAATGGTAATTGTTAAAAATAAAATAATTTTGTTGCCAGGCAATAAAATTATAATTTTTTCATTTTAGTGTACGTTCATACTGCCAATGTCAAACACATAATAGTCTGTCGTTTGTTTACGTTCATACTGCCAATGTCAAACACATAATAGTCTGTGGTCAAACAGTCGCACAGAGTAGAGATTGTCGCCAAAGAATTTTAAAATGTTGCCAACAAATAATTACTGACAGATTGACTGAATGAGCTGTGAATTTTGTGTGATTTCAAATGTTCCTTTTTCAATAGTCTGTGGAGTGTATGTCAAGGCAAAAAGCGTTTATTTTGTATTTTGTATATTAGATATCTGTGTTTTATATATTAATGTGCAGTTGAAAGTGAAATACAGCTTGCTTAATATACACCTGTTGCAAAAGGAAAATTTTGTAGCAGCAATTTGAATTGACTTACTCTCACCTAATTATTATTGGTGGTTTCAAAAAAGTGAGTACATTTTATTATTTTTAAATTAAACCGTGTCTAATCTTATTTTCAGTAATTTCATTACATGTTTTTTTTTACATTCAGATATTCGCACCTACTTCCATTATGCCTCGACATAGAACATTGACGGGTCGGAGTGAGAGACAAAGAAGAAGGAATATATATTCGCGTGAAAGTCAAAATGATAATAGACCAAATGCAAATTTAAATAGTGTAAATAGTAGTCTATAACATTGACGGGTCGGAGTGAGAGACAAAGAAGAAGGAATATATATTCGCGTGAAAGTCGAAATGATAATAGACCAAATGCAAATTTAAATAGTGTAAATAGTATACAAAATGATGAAATTATTTTGAGGGATACATTTAAATGCGCACTGAATGTCATTCCAAGAAATTTTAATACTTTTGATTGTGTATTAATGCATTTACAATGCAGGATTTGCAATGCAAAACATTTCGAATCTGAGGTAACTTTAGGTGAAAGGACTGCATTCACTTCATGTTGTCATAAGGGTAAAGCAATATTACCGGCCTTAAGTCAAAATGAATACTTTAAATCATTGTATGATGGACTTACTTCAAATGAACCTTCAATAAAAAGAAAGTCAACAAATTATTTTTAAAACATTCGTAAATACAATTCATCATTTGCTATGGTTAGCTCAGAAGCTAAAATTTCGGATACAGTTACGCGTGGAGTGTATCATGTAATATTAGTAAATACACAATAACTGTCTTTAACATAAATATTATACAATTACGGGCGCCATGTTGGAAACTACCAACAGATTATATTATGTTTATTTTACGGGCCAGAATTCGTGTTAAGCGAACGATATGATTGCGGGAAGTGTTATCTGAAATAAATACTCTGAAATGGTTACACAAAAAAACTTATTATTATCAGAAAGATTTTACATATATATGTGACTCTACCATGTGCCAAACACGCACGTTACTAGGCCTCGGGGCGTAGTCCTATATGTATATTTAAATAAACATCATGAGAAATGAACATTGTAAATATAATAAAACATATAATAAAACCAAACAAATTTAATATATATATGTATGCACAACCCAGCATAATTTACGTCACTCTCTATCTTTCACTCTCTCTCTCTCACACTGGTACAATTCTTTTTATTTTATTGAGCTCATTGTAATTAAAGTATTGAAATATAAATTGGTCATTTAATTGAATGATAAGTTTTGAATGAATTTATTGAATTGAATGTGGAACGTTCTCACCAAATTGTTGGATTTCAGCTGCGGTTTCCGTGCGATAAAACTATGCACACCGCGAGTTTATCGATTTCGTTCCCGGTCACATCTTGGAGTACTATTACACCTTACCTAATGGTAAGGTGTCACTGTTAATAAACACTGTTTTAATTAACCATTTTTAGTGGTGTAACAGTAAAAATTCACTTTCCGTGAACTTGTTGCCGGCCGGCTGCGATCACGTTCCCTGTTGAAATGACACAGAGTCTTTGTTCCATATTTCCAAGGTGGGGTGAATCTACGTCACTCGTCTATTGTCTGGTTGTTGACAGCATTGCGTTGTTTACGGAAACAAATTCCTGGCCACTGACGTCATCAAGGATCGTCGCTTTTATCTCAATAAATGACATACAGTTTTTTGCTAGGCTTCACGTTTTTTGCTATGAAACAGTCAGAATCCTGGCAAATATTTATATAGTCCACTCACTGTAGATTTATAAATGTTTATTTAATTTTGACCAAATTACTACAAATGAAGGAATACAATATTCATGGTTTTTTATACCATATTTAGATTGATTAAAAATTGTACCATTACAAAACCCCCTCAATAAAAGATTTTGTGTCGAAGCATAAAAACTTTCATTGACCCTTTCATACTTCCTAAAGGGATCAGCCAGAATAGGTCGCCACAACCCCCTTACAATTTATATAAAAGAAAACAATAACTCACCCGTGGTCTGATGATGATGACAGTACCTACATGACCTTACTGGACTTCTCCTTCAAGATCCCAACACCATAAGGCCACTTAGGCTCGTAACGCCCCTGCTCTGACGCGCTGGCCAGCTCAGGACCGCTGTCATATCACCAAACACTGAAACAATAAATGAAAAATCAAAATAGTGGCTTGGTAAATCACTCTATACTTAACTGATCTGGTTCCCCTTAGCTAGGTGCTGGTTTGTGCTAATAAGTACTGGGTTTGCTTGATATACTACTAAAATCTAGTTATAAAAAATGTAACCCACAAGAATTATATAGAATTTCCCTTCTCAATATGGACTACCCTGAATTAATAAATTGTTTCGATTCCTATCGATAATATTTAACTCTTTCCATTTTATAATTATTATAATTACAAAAGAAACATATTGATATAAAAAGGATTATATTACTGAAAATATGAAAATTCCCATATAAATCTCCCAAACATGGAGAAAAACAAATTATAGAAAAACAAAATAATTATTAAATCTGTATGGTAAATCTTGTTGAATTGTTAAATTAAAATTATTATTATTATTATTCAAAATTATTATTATTATTACCAGGTAATAGTTGGTATTAACAGCATCAATTATATTTATCCCTTCATAAACATTATTTCCATACATGTTAAAATTTTATAACATAAATACATAATACATTGATAATACATTGATACATTAATGCACATGATCATTATATTAATACATTTAATACATTTTAAATATTTAATCATATTTAATCTTGATTAAGATTTGCACTATAAGATATACACTAACATTTGCATAATTTATTTAAAGTTGTATTTAAGTTAAAAAATTACAATTTCAGTTAATTAATTAGACATCAATTATTATAATATTATTATTTCACATTTATTATTAATATTCATATTATTATTATTATTACTTCCTTTTTCACTTTCATTACCTCCCTACTCTGAACTTTCTACCTCACTAACTACCTAACCTTTCACCTTCTAACATTTTTTTAGTCTGGGTAACTCCTATATTCACTATACCTTTTACTTATTTTGTTTTACTCACCTTCTTCTAACTGACAACCAAATTTACCTATCATGACACCAATATCTCAATCATAAACACCTTTACTAATTTCATGTAAATCCTATGGTACCGCTCGTCTTTGCACAGAGATGGGTGTTCCCTAACTGGCTATATACATCCATAATATTTTGCCCTTCCAAAATTCGGCAAACACTCCCTTAAACTACGCTAATACCTGCCACAACACTATACGTTGGCTACTCCTTATCACCTCACCCCCACTACAACATATCATTAACAACAAATATATGTTTATACCAATTGCTTTACTCACCTCTACAAATAATCACTAACTACTGTGTCCCTAAATATCTAATAATTCTCTTTGTATTATTTACTTCAAAATTCTTAACTATCTAACTCCATTTTCATTAATTAAACTCACCTGCATTTTATCTATCCCCAGGCTCTATCCCTGTTTAAACATTTACTGTAATCATTGACAATTGTCTTATAAAATTCATCTCTCTCCTACTCATACTAGTACTTCTCAAAATTCAAATATATATATTCCTATTTAAATATTATCATTTATTATTATTCATGATGAATTACCTTCATTACATATTGAGGAATAATACAACTTCATTAGAAACTTTTATGACAATTAATAATTTACTGCTGTTACAAAGATAGTACAACTTTCTATCTTTCTAACTTTCTATCAAAGATTCTCTCTCTCCAAATATGCAGGGGTCCCTAACATCAAATTATTGCACCACTTATTAGGTACACAAAAACACCAAGAAACTTTATTTGTAGACCTATCGTCTCCCAAATATAAATTGAAGGAACTCTTGTCCTTATAAAAAATACGTGAAGATTTTTCTTCACCCCCTAACACAACATCAAAAGAAAATTCTACCCCCTGCACTCCTTGTACAAAAATACTTTCTCCAAACTCTCTTTCTGACTCAATACACTCAAACACTTCATTTTCACTCATAATACTTTCATTATCATTTTCTAACATTATATTCTTACTATTTGTAATATTCTTACTATCTGTAAATTCATTATTCACATTATCATTGTTGTTTACGTTATTAGTCAGTACTTCATTTTTCTGGGTACTATTTACCTTCTGGGTTTCTAATTGACTTAAATTCTCATCTAATTTTGTGATGACCTTGTCAAACTGCTTAATGAGCTTATCGTGACCTATTTTAATTTCATTTTTTAATTCATTGAAATTAATTTTAATTTTATCATTTTGCTCATCAAATTTGTTATTCAAACTACTTTGAATCTCTTTAATTTCGCTTTTTTGAACATCGAATTTAAAATTCGTGTCCCCTCTGAGGTCATTAAAATTGCTACACATCATGTTATATAAACGTGTTAACATTTCGTCTGTTTTGTTTTCATGAAGTGAGATGGAGGTTACTTTTTCTGTCTCTACATTTTCGGTCGTATTCGCCTCGCCAACCTGACTAATTGGGGTTAATTGAACATCCATCTCACTCATAACTGTTTCGTCAGTGAGGCTGACTTTTTCATTATTATCTTCATCAGTATTCATGTTTGCAATTTATAATACAGGCATGTATCCAATAGTATAACCTAACTTCGTAAAATTTGGTTATGTTTATGTATTAAAATTTCTTTATTACCTCAGATAACTCTTTCCGCTCTCTTCGTAGGCTTACCCCACATAAAATTATATTATATAGAGTCCCTGTTCGGGCGCCAAATGTAATATTAGTAAATACACAATAACTGTCTTTAACATAAATATTATACAATTACGGGCGCCCTGTTGGAAACTACCAACAGATGATATTATGTTTATTTTACGGGCCACAATTCGTGTTAAGCGAACGATATGATTGCGGGAAGTGTTATCTGAAATAAATACTCTGAAATGGTTACACAAAAAAACTTATTATTATCAGAAAGATTTTACATATATATGTGACTCTACCATGTGCCAAACACGCACGTTACTAGGCGTCGGGGCGTAGTCCTATATGTATATTTAAATAAACATCATGAGAAATGAACATTGTAAATATAATAAAACATATAATAAAACCAAACAAATTTAATATATATATATGTATGCACAACCCAGCATAATTTACGTCACTCTCTATCTTTCACTCTCTCTCTCTCACACTGGTACAATTCTTTTTATTTTATTGAGCTCATTGTAATTAAAGTATTGAAATATAAATTGGTCATTTAACTGAATGATAAGTTTTGAATGAATTTATTGAATTGAATGTGGAACGTTCTCACCAAATTGTTGGATTTCAGCTGCGGTTTCCGTGCGATAAAACTACGCACACCGCGAGTTTATCGATTTCGTTCCCGGTCACATCTTGGAGTACTATTACACCTTACCTAATGGTAAGGTGTCACTGTTAATAAACACTGTTGTAATTAACCACTTTTAGTGGTGTAACAGTAAAAATTCACTTTCCGTGAACTTGTTGCCGGCCGGCTGCGATCACGTTCCCTGTTGAAATGACACAGAGTCATTGTTCCATATTTCCGAGGTGGGGTGAATCTACGTCACTCGTCTATTGTCTGGCTGTTGACAGCATTGCGTTGTTTACGGAAACAAATTCCTGGCCGCTGACGTCATCAAGGATCGTCACTTTTATCTCAATAAATGACATACAGTTTTTTGCTAGGCTTCACGTTTTTTGCTATGAAAAAAAGTTTTGCCAGTCAGAATCCTGGCAAATATTTATATAGTCCACTCACTGTAGATTTATAAATGTTTATTTAAGGTATATTTAATTTTGACCAAATTACTACAAATGAAGGAATACAATACAATATTCATGGTTTTTTATACCATATTTAGGTTGATTAAAAATTGTACCATAATTGTACCATTACAATCATTTTAAAATACATGATGTTTTTTATCACAGATCAGGTCCAATGACTGCTGGATATGGTCACTCACCATGTTATGCGCAATTATATTTTTATGATGTTGACACTGCTGTCAATTATAGATTACGTGAACACTATAATCAAACATGCAATAACAATATAATTCGCAAAATCTCTTTTGAATTGGAACGCATTAATCCTTTCGTTCGGTCAGTCATTGCAATGAAAGATCATTGTCAGAGAGTTGAAAATCAAAATAAAGAAATTTGTATGCTCATTAAAGTAAATCGTGATTTAGATCTACGCCGTTATAATGATGCAGTTCAAACTGATGTAGCAGTAATATTTAGTACAGTTGATGGTGAGCCACCCTTTGAATGAAATATGGTTTCGTTTTCAAAAGTTAATGGTACCATTAAAAATATCTCTGTTTTGGATTCATCATTGGACCCTTTAGCATATCCATTACTTTTTCCAAATGGTGATACTGGGTGGCATATCAATATTTTTCATAATGTACCAACTACATCTAATTCAAGAGCGCCCAGAAATAAATTAACCATGCTTCAGTATGCAGCCTATTGACTTGCAATTAGAGAAGATTTTAGCATGTTGCACCATTCACAAAAATTATTTCTGCAGTGGATAGTTGATATGTATGTGAGAATAGAGGGCACAAGGTTACATTTCATTCGACAAAATCAAACAAGTCTTAGGTCTGAAGTTTACAACAATTTAACAGATTATTTAGAATTGAACCCCAATGCCAATAATGTTGGCCGTAGAGTAATTTTACCATCTTCATTCAATGGATCTCCAAGAAATATGTATCAGAATTATTTAGATGCAATGTCAATTGTACATTTCGGAAAGCCTTCTTTGTTTATTACAATGACTTGCAATCCAAGTTGGCCTGAAATAGTTAGCAATATTGGTGTAGGTGAGTCAGCTAATTTTCGATCTGATATTGTTGTGCGTGTATTCAAGTCCAAACTGAAAGCATTAATTGAGGGCCTTACACTAAAAAAAATCTTCGGTAAAGTTGAAGCACTCATTTATAGAATTGAGTTTCAAAAGAGAGGATTGCCTCATGCTCACATTTTACTCTCTTTAAATGAGCAAGATAAAATTGTTAACGCTACCGATATTGATAAAGTTGTATCTGCGGAGATTCCTAACATTCAAACACATCCCACACACATGAATACAAGTATCATGTATCATGTATGTGTGTGTATGTATCAGTTCATGTATGTATGATTACATGAATTTGTTGTAAAACACATGATGCATGGTCCATGCGGTGTACTTAATCCAAATTCTGTATGTATGAGAGATGGAAAATGAACAAAAGATTATCCAAAATGATTTAATGAGTTATAATTTTGAGTTATTTGGTAGTTTATAAATAAATGAAACCAACGCCTCAACTCACAAACCAATGCATCTAAGAGGAAACATATCAGTTGCGGATATGTAAATGAATAAGACCACTGTTTTAAAATTTTGTATTGAATGTTTCAGAGTTTTATGGTGTTGTGACCGCGGTCCTGCGCTGGCCGGAGCGTCAGAACAGGAGCATGCAGTGCCTCATGGCCTTATGGTGTAGGGATCTCTTATGAGAAGTCCAGTAAGGTCAGACGGGTACGATCGACACTATGGAACCAAGGGTAAGTGATTGATCTTTTCTTTTATTAACACTACAGGGGTTGTGGAACATATCTGAACTGATCCTTTTAGAAAAGTATGAATGAGTCAATGAAAGTTTTTGTGTCTCGACACAAAACCTTTCATTGAGGGGGTTTTGTAACAGTACAAAATTGTCTGTATCGGAATAATGGGATGTAAGTGTACTTTTATTGTGAATTTTATTGTAATCATCAAGTTAAATCAGACAAGGTTAGTTTTTACCCAAGTCCCAAAACATATGTAAATTCACCGGTGGAGAGCCGATCCAAGGTCAGAGGCGTACGAGCAAATTGAAACAACGACAATGGCAGTGTTAGGCGCTAAAAATTGACAATACTGACTTTCTATTGGTCCACGATAATAAATCGTCACCAAAACAATGACGAGTTAAAAAACAATTACGTATTAACCAGACGGAAGCGAAAAGAACAATAGACAATGACGTCAGGCGCAACAAATTTGCATACTAATTGTGCCGGCTTCCGCCCAGTTCAACAACAGCAGCCACCGAGCCTATACGCTCGCCACAGTGCAGTGGGCAAAATTTTGCCAATTATGTAATATTTACTTAATAACATGCAATAGCTCTTTACAAAAGTTTAACAGTAACTATACTCGAGTCAGTGAACAGTTTTAAAAATGAATTTCAATTAAAATCAGTGGGCACAACAACACGAATTTCGGCCGACCACCTGCCTAATCGCCATGAAGAGGAATCTACGCCGCTTCAGTCACAGGAAAGTCCCTAATCAAATTATTTTATAAATTCTAAATTACATTTTAAATGAGCTCAAGCCATACTTTAAATACACATGTGTAAATTTTCAGGGAGAGTGAGAGAGTGAGAGAGATAGAGTGTGTGATTAAGTTGATCAACTTCAATATAACATGAGGCGTGGGTTTGTGAAGTTAACGAATTGTGAGTATCATTAAAATATAAAGAAAATAATAAAGTTCATCAATGCTAGCAGTAATGAAATTGAAAGAATAATGGTAACCAAATAATGAATCTATGTACGTAACCTTGAACCGAAGGCAAGGCAAGATGAGATCGCCGCCATTTTGAAATTTTACATTTACCAAAATACATATGTGTATTAAGATACAACACATTTTGATAAATACAATCAACTTCGTTATAATAATGTGTGTACCTCATTATTTCAATACCCTGTAACAACTGCCTCTATCTGCTTAACGAAATTCTGGACCCAAAGCCTAATGAGTTTAACTGAGCTGAGAACGTATTATTCCGGTGACAAGATAATTATGCAAATTACATAAATGTTGACTTTATTACTTTATTATTATTATAAATTGTTAGAAATTTAACAGATGGCAGCCCGAACTTGGACTTTAAATATTAATAAAAATATATAAATAAGCAGAAAAGCAGAGGTGGAAGGGTAAAGAAATAAACATAAAAGAGAGGTTATCTATAGAGATTACCTATAGTATAAAAAGACGTACACAACAAATAAAACAAAGTTTAGTACCATCAGTACGATAAAATGGCAGATAACGAAAGCATTAACGTAGAAAATACAAACACAGAATCATTGATGTTGAGCACGCCACAGGCGAACTCAACGCCTATAGTAAATACCAGAATGGAAGAAAATGACATAATAAAAACGATGAAACTGCTTTTCAATGAGCAGAGCATCAAATTCGATGTACAATTGAGTGATATCAAAAAAGAAATTAAAAAACAGAGTTGTAATTTGGACAAAAGATTAAATGAAATAGGTACAAAGTTAGACAAAATACAGTTAGAAAATAAGAGTAGAGAATCAAATAAATTGAATGAAAATAAAGACAAGGTAAGTAGTGGTGATAATTGTGATAATAGAATTAAAAATATGGTGTTAGAAAATAATTGTGTGAGTATTGAGAGTGGTGATAAAAGTATAATGGGAGTAGAATTTGATAATGAAGTGATAAAAAGTGTTGATGAATTAGAGAGAAAGTATAGAGAGAATTTACAGATAAAGGGGTTACAGGGGGTAAATTTTTCCCGTAATGTTGTAGTCGGGGGTGAAGAAAAGGCTTCACGAGTGTATTGGGTAGATAAATGGTCTACCGATAATTGTTTTTTGAATTGTTGTATTGTTCCTGTAGAAATCAGGAGAGGTTTTAATGTAGTAATACCCTCTGAATGGAGTGAGAGATATTTAGAGAAAGAGTTGTGTGTAGATGGTGAGATGCAAGTATTTAAGTTAGATAGAGGTTATAAAGAGTTGATAGAGAGAGTAGGATGGAAGCAAACAAACTATATGAAATACTTACCTTATAATGAAGCTGATATAGCAGTAGGAGAAGATGATAACGGAAATAATGACTTTATAACGTACCTAGTGGTGACTGATTATACTGGAGGTGACAGGACAATAACCAATCGTGACAAGTTGTATGTTGAATTGATAGGGAATAACCCTATTGATTATGATGGTTTTATAAAATATAAGAATTTAAATGTGTATTATATTAATGATGTTAATATAATGTATTTAATAAAAAATAAATTGTACAGACTAAAGATAAGACTATTGTTTAACGATGGAGGGTAGACCTTCTATTGTGTTATGAACATTTAAGTGTGTGGACAGTGTTTTTAAAAATGGACTGATTAGGACTGATTATGGCAAATGATTTCATGATTATGTGAATTGTATATTTTTGTGTATTGATGTCTATGTATTTGTGTATTTTTGTTGTGTATTTTATGTAAACATGTATTGTACGATTTTAAATAATTGAAGGAAGTTAATAATGATTTTGAAGGATATTATGAGAATTCAGATTCTAATGGTTAGTAGATGATTATGTATTTGGATATGAAAGGTGTTGTTAGCAGATAAGTGATGAATTTCTAATGGTATATTAATGTTGAAATGTTATAAAGAGTTTGGGGATAGTGATAAATAAGGGCATTGGAGTTATTTAAATAGAGTTATTGGGAGTTAGGGAAAATAAAGTGCTGAGATGTTGATGATATATAAAGAGGCGTTAGATATTTTAGGGACACAGTGGTTAGCGATTATATGTAGAGTTGAGTAATGTGGATGGTAATTTTATAGTTGTTGTTGGTGATATTTTGTAATAAGGGTATTGGTGTAGGAGTCCAACGAGAGATGTTGAGACGGGAGTGGATCGTTGTGTGCCGGAAAGGGTTATCTGAAAGGGTCAGGAACCGATAAGGGAATGAGTTGGTTAGAGGGAATACACACATACTAGTACAAAAAAGAGCGGTGCCAGAGGTTTTAAATGGGATTTGTGAAGGGGGTTATTATAGAGATATTGGTGTCATATTATATTAATGGTTAGAAGCAGTTGTTAGTAGAAAAAAGGAGGTGAGTAAGGTTAGATTGACAATGCCAAAATAAGAGATAGAGAATAATGAGTAATTGAGAGTCACCCAAACTAGTAAGGATAAAATGGTTAGAAAAGGGAAAATTCATAGTAGAAAGGTAATGGTATATTTGAAATTTTGTTGTTGTATAGAATCTAAATGAATGTTAAATGAATAAAAGTTAACAGAGAATTGTTGATAGTAATGTCTTATTAAAGTTTTGCTGCAAGTTATGTAAATATGAATTAAGTAATGTGAATTGTTCAATGTTAGTGTTTAATGCTTATGATGTACCATGTTTTATTATGTTGATGATAGTGTGTGGTTAGGAGACTACTAGAAGGGTAGTGACCAGAATAACATTAAAATTTGTGTTATAGTAACCAGTCTCTAGAAAAAAATGATTCTGTGGAAAAGGGGTGAAATTAAAGTAAAGAAATTAACAAAGAAATTTAGATAGTATTGAAGTACTGCCATGATAGATAAATATAATGAAGTTATTTGAAATAAATGAATGAAAATAATAGTTGTTGTTTGAAAGTTAAAAGTTGTTTGTGTTAGTATAAGAATATAAATTTCATGATGAGCGAGGTAATTTGATGTTGACTAAAGTCAGAGAACTTGATAAGAATATATAGGAGTGTCAAAAAGGAGAAGGCTGATCTGTCCTAAATCTTGTTATAATTTTGAGTTATTTGGTAGTTTATAAATAAATGAAACCAACGCCTCAACTCACAAACCAATGCATCTAAGAGGAAACATATCAGTTGCGGATATGTAAATGAATAAGACCACTGTTTTAAAATTTTGTATTGAATGTTTCAGAGTTTTATGGTGTTGTGACCGCGGTCCTGCGCTGGCCGGAGCGTCAGAACAGGAGCATGCAGTGCCTCATGGCCTTATGGTGTAGGGATCTCTTATGAGAAGTCCAGTAAGGTCAGACGGGTACGATCGACACTATGGAACCAAGGGTAAGTGATTGATCTTTTCTTTTATTAACACTACAGGGGTTGTGGAACATATCTGAACTGATCCTTTTAGAAAAGTATGAATGAGTCAATGAAAGTTTTTGTGTCTCGACACAAAACCTTTCATTGAGGGGGTTTTGTAACAGTACAAAATTGTCTGTATCGGAATAATGGGATGTAAGGGTACTTTTATTGTGAATTTTATTGTAATCATCAAGTTAAATCAGACAAGGTTAGTTTTTACCCAAGTCCCAAAACATATGTAAATTCACCGGTGGAGAGCCGATCCAAGGTCAGAGGCGTACGAGCAAATTGAAACAACGACAATGGCAGTGTTAGGCGCTAAAAATTGACAATACTGACTTTCTATTGGTCCACGATAATAAATCGTCACCAAAACAATGACGAGTTAAAAAACAATTACGTATTAACCAGACGGAAGCGAAAAGAACAATAGACAATGACGTCAGGCGCAACAAATTTGCATACTAATTGTGCCGGCTTCCGCCCAGTTCAACAACAGCAGCCACCGAGCCTATACGCTCGCCACAGTGCAGTGGGCAAAATTTTGCCAATTATGTAATATTTACTTAATAACATGCAATAGCTCTTTACAAAAGTTTAACAGTAACTATACTCGAGTCAGTGAACAGTTTTAAAAATGAATTTCAATTAAAATCAGTGGGCACAACAACACGAATTTCGGCCGACCACCTGCCTAATCGCCATGAAGAGGAATCTACGCCGCTTCAGTCACAGGAAAGTCCCTAATCAAATTATTTTATAAATTCTAAATTACATTTTAAATGAGCTCAAGCCATACTTTAAATACACATGTGTAAATTTTCAGGGAGAGTGAGAGAGATAGAGTGTGTGATTAAGTTGATCAACTTCAATATAACATGAGGCGTGGGTTTGTGAAGTTAACGAATTGTGAGTATCATTAAAATATAAAGAAAATAATAAAGTTCATCAATGCTAGCAGTAATGAAATTGAAAGAATAATGGTAACCAAATAATGAATCTATGTACGTAACCTTGAACCGAAGGCAAGGCGAGATGAGATCGCCGCCATTTTGAAATTTTACAATTACCAAAATACATATGTGTATTAAGATACAACACATTTTGATAAATACAATCAAGTTCGTTATAATAATGTGTGTACCTCATTATTTCAATACCCTGTAACCACTGCCTCTATCTGCTTAACGAAATTCTGGACTCAAAGCCTAATGAGTTTAACTGAGCTGAGAACATATTATTCCGGTGACAAGATAATTATGCAAATTACATAAATGTTGACTTTATTACTTTATTATTATTATAAATTGTTAGAAATTTAACAGATGGCAGCCCGAACTTGAACTTTATATATTAATAAAAATATATAAATAAGCAGAAAAGCAGAGGTGGAAGGGTAAAGAAATAAACATAAAAGAGAGGTTATCTATAGAGATTACCTATAGTATAAAAAGACGTACACAACAAATAAAACAAAGTTTAGTACCATCAGTACGATAAAATGGCAGATAACGAAAGCATTAACGTAGAAAATACAAACACAGAATCATTGACGTTGAGCACGCCACAGGCGAACTCAACGCCTATAGTAAATACCAGAATGGAAGAAAATGACATAATAAAAACGATGAAACTGCTTTTCAATGAGCAGAGCATCAAATTCGATGTACAATTGAGTGATATCAAAAAAGAAATTAAAAAACAGAGTTGTAATTTGGACAAAAGATTAAATGAAATAGGTACAAAGTTAGACAAAATACAGTTAGAAAATAAGAGTAGAGAATCAAATAAATTGAATGAAAATAAAGACAAGGTAAGTAGTGGTGATAATTGTGATAATAGAATTAAAAATATGGTGTTAGAAAATAATTGTGTGAGTATTGAGAGTGGTGATAAAAGTATAATGGGAGTAGAATTTGATAATGAAGTGATAAAAAGTGTTGATGAATTAGAGAGAAAGTATAGAGAGAATTTACAGATAAAGGGGTTACAGGGGGTAAATTTTTCCCGTAATGTTGTAGTCGGGGGTGAAGAAAAGGCTTCACGAGTGTATTGGGTAGATAAATGGTCTACCGATAATTGTTTTTTGAATTGTTGTATTGTTCCTGTAGAAATCAGGAGAGGTTTTAATGTAGTAATACCCTCTGAATGGAGTGAGAGATATTTAGAGAAAGAGTTGTGTGTAGATGGTGAGATGCAAGTATTTAAGTTAGATAGAGGTTATAAAGAGTTGATAGAGAGAGTAGGATGGAAGCAAACAAACTATATGAAATACTTACCTTATAATGAAGCTGATATAGCAGTAGGAGAAGATGATAACGGAAATAATGACTTTATAACGTACCTAGTGGTGACTGATTATACTGGAGGTGACAGGACAATAACCAATCGTGACAAGTTGTATGTTGAATTGATAGGGAATAACCCTATTGATTATGATGGTTTTATAAAATATAAGAATTTAAATGTGTATTATATTAATGATGTTAATATAATGTATTTAATAAAAAATAAATTGTACAGACTAAAGATAAGACTATTGTTTAACGATGGAGGGTAGACCTTCTATTGTGTTATGAACATTTAAGTGTGTGGACAGTGTTTTTAAAAATGGACTGATTAGTACTGATTATGGCAAATGATTTCATGATTATGTGAATTGTATATTTTTGTGTATTGATGTCTATGTATTTGTGTATTTTTGTTGTGTATTTTATGTAAACATGTATTGTACGATTTTAAATAATTGAAGGAAGTTAATAATGATTTTGAAGGATATTATGAGAATTCAGATTCTAATGGTTAGTAGATGATTATGTATTTGGATATGAAAGGTGTTGTTAGCAGATAAGTGATGAATTTCTAATGGTATATTAATGTTGAAATGTTATAAAGAGTTTGGGGATAGTGATAAATAAGGGCATTGGAGTTATTTAAATAGAGTTATTGGGAGTTAGGGAAAATAAAGTGCTGAGATGTTGATGATATATAAAGAGGCGTTAGATATTTTAGGGACACAGTGGTTAGCGATTATATGTAGAGTTGAGTAATGTGGATGGTAATTTTATAGTTGTTGTTGGTGATATTTTGTAATAAGGGTATTGGTGTAGGAGTCCAACGAGAGATGTTGAGACGGGAGTGGATCGTTGTGTGCCGGAAAGGGTTATCTGAAAGGGTCAGGAACCGATAAGGGAATGAGTTGGTTAGAGGGAATACACACATACTAGTACAAAAAAGAGCGGTGCCAGAGGTTTTAAATGGGATTTGTGAAGGGGGTTATTATAGAGATATTGGTGTCATATTATATTAATGGTTAGAAGCGGTTGTTAGTAGAAAAAAGGAGGTGAGTAAGGTTAGATTGACAATGCCAAAATAAGAGATAGAGAATAATGAGTAATTGAGAGTCACCCAAACTAGTAAGGATAAAATGGTTAGAAAAGGGAAAATTCATAGTAGAAGGGTAATGGTATATTTGAAATTTTGTTGTTGTATAGAATCTAAATGAATGTTAAATGAATAAAAGTTAATAGAGAATTGTTGATAGTAATGTCTTATTAAAGTTTTGCTGCAAGTTATGTAAATATGAATTAAGTAATGTGAATTGTTCAATGTTAGTGTTTAATGCTTATGATGTACCATGTTTTATTATGTTGATGATAGTGTGTGGTTAGGAGACTACTAGAAGGGTAGTGACCAGAATAACATTAAAATTTGTGTTATAGTAACCAGTCTCTAGAAAAAAAATGATTCTGTGGAAAAGGGGTGAAATTAAAGTAAAGAAATTAACAAAGAAATTTAGATAGTATTGAAGTACTGCCATGATAGATAAATATAATGAAGTTATTTGAAATAAATGAATGAAAATAATAGTTGTTGTTTGAAAGTTAAAAGTTGTTTGTGTTAGTATAAGAATATAAATTTCATGATGAGAGAGGTAATTTGATGTTGACTAAAGTCAGAGAACTTGATAAGAATATATAGGAGTGTCAAAAAGGAGAAGGCTGATCTGTCCTAAATCTTGTTATAATTTTGAGTTATTTGGTAGTTTATAAATAAATGAAACCAACGCCTCAACTCACAAACCAATGCATCTAAGAGGAAACATATCAGTTGCGGATATGTAAATGAATAAGACCACTGTTTTAAAATTTTGTATTGAATGTTTCAGAGTTTTATGGTGTTGTGACCGCGGTCCTGCGCTGGCCGGAGCGTCAGAACAGGAGCATGCAGTGCCTCATGGCCTTATGGTGTAGGGATCTCTTATGAGAAGTCCAGTAAGGTCAGACGGGTACGATCGACACTATGGAACCAAGGGTAAGTGATTGATCTTTTCTTTTATTAACACTACAGGGGTTGTGGAACATATCTGAACTGATCCTTTTAGAAAAGTATGAATGAGTCAATGAAAGTTTTTGTGTCTCGACACAAAACCTTTCATTGAGGGGGTTTTGTAACAGTACAAAATTGTCTGTATCGGAATAATGGGATGTAAGTGTACTTTTATTGTGAATTTTATTGTAATCATCAAGTTAAATCAGACAAGGTTAGTTTTTACCCAAGTCCCAAAACATATGTAAATTCACCGGTGGAGAGCCGATCCAAGGTCAGAGGCGTACGAGCAAATTGAAACAACGACAATGGCAGTGTTAGGCGCTAAAAATTGACAATACTGACTTTCTATTGGTCCACGATAATAAATCGTCACCAAAACAATGACGAGTTAAAAAACAATTACGTATTAACCAGACGGAAGCGAAAAGAACAATAGACAATGACGTCAGGCGCAACAAATTTGCATACTAATTGTGCCGGCTTCCGCCCAGTTCAACAACAGCAGCCACCGAGCCTATACGCTCGCCACAGTGCAGTGGGCAAAATTTTGCCAATTATGTAATATTTACTTAATAACATGCAATAGCTCTTTACAAAAGTTTAACAGTAACTATACTCGAGTCAGTGAACAGTTTTAAAAATGAATTTCAATTAAAATCAGTGGGCACAACAACACGAATTTCGGCCGACCACCTGCCTAATCGCCATGAAGAGGAATCTACGCCGCTTCAGTCACAGGAAAGTCCCTAATCAAATTATTTTATAAATTCTAAATTACATTTTAAATGAGCTCAAGCCATACTTTAAATACACATGTGTAAATTTTCAGGGAGAGTGAGAGAGTGAGAGAGATAGAGTGTGTGATTAAGTTGATCAACTTCAATATAACATGAGGCGTGGGTTTGTGAAGTTAACGAATTGTGAGTATCATTAAAATATAAAGAAAATAATAAAGTTCATCAATGCTAGCAGTAATGAAATTGAAAGAATAATGGTAACCAAATAATGAATCTATGTACGTAACCTTGAACCGAAGGCAAGGCGAGATGAGATCGCCGCCATTTTGAAATTTTACAATTACCAAAATACATATGTGTATTAAGATACAACACATTTTGATAAATACAATCAAGTTCGTTATAATAATGTGTGTACCTCATTATTTCAATACCCTGTAACCACTGCCTCTATCTGCTTAACGAAATTCTGGACCCAAAGCCTAATGAGTTTAACTGAGCTGAGAACATATTATTCCGGTGACAAGATAATTATGCAAATTACATAAATGTTGACTTTATTACTTTATTATTATTATAAATTGTTAGAAATTTAACAGATGGCAGCCCGAACTTGAACTTTATATATTAATAAAAATATATAAATAAGCAGAAAAGCAGTGGTGGAAGGGTAAAGAAATAAACATAAAAGAGAGGTTATCTATAGAGATTACCTATAGTATAAAAAGACGTACACAACAAATAAAACAAAGTTTAGTACCATCAGTACGATAAAATGGCAGATAACGAAAGCATTAACGTAGAAAATACAAACACAGAATCATTGACGTTGAGCACGCCACAGGCGAACTCAACGCCTATAGTAAATACCAGAATGGAAGAAAATGACATAATAAAAACGATGAAACTGCTTTTCAATGAGCAGAGCATCAAATTCGATGTACAATTGAGTGATATCAAAAAAGAAATTAAAAAACAGAGTTGTAATTTGGACAAAAGATTAAATGAAATAGGTACAAAGTTAGACAAAATACAGTTAGAAAATAAGAGTAGAGAATCAAATAAATTGAATGAAAATAAAGACAAGGTAAGTAGTGGTGATAATTGTGATAATAGAATTAAAAATATGGTGTTAGAAAATAATTGTGTGAGTATTGAGAGTGGTGATAAAAGTATAATGGGAGTAGAATTTGATAATGAAGTGATAAAAAGTGTTGATGAATTAGAGAGAAAGTATAGAGAGAATTTACAGATAAAGGGGTTACAGGGGGTAAATTTTTCCCGTAATGTTGTAGTCGGGGGTGAAGAAAAGGCTTCACGAGTGTATTGGGTAGATAAATGGTCTACCGATAATTGTTTTTTGAATTGTTGTATTGTTCCTGTAGAAATCAGGAGAGGTTTTAATGTAGTAATACCCTCTGAATGGAGTGAGAGATATTTAGAGAAAGAGTTGTGTGTAGATGGTGAGATGCAAGTATTTAAGTTAGATAGAGGTTATAAAGAGTTGATAG
Source organism: Magicicada septendecula (assembly GCA_034769895.1). Classification (NCBI taxonomy): domain Eukaryota; kingdom Metazoa; phylum Arthropoda; class Insecta; order Hemiptera; family Cicadidae; genus Magicicada; species Magicicada septendecula. Next base: position 158,971,678 of record CM068372.1, read on the forward strand.
AGAGAGTAGGATGGAAGCAAACAAACTATATGAAATACTTACCTTATAATGAAGCTGATATAGCAGTAGGAGAAGATGATAACGGAAATAATGACTTTATAACGTACCTAGTGGTGACTGATTATACTGGAGGTGACAGGACAATAACCAATCGTGACAAGTTGTATGTTGAATTGATAGGGAATAACCCTATTGATTATGATGGTTTTATAAAATATAAGAATTTAAATGTGTATTATATTAATGATGTTAATATAATGTATTTAATAAAAAATAAATTGTACAGACTAAAGATAAGACTATTGTTTAACGATGGAGGGTAGACCTTCTATTGTGTTATGAACATTTAAGTGTGTGGACAGTGTTTTTAAAAATGGACTGATTAGGACTGATTATGGCAAATGATTTCATGATTATGTGAATTGTATATTTTTGTGTATTGATGTCTATGTATTTGTGTATTTTTGTTGTTGTGTATTTTATGTAATTTTTATGTAAACATGTATTGTACGATTTTAAATAATTGAAGGAAGTTAATAATGATTTTGAAGGATATTATGAGAATTCAGATTCTAATGGTTAGTAGATGATTATGTATTTGGATATGAAAGGTGTTGTTAGCAGATAAGTGATGAATTTCTAATGGTATATTAATGTTGAAATGTTATAAAGAGTTTGGGGATAGTGATAAATAAGGGCATTGGAGTTATTTAAATAGAGTTATTGGGAGTTAGGGAAAATAAAGTGCTGAGATGTTGATGATATATAAAGAGGCGTTAGATATTTTAGGGACACAGTGGTTAGCGATTATATGTAGAGTTGAGTAATGTGGATGGTAATTTTATAGTTGTTGTTGGTGATATTTTGTAATAAGGGTATTGGTGTAGGAGTCCAACGAGAGATGTTGAGACGGGAGTGGATCGTTGTGTGCCGGAAAGGGTTATCTGAAAGGGTCAGGAACCGATAAGGGAATGAGTTGGTTAGAGGGAATACACACATACTAGTACAAAAAAGAGCGGTGCCAGAGGTTTTAAATGGGATTTGTGAAGGGGGTTATTATAGAGATATTGGTGTCATATTATATTAATGGTTAGAAGCGGTTGTTAGTAGAAAAAAGGAGGTGAGTAAGGTTAGATTGACAATGCCAAAATAAGAGATAGAGAATAATGAGTAATTGAGACTCACCCAAACTAGTAAGGATAAAATGGTTAGAAAAGGGAAAATTCATAGTAGAAGGGTAATGGTATATTTGAAATTTTGTTGTTGTATAGAATCTAAATGAATGTTAAATGAATAAAAGTTAATAGAGAATTGTTGATAGTAATGTCTTATTAAAGTTTTGCTGCAAGTTATGTAAATATGAATTAAGTAATGTGAATTGTTCAATGTTAGTGTTTAATGCTTATGATGTACCATGTTTTATTATGTTGATGATAGTGTGTGGTTAGGAGACTACTAGAAGGGTAGTGACCAGAATAACATTAAAATTTGTGTTATAGTAACCAGTCTCTAGAAAAAAAATGTTTCTGTGGAAAAGGGGTGAAATTAAAGTAAAGAAATTAACAAAGAAATTTAGATAGTATTGAAGTACTGCCATGATAGATAAATATAATGAAGTTATTTGAAATAAATGAATGAAAATAATAGTTGTTGTTTGAAAGTTAAAAGTTGTTTGTGTTAGTATAAGAATATAAATTTCATGATGAGAGAGGTAATTTGATGTTGACTAAAGTCAGAGAACTTGATAAGAATATATAGGAGTGTCAAAAAGGAGAAGGCTGATCTGTCCTAAATCTTGTTATAATTTTGAGTTATTTGGTAGTTTATAAATAAATGAAACCAACGCCTCAACTCACAAACCAATGCATCTAAGAGGAAACATATCAGTTGCGGATATGTAAATGAATAAGACCACTGTTTTAAAATTTTGTATTGAATGTTTCAGAGTTTTATGGTGTTGTGACCGCGGTCCTGCGCTGGCCGGAGCGTCAGAACAGGAGCATGCAGTGCCTCATGGCCTTATGGTGTAGGGATCTCTTATGAGAAGTCCAGTAAGGTCAGACGGGTACGATCGACACTATGGAACCAAGGGTAAGTGATTGATCTTTTCTTTTATTAACACTACAGGGGTTGTGGAACATATCTGAACTGATCCTTTTAGAAAAGTATGAATGAGTCAATGAAAGTTTTTGTGTCTCGACACAAAACCTTTCATTGAGGGGGTTTTGTAACAGTACAAAATTGTCTGTATCGGAATAATGGGATGTAAGTGTACTTTTATTGTGAATTTTATTGTAATCATCAAGTTAAATCAGACAAGGTTAGTTTTTACCCAAGTCCCAAAACATATGTAAATTCACCGGTGGAGAGCCGATCCAAGGTCAGAGGCGTACGAGCAAATTGAAACAACGACAATGGCAGTGTTAGGCGCTAAAAATTGACAATACTGACTTTCTATTGGTCCACGATAATAAATCGTCACCAAAACAATGACGAGTTAAAAAACAATTACGTATTAACCAGACGGAAGCGAAAAGAACAATAGACAATGACGTCAGGCGCAACAAATTTGCATACTAATTGTGCCGGCTTCCGCCCAGTTCAGCAACAGCAGCCACCGAGCCTATACGCTCGCCACAGTGCAGTGGGCAAAATTTTGCCAATTATGTAATATTTACTTAATAACATGCAATAGCTCTTTACAAAAGTTTAACAGTAACTATACTCGAGTCAGTGAACAGTTTTAAAAATGAATTTCAATTAAAATCAGTGGGCACAACAACACGAATTTCGGCCGACCACCTGCCTAATCGCCATGAAGAGGAATCTACGCCGCTTCAGTCACAGGAAAGTCCCTAATCAAATTATTTTATAAATTCTAAATTACATTTTAAATGAGCTCAAGCCATACTTTAAATACACATGTGTAAATTTTCAGGGAGAGTGAGAGAGATAGAGTGTGTGATTAAGTTGATCAACTTCAATATAACATGAGGCGTGGGTTTGTGAAGTTAACGAATTGTGAGTATCATTAAAATATAAAGAAAATAATAAAGTTCATCAATGCTAGCAGTAATGAAATTGAAAGAATAATGGTAACCAAATAATGAATCTATGTACGTAACCTTGAACCGAAGGCAAGGCGAGATGAGATCGCCGCCATTTTGAAATTTTACAATTACCAAAATACATATGTGTATTAAGATACAACACATTTTGATAAATACAATCAAGTTCGTTATAATAATGTGTGTACCTCATTATTTCAATACCCTGTAACCACTGCCTCTATCTGCTTAACGAAATTCTGGACCCAAAGCCTAATGAGTTTAACTGAGCTGAGAACATATTATTCCGGTGACAAGATAATTATGCAAATTACATAAATGTTGACTTTATTACTTTATTATTATTATAAATTGTTAGAAATTTAACAGATGGCAGCCCGAACTTGAACTTTATATATTAATAAAAATATATAAATAAGCAGAAAAGCAGAGGTGGAAGGGTAAAGAAATAAACATAAAAGAGAGGTTATCTATAGAGATTACCTATAGTATAAAAAGACGTACACAACAAATAAAACAAAGTTTAGTACCATCAGTACGATAAAATGGCAGATAACGAAAGCATTAACGTAGAAAATACAAACACAGAATCATTGATGTTGAGCACGCCACAGGCGAACTCAACGCCTATAGTAAATACCAGAATGGAAGAAAATGACATAATAAAAACGATGAAACTGCTTTTCAATGAGCAGAGCATCAAATTCGATGTACAATTGAGTGATATCAAAAAAGAAATTAAAAAACAGAGTTGTAATTTGGACAAAAGATTAAATGAAATAGGTACAAAGTTAGACAAAATACAGTTAGAAAATAAGAGTAGAGAATCAAATAAATTGAATGAAAATAAAGACAAGGTAAGTAGTGGTGATAATTGTGATAATAGAATTAAAAATATGGTGTTAGAAAATAATTGTGTGAGTATTGAGAGTGGTGATAAAAGTATAATGGGAGTAGAATTTGATAATGAAGTGATAAAAAGTGTTGATGAATTAGAGAGAAAGTATAGAGAGAATTTACAGATAAAGGGGTTACAGGGGGTAAATTTGTCCCGTAATGTTGTAGTCGGGGGTGAAGAAAAGGCTTCACGAGTGTATTGGGTAGATAAATGGTCTACCGATAATTGTTTTTTGAATTGTTGTATTGTTCCTGTAGAAATCAGGAGAGGTTTTAATGTAGTAATACCCTCTGAATGGAGTGAGAGATATTTAGAGAAAGAGTTGTGTGTAGATGGTGAGATGCAAGTATTTAAGTTAGATAGAAGTTATAAAGAGTTGATAGAGAGAGTAGGATGGAAGCAAACAAACTATATGTAATACTTACCTTATAATGAAGCTGATATAGCAGTAGGAGAAGATGATAACGGAAATAATGACTTTATAACGTACCTAGTGGTGACTGATTATACTGGAGGTGACAGGACAATAACCAATCGTGACAAGTTGTATGTTGAATTGATAGGGAATAACCCTATTGATTATGATGGTTTTATAAAATATAAGAATTTAAATGTGTATTATATTAATGATGTTAATATAATGTATTTAATAAAAAATAAATTGTACAGACTAAAGATAAGACTATTGTTTAACGATGGAGGGTAGACCTTCTATTGTGTTATGAACATTTAAGTGTGTGGACAGTGTTTTTAAAAATGGACTGATTAGGACTGATTATGGCAAATGATTTCATGATTATGTGAATTGTATATTTTTGTGTATTGATGTCTATGTATTTGTGTATTTTTGTTGTGTATTTTATGTAAACATGTATTGTACGATTTTAAATAATTGAAGGAAGTTAATAATGATTTTGAAGGATATTATGAGAATTCAGATTCTAATGGTTAGTAGATGATTATGTATTTGGATATGAAAGGTGTTGTTAGCAGATAAGTGATGAATTTCTAATGGTATATTAATGTTGAAATGTTATAAAGAGTTTGGGGATAGTGATAAATAAGGGCATTGGAGTTATTTAAATAGAGTTATTGGGAGTTAGGGAAAATAAAGTGCTGAGATGTTGATGATATATAAAGAGGCGTTAGATATTTTAGGGACACAGTGGTTAGCGATTATATGTAGAGTTGAGTAATGTGGATGGTAATTTTATAGTTGTTGTTGGTGATATTTTGTAATAAGGGTATTGGTGTAGGAGTCCAACGAGAGATGTTGAGACGGGAGTGGATCGTTGTGTGCCGGAAAGGGTTATCTGAAAGGGTCAGGAACCGATAAGGGAATGAGTTGGTTAGAGGGAATACACACATACTAGTACAAAAAAGAGCGGTGCCAGAGGTTTTAAATGGGATTTGTGAAGGGGGTTATTATAGAGATATTGGTGTCATATTATATTAATGGTTAGAAGCGGTTGTTAGTAGAAAAAAGGAGGTGAGTAAGGTTAGATTGACAATGCCAAAATAAGAGATAGAGAATAATGAGTAATTGAGAGTCACCCAAACTAGTAAGGATAAAATGGTTAGAAAAGGGAAAATTCATAGTAGAAGTGTAATGGTATATTTGAAATTTTGTTGTTGTATAGAATCTAAATGAATGTTAAATGAATAAAAGTTAATAGAGAATTGTTGATAGTAATGTCTTATTAAAGTTTTGCTGCAAGTTATGTAAATATGAATTAAGTAATGTGAATTGTTCAATGTTAGTGTTTAATGCTTATGATGTACCATGTTTTATTATGTTGATGATAGTGTGTGGTTAGGAGACTACTAGAAGGGTAGTGACCAGAATAACATTAAAATTTGTGTTATAGTAACCAGTCTCTAGAAAAAAAATGATTCTGTGGAAAAGGGGTGAAATTAAAGTAAAGAAATTAACAAAGAAATTTAGATAGTATTGAAGTACTGCCATGATAGATAAATATAATGAAGTTATTTGAAATAAATGAATGAAAATAATAGTTGTTGTTTGAAAGTTAAAAGTTGTTTGTGTTAGTATAAGAATATAAATTTCATGATGAGAGAGGTAATTTGATGTTGACTAAAGTCAGAGAACTTGATAAGAATATATAGGAGTGTCAAAAAGGAGAAGGCTGATCTGTCCTAAATCTTGTTATAATTTTGAGTTATTTGGTAGTTTATAAATAAATGAAACCAACGCCTCAACTCACAAACCAATGCATCTAAGAGGAAACATATCAGTTGCGGATATGTAAATGAATAAGACCACTGTTTTAAAATTTTGTATTGAATGTTTCAGAGTTTTATGGTGTTGTGACCGCGGTCCTGCGCTGGCCGGAGCGTCAGAACAGGAGCATGCAGTGCCTCATGGCCTTATGGTGTAGGGATCTCTTATGAGAAGTCCAGTAAGGTCAGACGGGTACGATCGACACTATGGAACCAAGGGTAAGTGATTGATCTTTTATTTTATTAACACTACAGGGGTTGTGGAACATATCTGAACTGATCCTTTTAGAAAAGTATGAATGAGTCAATGAAAGTTTTTGTGTCTCGACACAAAACCTTTCATTGAGGGGGTTTTGTAACAGTACAAAATTGTCTGTATCGGAATAATGGGATGTAAGTGTACTTTTATTGTGAATTTTATTGTAATCATCAAGTTAAATCAGACAAGGTTAGTTTTTACCCAAGTCCCAAAACATATGTAAATTCACCGGTGGAGAGCCGATCCAAGGTCAGAGGCGTACGAGCAAATTGAAACAACGACAATGGCAGTGTTAGGCGCTAAAAATTGACAATACTGACTTTCTATTGGTCCACGATAATAAATCGTCACCAAAACAATGACGAGTTAAAAAACAATTACGTATTAACCAGACGGAAGCGAAAAGAACAATAGACAATGACGTCAGGCGCAACAAATTTGCATACTAATTGTGCCGGCTTCCGCCCAGTTCAACAACAGCAGCCACCGAGCCTATACGCTCGCCACAGTGCAGTGGGCAAAATTTTGCCAATTATGTAATATTTACTTAATAACATGCAATAGCTCTTTACAAAAGTTTAACAGTAACTATACTCGAGTCAGTGAACAGTTTTAAAAATGAATTTCAATTAAAATCAGTGGGCACAACAACACGAATTTCGGCCGACCACCTGCCTAATCGCCATGAAGAGGAATCTACGCCGCTTCAGTCACAGGAAAGTCCCTAATCAAATTATTTTATAAATTCTAAATTACATTTTAAATGAGCTCAAGCCATACTTTAAATACACATGTGTAAATTTTCAGGGAGAGTGAGAGAGATAGAGTGTGTGATTAAGTTGATCAACTTCAATATAACATGAGGCGTGGGTTTGTGAAGTTAACGAATTGTGAGTATCATTAAAATATAAAGAAAATAATAAAGTTCATCAATGCTAGCAGTAATGAAATTGAAAGAATAATGGTAACCAAATAATGAATCTATGTATGTAACCTTGAACCGAAGGCAAGGCGAGATGAGATCGCCGCCATTTTGAAATTTTACAATTACCAAAATACATATGTGTATTAAGATACAACACATTTTGATAAATACAATCAAGTTCGTTATAATAATGTGTGTACCTCATTATTTCAATACCCTGTAACCACTGCCTCTATCTGCTTAACGAAATTCTGGACCCAAAGCCTAATGAGTTTAACTGAGCTGAGAACATATTATTCCGGTGACAAGATAATTATGCAAATTACATAAATGTTGACTTTATTACTTTATTATTATTATAAATTGTTAGAAATTTAACAGATGGCAGCCCGAACTTGAACTTTATATATTAATAAAAATATATAAATAAGCAGAAAAGCAGAGGTGGAAGGGTAAAGAAATAAACATAAAAGAGAGGTTATCTATAGAGATTACCTATAGTATAAAAAGACGTACACAACAAATAAAACAAAGTTTAGTACCATCAGTACGATAAAATGGCAGATAACGAAAGCATTAACGTAGAAAATACAAACACAGAATCATTGATGTTGAGCACGCCACAGGCGAACTCAACGCCTATAGTAAATACCAGAATGGAAGAAAATGACATAATAAAAACGATGAAACTGCTTTTCAATGAGCAGAGCATCAAATTCGATGTACAATTGAGTGATATCAAAAAAGAAATTAAAAAACAGAGTTGTAATTTGGACAAAAGATTAAATGAAATAGGTACAAAGTTAGACAAAATACAGTTAGAAAATAAGAGTAGAGAATCAAATAAATTGAATGAAAATAAAGACAAGGTAAGTAGTGGTGATAATTGTGATAATAGAATTAAAAATATGGTGTTAGAAAATAATTGTGTGAGTATTGAGAGTGGTGATAAAAGTATAATGGGAGTAGAATTTGATAATGAAGTGATAAAAAGTGTTGATGAATTAGAGAGAAAGTATAGAGAGAATTTACAGATAAAGGGGTTACAGGGGGTAAATTTTTCCCGTAATGTTGTAGTCGGGGGTGAAGAAAAGGCTTCACGAGTGTATTGGGTAGATAAATGGTCTACCGATAATTGTTTTTTGAATTGTTGTATTGTTCCTGTAGAAATCAGGAGAGGTTTTAATGTAGTAATACCCTCTGAATGGAGTGAGAGATATTTAGAGAAAGAGTTGTGTGTAGATGGTGAGATGCAAGTATTTAAGTTAGATAGAGGTTATAAAGAGTTGATAGAGAGAGTAGGATGGAAGCAAACAAACTATATGAAATACTTACCTTATAATGAAGCTGATATAGCAGTAGGAGAAGATGATAACGGAAATAATGACTTTATAACGTACCTAGTGGTGACTGATTATACTGGAGGTGACAGGACAATAACCAATCGTGACAAGTTGTATGTTGAATTGATAGGGAATAACCCTATTGATTATGATGGTTTTATAAAATATAAGAATTTAAATGTGTATTATATTAATGATGTTAATATAATGTATTTAATAAAAAATAAATTGTACAGACTAAAGATAAGACTATTGTTTAACGATGGAGGGTAGACCTTCTATTGTGTTATGAACATTTAAGTGTGTGGACAGTGTTTTTAAAAATGGACTGATTAGGACTGATTATGGCAAATGATTTCATGATTATGTGAATTGTATATTTTTGTGTATTGATGTCTATGTATTTGTGTATTTTTGTTGTTGTGTATTTTATGTAATTTTTATGTAAACATGTATTGTACGATTTTAAATAATTGAAGGAAGTTAATAATGATTTTGAAGGATATTATGAGAATTCAGATTCTAATGGTTAGTAGATGATTATGTATTTGGATATGAAAGGTGTTGTTAGCAGATAAGTGATGAATTTCTAATGGTATATTAATGTTGAAATGTTATAAAGAGTTTGGGGATAGTGATAAATAAGGGCATTGGAGTTATTTAAATAGAGTTATTGGGAGTTAGGGAAAATAAAGTGCTGAGATGTTGATGATATATAAAGAGGCGTTAGATATTTTAGGGACACAGTGGTTAGCGATTATATGTAGAGTTGAGTAATGTGGATGGTAATTTTATAGTTGTTGTTGGTGATATTTTGTAATAAGGGTATTGGTGTAGGAGTCCAACGAGAGATGTTGAGACGGGAGTGGATCGTTGTGTGCCGGAAAGGGTTATCTGAAAGGGTCAGGAACCGATAAGGGAATGAGTTGGTTAGAGGGAATACACACATACTAGTACAAAAAAGAGCGGTGCCAGAGGTTTTAAATGGGATTTGTGAAGGGGGTTATTATAGAGATATTGGTGTCATATTATATTAATAGTTAGAAGCGGTTGTTAGTAGAAAAAAGGAGGTGAGTAAGGTTAGATTGACAATGCCAAAATAAGAGATAGAGAATAATGAGTAATTGAGAGTCACCCAAACTAGTAAGGATAAAATGGTTAGAAAAGGGAAAATTCATAGTAGAAGTGTAATGGTATATTTGAAATTTTGTTGTTGTATAGAATCTAAATGAATGTTAAATGAATAAAAGTTAATAGAGAATTGTTGATAGTAATGTCTTATTAAAGTTTTGCTGCAAGTTATGTAAATATGAATTAAGTAATGTGAATTGTTCAATGTTAGTGTTTAATGCTTATGATGTACCATGTTTTATTATGTTGATGATAGTGTGTGGTTAGGAGACTACTAGAAGGGTAGTGACCAGAATAACATTAAAATTTGTGTTATAGTAACCAGTCTCTAGAAAAAAAATGATTCTGTGGAAAAGGGGTGAAATTAAAGTAAAGAAATTAACAAAGAAATTTAGATAGTATTGAAGTACTGCCATGATAGATAAATATAATGAAGTTATTTGAAATAAATGAATGAAAATAATAGTTGTTGTTTGAAAGTTAAAAGTTGTTTGTGTTAGTATAAGAATATAAATTTCATGATGAGAGAGGTAATTTGATGTTGACTAAAGTCAGAGAACTTGATAAGAATATATAGGAGTGTCAAAAAGGAGAAGGCTGATCTGTCCTAAATCTTGTTATAATTTTGAGTTATTTGGTAGTTTATAAATAAATGAAACCAACGCCTCAACTCACAAACCAATGCATCTAAGAGGAAACATATCAGTTGCGGATATGTAAATGAATAAGACCACTGTTTTAAAATTTTGTATTGAATGTTTCAGAGTTTTATGGTGTTGTGACCGCGGTCCTGCGCTGGCCGGAGCGTCAGAACAGGAGCATGCAGTGCCTCATGGCCTTATGGTGTAGGGATCTCTTATGAGAAGTCCAGTAAGGTCAGACGGGTACGATCGACACTATGGAACCAAGGGTAAGTGATTGATCTTTTCTTTTATTAACACTACAGGGGTTGTGGAACATATCTGAACTGATCCTTTTAGAAAAGTATGAATGAGTCAATGAAAGTTTTTGTGTCTCGACACAAAACCTTTCATTGAGGGGGTTTTGTAACAGTACAAAATTGTCTGTATCGGAATAATGGGATGTAAGTGTACTTTTATTGTGAATTTTATTGTAATCATCAAGTTAAATCAGACAAGGTTAGTTTTTACCCAAGTCCCAAAACATATGTAAATTCACCGGTGGAGAGCCGATCCAAGGTCAGAGGCGTACGAGCAAATTGAAACAACGACAATGGCAGTGTTAGGCGCTAAAAATTGACAATACTGACTTTCTATTGGTCCACGATAATAAATCGTCACCAAAACAATGACGAGTTAAAAAACAATTACGTATTAACCAGACGGAAGCGAAAAGAACAATAGACAATGACGTCAGGCGCAACAAATTTGCATACTAATTGTGCCGGCTTCCGCCCAGTTCAACAACAGCAGCCACCGAGCCTATACGCTCGCCATAGTGCAGTGGGCAAAATTTTGCCAATTATGTAATATTTACTTAATAACATGCAATAGCTCTTTACAAAAGTTTAACAGTAACTATACTCGAGTCAGTGAACAGTTTTAAAAATGAATTTCAATTAAAATCAGTGGGCACAACAACACGGATTTCGGCCGACCACCTGCCTAATCGCCATGAAGAGGAATCTACGCCGCTTCAGTCACAGGAAAGTCCCTAATCAAATTATTTTATAAATTCTAAATTACGTTTTAAATGAGCTCAAGCCATACTTTAAATACACATGTGTAAATTTTCAGGGAGAGTGAGAGAGATAGAGTGTGTGATTAAGTTGATCAACTTCAATATAACATGAGGCGTGGGTTTGTGAAGTTAACGAATTGTGAGTATCATTAAAATATAAAGAAAATAATAAAGTTCATCAATGCTAGCAGTAATGAAATTGAAAGAATAATGGTAACCAAATAATGAATCTATGCACGTAACCTTGAACCGAAGGCAAGGCGAGATGAGATCGCCGCCATTTTGAAATTTTACAATTACCAAAATACATATGTGTATTAAGATACAACACATTTTGATAAATACAATCAAGTTCGTTATAATAATGTGTGTACCTCATTATTTCAATACCCTGTAACCACTGCCTCTATCTGCTTAACGAAATTCTGGACCCAAAGCCTAATGAGTTTAACTGAGCTGAGAACGTATTATTCCGGTGACAAGATAATTATGCAAATTACATAAATGTTGACTTTATTACTTTATTATTATTATAAATTGTTAGAAATTTAACAGATGGAAGCCCGAACTTGGACTTTATATATTAATAAAAATATATAAATAAGCAGAAAAGCAGAGGTGGAAGGGTAAAGAAATAAACATAAAAGAGAGGTTATCTATAGAGATTACCTATAGTATAAAAAGACTTACACAACAAATAAAACAAAGTTTAGTACCATCAGTACGATAAAATGGCAGATAACGAAAGCATTAACGTAGAAAATACAAACACAGAATCATTGATGTTGAGCACGCCACAGGCGAACTCAACGCCTATAGTAAATACCAGAATGGAAGAAAATGACATAATAAAATCGATGAAACTGCTTTTCAATGAGCAGAGCATCAAATTCGATGTACAATTGAGTGATATCAAAAAAGAAATTAAAAAACAGAGTTGTAATTTGGACAAAAGATTAAATGAAATAGGTACAAAGTTAGACAAAATACAGTTAGAAAATAAGAGTAGAGAATCAAATAAATTGAATGAAAATAAAGACAAGGTAAGTAGTGGTGATAATTGTGATAATAGAATTAAAAATATGGTGTTAGAAAATAATTGTGTGAGTATTGAGAGTGGTGATAAAAGTATAATGGGAGTAGAATTTGATAATGAAGTGATAAAAAGTGTTGATGAATTAGAGAGAAAGTATAGAGAGAATTTACAGATAAAGGGGTTACAGGGGGTAAATTTTTCCCGTAATGTTGTAGTCGGGGGTGAAGAAAAGGCTTCACGAGTGTATTGGGTAGATAAATGGTCTACCGATAATTGTTTTTTGAATTGTTGTATTGTTCCTGTAGAAATCAGGAGAGGTTTTAATGTAGTAATACCCTCTGAATGGAGTGAGAGATATTTAGAGAAAGAGTTGTGTGTAGATGGTGAGATGCAAGTATTTAAGTTAGATAGAGGTTATAAAGAGTTGATAGAGAGAGTAGGATGGAAGCAAACAAACTATATGAAATACTTACCTTATAATGAAGCTGATATAGCAGTAGGAGAAGATGATAACGGAAATAATGACTTTATAACGTACCTAGTGGTGACTGATTATACTGGAGGTGACAGGACAATAACCAATCGTGACAAGTTGTATGTTGAATTGATAGGGAATAACCCTATTGATTATGATGGTTTTATAAAATATAAGAATTTAAATGTGTATTATATTAATGATGTTAATATAATGTATTTAATAAAAAATAAATTGTACAGACTAAAGATAAGACTATTGTTTAACGATGGAGGGTAGACCTTCTATTGTGTTATGAACATTTAAGTGTGTGGACAGTGTTTTTAAAAATGGACTGATTAGGACTGATTATGGCAAATGATTTCATGATTATGTGAATTGTATATTTTTGTGTATTGATGTCTATGTATTTGTGTATTTTTGTTGTTGTGTATTTTATGTAATTTTTATGTAAACATGTATTGTACGATTTTAAATAATTGAAGGAAGTTAATAATGATTTTGAAGGATATTATGAGAATTCAGATTCTAATGGTTAGTAGATGATTATGTATTTGGATATGAAAGGTGTTGTTAGCAGATAAGTGATGAATTTCTAATGGTATATTAATGTTGAAATGTTATAAAGAGTTTGGGGATAGTGATAAATAAGGGCATTGGAGTTATTTAAATAGAGTTATTGGGAGTTAGGGAAAATAAAGTGCTGAGATGTTGATGATATATAAAGAGGCGTTAGATATTTTAGGGACACAGTGGTTAGCGATTATATGTAGAGTTGAGTAATGTGGATGGTAATTTTATAGTTGTTGTTGGTGATATTTTGTAATAAGGGTATTGGTGTAGGAGTCCAACGAGAGATGTTGAGACGGGAGTGGATCGTTGTGTGCCGGAAAGGGTTATCTGAAAGGGTCAGGAACCGATAAGGGAATGAGTTGGTTAGAGGGAATACACACATACTAGTACAAAAAAGAGCGGTGCCAGAGGTTTTAAATGGGATTTGTGAAGGGGGTTATTATAGAGATATTGGTGTCATATTATATTAATGGTTAGAAGCGGTTGTTAGTAGAAAAAAGGAGGTGAGTAAGGTTAGATTGACAATGCCAAAATAAGAGATAGAGAATAATGAGTAATTGAGAGTCACCCAAACTAGTAAGGATAAAATGGTTAGAAAAGGGAAAATTCATAGTAGAAGGGTAATGGTATATTTGAAATTTTGTTGTTGTATAGAATCTAAATGAATGTTAAATGAATAAAAGTTAATAGAGAATTGTTGATAGTAATGTCTTATTAAAGTTTTGCTGCAAGTTATGTAAATATGAATTAAGTAATGTGAATTGTTCAATGTTAGTGTTTAATGCTTATGATGTACCATGTTTTATTATGTTGATGATAGTGTGTGGTTAGGAGACTACTAGAAGGGTAGTGACCAGAATAACATTAAAATTTGTGTTATAGTAACCAGTCTCTAGAAAAAAAATGATTCTGTGGAAAAGAGGTGAAATTAAAGTAAAGAAATTAACAAAGAAATTTAGATAGTATTGAAGTACTGCCATGATAGATAAATATAATGAAGTTATTTGAAATAAATGAATGAAAATAATAGTTGTTGTTTGAAAGTTAAAAGTTGTTTGTGTTAGTATAAGAATATAAATTTCATGATGAGAGAGGTAATTTGATGTTGACTAAAGTCAGAGAACTTGATAAGAATATATAGGAGTGTCAAAAAGGAGAAGGCTGATCTGTCCTAAATCTTGTTATAATTTTGAGTTATTTGGTAGTTTATAAATAAATGAAACCAACGCCTCAACTCACAAACCAATGCATCTAAGAGGAAACATATCAGTTGCGGATATGTAAATGAATAAGACCACTGTTTTAAAATTTTGTATTGAATGTTTCAGAGTTTTATGGTGTTGTGACCGCGGTCCTGCGCTGGCCGGAGCGTCAGAACAGGAGCATGCAGTGCCTCATGGCCTTATGGTGTAGGGATCTCTTAGGAGAAGTCCAGTAAGGTCAGACGGGTACGATCGACACTATGGAACCAAGGGTAAGTGATTGATCTTTTCTTTTATTAACACTACAGGGGTTGTGGAACATATCTGAACTGATCCTTTTAGAAAAGTATGAATGAGTCAATGAAAGTTTTTGTGTCTCGACACAAAACCTTTCATTGAGGGGGTTTTGTAACAGTACAAAATTGTCTGTATCGGAATAATGGGATGTAAGTGTACTTTTATTGTGAATTTTATTGTAATCATCAAGTTAAATCAGACAAGGTTAGTTTTTACCCAAGTCCCAAAACATATGTAAATTCACCGGTGGAGAGCCGATCCAAGGTCAGAGGCGTACGAGCAAATTGAAACAACGACAATGGCAGTGTTAGGCGCTAAAAATTGACAATACTGACTTTCTATTGGTCCACGATAATAAATCGTCACCAAAACAATGACGAGTTAAAAAACAATTACGTATTAACCAGACGGAAGCGAAAAGAACAATAGACAATGATGTCAGGCGCAACAAATTTGCATACTAATTGTGCCGGCTTCCGCCCAGTTCAACAACAGCAGCCACCGAGCCTATACGCTCGCCATAGTGCAGTGGGCAAAATTTTGCCAATTATGTAATATTTACTTAATAACATGCAATAGCTCTTTACAAAAGTTTAACAGTAACTATACTCGAGTCAGTGAACAGTTTTAAAAATGAATTTCAATTAAAATCAGTGGGCACAACAACACGAATTTCGGCCGACCACCTGCCTAATCGCCATGAAGAGGAATCTACGCCGCTTCAGTCACAGGAAAGTCCCTAATCAAATTATTTTATAAATTCTAAATTACATTTTAAATGAGCTCAAGCCATACTTTAAATACACATGTGTAAATTTTCAGGGAGAGTGAGAGAGATAGAGTGTGTGATTAAGTTGATCAACTTCAATATAACATGAGGCGTGGGTTTGTGAAGTTAACGAATTGTGAGTATCATTAAAATATAAAGAAAATAATAAAGTTCATCAATGCTAGCAGTAATGAAATTGAAAGAATAATGGTAACCAAATAATGAATCTATGCACGTAACCTTGAACCGAAGGCAAGGCGAGATGAGATCGCCGCCATTTTGAAATTTTACAATTACCAAAATACATATGTGTATTAAGATACAACACATTTTGATAAATACAATCAAGTTCGTTATAATAATGTGTGTACCTCATTATTTCAATACCCTGTAACCACTGCCTCTATCTGCTTAACGAAATTCTGGACCCAAAGCCTAATGAGTTTAACTGAGCTGAGAACGTATTATTCCGGTGACAAGATAATTATGCAAATTACATAAATGTTGACTTTATTACTTTATTATTATTATAAATTGTTAGAAATTTAACAGATGGAAGCCCGAACTTGGACTTTATATATTAATAAAAATATATAAATAAGCAGAAAAGCAGAGGTGGAAGGGTAAAGAAATAAACATAAAAGAGAGGTTATCTATAGAGATTACCTATAGTATAAAAAGACGTACACAACAAATAAAACAAAGTTTAGTACCATCAGTACGATAAAATGGCAGATAACGAAAGCATTAACGTAGAAAATACAAACACAGAATCATTGATGTTGAGCACGCCACAGGCGAACTCAACGCCTATAGTAAATACCAGAATGGAAGAAAATGACATAATAAAAACGATGAAACTGCTTTTCAATGAGCAGAGCATCAAATTCGATGTACAATTGAGTGATATCAAAAAAGAAATTAAAAAACAGAGTTGTAATTTGGACAAAAGATTAAATGAAATAGGTACAAAGTTAGACAAAATACAGTTAGAAAATAAGAGTAGAGAATCAAATAAATTGAATGAAAATAAAGACAAGGTAAGTAGTGGTGATAATTGTGATAATAGAATTAAAAATATGGTGTTAGAAAATAATTGTGTGAGTATTGAGAGTGGTGATAAAAGTATAATGGGAGTAGAATTTGATAATGAAGTGATAAAAAGTGTTGATGAATTAGAGAGAAAGTATAGAGAGAATTTACAGATAAAGGGGTTACAGGGGGTAAATTTTTCCCGTAATGTTGTAGTCGGGGGTGAAGAAAAGGCTTCACGAGTGTATGGGTAGATAAATGGTCTACCGATAATTGTTTTTTGAATTGTTGTATTGTTCCTGTAGAAATCAGGAGAGGTTTTAATGTAGTAATACCCTCTGAATGGAGTGAGAGATATTTAGAGAAAGAGTTGTGTGTAGATGGTGAGATGCAAGTATTTAAGTTAGATAGAGGTTATAAAGAGTTGATAGAGAGAGTAGGATGGAAGCAAACAAACTATATGAAATACTTACCTTATAATGAAGCTGATATAGCAGTAGGAGAAGATGATAACGGAAATAATGACTTTATAACGTACCTAGTGGTGACTGATTATACTGGAGGTGACAGGACAATAACCAATCGTGACAAGTTGTATGTTGAATTGATAGGGAATAACCCTATTGGTTATGATGGTTTTATAAAATATAAGAATTTAAATGTGTATTATATTAATGATGTTAATATAATGTATTTAATAAAAAATAAATTGTACAGACTAAAGATAAGACTATTGTTTAACGATAGAGGGTAGACCTTCTATTGTGTTATGAACATTTAAGTGTGTGGACAGTGTTTTTAAAAATGGACTGATTAGGACTGATTATGGCAAATGATTTCATGATTATGTGAATTGTATATTTTTGTGTATTGATGTCTATGTATTTGTGTATTTTTGTTGTTGTGTATTTTATGTAATTTTTATGTAAACATGTATTGTACGATTTTAAATAATTGAAGGAAGTTAATAATGATTTTGAAGGATATTATGAGAATTCAGATTCTAATGGTTAGTAGATGATTATGTATTTGGATATGAAAGGTGTTGTTAGCAGATAAGTGATGAATTTCTAATGGTATATTAATGTTAAAATGTTATAAAGAGTTTGGGGATAGTGATAAATAAGGGCATTGGAGTTATTTAAATAGAGTTATTGGGAGTTAGGGAAAATAAAGTGCTGAGATGTTGATGATATATAAAGAGGCGTTAGATATTTTAGGGACACAGTGGTTAGCGATTATATGTAGAGTTGAGTAATGTGGATGGTAATTTTATAGTTGTTGTTGGTGATATTTTGTAATAAGGGTATTGGTGTAGGAGTCCAACGAGAGATGTTGAGACGGGAGTGGATCGTTGTGTGCCGGAAAGGGTTATCTGAAAGGGTCAGGAACCGATAAGGGAATGAGTTGGTTAGAGGGAATACACACATACTAGTACAAAAAAGAGCGGTGCCAGAGGTTTTAAATGGGATTTGTGAAGGGGGTTATTATAGAGATATTGGTGTCATATTATATTAATGGTTAGAAGCGGTTGTTAGTAGAAAAAAGGAGGTGAGTAAGGTTAGATTGACAATGCCAAAATAAGAGATAGAGAATAATGAGTAATTGAGAGTCACCCAAACTAGTAAGGATAAAATGGTTAGAAAAGGGAAAATTCATAGTAGAAGGGTAATGGTATATTTGAAATTTTGTTGTTGTATAGAATCTAAATGAATGTTAAATGAATAAAAGTTAATAGAGAATTGTTGATAGTAATGTCTTATTAAAGTTTTGCTGCAAGTTATGTAAATATGAATTAAGTAATGTGAATTGTTCAATGTTAGTGTTTAATGCTTATGATGTACCATGTTTTATTATGTTGATGATAGTGTGTGGTTAGGAGACTACTAGAAGGGTAGTGACCAGAATAACATTAAAATTTGTGTTATAGTAACCAGTCTCTAGAAAAAAAATGATTCTGTGGAAAAGAGGTGAAATTAAAGTAAAGAAATTAACAAAGAAATTTAGATAGTATTGAAGTACTGCCATGATAGATAAATATAATGAAGTTATTTGAAATAAATGAATGAAAATAATAGTTGTTGTTTGAAAGTTAAAAGTTGTTTGTGTTAGTATAAGAATATAAATTTCATGATGAGAGAGGTAATTTGATGTTGACTAAAGTCAGAGAACTTGATAAGAATA
Source organism: Magicicada septendecula (assembly GCA_034769895.1). NCBI lineage: Eukaryota > Metazoa > Arthropoda > Insecta > Hemiptera > Cicadidae > Magicicada > Magicicada septendecula. The sequence goes on from CM068372.1 coordinate 158,990,812, forward strand.
TATAGGAGTGTCAAAAAGGAGAAGGCTGATCTGTCCTAAATCTTGTTATAATTCTGAGTTATTTGGTAGTTTATAAATAAATGAAACCAACGCCTCAACTCACAAACCAATGCATCTAAGAGGAAACATATCAGTTGCGGATATGTAAATGAATAAGACCACTGTTTTAAAATTTTGTATTGAATGTTTCAGAGTTTTATGGTGTTGTGACCGCGGTCCTGCGCTGGCCGGAGCGTCAGAACAGGAGCATGCAGTGCCTCATGGCCTTATGGTGTAGGGATCTCTTAGGAGAAGTCCAGTAAGGTCAGACGGGTACGATCGACACTATGGAACCAAGGGTAAGTGATTGATCTTTTCTTTTATTAACACTACAGGGGTTGTGGAACATATCTGAACTGATCCTTTTAGAAAAGTATGAATGAGTCAATGAAAGTTTTTGTGTCTCGACACAAAACCTTTCATTGAGGGGGTTTTGTAACAGTACAAAATTGTCTGTATCGGAATAATGGGATGTAAGTGTACTTTTATTGTGAATTTTATTGTAATCATCAAGTTAAATCAGACAAGGTTAGTTTTTACCCAAGTCCCAAAACATATGTAAATTCACCGGTGGAGAGCCGATCCAAGGTCAGAGGCGTACGAGCAAATTGAAACAACGACAATGGCAGTGTTAGGCGCTAAAAATTGACAATACTGACTTTCTATTGGTCCACGATAATAAATCGTCACCAAAACAATGACGAGTTAAAAAACAATTACGTATTAACCAGACGGAAGCGAAAAGAACAATAGACAATGACGTCAGGCGCAACAAATTTGCATACTAATTGTGCCGGCTTCCGCCCAGTTCAACAACAGCAGCCACCGAGCCTATACGCTCGCCATAGTGCAGTGGGCAAAATTTTGCCAATTATGTAATATTTACTTAATAACATGCAATAGCTCTTTACAAAAGTTTAACAGTAACTATACTCGAGTCAGTGAACAGTTTTAAAAATGAATTTCAATTAAAATCAGTGGGCACAACAACACGAATTTCGGCCGACCACCTGCCTAATCGCCATGAAGAGGAATCTACGCCGCTTCAGTCACAGGAAAGTCCCTAATCAAATTATTTTATAAATTCTAAATTACATTTTAAATGAGCTCAAGCCATACTTTAAATACACATGTGTAAATTTTCAGGGAGAGTGAGAGAGATAGAGTGTGTGATTAAGTTGATCAACTTCAATATAACATGAGGCGTGGGTTTGTGAAGTTAACGAATTGTGAGTATCATTAAAATATAAAGAAAATAATAAAGTTCATCAATGCTAGCAGTAATGAAATTGAAAGAATAATGGTAACCAAATAATGAATCTATGCACGTAACCTTGAACCGAAGGCAAGGCGAGATGAGATCGCCGCCATTTTGAAATTTTACAATTACCAAAATACATATGTGTATTAAGATACAACACATTTTGATAAATACAATCAAGTTCGTTATAATAATGTGTGTACCTCATTATTTCAATACCCTGTAACCACTGCCTCTATCTGCTTAACGAAATTCTGGACCCAAAGCCTAATGAGTTTAACTGAGCTGAGAACATATTATTCCGGTGACAAGATAATTATGCAAATTACATAAATGTTGACTTTATTACTTTATTATTATTATAAATTGTTAGAAATTTAACAGATGGCAGCCCGAACTTGGACTTTATATATTAATAAAAATATATAAATAAGCAGAAAAGCAGAGGTGGAAGAGTAAAGAAATAAACATAAAAGAGAGGTTATCTATAGAGATTACCTATAGTATAAAAAGACGTACACAACAAATAAAACAAAGTTTAGTACCATCACTACGATAAAATGGCAGATAACGAAAGCATTAACGTAGAAAATACAAACACAGAATCATTGATGTTGAGCACGCCACAGGCGAACTCAACGCCTATAGTAAATACCAGAATGGAAGAAAATGACATAATAAAAACGATGAAACTGCTTTTCAATGAGCAGAGCATCAAATTCGATGTACAATTGAGTGATATCAAAAAAGAAATTAAAAAACAGAGTTGTAATTTGGACAAAAGATTAAATGAAATAGGTACAAAGTTAGACAAAATACAGTTAGAAAATAAGAGTAGAGAATCAAATAAATTGAATGAAAATAAAGACAAGGTAAGTAGTGGTGATAATTGTGATAATAGAATTAAAAATATGGTGTTAGAAAATAATTGTGTGAGTATTGAGAGTGGTGATAAAAGTATAATGGGAGTAGAATTTGATAATGAAGTGATAAAAAGTGTTGATGAATTAGAGAGAAAGTATAGAGAGAATTTACAGATAAAGGGGTTACAGGGGGTAAATTTTTCCCGTAATGTTGTAGTCGGGGGTGAAGAAAAGGCTTCACGAGTGTATTGGGTAGATAAATGGTCTACCGATAATTGTTTTTTGAATTGTTGTATTGTTCCTGTAGAAATCAGGAGAGGTTTTAATGTAGTAATACCCTCTGAATGGAGTGAGAGATATTTAGAGAAAGAGTTGTGTGTAGATGGTGAGATGCAAGTATTTAAGTTAGATAGAGGTTATAAAGAGTTGATAGAGAGAGTAGGATGGAAGCAAACAAACTATATGAAATACTTACCTTATAATGAAGCTGATATAGCAGTAGGAGAAGATGATAACGGAAATAATGACTTTATAACGTACCTAGTGGTGACTGATTATACTGGAGGTGACAGGACAATAACCAATCGTGACAAGTTGTATGTTGAATTGATAGGGAATAACCCTATTGATTATGATGGTTTTATAAAATATAAGAATTTAAATGTGTATTATATTAATGATGTTAATATAATGTATTTAATAAAAAATAAATTGTACAGACTAAAGATAAGACTATTGTTTAACGATGGAGGGTAGACCTTCTATTGTGTTATGAACATTTAAGTGTGTGGACAGTGTTTTTAAAAATGGACTGATTAGGACTGATTATGGCAAATGATTTCATGATTATGTGAATTGTATATTTTTGTGTATTGATGTCTATGTATTTGTGTATTTTTGTTGTGTATTTTATGTAATTTTTATGTAAACATGTATTGTACGATTTTAAATAATTGAAGGAAGTTAATAATGATTTTGAAGGATATTATGAGAATTCAGATTCTAATGGTTAGTAGATGATTATGTATTTGGATATGAAAGGTGTTGTTAGCAGATAAGTGATGAATTTCTAATGGTATATTAATGTTGAAATGTTATAAAGAGTTTGGGGATAGTGATAAATAAGGGCATTGGAGTTATTTAAATAGAGTTATTGGGAGTTAGGGAAAATAAAGTGCTGAGATGTTGATGATATATAAAGAGGCGTTAGATATTTTAGGGACACAGTGGTTAGCGATTATATGTAGAGTTGAGTAATGTGGATGGTAATTTTATAGTTGTTGTTGGTGATATTTTGTAATAAGGGTATTGGTGTAGGAGTCCAACGAGAGATGTTGAGACGGGAGTGGATCGTTGTGTGCCGGAAAGGGTTATCTGAAAGGGTCAGGAACCGATAAGGGAATGAGTTGGTTAGAGGGAATACACACATACTAGTACAAAAAAGAGCGGTGCCAGAGGTTTTAAATGGGATTTGTGAAGGGGGTTATTATAGAGATATTGGTGTCATATTATATTAATGGTTAGAAGCGGTTGTTAGTAGAAAAAAGGAGGTGAGTAAGGTTAGATTGACAATGCCAAAATAAGAGATAGAGAATAATGAGTAATTGAGAGTCACCCAAACTAGTAAGGATAAAATGGTTAGAAAAGGGAAAATTCATAGTAGAAGGGTAATGGTATATTTGAAATTTTGTTGTTGTATAGAATCTAAATGAATGTTAAATGAATAAAAGTTAATAGAGAATTGTTGATAGTAATGTCTTATTAAAGTTTTGCTGCAAGTTATGTAAATATGAATTAAGTAATGTGAATTGTTCAATGTTAGTGTTTAATGCTTATGATGTACCATGTTTTATTATGTTGATGATAGTGTGTGGTTAGGAGACTACTAGAAGGGTAGTGACCAGAATAACATTAAAATTTGTGTTATAGTAACCAGTCTCTAGAAAAAAAATGATTCTGTGGAAAAGAGGTGAAATTAAAGTAAAGAAATTAACAAAGAAATTTAGATAGTATTGAAGTACTGCCATGATAGATAAATATAATGAAGTTATTTGAAATAAATGAATGAAAATAATAGTTGTTGTTTGAAAGTTAAAAGTTGTTTGTGTTAGTATAAGAATATAAATTTCATGATGAGAGAGGTAATTTGATGTTGACTAAAGTCAGAGAACTTGATAAGAATATATAGGAGTGTCAAAAAGGAGAAGGCTGATATGTCCTAAATCTTGTTATAATTTTGAGTTATTTGGTAGTTTATAAATAAATGAAACCAACGCCTCAACTCACAAACCAATGCATCTAAGAGGAAACATATCAGTTGCGGATATGTAAATGAATAAGACCACTGTTTTAAAATTTTGTATTGAATGTTTCAGAGTTTTATGGTGTTGTGACCGCGGTCCTGCGCTGGCCGGAGCGTCAGAACAGGAGCATGCAGTGCCTCATGGCCTTATGGTGTAGGGATCTCTTATGAGAAGTCCAGTAAGGTCAGACGGGTACGATCGACACTATGGAACCAAGGGTAAGTGATTGATCTTTTCTTTTATTAACACTACAGGGGTTGTGGAACATATCTGAACTGATCCTTTTAGAAAAGTATGAATGAGTCAATGAAAGTTTTTGTGTCTCGACACAAAACCTTTCATTGAGGGGGTTTTGTAACAGTACAAAATTGTCTGTATCGGAATAATGGGATGTAAGTGTACTTTTATTGTGAATTTTATTGTAATCATCAAGTTAAATCAGACAAGGTTAGTTTTTACCCAAGTCCCAAAACATATGTAAATTCACCGGTGGAGAGCCGATCCAAGGTCAGAGGCGTACGAGCAAATTGAAACAACGACAATGGCAGTGTTAGGCGCTAAAAATTGACAATACTGACTTTCTATTGGTCCACGATAATAAATCGTCACCAAAACAATGACGAGTTAAAAAACAATTACGTATTAACCAGACGGAAGCGAAAAGAACAATAGACAATGACGTCAGGCGCAACAAATTTGCATACTAATTGTGCCGGCTTCCGCCCAGTTCAACAACAGCAGCCACCGAGCCTATACGCTCGCCATAGTGCAGTGGGCAAAATTTTGCCAATTATGTAATATTTACTTAATAACATGCAATAGCTCTTTACAAAAGTTTAACAGTAACTATACTCGAGTCAGTGAACAGTTTTAAAAATGAATTTCAATTAAAATCAGTGGGCACAACAACACGAATTTCGGCCGACCACCTGCCTAATCGCCATGAAGAGGAATCTACGCCGCTTCAGTCACAGGAAAGTCCCTAATCAAATTATTTTATAAATTCTAAATTACATTTTAAATGAGCTCAAGCCATACTTTAAATACACATGTGTAAATTTTCAGGGAGAGTGAGAGAGATAGAGTGTGTGATTAAGTTGATCAACTTCAATATAACATGAGGCGTGGGTTTGTGAAGTTAACGAATTGTGAGTATCATTAAAATATAAAGAAAATAATAAAGTTCATCAATGCTAGCAGTAATGAAATTGAAAGAATAATGGTAACCAAATAATGAATCTATGTACGTAACCTTGAACCGAAGGCAAGGCGAGATGAGATCGCCGCCATTTTGAAATTTTACAATTACCAAAATACATATGTGTATTAAGATACAACACATTTTGATAAATACAATCAAGTTCGTTATAATAATGTGTGTACCTCATTATTTCAATACCCTGTAACCACTGCCTCTATCTGCTTAACGAAATTCTGGACCCAAAGCCTAATGAGTTTAACTGAGCTGAGAACGTATTATTCCGGTGACAAGATAATTATGCAAATTACATAAATGTTGACTTTATTACTTTATTATTATTATAAATTGTTAGAAATTTAACAGATGGCAGCCCGAACTTGGACTTTATATATTAATAAAAATATATAAATAAGCAGAAAAGCAGAGGTGGAAGGGTAAAGAAATAAACATAAAAGAGAGGTTATCTATAGAGATTACCTATAGTATAAAAAGACGTACACAACAAATAAAACAAAGTTTAGTACCATCACTACGATAAAATGGCAGATAACGAAAGCATTAACGTAGAAAATACAAACACAGAATCATTGATGTTGAGCACGCCACAGGCGAACTCAACGCCTATAGTAAATACCAGAATGGAAGAAAATGACATAATAAAAACGATGAAACTGCTTTTCAATGAGCAGAGCATCAAATTCGATGTACAATTGAGTGATATCAAAAAAGAAATTAAAAAACAGAGTTGTAATTTGGACAAAAGATTAAATGAAATAGGTACAAAGTTAGACAAAATACAGTTAGAAAATAAGAGTAGAGAATCAAATAAATTGAATGAAAATAAAGACAAGGTAAGTAGTGGTGATAATTGTGATAATAGAATTAAAAATATGGTGTTAGAAAATAATTGTGTGAGTATTGAGAGTGGTGATAAAAGTATAATGGGAGTAGAATTTGATAATGAAGTGATAAAAAGTGTTGATGAATTAGAGAGAAAGTATAGAGAGAATTTACAGATAAAGGGGTTACAGGGGGTAAATTTTTCCCGTAATGTTGTAGTCGGGGGTGAAGAAAAGGCTTCACGAGTGTATTGGGTAGATAAATGGTCTACCGATAATTGTTTTTTGAATTGTTGTATTGTTCCTGTAGAAATCAGGAGAGGTTTTAATGTAGTAATACCCTCTGAATGGAGTGAGAGATATTTAGAGAAAGAGTTGTGTGTAGATGGTGAGATGCAAGTATTTAAGTTAGATAGAGGTTATAAAGAGTTGATAGAGAGAGTAGGATGGAAGCAAACAAACTATATGAAATACTTACCTTATAATGAAGCTGATATAGCAGTAGGAGAAGATGATAACGGAAATAATGACTTTATAACGTACCTAGTGGTGACTGATTATACTGGAGGTGACAGGACAATAACCAATCGTGACAAGTTGTATGTTGAATTGATAGGGAATAACCCTATTGATTATGATGGTTTTATAAAATATAAGAATTTAAATGTGTATTATATTAATGATGTTAATATAATGTATTTAATAAAAAATAAATTGTACAGACTAAAGATAAGACTATTGTTTAACGATGGAGGGTAGACCTTCTATTGTGTTATGAACATTTAAGTGTGTGGACAGTGTTTTTAAAAATGGACTGATTAGGACTGATTATGGCAAATGATTTCATGATTATGTGAATTGTATATTTTTGTGTATTGATGTCTATGTATTTGTGTATTTTTGTTGTGTATTTTATGTAATTTTTATGTAAACATGTATTGTACGATTTTAAATAATTGAAGGAAGTTAATAATGATTTTGAAGGATATTATGAGAATTCAGATTCTAATGGTTAGTAGATGATTATGTATTTGGATATGAAAGGTGTTGTTAGCAGATAAGTGATGAATTTCTAATGGTATATTAATGTTGAAATGTTATAAAGAGTTTGGGGATAGTGATAAATAAGGGCATTGGAGTTATTTAAATAGAGTTATTGGGAGTTAGGGAAAATAAAGTGCTGAGATGTTGATGATATATAAAGAGGCGTTAGATATTTTAGGGACACAGTGGTTAGCGATTATATGTAGAGTTGAGTAATGTGGATGGTAATTTTATAGTTGTTGTTGGTGATATTTTGTAATAAGGGTATTGGTGTAGGAGTCCAACGAGAGATGTTGAGACGGGAGTGGATCGTTGTGTGCCGGAAAGGGTTATCTGAAAGGGTCAGGAACCGATAAGGGAATGAGTTGGTTAGAGGGAATACACACATACTAGTACAAAAAAGAGCGGTGCCAGAGGTTTTAAATGGGATTTGTGAAGGGGGTTATTATAGAGATATTGGTGTCATATTATATTAATGGTTAGAAGCGGTTGTTAGTAGAAAAAAGGAGGTGAGTAAGGTTAGATTGACAATGCCAAAATAAGAGATAGAGAATAATGAGTAATTGAGAGTCACCCAAACTAGTAAGGATAAAATGGTTAGAAAAGGGAAAATTCATAGTAGAAAGGTAATGGTATATTTGAAATTTTGTTGTTGTATAGAATCTAAATGAATGTTAAATGAATAAAAGTTAATAGAGAATTGTTGATAGTAATGTCTTATTAAAGTTTTGCTGCAAGTTATGTAAATATGAATTAAGTAATGTGAATTGTTCAATGTTAGTGTTTAATGCTTATGATGTACCATGTTTTATTATGTTGATGATAGTGTGTGGTTAGGAGACTACTAGAAGGGTAGTGACCAGAATAACATTAAAATTTGTGTTATAGTAACCAGTCTCTAGAAAAAAAATGATTCTGTGGAAAAGAGGTGAAATTAAAGTAAAGAAATTAACAAAGAAATTTAGATAGTATTGAAGTACTGCCATGATAGATAAATATAATGAAGTTATTTGAAATAAATGAATGAAAATAATAGTTGTTGTTTGAAAGTTAAAAGTTGTTTGTGTTAGTATAAGAATATAAATTTCATGATGAGAGAGGTAATTTGATGTTGACTAAAGTCAGAGAACTTGATAAGAATATATAGGAGTGTCGAAAAGGAGAAGGCTGATCTGTCCTAAATCTTGTTATAATTTTGAGTTATTTGGTAGTTTATAAATAAATGAAACCAACGCCTCAACTCACAAACCAATGCATCTAAGAGGAAACATATCAGTTGCGGATATGTAAATGAATAAGACCACTGTTTTAAAATTTTGTATTGAATGTTTCAGAGTTTTATGGTGTTGTGACCGCGGTCCTGCGCTGGCCGGAGCGTCAGAACAGGAGCATGCAGTGCCTCATGGCCTTATGGTGTAGGGATCTCTTAGGAGAAGTCCAGTAAGGTCAGACGGGTACGATCGACACTATGGAACCAAGGGTAAGTGATTGATCTTTTCTTTTATTAACACTACAGGGGTTGTGGAACATATCTGAACTGATCCTTTTAGAAAAGTATGAATGAGTCAATGAAAGTTTTTGTGTCTCGACACAAAACCTTTCATTGAGGGGGTTTTGTAACAGTACAAAATTGTCTGTATCGGAATAATTGGATGTAAGTGTACTTTTATTGTGAATTTTATTGTAATCATCAAGTTAAATCAGACAAGGTTAGTTTTTACCCAAGTCCCAAAACATATGTAAATTCACCGGTGGAGAGCCGATCCAAGGTCAGAGGCGTACGAGCAAATTGAAACAACGACAATGGCAGTGTTAGGCGCTAAAAATTGACAATACTGACTTTCTATTGGTCCACGATAATAAATCGTCACCAAAACAATGACGAGTTAAAAAACAATTACGTATTAACCAAACGGAAGCGAAAAGAACAATAGACAATGACGTCAGGCGCAACAAATTTGCATACTAATTGTGCCGGCTTCCGCCCAGTTCAACAACAGCAGCCACCGAGCCTATACGCTCGCCATAGTGCAGTGGGCAAAATTTTGCCAATTATGTAATATTTACTTAATAACATGCAATAGCTCTTTACAAAAGTTTAACAGTAACTATACTCGAGTCAGTGAACAGTTTTAAAAATGAATTTCAATTAAAATCAGTGGGCACAACAACACGAATTTCGGCCGACCACCTGCCTAATCGCCATGAAGAGGAATCTACGCCGCTTCAGTCACAGGAAAGTCCCTAATCAAATTATTTTATAAATTCTAAATTACATTTTAAATGAGCTCAAGCCATACTTTAAATACACATGTGTAAATTTTCAGGGAGAGTGAGAGAGATAGAGTGTGTGATTAAGTTGATCAACTTCAATATAACATGAGGCGTGGGTTTGTGAAGTTAACGAATTGTGAGTATCATTAAAATATAAAGAAAATAATAAAGTTCATCAATGCTAGCAGTAATGAAATTGAAAGAATAATGGTAACCAAATAATGAATCTATGTACGTAACCTTGAACCGAAGGCAAGGCGAGATGAGATCGCCGCCATTTTGAAATTTTACAATTACCAAAATACATATGTGTATTAAGATACAACACATTTTGATAAATACAATCAAGTTCGTTATAATAATGTGTGTACCTCATTATTTCAATACCCTGTAACCACTGCCTCTATCTGCTTAACGAAATTCTGGACCCAAAGCCTAATGAGTTTAACTGAGCTGAGAACGTATTATTCCGGTGACAAGATAATTATGCAAATTACATAAATGTTGACTTTATTACTTTATTATTATTATAAATTGTTAGAAATTTAACAGATGGCAGCCCGAACTTGGACTTTATATATTAATAAAAATATATAAATAAGCAGAAAAGCAGAGGTGGAAGGGTAAAGAAATAAACATAAAAGAGAGGTTATCTATAGAGATTACCTATAGTATAAAAAGACGTACACAACAAATAAAACAAAGTTTAGTACCATCAGTACGATAAAATGGCAGATAACGAAAGCATTAACGTAGAAAATACAAACACAGAATCATTGATGTTGAGCACGCCACAGGCGAACTCAACGCCTATAGTAAATACCAGAATGGAAGAAAATGGCATAATAAGAACGATGAAACTGCTTTTCAATGAGCAGAGCATCAAATTCGATGTACAATTGAGTGATATCAAAAAAGAAATTAAAAAACAGAGTTGTAATTTGGACAAAAGATTAAATGAAATAGGTACAAAGTTAGACAAAATACATTTAGAAAATAAGAGTAGAGAATCAAATAAATTGAATGAAAATAAAGACAAGGTAAGTAGTGGTGATAATTGTGATAATAGAATTAAAAATATGGTGTTAGAAAATAATTGTGTGAGTATTGAGAGTGGTGATAAAAGTATAATGGGAGTAGAATTTGATAATGAAGTGATAAAAAGTGTTGATGAATTAGAGAGAAAGTATAGAGAGAATTTACAGATAAAGGGGTTACAGGGGGTAAATTTTTCCCGTAATGTTGTAGTCGGGGGTGAAGAAAAGGCTTCACGAGTGTATTGGGTAGATAAATGGTCTACCGATAATTGTTTTTTGAATTGTTGTATTGTTCCTGTAGAAATCAGGAGAGGTTTTAATGTAGTAATACCCTCTGAATGGAGTGAGAGATATTTAGAGAAAGAGTTGTGTGTAGATGGTGAGATGCAAGTATTTAAGTTAGATAGAGGTTATAAAGAGTTGATAGAGAGAGTAGGATGGAAGCAAACAAACTATATGAAATACTTACCTTATAATGAAGCTGATATAGCAGTAGGAGAAGATGATAACGGAAATAATGACTTTATAACGTACCTAGTGGTGACTGATTATACTGGAGGTGACAGGACAATAACCAATCGTGACAAGTTGTATGTTGAATTGATAGGGAATAACCCTATTGATTATGATGGTTTTATAAAATATAAGAATTTAAATGTGTATTATATTAATGATGTTAATATAATGTATTTAATAAAAAATAAATTGTACAGACTAAAGATAAGACTATTGTTTAACGATGGAGGGTAGACCTTCTATTGTGTTATGAACATTTAAGTGTGTGGACAGTGTTTTTAAAAATGGACTGATTAGGACTGATTATGGCAAATGATTTCATGATTATGTGAATTGTATATATTTGTGTATTGATGTCTATGTATTTGTGTATTTTTGTTGTTGTGTATTTTATGTAATTTTTATGTAAACATGTATTGTACGATTTTAAATAATTGAAGGAAGTTAATAATGATTTTAAAGGATATTATGAGAATTCAGATTCTAATGGTTAGTAGATGATTATGTATTTGGATATGAAAGGTGTTGTTAGCAGATAAGTGATGAATTTCTAATGGTATATTAATGTTGAAATGTTATAAAGAGTTTGGGGATAGTGATAAATAAGGGCATTGGAGTTATTTAAATAGAGTTATTGGGAGTTAGGGAAAATAAAGTGCTGAGATGTTGATGATATATAAAGAGGCGTTAGATATTTTAGGGACACAGTGGTTAGCGATTATATGTAGAGTTGAGTAATGTGGATGGTAATTTTATAGTTGTTGTTGGTGATATTTTGTAATAAGGGTATTGGTGTAGGAGTCCAACGAGAGATGTTGAGACGGGAGTGGATCGTTGTGTGCCGGAAAGGGTTATCTGAAAGGGTCAGGAACCGATAAGGGAATGAGTTGGTTAGAGGGAATACACACATACTAGTACAAAAATGAGCGGTGCCAGAGGTTTTAAATGGGATTTGTGAAGGGGGTTATTATAGAGATATTGGTGTCATATTATATTAATGGTTAGAAGCGGTTGTTAGTAGAAAAAAGGAGGTGAGTAAGGTTAGATTGACAATGCCAAAATAAGAGATAGAGAATAATGAGTAATTGAGAGTCACCCAAACTAGTAAGGATAAAATGGTTAGAAAAGGGAAAATTCATAGTAGAAAGGTAATGGTATATTTGAAGTTTTGTTGTTGTATAGAATCTAAATGAATGTTAAATGAATAAAAGTTAATAGAGAATTGTTGATAGTAATGTCTTATTAAAGTTTTGCTGCAAGTTATGTAAATATGAATTAAGTAATGTGAATTGTTCAATGTTAGTGTTTAATGCTTATGATGTACCATGTTTTATTATGTTGATGATAGTGTGTGGTTAGGAGACTACTAGAAGGGTAGTGACCAGAATAACATTAAAATTTGTGTTATAGTAACCAGTCTCTAGAAAAAAAATGATTCTGTGGAAAAGAGGTGAAATTAAAGTAAAGAAATTAACAAAGAAATTTAGATAGTATTGAAGTACTGCCATGATAGATAAATATAATGAAGTTATTTGAAATAAATGAATGAAAATAATAGTTGTTGTTTGAAAGTTAAAAGTTGTTTGTGTTAGTATAAGAATATAAATTTCATGATGAGAGAGGTAATTTGATGTTGACTAAAGTCAGAGAACTTGATAAGAATATATAGGAGTGTCGAAAAGGAGAAGGCTGATCTGTCCTAAATCTTGTTATAATTTTGAGTTATTTGGTAGTTTATAAATAAATGAAACCAACGCCTCAACTCACAAACCAATGCATCTAAGAGGAAACATATCAGTTGCGGATATGTAAATGAATAAGACCACTGTTTTAAAATTTTGTATTGAATGTTTCAGAGTTTTATGGTGTTGTGACCGCGGTCCTGCGCTGGCCGGAGCGTCAGAACAGGAGCGTGCAGTGCCTCATGGCCTTATGGTGTAGGGATCTCTTAGGAGAAGTCCAGTAAGGTCAGACGGGTACGATCGACACTATGGAACCAAGGGTAAGTGATTGATCTTTTCTTTTATTAACACTACAGGGGTTGTGGAACATATCTGAACTGATCCTTTTAGAAAAGTATGAATGAGTCAATGAAAGTTTTTGTGTCTCGACACAAAACCTTTCATTGAGGGGGTTTTGTAACAGTACAAAATTGTCTGTATCGGAATAATGGGATGTAAGGGTACTTTTATTGTGAATTTTATTGTAATCATCAAGTTAAATCAGACAAGGTTAGTTTTGACCCAAGTCCCAAAACATATGTAAATTCACCGGTGGAGAGCTGATCCAAGGTCAGAGGCGTACGAGCAAATTGAAACAACGACAATGGCAGTGTTAGGCGCTAAAAATTGACAATACTGACTTTCTATTGGTCCACGATAATAAATCGTCACCAAAACAATGACGAGTTAAAAAACAATTACGTATTAACCAGACGGAAGCGAAAAGAACAATAGACAATGACGTCAGGCGCAACAAATTTGCATACTAATTGTGCCGGCTTCCGCCCAGTTCAACAACAGCAGCCACCGAGCCTATACGCTCGCCACAGTGCAGTGGGCAAAATTTTGCAAATTATGTAATATTTACTTAATAACATGCGATAGCTCTTTACAAAAGTTTAACAGTAACTATACTCGAGTCAGTGAACAGTTTTAAAAATGAATTTCAATTAAAATCAGTGGGCACAACAACACGAATTTCGGCCGACCACCTGCCTAATCGCCATGAAGAGGAATCTACGCCGCTTCAGTCACAGGAAAGTCCCTAATCAAATTATTTTATAAATTCTAAATTAAATTTTAAATGAGCTCAAGCCATACTTTAAATACACATGTGTAAATTTTCAGGGAGAGTGAGAGAGATAGAGTGTGTGATTAAGTTGATCAACTTCAATATAACATGAGGCGTGGGTTTGTGAAGTTAACGAATTGTGAGTATCATTAAAATATAAAGATAATAATAAAGTTCATCAATGCTAGCAGTAATGAAATTGAAAGAATAATGGTAACCAAATAATGAATCTATGTACGTAACTTTGAACCGAAGGCAAGGCGAGATGAGATCGCCGCCATTTTGAAATTTTACAATTACCAAAATACATATGTGTATTAAGATACAACACATTTTGATAAATACAATCAAGTTCGTTATAATAATGTGTGTACCTCATTATTTCAATACCCTGTAACCACTGCCCCTATCTGCTTAACGAAATTCTGGACCCAAAGCCTAATGAGTTTAACTGAGCTGAGAACGTATTATTCCGGTGACAAGATAATTATGCAAATTACATAAATGTTGACTTTATTACTTTATTATTATTATAAATTGTTAGAAATTTAACAATCACTTGCAACTTTAATTGAAAATTGTGTCACGAGTTGGCATAAATTTGTTTATTTTCATAAAGTAACGTTTACTCAAAATATGAGAGCCTTACCAAGTGAAATAGAATTTGTCGAATTCTTGAAAAAAATTGGTAATAATGAAGCCCCACAATTCCCTCAGTTTGGTGAAAATATTATTGATATACCTCAGCAATTAATAGGAGATGAAAATAATATTATTAATGAGGTGTATGGAAATATTTCCGAAAACATACTCTCAGATAACATATTGAAGTCAGTTATTTTACCACCTAAAAATGATGATTGTACTTTTATTAATACTGATATACTTAATCGAATACCAGGTGAACAGAAAACATATCATAGCTACGATAAAATAATTTGTGATGATGACAATGAAATCAATAACTATCCAGTAGCGTTTTTGAATTCTTTGACTATTAGTGGTTTGCCACCACATAAGTTAGTATTGAAAGTTAATTGCATCGTTTTACTGATCAGAAACTTAAATACAAAGGAAGCATTAGTCAATGGAACAAGAACGCGCATCAAGTGTATGCATCGTAATGCTATTGATTGCGAAGTTTTAACTGGAACCACACGCAATAAGAGAATTTTGATTCCACGTATAAATTTAACATATTCCGGTACTGTTTTACCATTTAACTTTCAAAGAACTCAATTTCCAATTATACCTGCATTTGCGATGACAATAAATAAGTCTCAAGGACAAACATTCGAAAAAATTGGAATTTTATTGAGGCAGCCAGTTTTTACACATGGTCAATTATACGTCGCAGCAAGTAGAGTTCGATCATTCGATGGTTTGAGATTTTATATTTCCGAATATAATGGCCAAGGGCATTTAGCAAATGATGAAAGAGTTTTTACAAAAAACATCGTTTACACAGAAGTTCTGAATCATTAAATTCACTTTCAAACTATTTTAAGTTCAATGGACAACATTTATTTATTTAACCGCCCGGTTTTTTGATTTAATGAAAAATGAAATAAAAAATACGAGGCACGTATTTTTTATTTCATTTTTTATTCTGTATTAATTTTTTATTTAAATTTTATATAATTCGAAAAAGACAGGCAAAATAACTGTGTAGCCTTGGCGAAACCTGGTCAGTATGGTAATAAAAAAACCCAAGGAAATGTCAAAAAACGCGTTATTGCTTTTTAAATTGGCTTAGCCAAGCTAAACCTCATTTTTCCTATCTTTCATATTTTTCAAATAACTCGAAAATTAATGCATAGAAAAAAAATTAAAAAATTATATAAGCTTTGTAGCAGATAATCTTCAAACTGTTTTCGAATTTTGTACCTTACCAAAAATGAAATGTAATCCACTGGAATTGAAAACAATGTATCTTATACTTCTAGGAATGTCAAGTCTCATTTTTATTAGCGTTTATTTGATTCAATAATAACATGAAAAAATTAAAACTGACAATGAATTATATCAAAAAATAAATACGAATACAAGTTGTAATTGTGTTTTTTTTCGACTGTTACTAACATTAAATTTTTAATTTCATAGGTATTGCAGGGAATTAAGGCAAACAACACACGCTAATGACGTATTTGTACACGCTCGCAGCTGACGTAATAGAACAAAATTCAAAAAAATTATATGCAATGATTATAGAGGTATACTCTTTGACAAAAGAACCTCAATAACGTTCAAACTTAAAAATTTAATGAATTACGGTCGAATTGCGACCACTAGTAAATATAAATAAACATATAGGCCTAATCATAGGCGTGCGCAGGATTTTGCTATTGTGGGTGCCAACGATGAAAATGCCGCCTTCTGCCCTTGCCCTTCACGGAGACAGGTTACCTTTTTTTTAGGTAATTTATATTCTGCAAAAGATAATACTATTTTAGATACATGTAATATAATGTTTTATACACTTATTGTACTTAGCACATACCTTCGGCTCCTTCCTTATTTTCTGGACTTTTCAGCCATTTAGCAAACATCAAAGAACTTTTTTGCTTCTCCTGTTCCCTTTCTTTTGCTTTTTTTTTATATTCAGCGCCAGATAGTTTTTTCGACATTTTCACGCAGTTAAATCACGTATTGTATTAGTTAATAAAAGATGTGTTACTTATAATTTTAGGAAAGAAGTATTTAATAATTCTGATTCGAATAACAGAAACCGTCGATAAACGCAAACGGCGCAGTATCGATATGTTTATATATGAAAATAAAAATCAAAAAATAAATAATTAATAAAAATAAATAAATAATTAATATTAAATAATGTTTTTTTTTTTTTTAATCTGTATTCGCACGCACGCAAACTTCAGTGAATACTGAACAAACAGCTGTTTCCCGCGTTGTAACTCGTAGTTATTACAAGGATTAGTACGTGTGGTAAAGAATGAGCGAGCAGTTTTGTAGACGGTGTAATTAAAACGGTAACTGATATGATCACACTCACAGTACCTAAGGTTTAGGCCTTAGGCGATTTTTGCGGAAAATGAGACCTAGCCTAATCGACTTGTAGGACTCTCTTTCCCCCAAATTTTGTGTTCGATCCAAATTTGGCGCCTCTCCAAAGTTTTTGTGGGTGCCGTGGCACCCGCGGCACGCGCTGTGCGCACGCCTATGGGCCTAAAATAACACAATTTACTTTTTTTTTAATTTGTGTGTTCACGGTTACGTACATAGTTTTGCGGGTCAGGTACATTTTATGGTTGAGTTAAACGCGTTGTAATTTATAAACGATAATTCACTGGCTGATTTATCATACAATCGATTGTTTTCATTTTATAATTAAATGTTAATTATTTCATAATATAAGTTTATCACTACCGACTCGGGACACAAAGTTTTTTATTGGTAAAATGTAAAAGTTTTACCTTATAGCCTGAACCAGTTTTCGCTTATTATAAGCTTCGTCAAGTAGGCCTATTATGAGTCTCTGATAAAGCTTATAATAGCCGAAAACTGGTTCAGGCTATAAGATAAAACTTTTACATTTTACCAATAAAAAACTTTGTGTTCCAAGTCAGTAGTGATATACTTATATTTAGTTAATCAACGGTACATCGCATGTAGTGGTGCGCACCTGGTCGCGACGTGCCGTGAAGTGCTTTGTGATGATTAATAACTTTTGACGACTTCTCCGGAAGGATTGGTGTTTCTATAACCTGATGAAAAGCGTTGTTATTGGAAGTTTAAAGACGTCACAAGACGGTGAGTAACCAAGTGTTTACAAATACTACAATTAAATACTTATACACGTGACTTGGAGACTATAATATCATGAACATACAAATGATTATCTGCATGCCCAAAAACCAGTAAAATTGATTAACTGTAATATCAGTTCTTAAATTCTTACATTTAATTATTTAAAACTTTCAGCCAACTGACATAACTGAGAGATTTTATCAACCGTCTACTATCTTTAATTTGTTTGTAATACAGTCGTTTTCTTGTAGACATGTTCTTGCATCAATATTATTTTCATCAAATTATGCGAACATCCAGCATTACTTAACAAATAATATTTATCTAAGCATACACTTTTCTGACATGAAAAACTAATATTGTTACGACGTAACTTGATCGTCGTATTGTACAATGTAATAACAAAATACAGGACTCCAATTAAGTCACTAATCACCAGCTCTAATTATAAAAATTAAACTGTTTGTAATCAACAAATCAAATCAAATTTGTTCACACGCAACAAAAATGTCAACTAATATAAACCACAATTGTATTACAATTGTCCCGCGCAATTATAAAACACAACACTTCGCCATAATACTTCGAACCGCACTGTGTAAATCGCCCGACAATAACTGACTAAGCTGACTGACTGACTCTAGGCTGCGCGGTTGTGCGTCGCAGAGACGAACCGCTACGGAAACTGAGTTCCGAGCTACCTTCAGGAGCTTCTGCCTCGTGGCCCTGTCCAAGTAGGGCGTCTTGCTCTGTAGCAGCCCGTTTCTCGCCTGTTGTGCTAGCCTACACTAGCGCAGTATACACCGAGGGCGCTTCCACGAATCACCTGGACGTATACGATACCTGCCCAGCCCAGCCACAAGAGGATTGTCTGGGAACCTCGCCGCACGTGCATAAAATTTGCGTCCCAGCCCCCTGAAAGTGTCGTCTAATGATCAGACGCCAAGTCCTCTCCTTAGAAGGCGAGATGAGAAGCGACGGGGGACTTTGGCCGCTAGCCGAAGACCCCTGTCGAGGACGCTTTGCAACTTCTTTGTATGCATTGCGGCGTGGTAACCCCAGACCGGGCAAGCGTAAGTAATGACCGGCAGCAAATACGCGCCGACGATCATCTTGCCCAAGTTCCTGGTCATGGCTGAGCTTATCAGGAGTGGAAACAGTAAGCTCAGACGAGCGGATACTCGCTTAAGAACTGTCCGAGCGTGGGTACGCCAGGTGAGCTGACGTTCAAGGTGTACCCCGAGGTACTTAACTTCGTTGGACCAGGGCAAGTACGTCCTGCCGATGCGTAGTTGCCTAACAGGGTTCTACCGTCGCCTAGAGAATTCGACGGCTACACTCTTTTGAGAGACACCCTCCAGTTATCAGTCCAGTCCCCGAGCGAGTCGAGCTGGCGCTGCAGTCGTAAGACAGCCCGTTCTGCTTGACGATCATTCTCCCGTTCCGTGCTTGGTCCGCAAAGAAAGCCACCTGGACTCCAGGCTGTCTCGGCACGTCGTTGACGTAAACTGAGAACAGAAGGGGGCCAAGAACACTATCTTGAGGGACGCCTGCTGTGATTCGTCTCTCGGAAGAGACAGAATCGTCAACTTTCACGCAGAAGGTCCTATCCGTCAGAAAGCTAGCAATCAAATGAAGGTGAACTTGGGAGCTGAACTTCCCTAAGCTTGAATAAAAGCCCATCATGCCATACGCTGTCGAAGGTCTTTCTCTACATCTAAGAAACAGCCAGCGGTCTGTTCTCTCCGCACCCGGCGTCCGTGATGTACTCCACCATTCTCATCAGCTGATGAGTGGTGGAATGCCCCACACGGAAGCCGAACTGATCGGGGACCAACACGTCAAAATTTATTAGATGATCTCGTACACGACGCTGTACGAGACACTCAAAACCCTTGGACGTAGCGGAAAGTAGGCTGATGGACCGGAGGTTGCCGGGGCGGGAAGCATCCTTTCCCTGTTTCCGGATCACGATGACCGTCGCCTTTCACCATTTTTGGGGAAAATAGGCCTGTCTAAGACACGCGTTGAACAAGTCAGTCAAGAACTGGACTCCAGGCTCCGGGAGAAGACGTAGAGCGGTGGTTGTGACACCGTCCGGTCCTGAGATTGTCTTGACTGAAGTTCAGCGAGCCGATCTGAGACCTCTTCCAAAGTAATGGGTTCGGGCTCCGCCGTGATCGGAAGAGACAGAAAGTCTTCCACACCCATCTCGACTTGTTCGTTGAAGTCCCAGTCCATGTTGGGAGCGAACTGACGCTCGAAACACGCGCCTTCTCCTCCGGGCGACATAGAAGTTGCCCGAACGATCTAACGATAGCGGGGAATGGAGGTCGTCGCCTCCGTCCCGTCATCGCGCTAGGTATTCTGTACAGGTGACTTTGCGGGTCCGCATCCCCTGTTCGGGCCACGGCCATTTCCCAACAACTTCGTCGGAACGCTTTCAGACTGCCACGCAGTCGTGCCGTGAGCCGACTGTAAGCTACCTTATCGGCCGGATCACGGGTCCTCTGCCAACGTTTCCGGAAGTAATTCCTCTCGCGAGCGAGAAAAGAGACTTCCTCAGGGATGCGTTGGTAGTCAGGCGTGAAATCGGCTCGCATGCGTGAAGACACGTCTACCGATGAGATGATTGGCTCCTCGATTCCCGCAACAGCTTCGTCTAGGAGGCGGACGGAATCGAGCGGGCCCGCTGGGGGCAGTCGACTGCAAAGAGCCGGCCCGTAGCGGTCCCAATCGATAACCTTCTTCTTGTCCCGTGCGGTAGCCTGCTGGGTAGCGACGTGGACCAAGAATGGGTTGTGGTCGGATGTCAGCTCCGTAAGCGAGAATACCACGACCGGACAGACAATTCCTTGGGTAACCGCGATATCCAGAACATCGGGAGCCGTGTTAGGCCTAGTCGGAAAGGACGTGGGTTGCGTTGGACCAACCACCGTTGCCCGGCGAGATTCAACATACCTGAGCAAGCGCTTCTCGTTCAGAGTAGTAAGGACGACTATTCCAAACGCGATGCTTGCAGTTCAGGTCGCTGGCCAAAATTACCCTTCGGCGGGAGTCGAAGATGACGTCCAGGTCGCTGATAAGGAGTTCAGGGTTCGGGGGCTTGTAAGCTGAGACCACGAGGACGCCGCCAAGAGCTCCGTGGACCTCAGTGGCGGTGGCCTCTAGGTGAGTACGCTGCGGCAAAACGACACGATGGTGACCTATAGAGGTCCTCACCGCGACCGCCGTGTCGCCTCCTTGTCGGCCAACTCGGTCATCCCGATAGACTACGTAATTGGGTAATCGAAACCGGTTCGCCAGAGTCAGGTGGGTCTCTGACAGGAGAAGTACGTCTGGTTTGAACCGAGCCAGGAACTCCAAAATATCGGAATGCATGGGACCGACAGATTTAGCATTCCAGGCTACGAGTGAGAGATCTCGTTTTAGGGCTCGGTTCATAGAAGATCTATGACTTCGCAAGCTTCCACTAAGAGCATAAACCTCTCAGTTGGGTCGGCAGTTTCCAGGCGGTCTCGGATGGACCTGAAGGTGGATGCAACTTTCTTGAGGTCATAGCTTGACAGAAAGTCGCGGACGAACTGTGCGTCATCAGAAGTGACGGACTGGGCGCTGGGCGGTTTGTCTGGAAACTGTCGCCGCATAAGAGCGACCAGGTTTGACAGCAGATCGGGTAGTAGTGGAAGCTACTGGACCAGGGGCAGTCGTAGTTAAAGCTTCGGAGGGAAAAGTGCGCTGCTGCGCTTCGTCGGACTTATACCGGGGAGCAGGACTTTTCTTGGGCTGTGGGCTGGCAGGAGCTCGGGTTCGAGCATCCGGGGTGGTTATTCCTTTAGTTTTGCCTGCTCGCGGAGGTGGCGAGGCTGCCTCTGACTCGGAGGCGGGAGTTGGTGGTACCGCGGAGGTGGAGGGTTGGTTCTCCGGCTCTAAAACCAAGATGTCTGCTACAGGACGTGTCTCTGCTTCGGATGATGACGCGGAAATTTTTTGTGCCTTTGTTTTTGGGGCTGCATGTGGAGCCGGAGGGGGCTCACGCTGAGCCTGTACTTTTGGCTTTTTGTGAGCTGGGGCTGTACAACTGGCTGGTTCGCTTTCTCAGTGGCCTTGGTCTCAGTTGATGCAGCGCTACTTAGTCTTGTCTGCCACAGTGCAGGACTGCGTCGGATGACCCAGCAAGCAATGGAGGCAGACAGGAGCACTGCGACAGACGTCGGTGTGGTGGCACTGCGGCAATTTGCCCGGGGGACGACTGGATTCCACCCTGACGCGGAAGCTAAACATTACCCTGCTGAGATACCAGAATATTCCATACTACCCGTCAAGAACGCTACTAGAAAACACCAGAACGTAGTTGTTTGGGACCTTGCACACAGCGCGCGCAGACTGGTGAAATCTGGATCAGTCTCAGACGCGTGACAATGTCACGTAATTGTCTTTCATCTCAGTAGCAGCAATACGTACGCGCACACACGTTACAGCTGGAAGAGCCGAGAAACACGTATAATGTTCTGTAATGTCATATTTGCCTTAGCCAATTTTCGCTCGTTGTAAGCTTCATCAGAGGTGGCTGACAGGAGCTCACAGTGGCTGTGTTAACCAGTTCAAACACCTCGCTATCTCCAATAATGTAACTGACAGCGCTCCTAGTGGCCGCCTCTACAACAAGCAAAAGTTGGTTAAGACAAAGGTAATTTATTTTTAATTTGTATCTAAAATAGTAACGTTCCATGTTGGAAAAGTGTATACATATCATTAGATATTTACACTAAGAAACGACTGGCTCTATAAGCTGTTGCAGAATGGTTAAAGGTCTGTTACAGATGGACATAAAACATCATCATTAGCGTCCAGGCTACAAGTAGCTGCTTTTAGAACTTTGCTTTCACATCTCGTTTTGTTGAATTTCTTTCTCCAAAATTTGAGTTCCATGAAAAACAGCATCATTGCCTTCTTAGATATCAGAAATTCAGCATGTAAGGTGGGTTTGAATTGACATGGGCCCCCTCAAATAGTAGCTCTTGTTTTTGAAATTTGAACTCCAACATAAAAGAAATGATTAAATAAGATTTACGTTAAAGTGATATTCAATTTGAATAACAAATCTAAGTCAATCGAATCGCTGGTGAAAGAGACGTCGGGAATTATTTAGTTTTACTTATTGCGCAGAGATTCTTGGTAGTTTAAAATCAATGCCAATGTGATATGCAACTGTTTTAATAAAGTTAAAAATTGATTTAAATTTTTATTGGGCATTTGTGCATAAGCTGTAGCTTGGATATGGAGATTACTGACACCGAAATCAGCTCATTTTTTTACGTCTTGCTTCTGAAGTCATTTATTCAGTGGTGAAGAGTATGCAAAAACAGATGCAACACACTCTCAGTGTTTAATATGACCCATTTAAGGTTGATTCTCATTATACATTCGGTTTCCGTTCCGTTTACATAAAATATTATTAGATGTAAATAGATGTAAGTATACACACCTACCTTTTCCAAACAGTTCCGTTCAATATTGTAATGTGACATAATGAGAGTCCCAAAACGATTAACGAAAATAGCCCAAATAATAATAATAAAGTCAGAATAAATAAAATCCAGTATGTAACAATTTAAAATAAAAAGTACAACACAATAGTGTGATAAATAAGAAGCCATGTACTATAGATAATAAGACAAAACCTGTGAAAAGTGCATAAGTGAAAAGTGGGGAAAGTGGAAAACAAGGGTGATCATTAATCACGCAGATAAGACTGTAAAGATCAGTGATCCCTCTAATTATGTTAAATGTAAAGAAACCAAATAGGTCTATACAAGAGATACAACTCTTAAAAACATTGTAAAGTGACAGACACACTAAATGTTAGAGTGTAAACAAACAATTGTAGTAATGTAGCATTATTTATTGAAAGGTTTTATATTTATTTATCCCATGTTGTTGGTTGTTAAAGTAGAAGGCATTAGCAGTGCTTAACCATGTTTATTTTTCTTTTATTTAGGCCAATGCCAATAATTATTATCATTAATAAATCATATGTAAAGGATTATGAGGAGTGTATTAAGCCTATAGGCAGAATAGAAGGTATATGTTATAACATAATACCCAAAAATACTTAAATAGAGGTCTCATGTAAACACTATTAATGATCCATTAGTAAAGCTTAATAGTATGAAAATGTAATGGGCATTATGGTAAACTGAATATTTTATGTTATCATTTGTCAAAAAATGAATGTAATCTTGGCCATGAAGGCAACCATTTTAGTTAGTATGTTAAAGAATTTTGTGTTAGTTAATAAACATTGTTAGAATAAGTTAAAGAAAAGTGTAGTAATCTTTAAAAACAAATGTAGTCAGGCAAAAGGGTTCAAACCAGAAAACAATTTAATAATTAATGTATTTAGACAATGAATATGAAGTCAAATTTGAGGCCTAGGCCGAACATGAAATATAAAATAAAATAATGTCAGAAATGATTAAGTTATCAAATCAATATAATACAATAATAACAAAATAGGGTCAAAATTTAATAATGGACAAGTCTTAGAGTAATTGTGTATCAAATGAAATTAATCTAATGAAAATTAAGTATTGTATCATAGTGAATGTAAGGGCAGTGTTATAGTCCAGATTTATAGATTTTGTAAAGGTGAAAGGTCACCTAATATGAAGTTAACTTATACGAAATTATATACCAAAATGTAGACCTTTAAAAAAGGAACAGAAATATGTAAACCAATTCTAGTTTAAACAAAAATTAACAAGGGAGTATTTTTTGACTGTAAAGGCAAGGATATAATTTTTGTAATATGTGCCGCTTGACCTCAAGTTCACGGAAACTGACCAATCAGAACCCTAGTCTACTGGTCAAAAAGCCGTTACAAAGAGGAGATGAACGAATAGTTGTATTGTTAGATGCCACGCTGAAGAGTTGAGTCTTATAGTGGACGCTTGTGATAAAACCAAACTAATCAAGTAATACTCAGCCAATGTTGTAAAATAAACCAGTGAAGTAAAGAAAAACTCCCAGACATTATAAAGAAGTAAATACTGACCGAGGGAAGCATTATCCTACATCAGAACGACAAAGACGCTAGCGAATGATTGCTTGCAGTACTACAGGAACGTAATTATAAATCCGAAGTATTTCCATTACCACAATATACACAAATCCACTTCGCTACACCATATAAACAATTTACAGTGCTAATTGGAACACCCGTTGATCATTAACACAGTGATTAACGATAAAAACAACTTTATTTAAAACCAAAAAACATTCCTACATGACGTTTGGGTTAGCCGACCAAGCGGCCATCTTGTTTATTATTCAATTTCCAGTGCCGACAGAGTTCGTTACCGCTGATGGTGAAAAAAACTAAATATTTTATTTTGTAAACATTGATAATTCAGTTTTATTGTTTTATATGTAATTGTAATGTGTTGTACCCCCTTTTAAAGCATTTTTCTGACTTCATAACTGGCCCAAAGAACCCTAGCCCTGAGATATTTAATTTATGTTAAAAATTATTTACTAATCATTGAAGAGTGGATTCAAATATGAATCGATACTGAACTGTTAAGGTCGATCCAAGACCGAACCACTTGTGTTGTTTAACCAAAAAGCTGAACAAATAATAAAACAAACTTATGATTACCTTCTTGGATTTCGTTGTCCATGACGTGTCCGTTACTTAACTAAATATCACTATAACATTGACGACTCGGAACACAAAGTTTTTTATAAGTAAAAACGTAAAGTTTTACCTTACAGCCTAAACCGGCTTTCACCTATAGAAGGCTTCATCAGAGGCTGTCGTTAGTAGCGCTGCTCGTCTTGTTGTTGGCGACGAGAAAGTGTTTCGAAAGATTGAAGCTGTGTGTGTGTGGTGAGATGTGTTCGAATAATGCGTGCGATTTGAATTGTGTCTGTTCGTTTAGGATGTCGTTTTTATTTGTTTTTGTGTGTTTGTATATTTCTAATTGTTCTAGAGTGTCTAGTTTTCGGCCTTTTGTGTGTACGTGTAGTATGTTCATGTTATTGTCGATGTTTTTATATGTGTGGTTTGCTTCAATGAGGTGGTTTGCGAAGGTAGATTCTGTAGTGGTGTGGAGTGCTTTTGTGTGTTCAATGTATCTCTGTTTGAAGCTACGTCCTGTCTGGCCTATGTAGAATTTACTGCAATTTGAACAATTTAGTTTATATACACCGGGTAGATCGAATTTGTTTTGTGCTTTGGGCATGCGTTTTGATAGTGTGTGTTCTGTTTTGTTAGTAGTTTTGTAAGCGATTCTGTATCCTGCTTTTTTGAATTTGTGGGCAATTTTTTCTGTTTGTTTGTTGATGTATGTTAGTGTTATGAATTTGTTGTTTTCTGTCTTTGTCTGTTGTTTGTTTTGTGTTTTGTGTAGGAGTTTACTGACTATTGTTCTGTCATAACCGTTAGATTCTGCTAGATATTTTATCGTGTTTAGTTCGTCTTTGTAGTCTATTTCATCTAAGGGGATGTTGTTAAGTCTATGTATCATGGTTCTAAAAGCAGCTAGTTTGTGTTGTATTGGGTGATTGGAGGTGTTGTGTATTAGTGTGTCAGTTGTAGTTGGTTTTCTGTATATACTGAATTTGTGCCTGTGTTCTAGTTTTGTGATGGAGAGGTCTAAGAAGTTTATGGTATTGTTGTGTTCGTATTCGGCAGTGAAGGTTATGTTTTTATGTATTTTGTTTATGTGCTTTAGTAACTGTTCACATTGTTTTTTGTTTCCCCTGTATAGTATTAGAATGTCATCAACGTATCTGTGCCAATATAGTATTTTATGTGAGTGTCTGTCATTGTTTGTGAGTATTTTTGTTTTTTCTAAGTGTTGGAGGAAGACTTCTGCTAGAATGCTGGATATGGGGGAGCCCATGGGTAGGCCGTCGTTCTGTGTGTAGTATTTATTGTTATAAGTAAAGTAGTTTTGTTTTGTGATAATGTTCAGAGTTTCTGTTATTTCATTGATAAGTTCGTCTGGTGTGTTGTTCTGTTTGAGTTTGTTTTGTAGGATGGTGATTGTTTCAGAGATGGGGATGTTTGTGTACAGATGGGGATGTTTGTGTCTAACGGTTATGACAGAACAATAGTCAGTAAACTCCTACACAAAACACAAAACAAACAACAGACAAAGACAGAAAACAACAAATTCATAACACTAACATACATCAACAAACAAACAGAAAAAATTGCCCACAAATTCAAAAAAGCAGGATACAGAATCGCTTACAAAACTACTAACAAAACAGAACACACACTATCAAAACGCATGCCCAAAGCACAAAACAAATTCGATCTACCCGGTGTATATAAACTAAATTGTTCAAATTGCAGTAAATTCTACATAGGCCAGACAGGACGTAGCTTCAAACAGAGATACATTGAACACACAAAAGCACTCCACACCACTACAGAATCTACCTTCGCAAACCACCTCATTGAAGCAAACCACACATATAAAAACATCGACAATAACATGAACATACTACACGTACACACAAAAGGCCGAAAACTAGACACTCTAGAACAATTAGAAATATACAAACACACAAAAACAAATAAAAACGACATCCTAAACGAACAGACACAATTCAAATCGCACGCATTATTCGAACACATCTCACCACACACACACAGCTTCAATCTTTCGAAACACTTTCTCGTCGCCAACAACAAGACGAGCAGCGCTACTAACGACAGCCTCTGATGAAGCCTTCTATAGGTGAAAGCCGGTTTAGGCTGTAAGGTAAAACTTTACGTTTTTACTTATAAAAAACTTTGTGTTCCGAGTCGTCAATATTATAGTGATATTTAGTTATGATTACCAATACCAGAGTTGTCACTTCATGTGTGTGAGTAGAATAAGAGTTTGTTCACAGGTATTTGTGGGAGCGAACAGGTACGCAAGGCGAACATAGCTTTGCCGGCGACAAAAGAAACAAACTAACCTACAATTGCCAACATACGGTTAGAGCCGGTCACCGTGTCAACCAGAAGTGCGGGAAAATTTAAAAGCACTAGCCCACAAATACAAACGCTTTTATCAGAACAACATTATACAGAAAACACTAGTTATAGAATTACGCATCCTACGTGCGGCAAAATAACCGTATATACAGAATATGCACGTTAGTAATATTATTACAAATTATTAATAACGTGGAACTTATTTAAACCTCAAACAAATTTACATTACAAAGTGGCGATTACAACGGTGAGGCGTAAGACGCATCACAACACAAGTACACAATAATAAATTATACGTTATAGAATTATTAATTGACAAATAAACATGAAACTTTACATTATACGTTATAGAATTGACGCTCACAACAGTGGGGCATAAAACAAAATAAAATCGAATGAAGTTACACATGCTAATTATTATAAAATTGGCGCATACCAACGAGAGGCTGAATAAAATAAACCCACAAACCCGTATTTACATTCTAATTATTATAGAATTGTCGTCCAACTAGTGAGGCTTAATTAGGAAAAATTACGGTCTGTAATACCACTATTAAACAATACAGTCAACCTAATTTTAGCAGGCGGCGGTTATAAGTCTGGAGATGCATACAAGAGGAGTATCGAAGAGGTTGGCAAAGGACCAAGAACAGGAAGAAGAAACAGCAGAACAACAAGACACTGAGATGGAACAACCGGCGGGTGACGGAGAAGAAGCTAGAGGAGGCCTGGGTTCACCAGAATTACAGAAATTGATGGATTTCATAGCCGAACAAAATAAACAAACCAATGAAAATTTATTAAGACAAATGAATGAAAAGTTTGACCGAAATGAGGAGAATAATAAACTGACAAATGAGAAAATAGACAGTATGAAGGAGAATAACAAACTGACAAATGAGAAAATAGACAGTATGAAGGAGAATAACAAACTGACAAATGAAAAAATAGACAGTATGAAGGAAAATTTTACAGAAATGAGTGAAAAGTTTGACCGAAATGAGGAGAACTTGAAAAAGATAAATGAGAAAATAGACAGTACAAATGAGAGTACTCTGGAAAATTTTAGACAAATCAATGAGAAAATAGACCGTACAAATGAAAGTATTAAGGGAGAATTAAGGGAACTTATAAATGTGAAGATTGAAGACGTCAGAAAGACACTTAGCCAGAGGATGGAAATACACAAGGATGAAAACTTGGAACAACAAAAGCTGTCAATAAATGATGGAAGTAAAACGAAGGTAGAAGAAATAACAAACAATAACAATATGGAACAACTGAATCTGGAAATTGAAGAAGATAGTAGGAAGGGAATAGAGAATAAAGAAGACTCAAGTGTATTGTTTTCTGAAAACAGAAATAACAAAAACAAAGAGAAAATTAAGCACATAGGAACCAACCGTAGAGAAGTAAAGAAGGACCAAATAATTAAGAAGATTAAGAAAACAAAAGATATAGGAAAAATATATAAAAAGAAACTAGTAAAAACAAGAGAAGAAGTGGAGATGATGAAGCATGGACTAATTAATAAGCTTAATCTAGCAATGACTGACCAGAATGAAATAATGAGTCTTAAAAATCAAAGAAAGAACTTAGAAGAAACTTTAAAAAGGACTCACAACAAAACAGTGAGTAACAAATTAAAAAAGTCTATAAGTAAAATGAATACACCGGAAATACATGATAAGATATCAGTGAGAAGAGCAATGATGGAGGTACGAGTAACTTCGTTGAGCAATAACCAAAATGCTAAAGTAGTTGAGGTAGAAATTGATACTAAAGAACACATGGTATTAGAAGAACTGGTGTATGAGGTAGCAGAGACCTATATCACAAGGAAGGAAATAGTTCTGCACACCAGAAGAATCAGAACGACAAGTGCAGAGGAGATGATGGACCATGGATAAAAACTAAATATCATACACTATAAAAACCATGAAACAAATCAATGATTACTGACCAGGCAAACTATCGGAGAATTGAGAAGGAAAATGATGAATAAGCAAATGACCAATGAAGATTTCAAAAAACATGAACAAATAACCCACCAAATTCTAAAATGAGTAAGGTCATCTTACAGGATACTTTGAGAATTTATTTTGGATCAATAAAGAAGAAAAGAAGTACTTAAAACAAATGAACTTGCAGAAAAAAAATTGATGTTTGTGAATAAATGGAATAATAATAACTATATTTGTAACTGCTAAAAAGGGATATTGAGACAGAAGATGAATAACGTAGTGGCCAATGAATCGATTAACAATGAAATGAAATTAAATGGAAAAGAAGAAGTATACAAAGGATTTTTACCAAGACTGAAAATAAGTTATATGAAAGTAAGGGGAACTGCTAAGATACAATTTATAATAATGAAAATAAGTAAGAAGACAACATGATTCCGAGGGTATTTAAAGTAACGCAAGAGTTACCATTTTTGTAGGAGTGTAGAAAGCTACGGCACCACTCAATAATTATTATGATGGGCAGGGGCCAACGAGCACTGTACCATGCACGGGGTGAATGGTCGGGTGAGGAATAGGTCAGAATAGTGCCACTCACAGCCGATATGCATTCACCGTGCCATTTCAAGTCAGGGAGCAATTGATAAACCCAATTAAGGAATCCACAGGAACAGGAGAAACCCCAGAGGAAAGGAACAATCAGGCGGTAACTAAATCGCCTATATGAAGAAGATGAAAAGAATAAATATATTTTGTAGATTCGCCAAAGTAGAAAGGAAGTTATGCGTACATTATGAGATAATAACCAACTTAAAAAATTCATCACAACCCAATCCCTGAAACCAATGAAAAAATTCCATGAATAAAAGTAACAGCTTATTTTTCCCTAAACCCCAGTTTCGAAAAAATAACCATGTCTTGGGGGGGGGGAGCAATTATGTAATGTGACATAATGAGAGTCCCAAAACGATTAACGAAAATAGCCCAAATAATAATAATAAAGTCAGAATAAATAAAATCCAGTATGTAACAATTTAAAATAAAAAGTACAAAACAATAGTGTGATAAATAAGAAGCCATGTACTATAGATAATAAGACAAAACCTGTGAAAAGTGCATAAGTGTAAAGTGGGGAAAGTGGAAAACAAGGGTGATCATTAATAACGCAGATAAGACTGTAAAGATCAGTGATCCCTCTAATTATGTTAAATGTAAAAAAACCAAATAGGTCTATACAAGAGATACAACTCTTAAAAACATTGTAAAGTGACAGACACACTAAATGTTAGAGTGTAAACAAACAATTGTAGTAATGTAGCATTATTTATTGAAAGGTTTTATATTTATTTATCCCATGTTGTTGGTTGTTAAAGTAGAAGGCATTAGCAGTGCTTAACCATGTTTATTTTTCTTTTATTTAGGACAATGCCAATAATTATTATCATTAATAAATCATATGTAAAGGATTATGAGGAGTGTATTAAGCCTATAGGCAGAATAGAAGGTATATGTTATAACATAATACCCAAAAATACTTAAATAGAGGTCTCATATAAACACTATTAATGATCCATTAGTAAAGCTTAATAGTATGAAAATGTAATGGGCATTATGGTAAACTGAATATTTTATGTTATCATTTGTCAAAAAATGAATGTAATCTTGGCCATGAAGGCAACCATTTTAGTTAGTATGTTAAAGAATTTTGTGTTAGTTAATAAACATTGTTGGAATAAGTTAAAGAAAAGTGTAGTAATCTTTAAAAACAAATGTAGTCAGGCAAAAGGGTTCAAACCAGAAAACAATTTAATAATTAATGTATTTAGACAATGAATATGAAGTCAAATTTGAGGCCTAGGCCGAACATGAAATATAAAATAAAATAATGTCAGAAATGATTAAGTTATCAAATCAATATAATACAATAATAACAAAATAGGGTCAAAATTTAATAATGGACAAGTCTTAGAGTAATTGTGTATCAAATGAAATTAATCTAATGAAAATTAAGTATTGTATCATAGTGAATGTAAGGGCAGTGTTATAGTCCAGATTTATAGATTTTGTAAAGGTGAAAGGTCACCTAATATGAAGTTAACTTATACGAAATTATATACCAAAATGTAGACCTTTAAAAAAGGAACAGAAATATGTAAACCAATTCTAGTTTAAACAAAAATTAACAAGGGAGTATTTTTTGACTGTAAAGGCAAGGATATAATTTTTGTAATATGTGCCGCTTGACCTCAAGTTCACGGAAACTGACCAATCAGAACCCTAGTCTACTGGTCAAAAAGCCGTTACAAAGAGGAGATGAACGAATAGTTGTATTGTTAGATGCTACGCTGAAGAGTTGAGTCTTATAGTGGACGCTTGTGATAAAACCAAACTAATCAAGTAATACTCAGCCAATGTTGTAAAATAAAGTAGTGAAGTAAAGAAAAACTCCCAGACATTATAAAGAAGTAAATACTGACCGAGGGAAGCATTATCCTACATCAGAACGACAAAGACGCTAGCGAATGATTGCTTGCAGTACTACAGGAACGTAATTATAAATCCGAAGTATTTCCATTACCACAATATACACAAATCCACTTCGCTACACCATATAAACAATTTACAGTGCTAATTGGAACACCCGTTGATCATTAACACAGTGATTAACGATAAAAACAACTTTATTTAAAACCAAAAAACATTCATACATGACGTTTGGGTTAGCCGACCAAGCGGCCATCTTGTTTATTATTCAATTTCCAGTGCCGACAGAGTTCGTTACCGCTGACGGTGAAAAAACTAAATATTTTATTTTGTAAACATTGATAATTCAGTTTTATTGTTTTATATGTAATTGTAATGTGTTGTACCCCCTTTTAAAGCATTTTTCTGACTTCATAACTGGCCCAAAGAACCCTAGCCCTGAGATATTTAATTTATGTTAAAAATTATTTACTAATCATTGAAGAGTGGATTCAAATATGAATCGATACTGAACTGTTAAGGTCGATCCAAGACCGAACCACTTGTGTTGTTTAACCAAAAAGCTGAAAAAATAATAAAACAAACTTATGATTACCAATACCAGAGTTGTCACTTCATGTGTGTGAGTAGAATAAGAGTTTGTTCACAGGTATTTGTGGGATTGAACAGGTACGCAAGGCGAACATAGCTTTGTCGGCGACAAAAGAAACAAACTAACCTACAATTGCCAACATACGGTTAGAGCCGGTCACCGTGTCAACCAGAAGAGCGGGAAAATTTAAAAGCACTAGCCCACAAATACAAACGCTTTTATCAGAACAACATTATACAGAAAACACTAGTTATAGAATTACGCATCCTACGTGCGGCAAAATAACCGTATATACAGAATATGCACGTTAGTAATATTATTACAAATTATTAATAACGTGGAACTTATTTAAACCTCAAACAAATTTACATTACAAAGTGGCGATTACAACGGTGAGGCGTAAGATGCATCACAACACAAGTACACAATAATAAATTAAACGTTATAGAATTATTAATTGACAAATAAACATGAAGCTTTACATTATATGTTATAGAATTGACGCTCACAACAGTGGGGCATAAAACAAAATAAAATCGAATGAAGTTACACATGCTAATTATTATAAAATTGGCGCATACCAACGAGAGGCTGAATAAAATAAACCCACAAACCCATATTTACATTCTAATTATTATAGAATTGTCGTCCAACTAGTGAGGCTGAATTAGGAAAAATTACGGACTGTAATACCACTATTAAACAATACAGTCAACCTAATTTTAGCAGGCGGCGGTTATAAGTCTGGAGATGCATACAAGAGGAGTATCGAAGAGGTTGGCAAAGGACCAAGAACAGGAAGAAGAAACAGCAGAACAACAAGACACTGAGATGGAACAACCGGCGGGTGACGGAGAAGAAGCTAGAGGAGGCCTGGGTTCACCAGAATTACAGAAATTGATGGATTTCATAGCCGAACAAAATAAACAAACCAATGAAAATTTATTAAGACAAATGAATGAAAAGTTTGACCGAAATGAGGAGAATAATAAACTGACAAATGAGAAAATAGACAGTATGAAGGAGAATAACAAACTGACAAATGAGAAAATAGACAGTATGAAGGAGAATAACAAACTGACAAATGAAAAAATAGACAGTATGAAGGAAAATTTTACACAAATGAGTGAAAAGTTTGACCGAAATGAGGAGAACTTGAAAAAGATAAATGAGAAAATAGACAGTACAAATGAGAGTACTCTGGAAAATTTTAGACAAATCAATGAGAAAATAGACCGTACAAATGAAAGTATTAAGGGAGAATTAAGGGAACTTATAAATGTGAAGATTGAAGACGTCAGAAAGACACTTAGCCAGAGGATGGAAATACACAAGGATGAAAACTTGGAACAACAAAAGCTGTCAATAAATGATGGAAGTAAAACGAAGGTAGAAGAAATAACAAACAATAACAATATGGAACAACTGAATCTGGAAATTGAAGAAGATAGTAGGAAGGGAATAGAGAATAAAGAAGACTCAAGTGTATTGTTTTCCGTAAACAGAAATAACAAAAACAAAGAGAAAATTAAGCACATAGAAACCAACCGTAGAGAAGTAAAGAAGGACCAAATAATTAAGAAAATTAAGAAAACAAAATATATAGGAAAAATATATAAAAAGAAACTAGTAAAAACAAGAGAAGAAGTGGAGATGATGAAGCATGGACTAATTAATAAGCTTAATCTAGCAATGACTGACCAGAATGAAATAATGAGTCTTAAAAATCAAAGAAAGAACTTAGAAGAAACTTTAAAAAGGACTCACAACAAAACAGTGAGTAACAAATTAAAAAAGTCTATAAGTAAAATGAATACACCGGAAATACATGATAAGATATCAGTGAGAAGAGCAATGATGGAGGTACGAGTAACTTCGTTGAGCAATAACCAAAATGCTAAAGTAGTTGAGGTAGAAATTGATACTAAAGAACACATGGTATTAGAAGAACTGGTGTATGAGGTAGCAGAGACCTATATCACAAGGAAGGAAATAGTTCTGCACACCAGAAGAATCCGAACGACAAGTGCAGAGGAGATGATGGACCATGGATAAAAACTAAATATCATACACTATAAAAACCATGAAACAAATCAATGATTACCGACCAGGCAAACTATCGGAGAATTGAGAAGGAAAATGATGAATAAGCAAATGACCAATGAAGATTTCAAAAAACATGAACAAATAACCCACCAAATTCTAAAATGAGTAAGGTCATCTTACAGGATACTTTGAGAATTTATTTTGGATCAATAAAGAAGAAAAGAAGTACTTAAAACAAATGAACTTGCAGAAAAAAAATTGATGTTTGTGAATAAATGGAATAATAATAACTATATTTGTAACTGCTAAAAAGGGATATTGAGACAGAAGATGAATAACGTAGTGGCCAATGAATCGATTAACAATGAAATGAAATTAAATGGAAAAGAAGAAGTATACAAAGGATTTTTACCAAGACTGAAAATAAGTTATATGAAAGTAAGGGGAACTGCTAAGATACAATTTATAATAATGAAAATAAGTAAGAAGACAACATGATTCCGAGGGTATTTAAAGTAACGCAAGAGTTACCATTTTTGTAGGAGTGTAGAAAGCTACGGCACCACTCAATAATTATTATGATGGGCAGGGGCCAACGAGCACTGTACCATGCACGGGGTGAATGGTCGGGTGAGGAATAGGTCAGAATAGTGCCACTCACAGCCGATATGCATTCACCGTGCCATTTCAAGTCAGGGAGCAATTGATAAACCCAATTAAGGAATCCACAGGAACAGGAGAAACCCCAGAGGAAAGGAACAATCAGGCGGTAACTAAATCGCCTATATGAAGAAGATGAAAAGAATAAATATATTTCGTAGATTCGCCAAAGTAGAAAGGAAGTTATGCGTACATTATGAGATAATAACAAACTTAAAAAAATTCATCACAACCCAATCCCTGAAACCAATGAAAAAATTCCATGAATAAAAGTAACAGCTTATTTTTCCCTAAACCCCAGTTTCGAAAAAATAACCATGTCTTGGGGGGGGGGAGCAATTATGTAATGTGACATAATGAGAGTCCCAAAACGATTAACGAAAATAGCCCAAATAATAATAATAAAGTCAGAATAAATAAAATCCAGTATGTAACAATTTAAAATAAAAAGTACAACACAATAGTGTGATAAATAAGAAGCCATGTACTATAGATAATAAGACAAAACCTGTGAAAAGTGCATAAGTGAAAAGTGGGGAAAGTGGAAAACAAGGGTGATCATTAATCACGCAGATAAGACTGTAAAGATCAGTGATCCCTCTAATTATGTTAAATGTAAAAAAACCAAATAGGTCTATACAAGAGATACAACTCTTAAAAACATTGTAAAGTGACAGACACACTAAATGTTAGAGTGTAAACAAACAATTGTAGTAATGTAGCATTATTTATTGAAAGGTTTTATATTTATTTATCCCATGTTGTTGGTTGTTAAAGTAGAAGGCATTAGCAGTGCTTAACCATGTTTATTTTTCTTTTATTTAGGACAATGCCAATAATTATTATCATTAATAAATCATATGTAAAGGATTATGAGGAGTGTATTAAGCCTATAGGCAGAATAGAAGGTATATGTTATAACATAATACCCAAAAATACTTAAATAGAGGTCTCATATAAACACTATTAATGATCCATTAGTAAAGCTTAATAGTATGAAAATGTAATGGGCATTATGGTAAACTGAATATTTTATGTTATCATTTGTCAAAAAATGAATGTAATCTTGGCCATGAAGGCAACCATTTTAGTTAGTATGTTAAAGAATTTTGTGTTAGTTAATAAACATTGTTAGAATAAGTTAAAGAAAAGTGTAGTAATCTTTAAAAACAAATGTAGTCAGGCAAAAGGGTTCAAACCAGAAAACAATTTAATAATTAATGTATTTAGACAATGAATATGAAGTCAAATTTGAGGCCTAGGCCGAACATGAAATATAAAATAAAATAATGTCAGAAATGATTAAGTTATCAAATCAATATAATACAATAATAACAAAATAGGGTCAAAATTTAATAATGGACAAGTCTTAGAGTAATTGTGTATCAAATGAAATTAATCTAATGAAAATTAAGTATTGTACCATAGTGAATGTAAGGGCAGTGTTATAGTCCAGATTTATAGATTTTGTAAAGGTGAAAGGTCACCTAATATGAAGTTAACTTATACGAAATTATATACCAAAATGTAGACCTTTAAAAAAGGAACAGAAATATGTAAACCAATTCTAGTTTAAACAAAAATTAACAAGGGAGTATTTTTTGACTGTAAAGGCAAGGATATAATTTTTGTAATATGTGCCGCTTGACCTCAAGTTCACGGAAACTGACCAATCAGAACCCTAGTCTACTGGTCAAAAAGCCGTTACAAAGAGGAGATGAACGAATAGTTGTATTGTTAGATGCCACGCTGAAGAGTTGAGTCTTATAGTGGACGCTTGTGATAAAACCAAACTAATCAAGTAATACTCAGCCAATGTTGTAAAATAAACCAGTGAAGTAAAGAAAAACTCCCAGACATTATAAAGAAGTAAATACTGACCGAGGGAAGCATTATCCTACATCAGAACGACAAAGACGCTAGCGAATGATTGCTTGCAGTACTACAGGAACGTAATTATAAATCCGAAGTATTTCCATTACCACAATATACACAAATCCACTTCGCTACACCATATAAACAATTTACAGTGCTAATTGGAACACCCGTTGATCATTAACACAGTGATTAACGATAAAAACAACTTTATTTAAAACCAAAAAACATTCATACATGACGTTTGGGTTAGCCGACCAAGCGGCCATCTTGTTTATTATTCAATTTCCAGTGCCGACAGAGTTCGTTACCGCTGACGGTGAAAAAACTAAATATTTTATTTTGTAAACATTGATAATTCAGTTTTATTGTTTTATATGTAATTGTAATGTGTTGTACCCCCTTTTAAAGCATTTTTCTGACTTCATAACTGGCCCAAAGAACCCTAGCCCTGAGATATTTAATTTATGTTAAAAATTATTTACTAATCATTGAAGAGTGGATTCAAATATGAATCGATACTGAACTGTTAAGGTCGATCCAAGACCGAACCACTTGTGTTGTTTAACCAAAAAGCTGAAAAAATAATAAAACAAACTTATGATTACCAATACCAGAGTTGTCACTTCATGTGTGTGAGTAGAATAAGAGTTTGTTCACAGGTATTTGTGGGAGCGAACAGGTACGCAAGGCGAACATAGCTTTGCCGGCGACAAAAGAAACAAACTAACCTACAATTGCCAACATACGGTTAGAGCCGGTCGCCGTGTCAACCAGAAGTGCGGGAAAATTTAAAAGCACTAGCCCACAAATACAAACGCTTTTATCAGAACAACATTATACAGAAAACACTAGTTATAGAATTACACATCCTACGTGCGGCAAAATAACCGTATATACAGAATATGCATGTTAGTTATATTATTACAAATTATTAATAACGTGGAACTTATTTAAACCTCAAACAAATTTACATTACAAAGTGGCGATTACAACGGTGAGGCGTAAGACGCATCACAACACAAGTACACAATAATAAATTAAACGTTATAGAATTATTAATTGACAAGTAAACACGAAGCTTTACATTATACGTTATAGAATTGACGCTCACAACAGTGGGGCATAAAACAAAATAAAATCGAATGAAGTTACACATGCTAATTATTATAAAATTGGCGCATACCAACGAGAGGCTGAATAAAATAAACCCACAAACCCGTATTTACATTCTAATTATTATAGAATTGTCGTCCAACTAGTGAGGCTGAATTAGGAAAAATTACTGACTGTAATACCACTATTAAACAATACAGTCAACCTAATTTTAGCAGGCGGCGGTTATAAGTCTGGAGATGCATACAAGAGGAGTATCGAAGAGGTTGGCAAAGGACCAAGAACAGGAAGAAGAAACAGCAGAACAACAAGACACTGAGATGGAACAACCGGCGGGTGACGGAGAAGAAGCTAGAGGAGGCCTGGGTTCACCAGAATTACAGAAATTGATGGATTTCATAGCCGAACAAAATAAACAAACCAATGAAAATTTATTAAGACAAATGAATGAAAAGTTTGACCGAAATGAGGTGAATAATAAACTGACAAATGAGAAAATAGACAGTATGAAGGAGAATAACAAACTGACAAATGAGAAAATAGACAGTGTGAAGGAGAATAACAAACTGACAAATGAAAAAATAGACAGTATGAAGGAAAATTTTACAGAAATGAGTAAAAAGTTTGACCGAAATGAGGAGAACTTGAAAAAGATAAATGAGAAAATAGACAGTACAAATGAGAGTACTCTGGAAAATTTTAGACAAATCAATGAGAAAATAGACCGTACAAATGAAAGTATTAAGGGAGAATTAAGGGAACTTATAAATGTGAAGATTGAAGACGTCAGAAAGACACTTAGCCAGAGGATGGAAATACACAAGGATGAAAACTTGGAACAACAAAAGCTGTCAATAAATGATGGAAGTAAAACGAAGGTAGAAGAAATAACAAACAATAACAATATGGAACAACTGAATCTGGAAATTGAAGAAGATAGTAGGAAGGGAATAGAGAATAAAGAAGACTCAAGTGTATTGTTTTCCGTAAACAGAAATAACAAAAACAAAGAGAAAATTAAGCACATAGAAACCAACCGTAGAGAAGTAAAGAAGGACCAAATAATTAAGAAAATTAAGAAAACAAAAGATATAGGAAAAATATATAAAAAGAAACTAGTAAAAACAAGAGAAGAAGTGGAGATGATGAAGCATGGACTAATTAATAAGCTTAATCTAGCAATGACTGACCAGAATGAAATAATGAGTCTTAAAAATCAAAGAAAGAACTTAGAAGAAACTTTAAAAAGGACTCACAACAAAACAGTGAGTAACAAATTAAAAAAGTCTATAAGTAAAATGAATACACCGGAAATACATGATAAGATATCAGTGAGAAGAGCAATGATGGAGGTACGAGTAACTTCGTTGAGCAATAACCAAAATGCTAAAGTAGTTGAGGTAGAAATTGATACTAAAGAACACATGGTATTAGAAGAACTGGTGTATGAGGTAGCAGAGACCTATATCACAAGGAAGGAAATAGTTCTGCACACCAGAAGAATCCGAACGACAAGTGCAGAGGAGATGATGGACCATGGATAAAAACTAAATATCATACACTATAAAAACCATGAAACAAATCAATGATTACCGACCAGGCAAACTATCGGAGAATTGAGAAGAAAATGATGAATAAGCAAATGACCAATGAAGATTTCAAAAAACATGAACAAATAACCCACCAAATTCTAAAATGAGTAAGGTCATCTTACAGGATACTTTGAGAATTTATTTTGGATCAATAAAGAAGAAAAGAAGTACTTAAAACAATGAACTTGCAGAAAAAAATTGATGTTTGTGAATAAATGGAATAATAATAACTATATTTGTAACTGCTAAAAAGGGATATTGAGACAGAAGATGAATAACGTAAGTGGCCAATGAATCGATTAACAATGAAATGAAATTAAATGGAAAAGAAGAAGTATACAAAGGATTTTTACCAAGACTGAAAATAAGTTATATGAAAGTAAGGGGAACTGCTAAGATACAATTTATAATAATGAAAATAAGTAAGAAGACAACATGATTCCGAGGGTATTTAAAGTAACGCAAGAGTTACCATTTTTGTAGGAGTGTAGAAAGCTACGGCACCACTCAATAATTATTATGATGGGCAGGGGCCAACGAGCACTGTACCATGCACGGGGTGAATGGTCGGGTGAGGAATAGGTCAGAATAGTGCCACTCACAGCCGATATGCATTCACCGTGCCATTTCAAGTCAGGGAGCAATTGATAAACCCAATTAAGGAATCCACAGGAACAGGAGAAACCCCAGAGGAAAGGAACAATCAGGCGGTAACTAAATCGCCTATATGAAGAAGATGAAAAGAATACATATATTTCGTAGATTCGCCAAGGTAGAAAGGAAGTTATGCGTACATTATGAGATAATAACCAACTTAAAAAATTCATCACAACCCAATCCCTGAAACCAATGAAAAAATTCCATGAATAAAAGTAACAGCTTATTTTTCCCTAAACCCCAGTTTCGAAAAAATAACCATGTCTTGGGGGGGGGGGAGCAATTATGTAATGTGACATAATGAGAGTCCCAAAACGATTAACGAAAATAGCCCAAATAATAATAATAAAGTCAGAATAAATAAAATCCAGTATGTAACAATTTAAAATAAAAAGTACAACACAATAGTGTGATAAATAAGAAGCCATGTACTATAGATAATAAGACAAAACCTGTGAAAAGTGCATAAGTGAAAAGTGGGGAAAGTGGAAAACAAGGGTGATCATTAATCACGCAGATAAGACTGTAAAGATCAGTGATCCCTCTAATTATGTTAAATGTAAAAAAACCAAATAGGTCTATACAAGAGATACAACTCTTAAAAACATTGTAAAGTCACAGACACACTAAATGTTAGAGTGTAAACAAACAATTGTAGTAATGTAGCATTATTTATTGAAAGGTTTTATATTTATTTATCCCATGTTGTTGGTTGTTAAAGTAGAAGGCATTAGCAGTGCTTAACCATGTTTATTTTTTTTTTATTTAGGCCAATGCCAATAATTATTATCATTAATAAATCATATGTAAAGGATTATGAGGAGTGTATTAAGCCTATAGGCAGAATAGAAGGTATATGTTATAACATAATACCCAAAAATACTTAAATAGAGGTCTCATATAAACACTATTAATGATCCATTAGTAAAGCTTAATAGTATGAAAATGTAATGGGCATTATGGTAAACTGAATATTTTATGTTATCATTTGTCAAAAAATGAATGTAATCTTGGCCATGAAGGCAACCATTTTAGTTAGTATGTTAAAGAATTTTGTGTTAGTTAATAAACATTGTTAGAATAAGTTAAAGAAAAGTGTAGTAATCTTTAAAAACAAATGTAGTCAGGCAAAAGGGTTCAAACCAGAAAACAATTTAATAATTAATGTATTTAGACAATGAATATGAAGTCAAATTTGAGGCCTAGGCCGAACATGAAATATAAAATAAAATAATGTCAGAAATGATTAAGTTATCAAATCAATATAATACAATAATAACAAAATAGGGTCAAAATTTAATAATGGACAAGTCTTAGAGTAATTGTGTATCAAATGAAATTAATCTAATGAAAATTAAGTATTGTACCATAGTGAATGTAAGGGCAGTGTTATAGTCCAGATTTATAGATTTTGTAAAGGTGAAAGGTCACCTAATATGAAGTTAACTTATACGAAATTATATACCAAAATGTAGACCTTTAAAAAAGGAACAGAAATATGTAAACCCATTCTAGTTTAAACAAAAATTAACAAGGGAGTATTTTTTGACTGTAAAGGCAAGGATATAATTTTTGTAATATGTGCCGCTTGACCTCAAGTTCACGGAAACTGACCAATCAGAACCCTAGTCTACTGGTCAAAAAGCCGTTACAAAGAGGAGATGAACGAATAGTTGTATTGTTAGATGCCACGCTGAAGAGTTGAGTCTTATAGTGGACGCTTGTGATAAAACCAAACTAATCAAGTAATACTCAGCCAATGTTGTAAAATAAACCAGTGAAGTAAAGAAAAACTCCCAGACATTATAAAGAAGTAAATACTGACCGAGGGAAGCATTATCCTACATCAGAACGACAAAGACGCTAGCGAATGATTGCTTGCAGTACTACAGGAACGTAATTATAAATCCGAAGTATTTCCATTACCACAATATACACAAATCCACTTCGCTACACCATATAAACAATTTACAGTGCTAATTGGAACACCCGTTGATCATTAACACAGTGATTAACGATAAAAACAACTTTATTTAAAACCAAAAAACATTCATACATGACGTTTGGGTTAGCCGACCAAGCGGCCATCTTGTTTATTATTCAATTTCCAGTGCCGACAGAGTTCGTTACCGCTGACGGTGAAAAAACTAAATATTTTATTTTGTAAACATTGATAATTCAGTTTTATTGTTTTATATGTAATTGTAATGTGTTGTACCCCCTTTTAAAGCATTTTTCTGACTTCATAACTGGCCCAAAGAACCCTAGCCCTGAGATATTTAATTTATGTTAAAAATTATTTACTAATCATTGAAGAGTGGATTCAAATATGAATCGATACTGAACTGTTAAGGTCGATCCAAGACCGAACCACTTGTGTTGTTTAACCAAAAAGCTGAAAAAATAATAAAACAAACTTATGATTACCAATACCAGAGTTGTCACTTCATGTGTGTGAGTAGAATAAGAGTTTGTTCACAGGTATTTGTGGGAGCGAACAGGTACGCAAGGCGAACATAGCTTTGCCGGCGACAAAAGAAACAAACTAACCTACAATTGCCAACATACGGTTAGAGCCGGTCGCCGTGTCAACCAGAAGTGCGGGAAAATTTAAAAGCACTAGCCCACAAATACAAACGCTTTTATCAGAACAACATTATACAGAAAACACTAGTTATAGAATTACACATCCTACGTGCGGCAAAATAACCGTATATACAGAATATGCACGTTAGTTATATTATTACAAATTATTAATAACGTGGAACTTATTTAAACCTCAAACAAATTTACATTACAAAGTGGCGATTACAACGGTGAGGCGTAAGACGCATCACAACACAAGTACACAATAATAAATTAAACGTTATAGAATTATTAATTGACAAGTAAACACGAAGCTTTACATTATACGTTATAGAATTGACGCTCACAACAGTGGGGCATAAAACAAAATAAAATCGAATGAAGTTACACATGCTAATTATTATAAAAT
Organism: Magicicada septendecula; assembly: GCA_034769895.1. NCBI lineage: Eukaryota > Metazoa > Arthropoda > Insecta > Hemiptera > Cicadidae > Magicicada > Magicicada septendecula. The sequence goes on from CM068372.1 coordinate 159,034,731, forward strand.
TGGCGCATACCAACGAGAGGCTGAATAAAATAAACCCACAAACCCGTATTTACATTCTAATTATTATAGAATTGTCGTCCAACTAGTGAGGCTGAATTAGGAAAAATTACTGACTGTAATACCACTATTAAACAATACAGTCAACCTAATTTTAGCAGGCGGCGGTTATAAGTCTGGAGATGCATACAAGAGGAGTATCGAAGAGGTTGGCAAAGGACCAAGAACAGGAAGAAGAAACAGCAGAACAACAAGACACTGAGATGGAACAACCGGCGGGTGACGGAGAAGAAGCTAGAGGAGGCCTGGGTTCACCAGAATTACAGAAATTGATGGATTTCATAGCCGAACAAAATAAACAAACCAATGAAAATTTATTAAGACAAATGAATGAAAAGTTTGACCGAAATGAGGTGAATAATAAACTGACAAATGAGAAAATAGACAGTATGAAGGAGAATAACAAACTGACAAATGAGAAAATAGACAGTGTGAAGGAGAATAACAAACTGACAAATGAAAAAATAGACAGTATGAAGGAAAATTTTACAGAAATGAGTAAAAAGTTTGACCGAAATGAGGAGAACTTGAAAAAGATAAATGAGAAAATAGACAGTACAAATGAGAGTACTCTGGAAAATTTTAGACAAATCAATGAGAAAATAGACCGTACAAATGAAAGTATTAAGGGAGAATTAAGGGAACTTATAAATGTGAAGATTGAAGACGTCAGAAAGACACTTAGCCAGAGGATGGAAATACACAAGGATGAAAACTTGGAACAACAAAAGCTGTCAATAAATGATGGAAGTAAAACGAAGGTAGAAGAAATAACAAACAATAACAATATGGAACAACTGAATCTGGAAATTGAAGAAGATAGTAGGAAGGGAATAGAGAATAAAGAAGACTCAAGTGTATTGTTTTCCGTAAACAGAAATAACAAAAACAAAGAGAAAATTAAGCACATAGAAACCAACCGTAGAGAAGTAAAGAAGGACCAAATAATTAAGAAAATTAAGAAAACAAAAGATATAGGAAAAATATATAAAAAGAAACTAGTAAAAACAAGAGAAGAAGTGGAGATGATGAAGCATGGACTAATTAATAAGCTTAATCTAGCAATGACTGACCAGAATGAAATAATGAGTCTTAAAAATCAAAGAAAGAACTTAGAAGAAACTTTAAAAAGGACTCACAACAAAACAGTGAGTAACAAATTAAAAAAGTCTATAAGTAAAATGAATACACCGGAAATACATGATAAGATATCAGTGAGAAGAGCAATGATGGAGGTACGAGTAACTTCGTTGAGCAATAACCAAAATGCTAAAGTAGTTGAGGTAGAAATTGATACTAAAGAACACATGGTATTAGAAGAACTGGTGTATGAGGTAGCAGAGACCTATATCACAAGGAAGGAAATAGTTCTGCACACCAGAAGAATTCGAACGACAAGTGCAGAGGAGATGATGGACCATGGATAAAAACTAAATATCATACACTATAAAAACCATGAAACAAATCAATGATTACCGACCAGGCAAACTATCGGAGAATTGAGAAGGAAAATGATGAATAAGCAAATGACCAATGAAGATTTCAAAAAACATGAACAAATAACCCACCAAATTCTAAAATGAGTAAGGTCATCTTACAGGATACTTTGAGAATTTATTTTGGATCAATAAAGAAGAAAAGAAGTACTTAAAACAAATGAACTTGCAGAAAAAAAATTGATGTTTGTGAATAAATGGAATAATAATAACTATATTTGTAACTGCTAAAAAGGGATATTGAGACAGAAGATGAATAACGTAGTGGCCAATGAATCGATTAACAATGAAATGAAATTAAATGGAAAAGAAGAAGTATACAAAGGATTTTTACCAAGACTGAAAATAAGTTATATGAAAGTAAGGGGAACTGCTAAGATACAATTTATAATAATGAAAATAAGTAAGAAGACAACATGATTCCGAGGGTATTTAAAGTAACGCAAGAGTTACCATTTTTGTAGGAGTGTAGAAAGCTACGGCACCACTCAATAATTATTATGATGGGCAGGGGCCAAAGGGGTACCCCCTTTTAAAGCATTTTTCTGACTTCATAACTGGCCCAAAGAACCCTAGCCCTGAGATATTTAATTTATGTTAAAAATTATTTACTAATCATTGAAGAGTGGATTCAAATATGAATCGATACTGAACTGTTAAGGTCGATCCAAGACCGAACCACTTGTGTTGTTTAACCAAAAAGCTGAAAAAATAATAAAACAAACTTATGATTACCAATACCAGAGTTGTCACTTCATGTGTGTGAGTAGAATAAGAGTTTGTTCACAGGTATTTGTGGGAGCGAACAGGTACGCAAGGCGAACATAGCTTTGCCGGCGACAAAAGAAACAAACTAACCTACAATTGCCAACATACGGTTAGAGCCGGTCGCCGTGTCAACCAGAAGTGCGGGAAAATTTAAAAGCACTAGCCCACAAATACAAACGCTTTTATCAGAACAACATTATACAGAAAACACTAGTTATAGAATTACACATCCTACGTGCGGCAAAATAACCGTATATACAGAATATGCACGTTAGTTATATTATTACAAATTATTAATAACGTGGAACTTATTTAAACCTCAAACAAATTTACATTACAAAGTGGCGATTACAACGGTGAGGCGTAAGACGCATCACAACACAAGTACACAATAATAAATTAAACGTTATAGAATTATTAATTGACAAATAAACATGAAGCTTTACATTATACGTTATAGAATTGACGCTCACAACAGTGGGGCATAAAACAAAATAAAATCGAATGAAGTTACACATGCTAATTATCATAATATTGATACAAACGTATTTTTGACGGACAGGCTGAGACGTGTTGGAAACAGCGGTATTAATGGGATTCAGTTCCATACATTCCATATACAACTGACTTTAGGTGTTGTTTGCTTATCCTATTAACATGAACTAGTGGTCGCCCAGTGGTGGAAATTCGACCGTAATTCATTATATTTTTAAGTTTGAACGTTATTGAGGTTCTTTTGTCAAAGAGTATACCTCTATAATCATTGCATATAATTTTTTTGAATTTTGTTCTATTACGTCAGCTGCGAGCGTGTACAAATATGTCATTAGCATGTGTTGTTTGCCTTAATTCCCTGCAATACCTATGACATTTAAAATTTAATGTTAGTAACAGTTGAAAAAAACACAATTACAGCTTGTATTAGTATTTATTTTTTGATATAATTCATTGTCAATTTTAATTTTTTCATGTTATTATTGAATCAAATAAACGCTAATAAAAATGAGACTTGACATTCATAGAAGTATAAGATACATTGTTTTCAATTCCAGTGGATTACATTTCATTTTTGGTAAGGTACAAAATTCGAAAACAGTTTGAAGATTATCTGCTACAAAGCTTATATAATTTTTTAATTTTTTTTTCTATGCATTAATTTTCGAGTTATTTGAAAAATATGAAAGATAGGAAAAATGAAGTTTAGCTTGGCTAAGCCATATTTAAAAAGCAATAACGCGTTTTTTGACATTTCCTTGGGGGTTTTTTATTGCCGTACTGACCATGTTTCGCTAAGGCTACACAGTTATTTTGCCTGTCTTTTTCAAATTATATATACGTGCCTCGCATTTTTTATTTCATTTTTCATTAAATCAAAAAACCGGGCGGTTAAAAAATTAAATGTTGTCCATTGAATTTAAAATAGTTTGAAAGTGAATTTAATGATTCAGAACTCCTGTGTAAACGATGTTTTTTGTAAAAACTCTTTCATCATTTGCTAAATGCCCTTGGCCATTTTATTCGGAAATATAAAATCTAAAACCATCGAATGATCGAACTCTACTTGCTGCAACGTACAATTGACCATGTGTAAAAACTGGCTACCTCAATAAAATTCCAATTTTTTTGAATGTTTGTCCTTGAGACTTATTTATTGTCATCGCAAATGCAGGTATAATTGGAAATTGAGTTCTTTGAAAGTTAAATGGTAAAACAGTACCGGAATATGTTAAATTTATACGTGGAATCAAAATTCTCTTATTGCGTGTGGTTCCAGTTAAAACTTCGCAATCAATAGCATTACGATGCATACACTTGATGCGCATTCTTGTTCCATTGACTAATGCTTCCTTTGTATTTAAGTTTCTGATCAGTAAAACGATGCAATTAACTTTCAATACTAACTTATGTGGTGGCAAACCACTAATAGTCAAAGAATTCAAAAACTCTACTGGATAGTTATTGATTTCATTGTCATCATCACAAATTATTTTATCGTAGCTATGATGTTTTCTGTTCACCTGGTATTCGATTAAGTATATCAGTATTAATAAAAGTACAATCATCATTTTTAGGTGCTAAAATAACTGACTTTAATATGTTATCTGAGAGTATGTTTTCGGAAATATTTCCATACACCTCATTAATAGTATTATTTTCATCTCCTATTAATTGCTGAGGTATTTCAATAATATTTTCACCAAACTGAGGGAATTGTGGGGCTTCATCATTACCAATTTTTTTCAAGAATTCGACAAATCTATTTCACTTGGTAAGGCTCTCATATTTTGAGTAAACGTTACTTTATGAAAATAAACAAATTTATGCCAACTCGTGACACAATTTTCAATTAAAGTTGCACGTGATCCATGTGGGACAACTGGTAAGATTTGCCGAAAATCACCGCACAGAAGTATCGTTTTCCCTCCAAATGGTTTGTGTTTATCATTTTCATTGCGTAGATCCTGCAATAATCTATCTATGATTTTCAACACTTGCAGTGGGCACATAGAAATTGCATCAATAATTATCAATGATGATGAATTTATGTAACGTCCATAGCTACTATTTGCGGTAATATCCGCTACAGAATTTTCCAAAATGGGTATAGGCAATTTAAACACATTGTGTAAAGTTCTACCTCCAAGTAATAGAGTTGAAGCTATGCCACTGAACGCTGTTGCAATGCAACTAAGATTAAGCGAATTTAATTTGTGAATGATTGTTGTTTGTGTGAATGTTTTTCCACAACCTGCATGAGCGGTTAAACAAAAAACATTAGATCCAGTATCATGGTGCAAAGCTTCACGAATCACATGTTCAATTAGATTACGCTGTTCAATATTTGCAGTTTCATAATGCTCACAAAACAGAAACTCTTGTTCTATTGGATCAATAGCATTTGCTTCGTCTATTCTCTGCGAATACGTGGGAACTGATAAACCAAGACATGACAAATTATGAACATTCAAAATATCTTCAATTTCTAATAGAGCTGTGTTAAAGGACACTCCTTCGTTGTAATCTCTCAAAAAATCTTCACTAAGATATACTTTAAATTCATTCCATAACGCCAATGCATTGGCTGGCACATTTAATGCACAAATGTAACCAAATAAATTTTGCATTTGTTTTGGTGAATGTAATTCTTTTGCTTCATTTAAAAATTCGCGCCATTCATTATCATTTGAAGCAATTCCGCGAGCATGGCACGCTTCAACAAAAGAAGTGTGTATAATTCCATTGTATGTTCTAACATCCTCAAATGATTTTGGACCACAGACATGTAATAAAAGCAATCGTAAATGGAAAAGTTCGATGTCTTTTGGTGATACTACATATATGCGTGTAATGATTTTATCACCTCCACGCCTTCTCTTCTTCCATTTTTTTCGGGAATCTTCCCACACATAATGCAAAGGAATTTCAATATACTTACATTCATGCGCTGATGGATCTGATCGATTCAATTCAAAAAATGCTAATAATTTTGTTTGTCTTGCATTTTCAATTGCTTGACATTCTTGCCCTTCTCGAAAGTAAACATTCTGTCTACGCGGTAAATGAATGTCAAGTCTAACGATGACATGTGATTGAAAATGCATTGGTAATTCATAGATGCGCCATACAGCTTCAGTTGATCCGACATAACGGCCATTTAAAAAATTTTTAACATCATCAATTTGTATTTCTTGACCTGGTTCATTTCTCTCTGAACCTAATTCAACAGATGCACTGTCATAACCTTTATACACGTATTTATAAATGTATTTAACACTACACAACATAACGATTGTCGAGGCAACTACAGCGAACTTCAGCATTAATACCATTATCACGCCTTCTGTGTAATGGATATCCATTTAATGATTCACATGTAAATTCATTAAATCGTTTTGGATAATCTTTTGTGCATTTTCCATCTTTCATACATACAGAATTTTTATTAAGTACACCGCATGGACCATGCATCATGTGTTTTACAACATATTCATGTAATGTAGGATATGTTTGAATGTTAGGAATCTCCGCAGATACAACTTTATCAATATCGGTAGCGTTAACAATTTTATCTTGCTCATTTAAAAGAGAGTAAAATGTGAGCATGAGGCAATCCTCTCTTTTGAAACTCAATTGTATAAATGAGTGCTTCAACTTTACCGAAGATTTTTTTTAGCGTAAGGCCCTCAATGAATGCTTTCAGTTTGGACTTGAATACACGCACAACAATATCAGGTCGAAAATTAGCTGACTCACCTACACCAATATTGCTAACTATTTCAGGCCAACTTGGATTGCAAGTCATTGTAATAAACAAAGAAGGCTTTCCGAAATGTTGTACAATTGACATTGAATCTAAATAATTCTGATACATATTTCTTGGAGATCCATTGAATGAAGATGGTAAAATTACTCTACGGCCAACATTATTGGCATTGGGGTTCAATTCTAAATAATCTGTTAAATTGTTGTAAACTTCAGACCTAAGACTTGTTTGATTTTGTCGAATGAATGTAACCTTGTGCCCTCTATTCTCACATACATATCAACTATCCACTGCAGAAATAATTTTTGTGAATGGTGCAACATGCTAAAATCTTCTCTAATTGCAAGTCGATAGGCTGCATACTGAAGCATGGTTAATTTATTTCTGGGCGCTCTTGAATTAGATGTAGTTGGTACATTATGAGAAATATTGATATGCCACCCAGTATCACCATTTGGAAAAAGTAATGGATATGCTAAAGGGTCCAATGATGAATCCAAAACAGAGATATTTTTAATGGTACCATTAACTTTTGAAAACGAAACCATATTTCGTTCAAAGGGTGGCTCACCATCAACTGTACTAAATATTACTGCTACATCAGTTTGAACTGCATCATTATAACGGCGTAGATCTAAATCACGATTTACTTTAATGAGCATACAAATTTCTTTATTTTGATTTTCAACTCTCTGACAATGATCTTTCATTGCAATGAATGACCGAACGAAAGGATTAATGCATTCCAATTCAAGAGAGATTTCGCGAATTATATTGTTATTGCATGTTTGATTATAGTGTTCACATAATCTATAATTGACAGCAGTGTCAACATCATAAAAATATAATTGCGCATAACATGGTGAGCGACCATATCCAGCAGTCATTGGACCTGATCTGTGATAAAAAACATCATGTATTTTAAAATGATACACTCCACGCGTAACTGTCTCCGAAATTTTAGCTTCTGAGCTAACCATAGCAAATGATGAATTGTATTTACGAATGTTTTCAAAATAATTTTTTGACTTTCTTTTTATTGAAGGTTCATTTGAAGTAAGTCCATCATACAATGATTTAAAGTATTCATTTTGACTGAAGGCCGGTAATATTGCTTTACCCTTATGACAACATGAAGTGAATGCAGTCCTTTCACCTAAAGTGACCTCAGATTCGAAATGTTTTGCATTGCAAAACCTGCATTGTAAATGCATTAATCCACAATCAAAAGTATTAAAATTTCTTGGAATGACATTCAGTGCGCATTTAAATGTATCCCTCAAAATAATTTCATCATTTTGTATACTATTTACACTATTTAAATTTGCATTTGGTCTATTATCATTTTGACTTTCACGCGAATATATATTCCTTCTTCTTTGTCTCTCACTCCGACCCGTCAATGTTATAGACTACTATTTACACTATTTAAATTTGCATTTGGTCTATTATCATTTTGACTTTCACGTGAATATATATTCCTTCTTCTTTGTCTCTCACTCCGACCCGTCAATGTTCTATGTCGAGGCATAATGGAAGTAGGTGCGAATATCTGAATGTAAAAAAAAACATGTAAAAAATTACTGAAACTAAGATTAGTCAGGGTTCAATTTAAAAATAATAAAATTTACTCACTTTTTTGAAACCACCAATAATAATTAGGCGAGAGTAAGTCAATTCAAATTGCTGCTACAAAATTTTCCTTTTGCAACAGGTGTATATTAAGCAAGCTGTATTTCACTTTCAACTGCACATTAATATATAAAACACAGATATCTAATATACAAAATATAAAATAAACGCTTTTTGCCTTGACATACACTCCACAGACTATTGAAAAAGGAATATTTGAAATCACACAAAATTCACAGCTCATTCAGTCAATCTGTCAGTAATTATTTGTTGGCAACGTTTTAAAATTCTTTGGCGACAATCTCTACTCTGTGCGACTGTTTGACCACAGACTATTATGTGTTTGACATTGGCAGTATGAACGTAAATAAACAACAGACTATTATGTGTTTGACATTGGCAGTATGAACGTACACTAAAATGAAAAAATTATAATTTTATTGCCTGGCAACAAAATTATTTTATTTTTAACAATTACCATTGTTTGAAAAAGTTTAAATGAATTTTCAAGTGCAAATGAATGTTTTATTTTATTTAATTTAATGTATTTGTAACACATATTATATATAAATTTTAGCTTTCTGCACTCCTTCTCCATATAAACTTTAACTATGCCAAATCTCACACTCCTCCGTGCGCGCAATATGCTTAAAAAGGGGTACAAATTTTTCTCTTCACGTATTAATATATAGATGATGAGAAGTTAATTGAACTGGTGATCCAAAATACGGCCCTGTATGTTTTTGAAAATTGTAAATATAGTGACAACAACTATAAGGAAAAGATCTGTAGTTCAGTCAACTTAGCCAAAATAGGGGAAAAAATCCCAAAATTTTGAAACTTGGCATAGTTGCTCATTCGAGTGTCCTGTACAACATACTAAAATTCCCCGAAGGTGGAGGGAGAGCGTGAGGGGGGAGTCATTTAAAGGTCTTTTTTTAAACTTTTCTTAAATATCTTGGGAAATATTGAGTTTAGCGAAAAACTAACCCTATACAAAATTAAACTAGAGTAAATTCTCTTCAAACAAGGTCCTATTCATTTTTTTCGTAGTGGCTATAGTTTTGGAGATAGAGTCGGTGGAAAATTGAAAAAAATTCAAAAATCTGCGTTTTTGGCTTAATTTGTACAATTACAATTACAAATAAATAAATATTATTATTATTATTATTCAAACATAAAATACACAAATCTTAAATTATACATTGTTTAAATATCACCTACGGTAAAAGAGCGTGCTTTAAAATTACAGGAATGTTTTAACTTTTTGTGTTGTAATTACTAAGGCAAGATGACATGGTAAAAAAAGCTTGAAAGAACTCTAAACATTCTAAGGAAACTTTACAAAGCAATCTGCTTTGAATAGTAAGCGAGATCAAGTAAATCGTAGCAATATTTCATGTTTCGCTTGTTAGATTCTCCGCGTATAGTAACGATAATAGAGTAATAGAGTACGAGTACGAATAACAGTACTACAGTATATGTAATACAGCATGGATTGCAGTACTGCGTTATCGGAAGGCTCCAAGTAGTTCATGCCGGTTTGTAGACAGCGTTAGAGTCGCGGAGAAAACTTGATTCATACAAACCAAATCAGTTTCAGTGCCCCTCCAAGGCTTCTTATATTATGAGCGGTAATAATTCGAAAGTCGAAAGTGTTTTAAATAAATAGAGTTTTTCCTTCAGCGGTGTTCCGGGTTTGTGCGAATCATGTCCGAAAAGTGTTTTTTATGTGAAAAGGAAGTGTCACATAGTGACGCCAGTCAATTGGGCGCAAAAGCTTTCCAGAGTTTGATAAGTGCTAGTATGGCTAGAGGAGATGGAAAATATGAAAAACTTGAAGGACAGAAACAACAGTCGTGCATACGTCTTGTAGAAAACAGTACACAAGAGCTTCCTCAATAGCAGCTGACATAAAAACAGCTAGAAAACAAGATGCATCCACTTCATCATCAAAACCTCGCCCTCCACGCGAAAGTTTTGATTTTAAAACCAAATGTTTTTTTTTTGTGCTACGGAGATCAGCCAAGAATTTTGAGAACAACAGAAAAAGAGACCCCTGGATAAACGTGAGGATGTCTTTGCAGTACGTACCACAGAAATGAATGAAAAAGTAATGGATGCAGTAAAAAGAAGGGATGACGAATGGGGAAACCAAGTTGCCACAAGATTAATAAATACTCCTAATTTATTTGCTGCTGATGCCATCTATCATCACACCTGCACCAAAAATTTCTTTACAACGAATCTACCCACAGGGAAAAAGAGAGGACGTCCTGAGGATGAAAACATTTTGAAAGCAATGGATGAAATCTGTAAGTACTTAGAGAATAATAATGATGACTGTCAATGTTCACTTGATGAGTTGATGGAGCAAATTTCGGGAGAAAAGCCTTCAACAAAAACTATTGTACAGAAGTTGAAGGAACATTACGGTGAGCGCTTACTCATTAGTCCTTTACGTGCACACAAAACTGTTGTTTGCTTCCGTGATGTTGGTCACAAAATCCTGAACAACAAGTGGTACACATCAAAGTGTGAGGACGAACAAGAAGAGCGTCTTCGGGTTGTTCGCACGGCAGCTGCCATCATAAAAGATGATTTGCAATCTCGAATTTATGAAACAAAGACATACCCTCCATGTGACAACTTTATGAATGAGGCAGAAGAAATGATTCCTCAGTCTCTCAATGCCTTGTTGGAGCCACTGTTATCATCTCCATGGTTCGGCCAAGAACTTTTACTTCACCAATTCTGCATGGTCTTGCCCTTTTCATCTATAGAAAATTTGGTTCAAAAAGTTTATTGAATCTGCTTTCAAATTTAGGATTTTGTGGGTCGTACAATGATGCTCAGATGTTTGAGTTGTCTGCTATCTATCACCCTCAACAGCCTGTTCCACCGGGGACATTCACACAAGTCATCTTTGATAACGCAGATTTTAATGTGGCAACTATGAAAGACGATGTTAATACAGTACAATCTACACAGCATTGACGATGGCTGCAGAAGAGTGCGAGAAGAGACAAATCAACATGTGCATCGTCACCTTTGACCAGCCACTATACATTAAGGCTCGGGAAATCGTGGCATCTTGCCCAGATGATCATTTGCAAAATGTCGTGGTTAGACTTGGTGGATTCCATATGGTAATGTCATTTTTACAATTTTTGCCCCAAATTCCGTAGATAAAATGCTGGATGGACATGCATATAGCAGAGCTGTTCATGCTCACTTGCTCGTTCAGAATGCTCTGGCAAAAATCATATTATCGAGCTGTGAAATTTCGAAAGAAGAGGAAGAAAGTGTACGTTTGATCATGATGAATGTGGAAAATAACCAATTGACCCTCGACACTATTAACAACAATGACCAGCTGGCTTCTCTTCAACTTAAATTTAAAAATAAATTAGACAAATTTAGAAAAAATGGGCCAACTGCTGCGCTTTGGGTGCAGTACTTTGATATGATCACAATAATGAAGGATTTTATTGCTGCAGAACGCTCTGGAGATTGGGATGGTCATTTACGTTGTGTTGAGCTCATGATCCCTTTTTTCCACGCTAGCGGCCACTTCTTGTACTCTAAGTCATCGCATCTCTACCTCCAGGATATGCTCAACCTTAACCAGATGATGACCTCTGAGGAGTTTAAGATGTTTGCTTCCCAAGGAAATTTTACAGTAGTAAGGACTGACTCTCAATGGTCTGGAACTTGGTCAGATATGGTAATTGAAGAGACCTTGATGCGCAGTATGAAAAGCAGAGGTGGTCTGACCCATGGGAGAGGATTTACAGATTCTGTATTGGCCAAATGGTTGGCTGGGAGCACAGCAACCAGTGCTATCTGCTCATCGTTGGAGCAATTTGCAGGAGTGCAATTTTTATCTGGCGAACAGCATGTTGATTTTAGAGCTTCACGACAAATTCGAGATAAGGAAGACACAAAAACGCTGAGTGACTGGTTTACGAGCCATCCTCCATTCCCTAAAATAGACAAACTTATATCGTTATCAACAGGAATTGTGGGGAGCTCTAATATAAACTGCCACCTTGCAGTACAAGTGGGAACAGAAATCTTAAATAGGCTTGTTAGAAGTAACTTTGCAGGCCTGAAGCAGTCACGTAAGAACAAGGTTCTTTCCTTAGCGTCAATGACTTGTACGGTTAAGATTAATAATGAAGCAGTGGTTGTTAACCCTCTGCTTATATTTCAAAGAGTGGCTATCGCTAAGAAAAATGATGAAGATTTAGTAGCTCTTTTGGAGTTTGAATTAGCACCATATCCATTGTCTCTTTTTGATGAAGACAGCATGAGGAAAACCAAAAAATCTGCTCTCTATGGCCTTTTCCCCACAACGAACATCAACTTGAATATTCCAAACATTTTTAATGTTATCGATGGTGGATTTCTTCTTCACAGGGTCAAGTGGAGCCTTGGCAGTAGTTTTTGATGGCTACACTGATGTGAACAGTACTAAAAGGGCAGAGCAGAAGCAAAGAGGAAAAAAATCTGCAGATATAAATTTTGAACTGCATATGAAGGTGACCGTTCAACAAGAACAATTTCTTTCAAATGAAAACAACAAGACTAGGCTGATTAACTTACTTTCACAACAAATGATAGATGCAGGAATCAAAACACAAGTTGCTGCTGGTGACGCTGACACTAGTATTGTGAGATGTGCAATTGACAAAGCTCCTCTACATCGAACGGTTGCTGTTGTTGGTGAGGATCTCGACCTGCTAGTATTGCTAATAGCACTATCACCAATAACTAACATCTTCTTCATCAAGCCTGGACGGGGAAAGGGAGAAACACAGATTTTTTTGTCTCAGGAACTCCAACAACTTGAATTTAGCGATAGCATTCTCTTCCTTCATAGTTTCAGTGGATGTGACACTACCTCTGCAATGTTTAGGAAAGGCAAAACAACAATTGTGAAACAACAAACAACACTGAAGGACATAGCAACCACATTTTATGATTCATCATCGACACATGATGCGGTATCAGTAGCAGGTGAGAAGATGTTCCTGGCAATATATGGCGCGGCCTCAACTGAGGGTGAACTAAACCGCCATCGATATTCTACATTTGTTAAATCCACAAAAAACCTCACACCTGACCTTGCCTCACTCCCTCCAACAAAAGGATCTGCAAAGCAACACTCCTTCAGAGTGTACTTGCAAGTACAGGAATGGCTGGGGAGTGAGGAGTGGGGTGTACCAGAGCACTGGGGAGGGAGGCAAGGGGAGGATGGCACTTTGGAGCCAATAAAAACCTTGGACTCTCCAGCCCCCAATTATGTTTTAAGCAACATTTTCTGTAGATGCACAGGTACTTGTGAGGGGAGATGTGGCTGTCGAAAAGCTGGTATGAAATGCAGCTCTGTTTGCACCAAGTGCCAAGGATCCTGCATAAATGGTCCATTGCTGGATGAGGAGGAATTCGATGTGGACTCTATTGAAGATGATGATATTTTTTGAAGAAATAGACCTTCATGTGTAAAATGTAAAACAATGAGAAAAGTTTCCTATATGTATTTTATGTTTGAATAACTGTACAAATAAAGCCAAAAGTCCCAATTAAAAATTTTTTTTTATTTTCCCCGACTTTATCTCTAAAACTATAGACCATAAGAAAAAAATGAATAAGACCTTTTTTGAAGAGAATTTACTCTAGTTTAATTTTGTATAGGGTTAGTTTTTCGCTAAACTCAATATTTCCCGAGATATTTAAGGAAAAGTAAAAAAAGACCTTTAAATGACTCCCCCCTCCCGCTCGCCACCACCTTTGGGGAATTTTAGTATGTTGTACAGGACACTCGAATGAACAACTATGCCAAGTTTCAAAACTTCGGGATTTTTTCCCCTATTTAGCAATTTTTTGGCTAATTTGACCGGACTACTGGTCGACAATTGCAAAGGACGTGGCTCTGGGTAAGTAAAAAAATACTTACATAAATTTAACTATTTATTTTATTACAAGAATATTTTGTAAAAACATGAAGTAGATTATAAGGCTAAACTTTTTAAATTGCATTCATTTGCCATTCAACAGCTCCTATTGGAGAATTGAAAAAATCTTTGTAAATATCTCTAACCTGAAACGCAGTAGCTGTAGCATGTCCTCCTTGTTGTGGTAAATTGCGTATGGAAGAGTTTGTAACTGTGACAGAATTTTTTGAACAAATGTTATAATATTTGATAAAATTATGCAATATACAACTTGTTAGGACAATTTTATCTGCATATTGTGGTGCAGCTTTTAACGTTCTATAATAAAATTGAAACTTTTGACCTAGAAGAGCAAAAGAGTTTTCGAAGCATCTTCGAGCACGTGATAGTCTATAATTAAAAATTTGTTTTGTTATATCGTCTCGTTGTTGAATTGAAGAATATGGTCTTAATAAATTGAGTTTCAAGGGAAGAGCTTCATCTCCCACTATTTCAAAAGGCGCCTTTTGGTTTGTACCTGGAAGTTCTACCGGGTTAGGGATATTTAAGGAATTTCTTTCTAAAGCTCTTCCAAATTTGAGTGCGCAAAGATACCTCCATCACTGTTTTTCCCATATGATCCAACGTCAACAGCAATAAAATTATATTGGGCATCGACCAGTGCTAAGAGAACTATCAAGAAGGTTGTTTTATAATTAAAAAATTGAGAGCCGGAATTACGTGGAGCTTGTATCAACACACGTTTCCCATCAAGAGCTCCCAAGCAGTTAGGAATATTCCAGAATTCATTACTACTTCTTTTCCAGTCTTCTTCCGTGGGTGTGGGCATTACCTTACTTAATATTTTTTGAATTATTGCATCACAAACTTCTTTCACTATAGTGCATACTGTTGAATGACCAAGTCGGTAGCTGAAGGCTATTGTACGGAACGAATCACCCGTTTCCAAAAACCTGAAAAAATGCAGAAAATATTTAAAATTAAAAAAAAAATATGTAAAATTTAACAGTATGTATATGTATTATATGTATTTTTTTTATTTACAGTTTCAACATGCAAAAACAGATGGAATCAACTGACAGATCAGTGGCAAAAAAATAAACAAACAAAAAAGACGACATTGGGACAAGCCTATAAGCTAGTAAAAAAGTGGTGATACGAAGAACAAATGGGTTTTTTAGAACCATTTTCGCGTCAAAGAGAATCAATTGGCAATCTTAATGATATTGACGTAGAGGATGAAGAAACAGAAACACAGGAAAGTACTACTGAGACCCAAGAAAATACCACTGAGACAGAGAAAAATACGGATTTGGTTAATAATGATTCTCCTGAAGTTGTATCTATACATAAAAGACCTAACCTAAAACAACTACCGAAAGCAAAAAAAGATGAATCCGCCTCTACGGTACTGATGAAATACCTAGTGGAAAAGAAAGGAAAAGAAGAAATGAATCCTCCTGCAGCAAGAGACCCAACAGATATATTTTTGGAAAGTATTGCTGGAAAAATTAAACGCTTTTACCATATTATAGAAATATTGCTGAAAGTAGAATCTTTAATTTGGTGCAACAACTGGAACTGGAACAAATTTTACCAACAGATCAACATTCACACGCACCTTCTCAACAGTTTCAACAACAACAAACCCAATACACTAGTAGCAACAGTTATACTTTCCAAAACGACGTTCCTGCTAACCAGTCTTCCAGACGCATACCACCGCCTACATCCTCTCATGCTACATCAAATTCGACAGCTGCTTCATACACAGCAACATTTTCTTATGATGATTCAAATTTCGAAAATACTAACTGATGATGTGTAATATCTAATACTTAAGTGTTCTAATATTTTTTGTACTTTTGTCATAATAAAACGTTAAACTAATTACCTCAAACAGACGCAGAGTTTTTGTTTTGTTGATATAGATTCCCTGAATGTGGTATTTTGTTTCGTTATCACTGGTTCAATGACGGAAAGTAATTTGCAGAACTTATACCTTGGCATGTGAAAATACTGAAAAAATTTGGTGTCGTCATCTATCAGTTCTCTATATTGTGACAGTACGAAAACCTGCTATCACATTTATGGTACACAAGGTATCGAATTATTGTATTTCAATGTATTTTGCATTCATGTGTATGAATGGTAAAATTTTCCCTTGTTAGAAAAGGAAAATTCATGGTAGGAAGGTAATGTAACTGGAAGGGTAATGATAAATTTGAAATTTTTTTTTTGTATAGAATCTAATGGTAACAAATGTTAAATAATTAAAAGTGAATAGAGAATTGATGATAGTAATGTTATAAAGTTTTGGTACATGTTGTGTAAATATAAATTGTGTAATGTAAATGTAACAATGTTAATGTTTGATGTACAATGTTTTATTACGTTTTTATTATGTTGATGGTAATAGTGTGTGTGGGTAGGAGGTCGTTATGGGGGTAACGACGGTAAAAATATTAATGTGCTAAAAATATAAAGATAACAGTGGTTTTGAACAAAGAAAAATGAGTTAGTTTGGTTGCAAAGAAAATAAGAATAAAGAAAAAGTTGTAAAGAAAATAAAGAGTTTTGAAGTTGTTTGCCACGATAGATAGATATTTTAATGTTATATGAAGTAAAATAGTAGAGTTAATGGTTGTTGCTTAGAAAAGTAAAATGTGTTTTCTGTTTAGGCTAAGAATAAATGTTTCCATGTGGTAAAGAGAGTAAATATAATTGACTGGAGTCAGAAAGTTGTACTAAATACCGGGTTGTTAAAAGGAGAAGGAATTTTCTATCTTAACTCTTGTTATACAGTGTTTGAAAATTGTAGAGTAAACAAACCAATGCCTCAAAACGCAAATCAATGCACTAAGGGGAGACATATCAGTTGTGGATATGGATATAGAGAAGGCCACTATTTAAAATTTTGTATTGCATGTTTCAGAGTTTGGTGGTGTTGTGACCGCGGTCCTGAGCTGGCCGGTGCGTCAGAACAGGAGCGTAAAGTGCCTCATGGCCTTATGGTGTTGGGATCTCTCCTGAGAAGTCCAGTAAGGTCAGAGGGTGCGAGCAACATCATTGGAGGGCTGATCCTTTTAGAACGTGTGAATGGGTCAATGAAAGTTTTTATGTTTCGACATAAGACCTTTCATTGAGGGGGTTTTGTGACAGTACGAAAACCTGCTGTCAGATTTATGGTACACAAGGTATCGAATTATTGTATTTCAATGTATTTTGCATTCATGTGTATGGATGGTAAAATTTTCCCTTGTTTTGCCGGCAACGACGTAGTTTTGACACAACAGAATCATTCCAAGGTCAACGGCGGACGTGCGGATAAGAACACTTAAAATGGTCACACAAGTAAATACAGGCTCTAGATAAGTTTGTTTCATTGGTCAACAATGCCAGACGTCATTAACAAAAGAATGACGTGCATAAAATACGTAAGAAACTAGGGCGTTTCTTTGACTAAAGACAAAGAATAATGACGTACGCACACACACACACATATGTAAAAAGTGCGTAGTGCATTGCCCCAGTCTTCACACTGCCGCATCAGCGGTAACACATTACAAAAAGGTCGCCGGCAACCTTTACCGGCCCAGTGATTTTAAACATTCAAAAATGTAATCTATATATATATATATATAAATCAGTGAAAAATGAAGTAATACCAGTGCACAATAGTTTTTTCAGAGTCAGAATTTAGAGTCAGTGAATTAACAATCAGTATAATGTAACCAAGCAACTTTTGTTAAAGCTCATGTGAGACATCGCCCAGAACTTCCAGTCTACAGTCAGGAAAGTGCAAAACCTTAATACAATCTTAAAGAGCTCTTTTTATATAACCATCAAATATATTCATACATAAAAAGCATTAAACGTGTTCAGAATGAGTGAGTGTGAGAAAGGAAAGCGTGAATGGTAACTGTCGACAGCCAAGCTGAGGCGTTGGTTTGCGTATGGCCTCCAGGCAAAAGTAACTTAAGTCATTTTTAATAGAAAGGCAGCTGCCCAATTAACAGAGAAAGGGGTAATTTGATAAACAACAAAAAAATATATAATATAGTTGTTGTAATAAGGGAATAAGAAATGTAAGTAACGGCCGCCATTTTGGTTTTGGTCGTTCAAGACGCCATTGTCGAGTAATAAAAAGCCGGTGTAAAAATGAAAAGGAAAACAAACCGAAATTGACGTTTAATGTTGAGAAATGTTAGTATCTTTATTTCAAAGCCCATTTCAGTCGACATTCACGCTGAGTCAAAACCCTGGACCCACAACAAACAATAAGATCGTAGCAACAGGTATCACCTATGTATGGTAAGTACCATAATTATGGTGTGGTTGACACACGTGAATAAAATTAATAAATATAAAAACACTCAAATGTGTATGTATGTTTTTTTTTTTACAAAATATTTCCATGTGAGAAATAACAAATGTCGACCCAAACTAGGGATATGATTTTTTTTATATAGTAACAAATGCCGCCCGAACTGGTGACTATATAAAAAATATCCGGTTGTATTTTATATAATAAGCCTGAATGGAGACGGAGTGGGCATTGAAATCAAAGATACGATTGTAGGTTAGGTGGTAACACAAATAGAAAGCTACAATTCATTAACATTTTTTTTATAATGGCAAATGATAGCGAAACAAGAATGACTGAATCACAAATTATGCGAGAAGGTGATCAGTCAACGCCTGTAGTAAATAAAAAAACTGAAGAAAGTGAAATAGTAAAAATTATGCAGACGCTTTTTGAGATAAAGAATAACAAATTCGATGAGAAATTTAATGATTTGAAAAGTAACATCAATGAAATTAAAAAACAGAATTGTAATTTTGATTAGAGAATTAACGAGATAGAGATACGTTGTGTTAACATTCAGAAACAGACAATAGAGACAGTTAATGAGAAATCTGAGAGTAAAATAAATAGTTTAGACAACAAAATTGATAAAATAAATGAGACAGTTCGAAACCAAATAGAAACACAAAAGATAGAAACAGAAAATAAATGTTTAACCATAGTTAACGAGCAGATAGAAAATAGAACCGAATTAAGATATACTTGATAGTAAATAAACAAGTAGAAATTAAGAATAACGTTTTACAAAATAAGTTAGAGAAATTTGAATCAAAAGTAATAGACAAATTAGATATGAACAAAGATGGCAAGGTAAGTGGGGGAAAAAATTATGACAAAATAAATAAAAGTATGATATTAGAAAATGATTATGTAAACAGGTGTAGTGATAATGAAATTTTATGGGGAATAGAAGATGATAATAATTGAATGATAGTGTGTGTTGAAGGGTTAAAGAGAGTGTGTAAAGAGAGTATAATTGTAAAAGAGTTGCAGGGGTTGGATTTTTCCCTTAATGATGAAGTAGGGGGTGATGTACATGTGTTGAGGAAGGACGAGAGTGCCTTCGATGTGTATTTGGGAGACATAGGGTCTACAAATAAAGTTGTCCGTGGTTTTTTAGTGCACTTCACAGGTGGTGCAATAGTTGTGAATTAGTGTCCCCTGCAAATGTGGAAAGAGAGAATGTAGCTTGGTGTGATAGAGAGAGATGTTTTGAAAGAGAGAGATATATTGAGAGAAACAGAGAAGTAGAAAATTTTAAGATGAGTAGAAAGTATGAAGAGTTTATGGAAAAGTTAGGAGGAGAGATGATGTATAATAAATATAGTAAATACTTACCTGGTAATGAAACTGAGGGAGTAGGAGATAATGAGAATAATGACTTTGCAAATTACCTAATTATGACTAATTATACTGAAGGTGACAGGACCATACCGAATGTTGACAAGTTTTATGATATAGTAATGTGGAGTAATCCTGCAGAGTTTTACTATGGTATAATGGACAAAATAAATTTAAATAGTTATTATATTACAAAAGATGATATAATGTACTTAATTAAAAATGAGTTATGTATACGTAAGATAAGATTATTATTTGACGATGGAGGGTAAATATTTTATTATGTTTATTAACATTTAATTATGTGGACAGTGTTTTGAAATGGACTGCTTATGAACTGATTTATGAGAAACGATTTAATGATAATGTGGATTGTATATTTTCGTGTTTATTGATGTCAATGTATTTGTGTAATTTTGCTGTTGTGTATTTTATGTATTTTTTATGTAAACCATGTACTGTAGAATGTTAAATATTCAAGAATAAATAAGTTTGATAATGATTTTAAATGATATTATGAGATTCAGAGTCTAATGGTTAGTAAATGATTACACATATGATATATTTGGATATTGAGTTGTTTTAGGATTGTAAGATAAATGATGAATTTTCTAGTGGTATATTAAGGTGAAATGTTGTAAAGAGGTTTGGGGATAGTGATAAATAAGGGCATTAAATAGAGTTAATGGGAGTTAGTGAAAATAAGAATGTTGAGATACAGATAATATATAAAGAGGTGTTAGATATTTTAGGGACACAGTAGTTAGTGATTATATGTAGAGGTGAGTAATGTGAATGGTATAATTATATTTGATGATGATGATATTTTGTAGTAAGGATCCGGTGTAAGGTGTGATTAGCGTGCAGCGTTGTGGCAGGCGGAGCAATTTTGGGTTAGAGTGTTTGCCGATATTTGGTGGAGGGCAAATGGTTAGGAATGGGTATGGCCAGGTAGGGAACACATCCTAGTACAATAAATGAGCGGTGCCAGAGGATTTAAATGGGATTAGTGAAGGGGGTTATTATAGAGATATTGGTGTCATATTATATTAATGGTTAGAAGTGGTTGTTAGTAGTGAAAAGGGGGTTGTAAGGTTAGATTGACAAATGCCAACATAAGATAGAGAATAATGAAAAATAGAGAGTCACCCAAACTAATAAGGATAAAAGGGTTAGAAAAGGAAAATTCATGGTAGGAAGGTAATGTAACTGGAAGGGTAATGATAAATTTGAAATTTTTTTTTTGTATAGAATCTAATGGTAACAAATGTTAAATAATTAAAAGTGAATAGAGAATTGATGATAGTAATGTTATAAAGTTTTGGTACATGTTGTGTAAATATAAATTGTGTAATGTAAATGTAACAATGTTAATGTTTGATGTACAATGTTTTATTATGTTTTTATTATGTTGATGGTAATAGTGTGTGTGGGTAGGAGGTCGTTATGGGGGTAACGACGGTAAAAATATTAATGTGCTAAAAATATAAAGATAACAGTGGTTTTGAACAAAGAAAAATGAGTTAGTTTGGTTGCAAAGAAAATAAGAATAAAGAAAAAGTTGTAAAGAAAGTAAAGAGTTTTGAAGTTGTTTGCCACGATAGATGGGTATTTTAATGTTATATGAAGTAAAATAGTAGAGTTAATGGTTGTTGCTTAGAAAAGTAAAATGTGTTTTCTGTTTAGGCTAAGAATAAATGTTTCCATGTGGTAAAGAGAGTAAATATAATTGACTGGAGTCAGAAAGTTGTATTAAATACCGGGTTGTTAAAAGGAGAAGGAATTTTCTATCTTAACTCTTGTTATACATTGTTTGAAAATTGTAGAGTAAACAAACCAATGCCTCAAAACGCAAATCAATGCACTAAGGGGAGACATATCAGTTGTGGATATGGATATAGAGAAGGCCACTATTTTAAAATTTTGTATTGCATGTTTCAGAGTTTGGTGGTGTTGTGACCGCGGTCCTGAGCTGGCCGGTGCGTCAGAACAGGAGCGTAAAGTGCCTCATGGCCTTATGGTATTGGGATCTCTCCTGAGAAGTCCAGTAAGGTCAGAGGGTGCGAGCAACATCATTGGACAAAGGGTAAGTGATTGTATTTCTTTTATGTTAACACTACAGGGGGTTGTGGCACCATATCTGGGCTGATCCTTTTAGAACGTGTGAATGGGTCAATGAAAGTTTTTATGTTTCGACATAAGACCTTTCATTGAGGGGGTTTTGTGACAGTACGAAAACCTGCTGTCAGATTTATGGTACACAAGGTATCGAATTATTGTATTTCAATGTATTTTGCATTCATGTGTATGGATGGTAAAATTTTCCCTTGTTTTGCCGGCAACGACGTAGTTTCGACACAACAGAATCATTCCAAGGTCAACGGCTGACGTGCGGATAAGAACACTTAAAATGGTTACACAAGTAAATACAGGCTCTAGATACGTTTGTTTCATTGGTCAACAATGCCAGACGTCATTAACAAAAAAATGACGTGCATAAAATACGTAAGAAACTAGGGCGTTTCTTTGACTAAAGACAAAGAATAATGACGTACGCACACACACACATATGTAAAAAGTGCGTAGTGCATTGCCCCAGTCTTCACACTGCCGCATCAGCGGTAACACATTACAAAAAGGTCGACGGCAACCTTTACCGGCCCAGTGATTTTAAACATTCAAAAATGTAATCTATATATATATATATATATATATATATAAATCAGTGAAAAATGAAGTAATACCAGTGCACAATAGTTTTTTCAGAGTCAGAATTTGGAGTCAGTGAATTAACAATCAGTATAATGTAACCAAGCAACTTTTGTTAAAGCTCATGTGAGACATCGCCCAGAACTTCCAGTCTACAGTC
Organism: Magicicada septendecula; assembly: GCA_034769895.1. NCBI lineage: Eukaryota > Metazoa > Arthropoda > Insecta > Hemiptera > Cicadidae > Magicicada > Magicicada septendecula. The sequence goes on from CM068372.1 coordinate 159,057,487, forward strand.
AGGAAAGTGCAAAACCTTAATACAATCTTAAAGAGCTCTTTTTATATAACCATCAAATATATTCATACATAAAAAGCATTAAACGTGTACAGAATGAGTGAGTGTGAGAAAGGAAAGCGTGAATGGTAACTGTCGACAGCCAAGCTGTGGCGTTGGTTTGCGTATGGCCTCCAGGCAAAAGTAACTAAAGTCATTTTTAATAGAAAGGCAGCTGCCCAATTAACAGAGAAAGGGGTAATTTGATAAACAAACAAAAAATATATAATATAGTTGTTGTAATAAGGGAATAAGAAATGTAAGTAACGGCCGCCATTTTGGTTTTGGTCGTTCAAGACGCCATTGTCGAGTAATAAAAAGCCGGTGTAAAAATGAAAAGGAAAACAAACCGAAATTGACGTTTAATGTTGAGAAATGTTAGTATCTTTATTTCAAAGCCCATTTCAGTCGACATTCACGCTGAGTCGAAACCCTGGACCCACAACAAACAATAAGATCGTAGCAACAGGTATCACGTATGTATGGTAAGTACCATAATTATGGTGTGGTTGACACACGTGAATAAAATTAATAAATATAAAAACACACAAATGTGTATGTATGTTTTTTTTTTTACAAAATATTTCCATGTGACAAATAACAAATGTCGACCCAAACTGGGGATATGATTTTTTTTATATAGTAACAAATGCCGCCCGAACTGGTGACTATATAAAAAATATCTGGTTGTATTTTATATAATAAGCCTGAATGGAGACGGAGTGGGCATTGAAATCAAAGATACGATTGTAGGTTAGGTGGTAACACAAATAGAAAGCAACAATTCATTAACATTTTTTTTTATAATGGCGAATGATAGTGAAACAAAAATGACTGAATCACAAATTATGCGAGAAGGTGATCAGTCAACGCCTGTAGTAAATAAAAAACTGAAGAAAATGAAATAGTAAAAATTATGCAGACGCTTTTTGAGATACAGAATAACAAATTCGATGAGAAATTTAATGATTTGAAAAGTAACATCAATGAAATTAAAAAACAGAATTGTAATTTTGATTAGAGAATTAACGAGATAGAGATACGTTGTGATAACATTCAGAAACAGACAATAGAGACAGTTAATGATAAATCTGAGAGTAAAATAAATAGTTTAGACAACAAAATTGATAAAATAAATGAGACAGTTCGAAACCAAATAGAAACACAAAAGATAGAAACAGAAAATAAATGTTTAACCATAGTTAACGAGCAGATAGAAAATAGAACCGAATTAAGATATACTTGATAGTAAATAAACAAGTAGAAATTAAGAATAACGTTTTACAAAATAAGTTAGAGAAATTTGAATCAAAAGTAATAGACAAATTAGATATGAACAAAGATGACAAGGTAAGTGGGGGAAAAAATTATGACAAAATAAATAAAAGTATGATATTAGAAAATGATTATGTAAACAGGTGTAGTGATAATGAAATTTTATGGGGAATAGAAGATGATAATAATGGAATGATAGTGTGTGTTGAAAGGTTAAAGAGAGTGTGTAAAGAGAGTATAATTGTAAAAGAGTTGCAGGGGTTGGATTTTTCCCTTAATGATGAAGTAGGGGGTGATATACATGTGTTGAGGAAGGACGAGAGTGCCTTTGATGTGTATTTGGGAGACATAGGGTCTACAAATAAAGTTGTCCGTGGTTTTTTAGTGCACTTCACAGGTGGTGCAATAGTTGTGAATTAGTGTCCCCTGCAAATGTAGAAAGAGAGAATGTAGCTTGGTGTGATAGAGAGAGATGTTTTGAAAGAGAGAGATATATTGAGAGAAACAGAGAAGTAGAAAATTTTAAGATGAGTAGAAAGTATGAAGAGTTTATGGAAAAGTTAGGAGGAGAGATGATGTATAATAAATATAGTAAATACTTACCTGGTAATGAAACTGAAGGAGTAGGAGATAATGAGAATAATGACTTTACAAATTACCTAATTATGACTAATTATACTGAAGGTGACAGGACCATACCGAATGTTGACAAGTTTTATGATATAGTAATGTAGAGTAATCCTGCAGAGTATTACTATGGTATAATGGACAAAATAAATTTAAATAGTTATTATATTACAAAAGATGATATAATGTACTTAATTAAAAATGAGTTATGTATACGTAAGATAAGATTATTATTTGACGATGGAGGGTAAATATCTTATTGTGTTTATGAATATTTAATTATGTGGACAGTGTTTTGAAATGGACTGCTTATGAACTAATTTATGAGAAACGATTTAATGATAATGTGGATTGTATATTTTCGTGAATATTGATGTCAATGTATTTGTGTAATTTTGCTGTTGTGTATTTTATGTATTTTTTATGTAAACCATGTACTGTAGAATGTTAAATATTCAAGAATAATTAAGTTTGATAATGATTTTAAATGATATTATGAGATTCAGAGTCTAATGGTTAGTAAATGATTACACATATGATATATTTGGATATTGAGTTGTTTTAGGATTGTAAGATAAATGATGAATTTTCTAGTGGTATATTAAGGTGAAATGTTGTAAAGAGGTTTGGGGATAGTGATAAATAAGGGCATTGGAGTTAGTTAAATAGAGTTAATGGGAGTTAGTGAAAATAAGAATGTTGAGATACAGATAATATATAAAGAGGTGTTAGATATTTTAGGGACACAGTAGTTAGTGATTATATTTAGAGGTGAGTAATGTGAATGGTATAATTATATTTGATGATGATGATATTTTGTAGTAAGGATCCGGTGTAAGGTGTGATTAGCGTGCAGCGTTGTGGCAGGCGGAGCAATTTTGGGTTAGAGTGTTTGCCGATATTTGGTGGAGGGCAAATGGTTAGGAATGGGTATGGCCAGGTAGGGAAGACATCCTAGTACAATAAATGAGCGGTGCCAGAGGATTTAAATGGGATTAGTGAAGGGGGTTATTATAGAGATATTGGTGTCATATTATATTAATGGTCAGAAGCGGTTGTTAGTAGTGAAAAGGGGGTAGTAAGGTTAGATTGACAAATGCCAACATAAGATAGAGAATAATGAATAATAGGGAGTCACCCAAACTAATAAGGATAAAAGGGTTAGAAAAGGAAAATTCATGGTAGGAAGGTAATGTAACTGGAAGGGTAATGATAAATTTAAAATTTTTTTTTTGTATAGAATCTAATGGTAACAAATGTTAAATAATTAAAAGTGGATAGAGAATTGATGATAGTAATGTTATAAAGGTTTGGTACATGTTGTGTAAATATAAATTGTGTAATGTAAATGTAACAATGGTAATGTTTGATGTACAATGTTTTATTATGTTGATGGTAATAGTGTGTGTGGGTAGGAAGTCGTTATGGGGGTAACGACGGTAAAAATATTAATGTGCTAAAAATATACAGATAACAGTGGTTTTGAACAAAGAAAAATGAGTTAGTTTGGTTGCAAAGAAAATAAGAATAAAGAAAAAGTTGTAAAGAAAATAAAGAGTTTTGAAGTTGTTTGCCACGATAGATAGATATTTTAATGTAATATGAAGTAAAATAGTAGAGTTAATGGTTGTTGCTTAGAAAAGTAAAATGTGTTTTCTGTTTAGGCGAAGAATAAATGTTTCCATGTGGTAAAGAGAGTAAATATAATTGACTGGAGTCAGAAAGTTGTACTAAATACCGGGTTGTTAAAAGGAGAAGGAATTTTTTATCTTAACTCTTGTTATACATTGTTTGAAAATTGTAGAGTAAACAAACCAATGCCTTAAAACGCAAATCAATGCACTAAGGGGAGACACATCAGTTGTGGATATGGATATAGAGAAGGCCACTATTTTAAAATTTTGTATTGCATGTTTCAGAGTTTGGTGGTGTTGTGACCGCGGTCCTGAGCTGGCCGGTGCGTCAGAACAGGAGCGTAAAGTGCCTCATGGCCTTATGGTGTTGGGATCTCTCCTGAGAAGTCCAGTAAGTCAGAGGGTGCGAGCAACATCATTGGACCAAGGGTAAGTGATTGTATTTCTTTTATGTTAACACTACAGGGGGTTGTGGCACCATATCTGGGCTGATCCTTTTAGAACGTGTGAATGGGTCAATGAAAGTTTTTAGGTTTCGACATAAGACCTTTCATTGAGGGGGTTTTGTGACAGTACGAAAACCTGCTGTCAGATTTATGGTACACAAGGTATCGAATTATTGTATTTCAATGTATTTTGCATTCATGTGTATGGATGGTAAAATTTTCCCTTGTTTTGCCGGCAAAGACGTAGTTTCGACACAACAGAATCATTCCAAGGTCAACGGCGGACGTGCGGATAAGAACACTTAAAATGGTTACACAAGTAAATACAGGCTCTAGATACGTTTGTTTCATTGGTCAACAATGCCAGACGTCATTAACAAAAGAATGACGTGCTTAAAATACGTAAGAAACTAGGGCGTTTCTTTGACTAAAGACAAAGAAAAATGTCGTACGCACACACACACATATGTAAAAAGTGCGTAGTGCATTGCCCCAGTCTTCACACTGCCGCATCAGCGGTAACACATACAAAAAGGTCGCCGGCAACCTTTACCGGCCCAGTGATTTTAAACATTCAAAAATGTAATCTATATATATATATATAAATCAGTGAAAAATGAAGTAATACCAGTGCACAATAGATTTTTCAGAGTCAGAATTTAGAGTCAGTGAATTAACAATCAGTATAATGTAACCAAGCAACTTTTGTTAAAGCTCATGTGAGACATCGCCCAGAACTTCCAGTCTACAGTCAGGAAAGTGCAAAACCTTAATACAATCTTAAAGAGCTCTTTTTATATAACCATCAAATACATTCATACGTAAAAAGCATTAAACGTGTTCAGAATGAGTGAGTGTGAGAATGGAAAGCGTGAATGGTAACTGTCGACAGCCAAGCTGAGGCGTTGGTTTGCGTATGGCCTCCAGGCAAAAGTAACTAAAGTCATTTTTAATAGAAAGGCAGCTGCCCAATTAACAGAAAAAAGGGGTAATTTGATAAACAAAAAAAAAATATATAATATAGTTGTTGTAATAAGGGAATAAGAAATGTATGTAACGGCCGCCATTTTGGTTTTGGTCGTTCAAGACGCAATTGTCGAGTAATAAAAAGCCGGTGTAAAAATGAAAAGGAAAACAAACAGAAATTGACGTTTAATGTTGAGAAATGTTAGTATCTTTATTTCAAAGCCCATTTCAGTCGACATTCACGCTGAGTCGAAACCCTGAAACCACAACAAACAATAAGATCGTAGCAACAGGTATCACGTATGTATGGTAAGTACCATAATTATGGTGTGGTTGACACACGTGAATAAAATTAATAAATATAAAAACACACAAATGTGTATGTATGTTTTTTTTTTTACAAAATATTTCCATGTGAGAAATAACAAATGTCGACCCAAACTAGGGATATGATTTTTTTATATATAGTAACAAATGCCGCCCGAACTGGTGAGTATATAAAAAATATCCGGTTGTATTTTATATAATAAGCCTGAATGGAGACGGAGTGGGCATTGAAATCAAAGATACGATTGTAGGTTAGGTGGTAACACAAATAGAAAGCAACAATTCATTAACTTTTTTTTATAATGGCGAATGATAGCGAAACAAGAATGACTGAATCACAAATTATGCGAGAAGGTGATCAGTCAACGCCTGTAGTAAATAAAAAAACTGAAGAAAATGAAATAGTAAAAATTATGCAGACGCTTTTTGAGATACAGAATAACAAATTCGATGAGAAATTTAATGATTTGAAAAGTAACATCAATGAAATTAAAAAACAGAATTGTAATTTTGATTAGAGAATTAACGAGATAGAGATACGTTGTGATAACATTCAGAAACAGACAATAGAGACAGTTAATGAGAAATTTGAGAGTAAAATAAATAGTTTAGACAACAAAATTGATAAAATAAATGAGACAGTTCGAAACCAAATAGAAACACAAAAGATAGAAACAGAAAATAAATGTTTAACCATAGTTAACGAGCAGATAGAAAATAGAACCGAATTAAGATATACTTGATAGTAAATAAACAAGTAGAAATTAAGAATAACGTTTTACAAAATAAGTTAGAGAAATTTGAATCAAAAGTAATAGACAAATTAGATATGAACAAATATGACAAGGTAAGTGGGGGAAAAAATTATGACAAAATAAATAAATGTATGATATTAGAAAATGATTATGTAAACAGGTGTAGTGATAATGAAATTTTATGGGGAATAGAAGATGATAATAATGGAATGATAGTGTGTGTTGAAGGGTTAAAGAGAGTGTGTAAAGAGAGTATAATTGTAAAAGAGTTGCAGGGGTTGGATTTTTCCCTTAATGATGAAGTAGGGGGTGATGTACATGTGTTGAGGAAGGACGAGAGTGCCTTCGATGTGTATTTGGGAGACATAGGGTCTACAAATAAAGTTGTCCGTGGTTTTTTTAGTGCACTTCACAGGTGGTGCAATAGTTGTGAATTAGTGTCCCCTGCAAATGTGGAAAGAGAGAATGTAGCTTGGTGTGATAGAGAGAGATATATTGAGAGAAACAGAGAAGTAGAAAATTTTAAGATGAGTAGAAAGTATGAAGAGTTTATGGAAAAGTTAGGAGGAGAGATGATGTATAATAAATATAGTAAATACTTACCTGGTAATGAAACTGAAGGAGTAGGAGATAATGAGAATAATGACTTTGCAAATTACCTAATTATGACTAATTATACTGAAGGTGACAGGACCATACCGAATGTTGACAAGTTTTATGATATAGTAATGTGGAGTAATCCTGCAGAGTATTACTATGGTATAATGGACAAAATAAATTTAAATAGTTATTATATTACAAAAGATGATATAATGTACTTAATTAAAAATGAGTTATGTATACGTAAGATAAGATTATTATTTGACGATGGAGGGTAAATATTTTATTGTGTTTATGAACATTTAATTATGTGGACAGTGTTTTGAAATGGACTGCTTATGAACTGATTTATGAGAAACGATTTAATGATAATGTGGATTGTATATTTTCGGGTATATTGATGTCAATGTATTTGTGTAATTTTGCTGTTGTGTATTTTATGTATTTTTTATGTAAACCATGTACTGTAGAATGTTAAATATTCAAGAATAATTAAGTTTGATAATGATTTTAAATGATATTATGAGATTCAGAGTCTAATGGTTAGTAAACGATTACACATATGATATATTTGGATATTGAGTTGTTTTAGGATTGTAAGATAAATGATGAATTTTCTAGGGGTATATTAAGGTGAAATGTTGTAAAGAGGTTTGGGGATAGTGATAAATAAGGGCATTGGAGTTAGTTAAATAGAGTTAATGGGAGTTAGTGAAAATAAGAATGTTGAGATACATATAATATATAAAGAGGTGTTAGATATTTTAGGGACACAGTAGTTAGTGATTATATGTAGAGGTGAGTAATGTGAATGGTATAATTATATTTGATGATGATGATATTTTGTAGTAAGGATCCGGTGTAAGGTGTGATTAGCATGCAGCGTTGTGGCAGGAGGAGCAATTTTGGGTTAGAGTGTTTGCCGATATTTGGTGGAGGGCAAATGGTTAGGAATGGGTATGGGCAGGTAGGGAACACATCCTAGTACAATAAATGAGCGGTGCAGAGGATTTAAATGGGATTAGTGAAGGGGGTTATTATAGAGATATTGATGTCATATTATATTACTGGTTAGAAGCGGTTGTTAGTAGTGAAAAGGGGGTAGTAAGGTTAGATTGACAAATGCCAACATAAGATAGAGAATAATGAATAATAGAGATCACCCAAACTAATAAGGATAAAAGGGTTAGAAAAGGAAAATTCATGGTAGGAAGGTAATGTAACTGGAAGGATAATGATAAATATGAAATTTTTTTTTTGTATGGAATCTAATGGTAACAAATGTTAAATAATTAAAAGTGAATAGAGAATTGATGATAGTAATGTTATAAAGTTTTGGTACATGTTGTGTAAATATAAATTGTGTAATGTAAATGTAACAATGTTAATGTTTGATGTACAATGTTTTATTATGTTTTTATTATGTTGATGGTAATAGTGTGTGTGGGTAGGAGGTCGTTATGGGGGTAACGACGGTAAAAATATTAATGTGCTAAAAATATAAAGATAACAGTGGTTTTGAACAAAGAAAAATGAGTTAGTTTGGTTGCAAAGAAAATAAGAATAAAGAAAAAGTTGTAAAGAAAATAAAGAGTTTTGAAGTTGTTTGCCACGATAGATAGATATTTTAATGTTATATGAAGTAAAATAGTAGAGTTAATGGTTGTTGCTTAGAAAAGTAAAATGTGTTTTCTGTTTAGGCTAAGAATAAATGTTTCCATGTGGTAAAGAGAGTAAATATAATTGACTGGAGTCAGAAAGTTGTACTAAATACCGGGTTGTTAAAAGGAGAAGGAATTTTCTATCTTAACTCTTGTTATACATTGTTTGAAAATTGTAGAGTAAACAAACCAATGCCTCAAAACGCAAATAAATGCACTAAGGGGAGACATATCAGTTGTGGATATGGATATAGAGAAGGCCACTATTTTAAAATTTTGTATTGCATGTTTCAGAGTTTGGTGGTGTTGTGACCGCGGTCCTGAGCTGGCCGGTGCGTCAGAACAGGAGCTTAAAATGCCTCATGGCCTTATGGTGTTGGGATCTCTCCTGAGAAGTCCAGTAAGGTCAGAGTGTGCGAGCATCATTGGACCAAGGGTAAGTGATTGCATTTCTGTTATGTTAACACTACAGGGGGTTGTGGCACCATATCTGGGCTGATCCTTTTAGAACGTGTGAATGGGTCAATGAAAGTTTTTATGTTTCGACATAAGACCTTTCATTGAGGGGGTTTTGTGACAGTACGAAAACCTGCTGTCAGATTTATGGTACACAAGGTATCGAATTATTGTATTTCAATGTATTTTGCATTCATGTGTATGGATGGTAAAATTTTCCCTTGTTTTGCCGGCAACGACGTAGTTTCAACACAACAGAATCATTCCAAGGTCAACGGCGGACGTGCGGATAAGAAAACTTAAAGTGGTTACACAAGTAAAAACAGGCTCTAGATACGTTTGTTTCATTGGTCAATGCCAGACGTCATTAACAAAAGAATGACGTGCATAAAATACGTAAGAAACTAGGGCGTTTCTTTGACTAAAGACAAAGAGTAATGACGTACGCACACACACACATATGCAAAAAATGCGTAGTGCATTGCCCCAGTCTTCACACTGCCGCATCAGCGGTAACACATTACAAAAAGGTCGCCGGCAACCTTTACCGGCCCAGTGATTTTAAAAATTCAAAAATGTAATCTATATATATATATATATAAATCAGTGAAAAATGAAGTAATACCAGTGCACAATAGTTTTTTCAGAGTCAGAATTTAGAGTCAGTGAATTAACAATCAGTATAATGTAACCAAGCAACTTTTGTTAAAGCTCATGTGAGACATCGCCCAGAACTTCCAGTCTACAGTCAGGAAAGTGCAAAACCTTAATACAATCTTAAAGAGCTCTTTTTATATAACCATCAAATATATTCATACATAAAAAGCATTATACGTGTTCAGAATGAGTGAGTGTGAGAAAGGAAAGCGTGAATGGTAACTGTCGACAGCCAAGCTGAGGCGTTTGTTTGCGTATGGCCTCCAGGCAAAAGTAACTAAAGTCATTTTTAATAGAAAGGCAGCTGCCCAATTAACAGAGAAAGGGGTAATTTGATAAACAACAAAAAAATATATAATATAGTTGTTGTAATAACGGAATAAGAAATGTAAGTAACGGCCGCTATTTTGGTTTTGGTCGTTCAAGACGCCATTGTCGAGTAATAAAAAGCCGGTGTAAAAATGAAAAGGAAAACAAACCGAAATTGACGTTTAATGTTGAGAAATGTTAGTATCTTTATTTCAAAGCCCATTTCAGTCGACATTCACGCTGAGTCGAAACCCTGGACCCACAACAACCAATAAGATCGTAGCAACAGGTATCACGTATGTATGGTAAGTACCATAATTATGGTGTGGTTGACACACGTGAGTAAAATTAATAAATATAAAAACACACAAATGTGTATGTATGTTTTTTTTTTACAAAATATTTCCATGTGAGAAATAACAAATGTCGACCCAAACTAGGGATATGATTTTTTTTATATAGTAACAAATGCCGCCCGAACTGGTGAGTATATAAAAAATATCCGGTTGTATTTTATATAATAAGCCTGAATGGAGACGGATTGGGCATTGAAATCAAAGATACGATTGTAGGTTAGGTGGTAACACAAATAGAAAGCAACAATTCATTAACGTTTTTTTTTATAATGGTGAATGATAGCGAAACAAGAATGACTGAATCACAAATTATGCGAGAAGGTGATCAGTCAACGCCTGTAGTAAATAAAAAAACTGAAGAAAATGAAATAGTAAAAATTACTTACTTTATCCAATCCCCGCTCTCGGCAGTTCAGCCATTCGGCGGCGAGCCTCCCAGTACAGACAGGATAAAGTTCGCGTTTGCAGGTTCGCCAGTTCAGGACAGACAGGCAGGTGTTGTCCATCCATCATTCCTCCATTGCACAGCGGGCAGATGTTGGAATTCACCAGGCCGAATCGGTGTAAATGGGCTTGGAGGCAGTCGTGGCCAGTGCATAGTCTGAAGTCCGCGACCGCAGTCGATCTCTTGAGAATAGACCTTTTCATTTGTCAAAGGTCCTGTGATATAGTGTATGCATTGTGTTGTTTGACAGGTTTACTTGTAGAGTGATAAAATGGAGTTGAATAGTAAAAATTATGCAGACGCTTTTTGAGATACAGAATAACAAATTCGATGAGAAATTTTAATGATTTGAAAAGTAACATCAATGAAATTAAAAAACAGAATTGTAATTTTGATTAGAGAATTAACGAGATAGAGATACGTTGTGATAACATTCAGAAACAGACAATAGAGACAGTTAATGAGAAATGTGAGAGTAAAATAAATAGTTTAGACAACAAAATTGATAAAATAAATGAGACAGTTCGAAACCAAATAGAAACACAAAAGATAGAAACAGAAAATAAATGTATAACCATAGTTAACGAGCAGATAGAAAATAGAACCGAATTAAGATATACTTGATAGTAAATAAACAAGTAGAAATTAAGAATAACGTTTTACAAAATAAGTTAGAGAAATTTGAATCAAAAGTAATAGACAAATTAGATATGAACAAAGATGACAAGGTAAGTGGGGGAAAAAATTATGACAAAATAAATAAAAGTATGATATTAGAAAATGATCATGTAAACAGGTGTAGTGATAATGAAATTTTATGGGGAATAGAAGATGATAATAATGGAATGATAGTGTGTGTTGAAGGGTTAAAGAGAGTATAATTGTAAAAGAGTTGCAGGGGTTGGATTTTTCCCTTAATGATGAAGTAGGGGGTGATGTACATGTGTTGAGGAAGGACGAGAGTGCCTTCGATGTGTATTTGTGAGACATAGGGTCTACAAATAAAGTTGTCCGTGGTTTTTTTAGTGCACTTTCACAGGTGGTGCAATAGTTGTGAATTAGTGTCCCCTGCAAATGTGGAAAGAGAGAATGTAGCTTGGTGTGATAGAGAGAGATGTTTTGAAAGAGAGAGATATATTGAGAGAAACAGAGAAGTAGAAAATTTTAAGATGAGTAGAAAGTATGAAGAGTTTATGGAAAAGTTAGGAGGAGAGATGATGTATAATAAATATAGTAAATACTTACCTGGTAATGAAACTGAAGGAGTAGGAGATAATGAGAATAATGACTTTGCAAATTACCTAATTATGACTAATTATACTGAAGGTGACAGGACCATACCGAATGTTGACAAGTTTTATGATATAGTAATTTGGAGTAATCCTGCAGAGTATTACTATGGTATAATGGACAAAATATATTTAAATAGTTATTATATTACAAAAGATGATATAATGTACTTAATTAAAAATGAATTATGTATACGTAAGATAAGATTATTATTTGACGATGGAGGGTAAATATTTTATTGTGTTTATGAACATTTAATTATGTGGACAGTGTTTTGAAATGGACTGCTTATGAACTGATTTATGAGAAACGATTTAATGATAATGTGGATTGTATATTTTCGGGTATATTGATGTCAATGTATTTGTGTAATTTTGCTGTTGTGTATTTTATGTATTTTTTATGTAAACCATGTACTGTAGAATGTTAAATATTCAAGAATAATTAAGTTTGATAATGATTTTAAATGATATTATGAGATTCAGAGTCTAATGGTTAGTAAATGATTACACATATGATATATTTGGATATTGAGTTGTTTTAGGATTGTAAGATAAATGATGAATTTTCTAGTGGTATATTAACGTGAAATGTTGTAAAGAGGTTTGGGGATAGTGATAAATAAGGGCATTGGAGTTAGTTAAATAGAGTTAATGGGAGTTAGTGAAAATAAGAATGTTGAGATACAGATAATATATAAAGAGGTGTTAGATAATTTAGTGACACAGTAGTTAGTGATTATATGTAGAGGTGAGTAATGTGAATGGTATAATTATATTTGATGATGATGATATTTTGTAGTAAGGATCCGGTGTAAGGTGTGATTAGCGTGCAGCGTTGTGGCAGGCGGAGCAATTTTGGGTTAGAGTGTTTGCCGATATTTGGTGGAGGGCAAATGGTTAGGAATGGGTATGGCCAGGTAGGGAACACATCCTAGTACAATAAATGAGCGGTGCCATAGGATTTAAATAGGATTAGTGAAGGGGGTTATTATAGAGATATTGGTGTCATATTATATTAATGGTTAGAAGCGGTTGTTAGTAGTGAAAAGGGGGTAGTAAGGTTAGATTGACAAATGCCAACATAAGATAGAGAATAATGAATAATAGAGATCACCCAAACTAATAAGGATAAAAGGGTTAGAAAAGGAAAATTCATGGTAGGAAGGTAATGTAACTGGAAGGGTAATGATAAATTTGAAATTTTTTTTTTGTATAGAATCTAATGGTAACAAATGTTAAATAATTAAAAATGAATAGAGAATTGATGGTAGTAATGTTATAAAGTTTTGGTACATGTTGTGTAAATATAAATTGTGTAATGTAAATGTAACAATGTTAATGATTGATGTACAATGTTTTATTACGTTTTTATTATGTTGATGGTAATAGTGTGTGTGGGTAGGAGGTCGTTATGGGGGTAACGACGGTAAAAATATTAATGTGCTAAAAATATAAAGATAACAGTGGTTTTGAACAAAGAAAAATGAGTTAGTTTGGTTGCAAAGAAAATAAGAATAAAGAAAAAGTTGTAAAGAAAATAAAGAGTTTTGAAGTTGTTTGCCACGATAGATAGATATTTTAATGTTATATGAAGTAAAATAGTAGAGTTAATGGTTGTTGCTTAGAAAAGTAAAATGTGTTTTCTGTTTAGGCTAAGAATAAATGTTTCCATGTGGTAAAGAGAGTAAATATAATTGACTGGAGTCAGAAAGTTGTACTAAATACCGGGTTGTTAAAAGGAGAAGGAATTTTCTATCTTAGCTCTTGTTATACATTGTTTGAAAATTGTAGAGTAAACAAACCAATGCCTCAAAACGCAAATCAATGCACTAAGGGGAGAAATATCAGTTGTGGATATGGATATAGAGAAGGCCACTATTTTAAAATTTTGTATTGCATGTTTCAGGGTTTGGTGGTGTTGTGACCGCGGTCCTGAGCTGGCCGGTGCGTCAGAACAGAAGCGTAAAGCGCCTCATGGCCTTATGGTGTTGGGATCTCTCCTGAGAAGTCCAGTAAGGTCAGAGGGTGCGAGCAACATCATTGGACCAAGGGTAAGTGATTGTATTTCTTTTATGTTAACACTACAGGGGGTTGTGCCACCATATCTGGGCTGATCCTTTTAGAACGTGTGAATGGGTCAATGAAAGTTTTTATGTTTCGACATAAGACCTATCATTGAGGGGGTTTTGTGACAGTACGAAAACCTGCTGTCAGATTTATGGTACACAAGGTATCGAATTATTGTATTTCAATGTATTTTGCATTCATGTGTATGGATGGTAACATTTTTCCCTTGTTTTGCCGGCAACGACGTAGTTTCAACACAACAGAATCAACCCAAGGTCAACGGCGGACGTGCGGATAAGAACACTTAAAATGGTTACACTAGTAAATACAGGCTCTAGATACGTTTGTTTCATTGGTCAACAATGCCAGACGTCATTAACAAAAGAATGACGTGCATAAAATACGAAAGAAACTAGGGCGTTTGTTTGACTAAAGACAAAGAATAATGACGTACGCACACACACACATATGTAGAAAGTGCGTAGTGCATTGCCCCAGTCTTCACACTGCCGCATCAGCGGTAACACATAAAAAAAGGTCGCCGGCAACCTTTACCGGCCCAGTGATTTTAAACATTCAAAAATGTAATCTATATATATATATATATAAATCAGTGAAAAATGAAGTAATACCAGTGCACAATAGTTTTTTCAGAGTCAGAATTTAGAGTCAGTGAATTAACAATCAGTATAATGTAACCAAGCAACTTTTGTTAAAGCTCATGTGAGACATCGCCCAGAACTTCCAGTCTACAGTCAGGAAAGTGCAAAACCTTAATACAATCTTAAAGAGCTCTTTTTATATAACCATCATATATATTCATACATAAAAAGCATTAAACGTGTTCAGAATGAGGGAGTGTGAGAAAGGAAAGCGTGAATGGTAACTGTCGACAGCCAAGCTGAGGCGTTGGTTTGCGTATGGCCTCCAGGCAAAAGTAACTAAAGTCATTTTTAATAGAAAGGCAGCTGCCCAATTAACAGAGAAAGGGGTAATTTGATAAACAACAAAAAAATATATAATATAGTTGTTGTAATAAGGGAATAAGAAATGTAAGTAACGGCCGCCATTTTGGTTTTGGTCGTTCAAGACGCCATTGTCGAGTAATAAAAAGCCGGTGTAAAAATGAAAAGGAAAACAAACCGAAATTGACGTTTAATGTTGAGAAATGTTAGTATCTTTATTTCAAAGCCCATTTCAGTCGACATTCACGCTGAGTCGAAACCCTGGACCCACAACAAACAATAAGATCGTAGCAACAGGTATCACGTATGTATGGTAAGTACCATAATTATGGTGTGGTTGACACACGTGAATAAAATTAATAAATATAAAAACACACAAATGTGTATGTATGTAAGGTTTTTTTTTACAAAATATTTCCATGTGAGAAATAACAAATGTCGACCCAAACTAGGGATATGATTTTTTTTATATAGTAACAAATGCCGTCCGAACTGGTGAGTATATAAAAAATATCCGGTTGTATTTTATATAATAAGCCTGAATGGAGACGGAGTGGGCATTGAAATCAAAGATACGATTGTAGGTTAGGTGGTAACACAAATAGAAAGCAACAATTCATTAACATTTTTTTTTATAATGGTGAATGATAGCGAAACAAGAATGACTGAATTTCAAATTATGCGAGAAGGTGATCAGTCAACGCCTGTAGTAAATAAAAAGACAGAAGAAAATGAAATAGTAAAAATTATGCAGACGCTTTTTGAGATACAGAATAACAAATTCGATGAGAAATTTAATGATTTGAAAAGTAACATCAATGAAATTAAAAAACAGAATTGTAATTTTGATTAGAGAATTAACGAGATAGAGATACGTTGTGATAACATTCAGAAACAGACAATAGAGACAGTTAATGAGAAATTTGAGAGTAAAATAAATAGTTTAGACAACAAAATTGATAAAATAAATGAGACAGTTCGAAACCAAATAGAAACACAAAAGATAGAAACAGAAAATAAATGTTTAACCATAGTTAACGAGCAGATAGAAAATAGAACCGAATTAAGATATACTTGATAGTAAATAAACAAGTAGAAATTAAGAATAACGTTTTACAAAATAAGTTAGAGAAATTTGAATCAAAAGTAATAGACAAATTAGATATGAACAAAGATGACAAGGTAAGTGGGGGAAAAAATTATGACAAAATAAATAAAAGTATGATATTAGAAAATGATTATGTAAACAGGTGTAGTGATAATGAAATTTTATGGGGAATAGAAGATGATAATAATGGAATGATAGTGTGTGTTGAAGGGTTAAAGAGAGTGTGTAAAGAGAGTATAATTGTAAAAGAGTTGCAGGGGTTGGATTTTCTCCTTAATGATGAAGTAGGGGGTGATGTACATGTGTTGAGGAAGGACGAGAGTGCCTTCGATGTGTATTTGTGAGACATAGGGTCTACAAATAAAGTTGTCCGTGGTTTTTTTAGTGCACTTCACAGGTGGTGCAATAGTTGTGAATTAGTGTCCCCTGCAAATGTGGAAAGAGAGAATGTAGCTTGGTGTGATAGAGAGAGACGTTTTGAAAGAGAGAGATATATTGAGAGAAACAGAGAAGTAGAAAATTTTAAGATGAGTAGAAAGTATGAAGAGTTTATGGAAAAGTTAGGAGGAGAGATGATGTATAATAAATATAGTAAATACTTACCTGGTAATGAAACTGAAGGAGTAGGAGATAATGAGAATAATGACTTTGCAAATTACCTAATTATGACTAATTATACTGAAGGTGACAGGACCATACCGAATGTTGACAAGTTTTATGATATAGTAATGTGGAGAAATCCTGCAGAGTATTACTATGGTATAATGGACAAAATAAATTTAAATAGTTATTATATTACAAAAGATGATATAATGTACTTAATTAAAAATGAGTTATGTATACGTAAGATAAGATTATTATTTGACGATGGAGGGTAAATATTTTATTGTGTTTATGAACATTTAATTATGTGGACAGTGTTTTGAAATGGACTGCTTATGAACTGATTTATGAGAAACGATTTAATGATAATGTGGATTGTATATTTTCCGGTATATTGATGTCAATGTATTTGTGTAATTTTGCTGTTGTGAATTTTATGTATTTCGTATGTAAACCATGTACTGTAGAATGTTAAATATTCAAGAATAATTAAGTTTGATAATGATTTTAAATGATATTATGAGATTCAGAGTCTAATGGTTAGTAAATGATTACACATATGATATATTTGGATATTGAGTTGTTTTAGGAAAGTAAGATAAATGATGAATTTCTAGTGGTATATTAAGGTGAAATGTTGTAAAGAGGTTTGGGGATAGTGATAAATAAGGGCATTGGAGTTAGTTAAATAGAGTTAATGGGAGTTAGTGAAAATAAGAATGTTGAGATACAGATAATATATAAAGAGGTGTTAGATATTTTAGGGACACAGTAGTTAGTGATTACATGTAGAGGTGAGTAATGTGAATGGTATAATTATATTTGATGATGATGATATTTTGTAGTAAGGATCCGGTGTAAGGTGTGATTAGCGTGCAGCGTTGTGGCAGGCGGAGCAATTTTGGGTTAGAGTGTTTGCCGATATTTGTTGGAGGGCAAATGGTTAGGAATGGGTATGGCCAGGTAGGGAACACATCCTAGTACAATAAATGAGCGGTGCCAGAGGATTTAAATGGGATTAGTGAAGGGGGTTATTATAGAGATATTGGTGTCATATTATATTAATGGTTAGAAGCGGTTGTTAGTAGTGAAAAGGGGGTAGTAAGGTTAGATTGACAAATGCCAACATAAGATAGAGAATAATGGATAATAGAGATCACCCAAACTAATAAGGATAAAAGGGTTAGAAAAGGAAAATTCATGGTAGGAAGGTAATGTAACTGGAAGGGTAATGATAAATTTGAAATTTTTTTTTGTATAGAATCTAATGGTAACAAATGTTAAATAATTAAAAGTGAATAGAGAATTGATGATAGTAATGTTATAAAGTTTGGTACATGTTGTGTAAATATAAATTGTGTAATGTAAATGTAACAATATTAATGTTTGATGTACAATGTTTTATTACGTTTTTATTATGTTGATGGTAATAGTGTGTGTGGGTAGGAGGTCGTTATGGGGGTAACGACGGTAAAAATATTAATGTGCTAAAAATATAAAGATAACAGTGGTTTTGAACAAAGAAAAATGAGTTAGTTTGGTTGCAAAGAAAATAAGAATAAAGAAAAAGTTGTAAAGAAAATAAAGAGTTTTGAAGTTGTTTGCCACGATAGATAGATATTTTAATGTTATATGAAGTAAAATAGTAGAGTTAATGGTTGTTGCTTAGAAAAGTAAAATGTGTTTTCTGTTTAGGCTAAGAATAAATGTTTCCATGTGGTAAAGAGAGTAAATATAATTGACTGGAGTCAGAAAGTTGTACTAAATACCGGGTTGTTAAAAGGAGAAGGAATTTTCTATCTTAACTCTTGTTATACATTGTTTGAAAATTGTAGAGTAAACAAACCAATGCCTCAAAACGCAAATCAATGCACTAAGGGGAGACATATCAGTTGTGGATATGGATATAGAGAAGGCCACTATTTTAAAATTTTGTATTGCATGTTTCAGGGTTTGGTGGTGTTGTGACCGCGGTCCTGAGCTGGCCGGTGCGTCAGAACAGAAGCGTAAAGCGCCTCATGGCCTTATGGTGTTGGTTGTGGCACCATATCTGGGCTGATCCTTTTAGAACGTGTGAATGGGTCAATGAAAGTTTTTATGTTTCGACATAAACCTTTCATTGAGGGGGTTTTGTGACAGTACGAAAACCTGCTGTCAGATTTATGGTACACAAGGTATCGAATTATTGTATTTCAATGTATTTTGCATTCATGTGTATGGATGGTAAAATTTTCCCTTGTTTTGCCGGCAACGACGTAGTTTCGACACAACAGAATCATTCCAAGGTCAACGGCGGACGTGCGGATAAGAACACTTAAAATGGTTACACAAGTAAATACAGGCTCTAGATACGTTTGTTTCATTGGTCAACAATGCCAGACGTCATTAACAAAAGAATGACGTGCATAAAATACGTAAGAAACTAGGTCGTTTCTTTGACTAAAGACAAAGAATAATGACATACGCACACACACACATATGTAAAAAGTGCGTAGTGCATTGCCCCAGTCTTCACACTGCCGCATCAGCGGTAACACATTACAAAAAGGTCGCCGGCAACCTTTACCGGCCCAGTGATTTTAAACATTCAAAAATGTAATCTATATATATATATATATATATAAATCAGTGAAAAATGAAGTAATACCAGTGCACAATAGTTTTTTTAGAGTCAGAATTTAGAGTCAGTGAATTAACAATCAGTATAATGTAACCAAGCAACTTTTGTTAAAGCTCATGTGAGACATCGCCCAGAACTTCCAGTCTACAGTCAGGAAAGTGCAAAACCTTAATACAATCTTAAAGAGCTCTTTTTATATAACCATCATATATATTCATACATAAAAAGCATTAAACGTGTTCAGAATGAGTGAGTGTGAGAAAGGAAAGCGTGAATGGTACCTGTCGACAGCCAAGCTGAGGCGTTGGTTTGCGTATGGCCTCCAGGCAAAAGTAACTAAAGTCATTTTTAATAGAAAGGCAGCTGCCCAATTAACAGAGAAAGGGGTAATTTGATAAACAAAAAAAAAATATATAATATAGTTGTTGTAATAAGGGAATAAGAAATGTAAGTAACGGCCGCCATTTTGGTTTTGGTCGTTCAAGACGCCATTGTCGAGTAATAAAAAGCCGGTGTAAAAATGAAAAAGGAAAACAAACCGAAATTGACGTTTAATGTTGAGAAATGTTAGTATCTTTATTTCAAAGCCCATTTCAGTCGACATTCACGCTGAGTCGAAACCCTGGACCCACAACAAACAATAAGATCGTAGCAACAGGTATCACGTATGTATGGTAAGTACCATAATTATGGTGTGGTTGACACACGTGAATAAAATTAATAAATATAAAAACACACAAATGTGTATGTATGTTTTTTTTTTACAAAATATTTCCATGTGAGAAATAACAAATGTCGACCCAAACTAGGGATATGATTTTTTTTATATAGTAACAAATGCCGCCCGAACTGGTGAGTATATAAAAAATATCCGGTTGTATTTTATATAATAAGCCTGAATGGAGACGGAGTGGGCATTGAAATCAAAGATACGATTGTAGGTTAGGTGGTAACACAAATAGAAAGCAACAATTCATTAACATTTTTTTTTTATAATGGTGAATGATAGTGAAACAAGAATGACTGAATCACAAATTATGCGAGAAGGTGATCAGTCAACGCCTGTAGTAAATAAAAAGACTGAAGAAAATGAAATAGTAAAAATTATGCAGACGCTTTTTGAGATACAGAATAACAAATTCGATGAGAAATTTAATGATTTGAAAAGTAACATCAATGAAATTAAAAAACAGAATTGTAATTTTGATTAGAGAATTAACGAGATAGAGATACGTTGTGATAACATTCAGAAACAGACAATAGAGACAGTTAATGAGAAATTTGAGAGTAAAATAAATAGTTTAGACAACAAAATTGATAAAATAAATGAGACAGTTCGAAACCAAATAGAAACACAAAAGATAGAAACAGAAAATAAATGTTTAACCATAGTTAACGAGCAGATAGAAAATAGAACCGAATTAAGATATACTTGATAGTAAATAAACAAGTAGAAATTAAGAATAACGTTTTACAAAATAAGTTAGAGAAATTTGAATCAAAAGTAATAGACAAATTAGATATGAACAAATATGACAAGGTAAGTGGGGGAAAAAATTATGACAAAATAAATAAAAGTATGATATTAGAAAATGATTATGTAAACAGGTGTAGTGATAATGAAATTTTATGGGGAATAGAAGATGATAATAATGGAATGATAGTGTGTGTTGAAGGGTTAAAGAGAATATAATTGTAAAAGAGTTGCAGGGGTTGGATTTTTCCCTTAATGATGAAGTAGGGGGTGATGTACATGTGTTGAGGAAGGACGAGAGTGCCTTCGATGTGTATTTGGGAGACATAGGGTCTACAAATAAAGTTGTCCGTGGTTTTTTTAGTGCACTTCACAGGTGGTGCAATAGTTGTGAATTAGTGTCCCCTGCAAATGTGGAAAGAGAGAATGTAGCTTGGTGTGATAGAGAGAGATGTTTTGAAAGAGAGAGATATATTGAGAGAAACAGAGAAGTAGAAAATTTTAAGATGAGTAGAAAGTATGAAGAGTTTATGGAAAAGTTAGAAGGAGAGATGATGTATAATAAATATAGTAAATACTTACCTGGTAATGAAACTGAAGGAGTAGGAGATAATGAGAATAATGACGTTGCAAATTACCTAATTATGACTAATTATACTGAAGGTGACAGGACCATACCGAATGTTGACAAGTTTTATGATATAGTAATGTGGAGTAATCCTGCAGAGTATTACTATGGTATAATGGACAAAATAAATTTAAATAGTTATTATATTACAAAAGATGATATAATGTACTTAATTAAAAATGAGTTATGTATACGTAAGATAAGATTATTATTTGACGATGGAGGGTAAATATTTTATTATGTTTATGAACATTTAATTATGTGGACAGTGTTTTGAAATGGACTGCTTATGAACTGATTTATGAGAAACGATTTAATGATAATGTGGATTGTATATTTTCGGGTATATTGATGTCAATGTATTTGTGTAATTTTGCTGTTGTGTATTTTATGTATTTTTTTGTAAACCATGTACTGTAGAATGTTAAATATTCAAGAATAATTAAGTTTGATAATGATTTTAAATGATATTATGAGATTCAGAGTCTAATGGTTAGTAAACGATTACACATATGATATATTTGGATATTGAGTTGTTTTAGGATTGTAAGATAAATGATGAATTTTCTAGTGGTATATTAAGGTGAAATGTTGTAAAGAGGTTTGGGGATAGTGATAAATAAGGGCATTGGAGTTAGTTAAATAGAGTTAATGGGAGTTAGTGAAAATAAGAATGTTGAGATACAGATAATATATAAAGAGGTGTTAGATATTTTAGGGACACAGTAGTTAGTGATTATATGTAGAGGTGAGTAATGTGAATGGTATAATTATATTTGATGATGATGATATTTTGTAGTAAGGATCCGGTGTAAGGTGTGATTAGCGTGCAGCGTTGTGGCAGGCGGAGCAATTTTTGGGTTAGAGTGTTTGCCGATATTTGGTGGAGGGCAAATTGTTAGGAATGGGTATGGCCAGGTAGGGAACACATCCTAGTACAATAAATGAGCGGTGCCAGAGGATTTAAATGGGATTAGTGAAGGGGTTATTATAGAGATATTGGTGTCATATTATATTAATGGTTAGAAGCGGTTGTTAGTAGTGAAAAGGGGGTAGTAAGGTTAGATTGACAAATGCCAACGTAAGATAGAGAATAATGAATAATAGAGATCACCCAAACTAATAAGGATAGAAGGGTTAGAAAAGGAAAATTCATGGTAGGAAGGTAATGTAACTGGAAGGGTAATGATAAATTTGAAATTTTTTTTTGTATAGAATCTAATGGTAACAAATGTTAAATAATTAAAAGTGAATAGAGAATTGATGATAGTAATGTTATAAAGTTTTGGTACATGTTGTGTAAATATAAATTGTGTAATGTAAATGTAACAATGTTAATGTTTGATGTACAATGTTTTATTACGTTTTTATTATGTTGATGGTAATAGTGTGTGTGGGTAGGAGGTCGTTATGGGGGTAACGACGGTAAAAATATTAATGTGCTAAAAATATAAAGATAACAGTGGTTTTGAACAAAGAAAAATGAGTTAGTTTGGTTGCAAAGAAAATAAGAATAAAGAAAAAGTTGTAAAGAAAATAAAGAGTTTTGAAGTTGTTTGCCACGATAGATAGATATTTTAATGTTATATGAAGTAAAATAGTAGAGTTAATGGTTGTTGCTTAGAAAAGTAAAATGTGTTTTCTGTTTAGGCTAAGAATAAATGTTTCCATGTGGTAAAGAGAGTAAATATAATTGACTGGAGTCAGAAAGTTGTACTAAATACCGGGTTGTTAAAAGGAGAAGGAATTTTCTATCTTAACTCTTGTTATACATTGTTTGAAAATTGTAGAGTAAACAAACCAATGCCTCATAACGCAAATCAATGCAAGTAGGGGGAAAATGACAGTTCTAACGCGGAAGTGACGTCACACGGCGGGAAATTCAAAAATTGTGGTGGTGGGGGTAACCATGCGGCAGTAGTCTGTCGGCCATGTTGTCGTCGTCGCCGCCTAAAGTGGGGTAATGTGTGCGTTGATTGGCGGAGGCGTGGCTATGTTCGCCGTTCGCCGTTCGCCGTTGACGTCGTCTTTGACGTCGTCTTTGACGTCGTCATCGTCGCTGGGCGGCGGCCTGGTGGTGGCTTGATGGCCGCCCGTCGTGGTGGGGGCGACGGGGGCCATGTTGGAAAAGGTGCGATGTTGTCGAGTGGTGTAGGAGTGTAGTGGTTAAGGTACGGCCTGGTTGCCGATTCGTGCGTGTGTTATAGTGTATGGTTATGTATATGTAAGGGGTTTTTCCGGAAGTTCGGCCATGTTGGAAAAGCGTCGTCGGTGTTGCCAACTGTTGTCGGCTCGGTTTTATAGTGTACGGGTTGAATGTATGTTTCGCCATTGTTGCCAACTCGGTGTTAAAGTGTACTGGTTTCGTATATATTTACCCTGCCGTGCCGATATCGTCGATGTTGTGTATAAACATGGTTACTCCCACCACCACAATTTTTGAATTTCTCGCCGTGTGACGGTCCACGTTAGAACTGTCATTTTCCCTGTAAGAAATACACATGATATTCAGTGTTCGATTCACTTATCTGAACGATTGCATTGTTGACAACTGTGTGTCTATGTGTTAAGTAAATTGTAGTATGCGAAAAGGATAGTTGAAAATAAACACTTATACAATGAAAAAAATACGTACAAGTTTATTACAAATATAAACATAAAAGAAAAAATAACTATTTTACAATTAATATTTACAAATATATAAACATAAAAATATATACAAATTTATACATTTCACAATCAGGTATTTTTTTTTTACAAGTCTCCATCCGGGTGGTTAATTTCCTACAACTAATATTTACAAATATATAAACATAAAAAATATTATACAATAAAAAAATATATACAAATTTAAACATTTCACAATCAGGTATTTTTTTTTTTAAAAAGTCTTCATCCGGTGGTTAATTTCCATCTGTAACAAAAAAGTAAGAGTATTAGTGACATGTGGTTGTTACAAGTAGGATGGATTACTAAAACCTTTATTAACACTGTAATATACCTTAAATATGCATACGCCCATAAAACGTACGATTCGACTTTCCGAATACGTACATCCTGCATTGTGGGCATGCGGGTGGTGTCCCCTCCATCGCTACCGCCTGGAACCAGTTGAGGACGCATCGGTAATGGTATGTATGGCCACATACCAAACCGAGGAGCCTCTGCCCGTCATTGTATGATTCTATGCATATACTGCATGTATTGTGTGGAGGAATCATACCTTGAACAGGACAGGGCTCACCGCGACGCCAACACCATGTCGGTAGACTCCTTCTAAGAAGGAGTCTCAATGTTGTTGGGTCATCGTGCGTCCTCGGTTCGGTTGCGTGTAGCACTTCAAAGAAGACGGGTAGCGCGTCTTCTGGAGGGGTCCACAAACGGGGATCTCTCCGCAATAGTTGCTGCTGCTGTTGCTGATAAATGGGCTGTGGGCGTGGTTGAGGTTGCATCTGCGGTGGTGGCGGTGGTGACGGTGGTGGTGATTGCGGTGGCGTAATCGGTTGTGGTTGTGGAGGTGGCGGCGGCGCTGGTATCGGGCGAATGTCACTAAAAATAAAAAAAACAGAAATTATGTATAATCGCAAATAAAACAAAGCAGTATGTACGCATAAGAAGATGACTTACATATTTATGTCGAGGACTTCTACATCGTCATCATCACTGTCACTATCATCATTACCGTTCGGATTTAATTCAAGCGTATCAGCATCGCTTTGATTGTCCTCCACCTCCATAACTTCACCTTATTCTGTGGGCTCGACATTACTGAAACAAAAAAAAAGGAACAATTTTATTACCTGATTTAAACGTAAGAGAACAAATGAATGTTAATTAAAAACAAACGTACCGACTCGTACCGGGTCGAGGGTGAAATACCACCACTCCTGCAGCTAGAGCATCGCTGAAAAAAAAGTATAAATTGAACACATGAGGTAAACGCAATAGTATAAGACTTTGTTGTTAATGAAAACTGACTTACCGCAACACACTAGCCTGTAATCGAAATAACGCGCGTTTAAAACATTGCAGGCTGTTTGGAGATAGGGGACGACGACAATCTGCAGCAGCAGCAACAGCACCAGTCGGAGCGTTAGCATCACTTAAAAAAAAAAAACATGTATGAAATGAACACTGGAGGTAAAACGTAAGAGCACAGGAGTTTATTAATGAAAATTGTCTTACCGACTCGTGCCAGGTTGCGGAGATTGGGGACGAATTACAGCAACAGCGGGAGCAGCAGCATCATTGCTGAAAAAAAAAATAAATTGAACACTGGAGGTAAAAAGAAAACACAAAAGTACAAAAGTTTATTAAAATGACAATTGTCTTACCGACTCGAATCGGGTTCTGGAGATACGGGAGAATCAGCGGTGACAGGTGCCTCGTCGGTATCACTGAAATAAAAAAAAAATATATATATAATTGAACACCGGAGGTAAACGCATTAGGACAAGAGTTTATTAATGAAAACGGTCTTACCGACTCGAGCCGGGTCCTGTCAAAGCACGACGTAACCGTTGTGAACTATAAAAAAAAAAAACACACATCAATCGAATGGAATATTCTTTTTGTGCATTATAAATAAAGAAAAAATGTTATATTTACCATCGTACTCGACGTTGCTCTGCTGTCTTATTTTTCACAATTTTCTTGTTGTTCATTCTGTAAAACGTATCAAAAGTTGTAAAATAAGTAAATAAAGAACATAAAGTTAATGTGTGTGTGTGTGTGTAATGCTGAACATCATCTTTACCGTTAGTTATCGGTCCGTGTACTTTCTCTTTTTTGCCTTAGGACCAGCAGCGTCGTTGGTTATTGCTGCTATCATGTAATGCCCGTACGCGAGTGTACTTACACCGTCGTCCAGTACATACCTCTTATCATCATAAGGAGACAGGGAAAGTTTTGTTATACGTTGCGTGTACAGCTTATGATGATTGCTTCGTATACAGTCAGCAGAGGTGAATACGGTACGACTGTCAAAAAGACACTCGCTGTACAATTGATGTCGTAACCTTTTTTTTTATTGCCGTCCTTGGCACACCTTTCGCCACCTTTTTGTCGGTGCGGTCGGACAACAAGAGCGAGTAACACTTCGCCCTGAGTCCGACAAATTCCCTGATGGGTTTTCCATTGGTCTCATCCTTGAACTTCCCCACGACTTTTTTGTTGTCGTCGCAATGACAAGGATGATCCACGGGATAGTCCGATGTGTCAAAAAGGTGGAGATCCTCTTTCATATCTGAGTACAAATCGTCAGTCTGAATGCTGTAAAGCAAACTGTCTGTGTCAGTCATTAGTAAGGTCAATCGTTGTCCGTACTTGGCGACAGCGTACCGATAATGAAAATTGTACATTATCAATTTGCTGACATCGAGTACTGTGAAGCCGACGTACACCGGACGGGAAAGGAATATCGTCCTATTTCGTAAGGCCAGTCCGACCAAGTTATCGGTGTAGCGGATCATACGCTTTAGCCGAGGATTGGAAACAATTTTCTGCAGCCGTTGTTCGTTAGAGACTAGTTGGAAGTCTATTCGTTTCCTCACGTTCTCCAGCGATTTGCCATAGACGGCGTTGACCATCAGTTTGAAAAAATCCTTTTCGAAACTGTTGGTGGCTGCTGCTCTCTTTTGCGTGTTGAAATCGATAAACGGTTTCATCCACGCTCTCTGTTTAAAACTCAACACCCTATGTATCGCTTTCAATTCTAAACCGAGACTCAGATACAATTTTAAATTTCGAAAATGAAGAACGTAATTTTGCTTGTCGTCCAAAGTCGTCAGCAACTTGGGAACGGACGACGAAGGCGTTTCCGATCCGCTATACCCTTTTGTATAGTGCAGTCGTGTGTGGAGTCGTCGAGAGTACGGTGAAAGTACGTCAGGATGGACACAGGAACGGACGGGTGCCAATGGATAATCGGAATGGAGGTCATGAAGTTCAGGTGGATAGTGTAAGTCGACCTCGAGTATGTAGCCCATGTCACCGTCATCGCACAGAGTACGCACGTCCAGTGAGTTGATCTCGTTACGATCTAACCATCTGAAGGCGGCGTAAGGGAGCGGTTGTGACATGGCTGCACCGTAAAGGTTGTTGCAGTCCGTGTACAATATGAAAGAGGTTGGCTTTGAAGCATCGTACTGATCGACAATTAGTGGGTTGTTGGCCTTGGCGTGGCGGTTGGGTACCATGCTAACGCCACCACGAACAGCCGATTCTATAAAGAGATGCTGATCTATATCCGTCAACAGCTCCAGTCGCATACGGGTCATCTTTAACATCGCATGCCAAGCGACACCAGGAAGCGAGTAAAGATGAGCCGGATCGATCTGGTAGTACCGCATGGCCATCTCACGGAACGCCTCGAAGACGTCGGCCAGTAGCAGCACGTCTGTTTTAAGATACAGATCGTGATATTCGCCCAGTGTACTGATTCCAAAAGTACGCCACACGTTGTGCGCGTGAGCGTAATCTTCGTCAGATATTGGCGATTCACTCAACCTGTTGAAAAAGTGTTCGCGTGCGGGCAGACGTGTTTCGATGAATTTCTCGCTACCCGTCATGTAATCGTAAGGGTACACGCCCTTACGTAAGAGTAGCTCGAAGTGTTCTTCGAAACAT
Source organism: Magicicada septendecula (assembly GCA_034769895.1). Classification (NCBI taxonomy): domain Eukaryota; kingdom Metazoa; phylum Arthropoda; class Insecta; order Hemiptera; family Cicadidae; genus Magicicada; species Magicicada septendecula. The sequence goes on from CM068372.1 coordinate 159,085,421, forward strand.
TGCTTCGTTAAATCGAAATCCGCTCCGCTCGCGTGCAAGTTTCCAACAAGTGTGTCCAAGGACGTGTTCAGAAATTGAAGCGTGTCTACGAAACGCAGACGACCCAACGAGACTGATACGAAGCGTTCGCTAGTGGTAGCGATACAAGCGAGATCGTCGTATTTACCCAACCCTTGTACTAGGTGATGTGCATCGTAACCTCGTAAGTTGTGAAAAAATACAGGTATGTGTCGTGGAGTCTTGAAATTAAGGTTACAGATGTTGTGAGCTGCGCCTAGGTATCGTCCTGTCAGATGACAATGGTTGCGCACTTTGTCGATTTCGTTCAGTGGTTCTTCACAGAGATGACATACGAGGGCATTTGCGAAAGATAACAAATCACGGTCACTCATAGTCATAGGGACAATGGATCGGATGATTCTGAAAAGTTCTCGCTCTTCAGCGACCAGTCTATTGAGAAAAACGTCTACCACGTTCTCACCGCGATAAACGACCTGGGGTTTGAAAATGTTACCCTCGTAGTCGACTATGAGGTAGGAGAAACCTGAAGGAAGATGTAACGACTCCGTTGTGGTGGACGATGTGTGCGGAGGAGCGTCGCAGCGATGGCAAGGGACGATAAATGATTCAAAATCTGCGTATATCGCAAAAGGGACCTTATGGCAGTATGTATAATTTCTGAAATACATCACATTCTCCTCCTCCGCTGTCGTGGGTAAACGAATTTTCTGTTCACCATATGGTGAACAGTGGGGGATATGTTCGGTAAGGAGTCGTTCTTCGCAGAATCTATGCAGACAGTAATTGCAATAGAAAGAACGCCCGTTGTGGTTGCTTAGTGAAGAGAATAAGCGACTTGTATTTTTGATTAAACAGTAATGTTTTCGGTCGTCAGCGGTAAAAAGTAATAGATTAACGTGATGTTGTCTGCCGCTGGAAGGAGTTATTCTTAAAGGGTAAATTTCATATTCTTCGTAACCAAAAACATTTATAGAAACGTTAGGATTGTCTCGTTCGAACTTCACAATGTCGGATAGACGGGTGGGGTAAGTTATACCAGAAGTATTGATACTGCAGATATGCGGCTTGTATTTGGATACACGATCGTTGTGTGAGTGTTGTGGAAACAGAGCGGCCAACACTGACCATACGAAACACATTTGATCGCCTGTATTGTTCACGTTGATGATGGATTTAGTACGAGACAATTCAGGAGGTGTACGAATGAAACTGGAGGCGGTTAGCGGTTGGTATCGTGAGAGAACGAGTTCTAAGGAGATTATGCGGTCTAACACCCAACCGCTACCCTCGCGTGTGAATTTATCAATCGATTCAATGATCTTTTCGTATGAAGCTTCTAAACGATCGGGCAATACATCTTGGTCAGCGATCAGTGTCGTATGACATCGTCCGTGAAAATAAGCTTCAGTCGTCACTTCTTCGTCCTGGTCCGTGTCAGCGTTTACGATGTACTTGACAAATCTCGCTTTAACCGTTATATGCCACTTTATAGAAAGCAAACGTGTCAGTTCGTTTAGAATGTCCGTACGTAACGTATCGTGCATTTCATCAAAAAAGGTTATGACATCGTTGACACATTCTTCGTCATCTGTGATAGGCGTGTAAACGCGCAATACCAACGCGCCGCGTAACGAATATTTACATTCAACAGCAAATGACTGCATTATCAACAACAATGAAAACACGAAACTTTAACAATTACTTGCTCGCTTGAAGAACAATTGAATACTGATACGAAATTAGAAAATAAGCACTATTTTATATGCGACACGTGAAGGTTACACTGCGCGAGACTTGAAGGTGAACGCTGGCAGTGATCGTCGCTCTACTTATACTATCTATGACAGTAGCGCGCGCAGCTATCCGCTCCCACTACCGAACTATTACCGCCGACGATCCCCCACTACCATCTGCGCGCGCAGCTATCTGCTCCCACCACCGTGCTTTATTTCATACCGACCAATTGACGACAGCCATCCCCACTACGGATGCGCGCGCAGCTATCGCTGAGGAGGTGAAATGCAACGCGACAAACCAACATTCTTGCTTCAGATATGGATGTGTCCACATATTCTTTTGCAAGCCGATTAAAAAGCTTTTACAACATCAGTCGTCGTGGTAACATTAAATTTTTCGTTCATAAATTTCCGAATGCGAACGTAAAAATTTTTGACCTAGCCAAAGCTGGGTTTATTTACGAAGACGATGGTGATGTTGTAAGATGCTGCAAGTGTAAAATACGAATTATGGATTGGGCAGTGGGTGATGATCCCGCCCAAGTCCATAAGGCGTCAATGCCCGCATGCGATTTCGTTCGTGAACACTTGTAGAAGTCGACGCACGCAAAAACGGCTCTTTTCAGAGCCAACATAAACTCATGTATAAACATGCCCGTTTGGGTAGTACTAGTAGTACTAGGTGTTACTACTACTACTACTACCGAACGACAGTATTCACTCCAAAAGTGTGAGTGAAGACACATAAAAAAAAAATTACTCAAACAATATGCGTATACACTATAAATATCATGATCACGATTAATAACGTATCACTCACATCGCAGATCATCGAGACGATGGACGTCTATCGATATGATGATGGGAAACATTTCACAATAACCAAAGCTTCACGAAGCGCGATACGCTCCAACTTATGTTCCATGTATTTTGTGAAGAAAAGACGATTTTGTGGCAACTACTGTACACGTTACAAATTCGGCGTTGACAAATATCACGCACGTTGTTGGCGTCACATAAAAAAACACCGCAGTGATTTGCCACCGATCGTGCTGTTGATGATAGTATCCGATCGTATACACAACAAATCACGGTGGCTTCAATTTATCGTAGAGTGCGAACAAAATAACGTACCGATAAAACTTGTGGTTTACGAAAAGAATATGTTCAAGTGTACCGTACGTCACGGATGGAATTTTCTTTCACGTTTCCGTCCGATTCCTGAACTCTATAACGCTGTTCAGCGTGTGCACGGCTTACACGATTCACACGGACAGATGAACCACACTACTGTATACACGGACATGCTCGCCTACGGAAGTTCGATACCACACGCTTCTTGTTGCATCGTCCTTACGGAGCGCACAATTCCGATACGCACACCGATGGAAATATACAGAAGCGTGATGATGATAGTGCCAAAGTGCGCACTGGATCCTAGCTACAACGTAAGTTTTGACCTGCACTGCCCACCGTCCTCGTTACCGACACTAGCGAGAGGGAAACAGTTCGCGTTGGTGAACAACAAGGCGCAGGGATTATTTTCGGTAGCCTTTCTGAAGGAGGCATTGCCTACACTCCGCAAGTATTGCGAATACTTTGGTCTGCGGTATTCGCGCGAACAAGGGTACACGGTGAAAGACCAGCGTTTGTACGAACAGTGGCAGCATTGCACGGGCTCTATGGCGGACGAATTTTGGTTGTTGAACTCGTATCTGATACACCTGCATACGAAATCGAGAAGTCAACGCCCAATCGCTGAACTCAAAGCTAAACACATGTGCGAGTGGCTACCTGAGAACGATAACGTCATAGTCGCGGAAATGCACGAGTACCGCGACAACGTTATACGTAGCGTCATGTTCAAAGACATGAATTCTGTTAAGACTGTAAGAGCGTTGGACTCGAAACAACACGCGCTCCCGAGATACTACATCGGTATGAGCCTCGTGCGTAATGGGCGTATGAAAATCAGTTTAGCTCATGTTTTAACGTACTTGCGCAATCGGAAAAAGAACGCGATGTTCTTCCGTTCGGTCGAGATGATATAAGCGGGTGTGGAGCGGTGACGGTGTGACAGTCGCGTGATGGAAGGTGGACGTGCCAGAACGGCATCGATGAGAATTACCTTCAGCACCGAGCCGACAGTTTACTACATTCCAGCGTATTGCGAATCACGGTTCGCACGACGACACGAGAATGAAACGAGCTGTGAAGAATATACACCAGAGCGTTCGCAAGACTATCGCGACGGAGTTGCACAGACCGGTAAGAAGGAATTTTCCGAGACGTGCGGTCGAGTTGAAGGGACTTCACGACTTGTACCAAGCAGACCTGGTAGAGATGATACCGCACGCAAAGGCGAACAAGGGATTCAAGTACCTTATGACGATGATTAACGCGTATAGCAAGTACGCGTACGCCGTTCCATTGAAAACGAAGACGGGTGTAGAGGTCGCACGAGCTCTGGAACCGATTCTGCGTGCTAATAAAATGAAATATCTGCAGACGGACAACGGGAAAGAGTACTACAACAGTACCGTAGAAAAATTGCTGAGCAGATATGGTGTCACACTCTATTCCACGTACAGTGAGAAAAAGGCTTCCATTGTGGAACGCTTCAACCGTACGTTGAAAACGCACATGTATCGCGCGTTCAGCGAACAAGGTCATTACCGTTGGTTGGATATGTTACCGGAACTAGTCAGCACGTATAACAACACCGTGCACAGAACGATTGGAATGAAACCACAACAGGTGAACGAATCCAACGAACGTACAGTGTTACGCAGGATTCGTGTGAACACGGCGAGGAGCATCGATTATAAACGACCGAAGTTCAAAGTAAGCGATCGTGTGCGTATAAGCAAACACAAAATGACGTTCGCTAAAGGATGCACACCGAATTGGACAAACGAGATATTCTTCGTTCACACAGTGCGTACCGGCAGCGTACCCGTCACTTATTCGCTAAAGGATCATACAGGAGAAGTGTTGAAAGGTGGTTTTTATGAACACGAAATCAGTAAATCGAACGTTGGTGACGTGTACTTGGTAGAAAAGATCGTACAACGTAAAGGCGATCGTGTGAAAGTCAGATGGTTAGGATTCGATGGTATACACGATTCGTGGATACACAAGAAGAACTTGGTATAACAACGATTCGACTCGAGGAAATAGAACTAGTATGCGTCGATGCGTTACGATGACAACATGCGCGCTGTGTACAGTGTAAAAGACATTGTGTCACATCCTGGTTACGATGAGTACATCGTGAACACGACCGCAAACGACGTTGAACGCATGCGCAGGATCTTGACGGTGTACGAGTACTGGCAACGGGTTACCAATCGCGTGACGAGGTTCCGACTCAGCGAAATAGTACCAACCGGCACCGGATTCGATCACTACAAAGAATGTGTTTGGTCGGATCCGAACTGTGAAACGGGTCCGGACACATGTGTATGCAGTTACATATCTACCGACTGCTACGATATAGTGCGACTATTAAATAGACTGTGCGTAGAACGTCAACATGAAAATATTGCAACAAGCGCACAGACTAAAAATACAGGACGTGGACTATTCGAAACTGTGCGACGATGGTGGGAGTGGCAGAAAAAAACGTAAACACGGACGTCTTCTGCCCGATACCGTTCGTTCGATTATCTGCGGACCTTCCGCGTGCGGAAAGACAAACGTCATGTTCAACCTGTTGTTCGATGTAAACGGATTGAGATTCGTGAACTTATACGTGTTTTCTAAATCACTATTTCAACCCAAATATCAGATGCTGGAGACCCTGATGACACGACTTTCCGACGAAGGAATGGGTTATCACGCCTACAACGATAACGAAGAGGTACCACCTCCCGACGAGGTCGATCCCAATTCTATTATGGTGTTCGATGACGTGTCTTGCGAAAGGCAACACAACATACGCAAGTATTTCTCTATGGGACGACACAGCGGTGTGGACGCGTTTTACCTTTGTCAGACGTACAGTCAAGTGCCAAAACAGTTGGTTCGTGACAATGCCAATCTAATAGTGTTGTTCAAACAGGACGATCGCAACTTGAAACATGCGTACAACGATCACGTCAACACGGACATAAAATATGACACGTTTAAGAATATGTGCGCTGAGGCGTGGAAAGATCGTTACGGCTTTCTCGTTGTGGACAAGGATTCTTCTATCGACGCTGGCAGGTATAGAGTCGGTTTTGACCGTTTCATAGTAGTCGCGCCTAACGATTAAACAAAGAAAATCACACGTTCAGCTAAATATACATGACCTGCTGTCAACGACTTTAGTTGATGTTCTGCCGTTTATCGAGATGGACGACAAGAAGAAACGACTAGCACGTGATATCGACACGATTAGTGATGATATACGGAAGAAATACCGTGCGTTAAAACATGGGATTCGTGAAGAAGAAGCATCGTTATCCAAAAGTTACAAACCGATTCTAGAACCGTTACAAAATATTTCGCAAGCGTTGCTTGAAAAGAAACGTAAATCAACAAATGAAAAGCCTTCAAGAGTGAAAAAGGTGAAACGTGAAGAGGATGAGGAAGAGGAGAAGGAAGAGGATCCGACAGGTGCAATTAGTAAAATCGATGCGGGAACACCATCTCGTTCCCGAACGAAGCCACCGCGTTTCCTGAAAACGCCCGTGATAGCCGAAACATTAGACGATGATGATGATGATGATGATGAGGACGATCCCAGTCTCAACATTGAAAAAATGCTAGACACACCGGAAGGAAGACGTGAAGCGCGTAGATATTTTCAGGACAAATATGACAGTGAATCATTAGCGAACAAGTACATGCGTATGATCGTTTCGTCCGAATGCGATCGTCTGATGGACTATACGTACGGTGTAAGACACGAAAACGGAAAATGGATGATCGGTGATTCACAGTTCGAAATCGATACGGACGATTCGATTCTTATCAACGGTAAACGATACAAAGGTACACCAGGACTCTACGAACTAGTGTTCATGAAGCATCCTAATGAAAATATTTACAAGGAATCAGATCTGAAAGCGTACAAAGATATACTGCGTAACACCAACGCGCATAAGCAGTATTACTTAGCGAACGCACAGGTGAACGCGAACAGAGGTGTAAAGTATAAACGAATAATATCGCAACTGTTTCCGCCGAAACGTACAGGACAGGGGCATAATAATATTGATACATCGTATATGACGTTAACGAGAAAAAAAGACAAAATCGATTACGTGCACTGGGACGATCCGAACGAACTGGTGGACAGATTGCGACTGTTAATGGCATCACAACGTGTTGGAAACAGTGGGCACACGAACGAAATCGTCTCCATAGTGGAAGAACTACGTGAAGCAGGCATAATCGTATAATAAGAGCGGTTCGATTCTGAAAGCCGATAACGTGTATAAATAATACTGTCGTACATGCGCCGGGGACATTCCACGTTTGGTTGTGACAACATGGATATCGTGCTACTGTTTATTATCGTGTGCACAAGTGCCGTTGTCGCATCGAGCGTTAACGCTAACGATGTTGATTTCGCTATAGATTACTTGGTGCGATACGGTTACGTACCCGACGATAGTTTACGACTCACGGACAACGCCACCATCGATATGGACGCCTACCTTCGCACGTTTCAAGTGAATTACAATTTAACCGTAAATGGAGAATTGAACAACGAAACGAAGAATCTGATGCGTGCGCGGAGATGCGGTAACGAAGATTTCGTGTCGTACACCTTACGAACACCGTGGGCCAAGAGACGTTTGTCGTGGCGGTTCTTTCACGGTAGCGCCAGCGCTATAGAAACGTCGCGACAAGCGTTCGCTGTATGGCAGAAACATTCGAATCTGGAATTCGAATATCGACCCAACGACATAAACGCCGACATGGTCATTGCTATGAAATATTTTAAACACAGGTGTCTGACTTCCAGGTGCACGATCTGCGGGTACGATTTGGACGGACGAGGAGGTATACTCGCTCATGCTTATTAGAATAACAAATTCGATGAGAAATTTAATGATTTGAAAAGTAACATCAATGAAATTAAAAAACAGAGTTGTAATTTTGATTAGAGAATTAACGAGATAGAGATACGTTGTGATAACATTCAGAAACAGACAATAGAGACAGTTAATGAGAAATTTGAGAGTAAAATAAATAGTTTAGACAACAAAATTGATAAAATAAATGAGACAGTTCGAAACCAAATAGAAACACAAAAGATAGAAACAGAAAATAAATGTTTAACCATAGTTAACGAGCAGATAGAAAATAGAACCGAATTAAGATATACTTGATAGTAAATAAACAAGTAGAAATTAAGAATAACGTTTTACAAAATAAGTTAGAGAAATTTGAATCAAAAGTAATAGACAAATTAGATATGAACAAAGATGACAAGGTAAGTGGGGGAAAAAATTATGACAAAATAAATAAAAGTATGATATTAGAAAATGATTATGTAAACAGGTGTAGTGATAATGAAATTTTATGGGGAATAGAATATGATAATAATGGAATGATAGTGTGTGTTGAAGGGTTAAAGAGAGTGTGTAAAGAGAGTATAATTGTAAAAGAGTTGCAGGGGTTGGATTTTTCCCTTAATGATGAAGTAGGGGGTGATGTACATGTGTTGAGGAAGGACGAGAATGCCTTCGATGTGTATTTGGGAGACATAGGGTCTACAAATAAAGTTGTCCGTGGTTTTTTTAGTGCACTTCACAGGTGGTGCAATAGTTGTGAATTAGTGTCCCCTGCAAATGTGGAAAGAGAGAATGTAGCTTGGTGTGATAGAGAGAGATGTTTTGAAAGAGAGAGATATATTGAGAGAAACAGAGAAGTAGAAAATTTTAAGATGAGTAGAAAGTATGAAGAGTTTATGGAAAAGTTAGGAGGAGAGATGATGTATAATAAATATAGTAAATACTTACCTGGTAATGAAACTGAAGGAGTAGGAGATAATGAGAATAATGACTTTGCAAATTACCTAATTATGACTAATTATACTGAAGGTGACAGGACCATACCGAATGTTGACAAGTTTTATGATATAGTAATGTGGAGTAATCCTGCAGAGTATTACTATGGTATAATGGACAAAATAAATTTAAATAGTTATTATATTACAAAAGATGATATAATGTACTTAATTAAAAATGAGTTATGTATACGTAAGATAAGATTATTATTTGACGATGGAGGGTAAATATTTTATTATGTTTATGAACATTTAATTATGTGGACAGTGTTTTGAAATGGACTGCTTATGAACTGATTTATGAGAAACGATTTAATGATAATGTGGATTGTATATTTTCGGGTATATTGATGTCAATGTATTTGTGTAATTTTGCTGTTGTGTATTTTATGTATTTTTTTGTAAACCATGTACTGTAGAATGTTAAATATTCAAGAATAATTAAGTTTGATAATGATTTTAAATGATATTATGAGATTCAGAGTCTAATGGTTAGTAAACGATTACACATATGATATATTTGGATATTGAGTTGTTTTAGGATTGTAAGATAAATGATGAATTTTCTAGTGGTATATTAAGGTGAAATGTTGTAAAGAGGTTTGGGGATAGTGATAAATAAGGGCATTGGAGTTAGTTAAATAGAGTTAATGGGAGTTAGTGAAAATAAGAATGTTGAGATACAGATAATATATAAAGAGGTGTTAGATATTTTAGGGACACAGTAGTTAGTGATTATATGTAGAGGTGAGTAATGTGAATGGTATAATTATATTTGATGATGATGATATTTTGTAGTAAGGATCCGGTGTAAGGTGTGATTAGCGTGCAGCGTTGTGGCAGGCGGAGCAATTTTTGGGTTAGAGTGTTTGCCGATATTTGGTGGAGGGCAAATGGTTAGGAATGGGTATGGCCAGGTAGGGAACACATCCTAGTACAATAAATGAGCGGTGCCAGAGGATTTAAATGGGATTAGTGAAGGGGTTATTATAGAGATATTGGTGTCATATTATATTAATGGTTAGAAGCGGTTGTTAGTAGTGAAAAGGGGGTAGTAAGGTTAGATTGACAAATGCCAACGTAAGATAGAGAATAATGAATAATAGAGATCACCCAAACTAATAAGGATAGAAGGGTTAGAAAAGGAAAATTCATGGTAGGAAGGTAATGTAACTGGAAGGGTAATGATAAATTTGAAATTTTTTTTTGTATAGAATCTAATGGTAACAAATGTTAAATAATTAAAAGTGAATAGAGAATTGATGATAGTAATGTTATAAAGTTTTGGTACATGTTGTGTAAATATAAATTGTGTAATGTAAATGTAACAATGTTAATGTTTGATGTACAATGTTTTATTACGTTTTTATTATGTTGATGGTAATAGTGTGTGTGGGTAGGAGGTCGTTATGGGGGTAACGACGGTAAAAATATTAATGTGCTAAAAATATAAAGATAACAGTGGTTTTGAACAAAGAAAAATGAGTTAGTTTGGTTGCAAAGAAAATAAGAATAAAGAAAAAGTTGTAAAGAAAATAAAGAGTTTTGAAGTTGTTTGCCACGATAGATAGATATTTTAATGTTATATGAAGTAAAATAGTAGAGTTAATGGTTGTTGCTTAGAAAAGTAAAATGTGTTTTCTGTTTAGGCTAAGAATAAATGTTTCCATGTGGTAAAGAGAGTAAATATAATTGACTGGAGTCAGAAAGTTGTACTAAATACCGGGTTGTTAAAAGGAGAAGGAATTTTCTATCTTAACTCTTGTTATACATTGTTTGAAAATTGTAGAGTAAACAAACCAATGCCTCAAAACGCAAATCAATGCACTAAGGGGAGACATATCAGTTGTGGATATGGATATAGAGAAGGCCACTATTTTAAAATTTTGTATTGCATATTTCAGAGTTTGGTGGTGTTGTGACCGCGGTCCTGAGCTGGCCGGTGCGTCAGAACAGGAGCGTAAAGTGCCTCATGGCCTTATGGTGTTGGGATCTCTCCTGAGAAGTCCAGTAAGGTCAGAGGGTGCGACCAACATCATTGGACCAAGGGTAAGTGATTGTATTTCTTTTATGTTAACACTACAGGGGGTTGTGGCACCATATCTGGGCTGATCCTTTTAGAACGTGTGAATGGGTCAATGAAAGTTCTTATGTTTCGACATAAGACCTTTCATTGAGGGGGTTTTGTGACAGTACGAAAACCTGCTGTCAGATTTATGGTACACAAGGTATCGAATTATTGTATTTCAATGTATTTTGCATTCATGTGTATGGATGGTAAAATTTTCCCTTGTTTTGCCGGCAACGACGTAGTTTCGACACAACAGAATCATTCCAAGGTCAACGGCGGACGTGCGGATAAGAACACTTAAAATGGTTACACAAGTAAATACAGGCTCTAGATACGTTTGTTTCATTGGTCAACAATGCCAGACGTCATTAACAAAAGAATGACGTGCATAAAATACGTAAGAAACTAGGTCGTTTCTTTGACTAAAGACAAAGAATAATGACATACGCACACACACACATATGTAAAAAGTGCGTAGTGCATTGCCCCAGTCTTCACACTGCCGCATCAGCGGTAACACATTACAAAAAGGTCGCCGGCAACCTTTACCGGCCCAGTGATTTTAAACATTCAAAAATGTAATCTATATATATATATATATATATATATAAATCAGTGAAAAATGAAGTAATATCAGTGCACAATAGTTTTTTCAGTGTCAGAATTTAGAGTCAGTGAATTAACAATCAGTATAATGTAACCAAGCAACTTTTGTTAAAGCTCATGTGAGACATCGCCCAGAACTTCCAGTCTACAGTCAGGAAAGTGCAAAACCTTAATACAATCTTAAAGAGCTCTTTTTATATAACCATCAAATATATTCATACATAAAAAGCATTAAACGTGTTCAGAATGAGTGAGTGTGAGAAAGGAAAGCGTGAATGGTAACTGTCGACAGCCAAGCTGAGGCGTTGGTTTGCGTATGGCCTCCAGGCAAAAGTAACTAAAGTCATTTTTAATAGAAAGGCAGCTGCCCAATTAACAGAGAAAGGGGTAATTTGATAAACAAACAAAAAATATATAATATAGTTGTTGTAATAAGGGAATAAGAAATGTAAGTAACGGCCGCCATTTTGGTTTTGGTCGTTCAAGACGCCATTGTCGAGTAATAAAAAGCCGGTGTAAAAATGAAAAGGAAAACAAACCGAAATTGACGTTTAATGTTGAGAAATGTTAGTATCTTTATTTCAAAGCCCATTTCAGTCGACATTCACGCTGAGTCGAAACCCTGGACCCACAACAAACAATAAGATCGTAGCAACAGGTATCACGTATGTATGGTAAGTACCATAATTATGGTGTGGTTGACACACGTGAATAAAATTAATAAATATAAAAACACACAAATGTGTATGTAAGTTTTTTTTTTTACAAAATATTTCCATGTGAGAAATAACAAATGTCGACCCAAACTAGGGATATGATTTTTTTATATATAGTAACAAATGCCGCCCGAACTGGTGAGTATATAAAAAATATCCGGTTGTATTTTATATAATAAGCCTGAATGGAGACGGAGTGGGCATTGAAATCAAAGATACGATTGTAGGTTAGGTGGTAACACAAATAGAAAGCAACAATTCATTAACATTTTTTTTATAATGGCGAATGATAGCGAAACAAGAATGACTGAATCACAAATTATGCGAGAAGGTGATCAGTCAACGCCTGTAGTAAATAAAAAAACTGAAGAAAATGAAATAGTAAAAATTATGCAGACGCTTTTTGAGATACAGAATAACAAATTCGATGAGAAATTTAATGATTTGAAAAGTAACATCAATGAAATTAAAAAACAGAATTGTAATTTTGATTAGAGAATTAACGAGATAGAGATACGTTGTGATAACATTCAGAAACAGACAATAGAGACAGTTAATGAGAAATTTGAGAGTAAAATAAATAGTTTAGACAACAAAATTGATAAAATAAATGAGACAGTTCGAAACCAAATAGAAACACAAAAGATAGAAACAGAAAATAAATGTTTAACCATAGTTAACGAGCAGATAGAAAATAGAACCGAATTAAGATATACTTGATAGTAAATAAACAAGTAGAAATTAAGAATAACGTTTTACAAAATAAGTTAGAGAAATTTGAATCAAAAGTAATAGACAAATTAGATATGAACAAAGATGACAAGGTAAGTGGGGGAAAAAATTATGACAAAATAAATAAAAGTATGATATTAGAAAATGATTATGTAAATAGGTGTAGTGATAATGAAATTTTATGGGGAATAGAAGATGATAATAATGGAATGATAGTGTGTGTTGAAGGGTTAAAGAGAGTATAATTGTAAAAGAGTTGCAGGGGTTGGATTTTTCCCTTAATGATGAAGTAGGGGGTGATGTACATGTGTTGAGGAAGGACGAGAGTGCCTTCGATGTGTATTTGGGAGACATAGGGTCTACAAATAAAGTTGTCCGTGGTTTTTTTAGTGCACTTCACAGGTGGTGCAATAGTTGTGAATTAGTGTCCCCTACAAATGTGGAAAGAGAGAATGTAGCTTGGTGTGATAGATAGAGATGTTTTGAAAGAGAGAGATATATTGAGAGAAACAGAGAAGTAGAAAATTTTAAGATGAGTAGAAAGTATGAAGAGTTTATGGAAAAGTTAGGAGGAGAGATGATGTATAATAAATATAGTAAATACTTACCTGGTAATGAAACTGAAGGAGTAGGAGATAATGAGAATAATGACTTTGCAAATTACCTAATTATGACTAATTATACTGAAGGTGACAGGACCATACCGAATGTTGACAAGTTTTATGATATAGTAATGTGGAGTAATCCTGCAGAGTATTACTATGGTATAATGGACAAAATAAATTTAAATAGTTATTATATTACAAAAGATGATATAATGTACTTAATTAAAAATGAGTTATGTATACGTAAGATAAGATTATTATTTGACGATGGAGGGTAAATATTTTATTATGTTTATGAACATTTAATTATGTGGACAGTGTTTTGAAATGGACTGCTTATGAACTGATTTATGAGAAACGATTTAATGATAATGTGGATTGTATATTTTCGGGTATATTGATGTCAATGTATTTGTGTAATTTTGCTGTTGTGTATTTTATGTATTTTTTTGTAAACCATGTACTGTAGAATGTTAAATATTCTAGAATAATTAAGTTTGATAATGATTTTAAATGATATTATGAGATTCAGAGTCTAATGGTTAGTAAACGATTACACATATGATATATTTGGATATTGAGTTGTTTTAGGATTGTAAGATAAATGATGAAATTTCTAGTGGTATATTAAGGTGAAATGTTGTAAAGAGGTTTGGGGATAGTGATAAATAAGGGCATTGGAGTTAGTTAAATAGAGTTAATGGGAGTTAGTGAAAATAAGAATGTTGAGATACAGATAATATATAAAGAGGTGTTAGATATTTTAGGGAAACAGTAGTTAGTGATTATATGTAGAGGTGAGTAATGTGAATGGTATAATTATATTTGATGATGATGATATTTTGTAGTAAGGATCCGGTGTAAGGTGTGATTAGCGTGCAGCGTTGTGGCAGGCGGAGCAATTTTGGGTTAGAGTGTTTGCCGATATTTGGTGGAGGGCAAATGGTTAGGAATGGGTATGGCCAGGTAGGGAACACATCCTAGTACAATAAATGAGCGGTGCCAGAGGATTTAAATAGGATTAGTGAAGGGGGTTATTATAGAGATATTGGTGTCATATTATATTAATGGTTAGAAGCGGTTGTTAGTAGTGAAAAGGGGGTAGTAAGGTTAGATTGACAAATGCCAACATAAGATAGAGAATAATGAATAATAGAGATCACCCAAACTAATAAGGATAGAAGGGTTAGAAAAGGAAAATTCATGGTAGGAAGGTAATGTAACTGGAAGGGTAATGATAAATTTGAAATTTTTTTTTGTATAGAATCTAATGGTAACAAATGTTAAATAATTAAAAGTGAATAGAGAATTGATGATAGTAATGTTATAAAGTTTTGGTACATGTTGTGTAAATATAAATTGTGTAATGTAAATGTAACAATGTTAATGTTTGATGTACAATGAATTATTACGTTTTTATTATGTTGATGGTAATAGTGTGTGTGGGTAGGAGGTCGTTATGGGGGTAACGACGGTAAAAATATTAATGTGCTAAAAATATAAAGATAACAGTGGTTTTGAACAAAGAAAAATGAGTTAGTTTGGTTGCAAAGAAAATAAGAATAAAGAAAAAGTTGTAAAGAAAATAAAGAGTTTTGAAGTTGTTTGCCACGATAGATAGATATTTTAATGTTATATGAAGTAAAATAGTAGAGTTAATGGTTGTTGCTTAGAAAAGTAAAATGTGTTTTCTGTTTAGGCTAAGAATAAATGTTTCCATGTGGTAAAGAGAGTAAATATAATTGACTGGAGTCAGAAAGTTGTACTAAATACCGGGTTGTTAAAAGGAGAAGGAATTCTCTATCTTAACTCTTGTTATACATTGTTTGAAAATTGTAGAGTAAACAAACCAATGCCTCAAAACGTAAATCAATGCACTAAGGGGAGACATATCAGTTGTGGATATGGATATAGAGAAGGCCACTATTTTAAAATTTTGTATTGCATGTTTCAGAGTTTGGTGGTGTTGTGACCGCGGTCCTGAGCTGGCCGGTGCGTCAGAACAGGAGCGTAAAGTGCCTCATGGCCTTATGGTGTTGGGATCTCTCCTGAGAAGTCCAGTAAGGTCAGAGGGTGCGAGCAACATCATTGGACCAAGGGTAAGTGATTGTATTTCTTTTATGTTAACACTACAGGGGGTTGTGGCACCATATCTGGGCTGATCCTTTTAGAACGTGTGACTGGGTCAATGAAAGTTTTTATGTTTCGACATAAGACCTTTCATTGAGGGGGTTTTGTGACAGTACGAAAACCTGCTGTCAGATTTATGGTACACAAGGTATCGAATTATTGTATTTCAATGTATTTTGCATTCATGTATATGGATGGTAAAATTTTCCCTTGTTTTGCCGGCAACGACGTAGTTTCGACACAACAGAATCATTCCAAGGTCAACGGCGGACGTGCGGATAAGAACACTTAAAATGGTTACACAAGTAAATACAGGCTCTAGATACGTTTGTTTCATTGGTCAACAATGCCAGACGTCATTAACAAAAGAATGACGTGCATAAAATACGTAAGAAACTAGGTCGTTTCTTTGACTAAAGACAAAGAATAATGACGTACGCACACACACACATATGTAAAAAGTGCGTAGTGCATTGCCCCAGTCTTCACACTGCCGCATCAGCGGTAACACATTACAAAAAGGTCGCCGGCAACCTTTACCGGCCCAGTGATTTTAAACATTCAAAAATGTAATCTATATATATATATATATATATATATAAATCAGCGAAAAATGAAGTAATACCAGTGCACAATAGTTTTTTCAGAGTCAGAATTTAGAGTCAGTGAATTAACAATCAGTATAATGTAACCAAGCAACTTTTGTTAAAGCTCATGTGAGACATCGCCCAGAACTTCCAGTCTACAGTCAGGAAAGTGTAAAACCTTAATACAATCTTAAAGAGCTATTTTTATATAACCATCAAATATATTCATACATAAAAAGCATTAAACGTGTTCAGAATGAGTGAGTGTGAGAAAGGAAAGCGTGAATGGTAACTGTCGACAGCCAAGCTGAGGCGTTGGTTTGCGTATGGCCTCCAGGCAAAAGTAACTAAAGTCATTTTTAATAGAAAGGCAGCTGCCCAATTAACAGAGAAAGGGGTAATTTGATAAACAAACAAAAAATATATAATATAGTTGTTGTAATAAGGGAATAAGAAATGTAAGTAACGGCCGCCATTTTGGTTTTGGTCGTTCAAGACGCCATTGTCGAGTAATAAAAAGCCGGTGTAAAAATGAAAAGGAAAACAAACCGAAATTGACGTTTAATGTTGAGAAATGTTAGTATCTTTATTTCAAAGCCCATTTCAGTCGACATTCACGCTGAGTCGAAACCCTGGACCCACAACAAACAATAAGATCGTAGCAACAGGTATCACGTATGTATGGTAAGTACCATAATTATGGTGTGGTTGACACACGTGAATAAAATTAATAAATATAAAAACACACAAATGTGTATGTAAGTTTTTTTTTTTACAAAATATTTCCATGTGAGAAATAACAAATGTCGACCCAAACTAGGGATATGATTTTTTTTATATAGTAACAAATGCCGCCCGAACTGGTGAGTATATAAAAAATATCCGGTTGTATTTTATATAATAAGCCTGAATGGAGACGGAGTGGGCATTGAAATCAAAGATACGATTGTAGGTTAGGTGGTAACACAAATAGAAAGCAACAATTCATTAACATTTTTTTTTATAATGGCGAATGATAGCGAAACAAGAATGACTGAGTCACATATTATGCGAGAAGGTGATCAGTCAACGCCTGTAGTAAATAAAAAAACTGAAGAAAATGAAATAGAAAAATTATGCACACGCTTTTTGAGATACAGAATAACAAATTCGATGAGAAATTTAATGATTTGAAAAGTAACATCAATGAAATTAAAAAACAGAGTTGTAATTTTGATTAGAGAATTAACGAGATAGAGATACGTTGTGATAACATTCAGAAACAGACAATAGAGACAGTTAATGAGAAATTTGAGAGTAAAATAAATAGTTTAACAACAAAATTGATAAAATAAATGAGACAGTTCGAAACCAAATAGAAACACAAAAGATAGAAACAGAAAATAAATGTTTAACAATAGTTAACGAGCAGATAGAAAATAGAACCGAATTAAGATATACTTGATAGTAAATAAACAAGTAGAAATTAAGAATAACGTTTTACAAAATAAGTTAGAGAAATTTGAATCAAAAGTAATAGACAAATTAGATATGAACAAAGATGACAAGGTAAGTGGGGGAAAAAATTATGACAAAATAAATAAAAGTATGATATTAGAAAATGATTATGTAAACAGGTGTAGTGATAATGAAATTTTATGGGGAATAGAAGATGATAATAATGGAATGATAGTGTGTGTTGAAGGGTTAAAGAGAGTATAATTGTAAAAGAGTTGCAGGGGTTGGATTTTTCCCTTAATGATGAAGTAGGGGGTGATGTACATGTGTTGAGGAAGGACGAGAGTGCCTTCGATGTGTATTTGGGAGACATAGGGTCTACAAATAAAGTTGTCCGTGGTTTTTTTAGTGCACTTCACAGGTGGTGCAATAGTTGTGAATTAGTGTCCCCTGCAAATGTGGAAAGAGAGAATGTAGCTTGGTGTGATAGATAGAGATGTTTTGAAAGAGAGAGATATATTGAGAGAAACAGAGAAGTAGAAAATTTTAAGATGAGTAGAAAGTATGAAGAGTTTATGGAAAAGTTAGGAGGAGAGATGATGTATAATAAATATAGTAAATACTTACCTGGTAATGAAACTGAAGGAGTAGGAGATAATGAGAATAATGACTTTGCAAATTACCTAATTATGACTAATTATACTGAAGGTGACAGGACCATACCGAATGTTGACAAGTTTTATGATATAGTAATGTGGAGTAATCCTGCAGAGTATTACTATGGTATAATGGACAAAATAAATTTAAATAGTTATTATATTACAAAAGATGATATAATGTACTTAATTAAAAATGAGTTATGTATACGTAAGATAAGATTATTATTTGACGATGGAGGGTAAATATTTTATTATGTTTATGAACATTTAATTATGTGGAAAGTGTTTTGAAATGGACTGCTTATGAACTGATTTATGAGAAACGATTTAATGATAATGTGGATTGTATATTTTCGGGTATATTGATGTCAATGTATTTGTGTAATTTTGCTGTTGTGTATTTTATGTATTTTTTTGTAAACCATGTACTGTAGAATGTTAAATATTCAAGAATAATTAAGTTTGATAATGATTTTAAATGATATTATGAGATTCAGAGTCTAATGGTTAGTAAACGATTACACATATGATATATATGGATATTGAGTTGTTTTAGGATTGTAAGATAAATGATGAAATTTCTAGTGGTATATTAAGGTGAAATGTTGTAAAGAGGTTTGGGGATAGTGATAAATAAGGGCATTGGAGTTAGTTAAATAGAGTTAATGGGAGTTAGTGAAAATAAGAATGTTGAGATACAGATAATATATAAAGAGGTGTTAGATATTTTAGGGACACAGTAGTTAGTGATTATATGTAGAGGTGAGTAATGTGAATGGTATAATTATATTTGATGATGATGATATTTTGTAGTAAGGATCCGGTGTAAGGTGTGATTAGCGTGCAGCGTTGTGGCAGGCGGAGCAATTTTGGGTTAGAGTGTTTGCCGATATTTGGTGGAGGGCAAATGGT
Source organism: Magicicada septendecula (assembly GCA_034769895.1). NCBI lineage: Eukaryota > Metazoa > Arthropoda > Insecta > Hemiptera > Cicadidae > Magicicada > Magicicada septendecula. Next base: position 159,104,639 of record CM068372.1, read on the forward strand.
TAGGAATGGGTATGGTCAGGTAGGGAACACATCCTAGTACAATAAATGAGCGGTGCCAGAGGATTTAAATAGGATTAGTGAAGGGGGTTATTATAGAGATATTGGTGTCATATTATATTAATGGTTAGAAGCGGTTGTTAGTAGTGAAAAGGGGGTAGTAAGGTTAGATTGACAAATGCCAACATAAGATAGAGATTAATGAATAATAGAGATCACCCAAACTAATAAGGATAGAAGGGTTAGAAAAGGAAAATTCATGGTAGGAAGGTAATGTAACTGGAAGGGTAATGATATATTTGAAATTTTTTTTTTGTATAGAATCTAATGGTAACAAATGTTAAATAATTAAAAGTGAATAGAGAATTGATGATAGTAATGTTATAAAGTTTTGGTACATGTTGTGTAAATATAAATTGTGTAATGTAAATGTAACAATGTTAATGTTTGATGTACAATGAATTATTACGTTTTTATTATGTTGATGGTAATAGTGTGTGTGGGTAGGAGGTCGTTATGGGGGTAACGACGGTAAAAATATTAATGTGCTAAAAATATAAAGATAACAGTGGTTTTGAACAAAGAAAAATGAGTTAGTTTGGTTGCAAAGAAAATAAGAATAAAGAAAAAGTTGTAAAGAAAATAAAGAGTTTTGAAGTTGTTTGCCACGATAGATAGATATTTTAATGTTATATGAAGTAAAATAGTAGAGTTAATGGTTGTTGCTTAGAAAAGTAAAATGTGTTTTCTGTTTAGGCTAAGAATAAATGTTTCCATGTGGTAAAGAGAGTAAATATAATTGACTGGAGTCAGAAAGTTGTACTAAATACCGGGTTGTTAAAAGGAGAAGGAATTCTCTATCTTAACTCTTGTTATACATTGTTTGAAAATTGTAGAGTAAACAAACCAATGCCTCAAAACGTAAATCAATGCACTAAGGGGAGACATATCAGTTGTGGATATGGATATAGAGAAGGCCACTATTTTAAAATTTTGTATTGCATGTTTCAGAGTTTGGTGGTGTTGTGACCGCGGTCCTGAGCTGGCCGGTGCGTCAGAACAGGAGCGTAAAGTGCCTCATGGCCTTATGGTGTTGGGATCTCTCCTGAGAAGTCCAGTAAGGTCAGAGGGTGCGAGCAACATCATTGGACCAAGGGTAAGTGATTGTATTTCTTTTATGTTAACACTACAGGGGGTTGTGGCACCATATCTGGGCTGATCCTTTTAGAACGTGTGACTGGGTCAATGAAAGTTTTTATGTTTCGACATAAGACCTTTCATTGAGGGGGTTTTGTGACAGTACGAAAACCTGCTGTCAGATTTATGGTACACAAGGTATCGAATTATTGTATTTCAATGTATTTTGCATTCATGTATATGGATGGTAAAATTTTCCCTTGTTTTGCCGGCAACGACGTAGTTTCGACACAACAGAATCATTCCAAGGTCAACGGCGGACGTGCGGATAAGAACACTTAAAATGGTTACACAAGTAAATACAGGCTCTAGATACGTTTGTTTCATTGGTCAACAATGCCAGACGTCATTAACAAAAGAATGACGTGCATAAAATACGTAAGAAACTAGGTCGTTTCTTTGACTAAAGACAAAGAATAATGACGTACGCACACACACACATATGTAAAAAGTGCGTAGTGCATTGCCCCAGTCTTCACACTGCCGCATCAGCGGTAACACATTACAAAAAGGTCGCCGGCAACCTTTACCGGCCCAGTGATTTTAAACATTCAAAAATGTAATCTATATATATATATATATATATATATATATAAATCAGCGAAAAATGAAGTAATACCAGTGCACAATAGTTTTTTCAGAGTCAGAATTTAGAGTCAGTGAATTAACAATCAGTATAATGTAACCAAGCAACTTTTGTTAAAGCTCATGTGAGACATCGCCCAGAACTTCCAGTCTACAGTCAGGAAAGTGTAAAACCTTAATACAATCTTAAAGAGCTATTTTTATATAACCATCAAATATATTCATACATAAAAAGCATTAAACGTGTTCAGAATGAGTGAGTGTGAGAAAGGAAAGCGTGAATGGTAACTGTCGACAGCCAAGCTGAGGCGTTGGTTTGCGTATGGCCTCCAGGCAAAAGTAACTAAAGTCATTTTTAATAGAAAGGCAGCTGCCCAATTAACAGAGAAAGGGGTAATTTGATAAACAAACAAAAAATATATAATATAGTTGTTGTAATAAGGGAATAAGAAATGTAAGTAACGGCCGCCATTTTGGTTTTGGTCGTTCAAGACGCCATTGTCGAGTAATAAAAAGCCGGTGTAAAAATGAAAAGGAAAACAAACCGAAATTGACGTTTAATGTTGAGAAATGTTAGTATCTTTATTTCAAAGCCCATTTCAGTCGACATTCACGCTGAGTCGAAACCCTGGACCCACAACAAACAATAAGATCGTAGCAACAGGTATCACGTATGTATGGTAAGTACCATAATTATGGTGTGGTTGACACACGTGAATAAAATTAATAAATATAAAAACACACAAATGTGTATGTAAGTTTTTTTTTTACAAAATATTTCCATGTGAGAAATAACAAATGTCGACCCAAACTAGGGATATGATTTTTTTTATATAGTAACAAATGCCGCCCGAACTGGTGAGTATATAAAAAATATCCGGTTGTATTTTATATAATAAGCCTGAATGGAGACGGAGTGGGCATTGAAATCAAAGATACGATTGTAGGTTAGGTGGTAACACAAATAGAAAGCAACAATTCATTAACATTTTTTTTTATAATGGCGAATGATAGCGAAACAAGAATCACTGAGTCACATATTATGAGAGAAGGTGATCAGTCAACGCCTGTAGTAAATAAAAAAACTGAAGAAAATGAAATAGAAAAATTATGCACACGCTTTTTGAGATACAGAATAACAAATTCGATGAGAAATTTAATGATTTGAAAAGTAACATCAATGAAATTAAAAAACAGAGTTGTAATTTTGATTAGAGAATTAACGAGATAGAGATACGTTGTGATAACATTCAGAAACAGACAATAGAGACAGTTAATGAGAAATTTGAGAGTAAAATAAATAGTTTAACAACAAAATTGATAAAATAAATGAAACAGTTCGAAACCAAATAGAAACACAAAAGATAGAAACAGAAAATAAATGTTTAACAATAGTTAACGAGCAGATAGAAAATAGAACCGAATTAAGATATACTTGATAGTAAATAAACAAGTAGAAATTAAGAATAACGTTTTACAAAATAAGTTAGAGAAATTTGAATCAAAAGTAATAGACAAATTAGATATGAACAAAGATGACAAGGTAAGTGGGGGAAAAAATTATGACAAAATAAATAAAAGTATGATATTAGAAAATGATTATGTAAACAGGTGTAGTGATAATGAAATTTTATGGGGAATAGAAGATGATAATAATGGAATGATAGTGTGTGTTGAAGGGTTAAAGAGAGTATAATTGTAAAAGAGTTGCAGGGGTTGGATTTTTCCCTTAATGATGAAGTAGGGGGTGATGTACATGTGTTGAGGAAGGACGAGAGTGCCTTCGATGTGTATTTGGGAGACATAGGGTCTACAAATAAAGTTGTCCGTGGTTTTTTTAGTGCACTTCACAGGTGGTGCAATAGTTGTGAATTAGTGTCCCCTGCAAATGTGGAAAGAGAGAATGTAGCTTGGTGTGATAGATAGAGATGTTTTGAAAGAGAGAGATATATTGAGAGAAACAGAGAAGTAGAAAATTTTAAGATGAGTAGAAAGTATGAAGAGTTTATGGAAAAGTTAGGAGGAGAGATGATGTATAATAAATATAGTAAATACTTACCTGGTAATGAAACTGAAGGAGTAGGAGATAATGAGAATAATGACTTTGCAAATTACCTAATTATGACTAATTATACTGAAGGTGACAGGACCATACCGAATGTTGACAAGTTTTATGATATAGTAATGTGGAGTAATCCTGCAGAGTATTACTATGGTATAATGGACAAAATAAATTTAAATAGTTATTATATTACAAAAGATGATATAATGTACTTAATTAAAAATGAGTTATGTATACGTAAGATAAGATTATTATTTGACGATGGAGGGTAAATATTTTATTATGTTTATGAACATTTAATTATGTGGAAAGTGTTTTGAAATGGACTGCTTATGAACTGATTTATGAGAAACGATTTAATGATAATGTGGATTGTATATTTTCGGGTATATTGATGTCAATGTATTTGTGTAATTTTGCTGTTGTGTATTTTATGTATTTTTTTGTAAACCATGTACTGTAGAATGTTAAATATTCAAGAATAATTAAGTTTGATAATGATTTTAAATGATATTATGAGATTCAGAGTCTAATGGTTAGTAAACGATTACACATATGATATATATGGATATTGAGTTGTTTTAGGATTGTAAGATAAATGATGAAATTTCTAGTGGTATATTAAGGTGAAATGTTGTAAAGAGGTTTGGGGATAGTGATAAATAAGGGCATTGGAGTTAGTTAAATAGAGTTAATGGGAGTTAGTGAAAATAAGAATGTTGAGATACAGATAATATATAAAGAGGTGTTAGATATTTTAGGGACACAGTAGTTAGTGATTATATGTAGAGGTGAGTAATGTGAATGGTATAATTATATTTGATGATGATGATATTTTGTAGTAAGGATCCGGTGTAAGGTGTGATTAGCGTGCAGCGTTGTGGCAGGCGGAGCAATTTTGGGTTAGAGTGTTTGCCGATATTTGGTGGAGGGCAAATGGTTAGGAATGGGTATGGTCAGGTAGGGAACACATCCTAGTACAATAAATGAGCGGTGCCAGAGGATTTAAATAGGATTAGTGAAGGGGGTTATTATAGAGATATTGGTGTCATATTATATTAATGGTTAGAAGCGGTTGTTAGTAGTGAAAAGGGGGTAGTAAGGTTAGATTGACAAATGCCAACATAAGATAGAGATTAATGAATAATAGAGATCACCCAAACTAATAAGGATAGAAGGGTTAGAAAAGGAAAATTCATGGTAGGAAGGTAATGTAACTGGAAGGGTAATGATATATTTGAAATTTTTTTTTTGTATAGAATCTAATGGTAACAAATGTTAAATAATTAAAAGTGAATAGAGAATTGATGATAGTAATGTTATAAAGTTTTGGTACATGTTGTGTAAATATAAATTGTGTAATGTAAATGTAACAATGTTAATGTTTGATGTACAATGAATTATTACGTTTTTATTATGTTGATGGTAATAGTGTGTGTGGGTAGGAGGTCGTTATGGGGGTAACGACGGTAAAAATATTAATGTGCTAAAAATATAAAGATAACAGTGGTTTTGAACAAAGAAAAATGAGTTAGTTTGGTTGCAAAGAAAATAAGAATAAAGAAAAAGTTGTAAAGAAAATAAAGAGTTTTGAAGTTGTTTGCCACGATAGATAGATATTTTAATGTTATATGAAGTAAAATAGTAGAGTTAATGGTTGTTGCTTAGAAAAGTAAAATGTGTTTTCTGTTTAGGCTAAGAATAAATGTTTCCATGTGGTAAAGAGAGTAAATATAATTGACTGGAGTCAGAAAGTTGTACTAAATACCGGGTTGTTAAAAGGAGAAGGAATTCTCTATCTTAACTCTTGTTATACATTGTTTGAAAATTGTAGAGTAAACAAACCAATGCCTCAAAACGTAAATCAATGCACTAAGGGGAGACATATCAGTTGTGGATATGGATATAGAGAAGGCCACTATTTTAAAATTTTGTATTGCATGTTTCAGAGTTTGGTGGTGTTGTGACCGCGGTCCTGAGCTGGCCGGTGCGTCAGAACAGGAGCGTAAAGTGCCTCATGGCCTTATGGTGTTGGGATCTCTCCTGAGAAGTCCAGTAAGGTCAGAGGGTGCGAGCAACATCATTGGACCAAGGGTAAGTGATTGTATTTCTTTTATGTTAACACTACAGGGGGTTGTGGCACCATATCTGGGCTGATCCTTTTAGAACGTGTGACTGGGTCAATGAAAGTTTTTATGTTTCGACATAAGACCTTTCATTGAGGGGGTTTTGTGACAGTACGAAAACCTGCTGTCAGATTTATGGTACACAAGGTATCGAATTATTGTATTTCAATGTATTTTGCATTCATGTATATGGATGGTAAAATTTTCCCTTGTTTTGCCGGCAACGACGTAGTTTCGACACAACAGAATCATTCCAAGGTCAACGGCGGACGTGCGGATAAGAACACTTAAAATGGTTACACAAGTAAATACAGGCTCTAGATACGTTTGTTTCATTGGTCAACAATGCCAGACGTCATTAACAAAAGAATGACGTGCATAAAATACGTAAGAAACTAGGTCGTTTCTTTGACTAAAGACAAAGAATAATGACGTACGCACACACACACATATGTAAAAAGTGCGTAGTGCATTGCCCCAGTCTTCACACTGCCGCATCAGCGGTAACACATTACAAAAAGGTCGCCGGCAACCTTTACCGGCCCAGTGATTTTAAACATTCAAAAATGTAATCTATATATATATATATATATATATATATATATATATATAAATCAGCGAAAAATGAAGTAATACCAGTGCACAATAGTTTTTTCAGAGTCAGAATTTAGAGTCAGTGAATTAACAATCAGTATAATGTAACCAAGCAACTTTTGTTAAAGCTCATGTGAGACATCGCCCAGAACTTCCAGTCTACAGTCAGGAAAGTGTAAAACCTTAATACAATCTTAAAGAGCTATTTTTATATAACCATCAAATATATTCATACATAAAAAGCATTAAACGTGTTCAGAATGAGTGAGTGTGAGAAAGGAAAGCGTGAATGGTAACTGTCGACAGCCAAGCTGAGGCGTTGGTTTGCGTATGGCCTCCAGGCAAAAGTAACTAAAGTCATTTTTAATAGAAAGGCAGCTGCCCAATTAACAGAGAAAGGGGTAATTTGATAAACAAACAAAAAATATATAATATAGTTGTTGTAATAAGGGAATAAGAAATGTAAGTAACGGCCGCCATTTTGGTTTTGGTCGTTCAAGACGCCATTGTCGAGTAATAAAAAGCCGGTGTAAAAATGAAAAGGAAAACAAACCGAAATTGACGTTTAATGTTGAGAAATGTTAGTATCTTTATTTCAAAGCCCATTTCAGTCGACATTCACGCTGAGTCGAAACCCTGGACCCACAACAAACAATAAGATCGTAGCAACAGGTATCACGTATGTATGGTAAGTACCATAATTATGGTGTGGTTGACACACGTGAATAAAATTAATAAATATAAAAACACACAAATGTGTACGTAAGTTTTTTTTTTTACAAAATATTTCCATGTGAGAAATAACAAATGTCGACCCAAACTAGGGATATGATTTTTTTTATATAGTAACAAATGCCGCCCGAACTGGTGAGTATATAAAAAATATCCGGTTGTATTTTATATAATAAGCCTGAATGGAGACGGAGTGGGCATTGAAATCAAAGATACGATTGTAGGTTAGGTGGTAACACAAATAGAAAGCAACAATTCATTAACATTTTTTTTTATAATGGCGAATGATAGCGAAACAAGAATGACTGAGTCACATATTATGCGAGAAGGTGATCAGTCAACGCCTGTAGTAAATAAAAAAACTGAAGAAAATGAAATAGAAAAATTATGCACACGCTTTTTGAGATACAGAATAACAAATTCGATGAGAAATTTAATGATTTGAAAAGTAACATCAATGAAATTAAAAAACAGAGTTGTAATTTTGATTAGAGAATTAACGAGATAGAGATACGTTGTGATAACATTCAGAAACAGACAATAGAGACAGTTAATGAGAAATTTGAGAGTAAAATAAATAGTTTAACAACAAAATTGATAAAATAAATGAGACAGTTCGAAACCAAATAGAAACACAAAAGATAGAAACAGAAAATAAATGTTTAACAATAGTTAACGAGCAGATAGAAAATAGAACCGAATTAAGATATACTTGATAGTAAATAAACAAGTAGAAATTAAGAATAACGTTTTACAAAATAAGTTAGAGAAATTTGAATCAAAAGTAATAGACAAATTAGATATGAACAAAGATGACAAGGTAAGTGGGGGAAAAAATTATGACAAAATAAATAAAAGTATGATATTAGAAAATGATTATGTAAACAGGTGTAGTGATAATGAAATTTTATGGGGAATAGAAGATGATAATAATGGAATGATAGTGTGTGTTGAAGGGTTAAAGAGAGTATAATTGTAAAAGAGTTGCAGGGGTTGGATTTTTCCCTTAATGATGAAGTAGGGGGTGATGTACATGTGTTGAGGAAGGACGAGAGTGCCTTCGATGTGTATTTGGGAGACATAGGGTCTACAAATAAAGTTGTCCGTGGTTTTTTTAGTGCACTTCACAGGTGGTGCAATAGTTGTGAATTAGTGTCCCCTGCAAATGTGGAAAGAGAGAATGTAGCTTGGTGTGATAGATAGAGATGTTTTGAAAGAGAGAGATATATTGAGAGAAACAGAGAAGTAGAAAATTTTAAGATGAGTAGAAAGTATGAAGAGTTTATGGAAAAGTTAGGAGGAGAGATGATGTATAATAAATATAGTAAATACTTACCTGGTAATGAAACTGAAGGAGTAGGAGATAATGAGAATAATGACTTTGCAAATTACCTAATTATGACTAATTATACTGAAGGTGACAGGACCATACCGAATGTTGACAAGTTTTATGATATAGTAATGTGGAGTAATCCTGCAGAGTATTACTATGGTATAATGGACAAAATAAATTTAAATAGTTATTATATTACAAAAGATGATATAATGTACTTAATTAAAAATGAGTTATGTATACGTAAGATAAGATTATTATTTGACGATGGAGGGTAAATATTTTATTATGTTTATGAACATTTAATTATGTGGACAGTGTTTTGAAATGGACTGCTTATGAACTGATTTATGAGAAACGATTTAATGATAATGTGGATTGTATATTTTCGGGTATATTGATGTCAATGTATTTGTGTAATTTTGCTGTTGTGTATTTTATGTATTTTTTTGTAAACCATGTACTGTAGAATGTTAAATATTCAAGAATAATTAAGTTTGATAATGATTTTAAATGATATTATGAGATTCAGAGTCTAATGGTTAGTAAACGATTACACATATGATATATTTGGATATTGAGTTGTTTTAGGATTGTAAGATAAATGATGAAATTTCTAGTGGTATATTAAGGTGAAATGTTGTAAAGAGGTTTGGGGATAGTGATAAATAAGGGCATTGGAGTTAGTTAAATAGAGTTAATGGGAGTTAGTGAAAATAAGAATGTTGAGATACAGATAATATATAAAGAGGTGTTAGATATTTTAGGGACACAGTAGTTAGTGATTATATGTAGAGGTGAGTAATGTGAATGGTATAATTATATTTGATGATGATGATATTTTGTAGTAAGGATCCGGTGTAAGGTGTGATTAGCGTGCAGCGTTGTGGCAGGCGGAGCAATTTTGGGTTAGAGTGTTTGCCGATATTTGGTGGAGGGCAAATGGTTAGGAATGGGTATGGTCAGGTAGGGAACACATCCTAGTACAATAAATGAGCGGTGCCAGAGGATTTAAATAGGATTAGTGAAGGGGGTTATTATAGAGATATTGGTGTCATATTATATTAATGGTTAGAAGCGGTTGTTAGTAGTGAAAAGGGGGTAGTAAGGTTAGATTGACAAATGCCAACATAAGATAGAGATTAATGAATAATAGAGATCACCCAAACTAATAAGGATAGAAGGGTTAGAAAAGGAAAATTCATGGTAGGAAGGTAATGTAACTGGAAGGGTAATGATAAATTTGAAATTTTTTTTTTGTATAGAATCTAATGGTAACAAATGTTAAATAATTAAAAGTGAATAGAGAATTGATGATAGTAATGTTATAAAGTTTTGGTACATGTTGTGTAAATATAAATTGTGTAATGTAAATGTAACAATGTTAATGTTTGATGTACAATGAATTATTACGTTTTTATTATGTTGATGGTAATAGTGTGTGTGGGTAGGAGGTCGTTATGGGGGTAACGACGGTAAAAATATTAATGTGCTAAAAATATAAAGATAACAGTGGTTTTGAACAAAGAAAAATGAGTTAGTTTGGTTGCAAAGAAAATAAGAATAAAGAAAAAGTTGTAAAGAAAATAAAGAGTTTTGAAGTTGTTTGCCACGATAGATAGATATTTTAATGTTATATGAAGTAAAATAGTAGAGTTAATGGTTGTTGCTTAGAAAAGTAAAATGTGTTTTCTGTTTAGGCTAAGAATAAATGTTTCCATGTGGTAAAGAGAGTAAATATAATTGACTGGAGTCAGAAAGTTGTACTAAATACCGGGTTGTTAAAAGGAGAAGGAATTCTCTATCTTAACTCTTGTTATACATTGTTTGAAAATTGTAGAGTAAACAAACCAATGCCTCAAAACGTAAATCAATGCACTAAGGGGAGACATATCAGTTGTGGATATGGATATAGAGAAGGCCACTATTTTAAAATTTTGTATTGCATGTTTCAGAGTTTGGTGGTGTTGTGACCGCGGTCCTGAGCTGGCCGGTGCGTCAGAACAGGAGCGTAAAGTGCCTCATGGCCTTATGGTGTTGGGATCTCTCCTGAGAAGTCCAGTAAGGTCAGAGGGGTGCGAGCAACATCATTGGACCAAGGGTAAGTGATTGTATTTCTTTTATGTTAACACTACAGGGGGTTGTGGCACCATATCTGGGCTGATCCTTTAGAACGTGTGACTGGGTCAATGAAAGTTTTTATGTTTCGACATAAGACCTTTCATTGAGGGGGTTTTGTGACAGTACGAAAACCTGCTGTCAGATTTATGGTACACAAGGTATCGAATTATTGTATTTCAATGTATTTTGCATTCATGTATATGGATGGTAAAATTTTCCCTTGTTTTGCCGGCAACGACGTAGTTTCGACACAACAGAATCATTCCAAGGTCAACGGCGGACGTGCGGATAAGAACACTTAAAATGGTTACACAAGTAAATACAGGCTCTAGATACGTTTGTTTCATTGGTCAACAATGCCAGACGTCATTAACAAAAGAATGACGTGCATAAAATACGTAAGAAACTAGGTCGTTTCTTTGACTAAAGACAAAGAATAATGACGTACGCACACACACACATATGTAAAAAGTGCGTAGTGCATTGCCCCAGTCTTCACACTGCCGCATCAGCGGTAACACATTACAAAAAGGTCGCCGGCAACCTTTACCGGCCCAGTGATTTTAAACATTCAAAAATGTAATCTATATATATATATATATATATATATATATATATAAATCAGCGAAAAATGAAGTAATACCAGTGCACAATAGTTTTTTCAGAGTCAGAATTTAGAGTCAGTGAATTAACAATCAGTATAATGTAACCAAGCAACTTTTGTTAAAGCTCATGTGAGACATCGCCCAGAACTTCCAGTCTACAGTCAGGAAAGTGTAAAACCTTAATACAATCTTAAAGAGCTATTTTTATATAACCATCAAATATATTCATACATAAAAAGCATTAAACGTGTTCAGAATGAGTGAGTGTGAGAAAGGAAAGCGTGAATGGTAACTGTCGACAGCCAAGCTGAGGCGTTGGTTTGCGTATGGCCTCCAGGCAAAAGTAACTAAAGTCATTTTTAATAGAAAGGCAGCTGCCCAATTAACAGAGAAAGGGGTAATTTGATAAACAAACAAAAAATATATAATATAGTTGTTGTAATAAGGGAATAAGAAATGTAAGTAACGGCCGCCATTTTGGTTTTGGTCGTTCAAGACGCCATTGTCGAGTAATAAAAAGCCGGTGTAAAAATGAAAAGGAAAACAAACCGAAATTGACGTTTAATGTTGAGAAATGTTAGTATCTTTATTTCAAAGCCCATTTCAGTCGACATTCACGCTGAGTCGAAACCCTGGACCCACAACAAACAATAAGATCGTAGCAACAGGTATCACGTATGTATGGTAAGTACCATAATTATGGTGTGGTTGACACACGTGAATAAAATTAATAAATATAAAAACACACAAATGTGTATGTAAGTTTTTTTTTTTACAAAATATTTCCATGTGAGAAATAACAAATGTCGACCCAAACTAGGGATATGATTTTTTTTATATAGTAACAAATGCCGCCCGAACTGGTGAGTATATAAAAAATATCCGGTTGTATTTTATATAATAAGCCTGAATGGAGACGGAGTGGGCATTGAAATCAAAGATACGATTGTAGGTTAGGTGGTAACACAAATAGAAAGCAACAATTCATTAACATTTTTTTTTATAATGGCGAATGATAGCGAAACAAGAATGACTGAGTCACATATTATGCGAGAAGGTGATCAGTCAACGCCTGTAGTAAATAAAAAAACTGAAGAAAATGAAATAGAAAAATTATGCACACGCTTTTTGAGATACAGAATAACAAATTCGATGAGAAATTTAATGATTTGAAAAGTAACATCAATGAAATTAAAAAACAGAGTTGTAATTTTGATTAGAGAATTAACGAGATAGAGATACGTTGTGATAACATTCAGAAACAGACAATAGAGACAGTTAATGAGAAATTTGAGAGTAAAATAAATAGTTTAACAACAAAATTGATAAAATAAATGAGACAGTTCGAAACCAAATAGAAACACAAAAGATAGAAACAGAAAATAAATGTTTAACAATAGTTAACGAGCAGATAGAAAATAGAACCGAATTAAGATATACTTGATAGTAAATAAACAAGTAGAAATTAAGAATAACGTTTTACAAAATAAGTTAGAGAAATTTGAATCAAAAGTAATAGACAAATTAGATATGAACAAAGATGACAAGGTAAGTGGGGGAAAAAATTATGACAAAATAAATAAAAGTATGATATTAGAAAATGATTATGTAAACAGGTGTAGTGATAATGAAATTTTATGGGGAATAGAAGATGATAATAATGGAATGATAGTGTGTGTTGAAGGGTTAAAGAGAGTGTGTAAAGAGAGTATAATTGTAAAAGAGTTGCAGGGGTTGGATTTTTCCCTTAATTATGAAGAAGGGGGTGATGTACATGTGTTGAGGAAGGACGAGAGTGCCTTCGATGTGTATTTGGGAGACATAGGGTCTACAAATAAAGTTGTCCGTGGTTTTTTTAGTGCACTTCACATGTGGTGCAATAGTTGTGAATTAGTGTCCCCTGCAAATGTGGAAAGAGAGAATGTAGCTTGGTGTGATAGAGAGAGATGTTTTGAAAGAGAGAGGTATATTGAAAGAAACAGAGAAGTAGAAAATTTTAAGATGAGTAGAAAGTATGAAGAGTTTATGGAAAAGTTAGGAGGAGAGATGATGTATAATAAATATAGTAAATACTTACCTGGTAATGAAACTGAAGGAGTAGGAGATAATGAGAATAATGACTTTGCAAATTACCTAATTATGACTAATTATACTGAAGGTGACAGGACCATACCGAATGTTGACAAGTTTTATGATATAGTAATGTGGAGTAATCCTGCAGAGTATTACTATGGTATAATGGACAAAATAAATTTAAATAGTTATTATATTACAAAAGATGATATAATGTACTTAATTAAAAATGAGTTATGTATACGTAAGATAAGATTATTATTTGACGATGGAGGGTAAATATTTTATTGTGTTTATGAACATTTAATTATGTGGACAGTGTTTTGAAATGGACTGCTTATGAACTGATTTATGAGAAACGATTTAATGATAATGTGGATTGTATATTTTCGTGTATATTGATGTCAATGTATTTGTGTAATTTTGCTGTTGTGTATTTTATGTATTTTTTATGTAAACCATGTACTGTAGAATATTAAATATTCAAGAATAATTAAGTTTGATAATGATTTTAAATGATATTATGAGATTCAGAGTCTAATGGTTAGTAAATGATTACACATATGATATATTTGGATATTGAGTTGTTTCAGGATTGTAAGATAAATGATGAATTTTCTAGTGGTATATTAATGTGAAATGTTGTAAAGAGGTTTGGGGATAGTGATAAATAAGGGCATTGGAGTTAGTTAAATAGAGTTAATGGGAGTTAGTGAAAATAAGAATGTTGAGATACAGATAATATATAAAGAGGCGTTAGATATTTTAGGGACACAGTAGTTAGTGATTATATGTAGAGGTGAGTAATGTGAATGGTATAATTATATTGGATGATGATGATATTTTATATTAAGGATCCGGTGTAAGGTGTGATTAGCGTGCAGCGTTGTGGCAGGCGGAGCAATTTTGGGTTAGAGTGTTTGCCGATATTTGGTGGAGGGCAAATGGTTAGGAATGGGTATGGCCAGGTAGGGAACACATCCTAGTACAATAAATGAGCGGTGCCAGAGGATTTAAATGGGATTAGTGAAGGGGGTTATTATAGAGATATTGGTGTCATATTATATTAATGGTTAGAAGCAGTTGTTAGTAGTGAAAAGGGGGTAGTAAGGTTAGATTGACAAATGCCAACATAAGATAGAGAATAATGAATAATAGAGAGTCACCCAAACTAATAAGGATAAAAGGGTTAGAAAAGGAAAATTCATGGTAGGAAGGTAATGTAACTGGAAGGGTAATGATAAATTTGAAATTTTTTTTGTGTATAGAATCTAATGGTAACAAATGTTAAATAATTAAAAGTGAATAGAGAATTGATGATAGTAATGTTATAAAGTTTTGGTACATGTTGTGTAAATATAAATTGTGTAATGTAAATGTAACAATGTTAATGTTTGATGTACAATGTTTTATTATGTTTTTATTATGTTGATGGTAATAGTGTGTGTGGGTAGGAGGTCATTATGGGGGTAACGACGGTAAAAATATTAATGTGCTAAAAATATAAAGATAACAGTGGTTTTGAACAAAGAAAAATGAGTTAGTTTGGTTGCAAAGAAAATAAGAATAAAGAAAAAGTTGTAAAGAAAATAAAGAGTTTTGAAGTTGTTTGCCACGATAGATAGATATTTTAATGTTATATGAAGTAAAATAGTAGAGTTAATGGTTGTTGCTTAGAAAAATAAAATGTGTTTTCTGTTTAGGCTAAAAATAAATGTTTCCATGTGGTAAAGAGAGTAAATATAATTGACTGGAGTCAGAAAGTTGTTCTAAATACCGGGTTGTTAAAAGGAGAAGGAATTTTCTATCTTAACTCTTGTTATACATTGTTTGAAAATTGTAGAGTAAACAAACCAATGCCTCAAAACGCAAACCAATGCACTAAGGGGAGACATATCAGTTGTGGATATGGATATAGAGAAGGCCACTATTTTAAAATTTTGTATTGCATGTTTCAGAGTTTGGTGGTGTTGTGACCGCGGTCCTGAGCTGGCCGGTGCGTCAGAACAGGAGCTTAAAATGCCTCATGGCCTTATGGTGTTGGGATCTCTCCTGAGAAGTCCAGTAAGGTCAGAGGGTGCGAGCAACATCATTGGACCAAGGGTAAGTGTTTGTATTTCTTTTATGTTAACACTACAGGGGGTTGTGGCACCATATCTGGGCTGATCCTTTTAGAACGTGTGAATGGGTCAATGAAAGTTTTTATGTTTCGACATAAGACCTTTCATTGAGGGGGTTTTGTGACAGTACGAAAACCTGCTGTCAGATTTATGGTACACAAGGTATCGAATTATTGTATTTCAATTTATTTTGCATTCATGTGTATGGATGGTAAAATTTTCCCTTGTTTTGCCGGCAACGACGTAGTTTCGACACAACAGAATCATTCCAAGGTCAACGGCGGACGTGCGGATAAGAACACTTAAAATGGTTACACAAGTAAATACAGGCTCTAGATATGTTTGTTTCATTGGTCAACAATGCCAGACATCATTAACAAAAGAATAACGTGCATAAAATACGTAAGAAACTAGGGCGTTTCTTTGACTAAAGACAAAGAATAATGACGTACGCACACACACACATATGTAAAAAGTGCGTAGTGCATTGCCCCAGTCTTCACACTGCCGCATCAGCGGTAACACATTACAAAAAGGTCGCCGGCAACCTTTACCGGCCCAGTGATTTTAAACATTCAAAAATGTAATCTATATATATATAAATCAGTGAAAAATGAAGTAATACCAGTGCACAATAGTTTTTTCAGAGTCAGAATTTAGAATCAGTGAATTAACAATCAGTATAATGTAACCAAGCAACTTTTGTTAAAGCATCATGTGAGACATCGCCCAGAACTTCCAGTCTACAGTCAGGAAAGTGCAAAACCTTAATACAATCTTAAAGACCTCTTTTTATATAACCATCAAATATATTCATACATAAAAAGCATTAAACGTGTTCAGAATGAGTGAGTGTGAGAAAGGAAAGCGTGAATGGTAAATGTCGACAGCCATGCTGAGGCGTTGGGTTGCGTATGGCCTCCAGGCAAAAGTAACTAAAGTCATTTTTAATAGAAAGGCAGCTGCCCAATTAACAGAGAAAGGGGTAATTTGATAAACAAAAAAAAATATATAATATAGTTGTTGTAATAAGGGAATAAGAAATGTAAGTAACAGCCGCCATTTTGGTTTTGGTCGTTCAAGACGCCATTGTCGAGTAATAAAAAGCCGGTGTAAAAATGAAAAGGAAAACAAACCGAAATTGACGTTTAATGTTGAGAAATGTTAGTATCTTTATTTCAAAGCCCATTTCAGTCGACATTCACGCTGAGTCGAAACCCTGGACCCACAACAAACAATAAGATCGTAGCAACAGGAATCACGTATGTATGGTAAGAACCATAATTATGGTGTGGTTGACACACGTGAATAAAATTAATAAATATAAAAACACACAAATGTGTATGTATGTTTTTTTTTTTACAAAATATTTCCATGTGAGAAATAACAAATGTCGACCCAAACTAGGGATATGATTTTTTTTATATAGTAAAAAATGCCGCCCGAACTGGTGACTATATAAAAAATATCCGGTTGTATTTTATATAATAAGCCTGAATGGAGACGGAGTGGGCATTGAAATCAAAGATACGATTGTAGGTTAGGTGGTAACACAAATAGAAAGCAACAATTCATTAACATTTTTTTTTATAATGGCGAATGATAGCGAAACAAGAATGACTGAGTCACAAATTATGCGAGAAGGTGATCAGTCAACGCCTGTAGTAAATAAAAAAACTGAAGAAAATGAAATAGTAAAAATTATGTAGACGCTTTTTGAGATACAGAATAACAAATTCGATGAGAAATTTAATGATTTGAAAAGTAACATCAATGAAATTAAAAAACAGAATTGTAATTTTGATTAGAGAATTAACGAGATAGAGATACGTTGTGATAACATTCAGAAACAGACAATAGAGACAGTTAATGAGAAATTTGAGAGTAAAATAAATAGTTTAGACAACAAAATTGATAAAATAAATGAGACAGTTCGAAACCAAATAGAAACACAAAAGATAGAAACAGAAAATAAATGTTTAACCATAGTTAACGAGCAGATAGAAAATAGAACCGAATTAAGATATATTGATAGTAAATAAACAAGTAGAAATTAAGAATAACGTTTTACAAAATAAGTTAGAGAAATTTGAATCAAAAGTAATGGACAAATTAGATATGAACAAAGATGACAAGGTAAGTGGGGGAAAAAATTATGACAAAATAAATAAAAGTATGATATTAGAAAATGATTATGTAAACAGGGGTAGTGATAATGAAATTTTATGGGGAATAGAAGATGATAATAATGGAATGATAGTGTGTGTTGAAGGGTTAAAGAGAGTGTTTAAAGAGAGTATAATTGTAAAAGAGTTGCAGGTTGTTGCGGTTTGGAAGCTCTTGAATAATCGTGAGTTATTCCAAAGACGCTAATGAGGAAGTCTGGAATGTTTGTTAGAAAGAAGTGGACTGTATTAAAGATGTTGAACATTCGTTTATTGAAAAAATCTGATTGTTAATTACGATCGGCACGTGCGGATGCATTTGAGGCAATAACGCCCGAAATTAATTTTGAATGAAATCGTGGTCCATTGTAGATGGACGCAGGTAGTTGAATGAAATGAAATATTATAAATGCATGCTAAAAAATAGCCAGAAGCCGCGGCTGTAAGAGAAGTGTTTTACGAGAGTTGCGCTCGGAGTCTTTTTATAAACTGAACTAAACTGGCTTGCAGCCGGCGGTGATTGCCAGCTGCGTCGTTTGATAAACGCGTGACGTCATCCGTGCGTGCCGTGTAACGGTAGCAGACCGCTTACAGCTGATAAACCAGTACAAAGTTTAAACATACTGCCCGCAAAAATCGGGCCGATTTTGTACATTAAAGGTTAAATTAAATAATATAATAATTAGACTTACATGTCGTAAGCGATACAATAATTGGCGCACTGGCCAGAGAGCAATGACATAATAAACATAATATACTTAAAGACTTATACCTAAAATTTGTAGAAAACAAAATTCATTAATCTAGCACAAAGCTTAAGTCAAAACAAAACAATTTCTGTGCTAGAAAAGGTACAACAAATAAAAAATCATGATAAAAACGAACCCTTACATAACTGAACATGATCTCTCTTGAAGCATAACATGTGGATAAAAAATACATATATTTAAACCTTGACAAACGTAAATAATAATCTTAAATTATATAAGAGAAACCATCTTGATCACTGCTTCATATATAGTAATAGAAATAATAGAAAAATAATGTTATCATAATCGTATCAAAGTTCAATGGTACATGACATTGAAAAATACAATACACATATAGAATAATTGACACTATAAATGACACTTGTGGTTCTCAGAATTTGAATCACACAAACATATTGATAATACACAACATCCATAATAATTAATAGTACATATGAAACACAGTCACTATTGCTGTAATAGCTAGCGGCACGTAAACAATATTACAATGCTTATGATACAATTGACTTGTATGCTCGCCCCGGGGAATGTCCCGGGCGTGGTCCATGTAATGTGACACGCACACACTCACACACACACACACCTCGTATAGCACGCATACGATTAGTGTGTAGCCACCGGAAGGGGGCATAATTTGTGGATGGGTCGGCGTAAGATACCTAGCGCGGTGCGAACTTCTGCGACGCGTACTAAGGAATCTTGACCCGGAAAAACATTGGTAATTACCCCACGCTTCCATTCTAGAGGGGGGGAATTGTCATCCAAAATGAGGACAAGTTGTCCGACGTTCAAATTCTTTAATGGGGTGCGCCATTTATTGCGCTGCTGCAACTGGTGCAGATAATCCCTAGACCACCGTTTCCAGATGGTCTGCGTAAATTTTCGGAGCAGAAGCCATCTGCCCAAATGAGTATTATTGCCTTGTGTATAGTCGGGTTCCGGAAGTGCCGTCAGTGGAGCACCGACCAAAAAATGAGCAGGTGTTAAGGGTTCAGGGTCTCTAGCATCGTCGGACACCGCGCATAACGGGCGTGAATTAAGGCAAGCCTCAATTTGAGAAATAAGAGTAGAATATTCCTCAAAATTCAAGATCGTACTGCCAATTACGCGACGTAAATGGAATTTAACACTCCTTACACCACTTTCCCACAAACCACCGAAATGAGGGGCTGAAGGGGGGATAAAGGACCATTTGATGCCGTGGAGACCGCAAAACTCCAGAGAAGATTGCTCAACTTCCTTGGAGGTTAAAAACTTGTACCAATCATGCAACGTGTGGTTGGCACGACGAAAATTCGTGCCATTATCCGAAAATATTTGCGCGGGAATCCCTCTGCGCGATATGAATCTTTTTAAAGCCGCTATAAAGGCGTTGGAAGTGAGATCCGACACCAATTCTAAATGGATGGCCCTAGTACACATGCATATAAATAGAGCGATATATGCCTTGGTCGTGGACTTAGAGCGCTGCCCGCCATGGCGCAAAAGCACAGGACCGGCGTAATCCACGGCCGACTGTGAGAATGGCCTTGACGGTGTGACCCTAGAAGAGGGTAATTGACCGAGTAATTGATTCGCGCCTTTAGCCCGGAAACGAAAACAAGTGACACACTTATGTATCACTGAGCGGATATAGGACTTATCGTGTATGATCCAATACTTACGCCTAAGCGAAGCTTGAGTTGATTGCACTCCAGCGTGCAACAAACGGATGTGTTCGTATTCAATTATTAATCTCGTGAGATGAGAGTGCGGGTGCAAAATTATTTGGTGTTTAGTCTCGTAGCTAAGTGGGGAGAATTGCAAGCGTCCACCCACTCTTAAAATGGCTGATTTATCCAGGAATGGGTTGAGAGCAAGAATTTTACTACTGCGTGGAAGGCACCGGTGTGCCTCAAGTTCCCTAACTTCCACGTCGAAATGCAACTTCTGAGATTGCCGGACAAAAATCAAGAGCGTGTCAGACAATTCTTGAGCCGACAAAAAGGACGTGTCTCTATCCACCACCGCGAGCCTAGAATTGCGAAAAAATCGACGGCAATATGCGAAGACGCGAATAAGCCTCGTAAGAGATGAATAATTTTCAATGTAACTATGTTACATTACGTGACCGCCCGCACGTAAATGCAACACGCGTAACCTTTAGCCGAAGCGTCGGCGAATCCGTGCAGCTGCAATGAACTAACTGGGTAACTGTTCGAACTCTTAACCGACCTCGTAATCTCAAAATGAGTGTCGGAGACTAATTGGGCGTATAATTCCAACCATTGATTGGCTAATGATCCGGACAAGGGTTCGTCCCAATCAGTGCCCGCCAACCACAACTGCTGCACGAAATGCTTGCAGCAAAATGTGATGGGAGCGATTAAACCTAGTGGATCATAGATCCCGGCGATGATTGCCAACACGCTTCTCTTGTTGAAAACGGTTAAATTGTCATCACCCCTAACGGTGTATAAAAAGTTATCCCCCTCAACATTCCATTGTATGCCCAAGGTACGCACGTTTTGACCCTTGCTGAAGTCACGGGTTACTTGGGCGCGAAGAGTCATAATCTTATGGTGGTTAGAGAACCATTTATGTAACGAAAAACCATACCTCCTCAACAACTTCTCGATCTCGCATTTCATTTCAGCTAAGCCGTTCGGATCATCCGAACCCGTTATGAGATCGTCTACGTAAAAGTCATTTGCTATGGCCTTAGCAGCTGTAGGGTAGTCGGATTTATTTTCATATGCTATTTGAGCCAGACAACGCGTAGCAAGGAAGGAGGCACTAGCAGTGCCATATGTAACCGTCCTTAACGCGTAATGTCGCAATTCCTTATGCGGTGCATCACGCCAAACAATGCGTTGCAAGTTTGAATCCTTAGGAGTAACAATGATCTGGCGATACATCTTTTCAATGTCCGCAATAAGTACGTATCGGTGGGTGCGGAACCGAACCATTACCGAAAACAGATCCTGCTGGATCGTAGGACCGACCATTAAAGTATCGTTAAGGGACAAATTATTGGTGGTTTTAGCGGATGCGTCAAATACCACGCGCAATTTAGTGGTTAAGCTAGAGTCTTTGAAGACTGCGTGATGGGGCAGATAAAAGATCTCTGACCTGTCAAGCGACAGATCGTATTCATTAAGCGGCGACATGTGGCCAAGTCTTAAGTAGTCACTCATGAACTCACTATAATCCTTATAAAGGGTAGGGTTCTGCTTGAATTTGAATTCTAACGATTGGAATCTGCGTATGGCTCCGCGGAGAGAATCTCCCAAATAAGATTTATCAGATCTGCGGGGCAGGGCTACCACGAATCTCCCGTCGCGATTGCGGCTAGTGTTTTCCACGAAATGCCTTTCACACGGCGAGTCCTCAGATCGGGCTTCGCGAAAAGAGATCTCCTCCAACTTCCAAAATTCCTTTAGTTGCGAGGAAATCTGATTATCGTCCCTACAGACCATAAAGGAAGAAACCGTTTTAGTCATATCGACGTTGAATGGTAAGTCACCGGCCAAAATAAATCCTAACTTGGTTTCCTGAATTATAGGAAAGTGTGGTCCGCGCGTATATTTCACAGGTTCAATTAATTGGAGAAAATATTGAGCGCCGATTAATATATCGACTTGCGACGAGCAATGTAGGTGTGGATCCGCCAAGAATATGCGCTTGGGTAAATTTAAAGAGGCAAGATTGAACGACTCCGCCGGTAAATTATTAGTTATACTGGGTAATACGGCACAATGTACGTTTAACGTGAAGGGTTTATAGCGCGAATGTAGCCTTACATTAGTACTGAAGTCAGCCTGGGAAAGCGAGTTGTTTATACCCGTGATGGGCAGTTGCGATTTAACCAATTGGAGGCCCATCCTGCGGGCGAAATCCATTGTGCAAAAGTTCGCTTGAGAACCGGAATCCAGTAATATCCTAACGGGAAATTTTTTGCCGACTTTATTGTATGTCATACAGACGGCGGTAGATAACAATACCGATTTATTGGTCTGCGATTTCAGTGAACACTGGTTGTTAACAGAAGTTACGTCCCTGTTGGGGACATGAATCGTGGTGTGGTGACGCCTAGAACATTTTTTACATGAGAATTTTGAGGGACATTTTGAACCCTCGTGTCCCGAACGGAGGCAGTTTAAGCAAAGTTTGTTTTTTATTGACGCGTTTTTTCTATCAGGGATAGACAGCGATGTAAATTGTGGGCAATCGCTAAGTCTATGTACACCGTTACACAGCCTGCATAAATTGTTTCTAATATGTGAGTGGAATGCGCCCTTTGGAGTGCTTATCTGTTTAACTGCCTTGCGATAAGGAGACTTATCGCTTTTGTTCAACCTGCTCGTTGGGCTAGTCGCGTTATCGAGATTTTGCAATAATTTCCTACGTGAATTTAGAAAATTTATAAAATTATTAAAATCAGGGAATTTATGCTCCGATAAACTCTCTTCCACAAACGTAAAGTGTAATTGTCAAGTTTTTTGGCTAAATAATTTACGACAATAATTTCAAACGTGTTGACTGGCAGTTTGAGATTATTTAAAGCGTTTATATTTGCAGAGATTTGATTAATAAATTGCGATATGCTAACTTGGGATTCCTGCTGAACTAATGGTACGTCTAGGACATTCCACACGTGGTGAGCGGAAACAATCAGCTTACTATCATATCTATTCCTCAACAGATCGATAGCCACCGCGTAATTCTCATGTGTTATGGGCAACGATTTTATTACGTTAAGCGCCTCGCCATGTAATGACGAGTCCAAATAATGAAGTTTCTGTATATCTGTCAGATCTGCTCTGACATGAATTAGTTCCATAAAAATATGGTAATAATGTTGCCATTCCACAATACTACCCTCAAACCGTGGTAATTTTATTGGTTCCAATTGAATGGGGGGTGTTTTAGGCTGTTTACCTTCAGCATTAATTACTGGTTTTTGGTTCATATGCTCAGCTTGCTCTAGCAGGTGTTGCAATTTACATTCTATAGTACAGAGATCGTCCTCCGTTTGCACTCTATCACTCGTTAACGCAACGTCTGCTTCCTCAGCCTCGATTTGTGACTGAATCTCGTCATATTTGGTGGATAATTCCATCAAATGACGCAGTTTTATTTTCAGCGCATGAGGATCGCTGTTTAACAAATCGAAGTTATCCGCGAAGGTATTTACTCGGGATATTGAGGCCTTAATTGTGCCTCGTTTTTTTATTAGAGCCCTTACATCGGCCATTATTACAGTTTAAGATAAAAAGGGAAAGATATTTAGAAAGCAATTGAGCATAGAGCATGTGAACCACAAACTTAATTTTGAATGAGTTTAAATACGTTTTGGTAGCTAGCGATCGTTGTTTTGAACATAAACTTACTCTCTCTAACTAATTAAACTTGTTGGCAGTTAAATTATTGAAATTATGAATCTAAATGGTTACAAAGTATATCTTTATCTTTAAAGTTCTGACTGATAATGAGCTGCCAACCATTTATTAATTTGTATTGTGTAATAAGGTGTTTGTTTATATAAATGTGTCAAAAAATACCCACTGAGTGAAATATTATTAAAAATCAAATATAAGTAAAGTTTATAGTCACGTGGCCGTCGATCCATTCGTGATGAAGCTGGCTTCGATCCCCTTTGGAGCTGCTACACCTCCTGTTTCTGCCGGTCAGCCGATGCCTCATGTTGTACCTTCCATCAATTAAAGCTGTGGAATCTCGAAAATGTTGTCCTGTTTCGTCCCGTCGTCTCTGGTCTACTGCTTGGCTGAATCTTGTCGAGATGACTGCGACGTGATTCACAATAATGGTGTCGCTCAGGACGAAAATGATGCAAGTAGGGCGTGATTAACTTCAGATTGGTTTTTCCAGAAATGTGTATGAATAAATGCTGTCGCTTGTGTACTCAGATATGAGAAATCTGTGCCGTGGGGACCAAAAATGATGTAGTTTTTTGGGCCCGAAAATATGAAATCCTGCCTGGTTGGACCAAAAATGATGTGGTTTTTGGCCCGAAAATATGAAATCCGGTCCGGTGGGACCAAAAATGTTGCGGTTTGGAAGCTCTTGAATAATCGTGAGTTATTCCAAAGACGCTAATGAGGAAGGCTGGATTGTTTGTTAGAAAGAAGTGGACTGTATTAAAGATGTTGAACATCCGTTTATTGAAAAAATCTGATTGTTAATTACGATCGGCATGTGCGGATGCATTTGAGGCAATAACGCCCGAAAATAATTTTGAATGAAATCGTGGTCCATTGTAGATGGACGCAGGTAGTTGAATGAAATTAAATATTATAAATGCATGCTAAAAAATAGCCAGAAGCCGCGGCTGTAAGAGAAGTGTTTTACGAGAGTTGCGCTCGGAGTCTTGTTATAAACTGAACTAAACTGGCTTGCAGCCGGCGGTGATTGCCAGCTGTGTCGTTTGATAAACGCGTGACGTCATCCGTGCGTGCCGTGTAACGGTAGCAGTCCGCTTACAGCTGATAAACCAGTACAAAGTTTAAACACAGGGGTTGGATTTTTCCCTTAATGATGAAGTAGGGGGTGATGTACATGTGTTGAGGAAGGACGAGAGTGCCTTCGATGTGTATTTGGGAGACATAGGGTCTACAAATAAAGTTGCCCGTGGTTTTTTTAGTGCACTTCACAGGTGGTGCAATAGTTGTGAATTAGTGTCCCCTGCAAATGTGGAAAGAGAGAATGTAGCTTGGTGTGATAGAGAGAGATGTTTTGAAAGAGAGAGATATATTGAGAGAAACAGAGAAGTAGAAAATTTTAAGATGAGTAGAATGTATGAAGAGTTTATGGAAAAGTTAGGAGGAGAGATGATGTATAATAAATATAGTAAATACTTACCTGGTAATGAAACTGAAGGAGTAGGAGATAATGAGAATAATGACTTTGCAAATTACCTAATTATGACTAATTATACTGAAGGTGACAGGACCATACCGAATGTTGACAAGTTTTATGATATAGTAATGTGGAGTAATCCTGCAGAGTATTACTATGGTATAATGGACAAAATAAATTTAAATAGTTATTATATTACAAAAGATGATATAATGTACTTAATTAAAAATGAGTTATGTATACGTAAGATAAGATTATTATTTGACGATGGAGGGTAAATATTTTATTGTGTTTATGAACATTTAATTATGTGGACAGTGTTTTGAAATGGACTGCTTATGAACTGATTTATGAGAAACGATTTAATGATAATGTGGATTGTATATTTTCGTGTATATTGATGTCAATGTATTTGTGTAATTTTGCTGTTGTGTATTTTATGTATTTTTTATGTAAACCATGTACTGTAGAATGTTAAATATTCAAGAATAATTAAGTTTAATAATGATTTTAAATGACATTATGAGATTCAGAGTCTAATGGTTAGTAAATGATTACACATATGATATATTTGGATATTGAGTTGTTTTAGGATTGTAAGATAAATGATGAATTTTCTAGTGATATATTAAGGTGAAATGTTGTAAAGAGGTTTGGGGATAGTGATAAATAAGGGCATTAAATAGAGTTAATGGGAGTTAGTGAAAATAAGAATGTTGAGATACAGATAATATATAAAGAGGTGTTAGATATTTTAGGGACACAGTAGTTAGTGATTATATGTAGAGGTGAGTAATGTGAATGGTATAATTATATTTGATGATGATGATGATATTTTGTAGTAAGGATCCGGTGTAAGGTGTGATTAGCGTGCAGCGTTGTGGCAGGCGGAGTAATTTTGGGTTAGAGTGTTTGCCGATATTTGGTGGAGGGCAAATGGTTAGGAATGGGTATGGCCAGGTAGGGAACACATCCTAGTACAATAAATGAGCGGTGCCAGAGGATTTAAATGGGATTAGTGAAGGGGGTTATTATAGAGATATTGGTGTCATATTATATTAATGGTTAGAAGCGGTTGTTAGTAGTGAAAAGGGGGTAGTAAGGTTAGATTGACAAATGCCAACATAAGATAGAGAATAATGAATAATAGAGAGTCACCCAAACTAATAAGGATAAAAGGGTTAGAAAAGGAAAATTCATGGTAGGAAGGTAATGTAACTGGAAGGGTAATGATAAATTTGAAATTTTTTTTTTTGTATAGAATCTAATGGTAACAAATGTTAAATAATTAAAAGTGAATAGAGAATTGATGATAGTAATGTTATAAAGTTTTGGTACATGTTGTGTAAATATAAATTGTGTAATGTAAATGTAACAATGTTAATGTTTGATGTACAATGTTTTATTATGTTGATGGTAATAGTGTGTGTGGGTAGGAGGTCGTTATGGGGGTAACGACGGTAAAAATATTAATGTGCTAAAAATATAAAGATAACAGTGGTTTTGAACAAAGAAAAATGAGTCAGTTTGGTTGCAAAGAAAATAAGAATAAAGAAAAAGTTGTAAAGAAAATAAAGAGTTTTGAAGTTGTTTGCCACGATAGATAAATATTTTAATGTTATATGAAGTAAAATAGTAGAGTTAATGGTTGTTGCTTAGAAAAGTAAAATGTGTTTTCTGTTTAGGCTAAGAATAAATGTTTCCATGTGGTAAAGAGAGTAAATATAATTGACTGGAGTCAGAAAGTTGTTCTAAATACCGGGTTGTTAAAAGGAGAAGGAATTTTCTATCTTAACTCTTGTTATACATTGTTTGAAAATTGTAGAGTAAACAAACCAATGCCTCAAAACGCAAACCAATGCACTAAGGGGAGACATATCAGTTGTGGATATGGATTTAGAGAAGGCCACTATTTTAAAATTTTGTATTGCATGTTTCAGAGTTTGGTGGTGTTGTGACCGCGGTCCTGAGCTGGCCGGTGCGTCAGAACAGGAGCGTAAAGTGCCTCATGGCCTTATGGTGTTGGGATCTCTCCTGAGAAGTCCAGTAAGGTCAGAGGGTGCGAGCAACATCATTGGACCAAGGGTAAGTGATTGTATTTCTTTTATGTTAACACTACAGGGGGTTGTGGCACCAAATCTGGGCTGATCCTTTTAGAACGTGTGAATGGGTCAATGAAAGTTTTTATGTTTCGACATAAGACCTTTCATTGAGGGGGTTTTGTGACAGTACGAAAACCTGCTGTCAGATTTATGGTACACAAGGTATCGAATTATTGTATTTCAATGTATTTTGCATTCATGTGTATGGATGGTAAAATTTTCCCTTGTTTTGCCGGCAACGACGTAGTTTCGACACAACAGAATCATTCCAAGGTCAACGGCGGACGTGCGGATAAGAACACTTAAAATGGTTACACAAGTAAATACAGGCTCTAGATACGTTTGTTTCATTGGTCAACAATGCCAGACGTCATTAACAAAAGAATGACGTGCATAAAATACGTAAGAAACTAGGGCGTTTCTTTGACTAAAGACAAAGAATAATGACGTACGCACACACACACATACGTAAAAAGTGCGTAGTGCAATGCCCCAGTCTTCACACTGCCGCATCAGCGGTAACACATTACAAAAAGGTCGCCGGCAACCTTTACCGGCCCAGTGATTTTAAACATTCAAAAATGTAATCTATATATATATAAATCAGTGAAAAATGAAGTAATACCAGTGCACAATAGTTTTTTCAGAGTCAGAATTTAGAGTCAGTGAATTAACAATCAGTATAATGTAATCAAGCAACTTTTGTTAAAGCATCATGTGAGACATCGCCCAGAACTTCCAGTCTACAGTCAGGAAAGTGCAAAACCTTAATACAATCTTAAAGAGCTCTTTATTTATAACCATCAATTATATTCATACATAAAAAGCATTAAACGTGTTCAGAATGAGTGAGTGTGAGAAAGGAAAGCGTGAATGGTAACTGTCGACAGCCAAGCTGAGGCGTTGGTTTGCGTATGGCCTCCAGGCAAAAGTAACTAAAGTCATTTTTAATAGAAAGGCAGCTGCCCAATTAACAGAGAAAGGGGTAATTTGATAAACAACAAAAATTATATTATATAGTTGTTGTAATAAGGGAATAAGAAATGTAAGTAACGGCCGCCATTTTGGTTTTGGTCGTTCAAGACGCCATTGTCGAGTAATAAAAAGCCGGTGTAAAAATGAAAAGGAAAACAAACCGAAATTGACGTTTAATGTTGAGAAATGTTAGTATCTTTATTTCAAAGCCCATTTCAGTCGACATTCACGCTGAGTCGAAACCCTGGACCCACAACAAACAATAAGATCGTAGCAACAGGTTTCACGTATGTATGGTAAGTACCATAATTATGGTGTGGTTGACACGTGAATAAAATTAATAAATATAAAAACACACAAATGTGTATGTATGTTTTTTTTTTACAAAATATTTCCATGTGAGAAATAACAAATGTCGACCCAAACTAGGGATATGATTTTTTTTATATAGTAACAAATGCCGCCCGAACTGGTGACTATATAAAAAATATCCGGTTGTATTTTATATAATAAGCCTGAATGGAGACGGAGTGGGCATTGAAATCAAAGATACGATTGTAGGTTAGGTGGTAACACAAATAGAAAGCAACAATTCATTAACATTTTTTTTATAATGGCGAATGATAGCGAAACAAGAATGACTGAGTCACAAATTATGCGAGAAGGTGATCAGTCAACACCTGTAGTAAATAAAAAACTGAAGAAAATGTAATAGTAAAAATTATGCAGCCGCTTTTTGAGATACAGAATAAAAAATTCGATGAGAAATTTAATGATTTGAAAAGTAACATCAATGAAATTAAAAAACAGAATTGTAATTTTGATTAGAGATATAACGAGATAGAGATACGTTGAGATAACATTCAGAAACAGGCAATAGAGACAGTTAATGAGAAATTTGAGAGTAAAATAAATAGTTTAGACAACAAAATTGATAAAATAAATGAGACAGTTCGAAACCAAATAGAAACACAAAAGATAGAAACAGAAAATAAATGTTTAACCTTAGTTAACGAGCAGATGGAAAATAGAACCGAATTAAGATATACTTGATAGTAAATAAACAAGTAGAAATTAAGAATAACGTTTTACAAAATAAGTTAGAGAAATTTGAATCAAAAGTAATAGACAAATTAGATATGAACAAAGATGACAAGCTAAGTGGGGGAAAAAATTATGACAAAATAAATAAAAGTATGATATTAGAAAATGATTATGTAAACAGGGGTAGTGATAATGAAATTTTATGGGGAATAGAAGATGATAATAATGGAATGATAGTGTGTGTTGAAGGGTTAAAGAGAGTGTGTAAAGAGAGTATAATTGTAAAAGAGTTGCAGGTGTTGGATTTTTCCCTTAATGATGAAGTAGGGGGTGATGTACATGTGTTGAGGAAGGACGAGAGTGCCTTCGATGTGTATTTGGGAGACATAGGGTCTACAAATAGAGTTGTCCGTGGTTTTTTTAGTGCACTTCACAGGTGGTGCAATAGTTGTGAATTAGTGTCCCCTGCAAATGTGGAAAGAGAGAATGTAGCTTGGTGTGATAGAGAGAGATGTTTTGAAAGAGAGAGATATATTGAGAGAAACAGAGAAGTAGAAAATTTTAAGATGAGTAGAAAGTATGAAGAGTTTATGGAAAAGTTAGGAGGAGAGATGATGTATAATAAATATAGTAAATACTTACCTGGTAATGAAACTGAAGGAGTAGGAGATAATGAGAATAATGACTTTGCAAATTACCTAATTATGACTAATTATACTGAAGGTGACAGGACCATACCGAATGTTGACAAGTTTTATGATATAGTAATGTGGAGTAATCCTGCAGAGTATTACTATGGTATAATGGACAAAATAAATTTAAATAGTTATTATATTACAAAAGATGATATAATGTACTTAATTAAAAATGAGTTATGTATACGTAAGATAAGATTATTATTTGACGATGGAGGGTAAATATTTTATTGTTTTTATGAACATTTAATTATGTGGACAGTGTTTTGAAATGGACTGCTTATGAACTGATTTATGAGAAACGATTTAATGATAATGTGGATTGTATATTTTCGTGTATATTGATGTCAATGTATTTGTGTAATTTTGCTGTTGTGTATTTTATGTATTTTTTATGTAAACCATGTACTGTAGAATGTTAAATATTCAAGAATAATTAAGTTTGATAATGTTTTTAAATGATATTATGAGATTCAGAGTCTAATGGTTAGTAAATGATTACACATATGATATATTTGGATATTGAGTTGTTTTAGGATTGTAAGATAAATGATGAATTTTCTAGTGGTATATTAAGGTGAAATGTTGTAAAGAGGTTTGGGGATAGTGATAAATAAGGGCATTAAATAGAGTTAATGGGAGTTAGTGAAAATAAGAATGTTGAGATACAGATAATATATAAAGAGGTGTTAGATATTTTAGGGACACAGTAGTTAGTAATTATATGTAGAGGTGAGTAATGTGAATGGTATAATTATATTTGATGATGATGATATTTTGTAGTAAGGATCCGGTGTAAGGTGTGATTAGCGTGCAGCGTTGTGGCAGGCGGAGTAATTTTGGGTTAGAGTGTTTGCCGATATTTGGTGGAGGGCAAATGGTTAGGAATGGGTATGGCCAGGTAGGGAACACATCCTAGTACAATAAATGAGCGGTGCCAGAGGTTTTAAATGGGATTAGTGAAGGGGGTTATTATAGAGATATTGGTGTCATATTATATTAATGGTTAGAAGCGGTTGTTAGTAGTGAAAAGGGGGTAGTAAGGTTAGATTGACAAATGCCAACATAAGATAGAGAATAATGAATAATAGAGAGTCACCCAAACTAATAAGGATAAAAGGGTTAGAAAAGGAAAATTCATGGTAGGAAGGTAATGTAACTGGAAGGGTAATGATAAATTTGAAATTTTTTTTTTGTATAGAATCTAATGGTAACAAATGTTAAATAATTAAAAGTGAATAGAGAATTGATGATAGTAATGTTATAAAGTTTTGGTACATGTTGTGTAAATATAAATTGTGTAATGTAAATGCAACAATGTTAATGTTTGATGTACAATGTTTTATTATGTTGATGGTAATAGTGTGTGTGGGTAGGAGGTCGTTATGGGGGTAACGACGGTAAAAATATTAATGTGCTAAAAATATAAAGATAACAGTGGTTTTGAACAAAGAAAAATGAGTTAGTTTGATTGCAAAGAAAATAAGAATAAAGAAAAAGTTGTAAAGAAAATTAAGAGTTTTGAAGTTGTTTGCCACGATAGATAGATATTTTAATGTTATATGAAGTAAAATAGTAGAGTTAATGGTTGTTGCTTAGAAAAGTAAAATGTGTTTTCTTTTTAGGCTAAGAATAAATGTTTCCATGTGGTAAAGAGAGTAAATATAATTGACTGGAGTCAGAAAGTTGTACTAAATACCGGGTTGTTAAAAGGAGAAGGAATTTTCTATCTTAACTCTTGTTATACATTGTTTGAAAATTGTAGAGTAAACAAACCAATGCCTCAAAACGCAAACCAATGCACTAAGGGGAGACATATCAGTTGTGGATATGGATATAGAGAAGGCCACTATTTTAAAATTTTGTATTGCATGTTTCAGAGTTTGGTGGTGTTGTGACTGCGGTCCTGAGCTGGCCGGTGCGTCAGAACAGGAGCGTAAAGTGCC
Source organism: Magicicada septendecula (assembly GCA_034769895.1). Lineage (NCBI taxonomy): Eukaryota > Metazoa > Arthropoda > Insecta > Hemiptera > Cicadidae > Magicicada > Magicicada septendecula. The sequence continues at coordinate 159,136,739 of CM068372.1, forward strand.
TCATGACCTTATGGTGTTGGGATCTCTCCTGAGAAGTCCAGTAAGGTCAGAGGGTGCGAGAAACATCATTGGACCAAGGGTAAGTGATTGTATTTCTTTTATGTTAACACTACAGGGGTTGTGGCACCATATCTGGGCTGATCCTTTTAGAACGTGTGAATGGGTCAATGAAAGTTTTTATGTTTCGACATAAGACCTTTCATTGAGGGGGTTTTGTGACAGTACGAAAACCTGCTGTCAGATGTATGGTACACAAGGTATTGAATTATTGTATTTCAATGTATTTTGCATTCTTGTGTATGGATGGTAAAATTTTCCCTTGTTTTGCCGGCAACGACGTAGTTTTGACACAAAAGAATCATTCCAAGGTCAACGGCGGACGTGCGGATAAGAACACTTAAAATGGTTACACAAGTAAATACAGGCTCTAGATACATTTGTTTCATTGGTCAACAATGCCAGACGTCATTAACAAAAGAATGACGTGCATAAAATACGTAAGAAACTAGGGCGTTTCTTTGACTAAAGACAAAGAATAATGACGTACGCACACAAACACATACGTAAAAAGTGCGTAGTGCAATGCCCCAGTCTTCACACTGCCGCATCAGCGGTAACACATTACAAAAAGGTCGCCGGCAACCTTTACCGGCCCAGTGATTTTAAACATTCAAAAATGTAATCTATATATATATAAATCAGTGAAAATGAAGTAATACCAGTGCACAATAGTTTTTTCAGAGTCAGAATTTAGAGTCAGTGAATTAAGAATCAGTATAATGTAACCAAGCAACTTTTGTTAAAGCATCATGTGAGACATCGCCCAGAACTTCCAGTCTACAGTCAGGAAAGTGCAAAACCTTAATACAATCTTAAAGAGCTCTTTTTATATAACCATCAAATATATTCATACATAAAAAGCATTAAACGTGTTCAGAATGAGTGAGTGTGAGAAAGGAAAGCGTGAATGGTAACTGTCGACAGCCAAGCTGAGGCGTTGGTTTGCGTATGGCCTCCAGGCAAAAGTAACTAAAGTAATTTTTAATAGAAAGGCAGCTGCCCAATTAACAGAGAAAGGGGTAATTTGATAAACAACAAAAAAATATATAATATAGTTGTTGTAATAAGGGAATAAGAAATGTAAGTAACGGCCGCCATTTTGGTTTTGGTCGTTCAAGACGCCATTGTCGAGTAATAAAAAGCCGGTGTAAAAATGAAAAGGAAAACAAACCGAAATTGACGTTTAATGTTGAGAAATGTTAGTATCTTTATTTCAAAGCCCATTTCAGTTGACATTCACGCTGAGTCGAAACCCTGGACCCACAACAAACAATAAGATCGTAGCAACAGGTATCACGTATGTATGGTAAGTACCATAATTATGGTGTGGTTGACACGTGAATAAAATTAATAAATATAAAAACACACAAATGTGTATGTATGTTTTTTTTTTACAAAATATTTCCATGTGAGAAATAACAAATGTCGACCCAAACTAGGGATATGATTTTTTTTATATAGTAACAAATGCCGCCCGAACTGGTGACTATATAAAAAATATCCGGTTGTATTTTATATAATAAGCCTGAATGGAGACGGAGTGGGCATTGAAATCAAAGATACGATTGTAGGTTAGGTGGTAACACAAATAGAAAGCAACAATTCATTAACATTTTTTTTTATAATGGCGAATGATAGCGAAACAAGAATGACTGAGTCACAAATTATGCGAGAAGGTGATCAGTCAACACCTGTAGTAAATAAAAAACTGAAGAAAATGAAATAGTAAAAATTATGCAGACGCTTTTTGAGATACAGAATAAAAAATTCGATGAGAAATTTAATGATTTGAAAAGTAACATCAATGAAATTAAAAAACAGAATTGTAATTTTGATTAGAGATATAACGAGATAGAGATACGTTGTGATAACATTCAGAAACAGACAACAGAGACAGTTAATGAGAAATTTGAGAGTAAAATAAATAGTTTAGACAACAAAATTGATAAAATAAATGAGACAGTTCGAAACCAAATAGAAACACAAAAGATAGAAACAGAAAATAAATGTTTAACCATAGTTAACGAGCAGATAGAAAATAGAACCGAATTAAGATATACTTGATAGTAAATAAACAAGTAGAAATTAAGAATAACGTTTTACAAAATAAGTTAGAGAAATTTGAATCAAAAGTAATAGACAAATTAGATATGAACAAAGATGACAAGGTAAGTGGGGGAAAAAATTATGACAAAATAAATAAAAGTATGATATTAGAAAATGATTATGTAAACAGGGGTAGTGATAATGAAATTTTATGGGGAATAGAAGATGATAATAATGGAATGATAGTGTGTGTTGAAGGGTTAAAGAGAGTGTGTAAAGAGAGTATAATTGTAAAAGAGTTGCAGGTGTTGGATTTTTCCCTTAATGATGAAGTAGGGGGTGATGTACATGTGTTGAGGAAGGACGAGAGTGCCTTCGATGTGTATTTGGGAGACATAGGGTCTACAAATAAAGTTGTCCGTGGTTTTTTTAGTGCACTTCACAGGTGGTGCAATAGTTGTGAATTAGTGTCCCCTGCAAATGTGGAAAGAGAGAATGTAGCTTGGTGTGATAGAGAGAGATGTTTTGAAAGAGAGAGATATATTGAGAGAAACAGAGAAGTAGAAAATTTTAAGATGAGTAGAAAGTATGAAGAGTTTATGGAAATGTTAGGAGGAGAGATGATGTATAATAAATATAGTAAATACGTACCTGGTAATGAAACTGAAGGAGTAGGAGATAATGAGAATAATGACTTTGCAAATTACCTAATTATGACTAATTATACTGAAGGTGACAGGACCATACCGAATGTTGACAAGTTTTATGATATAGTAATGTGGAGTAATCCTGCCGAGTATTACTATGGTATAATGGACAAAATAAATTTAAATAGTTATTATATTACAAAAGATGATATAATGTACTTAATTAAAAATGAGTTATGTATACGTAAGATAAGATTATTATTTGACGATGGAGGGTAAATATTTTATTGTGTTTATGAACATTTAATTATGTGGACAGTGTTTTGAAATGGACTGCTTATGAACTGATTTATGGGAAACGATTTAATGATAATGTGGATTGTATATTTTCGTGTATATTGATGTCAATGTATTTGTGTAATTTTGCTGTTGTGTATTTTTATGTATTTTTTATGTAAACCATGTACTGTAGAATGTTAAATATTCAAGAATAATTAAGTTTGATAATGATTTTAAATGATATTATGAGATTCAGTGTCTAATGGTTAGTAAATGATTACATATATGATATATTTGGATATTGAGTTGTTTTAGGATTGTAAGATAAATGATGAATTTTCTAGTGGTATATTAAGGTGAAATGTTGTAAAGAGGTTTGGGGATAGTGATAAATAAGGGCATTAAATAGAGTTAATGGGAGTTAGTGAAAATAAGAATGTTGAGATACAGATAATATATAAAGAGGTGTTAGATATTTTAGGGACACAGTAGTTAGTGATTATATGTAGAGGTGAGTAATGTGAATGGTATAATTATATTTGATGATGATGATGATATTTTGTAGTAAGGATCCGGTGTAAGGTGTGATTAGCGTGCAGCGTTGTGGCAGGCGGAGTAATTTTGGGTTAGAGTGTTTGCCGATATTTGGTGGAGGGCAAATGGTTAGGAATGGGTATGGCCAGGTAGGGAACACATCCTAGTACAATAAATGAGCGGTGCCAGAGGATTTAAATGGGATTAGTGAAGGGGGTTATTATAGAGATATTGGTGTCATATTATATTAATGGTTAGAAGCGGTTGTTAGTAGTGAAAAGGGGGTAGTAAGGTTAGATTGACAAATGCCAACATAACATAGAGAATAATGAATAATAGAGAGTCACCCAAACTAATAAGGATAAAAGGGTTAGAAAAGGAAAATTCATGGTAGGAAGGTAATGTAACTGGAAGGGTAATGATAAATTTGAAATTTTTTTTTGTATAGAATCTAATGGTAACAAATGTTAAATAATTAAAAGTGAATAGAGAATTGATGATAGTAATGTTATAAAGTTTTGGTACATGTTGTGTAAATATAAATTGTGTAATGTAAATGTAACAATGTTAATGTTTGATGTACAATGTTTTATTATGTTGATGGTAATAGTGTGTGTGGGTAGGAGGTCGTTATGGGGGTAACGACGGTAAAAATATAAAGATAACAGTGGTTTTGAACAAAGAAAAATGAGTTAGTTTGGTTGCAAAGAAAATAAGAATAAAGAAAAAGTTGTAAAGAAAATAAAGAGTTTTGAAGTTGTTTGCCACGATAGATAGATATTTTAATGTTATATGAAGTAAAATAGTAGAGTTAATGGTTGTTGCTTAGAAAAGTAAAATGTGTTTTCTGTTTAGGCTAAGAATAAATGTTTCCATGTGGTAAAGAGAGTAAATACAATTGACTGGAGTCAGAAAGTTGTACTAAATACCGGGTTGTTAAAAGGAGAAGGAATTTTCTATCTTAACTCTTGTTATACATTGTTTGAAAATTGTAGAGTAAACAAACCAATGTCTCAAAACGCAAACCAATGCACTAAGGGGAGACATATCAGTTGTGGATATGGATATAGAGAAGGCCACTATTTTAAAATTTTGTATTGCATGTTTCAGAGTTTGGTGGTGTTGTGACCGCGGTCCTGAGCTGGCCGGTGCGTCATAACAGGAGCGTAAAGTGCCTCATGGCCTTATGGTGTTGGGATCTCTCCTGAGAAGTCCAGTAAGGTCAGAGGGTGCGAGCAACATCATTGGACCAAGGGTAAGTGATTGTATTTCTTTTATGTTAACACTACAGGGGTTGTGGCACCATATCTGGGCTGATCCTTTTAGAACGTGTGAATGGGTCAATGAAAGTTTTTATGTTTCGACATAAGACCTTTCATTGAGGGGGTTTTGTGACAGTACGAAAACCTGCTGTCAGATTTATGCTACACAAGGTATCGAATTATTGTATTTCAATGTATTTTGCATTCATGTGTATGGATGGTAAAATTTTCCCTTGTTTTGCCGGCAACGACGTTGTTTCGACACAACAGAATCATTCCAAGGTCAACGGCGGACGTGCGGATAAGAACACTTAAAATGGTTACACAAGTAAATACAGGCTCTAGATACGTTTGTTTCATTGGTCAACAATGCCAGACGTCATTAACAAAAGAATGACGTGCATAAAATACGTAAGGAACTAGGGCGTTTCTTTGACTAAAGACAAAGAATAATGACGTACGCACACACACACATACGTAAAAAATGCGTAGTGCATTGCCCCAGTCTTCACACTGCCGCATCAGCGGTAACACATTACAAAAAGGTCGCCGGCAACCTTTACCAGCCCAGTGATTTTAAACATTCAAAAATGTAATCTATATATATATATAAATCAGTGAAAAATGAAGTAATACCAGTGCACAATAGTTTTTTCAGAGTCAGAATTTAGAGTCAGTGAATTAAGAATCAGTATAATGTAACCAAGCAACTTTTGTTAAAGCATCATGTGAGACATCGCCCAGAACTTCCAGTCTACAGTCAGGAAAGTGCAAAACCTTAATACAATCTTAAAGAGCTCTTTTTATATAACCATCAAATATATTCATACATAAAAAGCATTAAACGTGTTCAGAATGAGTGAGTGTGAGAAAGGAAAGCGTGAATGGTAACTGTCGACAGCCAAGCTGAGGCGTTGGTTTGCGTATGGCCTCCAGGCAAAAGTAACTAAAGTAATTTTTAATAGAAAGGCAGCTGCCCAATTAACAGAGAAAGGGGTAATTTGATAAACAACAAAAAAATATATAATATAGTTGTTGTAATAAGGGAATAAGAAATGTAAGTAACGGCCGCCATTTTGGTTTTGGTCGTTCAAGACGCCATTGTCGAGTAATAAAAAGCCGGTGTAAAAGTGAAAAGGAAAACAAACCGAAATTGACGTTTAATGTTGAGAAATGTTAGTATCTTTATTTCAAAGCCCATTTCAGTTGACATTCACGCTGAGTCGAAACCCTGGACCCACAACAAACAATAAGATCGTAGCAACAGGTATCACGTATGTATGGTAAGTACCATAATTATGGTGTGGTTGACACGTGAATAAAATTAATAAATATAAAAACACACAAATGTGTATGTATGTTTTTTTTTTACAAAATATTTCCATGTGAGAAATAACAAATGTCGACCCAAACTAGGGATATGATTTTTTTTATATAGTAACAAATGCCGCCCGAACTGGTGACTATATAAAAAATATCCGGTTGTATTTTATATAATAAGCCTGAATGGAGACGGAGTGGGCATTGAAATCAAAGATACGATTGTAGGTTAGGTGGTAACACAAATAGAAAGCAACAATTCATTAACATTTTTTTTTATAATGGCGAATGATAGCGAAACAAGAATGACTGAGTCACAAATTATGCGAGAAGGTGATCAGTCAACACCTGTAGTAAATAAAAAACTGAAGAAAATGAAATAGTAAAAATTATGCAGACGCTTTTTGAGATACAGAATAAAAAATTCGATGAGAAATTTAATGATTTGAAAAGTAACATCAATGAAATTAAAAAACAGAATTGTAATTTTGATTAGAGATATAACGAGATAGAGATACGTTGTGATAACATTCAGAAACAGACAACAGAGACAGTTAATGAGAAATTTGAGAGTAAAATAAATAGTTTAGACAACAAAATTGATAAAATAAATGAGACAGTTCGAAACCAAATAGAAACACAAAAGATAGAAACAGAAAATAAATGTTTAACCATAGTTAACGAGCAGATAGAAAATAGAACCGAATTAAGATATACTTGATAGTAAATAAACAAGTAGAAATTAAGAATAACGTTTTACAAAATAAGTTAGAGAAATTTGAATCAAAAGTAATAGACAAATTAGATATGAACAAAGATGACAAGGTAAGTGGGGGAAAAAATTATGACAAAATAAATAAAAGTATGATATTAGAAAATGATTATGTAAACAGGGGTAGTGCTAATGAAATTTTATGGGGAATAGAAGATGATAATAATGGAATGATAGTGTGTGTTGAAGGGTTAAAGAGAGTGTGTAAAGAGAGTATAATTGTAAAAGAGTTGCAGGTGTTGGATTTTTCCCTTAATGATGAAGTAGGGGGTGATGTACATGTGTTGAGGAAGGACGAGAGTGCCTTCGATGTGTATTTGGGAGACATAGGGTCTACAAATAAAGTTGTCCGTGGTTTTTTTAGTGCACTTCACAGGTGGTGCAATAGTTGTGAATTAGTGTCCCCTGCAAATGTGGAAAGAGAGAATGTAGCTTGGTGTGATAGAGAGAGATGTTTTGAAAGAGAGAGATATATTGAGAGAAACAGAGAAGTAGAAAATTTTAAGATGAGTAGAAAGTATGAAGAGTTTATGGAAATGTTAGGAGGAGAGATGATGTATAATAAATATAGTAAATACGTACCTGGTAATGAAACTGAAGGAGTAGGAGATAATGAGAATAATGGCTTTGCAAACTACCTAATTATGACTAATTATACTGAAGGTGACAGGACCATACCGAATGTTGACAAGTTTTATGATATAGTAATGTGGAGTAATCCTGCCGAGTATTACTATGGTATAATGGACAAAATAAATTTAAATAGTTATTATATTACAAAAGATGATATAATGTACTTAATTAAAAATGAGTTATGTATACGTAAGATAAGATTATTATTTGACGATGGAGGGTAAATATTTTATTGTGTTTATGAACATTTAATTATGTGGACAGTGTTTTGAAATGGACTGCTTATGAACTGATTTATGAGAAACGATTTAATGATAATGTGGATTGTATATTTTCGTGTATATTGATGTCAATGTATTTGTGTAATTTTGCTGTTGTGTATTTTTATGTATTTTTTATGTAAACCATGTACTGTAGAATGTTAAATATTCAAGAATAATTAAGTTTGATAATGATTTTAAATGATATTATGAGATTCAGTGTCTAATGGTTAGTAAATGATTACATATATGATATATTTGGATATTGAGTTGTTTTAGGATTGTAAGATAAATGATGAATTTTCTAGTGGTATATTAAGGTGAAATGTTGTAAAGAGGTTTGGGGATAGTGATAAATAAGGGCATTAAATAGAGTTAATGGGAGTTAGTGAAAATAAGAATGTTGAGATACAGATAATATATAAAGAGGTGTTAGATATTTTAGGGACACAGTAGTTAGTGATTATATGTAGAGGTGAGTAATGTGAATGGTATAATTATATTTGATGATGATGATGATATTTTGTAGTAAGGATCCGGTGTAAGGTGTGATTAGCGTGCAGCGTTGTGGCAGGCGGAGTAATTTTGGGTTAGAGTGTTTGCCGATATTTGGTGGAGGGCAAATGGTTAGGAATGGGTATGGCCAGGTAGGGAACACATCCTAGTACAATAAATGAGCGGTCCCAGAGGATTTAAATGGGATTAGTGAAGGGGGTTATTATAGAGATATTGGTGTCATATTATATTAATGGTTAGAAGCGGTTGTTAGTAGTGAAAAGGGGGTAGTAAGGTTAGATTGACAAATGCCAACATAAGATAGAGAATAATGAATAATAGAGAGTCACCCAAACTAATAAGGATAAAAGGGTTAGAAAAGGAAAATTCATGGTAGGAAGGTAATGTAACTGGAAGGGTAATGATAAATTTGAAATTTTTTTTTGTATAGAATGTAATGGTAACAAATGTTAAATAATTAAAAGTGAATAGAGAATTGATGATAGTAATGTTATAAAGTTTTGGTACATGTTGTGTAAATATAAATTGTGTAATGTAAATGTAACAATGTTAATGTTTGATGTACAATGTTTTATTATGTTGATGGTAATAGTGTGTGTGGGTAGGAGGTCGTTATGGGGGTAACGACGGTAAAAATATTAATGTGCTAAAAATATAAAGATAACAGTGGTTTTGAACAAAGAAAAATGAGTTAGTTTGGTTGCAAAGAAAATAAGAATAAAGAAAAAGTTGTAAAGAAAATAAAGAGTTTTGAAGTTGTTTGCCACGATAGATAGATATTTTAATGTTATATGAAGTAAAATAGTAGAGTTAATGGTTGTTGCTTAGAAAAGTAAAATGTGTTTTCTGTTTAGGCTAAGAATAAATGTTTCCATGTGGTAAAGAGAGTAAATACAATTGACTGGAGTCAGAAAGTTGTACTAAATACCGGGTTGTTAAAAGGAGAAGGAATTTTCTATCTTAACTCTTGTTATACATTGTTTGAAAATTGTAGAGTAAACAAACCAATGCCTCAAAACGCAAACCAATGCACTAAGGGGAGACATATCAGTTGTGGATATGGATATAGAGAAGGCCACTATTTTAAAATTTTGTATTGCATGTTTCAGAGTTTGGTGGTGTTGTGACCGCGGTCCTGAGCTGGCCGGTGCGTCAGAACAGGAGCGTAAAGTGCCTCATGGCCTTATGGTGTTGGGATCTCTCCTGAGAAGTCCAGTAAGGTTAGAGGGTGCGAGCAACATCATTGGACCAAGGGTAAGTGATTGTATTTCTTTTATGTTAACACTACAGGGGTTGTGGCACCATATCTGGGCTGATCCTTTTAGAACGTGTGAATGGGTCAATGAAAGTTTTTATGTTTCGACATAAGACCTTTCATTGAGGGGGTTTTGTGACAGTACGAAAACCTGCTGTCAGATTTATGGTACACAAGGTATCGAATTATTGTATTTCAATGTATTTTGCATTCATGTGTATGGATGGTAAAACTTTCCCTTGTTTTGCCGGCAACGACGTAGTTTCGACACAACAGAATCATTCCAAGGTCAACGGCGGACGTGCGGATAAGAACACTTAAAATGGTTACACAAGTAAATACAGGCTCTAGATACGTTTGTTTCATTGGTCAACAATGCCAGACGTCATTAACAAAAGAATGACGTGCATAAAATACGTAAGGAACTAGGGCGTTTCTTTGACTAAAGACAAAGAATAATGACGTACGCACACACACACATACGTAAAAAGTGCGTAGTGCATTGCCCCAGTCTTCACACTGCCGCATCAGCGGTAACACATTACAAAAAGGTCGCCGGCAACCTTTACCAGCCCAGTGATTTTAAACATTCAAAAATGTACTCTATATATATTGTAACGCAACATAGTTGAGGTTCCCCAACGTTACATAAAAGACTGAATGAAATATGGTCAAAGACCATACCCTGACTTAAGGTTGTTCGATAGTTCATATGTTTGAGAAGGACCTCAAGTAAAAAGGAGGCAATGACTAATATTAAATGTAAAAGAGCCAGACCAATGAATGATTGGATGTAATGAAATGTTTGTTTTGTACTGTGACATGTTAAGGTCTACAGAATATTTATATTGTATGTTGAATTTGTTAAAAATGAAATGATGTTGTTTGATAATAATACTTACTCAATAATTATGTTTATATTTTATATTAGATTTGTTTTTATACAGCACAATATAGTTACCAATGTTAGGCACGGTACTAAGTTGTCAGTATTGTATAAAATTGAAAGTTAGTGTTGTTCTAATTAGTGTTTATAAACTGGATCAGGAGTGTGACCAGTGTTTCAAGTCTAACAAGTAGTTCTGACAATTATGTCATAAATTAATAAAGGGTTCCAGAACCAATTGATTAATGTAAAACAAATAACCACCAGTAAATTAAAATTCATGTAATTAACTATGTAATCAATAATTAATTGTACAGTAGGTCAGGTAAAAAGAAAATTAAGTTAAAAACCAAATAATGTTATAATGGTTGTAAATGAATCTATAGGCCTAAATTCCATATTAGTGAAAGGAAATTAATACCTTTTTAGTAAACCCAGTCCAACGAAACTCTAGTAAAACATTTACTGTTTAATAAGGAAGGTTAGGGGAGAATTTTATGTGATTCAATATTAATCCAAGCATGGAGTATTTTATTGGAAAGGAGTAGTAATATTCTATAATGCCGGCTCAAGGATATATAGAAAACCTGGTTGTTAAGGCAACTGATTTTTAGTAACTTGTTGATTTTGAATAGATGGTACTGATTGTTACAAGCTATTAGGTTGAAATGAACCGATATATTTAAAATATATGAATAAATATAAAGAAAATATATATCCAAATTGAAAAAAAAGCATTTTGCAAAACAATTATACTGGAATGTTAATGAATCATACAAATTAAATCACCCTATAAATTATCAATGAATACAATAAAAAAGAACTGAAAGCGTCTCACCTCATTCACTAAACAATTCCGCTGAATTTGGTATCAAACCTATTCATGCTATAAATTGAAGACCAATAAAGAGTTGAAGCCTGAATTAACGGAAATATTTGGAAATACAGAAGATTCGGTTGACGAAATAACCTTCATTGACAGCGGAAGCTGAGATCCTAATTCCAGTTCGTTGGGACCAAGAATTGTGAAGACGCAAAAGAAGACTCGAAGCACCAGAGTTCCCGTGGGATTATCATCATCCATTCATTGAAGACCAGAGCAGTTTTACTGGGTGAAGACGATATAACCTGCATTTTGATCGTAGTTGACAAACATTCACCGCCTAATGAAGCTTTCGCCGCTTGGGTAAAAAAACAAATTATTTTCATATCATTGTATTTTAAGTAAATAATTTTATTCTTTTTGTAAATTGAACAACCTTAATTATGCGTTTTACCTGGCCTTACTAATGGTTCAAAGAACTACACGAACCCTGGTATAAGAATTATTTGTCATTATTTTCAAAGTATATATGTTTTTCTTTTTAGAATTCGAATAATTAAGAATCGATACATGTTGGGATAGTCGATTGTATTGTCTTATTGTTTGTCTGAGACAACGTAACTGGTTAAATACCAGAGAAAAATAAATAAAGTACATTTGTTGTATGAGATAACGTTTTAATCATTGCAGAGAAAATACTATATGTAATTGGCGTAATAATTTATTAACAGATTGATACAAACACTCAGAATAACTAACCTATACGCACAATTATTTATAATAACAGCGCTCCAAGTTTGCAGCTGGTGAGACGGGAGATTGCTGAACTAACGGGTTTTGCCATACTAAATTTGAATGAAATTTTTATCGTTGAGGGACTAGGGTTGAGACAAAAACCACTTACATTCAGTAAATACTCCATATATATTGCTCATATTAAACAACCACTGAGAATTAAATTAAGTCTACAGAATACTACCATTATAAATTCAGGAATATAATTCTAAGTTTGTGGACTTAATAATCTGTGTTCTGAGGGTTTCACTGGTCACAACCGCAAGGTATATTAGTTAATAACATATTAATTAAACCAGGTAACAGCATTTTGATTGTTACGAATCGCCACCTACAACGTACTACTTGGCGTTTGTTACACCGGAGTCTCTTATAACGAATTACACTCATAGACAAGATCTCTTTATAATTTGACGTCTCCAGCTGGTATCATACATTATTACATACGTACTCACATAATTAACAAGCAGTTCGTTACTAAATTGATTACAACAGTGGGGTTTGAATAAGACGGACATTTTCGCTAGCACCGGCACATATTAGTCTCTTTACAAATTGGCACATAACAACGTGGAACTTATTTAAACACGTACTCGACACATTCTATATATTTCATTTTGTTACAAATTGCCGCCTGCAACGTGGGGCTTAAACGAAAACGAGGACGTCCATTTAGTCTGTCTCTTTCTTTACAAATTGACGCTCGCAACGTGAGGCATCATCGTCGCATCTTAACACCTAACCATTTCATTTCTTTACAATATATATAAATCAGTGAAAAATGAAGTAATACCAGTGCACAATAGTTTTTTCAGAGTCAGAATTTAGAGTCAGTGAATTAACAATCAGTATAATGTAACCAAGCAACTTTTGTTAAAGCATCATGTGAGACATCGCCCAGAACTTCCAGTCTACAGTCAGGAAAGTGCAAAACCTTAATACAATCTTAAAGAGCTCTTTTTATATAACCATCAAATATATTCATACATAAAAAGCATTAAACGTGTTCAGAATGAGTGAGTGTGAGAAAGGAAAGCGTGAATGGTAACTGTCGACAGCCAAGCTGAGGCGTTGGTTTGCGTATGGCCTCCAGGCAAAAGTAACTAAAGTCATTTTTAATAGAAAGGCAGCTGCCCAATTAACAGAGAAAGGGGTAATTTGATAAACAACAAAAAAATATATAATATAGTTGTTGTAATAAGGGAATAAGAAATGTAAGTAACGGCCGCCATTTTGGTTTTGGTCGTTCAAGACGCCATTGTCGAGTAATAAAAAGCCGGTGTAAAAATGAAAAGGAAAACAAACCGAAATTGACGTTTAATGTTGAGAAATGTTAGTATCTTTATTTCAAAGCCCATTTCAGTCGACATTCACGCTGAGTCGAAACCCTGGACCCACAACAAACAATAAGATCGTAGCAACAGGTATCACGTATGTATGGTAAGTACCATAATTATGGTGTGGTTGACACACGTGAATAAAATTAATAAATATAAAAACACACAAATGTGTATGTATGTTTTTTTTTTACAAAATATTTCCATGTGAGAAATAACAAATGTCGACCCAAACTAGGGATATGATTTTTTTTATATAGTAACAAATGCCGCCCGAACTGGTGACTATAAAAAATATCCGGTTGTATTTTATATAATAAGCCTGAATGGAGACGTAGTGGGCATTGAAATCAAAGATACGATTGTAGGTTAGGTGGTAACACAAATAGAAAGCAACAATTCATTAACATTTTTTTTTATAATGGCGAATGATAGCGAAACAAGAATGACTGAGTAACAAATTATGCGAGAAGGTGATCAGTCAACGCCTGTAGTAAATAAAAAAACTGAAGAAAATGAAATAGTAAAAATTATGCAGACGCTTTTTGAGATACAGAATAAAAAATTCGATGAGAAATTTAATGATTTGAAAAGTAACATCAATGAAATTAAAAAACAGAATTGTAATTTTGATTAGAGAATTAACGAGATAGAGATACGTTGTGATAACATTCAGAAACAGACAATAGAGACAGTTAATGAGAAATTTGAGAGTAAAATAAATAGTTTAGAAAACAAAATTGATAAAATAAATGAGACAGTTCGAAACCAAATAGAAACACAAAAGATAGAAACAGAAAATAAATGTTTAACCATAGTTAACGAGCAGATAGAAAATAGAACCGAATTAAGATATACTTGATAGTAAATAAACAAGTAGAAATTAAGAATAACGTTTTACAAAATAAGTTAGAGAAATTTGAATCAAAAGTAATAGACAAATTAGATATGAACAAAGATGACAAGGTAAGTGGGGGAAAAAATTATGACAAAATAAATAAAAGTATGATATTAGAAAATGATTATGTAAACAGGGGTAGTGATAATGAAATTTTATGGGGAATAGAAGATGATAATAATGGAATGATAGTGTGTGTTGAAGGGTTAAAGAGAGTGTGTAAAGAGAGTATAATTGTAAAAGAGTTGCAGGTGTTGGATTTTTCCCTTAATGATGAAGTAGGGGGTGATGTACATGTGTTGAGGAATGACGAGAGTGCCTTCGATGTGTATTTGGGAGACATAGGGTCTACAAATAAAGTTGTCCGTGGTTTTTTTAGTGCACTTCACAGGTGGTGCAATAGTTGTGAATTAGTGTCCCCTGCAAATGTGGAAAGAGAGAATGTAGCTTGGTGTGATAGAGAGAGATGTTTTGAAAGAGAGAGATATATTGAGAGAAACAGAGAAGTAGAAAATTTTAAGATGAGTAGAAAGTATGAAGAGTTTATGGAAAAGTTAGGAGGAGAGATGATGTATAATAAATATAGTAAATACTTACCTGGTAATGAAACTGAAGGAGTAGGAGATAATGAGAATAATGACTTTGCAAATTACCTAATTATGACTAATTATACTGAAGGTGACAGGACCATACCGAATGTTGACAAGTTTTATGATATAGTAATGTGGAGTAATCCTGCAGAGTATTACTATGGTATAATGGACAAAATAAATTTAAATAGTTATTATATTACAAAAGATGATATAATGTACTTAATTAAAAATGAGTTATGTATACGTAAGATAAGATTATTATTTGATGATGGAGGGTAAATATTTTATTGTGTTTATGAACATTTAATTATGTGGACAGTGTTTTGAAATGGACTGCTTATGAACTGATTTATGAGAAACGATTTAATGATAATGTGGATTGTATATTTTCGTGTATATTGATGTCAATGTATTTGTGTAATTTTGCTGTTGTGTATTTTATGTATTTTTTATGTAAACCATGTACTGTAGAATGTTAAATATTCAAGAATAATTAAGTTTGATAATGATTTAAAATGATATTATGAGATTCAGAGTCTAATGGTTAGTAAATGATTACATATATGATATATTTGGATATTGAGTTGTTTTAGGATTGTAAGATAAATGATGAATTTTCTAGTGGTATATTAAGGTGAAATGTTGTAAAGAGATTGGGGGATAGTGATAAATAAGGGCATTAAATAGAGTTAATGGGAGTTAGTGAAAATAATAATGTTGAGATACAGATAATATATAAAGAGGTGTTAGATATTTTAGGGACACAGTAGTTAGTGATTATATGTAGAGGTGAGTAATGTGAATGGTATAATTATATTTGATGATGATGATATTTTGTAGTAAGGATCCGGTGTAAGGTGTGATTAGCGTGCAGTGTTGTGGCAGGCGGAGCAATTTTGGGTTAGAGTGTTTGCCGATATTTGGTGGAGGGCAAATTGTTAGGAATGGGTATGGCCAGGTAGGGAACACATCCTAGTACAATAAACGAGCGGTGCCAGAGGATTTAAATGGGATTAGTGAAGGGGGTTATTATAGAGATATTGGTGTCATATTATATTAATGGTTAGAAGCGGTTGTTAGTAGTGAAAAGGGGGTAGTAAGGTTAGATTGACAAATGCCAACATAAGATAGAGAATAATGAATAATAGAGAGTCACCCAAACTAATAAGGATAAAAGGGTTAGAAAAGGAAAATTCATGGTAGGAAGGTAATGTAACTGGAAGGGTAATGATAAATTTGAAATTTTTTTTTTGTATAGAATCTAATGGTAACAAATGTTAAATAATTAAAAGTGAATAGAGAATTGATGATAGTAATGTTATAAAGTTTTGGTACAAGTTGTGTAAATATAAATTGTGTAATGTAAATGTAACAATGTTAATGTTTGATGTACAATGTTTTATTATGTTGATGGTAATAGTGTGTGTGGGTAGGAGGTCGTTATGGGGGTAACGACGGTAAAAATATTAATGTGCTAAAAATATAAAGATAACAGTGGTTTTGAACAAAGAAAAATGAGTTAGTTTGGTTGCAAAGAAAATAAGAATAAAGAAAAAGTTGTAAAGAAAATAAAGAGTTTTGAAGTTGTTTGCCACGATAGATAGATATTTTAATGTTATATGAAGTAAAATAGTAGAGTTAATGGTTGTTGCTTAGAAAAGTAAAATGTGTTTTCTGTTTAGGCTAAGAATAAATGTTTCCATGTGGTAAAGAGAGTAAATACAATTGACTGGAGTCAGAAAGTTGTACTAAATACCGGGTTGTTAAAAGGAGAAGGAATTTTCTATCTTAACTCTTGTTATACATTGTTTGAAAATTGTAGAGTAAACAAACCAATGCCTCAAAACGCAAAACAATGCACTAAGGGGAGACATATCAGTTGTGGATATGGATGTAGAGAAGGCCACTATTTTAAAATTTTGTATTGCATGTTTCAGAGTTTGGTGGTGTTGTGACCGCGGTCCTGAGCTGGCCGGTGCGTCAGAACAGGAGCGTAAAGTGCCTCATGGCCTTATGGTGTTGGGATCTCTCCTGAGAAGTCCAGTAAGGTCAGAGGGTGCGAGCAACATCATTGGACCAAGGGTAAGTGATTGTATTTCTTTTATGTTAACACTACAGGGGGTTGTGGCACCATATCTGGGCTGATCCTTTTAGAACGTGTGAATGGGTCAATGAAAGTTTTTATGTTTCGACATAAGACCTTTCATTGAGGGGGTTTTGTGACAGTACGAAAACCTGCTGTCAGATTTATGGTACACAAGGTATTGAATTATTGTATTTCAATGTATTTTGCATTCATGTGTATGGATGGTAAAATTTTCCCTTGTTTTGCCGGCAACGAAGTAGTTTCGACACAACAGAATCATTCCAAGGTCAACGGCGGACGTGCGGATAAGAACACTTAAAATGGTTACACAAGTAAATACAGGCTCTAGATATGTTTGTTTCATTGGTAAACAATGCCAGACGTCATTAACAAAAGAATGACGTGCATAAAATACGTAAGAAACTAGGGCGTTTCTTTGACTAAAGACAAAGAATAATGACGTACGCACACACACACATACGTAAAAAGTGCGTAGTGCATTGCCCCAGTCTTCACACTGCCGCATCAGCGGTAACACATTACAAAAAGGTCGCCGGCAACCTTTACCGGCCCAGTGATTTTAAACATTCAAAAATGTAATCTATATATATATATAAATCAGTGAAAAATGAAGTAATACCAGTGCACAATAGTTTTTTCAGAGTCAGAATTTAGAGTCAGTGAATTAACAATCAGTATAATGTAACCAAGCAACTTTTGTTAAAGCATCATGTGAGACATCGCCGAGAACTTCCAGTCTACAGTCAGGAAAGTGCAAAACCTTAATACATTCTTAAAGAGCTCTTTTTATATAACCATCAAATATATTCATACATAAAAAGCACTAAACGTGTTCAGAATGAGTGAGTGTGAGGAAGGAAAGCGTGAATGGTAACTGTCGACAGCCAAGCTGAGGCGTTGGTTTGCGTATGGCCTCCAGGCAAAAGTAACTAAAGTCATTTTTAATAGAAAGGCAGCTGCCCAATTAACAGAGAAAGGGGTAATTTGATAAACAACAAAAAATATATAATATACTTGTTGTAATAAGGGAATAAGAAATGAAAGTAATGGCCGCCATTTTGGATTTGGTCGTTCAAGACGCCATTGTCGAGTAATAAAAAGCCGGTGTAGAAATAAAAAGGAAAACAAACCGAAATTGACGTTTAATGTTGAGAAATGTTAGTATCTTTATTTCAAAGCCCATTTCAGTCGACATTCACGCTGAGTCGAAACCCTGGACCCACAACAAACAATAAGATCGTAGCAACAGGTATCACGTATGTATGGTAAGTACCATAATTATGGTGTGGTTGACACACGTGAATAAAATTAATAAATATAAACACACAAAAGTGCATGTTGCCTGTTTTTTACAAAATATAAAGATGTGAAAAATAACAATATAATGTAATGAATTCTCCCTCAATATTTCTTTTCTTCAATATTTCATGTACCTAAAATCGTTGTTTTTTCTTTTTAATAAACCAGCTTCTCCGTCTAATGCAATAGCAGCTATGATTAGGTTTTCGTAAGACCACATTTTAAGAACACACACTATTTTGATCTAAGTGGAACTGGACACTGGACGGAAAATTTGAACAGACAAAAATTCTACTGAACATATATGTAATGGTTATGGAATGAAAATGGAACGTATAATGAGAATCAACCTTTAACCTCTGAAGTTGTCTTTCCATGCAGAAATTATGTCAAAGACTCGTTGACAAAATCAAGTAAAAGTTCATGAAGTCTCTTACTGCTTCATATTGTGAAACCCACCTAGTCACATATGTGTTTAGGGTGTTTGATATTTGGATGTAATTCTACTGTCCCCTGACTTCATTTAACACAGTCTTCCTCTTAAAGATGTTAGATAAGCACAGCATTTCTCAATCACATGAAGACAGTTGCAGATTTCTTGAACTTCACAAGCCATGTTCAAAGAGTAGAAACCATCATCAGGGATCTCTCAGTCTCTTCAGAGGCAATATATAATACTCTACTTCGTTTAGAATGACTTACAATGATATACACACCCAAGTGGCTGATTATTTTCACAAAGAAATACATGTATACTCTATTCCGTTCAAGCGAAACCCATGTACACAATTAAAAAATAACAAAGATTTGGATCTTTGCCCCCCCCCTTCAGCGACAACCACAACAAAAACTCGTGTGGGCCTATCTTAGTATCTATAATATAACGTGCTAGGTAGTGTGTCCGTCATCAGTATGTTACCATAGTAACAAGTAAATAAACAAATGATATTTACCGGCATCGAATCCGTTCCTATAGTTTTAATGTTTTTACTATGCGATTGTGTTGATATGTTTTGTAATTTTGTATACAGGTACGTCTATATATTTTGTAATTGTCCTATATTTCTGTATATGTTTTAATTGTGATATTTATGTTTATACGTATTTCTGATGATCCAATGAATAAGTAATGAAATACGATCAAATATGCCTCCTAAACTCCAGCAACCACCAACTGCTGAAGAAATTGCAGCAAAAAAAGCACGTAATGCTGAAGCTCAAAGACGCCATAGAGCGGCCATGTCAGAAGAGCAGCTTCAAGCAGAATGTGAAGCTAATGCTGTAAGTCAATGGCAACACAGAGAAAACATGCCACAAAATCAACTTCAACAAGAGCGCGAGGCAAACGCTGAAAGACAAAGGGTTGCACGCCAACATCAAAGAGGACGTCTGAGTAGATATGTCCGATCCCGCAACACCGCTTTGCTTCCCGAAAACTTCAATGAAGACGAAATTGAAGAAAGTTATCTTGGCCCAATGGACGCTAAATGTCCATTTTGCAATGCCACGCATTTCAAAAATGAATTAATATCAAATTGCTCCCATAAAGGGACCATTGCATTAGAAGAAATACAAATGCATTCCTTCATTACAAATTACATAAATGGATCTGATACAAATTCCAAAAATTTCATGGAAAACATAAGATCCTACAACAGTGCAATGGCCTTTGCCTCAATGGGAGCACAAGTTGACCAATCAGTGACCAGACGTTCAGGTTCTTTTTGTTACAGAATCCATGAGCAAATTTGTCACGCTACATCTGCATTACACCCACATCAAGGTGAATTACCAAAGTATGCCCAACTGTACATTTTGGATTCGGCCCAAGCCTTGACAGAAAGAATGAACAATCAAGCAAACAATGGATGCATTCATGTCGTGATGGAGAACCTCCAAAAACTTCTTGGAGATATCAATCTGTTCTCTAGAGAATACAAGAACATGCTCAAATTTGAACAAGACGAAATGCTAAAGGCAAATCGGGAAAACCGAACGCCAATTGAATATAGCATGACTTTCTTGAGAGAAAGAGTAAATAATGTGCACCCCGGCAGAACCAACGCTCCCACTGCCAGAGGAGAAATTGCTGCCGTTTTTCACAGTGCAGATGGTGCACCCCCAGAAAATCGGGATATTACAATTTATCCGAAAAGCGGAATTTTACAAAATATATCCATCCTGAGTAGACTCTGTGATCCAATGTGCTACCCTTTGCTTTTCTCATATGGGGATTCAGGGTGGACCACAGATCTGAAGAAAGCTGTCGGTCAAGGAAATGTGTCCCAGCTTCAATGGTATTCATACCATTTTGCCATTCGTGATGGAAACTTTAACGAGTTCCTCAACGCAGGAAAGCTGACTCACCAATTCATGGTTGATGCCTATTGCAAGACCGAGTCAAACCTTTGAATTGGTTTCAAAAAACTCAAAACACAATACGAGCTGAAGACTATGATGTCCTTCACTGATTTATGAACAACCACAATTTTGAGGACGTTAACATATTGCCTGGAAAGAAAGTTATATTGCCTTTAACCATCCAAGGGAATCCAAGAAATATGGCTCAAAATTACCAAGATGCTATGGCCATAGTCAGGAAATATGGCAAACCTGACTTATTTGTAACATTCACGTGCAATCCTAAATGGAGGGAAATCAGGGAAAACTTACTTCCCGGTCAGCAACCATGCGACCGGCCTGATTTAGTAGCAAGAGTGTTTGAGTTGAAACTGAAATTGCTACTTGAAGACTTAACCAAACACCATAGATTTGGACGTGTTAGGGCTATGCTCCATGTGATCGAGTTCCAAAAACGTGGTCTACCACATGGGCACATATTGCTATTCAGATCATGGCCCCGGAAGACAAAGCCTGGGAGAATGAAAGAATTGACAAAATTGTCTGTGCAGAACTCCCTGATAAAGATGCCCACCCGAGGCTACATGAAATTGTAAAATCCTGTATGATACACGGCCCATGTGGTCCATTAAATCCAAACGCACCGTGTATGGAAAACGGCAAATGCACAAAAGAATTCCCAAAAGATTTCTGTGCCGAGACCAACAACAATGTCAATGGTTACCCAAAATATCAACGCCGAGATGATGGTAACTTTGTTGAACTTGGGGTAAACAAAGTGGATAACAGATGGGTGGTGCCATACAACCCATACCTGTCTCTGAAATACAACGCCCACATTAACGTAGAGATTTGTAGCTCAATTCAAAGCGTTTAATACCTGTTCAAATACGTTTACAAGGGTCATGACTGTGCAAATATTTAATTCATTACTGTTCCCACAGAACAGGAAGCTACTATTGAATGGGACGAAGTAAAAAATTACTTGGAGACCTGATATGTAAGTGCACCTGAAACATGCTGGAGGCTCAGGGAATACAAAATGCACCACCAAACTGATCATGTGGAAAGATTAAATGTCCACCTTGAGGACAAGCATACAATATGTTATATACCAGGCAAGGAAGCTGAAGCTGTACAGCAAAAAGCCACCAAGTCCAAACTTCTGGCTTGGTTTAAACTTAATCAGGAAGACCCTAATGCCCGAGAGTATTTATGTATTGAAATTCCCGAACACTATACCTGGGATGAAAAAAATTCTAAATGGAAACCACGTCTTAGAGGACATGAAACTACAATTGGCAGAATGTTTGCCGTAAGTCCCACGGATAGAGAAAAATGGTTCCTCCGAATTCTCCTTCTCAATGTTAGAGGAGCAACATCTTTCGAGGACCTAAGAACGGTCGAAGGAAATCCTACCCCCTTTGCAACTTTCCAAGAAGCATGCATTGCAAGGGGATTAACTGATGATGACTCAGAATGGGATACTTGCCTAACAGAAGCTGCAACCCATCAAATGCCAGTACAACTTAGGCATTTGTTTGCATTTATTTGTATCATGTGTGAGCCGTCGGATGCAGCAGCATTATTCGACAGACATAAGGACAATCTTATGCAAGAATATAAGAGATGCTTTCCTGATGGAGAAAAAGCTCCCTATTTGACACTTAAAGAAATTGAATCTGTCCTTCGAACACATGGAAAGTCATTGGTAGATTTTGGCCTAGAACTTCCAGTCGGCAGCTATGACGAGCCAATCCATTCTGGAAAATATTACGATCCAATTGCCGAAAAAACCATGTTCGAAGAAAAGTTTCAAATGCTCAACCCAGGGCAAAGAAGGGCTTTCGACAAAATGAGGGAAGCAATTGAAAACCCTAACTTACCCAAACGTCTATTCTTTATTGATGGACCTGGCGGAAGTGGTAAAACCTTCCTTTACAACACAATCATGCACTATGTGCGTAGCAAAAATGAATTAGTCTTGCCATGTGCATTTACAGGCATAGCAGCAACTTTGCTTGAGGGAGGCAGAACTTCCCACAGTCGTTTCAAGCTGCCTATTCCAATAAATGAAACATCAACCTGTAATGTTCGACATGGGACTAATACGGCAAATGAACTGGAAAAGGCCAAAGTGATAATCTGGGATGAAGCTTCAATGGCCCCAGCACATGGAGTAAATGCAGTTGACACACTGTATAAAGAACTCTTAGCTGAAGATCCAAAAGTTCCTTCTAAAAAACCATTTGGAGGTGCGGTTTTTCTTTTCGGTGGAGATTTTAGACAAGTTCTCCCTGTTGTTCCACATGGCAGCAGAACCGAAATACTTTCTTCATGCATGAAGAATAGTAAGTGTTGGAAAAATATTCAGGTCCTAAAGTTAGACCAAAAAATGCGTGCCAATGAGGACAATGTCCCATCAGAACACCGAGGCTTTTCCGATTGGCTTTTAAAACTTGGGAATGGAAAACTCCAAGAGCCTGGATTAGAGGAAGGCATCTTCGAAATTCCTCCAGTCTGCATTGAAAATGGATGTATTGTTGCTGCTGTCTTTCCTGAGGTCATCCAATCAGGAGATGACAGCATTGCTAACCGTGCAATCCTGACTCCAAAAAACCACGAGTCACTTGACCTTAATGAAAATGTCCTTAGACGAATTCACTCTGAATTGAAATGCTATACCAGCATAGATTCTATTCAGCAAGACAGTGCAAATGCCGACGAGGCAGCAAACTATCCAATGGAGCTTTTTGAACAGCTTAACACCTGGAGGTATGCCTCCTCATAGATTTAACTTGAAAGTTGGTGCAGTAGTAATGTTGCTACGAAACCTTGACTCAACAAGAGGTCTTTGCAATGGCACCAGAATGGTCGTCAAGCAAATGATGCCAAAAGTCATTGACTGTGAAATCCTGACCGGATCTTTTAAAGGTACCAGAGTTACCAGAGAGATCTTTTATTCTAAGAGTTATTCTTGCACCCAGTGACCCTGACCTTCCCTTTACATTAAGACGAAAATAGTTTCCATTTAGACTTGCTTTTGCTATGACCATCAACAAAAGCCAAGGAAAAACACTGGATTCAGTTGGTATTTATTTGCCATCTCCAGTATTCAGTCATGGACAATTTTATGTTGCATTTTCAAGAACAAAGTCCTTTCAGCAAGTCAAGGTAAAAGTCTTAGGAACTGACCAACAAGGCAACTTAAAGAAAGACCACAGAGTTTACACCAAAAATGTGGTCTACAAAGAAGTTTTCGCCCAATAATTAAATTTCATAGCCAATATGTAATTAAATGTATACATAATTAAATGTATATAATATATGCCAATAAATAATTAAATATGTGCTAATAAAAATGCTCGCCACCCGGGCGTAGAACGGGTACTTCAGCTACTTTAATATATTAGTTTAATTTACAGTTACACCTGAAGTCAACCACAGATATTTAGTGGTTGAAATGTTGTATAAGCAAATTTGAATGATGGTAATAGTCTGATTAAACCCTTCTGATAATGATAAGAATCTGATTTGATTGTTTAAAATTTGATTTCTTAGAACTTGACAAAAATACTCATATTGAAGACTCATAATAATTTGTAATCTTGAACAGTACGCTATCCATTACAAATCCGGTCAAGCATGTCTCTGAATTTGATATTCATTTTGACAAAAATGAAGATGTAAAAAAAGAATAGGCCTATTCTTGAAAGATGTAGAAAAAATATTTTTCTTCTAAAGGAAATTTACTTTTATCCATTTTTAGTTCTGTGACTGTATAGTACCTAATCTTTTTCTGGGATTGCGCTATATCTCCAAGAAGATAAACAGTCCACCAAATGGTTAATCGGAGTTCATAGTTTTTCGCTCCGACACAGCAAATCAATTTTACTTAATAAACAAGAATTTACAGTCTTCTTAACAATCTACATAAAAATAATGTGAATCTGAGTGATAAGTTTTCTTTAACAAAAGTTATTCGTTTTAAAACGTTAAGACTGGAAACCTGGATTCATATTACTGTATTCTCATCAGTAAAATGCTTTAATTTGCAACAATGTATTTAGAAGTTAAATATAATTAATTATATATAACACTACCGACTCGGACCGCTAATTATTATTGATAAAAGTGATAAATTTGTATCAATAATAATTTGTGATCCGAGTCGGTAGTGTTATATACAGTTGATTAATAACAACGGACAAGTTATGGAGAACAAAATCCAGGAATTAAATATAATTTCCATCAAATTGAAGGTTTAAATTAAAACCAATGATGAGTATTTATATTATAATGTTCAAAATGAAGATAACTAAACCAAGGTACTGAAAGCTAGTAAATGCCTGAAAACAATTATCATGAAGTTCATACTGCTGATGGAGATATACCTGTGTTTAAGTCTACAGAATTTTGGTCTTTCCCTTTGTTACACAGAGCCTAATTTTGTGTGTCCACTTTCCTACTTTTTGAGAAGCTTCTGTGCTAGAGACACGACTAACAGCAATAACATCAGCTTTATCCTTTAAGGGTAACCTGAAGGTTCATTTTTTATGTGTGATATAATATAGAAATCTTTATTTTCATCACAGTGAAAGTGGAATTCATTTTATTGCATTTAACTTGTACATTGTCTCATCATTTTTGTGATAAAACTTGTTTCTCATCTTATAATAATATAATAAAAATAATGTTAATTATTAACACTGTTAAATAAAAATGTTGGTAACATTATTGTTTTCATTTAGACTTTGTAACTCCACGTGTTTGTTTCTTATCAATATCTTCTAAAGCCCCTCTGTTGTGAGCGCCAATTTGTAACTACACGTGATTATTCCCCTCTGTTGTGAGCGCTAATCTATTACCCTTCAGGACTTACAGGTTCTTTATGCCTCACCTTGGATGTGTCAAATTACCACAAGACGGGTTTTAAATTAATTTATCCCTCTCTTTGTGTACATTAGGGTGGAATGAAAATGGCCTTTTTTTAATTTTTGTTTTGTTTAGTTTTGTAATAGTGGGGAAAAGATGCCTTTTAGGTTCAAAAAGAAGAAAAAAAAATTTGGTTGCTATACTACAACATCTTGAGGTGCCGCAAAGAGCTTAAAATTTGTAAGAAAATTAAAAAAATTGAAAAATTATAAAGTTTGATAAATAATTTTTTATGGTTTTCTCGTACATATAATGTTACAAAAGATAGTTGTAAATACATATATAAGCATTAGAATTGGAAAAAATTATTAATTACAAAATATAATAATATTAAAAAAATATTTTTTAATGTCAAAAGTTTGTATTTTTGCTAATTTTGAAACTTTTGCGAACATTTTGGTTGTTACAAATAGTAGTAAATAAGGTTGAAATAAAAGCTCGTCAAATCAATTATATATTTTTTTTATTAGAGCACACGTAAAAAAATATCATAATACACTTTTAAAGACATTGAAAGTTCATTTTTTATGATTTAAAAAACCCTTAATAATTACAAATGTTACAGCTGCAAAATGTTTGTTTCTACTTCATTGACACATTAAACTGTTTTTTTGTATCAAATTTTGGCATGTTCTCACGTGAGTCAATTTTTGCTCTTATATATCCTTCTCTTGCGATTGAACCACAGACATTTTGAGCCGATTCGGTCACCAGTTTCACAGCTCTTTCCACTGCTTGCGTGTGACAAGGAAGCCGGGGAAAGTCGATAAGCGGGTCCACTTTACTATTTGGTTGAGCTTCAGATGTCTTCCGTATAAAGTCTTTGAGAGAGTCAATGGAAACATGTTTTACCAAGGGGGGTTCAGTTACGTCATTTTCAGCCCATGAGATCATGTCGATGTAATCCTTTGCGTCAAAGTTTATCTTTGGATCTTTAAAGTTCCTGACTCCGCCTCTACTTTCTGTTCTTGCTTTTAAAACACGTCGTAAACCAAGTTCTCTTACATTTTTGTGCTGATTACATAGCATGGACAAAAGGAGATTTTCTGCAGCAGCAAAGTACCCATTTCTTTGAATAACCGGGTCTAGAACGTTCTTGAAATCATCAGAGAGATAGCGTGAATATGAGATAAGCTTAAACAGATGTTTGGAACCATAAGTACATGAAGGTTTTAACTTAATGTTAAACCACACAGGTGCATACACTTTCACAATGTACTCAGCCAGAGTCTTAAGGTTTTCAGTTGGATTTTCAGTTGCCATATACAATCTAAGTATACGGTTTGCTAATGTAAGCCACCTGGAGTGAGCAAGTTTTCCAGGGTTTCTTAAAGATAAATCTAGTGAGCAATTTCCACTTGATACAGCGATACACATATCCAATAAATACTTCTGATCTGTACTTAAATCATTTATGTTCTCCAAAAGAGGAAGGTTATTTTCAATTGGCAAGAAAGTAACCACAGGAAGATTAGCACAGTTTTCCAGCTGCTGACCTATTTCGCCTTTAAACTCATTGGGTCCCTTCGTTTTACCATCTAAATGACAAAAAAGATGTCGCAAAGGTAGCTCATTTCCATGGAACAAACAAACTAACCATTGTAAAGGTCTTCCTATTTCATTTTCCATCAAAGAAATCACACCATTATTATGTCCAGTGTTTACAACGGTTCCATCACACCCAATAGCAGTAAAGTTCAAAAGTTGTTCGTTGTGTTCTCTATCTTCAAGAAACTCCTGTATACTGTCTGCTATGCCTTTCCAGTGCCAGATTTAGGTGTTACGTGGCCTAAAAACTTCGAGTTTGGTTCCTCTATTAGTGAAACGTGCTCTTCTGAAATAACTTTTTTGTACAACTTAATTCCTTTCTTTTCTTGAAGAATTGTTTTGTCTCTTCTTCCATCAAAAAACAATGCAATAGTTAAACTGTCTTTATCTTTCTATTCATATTAAAACGCCTATTTGAAACTTTTATTGCATAATCGAGACACATAAAATTCTTTGAAAAAGTTACAAAAAGTGTGTTTTTATAAAATTTTACCGCTCTTGCGGCACCTCAAGACATAATCCAAAAAGTTAAAAAAAAATTGTATGTCTTTTTTTATATAAAAACTGCTTTTTTGACAGTATTTGAAATTAAAAAAAAAAATGTTTGACAACTTCTTAAAAAAACTTAAAAATGTAGCGAAAATTGCAATTTTATGAAAATTTATCGTCCTTGCGGCACCTCAAGACGTGCTCCAATATTTTTCATATCTTTTTTTTATCTTATTTACACCAAAAGGCAACTTTTCCGCGCTATTAGAAATTAAAAATCCAAACTTGATTTTTTCGTTCCACCCTAGTGTACATCCATTAGTAAACCTTGTTAATTCTATATAAATAAAAACATATGGAATAGTATCTGGTAATAATAATAATATTGTATTTTTATTCAAAAAAATTTCTATAGTCTATTCAGTGTAACTATTAATATAATTTATAAATCTCAGGGTCGATTCTCTTCTCTTTGTTTATATTATTTTTAGGTTCTTTTGGCCGATATAAACGTTCAGTAATTATAAAGAAAAAACAAGTATAGAAAGTACATTACATTACAAACAATAATAATAATGAATAATATAAATTGAGTATTAATTATAATAATATATATACGTTACACAATGTATCAGTTCAGTTCAGTTCACACAGCCTTCTGGTATCCGTGATGGAAATTTCCAATATCAGTTTGTTTATGTTGTCCAGATGACGGAATCCACTTCTTTTGGTGTTCAATATATGTTTATTTTCTCCTTTTCGTTGTCCGAAGCCTTATGGTGGAATATTAGGATTGAAGTCCAGTGTCCTGTTATTAAGTTGATCCAAGTGTAGTTGTTCCTTCTGGTTGTTGGATCAGTAATGTTTTAAAGGTGATTTGTTTATGATATTTCTTTATCTGCTCCAATTTTATATTCTGTTATAGTTTGATATAAGTTTTTTTTTACTTTCTATTATATTATTTTTAATAATATTCATATGTTTTGTATAAATAATTAGCTTGTTTTCAGAATTTACACTCAACTCTCCTTCTTGGCTTATTATTTTCTAATAATCATCAACAACATTCTTTTTCTCTCTTTTGGTTTCCTGGATACACATAAATACTCTGGTCATATCTGTTCAAATTGAGATTTAGTTGTCATAGGATATTATTTTTATATAATACATTATTTTACCTTCTACATACAAGTTGCTTTTTAGTTATTACATCATTATACTTAATACAATTTACATATTATTTTATCTGAAAAAACTATGAACAATTTTAATATCAAATATTATAGTTATTTGTAACTTGACAAATATTTTTGAATAATTTATTATTTACTGAACATAATCATCTAGGCCTATGTTGACTGATTATATTTTTATATTGGAAGACTCATAATCGATCCTGCTTACACTTGTTTTATATTAATTGATTTCTTTAAATATAAACAAACTGTTAATTAACAATTATATTTTAATTACTATAATTCCCTTTAGGGCTTAACTGAACGCACACTTTTAAACCATTGTCTGTGTGATCAATATCTATTAACCTTATATAACTCAAACAATAATAATAAAGAAAAAACTAAATGTTAATGTTAGTATCATCTGGTACTATGGATTAGTAATTCATTTCATTAAATAATTGTTTATAATTACTATCCACTCACAGTTCTTCTTAATTGACTACCACTGTATCTCACATACTCTTACCAATTATTTACACTTGTTTATATGACATTTGTAGCACATCTTAATTACATTTTACATTTACTTCTAAATTTGTATTGTACTTTATATGACTTTCTAATTGATTCACTCATTATTCATTAAATTTATTATCATCATTTATTTGTTTATGGACTACTCCAAATCTAACTAGGTACTGTTTATATAGTATAGTAATCTGTCACAGTAATGTCTGTTGTAGGACTTTTGGTTTGTAAATAGGTTCACACTTTTATTTATTATTGTTTCTTCCTTCAAATTATTTTGATTTCGATTTGTTTAGATAACTTGTTGTTATTGCTTGCTGATGTCTTCAACAGTTGAAGTGTATGATATTATGGTATTAATATTGCTTGGTGATAAGATTGACATTTATTAAACAAATTCTTCATTATTATAGGCAAATTGAAACCTACTTTTCTTGTCAATACCAATTATTTTCTTCTTTATCTCTGGAGTTTGTTTATTTATATGGGTGGCTTTAACGAATTGTAATTCTTGAGTTTTCTCTTGGTTCATTGTGTATTGTATTTATATATTCCATTCTTTTATTCACATTGATTCCATACTAATGTTAAATGATTCCCCCTATATTAATATGGTATTATGAATGAATATCGGCGTTGAGTGGCCCTTTTACGTCCAATTGCTCATCCGAACATTCACATACCTGGTACAGTGCACATTGGCTGCTGCCCATAAAATAATTCTAAAGTGGCGCCTTAGCTTTCTCACTCTATAAATAAAATAATTATAAATCTTATCATTATACACATCATTGGAATCTTTTATCTTCTGAATATTTTTTCTTATTCTACATTGCCTTCCAATAACTCCATTTATTTATTATATTCAATATTACTGTTGGTATATTTCTTAAGTAGATTTCTTTCTCTTTTATGTAACTTCACTTCAGAGTTCAATGATTTATTAGCCTTAATGTCATTCACCTTTGTTATTCAATACCTCTTGTAATATAGTAGTTTTAATTATCCTTCTATTATTCTATCCGTTTTTATACTGCAACTCTTCTTCAGCAAGTTCATTTTCTAATTAGTTTATTAAATTTCTCTTAGGCTTCTGTCATTAATATTGTGCTCCATTATTATTATTATATTACTATATATATTATTTAAGCTTGATTTAAATAGATGCGCTTATTTCTTTTAGAATTTTGGTGTTGTTACAACTTACATAAATGAATAATATGTTATTTTTCTTCATAATCTCTTCCTAATTACACTTTGCCCACCTCTCAACAGTATATGAATCCCTCAATCAGTTTTTGAATAATTCCTTCCTGGCCTTTCTCGTGTGCAGTTACTTGTATGACCTCTTCACCTAAACAGGCATGGTTTTCTTGCATATGTTATTTCAGTAAACAAAAGAAAATGAAAACTACTTTAAATGAGTTCAGGACAAGACAACATTGTGGCTGTTTCAGCACTTTTGAAAACAAAGGTTGTTTTTTATTACTCACATGAGGTTTAATGTTTTCTTGAAGCAAAATCACACTTTTTGAAAGTTTAGTGAGTTTTCAGGAATTGATTTTTGGCTTCAGTTACTGCAGTAGCTCACAATCGTTTTTACCAGTTACAGTTTCATCTTTGGATTTATCCACTTTGGTACTGTAATTTTCTTTGATCTAGGAGGTGTACTTTTCCATAGTATGTCAGAGAAAGCCAACCATTTTAAAAGCTATCGATCCACTCACAGACCCTGCTACCAGTCAAACAACTCTTTCCATTTTGCTGTTGCATTCTTCAACAAATTTCTGCAAGTTTCACTTCTCAGTTTGTGTAGTATTCACTTCTTGCATTTCTTCCTTGGTAGAGACTGACAATGGAGCTCTCATTGTAAATTCGTTTTAAGCACAATAGGAAACTTTTAATAACAAAACAATATGTCCAACAAACAGATGATGTGAAATTATAATTTTTAACAAACCAGTAAATGCTGCCGTCTACCTGTTCATAAGAAAAAAAAGTATCCCTTCACTTTTTGACTTCCACTTGTAGCAATATGACACCAATGTGCCAGCTCATGAGATTGTATGAGATTAAATCTTAATGTAGTATGGAAAACTCAATAATATGTAGCGTACTGAAAATATGTCTGTACTTTTTTGTGCCATCATTCACAGCTTCCATCCTCTTACATTTCCATCTCACTTTTTTCTCAACCCAGATTACCATGCAATCTTTTCAACCACTCTCCTTTTATATTGTCCCTATCGTATTGCTTGTCACGTCACTTGTACTTTATCAGCAAATGCCTTTATTAATCCAGTACACACATTTGATCATTGTATGCAGGTGTTTTATAAAATAATGAAGATAGTTCCAGGACTTATCCTACAAGTAAAAATAAAGAAAAAAATTCTGTAATCAGCTGCAGGAAAAACAGCTGTACTAGGATGCCAGGAGGCTGATGGACTGGAATCCAGGCTAACCATAAGAAACAACAACTTTCATCTTATCTTAGGTCTGGAAATACACTGTTTTCAGGTTACATAATCAAAAACGGTTAGCCCAAATTTCAATGTAAAATGCATAACATGAGATTCAAATTTTCCAAAAAAAATACTAATTTTTAACAGTACTGATAATTTAAAAACAACAGGAAATTGTAGAATTTCCAGAATAAGAAGGTGTAAAATACATAGCAAATCATATCTAACAGAAATCAAAATTAAAAATTATAGAGAATTCATAAAAAGTAATATTAAAAAGACAATGTTACATGTTGGTTATTTAAGTAAATTGGTAAAAACAATTTGCAACACAAATGACTTACTGCGTTGTATAGGTCACATCGAATTTTTGAAATCTTTTTTTCAAATGTAAACTAAAATTTTGCTGTTTTACACTTGTTTGTTCAATTTGATTACATAAACAATCTGTTTCTGAGACATCTTGGCTGAAATGTCGAATCCTACAGATACAGTATTGGTGCACCAAAATGCAGTACGTACTGACTTGACAATGAGGTAACTTTAAAAATGATAGTAACTGCAGCAAGAATTACACAGTTGCTTCAGTTTCAGTGGAGGTGTATTCTTGTTCTTATTCTTCTGCCTTTCAGTATTTGGACATGGGTCTGTTTCAGTTCCATCACCCCCAGTGTTTTTACTGCCTACCAATGACTATTTTATTTTAGGGCCTTTACACTTATTCTTGGCCTTCTCTATTAACTCCAGCATCAAGCACGTTGCCAATTCATCTTAATTCTTTACAATGCCTTTCATGGAACACTGTGTCACTCCTCAGATGCAGTGACTATACTCAAATCTAGTTGCCATCTATCACTAATTAAGCAAGTGATAGACTATGTCCCATGAGGCAGGAGTGCAGTATGAAGTCAGATCAGGCAGCCGCCTAATCCTTGAAGCGCAGACAATTATTGTTTTCTCCCTGTACTATAGTTACAGTTGTTTTCTTTCAGTTCAACCATATGGTATTCAACAAACTGAGAGACACAACAAAGCAAATACCCACACTGTTTACAAACTGTGCAAGATAAACACTATGTGTTGACTCAAATTCCGAGAATTAAGGCTGGTTCACACTGAAAGCACACAAAGATAAGCTAAGATCTGTTACACTGTGGTAGGTTTCAGTATAACTGGCCTCTACAATGATGTTATTGCCTTCAAATGCTCAACAGTTCTTATCATGTGAACTGTTTGTTTATATATTGTCTATGGTCTGTTTGAACGAAGTATAGTTTGTCTTATGAGGCTATTCTAAAATTGACCTTTGATTGACTGATAAAGAAAAATGAAAACAGACAAAAATAATGTATTACATATAAAAGTTACATAATTATCTATATTACTTTCCTACATAATAAACACTCATATACAAGCACTTATTATGTCATTGAAAAATGCTGTCATCAAGGTGCCAAGCCAAGAGTTGATGCCATTAATCAGATACTCATTAGCTTCAAAACATTTGGTAGCCAGCAAGACCTTTGCCTTGGTGACACGATAGCACCCTTGCCTGGACTTGTTCTGGTGGTGTACCTGTCTCGAATTGTCACACTCACGATCATTTGACTGTTCCGTTTTGAACTTGCCCTATGTACATTTCGAATATGCTGAGTCTGCCCTATGCAACACTCAGAGCTATGACAACAGGCACCTGATGAAGACGTCAGCCTCCTAATAGTCATATTGGCCATACAGTGCCTTGTGGCAAAGACGTCGGCCTCCTAATAAAGTCATATTGACCACCCAGTGCCTTGTTTTTGGTCCAACAGTGATTTGTTGTGATGACAGTCATCCACATCAAGCTATTCAAGGCACGGGCCTAGCAGAAGCATTGACCAACAGCCTCATTATCTGACGATGTCCAGCATTTTGGGAAACAATCACAAACATACTCAGTTTTCACGTAGGCTTCCGCGGTCGGTGTCCACTATGTTTTTGAAATCTTCTTCTGGTATGGACTGCATCAAAAATGTCTTGTATGACAACATTTCACTCATATTACAATGAGTATCCTCAGGTCGAAGTGACCACTTGTCAAATCGTCGGACAGATGAAGACAACTCCTCCCCGTAGAGGCTGACTATGTTCTCATGTAGGCTTCCACGGCCGGTGTCCATTATGTTTTTAAAATCGTCCGGACACTCATGTTTGACATAATGTTATATGAGTGAAACGTCATACAAGACACTTTTGACGTGGTCCATACCGGAAGAAGATTTTAAAAACATAACAAACATACTCAGCAGACAATGGCACGTTTTAATCAGTGTCACTGTATATCTGGTAGCGGAGGCAACAATAGTTTCTGTTTCTTCAGTCGCTACTTGAACAGAATAAACAAAATTGGCTACAGATTTGTGTTTAACAATGTAAAGGGATACTGGTAACTACTGTGCATGTTCCGTGGCCACCAGTTTGTGTACATCAGATAATCAGAGGTTAATTTTGGAATACTGTCCTACTTTCTGACATAACCACATTTCTGCAGCTTTGAAACATTTCTTTGACAAATCACTTAGACAAAACAGCATACTCCATGCCAGTGACTTTTTCATTGACAATGACATGCTTGCTTAATGAACATATTTTCCTTGCCCATTAATCTTACCTTTTCTTCTACTGATCATTTGTTGCTTTTATTAAAATACTATTTAGTTAACAGTTGTTTTGTTTGATTTTGTTATTATCTATCTTAACGTTTTATTCTCCATTACTTCTTATAATTAACACATTTGCTTGCAAGTGAATCAATGAACAGCCCTGTACCTACTTGCACACAGTACTGCAAGCAAATCAATTAGTGGGCTTTGGAAAAAGTTATACAATTGGACCTCGATAACATGAATTCCTTGATATCTTGAATTATTTTTTTATTTCTCTTCACTTTCTCTGTAAAACTCTATGTTATTTTACCTTTATAATTCGAATATGTTTTAAAAACCTTGACAACTCGAATTTTGTCATTTTCTGGCCACATCACTGAGCCTCTATACGATGAAGGTAACATGTTTCTACAGCATAAAAGATGACACTTTTCTGCTTAAACATGAAAACCCCATCAACCCTTTTTCTTTACATATTCATCAATGGAATAAACAGTAGCAGTTAGAATACACAAGTAAACAAGAATTACGTATATAATTTTTTATAGTTTTTGGTTTTAAATGGTTAATAAAATTCAAATATTCCAACAATATATTGTTAATATCACTGTGCATTATACATTTGTTATATTTGGACGGTTAAACCACAGTAGCTTCATATTTTAACGTAGCGGTTTTTGTAGAGGTTTTAGCGAAAAACTTTGTATGTTGCTTATTGGGTGTTCGTCTTATTTAATTAAGCTCCCAATGTTGTGTACGCCAATCTGTAACGTACTGCCTTGAGATATTAAAGTTTCCGTCTCTCCGCAGTCGCCACTTATGAATTATAATGACCAAAGTTTAAAAAATAAAGTATTTTGTAATGTTACTCAATCAAAAGCCGAAATCGAGAGTGTGTGATTTGGGGTCAAGTAGGGAAGTTGTTCAGCCTTTTTAGATGATTTCTGAAATTTTTCAAATTGTTTGCTGTGATTTAAATCAGCTGATTGTGAGACGAGTTTCCACGCATAGTTCAACCAGCCTACACTATGGCAAAATATGACCCGATGGATCGATCTCTTCTATTTTTGTGCTGAAGTCTATTACAACTACCCACTACAAAAAATATAACACATTTTTATTATTCAATATCATTTTTCAATAATATTTATTATTTATATTATTGGTTTTTTGTTTTCCTGCCACCAAAATACAAGTATCACAATCGATCTTTACTTAATTAAAACATAATATCGACTTCCTCGAGTAAACATGGAATTGTTCAAAAAAAACATATATGGTTTTGTTTACCAAATTTTATACTATTTTTTAAAACATCAATCAATATATAATTCTTTTTATTTCCCCAGGGTTAAGGGTAAGTTCTTTTTGTTATGAGATGGTCAGAAATGGATAATTATACTACGCTTTACAAATACCGAAAAATATTAAAAATTTTGTTTATTTTCGTATAATACGTAGTTACAGAAATGTCCGTAAGAGAGCAGCGTGCGTTTGTTTACTTTAGAACATGTGATTAATTTTGACTAATTTTTTGTTCTATTCAACCATTCGGAATGCGTTTTCTTCGTTAATTATTAAACGAAATGTTTATATTACCTCTCTTCTTATAGTTCTTACTGGAATGAAGCCTTTTCTCTAGTGAGGTCCGTCTTGAATTGTAATTTCATTACCGTCTGGCCCATATTCTATCGTCAACTTGAAACATAGCGAAACTAGGCCGAATCATCAGAAGGGTTTTCTTTCACTGTTTATTATGGAGTATAACCATTTAATTTTGATAAATAAGGTAGGATTATATAGTGTTCATATTGCTTTTTAATTTTGTACTAATTTTACACTTCTCCAAAGTTTCAAAAAGGATATTTTAATAGAATTGTGGTAGCATCATTTTGTCAACTCGCCAGGTTTAATTTCCCAATTTTATTATTAACAATACTTGTTATTCTCGTCACTCTTAGTAACCCATAATACTTTATTATACAGGCAGTTTGTAATTATTATAAATTTATATTTTATTTACCGAAAAATAATTCTTTTTAATTCCGGTTTCTTTCCCAATTTGGTTTACATAATAGGTTTCTGTTCATTTTCTTATGACCTGGTATATAAGTATTTAATATTTTTATTATCTTTAAATGAATTTATATATTATTTATTAGTCTCTCATAGTATTCCTACACTGCACTACTTCCTTCTGCCATTTCCCTCATATAGTATTATTTTAATTTTTTATTATCATTTGATATTTAAATCTTTTATGTTTTTTAAAACGAACCCTGGGTTATCTTATACTATAACACAAATATTTGCAAAAATATAAAATTAACTTAGGTATTAAATTTGGTTGTCTACACAGTATAAATATTACAATAAATTAATAAAATACAGAATCAGTTAGTAGCATTATAGTCTACTATCATAGTTTTATAATTCCCAAACCTACAGCACAATTCTGTAATAAGTTACCTTCACTTTCACTTTTTACCTCAATGGGTACACTATAACTCACTTGTCACTGTATATCACTCAAATTGTTTATAATGTTTAGTGATATACTTTAATTTTGAGCTAGTTATAGGTTACCCATTTCTGACCTTTATGTTCTTACATGATTTAATTTATTGGGACCGGGTTATGTAACGTTACATAAAGCCCCCCCCCCACTAGAACAAATTTATTTTGGTTTTACTCATTTATTAAAATAAATTGTTGATTGGTTCAATTCTCCTAATAGTCTTGGCGTTATCTTCATAATAGTGTTTCATTTCCGACTGATTATACACTCCCTTTATTCTATTATTGTTAATTGTTTTAATTTCATAAGTATTATTCCCCTTCACCTGGGTTATGAGGTAAGGTCCAGTATAAAGTAACAGTAGCTTCCTAGCAATACCCTCTATAGAACTGGGTAGTTGTCTATTTTTGATTAGTACCTTATCTCCCATCTGGTATGTATCCAATCTTCTCTTTTTTACTTGATCCCTTTTTTGTTGAAGTTCCACTTTATGCAACACTCTGTTGTGCATTTCCACTTGGTCGAACTCTACTCTCTCTCCTGGAGGGAAATTTATCAATGAGGTAATTTCTCTTGGTGGTGGTTTATCAAACATTACCTGATAAGGGCTAGTACCGATAGTGTCATGGTATGACCAATTAAGGAAAGTCTCTGCTGGTTCGATATACTGACTCCAGTTTTTATGTTCTTGATGACAGTAAGTACGTAGAATTCTGCCAACTTCCCTTAATACGCGTTCAGCAGGATTGCTACTAGGTGGTACACTGATGTCTTGTAGGTTCTTATTTGCCAATTTCTCAATTCTTCTTTCCACCTTTTTCCCCGAAATTGCGTTCCATGATCAGTTATAATCATTTCCGGTTTTCCCACCTCATGTAAGTATTTTTTTACAATTACTTCTAGAATTTTCTTCGTTGTGGCTCTACTAATAG
Organism: Magicicada septendecula; assembly: GCA_034769895.1. Classification (NCBI taxonomy): domain Eukaryota; kingdom Metazoa; phylum Arthropoda; class Insecta; order Hemiptera; family Cicadidae; genus Magicicada; species Magicicada septendecula. Next base: position 159,174,663 of record CM068372.1, read on the forward strand.
CGTAGAGTTTTGTATATTTCATATAATGATCAAATAATATGATGATATATTTATATTTATGTCTTCCTCCACTTCTGGGAAAAGGTCCACAGATATCCAAGAATGTCTTTTCAAGTTTATTATTAGATTTTATTGTAATCATTGCGCCCGTTCTCTTCTCATTATTTACTTTTACTAGCTGGCATATGTTACAGGTTTTTACTATCTCCCTTACTCTTTTATTTATAGCTTTCACGTAACAATGTTCAGATAGAGCTTTAATAACTTTGAGTGATCCCATGTGGCCATATCTTTCATGATAATCCTGAATCAGTGCTACTTCTGTTGCTGCTGGCACATACATCTTCCAGACATGATCCTTAATGGTAGGACGAATAAAAAGGATCTCTTCATAAACACAAAAAAATTTCATTATTATAGGGTCATGTTGTAATATTCGTTCCTTAATTTTTGTTAATTTAGTGTCCCTTTGTTGATCGACTTTTATTTTATTAATTATATCTTGTAACTCCTTTGCCATCTTAATAATGTAATATATTTTTCCAACACTTTCTGGTTCTATTTCACAAGTTCCTTTTTCTAGATTAATCCGGGATAATCGGTCTGCTATTACATTCTTCTTACCCGGAATATATTCCCAGTCTAAATTATATTCTTGAAGTATTAATACCCATCTAGTAAGTCTGCCGTGGTTAAGTTTGCAATTTTTTAAAAACGAAATTGATCTATGATCACTTCTGATGGTCACTGGGTATCCCAATATAAATGTTCGAAATTTTATACATGAGAACACAACACTCAGCAGTTCCTTTTCCGTTACTGTATAATTCCTCTCACAACTACTCAGTACTCTGCTTGCAAAACTGATGACCCCATGATTTCCTTCCTCATCTTCCTGATATAGCTCACTTCCAAGGCTAATGTTACTAGCATCATAATTTATGAAAAAACTTATTAAAATTTGGGTGATGTAACATGATGCTGTCAAGAAATTTATTTTTTACTATCTGGAAATTATTATCTTCACTTTCTTCCCATCTCCATTTGTTTTTCTTTGAAAGTAAACATTGAAATTTGGCCGTTACTTCTGAATAATTCTGTTGAAATTTTCTATAATAATTGCATATCCCCAAAAAGGATTGTAATTGTTTCACGTTTTTTGGTTTAGGAAAATCTTGAATAGCCTTTACTTTTTCAGGAGATGGTTTAATTCCAGTAGCAGATAAAATGAACCCTAAAAATGGTAGTTCATGTGTGATAAATTTAGATTTATCCAGTTTTAAAGTTATATTATGTTGCAAAAGTTTATTTAACACTGTTTCCACTCGGTTACAATGCTCCTCCCAAGTACAAGACGTAATTAATATGTCATCCACATATATGGTAGTAAAATCTAAAACTTCCTTACCTAAAATTTGGTCCATGCACTGGATGAACACGGCCACAGAATTTACCAATCCAAAAGGCAAACGCTTAAAATGATAATTTCGTCCTTCGAATATGAAAGCAACATATTGTCTGCTGTTAGGGTGCAACTCTATTTGCCAATATCCACAGACTGGATCCCAAGTACTCATGTACTTGCATCCATAGAATTTTTTCATTATCTCTTCAATCTCACCTGGAGACGTGCGATCGTTAATGAGCATTTTATTCAACTCCCGAGCATCAAGACATAGTCTGACTTGACCATCTTTCTTCGGTATAGCTACCTATGGGCTGGTATACGGAGAACTACTTCTTTCAATTATGTCTTCTAATATCATTCTTTGAATTTCTTTCCTTGCTGCCTCTTTCAAAGCTTGAGCAATAGGGCATGATCGTTTATTAAAATTTACATTTTCCTTGAACTTTAGTTCACACAAGAAGTTTTTTGCTTTTCCTGGTGATTCTGAGAATACTGATTTATATTTATTATAAATTTTTATAAGTTGTTGTTTCTGTTCTACACTAATTATTTCCGGTGCCTGCCTATTCTGAAACTCAATTATTTCTTCTATCTTCTCTTGCCAAATCTTTGATTCTGTTACTTCTATATTGTTACCTAGGGTTAATCTATTATCCTCGCTAACAAAAAATGAGCTTGGACACTGAGGGGCACTTTGGCTACCAATTGTCTCAGCCATTAACTCACCATTTTCTGTGCTCAAGGTTACTATACCCCTGGCCAGATTTATAATTGCAGTGTGTCGCCGTAGCATATCACACCCTATTAACACCCTAAACGGTAGCCCTTTTGCTACTAAAAATCCCATGGGTATTCCTATTCCATTAGTGGTAACATTCAAAGACACTTGTTTTTTGATTGTTTTATTTTGTTTCCCGGTAGCACCAACAATTGTTAAATTGTTAATTGGTAAAGTAGGTACTCTCTCAGTAGTTAACTCAGTAATACGATCTAGTTCTAATTGATCAATAATTGAAATATTGGCTCCTGTATCAATCATGGCCTCTGCTGACACTCCATTTAATTTTATTTGTATATAGACTATGTCATTGTTTGGTGATGACTCTTTAATTGCTCTTTCTTCCATTACCTCGGACTGTATATTTTTTAGAAAATTATTTCTGATAATGGTTATTGGTTGATTTAATTTAGTATTATAATTGGGTGTATGGTAAATTCTGTGCCCTGTTGTTTCTAGCAGTGACGGGCAATCACATCTTCTCACTGCTGGTACCCGTTTCCCCTATTTCCATCATTATTATTGTTTGGTTCAACATTTTCATTATGTTGAATATTGCTTATCGGTCTCCTTTCTTCATCACTCTCTCTGAATCTAGGTTGCTCGGCGCTCACACTCCTTTGTGGACCTTCTTCTCGGTGATAAGAATCATGTCTGTAATTTTGTCGATTATTATTAGGCCATCTTCCTCGATATCTATTATTGAAATAATTGTTATTAGCATGCACATAATTAACTCTGGGCCGATTCTCTCTTGGTGGTTCATTCCTCCGCTCCTCGGTATTCCCTGACCTCCATCTACTTCTCCTATAATAAGATTCCTGTTCATAATTTTCTAGTAGCGTTTCCTTGCCTCCAATAGTTTTTACTTGTCCACTTAATCGGGCACTAATGATCTTCTCTTCGAAATGATACGCCATTTTGGTCACTAGACACTCTTCAGGTATCTTAGGGTCTAAATACTTTGCTATACACACCTTCCCCAAAAAGTAAGCAGTAGGTGTTTGTCCCACTGTACGGTCATACCTACCATGACAGATATCGTCCCTAATAATGTTTTGTACTGACTCTGACCAGTACTTAAGTTTGAACCTTGTTTTGAAACCCCCATAATCACACACCTCATTCCTAATTGCTGTCCACCAATTATCATTGATATTTTTGAACGATTCGTCTAATATACCTTTTATCATATTCCATCGATTCTCCTTTGATCTGTTCAAAATTTCGTCTACTCTCCCTAAAAATTCAAGTGGGTTTCTGCGATAATCCCGAAAGTTTACACTTTCCTTACTATCTTGATAACATGAGGACTGCTGCATGCAGATCTAGAACTGATTCTATCTACATCACATTGAAAATTGGTTTGTATTTGTTGCAAACTATCTAATTTCTCTGCTTGGCTATCACACTGATTTTTTACATTCTCTACTGTTTTATGAAACTCTGAAAATTTACAGTTTAGACTGCTTTTGATACTATCTAACTGGTCATTGTTTTCTTGGCGTATGGCCATTACACAAACTTGATTATTTTGTTCTTCCTTTTCCATTCGGGCATCAATTCCTGTTTTAATTAGTTCCATCTTTTCTTCTGTTTTATCCAACCTTTGATTGGTTTCTATTACTTTCTTCTCTGCCTCTTCCTTATATTCATCTACTCTTTGGCTAAGCGTATTACTGACACTTTCAATTTTACTCTCTAGATTTTCTCTTAATTCCTTGTTGAAGTTCTCCATCTTACCCTCAAATTGTTTTAAGTTTTCTTCGTTTATTTTCTCAATTTGTTTCAAACTGTCCCTCAAGGTTTCATTCTGTTTCCTTGAGTTCTCTTCCTGTTTCTTAAAATTCTCATCTATTTTGTCAAATTTTTCGCTCAAGGTTTCATTTTGTTTCCTTGAGTTTTCATCTATGGTTTCTTTATTGCTTTCCTTAATGCTATCAATTTTCTCCATCATCATCCTCATCATTTCTTGCCAATCGGGTTCTCTTCTGGCTTCCGCTTTTTCTGGTTGGTCCCCTTGGGCATCCTCTTCAATTATTTCCGTTTCCGGGTCCATAACTACTTCGGTTTCTTCTTTATCACCTGTCGGTTGGTCCATTTCACTCTCCGTGACTAATTCTATTTCTTGTTCCTGTCCACCTTCTTCCTTCTCCTTTTCTTCTGCCCTCTTCTTCGATTTGCCTGGGGTATTATGCATTTCTTGTTTTCTCATAACTGCCGACGATAATTAGATTTTTTGGTATATATTTTTATTAAATATATCAAAATTCTTTTCTAATTACAGCCCTTTTACGTTGAGCGCCAATCTTTAACGTAGCGGTAAAGAGGTGTCCGCCACTTATGAGTGTATTGCAATTATGGGTTTAGTTAATTCAGCCCCACGTTGGGCGCCAATCTTTAACGTAGCGGTTTTTGTAGAGGTTTTAGCGAAAACTTTGTATGTTGCTTATTGGGTGTTCGTCTTATTTAATTAAGCTCCCAATGTTGTGTACGCCAATCTGTAACGTACTGCCTTGAGATATTAAAGTTTCCGTCTCTCCGCAGTCGCCACTTATGAATTTTAATGACCAAAGTTTAAAAAATAAAGTATTTTGTAATGTTACTCAATCAAAAGCCGAAATCGAGAGTGTGTGATTTGGGGTCAAGTAGGGAAGTTGTTCAGCCTTATGAGGAAGAGAGAGTAAGTACCGATTATTTACACTCGGTTTAGATGATTTCTGAAATTTTTCAAATTGTTTGCTGTGATTTAAATCAGCTGATTGTGAGAAGAGTTTCCACGCATAGTTCAACCAGCCTACACTATGGCAAAATATGACCCGATGGATCGATCTCTTCTATTTTTGTGCTGAAGTCTATTACAACTACCCACTACAAAAAATATAACACATTTTTATTATTCAATATCATTTTTCAATAATATTTATTATTTATATTATTGGTTTTTTGTTTTCCTGCCACCAAAATACAAGTATCACAATCGATCTTTACTTAATTAAAACATAATATCGACTTCCTCGAGTAAACATGGAATTGTCCAAAAAAAAAATATATGGTTTTGTTTACCAAATTTTATACTATTTTTTAAAACATCAATCAATATATAATTCTTTTTATTTCCCCAGGGTTAAGGGTAAGTTCTTTTTGTTATGAGATGGTCAGAAATGGATAATTATACTACGCTTTACAAATACCGAAAAATATTAAAAATTTTGTTTATTTTCGTATAATACGTAGTTACAGAAATGTCCGTAAGAGAGCAGCGTGCGTTTGTTTACTTTAGAACATGTGATTAATTTTGACTAATTTTTTGTTCTATTCAACCATTCGGAATGCGTTTTCTTCGTTAATTATTAAACGAAATGTTTATATTACCTCTCTTCTTATAGTTCTTACTGGAATGAAGCCTTTTCTCTAGTGAGGTCCGTCTTGAGTTGTAATTTCATTACCGTCTGGCCCATATTCTATCGTCAACTTGAAACATAGCGAAACTAGGCCGAATCATCAGAAGGGTTTTCTTTCACTGTTTATTATGGAGTATAACCATTTAATTTTGATAAATAAGGTAGGATTATATAGTGTTCATATTGCTTTTTAATTTTGTACTAATTTTACACTTCTCCAAAGTTTCAAAAAGGATATTTTAATAGAATTGTGGTAGCATCATTTTGTCAACTCGCCAGGTTTAATTTCCCAATTTTATTATTAACAATACTTGTTATTCTCGTCACTCTTAGTAACCCATAATATTTTATTATACAGGCAGTTTGTAATTATTATAAATTTATATTTTATTTACCGAAAAATAATTCTTTTTAATTCCGGTTTCTTTCCCAATTTGGTTTACATAATAGGTTTCTGTTCATTTTCTTATGACCTGGTATATAAGTATTTAATATTTTTATTATCTTTAAATGAATTTATATATTATTTATTAGTCTATCATAGTATTCCTACACTGCACTACTTCCTTCTGCCATTTCCCTCATATAGTATTATTTTAATTTTTTATTATCATTTGATATTTAAATCTTTTATGTTTTTTAAAACGAACCCTGGGTTATCTTATACTATAACACAAATATTTGCAAAAATATAAAATTAACTTAGGTATTAAATTTGGTTGTCTACACAATATAAATATTACAATAAATTAATAAAATACAGAATCAGTTAGTAGCATTATAGTCTACTATCATAGTTTTATAATTCCCAAACCTACAGCACAATTCTGTAATAAGTTACCTTCACTTTCACTTTTTACCTCAAGGGTACACTATAACTCACTTGTCACTGTATATCATTCAAATTGTTTATAATGTTTAGTGATATACTTTAATTTTGAGCTAGTTATAGGTTACCCATTTCTGACCTTTATGTTCTTACATGATTTAATTTATTGGGACCGGGTTATGTAACGTTACAATATGTGGTGTCACATACACATGAATTGGACGGATGATCACATGGCAACTTGATGGGAAAAACCCAACAATTGTAAGGGTACACAAAGGTGAAGATTCAAATTTTGTGATATGAATACTGTAAAGAATCAAATCTGTACATGTATTACCCACACGTTGGTGCCTCAATTTGTAACAACTAGACTCTGTATACTCTAAAAGTCTCGCGTTGTCGTCGTCAATTTGTAACGATAAAAGTATTAAATTTCGTTAAAGTTCACGTTGCATCGTAATTTCGTAACGTACTTCTTGCATCGTATTTAACCTCGCCAATATCTGTTTACCTGTTTTAATTCTTAATTGTGATTTTCCCATTTCTAGGTGCCAAATTGTTTGTCCAAAACAATTAAAAAGTTGTATAATTCCTTCGTTTAGCGTAACCGTATTTCTCGCTGGTTGTAGTCGGAGAAATTCAAATCTGTTCTCCCGCGAAGTTTTATTTCTTGTAGAAAGAATTTTTTATGGTGCTTTGTTAATGAAGTAAACACATAAAGATTAATAAGTGAAATAATGAACAGGTATTAAAATAAGTATTGGTTTAGTAATGTTGAAATTTGGTGTTAATAATTACGATAACATGAAATTATAAAAATATATTACTTTTTTGCTTGTTATGCTCCAGCTATAAATAATTTACCACTCAGCGGTTGGCTATATTCGCATGGGTCATTTTTGACACACTAAGATGTCTCCTTTAGTTTATTCAGCATGTGGTCATTCAAAAAGTTCTTTTGATCACGGCAAAAAGTTTTACAAAATGACTTTTGAAAGTACAATCCTTGACATCAAGTTAATTAAATATTATAATCTTTCTTTACAACAGTTTACTTATGGTTTTAAAACAATAGTGAGTTCACTTTACAACATAGGTTAAGTTCGAAATTGTGCATAAATCGTTTCTTATTTCTCAAAGTGTTAATAATGAATTCGAACAATCTTTTAATACTAATTATTGAATATTTTAATAATTATTCAGTGTTTATAAAGTTTGAACCAAGTTTTGATATTGTGCATAAATTCTTTAAGTGTTGTGAAAAGTCTTGTGGGTGTAGTTAAGTAATTTAGTATTATACTTTACAAGTTCATTGATGTTTGATGGATTATTTTCATCAGTTCTGGTGTTCGAGTCGTCCTCCTCTTATATTGGTTTTATTTCTTTTAATTCTGATTTAATTTGGATTAATTCTGCTGAAAGGTTCTGTCAATCTTGTCTCTTCATTGTTATTAATTATTTGTATTAACCTGTTTGGTTTATTTTTACTAATTTTTATGGATCGACAATTTTATCATCTGCCCTCTTCTGATGCTAAAAATAGACTCTTAATTCGTTTTTTAACGGTTTTTATATAATAATGTTTTGTTGTCATAGTAACCAGACTACTCTCTATTGGCTGAAAGCATTTTGTACTCATTGTTATAAAGCTTGTGTTTTTGTTCAAAATGAATAAATATTTTCTAATTAAGATATTTTCCTTGTCTTACTACCAATCTGATTAATATTATTATCATTAAGTAGCTTTTCTGATGTAGTTTATTTAGACATCAAACATAATTATGTTTTGTTATCTCTGGCCTATTTTAACATTTGGCTATCATTATTCTTTTTACTTAATTTTCTTATTTTGTTGTTTTTTGCAATTATTTTGTATTTGTATTGTTCCTTGGTTTGTTATTTTATGTTTACTAATCTTTTTCTCTCACTGTTTACTGCTATTTGTGGATATTTTACAATTTTATTTCACATCGTTTTAGGCCTACCCTGACCTATCCTCATTACAATGTTTTTTTTACTCTTATTACTAGGTTTTTATCGTTTTGTTTTGGTTAGTTTACCTTAATAATTGATCTACATTCTTTAGTATATGGCTATTACAACTTCTCTAACATTTTACAACTATTCTTTGAATTTCAGACAACACACACAACTAGGCAACAACATTGCAGTAAAAAACAACACAGACCTAGTAACAAAAATAAAAGACATACACATCCCCCATAATGCCACATTAGCCTCCTTTGACATTAAAAACCTGTACACAAACATCCCCATCTCTGAAACAATCACCATCCTACAAAACAAACTCAAACAGAACAACACACCAGACGAACTTATCAATGAAATAACAGAAACTCTGAACATTATCACAAAACAAAACTGCTTTACTTATAACAATAAATACTACACACAGAACGATGGCTTACCCATGGGCTCCCCCATATCCAGCATCTAGCAGAAGTCTTCTCCAACACTTAGAAAAAACAAAAATACTCACAAACAATGACAGACACTCACATAAAATACTATATTGGCACAGATACGTTGATGACATTCTAATACTATACAGGGGAAACAAAAGACAATGTGAACAGTTAACTAAATATCACTACTGCATTAACGACTCGGAACACTAGTGTTCCGAGTTGTTAATGCAGTAGTGATATTTAGTTAAGTAACGGACACGTCATGGACAATGAAATCCAAGAAGTGAACAGTTACTAACACACATAAACAAAATACATAAAAACATAACCTTTACTGCTGAATACGAACACAACAATACCATCACAAAACTAGAACACAGGCACAAATTCAATATATACAGAAAACCAACTACAACTAACACACTAATACACAACACCTCCAATCACCCAATACAATACAAACTAGGTGCCTTCAGAACCATGATACATAGACTTAACAACATCCCCTTAGATGAAAAAGACTACAAAGACGAACTAAACACAATAAAATATCTAGCTGAATCTAACGGATATGACAGAACAATAGTCAGTAAACTCCTACACAAAACAAACAACAGATAAAGACAGAAAACAATAAATTCATAACACAAACATACATCAACAAACAAACTAAAAAAATAGCCCACAAATTCAAAAAAGCAGGATACAGAATCGGTAACAAAACTACTAACAAAACAGAACACACACTATCAAAACACACACACAAAGCACAAAACAAATTCGATCTTCCCGGTGTTTACAAACTAAATTGCTCAAATTGCAATAAATTCTAATAGGCCAGACAGGATGTAGCTTCAAACAGAGATACATTGAACACACAAAGGCACTCCACTCCACTACAGAATCCACCTTTGCAAACCACCTCATTGAAGCAAACCACACATATAAAAACATCGACAATAACATGAACATTCTACACGTACACACAAAAGGCCGAAAACTAGACACTCTAGAACAATTGGAAATATACAAACACACAAAAACAAATAAAAACAACATCCTAAACGACACAATTCAAATCGCACGCATTATTCGAACATATCTCACCCCACACACACAGCATCGATCTTTCAAAATTCGATTCTGTCACCCACAACAAGACGGACAGCACTACCAGCGGCAGCCTCTAAAGAAGCCTTTTAAAGGAGAAAACCGGTTCAGGCTGTAAGGTAAAACTTTATGCTTTTACTTATAAAAAACCTAGTGTTCCGAGTCGTTAATGTAATAGTGATATTTATTTTACAACTAATTTTATATTTCTTTAACATGATCTGTTCCTTATGCTTTTATCACCATTAATACAACTTATTCTTAATATTATTTCAACAATTATAACATTTGAACAATTCTACTATCACTATCATCTTCTCTGCATCTCCTTATAACACCATTACAATAACTTTAAACATTTAACATATAACTGTAGCACTTACACATACATTTCTCTTTTTTGATCTACACTTCCTTTATACCATATGATTGGTGTAAAGTTTGGGTTAGTTCTTTTAACTATTACTTCTAACTAAAAACAATATTACTTTGACTAACATTAATTGGTTTTTTTCTATTGACTAACAATCTAATTTAATGATATTAGTTCCTTTTCACCACTAAACTTATCTAATTATTCACTTCTTTGAGTGTTTTTATATATATTTTTTATGGTTTATAATTTTAATTATCCACTTTCCTTATGCACTCTCACTTCTAGATGAGTTCTTGCTTATAATTATTTATATTTGTTTACCCTTTGGGTTACACTGGCACTTTGTAAAGTTTTCGCAGTACTATTTAGTGTTTGCAGTGGTTATTCTATATGATTTAATTTCTTTACCTTAATTCACTTTGGTGTAATCGCCCTTATTATAATGTTAATTGGTAATTCATTTCCTACTCCTATCACGCACTCTTGGTTCATTCTAGTTTGATTAGTATTATATTATTTATTATATTTCATTTTTGTTCTTTGTATCATGGTTTGTGTGTTTTATTGTTTGTTCATTTCTTTATCATTTTATATTTACTTAATTGGTATTACAATATTTTCTTTGGGCTTGTACTTTCCATGACTACAGTGCTATTAAAACAATCTGCATCTTCTGACAGTTCTACTTGCGTGTTTACATGCGGTAGTTGCTATGGTAACTCGGACGAGCCTCCGAGGTGAGCCAATCACCGGCCGGTGCGCGCTTTCCCTCCCCCCTTTCTCCTCAGTCAACAGTCCCCACACTGACCACAGTGGTGCCAGTGCAAGTACATACTTCACTAACAATGACGGCTTTTCTTTGAGTGTATTGATTTTAATTGCATTAGTTTTTGTGTTTTAATAAGTGCTCTGTTATCAGCAACATTTTTAGTGTAGTGTGGTATAGCATATTTTGTTTTACACAGATCATATTATTTTTTCAATTATGTCGCAACCAGTGCAAGGTGCTGCACGTAAGCGTGGACGACCAAGAATTCATTCGCCTCGAAAGAAGGCAAGCATAAAAGGAAGACATGTCTTTGTTCTTCGTGGTCAGGCTCGCGATATGGTGTGTGCGTTACGCGAATATTTCGAGGCTGAAAGGGAAAATGGAGGTCCCCTAATAGACGTCAATAAAGTTGTAGAAAGAACTGCAGCAGCTTTAAAAATATCTAAGGTGACAGTAATTAGAATAGGGAAAGAAAAAGAGAAGAGAGAGGAGGAACCTCGGGAAGAACAAGAGGAAGAGGAGGGTGAGATTGAGATTGAGAACGTAGCTGGGCCATCACATACAGGGTTGGAAACACCCGGAAAAACTCGGAACTATGCCAAACGAGTGTCCAATATGGGCAGTTTCCAGCAAGGTGCAATTAGGCGTCATGTGTATGCTTACTATGAGAGAAAGGAACATCCTACTGTAAGAAAGCTACACAGCAGTCTTAGAGAAAACCAGTTGTTTAATGGTAGTGAATCATCCCTTCGACTTTCTCTTCTTGATTTGGGATTTCAGTTTCAAAAATATTCAAACCGGACCGTCCTTCTGGAGAGACCTGATATTGTTGCTTGGTGATGCCGCTATTTGAGAAGTGTCAAGAATGCAGATTACGAGAGCATTGTGTGGCTGGATGAGACTTCTGTTAACGCTAGTCATTAGCGTGGAACGAAAATGGCCTTTTTTAAATTTTTTTTTTTTTTAGTTTTGTAATAGTGGGCAAAAGTTGCCTTTTAGGTTCAACAAGAAGAAAAAAAAATTTGGTTGCTATACTACAACATCTTGAGGTGCCGCAAAGAGCTTAAAGTTTGTAAAAAAAATTAAAAAAATTGAAAAATTATAAACTTTGATAAATTATTTTTTATGGTTTTCTCGTACATATAATGTTACAAAAGATAGTTGTAAATACATATATAAGCATTAGAATTGGAAAAAATTATTAATTACAAAATATAATAATAATAAAAAAATATTTTTTAATGTCAAAAAGTTTCTATTTTTGCTAATTTTGAAACTTTTGCGAACATTTTGGTTGTTACAAATAGTAGTAAATAAGGTTGAAATAAATCAATTATATATTTTTTTTATTAGAGCACACGTAAAAAAATATCATAATACACTTTTAAAGACATTGAAAGTTTATTTTGTATGATTTAAAAAACCCTTAACAATTACAAATGTTACAGCTGCAAAATGTTTGTTTCTACTTCATTGACACATTAAACTGTTTTTTTGTATCAAATTTTGGCATGTTCTCACGTTGAGTCAATTGTTGCTCTTATATATCCTTCTCTTGCGATTGAACCACAGACATTTTGAGCCGATTCGGTCACCAGTTTCACAGCTCTTTCCACTGCTTGCGTGTGACAAGGAACCCGGGGACAGTCGATAAGCGGGTCCACTTTACTATTTGGTTGAGCTTCAGATGTTTTCCGTATAGTCTTTGAGAGAGTCAATGGAAACATGTTTTACCAAGGGGGGTTCAGTTACGTCATTCAGCCCATTAGATCATGTCGATGTAATCCTTTGTGTCAAAGTTTATCTTTGGAACTTTAAATTTCCTGACTCCGCCTCTACTTTCTGTTCTTGCTTTTAAAACACGTCGTAAACCAAGTTCTCTTACATTTTTGCGCTCATCACATAGCATGGACAAAAGGAGATTTTCTGCAGCAGCAAAGTACCCATTTCTTTGAATAACCGGGTCTAGAACGTTCTTGAAATCATCAGAGAGATAGCGTGAATATGAGATAAGCTTAAACAGATGTTTGGAACCATAAGTACATGAAGGTTTTAACTTAATGTTAAACCACACAGGTGCATACACTTTCACAATGTACTCAGCCAGAGTCTTAAGGTTTTCAGTTGGATTTTCAGTTGCCACATACAATCTAAGTATATGGTTTGCTAATGTAAGCCACCTGGAGTGAGCAAGTTTTCCAGGGTTTCTTAAAGATAAATCTAGTGAGCAATTTCCACTTGATACAGCGATACACATATCCAATAAATACTTCTGATCTGTACTTAAATCATTTATGTTCTCCAAAAGAGGAAGGTTATTTTCAATTGGCAAGAAAGTAACCACAGGAAGATTAGCACAGTTTTCCAGCTGCTGACCTATTTCGCCTTTAAACTCATTGGGTCCCTTCGTTTTACCATCTAAATGACAAAAAATATGTCGCAAAGGTAGCTCATTTCCATGGAACAAACAAACTAACCATTGTAAAGGTCTTCCTATTTCATTTTCCATCAAAGAAATCACACCATTATTATGTCCAGTGTTTACAACGGTTCCATCACACCCAATAGCAGTAAAGTTCAAAAGTTGTTCGTTGTGTTCTCTATCTTCAAGAAACTCCAGTATACTGTCTGCTATGTATTTTCCAGTGCCAGATTTAGGTGTTACGTGGCCTAAAAACTTTGAGTTTGGTTCCTCTATTAGTGAAACGTGCTCTTCTGAAATAACTTTTTTGTACAACTTAATTCCTTTCTTTTCTTGAACAATTGTTTTGTCTCTTCTTCCATCAAAAAACAATCCTCTATTTTCGGTTATCTGATCATAAAGACTGTCATTAATGAGAGTTACAAAAAGTGTGTTTTTATAAAACTTTACCGCTCTTGCGGCACCTCAAGACATGATCCAAAAAGTTAAAAAAAATTGTATGTCTTTTTTGATATAAAAACTGCTTTTTTGACAGTATTTGAAATTAAAAAAAAATTTTGACAACTTCTTAAAAAAACTTAAAAATGTAGCGAAAATTGCAATTTTATGAAAATTTATCGTCCTTGCAGCACCTCAAGACGTGCTCCAATATTTTTCATATCTTTTTTTTAACTTATCTGCACCAAAAGGCAACTTTTCCGCGCTATTACAAATTAAAAATTCAAACTTAATTTTTTCATTCCACCCTACTGGTCATACCTTACCCAAAGGGTGGTCAGACAGAACACCCCAAGGCACAATGAAAGCCCCATTAGGAAAGGGAGGTAGGGTCATTATCCTACATGCTGGAACTTCCCGAGGCTTCGTGGCAAATTGTTTACTCATGTTTCGATCGCGAAAAACAGGGGACTACCACGAGGAAATGAATGCTGTTTGTTTCACGGAGTGGTTTAAAAATTCGCTCCTTAAGAACATCCCTCCCAAATCTACCATTGTTATGGATAATGCTCCATACCATTCACTAATAAGAGATAGGGCTCCAACCATGCAGTGCAGAAAAGCTGACATGCTGGCTTGGGTACAAAGAAATATATTGCCAATGTAATATTACCATCACACCTCAGATAAAAGACATCACCATTGCACCTGGTGCTACAAAATCAGAGTTAATGGAACTGGTGACCACTTACAAACCGAAGCCAGTATATGTCATCGATGAACTCGCAAAAAGCAAAGGACATCAGGTGATATGGCTACCTCCTTATCATGCCCATTTTAACCCCATTGAATTAATTTGGGCACAAGCAAAGGGTTACGTGGCAAGGAACAACAAGAGATTCACCATCACCGAAATAGAAAGGCTAACCAGAGAGGGAATCGACTGTGTTACTGCAGAAAACTGGGCATCCGCGGTTAAACACACGAAAGAACTCATACAGAAGCAGTGGGAAATGGAAGGCATCTTGGATGATCGTGTGGAAGAAATTATCATCTCCCTCGGTTCCGGTTCCAGCTCCAGCTCTCAGGGTGAAGAAAGTGGTTCGTCACTGGGGGTAGCTCCCTTGACACCATGAATGTGAGTAACTTTCAGTCAGCGTGATGTATTTATTGTAGAGCAAACAATATAATTCCTTACATTTAATGTTCACAACATCTGAATTTTATTTAGTTTTAGCAATTTGTTAAACATTTATTAAAGTTAATTTCAAATTTTCCTAAAAAAATATTTGAAAAATGGAATGCACTGTGGTCTTCACTTTTAGCATTAAGTGAGCAAAATATGTATTTACAGTAAGTGTTCGTATTAGAATTCAAATGTAACCTAAGGAGATCTTTAAAATTATCGTAGTGTTTTATGTTTTAATTTGCTCAGTGTTAGCTGTCAGAAGATGCAGATTGTTTTAATAGCACTGTAATGGTACATTTAATAATAGTTTCTTAATTCATTTGTTTATTTTGTCATTGGGCCAATCACTTGGGTTGGGTCATTGTCATTTGTCTCGTATACGTTATATCATTTTATTTTTCTTTATTTAAAATTGTTAATTCTTCTTTATTTTCATGCCTTTTACTTTATATTTCTTCTCTGGTATTGGGGCTGCTTTTAGTATCATAACAATATACATAAGGTTGTAATATACACAGTTCTTTTCTTTTTGTTTTTCCTTTTTATTAGGGCTTTCTTCAGTACTACCTTCAACACCTACAATGATTGTTGCATAATGGCTCACAGAATAACATAATGGGTAAAAAGAGTACAACTGTGTTCCAGTACATCTATACTTACCTAGAGAAGTCAACTACTAGTATTTAACTTTGTCACATGTATTTATATACGTATCATACTTGACAGCAACACGTACAATTAATAGAGGCTTATTTTATAGGAAATAAGGGTGCACTGTGATTTGTGAATATGATATACTGTTTGTTCTTTATTGTTATGTAGTATTCTTAAAGACATGATGATTGTTTCTGGTTGATGTGGATAATGTAAAACTGTGTTGACTAATGGAGCACAAAGTAGGATGGCAGAGCAATTAGGATGAAGTTACATGGCTCTGGACTTCTTCCATGTTTTCTCGAGGTTGGTGCCACGCTAGTTGTTCTTATCTTCACATAACCTAATGGGCTGCAGACTGGGTTGGAGTTCATAAAGATTGGGAAGCTTCCACTGTCTCTGAAGCATTTTGTACGATGTGCAATCAACCATATGCTATACAAGTTAAATTGAAAAATGCTATACATTTTTATCAAAGGTCGTTTTCTCTACTCAATGAAAGCTGTTTTATTTTAGTTATAGCTGCTTAAATTAATTTAATCAAAATCAACATATTGATTTATACAAAACATAAGTGTTGCATTTATTTCATGCAACCCACATCCTTCCTCATCAGAGCCGCCACTGAACTGTCAATGACTTATGTTAACACTGGTCCATGAACAATACCGCACTGCATAATGTGGAGTAAACGACACGTACCACGACATGTGTGACACAAATCCTGTCATGGACACTACACTGCTTTGATCCAGTAGAGACTCTGCTTAAAGAGTACTGAATTTATAAAGGAGAATGTTGAATGAGGTGTGATTTAGATTTAAAAAATGTAAATAAAATACTTTAGTCCAGTCAAAATAGAGTTGGAGATCGAAATAAATAGTACAAGGACGTGACCTTTCTTTAAT
Source organism: Magicicada septendecula (assembly GCA_034769895.1). NCBI lineage: Eukaryota > Metazoa > Arthropoda > Insecta > Hemiptera > Cicadidae > Magicicada > Magicicada septendecula. The sequence continues at coordinate 159,191,380 of CM068372.1, forward strand.
AAAGTATTTTCATCTAGAACGTTATTTTAAAATATTGTTTACCCCTAAACAACCCTTAAAATTCTAAAATTCAGTTTTTTGACAACTTTAAAACAATTTGTTTAATGTGAAAATAAAAAATACCACTGTAAAGTAGAGACAATTTCTCACAAAAAATGTCTAACACTTTTTTTCTAGAACTAATAGTTTTTATGTAAAAAAAATATTGAAGCGTACGAATAATTTGTTGCTCAGAGAGTGCGGGTAGGGCTAGTTGGCACAAGTTTCAGACGGCGCCCAACCAGTTATTCGCTTGTAGTATTAAAAATAATGTTGGAATTAAAAAAAATAAAGCTATTAATTTAAATAGCTTTTGTTTAAAGGTAAGATGCAGCTATAGGCCTGTGTAGTTCTTTATTTTAAAAACTTATTATTTCTTTAAAATATTAGGTACTATATATGTATGATGGCTTCGAAGTGTCGTTTTGTCCTGCAAATAATAATATTTAAAAATGTAATAGTTTTATTCACAAGATAATGTGGTTTTTAATTACTGATACTATATATATATATATATATATATATAAGAATGCAAAACATAAAAAGTTGATATTGTTTAGTTTTTTAAAAAGACTATGAAAATCGCAAAATTTTGATTTTCTTAAAATTTGCATAAAATTACAACTTAAAACCAATATACAACAATGAGAGTTCATCCCAGTTAAAATACGAAGCATGTATTTTTTAAAGCTTGAAGAGTCTACTTTTGACATGTGCAATTATTATTTTAATTAAATTGTTCACTATCAAAAAAATAATTATAGAACATGTAACTGCATAAAACGTGCTTTTTTTCACATTATTACTTCTTAAGCTTTATGTTTTTAAATTTTAAGGTTTAATACTTTTGGAGTATAATATTCAATACCTACGTTATCAATCTTTGGTAAGGATTTATACCTTAGAAGCTGGCTTCCTTTTAAAATACGTTTTGAAAACTGTATATCTGCCGTTGGCATGTACCGCACTCACACATCTGCTGTCGGCTCACAACTCAGGGTAGTGTGCACGCGCAACTTGCCTAAGCATGTGATCTAGCAAAACGGAGCGTTCAGTGCACAATAAACAATACAGGCTGTGATTGTGTTTCTTGGTTTTGCTATTTGTGTCAATTTGCTATTAAGAATATATTTAAAATTTTCCACCTTACCCAATGGCTCTATTTGATCATGGTACGCTACGTAAGACTGATAAATCTAAAATATATGCTTTGTGCCAAAATGAAAAAATCAAGTTTGATCATGGCAAATGTACTTTCGTCCTCGATGCTTCTTCATCGCGTGCCATAATACCTGTTATGGTTGCTAACGACTCAGATATTTTGATTCTTCTGTCAGCATTAATCCCGGAAGAACGGGAAATGTATATGTTGAAATTAGGAAAAAACGGAACTCCGCCTACTATTTATTCACAGAACACTCTCAATGAATTACCCTTTTGAAAGAAATATATATTATTTCTTCATGCAGCAACCAGTTGCAATACAACATCCTGTTTTTTTGGAAAGGGCAAGATAAGCATTTTAAAGAAATTTGAGAAAACCTGTCATGATGAGACTTTTAAAAAATCGACTGAAAAACTTCTATAAAAAATATCGGTATGGAGAACCATACATGACTTCCATGTTCTAAGATTTATATTTAAAATCATATTCGAAATGAAATATTTCCATAGAAACGTCTTTCTACTTATTGCTTCAGCATTAACCACAGTACTGTGGTCACAAACGTATACCACCTCACGTTTTCGCACTCGATTTTTACCGATGATGGCAGTCGATGGCACTGCCGAAAAGTCTGGTTTTGTAGAAAACATTGGACTACGGCTAAAGAGCCCGGGAAACAATTTTAACAAAAAACTACTTCTTTGTTGCCGATAATGTAGTACACATATAAAAAATTCTCCCCTCCACCTTCAACTAAAATTTTTAATAATAGAAAATTACCCCCACCCCGTTCACCTAACCTCTTCATTTATAGATATTTCAACTACGTTTCTACAGTGGATTACTATGAGCTTCTTATCAGGATACTTTATTTATAAAAATTAAGTACTTTACTCTTGTTAAATCGTAAAATGTTTCAGGTAAACTACCCCTTTCTCTTAACCGATCTTCTCCAAAATCAATAGACCTTCCGCCCTCTACAATTCAGGGAAGCATGCAAAAAATATTTGATTCTGTTTGAATGTGCGGCAGTTATCGTTCATCATGAAAACATTTCTCTTGTTACAACATAAAATGTAGCAGGTAAACTACCCCTTTCCCTTAACCGATCTTCACCAAAATCAATAGACCTTGAGCTCTCTGCAACTCAGGAAAGGGTGCAAAAAATTATTTGATTCTCATTGAATTTTCGGCAGTTATCGTTCGACATAAAAAAATTACCCTTTTTAAAACATAAAACGTTGCTGATAAACTACCCCTTCCCTTAACCGATCTTCAACAAAATCAACAGACCTAGAGTTCTCTTTAGTTCAAAAAGGTATGCAAAAACCTAGTTGATTCTGTTTGAATTTAGGGCAGTTATTATTCGTCATATAAAAAATTACCCTTGTTAAAACATAAAATGTTGCTGGTAAACTACCCTTTTCCCTTAACCGATCTTCACCAACACCAATAGGTTTTGAGAACTCTACAATACAGGGCTGTATGTAAAACATCATTTGATTCTGTTTGAATTTGCGGCTGTTATCGTTTACTATAGAAAAAAATTACCCTTGATAAAAAACTGTTGCTGGTAAACTACCTCTTTCCCTTAACCGATCTTCACCAAAAACGATAGGTCTTGAGTAATCTACAATTCAGGCCTGTATGCAAACAATTATTTGATTCTGTTTGAATTTACGGCTGTTATCATTTGCCATAGAAAACGCCCTTGATAAAACATAAAAAGTTGCTGGTAAACTACCCTATTCCATTAACCAATCTTCACCAAAAACAATAGGTATTGAGAACCCTACAATTCAGGGCTGTATACAAAACATTAGTTGATTCTCTTTGAATTTACGGCAGTTATCGTTCGTCATAGAAAAAATACCCTTTTAAAAAATAAAACGTTGCAGGTAAACTACCCCTTTCCCTTAACCGATCTTCAACAAAATCAACAGACCTTGAATTCTGTATAATTCAAAAAGGTATGCAGAAGGGTAGTTGATTCTGTTTTAATGTATGGCAGTTATCGTTCGTCAAAAAAAAAATTACCCTTGATAAAACATAAAATGTTGCTGGTAAACAACCCTATTTCCTTAACCGATCTTCACCAAAACCAACAGGTCATGAGAACTCTACATTACAGGGCTGTATGCAAAATATTATATGATTCTGTTTGAATTTGCGGCTGTTATCGTTTGCCATATAAAATACCCTTGATAAGACAAAAAACGTGTCAGGTAAACTACCCCTTTCCCTTAACCGATCTTCACCAAAAACAATAGGTCTTTAGTACTCAACAAAACAGGGCTGTATGGAAAAATGTATTTGATTCTGTTTGAATTTGCGGCTCTTCTCGTTTGCCATAGAAAATACCCTTTTAAAACGTAAAACGTTGCAGGTAAACTACCCCTTTCCCTTAACCGATCTTCACCAACACCAATAGGTATTGAGAACTCTACAATACAGGGCTGTATGCAAAACATCATTTGATTCTGTTTGAATTTGCGGCTGTTATCGTTTACCCGTTTACCATAGAAAAAAATTACCCTTGATAAAAAACCGTTGCAGGTAAACTACCCCTTTCCCTTAACAGATCTTCACCAAAAACGACAGGCCTTGAGAACTCTACAATTCAGGGTTGTATGTAAAATATTATATGATTTTGTTTGAATTTGCGGCTGTTATCGTTTGCCATACAAAATACCCTTGATAAAACAAAAACGTGGCTGGTAAACTACCCCTTTCCCTCAAACGATCTTCACCAAAAACAATAGGTCTTTAGTACTCAAGAAATCAGGGCTGTATGCAAAAACTTATTTGATTCTGTTTGAATTTGCGGCTCTTATCGTTTGCCATAGAAAATACCCTTTTAAAACATAAAACGTTGCAGGTAAACTACCCCTTTTCCTTAACCGATCTTCACCTAAACCAAAAGGTCTTGAGAACTCTACAATTCAGGGCAGTATGCAAAACATTATTTGATTATGTTTGAATTTGCAGCTGTTATCGTTTGCCATAGGAAATACCCTTGTTAAAACATAAAACGTTGCAGGTAAACTACCCCTTTCCCTTAACCGATCTGTACCAAAATCAACAGATCTTGAGAACTCTACAATTTAGGGCTGTATGCGAAACATTATTTGATTCTGTTTGAATTTGCGGCTGTTATCGTTTGCCAAACAAACAAAGTTACCCTTGATAAAAAAAAAACCGTTGCTGATAAACTACCCCTTTCCCTTAACCGATCTTCACCAAAAACAATAGGTCGCGAGTACTCTACAAATCAGGGCTGTATGCAAAAAATTATTTGATTCTGTTTGAATTTGCGGCTGTTATCGTTTGCCATAGAAAAAAAATCTACAGACACACACACAGTTTTCGAAAAACGACTTTTTTTCATGTTTTGAGTGTAGTACAATCAGAATCTGCAATAATCTCGAACACGATTTTTTTTGCCATCACCATACTTCCATTTCCTTAAGGAACATGGAAGTAAAAATTACCCTTGATAAAAAACCGTTGCTGGTAAACTACCCCTTTCCCTTAACCGATCTTCACCAAAAACGATAGGTCTTGAGTAATCTACAATTCAGGCCTGTATGCAAACAATTATTTGATTCTGTTTGAATTTACGGCTGTTATCGTTTGCCATAGAAAACACCCTTGATAAAACATTAAAAGTTGTTGGTAAACTACCCTATTCCATTAACCAATCTTCACCAAAAACAATAGGTCTTGAGAACCCTACAATTCAGTGCTGTATACAAAACATTAGTTGATTCTCTTTGAATTTACGGCAGTTAACGTTCGTCATAGAAAAAATACCCTTTTAAAACATAAAACGTTGCAGGTAAACTACCCCTTTCCCTTAACCGATCTTCAACAAAATCAACAGACCTTGAGTTCTGTATAATTCAAAAAGGTATGCAGAAGGGTAGTTGATTCTGTTTTAATGTATGACAGTTATCGTTCGTCAAAAAAAAAAATTACCCTTGATAAAACATAAAATGTTGCTGGTAAACAACCCTATTCCCTTAACCGATCTTCACCAAAACTAACAGGTCATGAGAACTCTACATTTCAGGGCTGTATGCAAAATATTATATGATTCTGTTTGAATTTGCGGCTGTTATCGTTTGCCATATAAAATACCCTTGATAAGACAAAAAACGTGTCAGGTAAACTACCCCTTTCCCTTAACCGATCTTCACCAAAAACAATAGGTCTTTAGTACTCAACAAAACAGGGCTGTATGCAAAAACGTATTTGATTCTCTTTGAATTTGCGGCTCTTCTCGTTTGCCATAGAAAATACCCTTTTAAAACATAAAACGTTGCAGGTAAACTACCCCTTTCCCTTAACCGATCTTCACCAACACCAATAGGTATTGAGAACTCTACAATACAGGGCTGTATGCAAAACATCATTTGATTCTGTTTGAATTTGCGGCTGTTATCGTTTGCCATACAAAATACCCTTGATAAAACAAAAACGTGGCTGGTAAACTACCCCTTTCTCTCAAACGATCTTCACCAAAAACAATAGGTCTTTAGTACTCAAGAAATCAGGGCTGTATGCAAAAACTTATTTGATTCTGTTTGAATTTGCGACTCTTATCGTTTGGCATAGAAAATACCCTTTTAAAACATAAAACGTTGCAGGTAAACTACCCCTTTCCCTTAACCGATCTGTACCAAAATCAACAGATCTTGAGAACTCTACAATTTAGGGCTGTGTGCGAAACATTATTTGATTGTTTGAATTTGCGGCTGTTATCGTTTGCCAAACAAAGTTACCCTTGATAAAAAAAAAAACCGTTGCAGGCAAACTACCCCTTTCCCTTAACCGATCTTCACCAAAAACAATAGGTCGCGAGTACTCTACAAATCAGGGCTGTATGCAAAAAATTATTTGATTCTGTTTGAATTTGCGGCTGTTATCGTTTGCCATAGAAAAAAATCTACAGACACACACACAGACACTTTTCGAAAAACGACTTTTTTTCATGTTTTGAGTGTAGTACAATCAGAATCTGCAATAATCTCGAACACGATTTTTTTTGCATCACCATACTTCCATTTCCTAAAGGAACATGGAAGTAAAAATCAATGGAAAGAATATATCTTCGAGAGTGGAGTAAACTTCGTTTCTTTCCTGTACAATAAACTGTAACCGTTCAAAAAAATAAAAGTAAAGAAGAAATGACTAAGCACCGATTATATTCTTTTCTTTTTGACTTACCTTCAAACAGCCAGAAGATTCCCAAAGTCCCAAGGTCGCCACCACATTTTTTGGGAGGAAATGTGGAAACCATTTCACTTTCCCGAAGAAAACAATTTTGATGAATTAACAAAAACTCCCTCACAGAAAAAGTTCCAGGGCCGTCTAGGTGAACTTACTGACACAGAGAATAGGTTTTGGGTATAGTGTGTAATTAACTAAGCTAACACATTATAATGAGAAATCTGATTTTATTCTACTAAAATAAATTGTACTTTTTTAATGTTTAAAAAAAATATAATTCAAAACAAAATAAATCAAAAGAAAATCTTCAATGGCAAACCAGTACTTTTTTTAGTGCTTACTACACCCTTTGTTCTTTCACTCACCTCTCACACGCTACCGAGATCTCATATTCTGTCTGATATTATTTCTTTACTCACATAAAAGTAAGTGAAAATTAAAAAAATGAATAAGTAGTAATGAATAAATTAGTAAGCAAGTTAAAAAATGAATTTTCTACATATGTGGGAAACTCGTTATGTCCTTATTTTGTACTTATCTCTTCTGACGGGAAGTCTCCTGCCTGTTGCACAAAGAGAGTCGTAATTCGCTTTCCCGACGAAAAATCACAATAATAATGTTCCGAAAGTTCACATTGATGTTTACATTTTTTGTTACAATTTAATTCACATGTTTATTACCATTTTCAAAACTTTTGTACAAGAAACTTGGTAGGACTACTGTAACTATTCAGCCTACCTTGATTGTCCACACCCACTGTAAACTACATCTGTACTGTTCGGTAGCCGGCTGGAGACAGATGCTTCGATTTTGTTTCTGCGCCACAATTCCGTTCAAAAGTCATGTACACTTGCCGATGCTACACTTCCCATGTCAAAAGTCATGTACAACAAATTCCACACTTGCTTTCTGAGGGGTCTCGCACACGAAAATATGTTTTTGTAATGCTTAAGGAAATGTACCATTACAAAACCAACGGGAGTAACATTAGATGACTACAGGTACATCTGCTTTAAAAAATCTGTGTTTAAACAAGGCACAATAAAAAAGGAAACTCTTGCAAAATACGTAAAACTGGAATCTTTGCCTCCAACTTCAGATGCCGTAAAATATTTTTATAGAGTGTATCTACAAGTACAGAAGTGGATGTCTAATGATTTACCTGCAGAAGATTGGGGATGGAAAATGGGACAAAACCTTACCCAATTCGAATGTCCAAACCAGCAGCCCCAAAAAACTTAATTCAAAAGATATTTTGTAACTGTAAAAAAGATTGCACATCAAAACAGTGTTCCTGCAAAACTATTGGGCTTTTATGTACGGACGTTTGTGGTAGTTGCACAAGTGAAAAATTGCAAAAATTTTGAAAATAATTGTGTAATTGAAAACAAATCAGAAGACAATATTATAAGTTCATCATTGGCAGAGGAAATAAGCGATGAAGATGAGAATGAAAATACAAACCTAGATATTGAATCTGATGACAACGAACTTTCAGAGGAAGAATTCTAGCTATAATTATAAAATAAATTTAATTAACTTCAATGATTAAATAAAAATGTTTTTGGAGACTTTAATTGATAGTTAATAAGATTCAAAAGGTTTCAAATCCAAAGATTTAATAGTTTTTTCAAAAAAAAATTCCCAAAGATATCCTTCATTTTTGCTTTTAATGTTCGTATTTTCTAGCCTGGATGGTTGCGCCGTCTATAATTTTACATTTTATTTTACAGTTCTATTAGCCTTTAATTACTTTATAATAACCATTCAAGAAATTATAATTAAAAATTAAATTAAATTTACATTACACTTGTAAAAAAAAAAAAAAATTATTTTTTATATTCTCAGGGGTGAACTTATTTTTTTATTGTAGTAGGACATGTAGGGTTGATGTCCTCCAATTTTCAGCAATCTACTATTTTTTTTATCTAAGGTTTATTTTCGAGCTTATTTGACTCGACTATTTGCTGCCCCTGGCATTTTCACTGCCCAAATAAACGTATTATATATAAACCGAACTCATGACTTCAACTGGAACTGATAATTACAACAAAGGAAAGTATTGGGGTTGGAGTAAAATGAAACACAAACTGCGGTTACATAACACATTTATAGAGCAAAATTTTGGTTTTCAGTAACAACTATGTTGAACATCCAATTACCATTTTTAATATTATGTCAAAGTTGTCTTCATACAGTGTGCATACACAGCTGGGACAGCTAATGAGATTTTGTGTAATTACATCAACATTATGTTTGACCAATGTTACTAACTAACTAACTACGTACACAACACACATGCATAATGCATGTGTGGTGAACATACAATTTTTAACTTGACACAAAAAGCTTCAATAGCATGATCTACAAAATGTGTTTTGTGCATTATTTAAAGGATCCAAAGCAAAACTATACGCTACTAAAAACACGACAATAGTATTTTTATTACTTTCTTTCCCTCTTTTGAAAAAATAGGGAGATAATATTAAGCTACACAGATTGACCCTGTTACAAAAACATTAAAAAAACCAACAGAGTAAAATATTACAATACCATATAACATCATCTTCACCAGCATTATTATTTTATTATACACTGTATTATGATTGTTACAAACTAAAACAGAAATATACAACCCTTTCCAATAATATCTTTACCAATTTCTTTTTTTAGCAAAAAAAAAAAAATTCTTTCACCTCACCAGCTGCCATTACATTATTTATTATTATTACTATTAATTAATATTATACAATAAGAATTCTATGGAAACAAAAGAAAGGTGTATAAACATCTAATGTTATAAAATGATTAAGCTTCTACGTAAATTGAAAGGAACAGATGCTCTTTTAGTAACAATAAAAGTATACATAAGATATATGCAAATCAACAAATATTTTAAACATGTGTATAAAAAGTGCATACATACATGTTCATGTAACACAAATTTGAATTCTACAAGTACACGTGAAATACTGGTTATAACCAAATACTGATTATATTAATAATCACTAATGACAATAAAAGTAACAGAAATAGTAATAATAATAATGACAATAACAATATGTCTAATAATAAGAATAATACACAATAACAACAAAACTGAATGTTACACTGCTTATTAATAACAGAAAACTAAAAAAAAAGACAGATCATTTTGAAAATAAAACTAATCACAACTTTACTAATTTAACGCCTTGAACTCATCTTTGCTTGGCACTACTTTTCTATGAATATTAAAAAATAAACTAATTACTACACTTATTTTATTATTACTACAAAAATCCTCTGCAAGAATTAATATTATTTTCATTTGCTTATTAAGTAAAGTAAATAAATTAGCAAATAAAAACAAATACTTGATAGAGATAACTTCAAATGGCAAAACAAAAATCATAAATAGGACCAACCTCATGAAATAAATCACAGCAAAAATAACAGTTTGGAATGGTTTATAACTTTTTTTTATTTCTCGATTTCTCTATTTTCTCATTTCATTATAATCATTTTTATATTAATTAATTTAGCACCCACCTCTCATGACAACAAAATGATTGTTTTAAATGTTTATTGCGGTGATATATTTTATTTTGAAATGAATTGATAAAATCATTCACATCTTACTGTAACTTTATTAATTAACAGGTACTGAATACAAGACACACAGACTGAGCAATGTAAGGTACCAGACTGAACACAACCTATACATTTTATTACTGTTTATTCTGACTTAAGCAAATCTAAAAATATCCTATTCACAATTTTAAAAACTTTATCCAGTAACAAATATAAAAGTCTCTTTTTTTACTGTAAAATTATTAAAAAACATGATCACATGATCAAATTATTAAAATTATGATCACAAAACATGAACATAACATTTAAAACAGCTGAAATTTTACTTTGTAACATTAAATGTTAAAAAAAAATAACATCACAAAAATATTAAGTCTTCAAACAGACTAGAAAAACTCTCTCTAATGTAGAGGAAAAGTTCTTATCACACTCGACACTCTTCTGATTTCATATTCCCCTGTATGTCAACTTTGATTTAGTAATTACTGCTTGGTAAAGTATAATTAAATTGTGTAAACTGCATTCTGAGTAACTATGTCTTGAAATATGGATGCTATTTTAAGTGTACACCAAAGAACATGTTTCACGTTCTTTCAATAACATTTTGTAGGTTTTATATGGTTCTGGCAAGCATTTTGTTTTATTTCCAATTTCACAATCAAGGATCACAACAATGAGATCATATTTTAGAATGTTCTTTTGTAAATCCTATTAGGTAGTCAGGATTTCCACATTGTTTGACTTGTATTTTTAGTCTCCAAACCGCTCTAAACCACCCTCATAGGTGAACAAAATAGTGATAGAAATGAGCGAACGTTCTTATAATACAATTAAGTGGAAACTAAATTTCAACGGTAATTAAAACAACTTAAACGTCATAAGTGAATCCAACTGAAACAACCATTCCTTACAATATCTAAAGCAAACAGAGACATTCAGGAAATCTTGTACCGCCACCAAGCAAAGAGGAGGTCAGGACTACGGATGGCAGACTGGCAAGAGAGAAAGGGATAAGGGGTCCGTGCCTGGATGGGGCAACGGGCCAGCTGGGACCCTCAGCTTGGGAATTTTGAGTAGAATGCAAAAGTCAGATCGTAGTTCTGAAGGTGGCAGTATTGAATGTCATGCCGACGCAGCTCACCAAAAGTGGAATAGCGCTGTATTTCACGTGGACTTTCTGCTGCTTTAGATTCCTGAAACAGCAAATTCCAACTATACTGCTATTGCTCACCTGATTTTTAATTACCTCAGTAATTTTTATTTTACTTTGAAACTATGCTAATAATGTTTATTAAGGTCATTTGATATACTACTCGAAATTGTAGCATGCACCATTACATTCTACTCTAGTCACCCTCAAAAATATTTTAAAAACTACACAATTACATTAAATTTTCTTTTACAACAAATTACAAAAATTAAAAAGAATGATTTGGATGCTCTATTCTGTGGCCTATCAATATACCTTCAATAATCTATTTCTATGTACTGTAGGTAGCTTGAATAATTTACCTTATTTGCAAACACAGTGAGAACAACGTTGGCTGGACGGAATATATCCAACACACGCGTAATCACTTCCTTGTAGGAAGTCTGTGGCATGTTTGTCTCAAAGCTGACATATGAGAAATCAGGCTCAGGTGTGATGTGGATAGTCATGTAACAGCCCTGAAAAAGAGTTAGTAACTTTTAACACTACTTATACAAACAAAAATCACTAGTACAAATACACATGTGCACCTATATATATGTGTGTGTATATGTACACATACATATGTACTCTTAGCGAATATTCAGTGATTATTTATACTTTTGCAAACATGTTATTAGTACACAAATTCTGCCAAAAATGAAAACAAAATATTATACATGGATATACTACTGCAATTCATGTAATTAATTCTATAAATTATAATAATTTTCGTAAACGAGTACTAAATTAACCGTGTCAACATACGTTGCCCTGAAGCTTGTTCTGTATTGTCACAAACTCAGCGTGTTAAGAAGTAATTCCTTATTCAGTAATACACTAAGTCTCTGACAGTGAAGAACAAACTGATGTTGTAATTATAAAAACATAACTACAAGGAAACTTAGAGGTATCAACTGTATTACAATAAAAACTGGTTTCAGCAGTTTCTCCATTAAAATCTATATGCTGAAAACACCATGTGATAACATTTGTAGTAAACATTTCTTAGTATGTTAAAAAGAAATGGTTTTATATAAGAACAGATAATCTTCAATGAGATAATCATTGTTTTTTAATGCAACAATTACTACCTTCTTATATGATTATTATTAAAGAAACAATAAACGCATAATACATTGTGGGAAGTCCCAGTGATGATTCTCTCAGTTCTTACAGGTTGAAAATAAATCTGTTAGTGCTCAAGGAGTCATATTGTCTGAATTCAGGCACATAATGGAATTGATGTAAATAGGGACACAAATGTTTTTGTCTTCTGAGATGTATGTAAAGATTTATTTTTGTAATCATATGTAAGAGTTTTTACAGTTACTAGTCCGTTATTTAATTTGCCCCAAACCATGTTACATTTGGATAATGATGTAGTAATGAAAGCTAAGCAGGAATAGAATTTCTATTATATATCACCATTCAAATACCACACTTTTCAATAACAGGACCAGGGGCCCAAAAGGTGATGACTATACCTGCTAGGTGATTACAAGTGATGTTTATGTTGAGAGCAAACTAACATATTGCTAAAAAAAATTACATGTTTCTCAACTTGCCCAGCACGTGATGTCTTTGTCAAGGTCGTGCAAACATGTAGCCTCCAGACTGTTTGAGTACTTGTAAGTAAGCAAATTATGCCAGGACACTGCCAGAAGAATGGAAAATTATTCTGTAACTTCTGCAGGCATGTATGGCTGGCTTAGAAGTCAATTACAGTGGGTGATTTCTTTAGTGTGGATCAAATAATTGTTGCTGATTAGTGGAAAGTGATTATTGCATTATAATTAGGGCAGAACTCAAATAGTAAACAATTATTATAACATGTGGACAAAATTAACTCGATTAATTGTTGAGACTACCTCTGTTGATTTCAAATTGTTGCTGCGACTAATTAAAGTCTGTAATTAGTGACTTCATTGGTGTTTGATCCGTGAGCCAGTCGTAACAATATAATAAAGATTAATGCTCATATTGCAGGACTCAATAACACAGTGCAATAATGCAGCGCGCGCGCACACACACATACGAGTAAATAAATATACTACCACAAAATATGTTACTGACTATTATTTATAAATAATCAATATCCACTTTTACATTATTTTTATACTATTCTGGTTCAACCAGATAGCAAATTAAACAAAATGCTAATAGCATTCTGGGATGAACCCATGCAAAAGAGGTCTGAAGGAACCTTCCTTGACAGATTTTTTTTACACCATTCATTCTTTTCAAGTCCAGAATACTATATTACAAAACTATCTATTGTTAACACAAAACAAAGAAATATATTAAAATATCTAAACAAACCCAGAGTACTAAGAGCACTGCAGCATGTTGACTAATCTGTCAGCCACACGACTGATGAACACTGAAACTGAACATGCCCAATTCTTCACCAATAACAAACTGTCCGTTCCTCGAAAAACTATTTACATCATACAAAAACAAACCATGTTTTGTTCAGAAGCAATTTACAATTACTACCACACTTTCAATTGTCATAAATAAAACCTGACAGTTTAAATATTAACTATATTCATCCACATATATGGTTGTTTAAAATGATTAGCAATAGAATGACATTAATTTATATGTAGTCATTTTTACTCCTAATATATACGACTAACTAAAAAAGGAAGATGTTAAAAAAACTGTGCACACTAAACCAGTTATACTGATGACATTAACAAATGTTGGAACACACACACACACACACACACACACACACACACACACACACACACACACACACACACACACACACACACACACACACACACACACACACACACACACACACACACACACACACACATTGTTATTTGAAATAATTTTTTCTCTTTTCATGGATAATTGAAAAGAGATAGTATTCAAAACTAAGATGAATATTTTTGTGAAATAAGTAATTCACACACACACACACACACACACACACACACACACACACACACACACACACACACACACACACACACACACACACACACACACACACACACACACACACACACACACAGAATCTACTCCAAATTATGATAGACTATGACACCACTTATATAAAAAGACATACATATTCTTTAAACTGTGACTCTTTTTATCCTAAATTAATGTTTTTTATGTTTTTTGATGATTTTTTTACTGGTCAATGTTCATCATATTCAAGAAGCTTAATGACAAAAAACATTTCTTAAAGCATCCATCATTTCATAAGTTCATTTACACTGCATGATATTCTTCGTAATCGTTTTAAAATGGGACGCTTCTTTTAGTTTTGACTTTCAGTCAACAACATTCATTTTTTTTAATGTCATCCGTTTTTCTGGTGAGATCTGTGTCTTTGATACAATAACTGCATGCCTACAGTAATCCGATATTTCACCCACATAAAAGGCATCTTCAGAGGTAGAATGTGCCTACCTCATACAGGACGCCTCATACAGGATTTGGTGCAGAGGAACAAAGATGCAGTTCTCAATAGAAAACTAAAACAACATTAACACTAGCACAGGCTACAAAAGTATAAAGAATGTTATTAAACTTTATCAAAATTGTACTGAAAAATTCAAAGTATTAAGAGTTTGAGATACAAAATAACTATAATTAAACTATATGAATATGGAATCAGACCATTTTTTTGGACTATCTTTCTTCCACGTTTAAAAAAAACTGAGTCACAGCTTCGCATATATAAAAAAACCTTTCTTTCATAAATAAGAAAATGCTGCACAGTTTCTGTACTTTTGTGTAAATTATTCTGTTACAAAATGCACGCATATAAAAACAATATAAGTTAAAATTTCTCACCCTTTTTCATACAAATACCTGATGAGTGACAGAGACACAATCTTCATATTTCATGAAGTTACAATACAGTGTGATCAACACGGATGTGATCGAACGATTACTACAACAGCAGTCGCTTAACAAAAAATAACAACAATTCTGATGATATAAAACACTTTGGCCAGCTTAGCAAGTTACAGTTGTCACATACAAATTGCAATGTACCCTATGTTACCTATATCAGCAGATACATACTTACCTCAAATACTCAAGAGTTAGAGTTACTTACTGCTTAAAGCCTGTGTAACATCGGATGAAATCAAAACAATTCAAGCATGAGCATTACATTAAGCACCAGGCACTTCATGCCAAACAGTTCTGAATATGTGGTGAGACCATTAGGTCTTATGAGGGGCGCACCCAATATTATTCGGTTCAGTCTGGTAGTTCACAGTATTTAATATTTGCCAGAAAACCCACTTAAGCCAACACATGTCTTTACCACAATAGTTTGGTTTGGCAAAGCAATATTACACTTTTAATTCTTTTCATCAATCCTGTTAACCTTAACTATTAAATAGACCATATTTTAAGGAAGAACATAACTGAAATGTATTATTATGAAAATATACTCAATTTAAAGTGCCACTTTTTCCACAAATAACTGGTATGTCCTAGCATTGTTTATCATGCTGTTTTCTTTCAGCACTACTATGTTCCTGAACCATTACTTATGTAGATGAATTGCTCATTAGAGTAATCAACAACACTTACCTATAATTACAATCTAATATCCTAACCAGTGATGCCACCTACAAACTTAAATAAATCAATGAAATTTAATGAACCAAGTCTTTGGTTGTTTCATGTAACTGAAGCAAGTCCTACACAACCATTTCAACACATCTGAATCCATTCTCAAACAAAATTGTAATAAAAACTCTTTGCACAGCAAAATAAGCTTATCGTCACACATGAATACACAATGATTTTGAATTGTAGGGTTCAGTACAAAATTAATTAGGTAAAAACAGTTTGCAAATCTGTAAATGTTGTATACAGTTATTCATAAAAACCCAGGACTGTTTTCTGTTCGATAAAAGAAATTATTCCCAGTTTTGAAAAAAATTCGCATTAATTTTTAAATAGCCCAAGTCAATCAAGTTTACATGTGGAATGAACAACACTCCATTACCATGTTTCTTCACATATCCTAAACATGGAACCATCCTTATGGAACCATCACTTTACAATTATTTGGCAAATTTTTACTAGCACTGGCAATGTTTTTAAACATATGTATTGAAGATCTTACCTGATACTGTAAAATCTGAGAGCCTGACTATCCTTTTGTCAATTTCTTATACAAGAAGATTTATGAGATCTGATAATTAAGTTTGTCAACTTTCACTGATGTGATCAAATTGACTGAATTGGATAAGAGAATGATTAAAGAATATTTAATGACAGTCTCTTCTAGATTTGTCATTACTTGTACTTGGGTATTTATAATTTCAGGGTAGATACAATGTGCATTTAACAATTTCCCTTGAAATATCAAGTTTTCACATACTTTCCTTTTCATTTTGAGTTATAAAATGCTATATATATATATACAACATATAAAAAAATATATATACTAATGAGATACTTCTTATTTATTGTATACTGTATTTTCAGTGATAATCTTTTACTTGAAGGCACAGATATGCAATTTTCAATTTTCATGTTATAAGAGTTTAAGGTTAAAACACTATTAAAAGTTAGCAAACTTGTGAGAACAACAGATAAGTGATTTACACCATATTTATTTCTGCAGTAAGCACTAAATAATTTTTGTCCACTGAGAATCACTACATAGATTCAATTTGTAGTACAGTATCTTCACTGGATAACATGCAAGTGTGCAACAGAATTTCAAATCATCAACCGACTAAGTAAATATTCACAGAAAACCAGAAGGGACAATTTTCATGACAATCTCTGGTCTTAGAAAATAAACTGGAAAATTATAAACATTTGTCAGCCTTTTGGATGACTTACTGTGGTATCATGATTGATCCTGAACTTGTCCTATATGACTGTAAAATTTCAAAACCTCCTCACCAAAACACAAATGTTTAAATCAAAATCAGAATGAAGACAATGCTCAGGACTTTTCAGAAATAACCTATGGCCACTTGTCACAACAATATGCCTGTATACATTGCACTGATGATCATATAATTTCCATATGAAAAACATATCTCCTCCTTGAACACATTTTATTCGTCTTGTTACACATGACTGTTTTCTACTTTCAAAGCCCAAGGCCCAAGATAACAGTGTGAAAGATACAGAGGAACATGAACGGGTATAGGAAATTCATTAGGAGAGCAGTTTTGCACAGAAGTACATACAGCCGCCTTTGCAACTTAAGGTGAGTAGGCGAGTTTGTAACTTAAATATAAGATCTCACATGGCAATAGAAAAGTACTTTTTTTTACTGTGGTTTATATTTATATCTTTTATGTGTTATGTTCGAATTATAATGTTGCAAAAATGCTTTAAATTTATGTTTTATTGAAAACCCCCCAGTGTTCTACTAGAACTTTCTAACATTTTATTACCAGGAAAAATGTATAACTTAATCTTAAGTAAACTGTAGGTAAACACAAGTTACTGATCCTTACAATAACCCATTATAACAATACAACAATTTACAATATGTGGCATACGTCTCCTTGGTATCGAAATTAAATCTAGGTTATGGATATAAAAGTATGACTGGTTTTAATACGTAAGCATTTTAATACAAAAATGTATTAATGATTACTGATTAATAAGCATTTTAATAAATACATGTTAATAAAAAAAATAATGAATCCACTTTTGGTCAAAGAGTACATGGTTTATATAAAATGTTTCATGATTTTTGTTTATTCTCACAGAATTTAAAACAGGCGATGCCTTGCAAATATTTTACCATAACCTTTCTTAAGTTTTCCTCATTTCAGTTACCCACTCAATTAGTACTACAATCATTTAACATATAGGCTGAGTTAGTTGCATGTATCATAGAATGAGAAGTGATTGAAACCAGAAAACATAAGACTTAACTTTTAGCACCTGTAAGGCAAAAAAACAATTCATGGCACTTAACTTAGTGGCACTAGTTGAATTTTTAGTTGGATTTAATCTGTGATTCACAAGATTAAAGGGGATGAGCCCAATCTTGGGAGCTGGTTATGACATTTCTATCTCAAAAAACTCAATTGTACAGGTAAGACCATCAATGTGGGAACACAAGTGTTACTCTTTCTGGTATATAACACATGTACAACTAGTGTTAAAAAAAGAAACATTCACTTGTTTGTTACACCATCACATCACACTGGTTGTGAGTTATAAAATATCTAGTGCATCAAACACATTATTTCTGTATGGAATGATACTGCAGTTTTTAAACTATGTCAAAATATGTTTTTACATTTTCTTAAATGACTTGTTATATTTTATTTCAACTTATCAACATTGTTTCTAGTTGTGTGGTTGATAAATACCTACCTTTGTCCACTAGTGTAAAAGAACATGTGTACATACATACAGTTTAAAAACATAACTTATTACTTACATTCTTTGCAACACCATTCATGGAATACCCGCACGGCTCAAATAGGAAATCATCGACCACCATAAACGGAAATATCTGATCAATTCCAGATTTCTGAAACAAAAGAAGCGAGTTTAAAATGCAAAAAATCGTATTAAAATTGTTACGACGTGTAGTTTGTGTGTAGTACTGCAACAATAGATACACTTTGCTATTTGATGGGACAGAAGTAGCCAACCCCCCCTCCCAAATATATAATCACATTCACTGTCCCTGTACAAACCATGTAAGGTACAGGTTGGAAACCTAGTTAATATGTAGTCTTAATTACATTTTCTAGTAAATTCTGGCTCAGTCTTTACTAACATCAGTTCCAGTCTTTACTAACATCAGTTCATAAAAGTCATACGAGGTGTGTTAAAAAAGTATCAGACCTTTGCTCACGAAAAATACATTTATTTACCTCAGGTTTTAAACATTTATCCCCTTCAAAGTACTTCCCTTTAGATTGCACACACTTTTTGCAGCGGTCCTGCCACTTTTGGAAACATGTCTGGAAGTCAACTTTTGGTATGGAGTACAGCTGTCTCGTCGTACTTTGTATGATGTCTTCTCTTGACTCAAATCGGGTCCCCTTCAGCGACATTTTCAACTCAGGAAATAACCAAAATCACAGGGAGATAAGTCAGGAGAGTGGGGAGGCTGGTGTAGTTGAGGAGTGTTGTGTTTCACCAAGAAAGTCTGAATTAGATGAGAAGAATGGGCAGGTGTGTTGTCATGATGGAGTTGCCAAGTCAGCTCTGTCCACAGGTCTGGCCTTTTGCGCCACACAGGATCACTTAGGTGACGCATAACCTCTAAATAGTATTCTTTGGTAATTGTTTGGCCTTGTTGTGCATACTCACGATGCACTATCCAACATGAGTCAAAAAACACAATCAGGATGACTTTGATTTTGCTACACACTTGTTTTTTTTTTCTGGCCGCAGGGATGATGAATGTTTCCATTGAGAAGACTGAACTTTGGTTTCGGGATCGTACCTATACATGCACATTGCATCGCCAATAATCACAGTATTGAGGAAGCTTGGCTCAGTTTTTACACAGTCAAACATGTCCTGCAAAACTTCTACACGGAGTACCTTCTGCGCCATCGTTAACAGCTTTGGGACAAATTCTGCAGACACTCTTCGCATAGCCAGATTTTCAGTCAAAATAGAATGTACTGAACCAATGCTTATTCCCACCTCTGCTGCAATCTCTCGGATGGTAATTCGACGATCCTCCATGACCAAAGTTTGCACTTGGTCAATGATTTCATCATCATGGCTTGTTGAGGGCCTGCCAGAATGCGGTTCGTTGTCCACTGATATGCAGCCATCTTTGAAGCAATTATACCACTCCTTAATATGTGTGACACTGGTAACATTGTCCCCAAAACACTGCTGAACTTTTCGAATAGTATCCGCTTGGGTATCACCAAGTTTTTGACAAAATTTAATGCAGTACCGCTTCTCAAGTTTTTCTGTCATTTTACAATAAATGAAATCCGGGCATTTAATATACGTACTAACTGACACATAGCCAGACAGAGGCTGATTCGTTGTAGCGGGATGGTGGCAGTCGGTGCTTGCGCGCTAGGATTCACTGTATGCCTGTACTCAAGGTCAACGCCCTTGCTTCATTTGATCGCACATGAAAAAAAAAGGTCTGATTCTTTTTTAACACACCTTGTATTTAACCTGCTTTCCCCCATCTAATGATAATTATGTCTTGTTGCAACCTGAAATTCCTGTCCTCCACTGTTTTGTTGAGTACATCATACTTTCCAGCTCCATATCTTTCAGGTATTCCCTTCTTAGTCAACTCTCCATCTCTTCCTCAAGAGTTTTCCTTAAAAAATGTTCACAGTAAATCCACTAGATGACTGGATATATGACCTACAAATTTTACCTTCCTCTTTTCTATTATTTTTATGTTTTACTTCCCCTTTTCTTTCTTTAAAATTGTAATGTTTGTTTTTCTTTGTACCCATCTTGTGTTATCAATCTTCACTATATTTGTACTTCAACTGTCTCCATTTGCACATACTTCTTCACATAAAGGCCAGGTCTTTTTTAATGAAATTGTTGACAACGGGTTTTAACTGGATGCCCTCCATTTTTCTCGGTCCTCTACACTTGTCTTCATGTGACTATAGCTCCTTCCATTTTCAATGTCATCAAGCATTCTTCTCCCACATACTCTCTTTCTTTTCACCTTTCCTGCTATGACCCTTTGCTGCAGACAGTTTCCATTCCTCTCATATTCTTGTCAATACTTCATCATTTCTCACTCTATCAGTCCATCTCACCTTAATCATTCTTCGCCACAACCATATCTTGAATCTTTCTAGCTACCTTTATACAGTAAGGCCTTGATAATCCGGAACTTGATAGTCTGGAATCCTCAATAGTCCGGCACTTTTTATCAACAGCAACCGATTTGAAAATATCACAATGTTTGACTAAATTGCTGATGCTAATTCAGGTGGCGTTTGTGGTCTCTCAGATGTTTCAGTAGAATGACATAATTTGGCATATTCGGCCACACTGAAATGCATTTTTAATGTCTCTGCTGCTATTGGCGCTATCGTGTTTCTTCGAAAATGCTCAGTTGTCCTTGACACAATTGGGAACTCTTGGCAGAGTTTGTGAGCTGACTACTGCAGGGTCATTGGCACCGTTTCGTATTGATTAGTCGTGAGTGTCTGCTTCTTGTATTTACACAGTGCATGCTATACCGTATCTGAGTTACAGTATTAGTGAACTCCGCTACAGTTACGTTGTTCTGTTTTTGTTCAGTGGAGTTCAGTTTTAAGTTGTTGCTTCACAGTTTTGATCACAATGTTTTCTGAACAAAAAACCAGAATGCAGTGCTTCTAATAAAAGAAAACATGCGACTTTCACATTCTAACAAAAACTTGACATTATAAATAGGTTAGAAAAGGGAGAAAACAGGAACGTAATTATTGAAGAATTTAATATTTGATCCTCAACCTTATATGATATAAAAAAACAAAAAGAAAAACTTCAAAAAATTTTGGCTCAAACAGATACAAAAAAAGCTACTGACAATTGTCAAACATTAAAAAAGCCTAAGCTTGACCAGTTGGATAATGCATTGTACACCTGGTTCTGAGCAAAACGTTCTGAAGGAAAATCTATGACAGGTCCAATGGTAATTGAAAAAGCCAAACAGTTTAGCACTGATTTGAACGTAAAAGAAGGAGACTGTAAATTTTCATGAGGTTGGTTGCACAACTTTAAAACTCATCATGGGATACGCAAATTAGATTTTTCAGGGGAGTCTAACTCTGCTGATGAGGCTGCAGGAAATGAATTTAAAGTTACTTTTGGATGGACGCTCAGCTCTTTAAAAATTGGTTTTTGAACAGTTTGTTCCTGGAGTTAAACAAAACTTAAAAAAAACTTGGTTTGCCTGAAAACACACAGGCTGTTCTGTTAGTAGATAATTGTAGAGCCCATCCTCCTGCTAGTGAGTTAAAGTAAGCAAATATAACAGTGAAATACCTCCCTCCAAACTTTACCCCTTTGATTCAGCCTAAGGATCAAGGCGTAATTCAGAACTTTAAGTGCAAATACAGGGTTTCATTTATTCAAGGACTCATAAACTCAGACTGTAGTGTAAAAGACTTTCAATCAACTTTTAACATGAAAGATACTATTTTTGCAGCTGCTGTTGCTTGGCAAGAAGTAAAAAATGATACGTTAATAAAAGCATACAGAAAGTTATGGCCAGCTGTGATGAACATAATGAACTAGATGACCTAGACCTAGACTGACCTAAATTTACCTATGCAACTGCACGATAACAGATGTACTGTACCGTTATCCCTTGTTTTATCACATTTAATCTGAACACCTTGATAGTCCAGAAAATTTGATAATCCGGCACGCTCTCGGTCCCGACCGTGCCAAATTATCAAGGTCCTACTGTATATGTATAAACTCTGTCCCTATTATTCTTTTAGTATTTCTGAATAAATTTCTATGCTACCAAAGAAGTTTTGTTAAGACTAGAATTGTATCAATATCAGCAATGTGTTTTATATCCTTATATTAAAACATCAGAAAATGCAAACCATTTTATAGTTTTGGACACTATAAATTTACAACATATGGTTGAGGCTTAATAGATACTGATCTATTTGCTGGCACCTGGCAACAAATCTAGAGGTTACTGCGCATATCATAAAATTAAGGTGCGTTTTTCTTCAGCCTCCAGATTGACCTCAGCCTGTGGAAATGATTACCTAAGATAATATCTTGGGGTAATAACGAATGAGTGAAGCATAGTGCTGCCTTCCTTGTACGCTGAATGGCTCACATAATGCAAGCTACACTTCCTAACTCCTTGACTGCTTGGTAGTAAAAAGGAGCCATTATTATTGTTATTATTACAGAACACATGGACACCTTAGTATGACAGCCATTATGGAACTACGCTTGCCTTGTGGGTTTTTTATGGGTGAACAAATGAGCAAGCCCACTTCATGGTCCCCTTCAGAGACCAATTCTCCCGGGAGGAGTTAGTGAGTGAACACAGAATGGACCTCCTGTAGGACATGAACTTACAAACTCTCACACTGTAGGTGAGAATACTGACACTAGACTATACACATCCTTTAACATATTGCAATATGTTAATGTTAGTGCATCTTACTCTTTAATATAGTAATCTTAAATACAGTTTTGTTTTCTGAAAGTATCTCTATCCAATCAGTGAAGTAGAGGTTTAATCTAATTCACACAGGCTCTTTGTAGCTGTACCTCACATGAAATGTGCACAAAATCACATTTTACTCACACCTGATATGCAATATTCTATTGTAAATAATTGTTTTCTTTGTGAACACTAAATTCTATTATGACAAAAATCTACATTGTGAAGGCATAGTGAGATGACGTTCTCTAGAAGGTCAAATTTTAAATATTATGTGGCTTTTAAATGGAAAAACTTAAATGAAATATGTATTAACTTGTAGTATACACTAGTAAAAAAGGATTTTGCCTACTATTTTCTTCATCCTAATTTACGGTACTTATAAGGTGCTAATTCACAGTTACAACTTTGTCTGGACTAACAGGACAAGTTTCTCACAAGGCTAATGGAAGTATATGCAACCAAAAATACCACACTCAACTTCAAACATAATTATTTAAAATATAAAAATATATATTATTTAAAATATACGAATATTTAAAATATATAAAAGCATTTGTGTGTGCGTGTGCATGCAAATATATATACAATGGAACACAGAAATACTGTGTCATTAACTGTTTCAAAGAACAAAGTATTGCTATTTCTTGCTCCATATTTAAACACGGTTATGACCTTAAGACTGATGGAAAAAGTAACTTACTCAATTATCAGTTTAAAAATACTGTTCTTTGCGTTTTTAAATGATTTGTTGCAGTAATGTTACAAAATCAAACACTTATTAAATAACAATTTTTGTAATATTCTATGAAATTTACAACACATATAATTGAAATTTGTTTACATTAAAGATATTTCCATAAGAAAATGAAACTAGTGGTCTGCAAATTTTGTGGATCCAAACAAAACATACAAGTTTAACAAATAATATGTTCTCTTTGATGGTAAAATGTCTGGCAGATGCAGATATTTTACATCATTAGGTGTTTGATTTAATAATATACAAAATGTAATGGTAAACAAATTGTGTAAATGATGATACTAATATTAATACGACTTAACAGTTCTTCTGTAATGTCAATGTTGTGGCAGGTTCAAACAATACCTGGGTAGCCTCTGCGGCGGAGGAGGACCCTTCTCGAGTGAAGATGCGCATCACTTCAGGGTCCAGATCAGTCATGAGAACTTCTAGTGTTTGGTCTGGCTCAACATTGTTCTTGTTTGCCACACTGTTTGGTGAGTTCAGCGTGTACAAATACCAACAGTCACGACTGGGTGAGCCAAGACAATATGCTGCTCCGCCTGTGAAAAGAAACACATTGTTTCTTATATAAAACAAAGAGATTATGTTTCCTTAACAGTATACAAACTAAAAACATATTCTATGATTGAAAAATCAACACCTCTAGGCCTGTTACTCGAGACTTTGTCACTCCCTCATTAAAAAATCTACTTTCTCAAGAATCTGTCAATGTTGTCAAAGAATGACATTTAACATGTCCATAAAGTTCAATATTTTAAATCCATGTTAATTTTTTCATGTTGATTTATTTTACTGACTTGATAAATAAATAAATAAATAAATAATAATTATTATTACTATTATTAATTAATTATACAAGCCCAGTGTGACTGCACCACTTGCACCATCCTTCGGACAGCCCTGCAAACTAATAGTCCTATAATTTCATAACTAAAAATTCCATCAGTCATCACAACATCATAATTATGGAAAACATTTCTACAGTCTGATAATTTTAAAACATTAGTTCTAACTAAATACACATATGAAACAGCATTATCACAGTCTAAGTAAATTGTTAGATGCAGAAGAGTTAAATACCATTTTTCAGCAATTTTGTCATATTATTTGAATGAATTATATGTGTTTTTGGAAGTTTCTTAAGCTTACGATTTTTATAAAGATTTGTTTAAAACATTAAATGAATGATCAAAAAGCTACATGAAAATATTCATTGCAGTTACTGAACGCTAGATTAGTAAGAGGTAAGTGTTTGTTTTGGTAGAAATCTTAGCCAAATTGCTAGCACACGTTAGGTAAATCTTCCTCACAATTGTAATTGCTGCAGGATGAATAACATTTTTGAATATGTACAAATGTCAATGTCTCATTTAACACACACACACACACACACACACACACACACACACACACACACACACACACACACACACACACACACACACACACACACACACACACACACACACACACACACACACACACACACACACACACACACACACACACACACACACACACACACCTTTAAACTGATTAATTTTTATTGATTTGCAGTAAACGCTATAGAACCAAAGCCACTATAAAATTTGTTTCACATGAAATATGAAAAATATAACAAATTGTATTAGATGAAGTTTAAAACAAAAATAGACAATAATCTATAAATAATATTTAAACAAACAAACAAGTAAGAATGATACTGTGAGTACAAAGAATGGGTCAACAGTACAGTATCGGGTGTATAGTCTCACTGCACACAGTCACGTGCCTAGTAGGGTGGGTCGAAAAAAAATAATTATTTTTGTTTCAAACGCTATAGTGCTTAAAAGTGTCCAGTGGCATGTAGAAAGAAAATGACATAAAGAAAAAAAATATCGGTTGATATCTTCCGTTCGCGCATCACCGCTAAAGTTTGTAAAAATTGACAAAATCAGATATTTTTGAATTTTTTTTTTACAATTACCATAATTATTTTAAAAATGCTATAGCGCGTTTAGTTTAGTTGAGGGTCCCAATAGTATATTTCAGCAAAGAAATAGTTGATATTTTAGTATTAACCGTTCGCGCAATCTATTGAAAAACGGACAAAATATCGGTTTTTTCAACTGTTGATGTGCATCTCTTCACCCGTTTTGTAGTGACAAAACGAGCCAGAACTAACCATGAGGAGGTGGCTGCACGTCTAGTTCCACCCACACCCTACCCAACCAACCAACCAATAAGGGTGTATTATTTACATATGTACATATTTACATTAGTATATTTACAAACAGCTGTTTTCTCTCATTCTGTTTATTCCAAATGAAATACCTTGAATTGCGCTTTGCTGGAAAATTCAGGCATATTTTGCCTCAACACCAGTGTAGAGCGGATAAATCCGTCTCTAGCACTGTGCCCGCAAACTTTACTAGAAGCTTCAGTAATCAGTTTTACGCATCTCTCAACTGCTTGGTTGTGGCAGGGAAACTTTTTAATGTCCATGATTGGTTTGAAGTCTTGATTTACAAATGATTTGATCTCCTCATCAGTTACGTTTCGCAATAACGGTGGAGGCGTCAGCTTACAAGATTGCCAGTCAATAATTTCTGTGTAGTCTCTTGCTTCAAAGTTTATTTTAGGTGGCACAAAGACTCGAATTTTCTTTTTTTTAGCAGATTGCCTTCCTTTCAAAATTCTTCGGTAACCAAGTTCACGAATGTGGGATCTTTCATCTAGGATCATAGTTAGCAGTAAGTTTTCAAGATGGGCAAAGTACGCATTCCGTTGTATACAGGGTTTATGACTTTAATTAAATCTTCTGGTAAATATCTTGTTGTTTGAATAGCCTTGAAAACATGTTTTGGGCCATCCGTGAAACGTCTGCTAATCTTTATATCAAACCACGTTGGCATGTAAGATTACATGACAAAGTGTACTATCTGAATCAAATTTTCTGAAGGATTTTTCACACCAATGAATAATCGCAGAACCTGATTGGTTGTAGTAAGCCATCTGGAATGTGACAGAGGGTCAGGGTCTCGTTTTGATAAATCTTCAGGACACTGTCCTAATTGAATGGCCTTGCAAATGTCTAGCAAATACTGTTGATCTTTACTCAGTACCTGCCTATCTACTTCGGGAATCACACAATCATACATACATACATACATCCTCGGCGCTACAGCCCAGTCCGGGCCCTGGCCTCGAAAAGAAATCTTCCCCACTGGTCTCTACTCCCAGCCAATGTCCACCAGTTTGCTGCACCCAGCCTCACTGCCTCCTTACCAACCTGGTCCAGCCATCTTGTACGCGGTCTTCCCCTCCTTCTCCTTCCCATCGGCAAATAATTCATCACTCTTTTTGGGATTCTATCCTCCGCCATTCTCTGCACATGACCAGCCCAACGCAATCTGTTAATTTGTATGAGTTGCACGATCGGAAGATCTTTAAACCTTTCGTACAACTCTCGATTATGCAGTCGCCTCCAAATGTTGTTTTCCCTCACAGGGCCATAGATTCTCCTCAGTACCCTCCTCTCAAAAACGGATAGTCTCTGCTCATCTAGTTTTTTTAACACCCAGCATTCCGAGCCATACATCAGGACTGGTCTAATCAAGGTCTTGTATAGGGAGGCTTTTGTATCTTTAGTTATTAATTTTGATTTAAAATGTTTTACCAGTCCGTAGTAACACCTATTAGCAGATAATATTCGTCTTTCAATATCTCTAGAGGAGTCATTTCCAGAGTCCACATATGACCCGAGATATGGAAAACCCTGAACCTTTTCAAATTCATAATCGTTAATGCGCAGGGACAGGGTACGAGTATTGGCACCTACAACCATATATTTGGTTTTGCTTTGGTTTATAACCAAGCCCATAGCCTTAGCGGACAACTCCAGTTCCTGAAAGGCTTCCTTTAAGCCAGATTCAGACCTACTTATGACGTCAATGTCATCGGCATAGGCCAGAAGCTGTACCTCCTTGTGAAATATGTGTCCGCTTGTTTGAATTCCTGAATCCCTGATGACCTTTTCTAGAGCTATGTTGAACAACAGACATGCTAAGGCATCTCCTTGTTTCAACCCATTCAATGTTTTTAAGGAGTTAGATAGATTTGATTGTATTCTGATTTGGCACTTAGAATTGGACATAACTACTCCAACCATACGCACCAACTTAGATGGTATATGCAACTCCTTCATAGCTCTATATAGCATTTTCCGGTTGATTGAATCATATGCCGACTGGAAATCCACAAAGAGATGGTGAGTGGGCACTCCATATTCCAACGTTTTTTCCAGGATTTGCCTTAGTGTAAATATTTGGTCTGTTGTTGACCTATTCCTAGTGAATCCACACTGATATTCTTTTATGTTTTCCTCAGCGTAGGGAAGCAGCCTAGAAAATATGATGTTGGACAATACCTTATATGCTGTATTAAGTAGAGAGATGCCCCTATAATTTTTACATATAAGCGGATCACCCTTTTTATGTATTAAACACACCACCCCATTGTTCCACTCATCAGGCATTACCTCCTCCAGCCATATTCGCTCTATAAGATGGGCAAATTCCTTTATGAAATCTCCTCCTGCGCTCTTTAATAGTTCCCCTGGTAAACCATCGGAACCTGCTGCCTTGTTATTTTTAAGCTTTTCTAGAGCTTCATACACCTCGTCATAGGATGGCACCAACTCCTCTCTATCATCCTCGAATTCTCCTACCTCCTCTTCATTCTCAGATGCCTCCATCGAAGCTTCCCCAACTGAGCCTAGCAACTCTTCGAAGTGTTCTGTCCATCTCCTGATCACGCCAGCATTATCACTTACAAGGCCACCACTATTATCCCTACAGGCATTTGTTCTAGGCTGAAATTCCTGTCTCATATCATTCACCTTCCTGTACATATCTCGGCTCAGCCTTTTACTCTTATATTCCTCTATCTTTTCCATCTGTCTCATCATATACTCCCTCTTTTTTCCTCTATGAATCTTCTTTTCCCTCCGCCTGGCCTTCCTGTATTCCTCTTGAACAGCCCTAGTGCATTTCCTTTGGATCATAAATTTGTATGTCTTGTTTTTGAAGTCAGTTGCCTCTTCACACTCCTTATCAAACCACTCATCTCGCCCATGTCTCTTCTTCAAACCAACGATTTCTTCTCCCGTGGTCACTAACATGTTTTTTAGATTAAGCCAGTGGTTTTCTATATCTTGTTCCTCACGGCATTCAAGTCTCCACTGTCTAATTTTCTCATTAGTAACTTCCTCGAACCTCCGTTTTATTTCTTCTTCCTTTAGCATTTCTGTATTGTATCTAACAGTCTTGGAATCACACAATCAATACGTTCAAACTCAACTACAGGTAGTTTTTCACAACCAGTTAACTGTGACCCAATAGGCCCAGAAAAAGATTTCGGTCCTGTTGTCATACCATCAAGATGTTGGAACAAATGGTGGAACGGTAGTTCATTAAAATGTAGAAGACACACACTCCATTGTAGAGGTCTTCCCACATGTAATTCAATTTGACGAATTATGCCATTTTTCCATCCAGTGTTGGTTGCAGTGCCATCACATCCGATCACTTCTAGTTTGTCAAGAGATAATCCGATCTGTGCAATATAAGATATTATACTGATAGCTATGTCAGAAGCTGAACTAGTACTGGGAGAAACATGACCTATATAATTTGATCCCAGTTCACCAATTAATGAATAATGTTTTTCTTTTTTGCTCCTTCGAAAGTGCTTTGTGTTAAATTTTTCTACAAATAATCTATCATCCTTTCTGCATCAAAATAAAGGCCACAGATTTCTGTTGTCGCTTTAGTTTGCAAACCAGTTCTAATTAAGCTTTTCTCCCTTTGAATTTTACATTTGTCCACTACGTGTTAAGTATCTGATTCTGTAATTAAAGCTATGTCTTGTAGTACACTCGAAGCGTTGGCACCAGTTGCGCGATCAGACACACAATAGCGATCACTATTTAAAGCTGTGGCTTGTAATTTGATTCGCATTTGCCACTGTGGTTTCGCAGATGATGTACTAGGTTCTGGTTCAAATTCAGAATCAGAATCGTCATCCTCAGAAATATTAGGTGGACGATTTGAATGCTTCAAATCTGAATCTTTCATGTTTAAGGTGACTTCCTGTTGTTCGTTTGACGCTGAGGACTCGATTTGTGGAATATATCGCAATTTTCGCTTTAGTTTTTCCTTATTTCTTTGAGTTTCCTTTAGGTCCAGTGGGCCAATTTTCCCTAATCCATATTTCCTTTGCATAAACATAAATCGTAACTCTATTACAGGAATTTTCTTTTCTTTTTCACAAATACAGTCAACTGATAATGGACATTTACATGCGGCAATGTCAAACGGAGCATGCGTTTATCTTAAACTGCACACTTTTTTCTTTGTATGTTGTTTTATCTTTGTCACGGCAGTATGACTTTCTGAGCTTATAATATGAATCATGGTAAGCATTAATAAGCTGAACTACTCTGTACTCAGTCACAGTTGGGATGGATGATTTGTCGTACAAACACTTAACTTTATTTGCTACTATAGCGGCAACTTTTGAGAAACTTACCCTCTTATTATTAGTTTCACATGATAAGTTAAATCTCTCTTGAGAGCAGCAGCGGAGAACATCTTCATGCATTAGTAGCCTATTTCCTAATAAGTCTCTTGGATTACCAAATATAGGACATTCAAAATCTTTTCTAGTTATTATGCTAACTTTTGAAGTATTCATTATATTAGCAATCACTCATCGTCATCATCACAAAACCACGAAAACACAACTGCACTTAAGTTCGAATATGCACTACAGTACGATAACGTCACTAAAACAACGCTCTAATGCCAGTGGCAGATTGAACTCAGGGGCACAAAACACACACACAGGTTGTAACAAGTAATATTCAGTCGAAAGAGGTACAGGAGTGGGGCGCGGCCAAGGTCACTGGCCAACGCGGCGGCCGGACGTGAACTGCGGCGAGCGGTAAAATAGCCTCAACCAGGCGATTTTCGAGCCTACTGCACGAATGGTTAATACTAAAGTATCAACTATTTCTTTGCTGAAATACACTATTGGGACCCTCAACTAAACTAAACGCGCTATAGCATTTTTAAAATAATTATGGTAATTGTAAAAAAAAAATTCAAAAATATCTGATTTTGTCAATTTTTACAAACTTTAGCGGTGATGCGCGAACGGAAGATATCAACCGATATTTTTTTTCTTTATGTCATTTTCTTTCTACATACCACAGGACACTTTTACGCACTATAGCGTTTGAAAAAAAAAATAATAATTTTTTTTGACCCACCCTAGTCCCTAGACCTTTCGACAGATGTTCGTACACACAGCACTGAAACGTTTATACAGTCGGGAGTAATGTGTTATTTGTGCATTAGCATTGTGTGTGTGTGTATTTGTGTGATAGGCTTTGAGTTCATTTTCAACGAAGTATTTATATTCCAATTATTTATTTGTACAATGTAATGAGGTTTGCTTGACTTGTATCTTAAGAATGCTGAAGTAGACAAGGAATGATAACCTAATTTTTGATTGTATGTAATCACTAGTCCGTCTGAATAGTTTCCATGGACTATTACCATCATTAAAATTTTAAATTTATTTAAACAGATTATTGGTGGCTTTGACCACTAATAATCTGTTGGCCCTATTTTGACTTGTAGCCAAAAGTATATTCCCTATGTTTCTCGCCTGTTTTTATTTCAAAGGTCTTTACATCTATATCCATGATCTGCCCAAATAGCTTATACCACAAGGTCTTACAGGTCACTACTTCTTTGGATTTTCTATTATGTAGCATCTGAGTTTTATTATACGGAATCAAAATAGTTTTAGATACATATAAATTGAAGTTTAAAATTGGATACGATAGAGTGTGGATAAATACAGTCACAAAATTTCTTTTACACAAAAAGAATTTCTATTCAACAAGCGTACTATTTATCTACAAATTGTATTTTACAACTCAATACAAGAAAACAAAAGATAATGCAAACAAGGGTGTATACATCAACAGATGTCAATGGTTTTAATACAAAACTATTTAACAGAGCACATGTTACATGTTAAATGCTACTACAGTATTTTTTTTCAAATGAACACACACACACACACACACACACACACACACACACACACGTGTGCACATCAATTATCACAAATAACATACAACTGTTGAACTGCAACATCAGTTCTTTCAAAGCTGTATGTACAAACATCTATTGAAATATTTAAACATACGGTAGAGCACCATAAAATACTGCCCAATACTGTATTATGCTCCATATAGCAGATACACAAAGCAGAGGAAGGACGGTAATATTATGAGACTGGTACATGTTAACCAATAAATCATCAACTGTAATTATCACATGTTTGGGTTACTTGACTTCTTGTGACCATGTAAAGTTCGTTTTCCCCAAAAGTTCATGTTTTTGATAAACTAAAAAAGCATGAGCCAACATTGGTTACATAACATTTTTGAGATATTTGAAAAACTGATTACCTGCCCTTACTTTGTAATATTGGAAGTCTATTACAGTACTTATAATAAATTTATAAGAAGTCGAGACTATACTGATTATTGGATCCATTTGCAGAATTCCCCCAACACATAAAGAGTTAAGCATTATTTTAATTCCAATCTGTATTTATAAAATATATTAAATTTCCCTAGCCGTTATTATAGTTTATGGCAAAGATTGACAGAGAAGCTGCTTGTTTAATTTGTTAGTTCTGAGATACACAAATTGTAAGAGACTATGTGGTGAATATCAGTTTAATTCAAGGTGTATGTACATTTTTTTTGTAAATATGCTGATATATGTAATTTCTTCTTTTCATTTCATAAAACATAAGGCCTGTATAATCTCCGATAATTTCAAAATAATCTGTATATTATTATAACGTCTCTCCTGCAAAGACATTATAACCTCGGGAACCAGTTCAATTGTTCGCTGTTAATTAAACTAGCTGCCGTAGTTAGTAAAATTTACTTACCAACAAATTATAACAATGTATATATCAGGAATTAGTCAAGGGTTACATAAATTTATTCACTCTCTGGGTATTAGCGAAAACATCTCTTTATTCTTGTATTTTAACTAATTATAAAAGTAATAGCTTTAATGGTCATCTTTTAAAATTTTACTTACTTTACTTTCAAAAAGAAAAATTCTTATAAATTCTGCATTAAGTATTCTTTAAATTTTTATTCTTTACTCTTTTTTATCTCAAAATCATTCAGGTATGTATTATTTCAAGTACCCCGGATCCGGGTCTTAACTTTGCAATATTCTAATACATCACAACAACATCCAAACTATTTGAAGAATAGTCCGGTGTAATTTTCAGAATTACTTTACCTTTAAACATCATCAGGTTATTACTATATCATTACAATAATTACAAACAATTATATGTTAATCTTTAAGTTATCTAAAAGTCTTTACAAGAAACTTTCTGTTCTTTTTGTTTCGTTTTTTTTTTTTTAAAAAAACAAGTTATGCACAAATGTTATGATTTAATATCACCTGAATAGAACGTGAGTTTGATGTGGGTGTTCGTGATGGTCTTCTTCAGTAGTCTTCTTGAGTGTGGTTCGTTGTTCCTCTGGATGCTCCATTTAGTTGATTGTTTCCGAATTGTAGTCTAGGTCATGATGATTGGATTCTGCTACTTGAAGTTCATAAGGTTGTTGTTGTAACTTTCTTCTTCTGGAGTTGGTTGTTCACATTTTACATTTTAATTGTTCTTATTTTAGCAGCACTAAAATATGGTAAGGAACATATCTTACCACTTACTGTTTGTAAAGAGATGTGTCGGCTAAGTTTTTTTTTTATATATATTACCAATATTTGCTTCACGCACTACAGTACATTACTAGTTTTTTAGTTATTTTCCAACGCTACATTGGATTAAATCAATTATAACAACTAACGTCTTGTTGTATCGTTGTTTAGCGGTATACACCTAAGTGTAACTTGACAACACATTTTTGACCTGCTTACATGTCGAAGTTTCTCTGGCGAC
Organism: Magicicada septendecula; assembly: GCA_034769895.1. Classification (NCBI taxonomy): domain Eukaryota; kingdom Metazoa; phylum Arthropoda; class Insecta; order Hemiptera; family Cicadidae; genus Magicicada; species Magicicada septendecula. The sequence goes on from CM068372.1 coordinate 159,225,509, forward strand.
TGGGGGTTGTTTAGCGGTCGGGAGTCTGTAAGCTAGCGCGGTTTACGCGCTGAGAAAAGTAGTTCGTTCCTTTAGTATTAATAATTGTTCATTAATTAACTAGTAATAAATTATGCTACCTTTTTGTTATCAATTAGATATTTCCTTTTTTATTAATTCGTCTTTTATTTAATTAAAAGAATTATTATTTTTCGCTTAATAACATTGTACTTTGCGTGTTCGTACTGGACAATTTGCACGATGATACAGGAATCTAGGTACAGATAAGGGGTGGATAATACTCTCACTTGTTATAAGTGCAAAAATTTAATTTGTGCTATTTAAATAATGTTTAAATCGTCACATCCTCCTGCACTTAAAGATGAGGACGGGACAACGGGGTATTAAATGAAAACCTAAGAAATACAATTACATTTGGGCACGGAGCTTCGTGCTGAAATGTCTCTCTCTCAGATGATTTCTATCCATCAATTGATTATCTTACCTCTTATACAAAATATTTAAAATCTAATACATCTACTACACATAAAATACACAAATACATAAATCTACCTTATATTTAAGTCTTACATCTACTACCAGTTTTTTTTGCTTGATTTCTTCACTCGTTTTACGGAGTTATACTCATGAGTAGGTTACTAATAACGTATTGTAATAACAATCGAATTACTTTTAGTTTACTGTGCTAGAGGTTTGTTGTTCGTCAGCTGACTTCTCATTCTTTATTTTATTCTCGCAGGACATTAGCTAAGGTTGATCAGGCCTCGCTAGTATTTGTACGAGGTGTTTGAGTTTATACCCAATTACGATATAGGATGTTGCAAAATCTTATTATATTCCTGTATAAGTATATACAACATATTTTACTCTTAATGCTTAAGTAGTATTCTTGGTTTACTATCTTTCTCGTAGTCGTGCTTCTTTATTTTTACACGAAAACAATTTTTTTATTTGAGACACATGACTTCTGCGAACGTAATTGTCTGTATTGGGTTCATACAGCACTACTGTAACGGGGGTGATGAATTTGTGAATCTTGTAGGGGCCACACCATCGGTATGATAGTTTGGAAGTGGTCCTATCAACGGCTTTACTCGTAGGGTGAGTTTTATACATCACTAAATCACCTACTTTGTACTTTATTTTCCTATTATTCTGCTCATGATATTTCCGCGATTTTTGTAAATTCGCTCTCAAATTTGCGCGAGCTTCGTTCCATATTTTCCTTATGTTATTCGCATTTATTTCGCGGGGCAATAACTCATGAATTTTCCACTTTGTGGTTAACGGGTGGTTCGGTTTATACTTGTACAGTAAATCAAATGGTGTTGATTTATGTCCTTCATGATACGCTGAGTTGAAGGCAAATTGTATCCATGATAAATTTTGATCCCACGCTGTCTGATCTTTACCGTGATAAGATATTAAAGCTGATTTTAGGTTTCGCAAGTATCTCTCTGCTAGGTTTCCTTGCGGTCGGTACTCTGTCACTGTAATATGATTTATTCCTAATTTAAAACACATGTCTTTAAATTCTTTCGATTTAAACTGAGGTCCATTGTCAGATACTAGGTGTATTGGAGTACCATAATCTTTAAATAGTCTCTCTTGTAGAATCTTTACTGTCGTAGATGCTAAGGCACATCTCATAGGATACATCCATACGAATTTAGTGAAGGAGTCCACGCAAATTAATAGCATAGTATTTCCGGACTTAGAACGGGGATAAGATCCAGAATAGTCTATGTATATCTTTGAGAAGGGTGTTGTGGGGATTTCTGAGATTAATTTTCTGACTTGACTGATTCGTGCTGGCTTGCTCAGGGCACAGATTTCGCATTGTTTCACGAACTTTGTTATTTCACTGTTCATGTTTTCCCAATGGTATTCCTTGCGAATACGATGTATAGTTTTCCTAATTCCCATATGAGCTCCAATTGTTGATGAGTGGTAGTATTCCATTAGCATAGGTTTAATTATTTCCGGGGCGATTATTCTCAGTGATTTTCCGTTAGCCTTTTTAAAACAAAGTACTCGTTTACTCAAGGTATATTTGTCAGAATAATTTTCTTTATCTATTTGTTCTATTATTTTACAGAATTTCGGATCTTGTTGTTGGTGATATGCTATATCCTTAAATGCAAGGGGGAAGTTAGTAATTAGCGTATTAACAGTAGTGGTTTCAACATTTTCTTCGCCAGGTCTGGTATTGGGTAGTTGGAACATGCGGGACAGTGTATTGGCTACTACATTTTGAGTACCACGAATATGTTGTACTTTGAACTTGTAGCAATTTAATCTTAACACCCATCTTCCGATACGACCTAACTGTTTTGGATGGTTCAATAACCATGAGAAAGCTTGGTTGTCGGTTTCTAATAGAAATTCCTTGTGTTCCAAAAATGGCTTGAATTTTTCGAAGGCGAAAACTACAGCTAAACATTCAAGTTCATAGGCTGAGAACTTCCTTTCTTGCTCCGTCAATGTACGTGATGCATAGCTGATCGGGAGTCTAGTATTATTGATTTCTTGGTATATTACGGCTCCTAATGCTACACTCGAACTGTTGGTCTGTATGACAAATGGTTTACTGAAATCTGCTAACTGCAATACCGGTGGGGATATAATGCTTTCTTTGAGTGTTTCAAAAGCGGCTTGATGTCGAGTAGTCCACTCGAATTTCGCTCCTTTCTTTCTTAATGCATTTAATGGGGCTGCTATATCCGCTAGGTGGGGTATGTACTTGTGAAAGTAATTGATCATACTTAAAAATCGAGCTATGCCTTTGGTGTCTCTAGGTGGTAAAAATTCTCGGATTGTGCGCGTACGTTCGGGATCGATGCTAACCTTACCTTCGGCCGATACTATATGACCTAAGAAAGAGAATTGTTTTACTGCGAAATTAACTTTACTGGGGTTTACCGTTAGTCCAGCTTTCTTTAACCTTGATAATACTTCACGCAAGTGATCAATATGTTGATCCATCGATTCACTATATACTACTATGTCGTCAAGATAGTGATATACGAATTTAAATTTAACGTCATGAAATATTTTTTCTAACAGTCTACTACATACTGAACTTCCTTGTGATATACCGAATGGTACTCCAGTAAATTGATATAGATTAAATGGGACAGCAAACGCAGTTAGATGTTTTGATTCCTCCGCTAGAGGGATTTGGTGGAATGCCTGGTTGAGATCCATTATGGTGAAGATTTTCGCTTTGGTAAAATAGTGGAACGCGCTATGAATGTCGGGCAGGGGAATCGATTCAAATTCTATATTCTTATTCAGCTGTCTATAGCCCACGACTAGTCTATGTTTGTCAGTTCCTTTTGGTACTAGGAATGCAGGTGATGAGTATGGAGAAGTTGACGGTTCTATGACGTGTTGCTCTAGGAGTTTGTTGATTTGGTTTCTCATTTTGGGCGGTGATAATTTGTATGGGTGGAGACGTATTACCTTGTTGTCACTTAGATTTATTTTGTATTCGATTAAGTGGGTTAATCCTAACTTGGGCGTGAGTACAGTAGAAAATTCCCTTATTAACTTTTGAATTCTTTGTCGCTCATTTCCTTTTAAATGACTCAAACTAGATTCATGATGCTCTAACTGAATAGTTGATGTTTTACAATTCGCATTGTTACTTAGCTCGGAGTCGAACTCATATTTTCGAGTACGATCAAATCTGAAGAAATATTGTTTTGCGTATATGTCAAGGATTTAGCCAGTTTTACTTATAAAGTCAGCGCCTAGTATTAAGTTTTGTCCTAACACTTCAGCTACGAGTAGGGAAACATACCAAGTAAAATTATTTATTTTTAATTTCACCGTAATACTGCGCGATATACTTAGGTTTTGCTTATTTGCGGTGGCACACTTTACGTTCACGTTTTGGCTACGTTTAATAAGATTATGATTAGCTAATATGGTGGCTAGCTATTGACTGATTATACTACGTGTAGATCCTGAATCGATTAAACCAAGGATATTCTTTGCTCCAAGGTCTATCTGTATGTAGGGTAATTGGCATATACTTGTTTTGCATGTACCAATAGAGTTGCACTTTTCAAGTTGCACGTTTATTTCTATTTATTTTTACTTTAGGATTATTAGTGTTTATACCTTTCCTTCTGATGCTGCGGAAGACGTAGGATTTTTGTTCTTCCCGCTTCACATGTTTTTTGACTGGTCGGTTTTCTGTTGGTACCGCTTTTGTTTACAATTCTTGCTAATGTGGCCGGCCTTTCCACAGTTATAACATTTTCTTTCTTCATTTACATCGCTCGCATGTTGTCGGGGTTTTTGTAGAGAGTTTGATGGATTGGGGTAGCTTTGGGTTTTAGATGTTCTTACGAATCGCTTATCGCGGTAGGTTCGAGTATCAATCCCCATGGGTAGAGGTAGGAATGAATCTCTGCGTTGAGTCTGGGACATAAAAACGCGTCTGTTTTGGTCAGAATACCAGACGTTGGACGAATGTATACAACACAGTTCTAGTTCCGTGAAAGTGGTTGGTCTCTTCATGAGTGCTACGCGAGATCGCTCCTCGGGAGATAGTCATACTAAGATAGTGTCTACTAGCTGTTGTTCACTCCATTTAACTTGTAGCAATAAGGCCGATTCCCTTATTTCAGATATATAATGAGCTAATCTCTCGTAAGCTCCTTGTACACGAAGTACTAGGTTCCGCTTCAATTCTTCGTAGATACCGGTGGGAATGAAGTGTCTTATCAGGGTGGTATGAAGTTCTTCTACAGGGTGATTATACCTTAGAGATTCTAACACACGATCTTTTAAAGGAGATCTACATTTAGGTAGAATTACTTGTAAAATTTGGTCATCTCTTAATTGTCGCAGATCCTTTATTTGTAAAAGGTGCCTGATAAAATCTAGGAGTTTTGTAATATTCAGCCCATCAGTGGTTGGTATCTCAGATAAAATACGTTCTACGGGGTGAGTTATTTTTCCATAAAGCTCGGTAGTTAGATTTAATTGAGTCGTCAGTCTAGGTTTTTCCGCAGATTGATTCGTTGGTAAGTGAGGAGATAAATCGTCGGTACTAGTCATATTCTCTAGTTCATTTGGAAGTAACGTGACGTTTACGGGTCGGATATTTACTTGTCTATCGGTTAACCGTTCCGTAACGGGATCTATATTATATTCCTGAAATTTTATAGCACCGGTTTGCTGTTCTTGAGTAGGAGATAGGGTAGGGGAAATATTTAGTTTCGTCATTGCTTCTTCGATCTCTTCTAATCTAAACGATTCGGACCTTCGACGTAATTCGCGCATTATCTCGGGTAATTGTTGTAATGCTTCTTCCGCGAATTTTTGCGCGTTCGGTGGAGTAACTTTATCACCGGGCCAATTCAACAAATTGGTGATGTGGCGGGTCAGATGTTCGATTATTTGAGTGGTTCGTAAAATTACTGCGAGGGATTTTTCATCTTGCAGGGTTTGTTCGATGGAGGTAAGTTCCGTATATTTGTGATAGCATGTTTCCTTTTCACTTTCGAAGTCTAATCCACTTAAACGATTTAACAGTGAGGGTTTGTCTGGTCTATTTTCACGTAATGTTTTGCGCAGTTCCGCGACCGTTACATTTGCGTATGGGAGACCGCGTAACAAGGCTTCATAGCTTAATTCATCCTTCAACAACAAGTCGGGGTTAAATTGAGCCATTGTTGTGGTAATAATGACTTTTAAATAAACTAAGTATTACGTATGACAAATCTTATGTCATCTATTTTAAACACTTATAAAATTTGAATTCATTTAAACACACACATATATATCTATTACTACACATAGAATCTTATACTAATTAATCGAATTAAAATTATCTCAAATCAATTCAATTTTCTGTACTCATAGCAATTATCAGTCAAGACAAAATGATAATATTATTTTATAGTGGAGAGAAATTTCACACACGAAGAGATCATTGCTTTTATAATAGCACAATGGAACAGCTGTTTGGGGAGTCTTATTGTTTACGTAGGGGTGGTTTAACAAAGGAGGGTGATTCGGACAATCTCAAACACGATTATTTCCTGTGGACTGTCTGTTATGTCCACGAGGGAATGTTTGTATGGGATTCCCTATACGTACATTTCTCGACATGTATTTAACATGAAATAGCCTGTAAATACCGACAGGTTTAAAATGGAATAGTTTTACCAGCAAGGGCTTGTTTATTACGGCAATATCCTAATTCTAATATTATTATTTCTCAATTAAAACTTTTTATTTATTTGTTCACAATTTCAGAGTGAATAAATTTACAAAACAGCAAAATTTATATGAATAAATTTACAAAACAGCAGAGTCGCGCATTTTATATGTGTCACTCTGTACACGATTAATTATTAAAACAACAGCACAATACACAATTAATTATTATTTACACCATAGCAGAGTGGCGTATTTTATATGTGTCACTCTGTACACGATTAATTTTTTTTTTACAAAGCAGAGTGGCGCATTTTAGTACCGTAAAATCCTGCAAAGACATTACAACCTCGGGAACCAGTTCAATTGTTCGCTGTTAATTAAACTAGCTGCTGTAGTTAGTAAAATTTACTTACCAACAAATTATAACAATGTATATATCAGGAATTAGTCAAGGGTTACATAAATTTATTCACTCTCTGGGTATTAGCGAAAACATCTCTTTATTCTTGTATTTTAACTAATTATAAAAGTAATAGAATGGTCATCTTTTAAAATTTTACTTACTTTACTTTCAAAAAGAAAAATTCTTATAAATTCTGCATTAAGTATTCTTTAAATTTTTATTCTTTACTCTTTTTTATCTCAAAATCATTCAGGTATGTATTATTTCAAGTACCCCGGATCCGGGTCTTAACTTTGCAATATTCTAATATATCACAACAACATCCAAACTATTTGAAGAATAGTCCGGTGTAATTTTCAGAATTACTTTACCTTTAAACATCATCAGGTTATTACTATATCATTACAATAATTACAAACAATTATAGGTTAATCTTTAAGTTATCTAAAAGTCTTTACAAGAAACTTTCTGTTCTTTTTGTTTCGTTTTTTTTTTTTAAAAAGCAAGTTATGCACAAATGTTATGATTTAATATCACCTGAATAGAACGTGAGTTTGATGTGGGTGTTCGTGATGGTCTTCTTCAGTAGTCTTCTTGAGTGTGGTTCGTTGTTCCTCTGGATGCTCCATTTAGTTGATTGTTTCCGAATTGTAGTCTAGGTCATGACGATTGGATTCTGCTACTTGAAGTTCATAAGGTTCTTGTTGTAACTTTCTTCTTCTGGAGTTGGTTGTTCACATTTTACATTTTAATTGTTCTTATTTTAGCAGCACTAAAATATGGTAAGGAACATATCTTACCACTTACTGTTTGTAAAGAGATGTGTCGGCTAAGTTTATTTTTATATATATTACCAATATTTGCTTCACGCACTACAGTACATTACTAGTTTTTTAGTTATTTTCCAACGCTACATTGGATTAAATCAATTATAACAACTAACGTCTTGTTGTATCGTTGTTTAGCGGTATACACCTAAGTGTAACTTGACAACACATTTTTGACCTGCTTACATGTCGAAGTTTCTCTGGCGACTGGGGGTTGTTTAGCGGTCGGGAGTCTGTAAGCTAGCGCGGTTTACGCGCTGAGAAAAGTAGTTCGTTCCTTTAGTATTAATAATTGTTCATTAATTAACTAGTAATAAATTATGCTACCTTTTTGTTATCAATTAGATATTTCCTTTTTTATTAATTCGTCTTTTATTTAATTAAAAGAATTATTATTTTTCGCTTAATAACATTGTACTTTGCGTGTTCGTACTGGACAATTTGCACGTTGATACAGGAATCTAGGTACAGATAAGGGGTGGATAATACTCTCACTTGTTATAAGTGCAAAAATTTAATTTGTGCTATTTAAATAATTTTTAAATCGTCACATTATAAACTATATCAGATTGAAGTCAAAAAAATTCTTTACACGATCAAAGTGGACAGAAGTATCCCACAAATGGTCTAACGCGTTGAGAACAGAAGGAGCACCTGCATAAACACTTTCACTTTTTAAAGCCTTTAAAAGTGAAAGAATGAAAGCAGACATAAACAAATGTCTTGACAGAACGACATTATAAACATGGCCAAGTCAAACTGCCATGTTGTATAATAACCTGTATTAGCCTTCAAATACAATTTGGTATTTATGCGAATGTTTTTCAAAATTTATTTACTTGTTAAATAACAAGTTTAAATAAAGTTTATTTACTAGTAACTTGTTTCCAATTTCATTAAAGAACCTGGGATTTTTCACTGTACTCAGTCTGATTTAAAAAACAAAACATTTGCAACTTGATTTTAGATTTCATTATTTATTTATCTATGTCCAGCGCTCTCTCTCTGTCACACACACACACACACACACACACACACACACACACACACACACACACACACACACACACACACACACACACACACACACACACACACACACACACACACACACACACACACACACACACACACACACACACACACACACACACACACACACACACACACACACACACACACAGGCCAATATACCTGTAACAGGTATTTTGGAACGATATTTTTGTGGAACGGATGTAACAGTGACTGAAAAGTTGAAATACCTGTTATTCGCGGCCTCGCTGTTCCGAGTCGAGGCATGCCCCCTACTCAACTATACACAAGTAACAAGTAAACGAATACGCCAAGGCCAAATACTAGGCGTACAAAAATATCACTGGTACGCAAGGAACAACAAGTACACGAGTATTTCAAATACTAGGGGTATCACCGATACACAAGGAACAAGTAAACGAGTATTACAAATACTAGGCGTATCAGAGGAACAGTAGTATTAGGAACACCTAGTATTTTAGGAACAACTAGTATCAAGCATATTTCGAGTACGAACTAGTACGAAGCCACTTTTTGGTCCTGAATACTTCATTCTGCGCAAAGAGACGAAGCTGTTGTTAATAAATGAAAAAATTCATCCTGATGTTACATTTATTCTCGTTTGATAGGCAGATATATAATACAGATTATATGTTAATAAATTATAAATTATACTAGTCACCAACTTGGTAAATATTGAAATAACTAATTATATTGTGTTATAACCTATAGAGTGGCTGATATTGATAGGCTATATTATGCTTTTTATTAATGTGATTTTAACTTCACTACACATCTCACGTAAATGATGAGATTGTTGTAATGGACGTTTATGCACTTTATCTAGTCTTGTTCCTTAAATCTTTACTGATCTGATAAGGCTACCCTAAACATAAGGTGTTTTCGTAAATTGTTTCTTTATCTAAACTGCTGATTTTGAATTTTTAAATATAAGTATATCACTGCCGACTCGGAACACAAAAGTTTTTAATGAATATAATTATTTCACTAACGGACACGTCATAGACAACGAAATCCAAGAATTTGAATTTTTGTGTGTATCACTTTTCTCACCATTTGACTAACAGTAGTTTCCACTTAGCAAAGAAATAAAAATAACAAACTCCATAACAGATAACATAATAAGGTGTAAATGCTCAAACTGCAGCCTAAGATAAACACACGACCTGATGAAGATAAGAATTTATTAAACTTATTAGAAGGCCATCAATAAAACAAGGAGGTGATAAGAAAAGAAAGCTACAAGTTTATCTGAATTTCTTGGAGACTGTAAAACATTCATGATTGATTTATGATATGGCTCGAAGTTTCCATTATTTGCCCAAATTGTGCTTTTGCCAGGACCTATCAGTTGCACAGTTGATCCCAACCTTCCAGCAGTGGTACCCAACCTTTCCTGACCCGTGTAGACTTCGGTCTTCCGCGTTCTTTTCGAGTACCACCTGATAAGAAAATAAAATAAGATAAGAGCAGATATTTAATGAAATTTTACTGCAAACGGTTTAGGTTGTGTTTTTATAAGGGTAATCAGTTTAAATTATGTCCGATAAAAATTTATTATTGTTTTGAACATAAATTTGTATTTATTTATTTTTTAAGTAAATATTTTTTTCCTATCTAGGTCTTTTTGCTTACCACTAGTGGTATACCTATCACTGAACGAGAACCCCTCTCCGTACTATGGGAAGCCTTTTTAAGTATTGCTGTCCAGTGGACAGTGTTCACTGTGACAGTTGTGGGTTGTGTTAGGTTATGTTCGAGTACGTTTTATTTTTAAAATTTTGGTGACATGGATCCAAGAAGAAAAATGAGTGACATGTGGAGTGTTTTTGAACCAGTTGGTAACTATATTGTATTGTGCAACATTTGCAAAACAAGTCTATCGTATAAAAGTTCAGTTAGTAATTTTAAAAAACATTTACAAAGAAAGCACCCAACAGTTGCTCTTCCTACTATATCCACCCAAACTGCTGTGCAATCTTTGCCAAGAACAGAAACTTCTTCTGGTGATATATTGCAAATAGGACCAGATGTGCAAAAAACTTTTTAGTTGAATCTTCCTCCCATTTTTTTAGTCCAGAGAGAGACCAACCACTTCAAGAGCTACTGACACCTTCCAAAATCATCCGTCTTCATTTCAGTTGCCTGTTCCAACAGGTAAAAAACAAATGTAAATATCAACCTACATACCCAAAAAATTAGCATTATCTGATAAAAACAAAATTGATGAGGCCATAATGAAACTTTTTACTTGGGATCTTCAACCATTTACAGTTGTTGAAGACAGAGGTTTCCGAAATTTGATGAATACTTGTGCCCCTAGTTATCAAATTCCTTATAGAAAGTATTTTGCTAACACACTGTTACCAGCTTCTTATGAAACAAAGGTAAATGAAATGAAAGAATCTATTAAAAAAGATGCACCAAGTGTTTGCTTAACAACTGACACATGGTCTTCTTCAACAAATGAAACTTTTAATGCAATTACTGCACATTACATTAATCAGGATTTTCAAATGAAACATATACAATTAGACTGTTTGGTTATCAAAATAAATAAAACATCTGAAAATTTAGCAGATGAAATTTTGCGTATTATAAATGAATGGGACTTGTCTAGAAAAATTTCAATTGTTATTACTGATAATGCCATAAATATTACTAGTGCTATACAAAGCATACTTAAGTGGAAGCATTTTGGATGTTATGCTCACACATTAAATTTAATTGTTCAAGATGGCCTGTTAATTGTAAATGACATAATCAAAAAAGTAAAAGCAATTGTGACATTTTTTAAGAGAAGTAATACTGCACATTTAAAACTCACAAAATATCAAGAACAGATAGGTGTTCAGCAACCTAAAAAACTTCTGCAAGATGTTGTAACACGCTGGAATTCTGTTTACTATATGATTAAACGATTTGTTGAACTGGAGAACGCTGTAAAACACTCTCTGGCATTACTAACAACAGACATAGAAACATTAACAGCTGAAGAATGGGGAATCTGTAAAGAACTGTGTGCTATTCTGCAACCTTGTGAGGAGGTAACAAAAGAAATGAGTGGAGAGAAATATATCACTGCCAGCCATATAATACCTATAACCCAAGGATTAAAATTATCAATACAACAGGTAAGAGTGAAATTAACTAAACCACTTGTCAGAGAAATTGCACTTAAACTTCTAGAAGGAATTTCTGTAAGGTTTGCTAATTTGGAAAAAAGCAAAACAATTTCACTTTGCATGATGCTTGACCCCAGGTACAAACACTACTTTTTTGAAGACAATACTTCTCTAGAAAATACAAAAAAATATGCAGCTGAACTAGTATGTTCACAAATTATAAAACATTCAAGAACCAATACAAGCACTGAAACCAAAGGAAATCTACAACCTAACATAACAGAGGAGGAAACAGTTTTAATTTGGAACCATTATAAAAACCAGATAAGCAAAGTTAAACCAATAGGGACACCTTTATCAATGGCTTTACAAGAAGTAGATAAATATCTTCAAGACACACCAATAGAGAGAAGCGAAAATCCCTTACTGTGGTGGAAAAATCACTGTGTATACCCTAATCTTGCACATTTGGTCAGAACTAGATGCAACATGGTTGCAACATCCGTTCCCTGTGAAAGGATATTTTCCAGGGCGGGAATAATTTTATCTGAATGAAGAACACGATTAACATCAAGGAAAGTGCAACAGCTGATATTTTTGAATGCGAATTTAAAATAGTGTTTAAATAACTGAAATCCCAGTATTTTAAAAACAATTCAATTGTTTAATTTTATTTATAATGTGTTAAGTGAAGCAGATTGTAATGTAAATAAGTGTTACATTTCATGACACACATTTCATAAGTGTGACATTTCATGTATTCTGTGTACATTAGTGAATGAATCTGAAGATTATCCAGGTATGTAATGCATTTAATTTACTTTTGTTGTTGCTTATTATTTATAAGTTTTTATTTATTTATATTTATTTTATTACAGTTGTTTTTATTATTTTTATTTGTACAATTCTGTTTATTCTCATTCACCTTGTGGCTTACTGTTATGTTTTTATTATATGTTTCTGATGTTTTTTCACATTATTTGTTGTGGTATTACGTGTACTCTAAATTATTTCATTGCCCCGAGTTTCGCAAAGTTTCACATGAAATGTATGATTGGGACCAGGTCGCTGACCATAGCAGAATTTTCATCGTTATGCATTCGCATTGAGGGAATCTTAAATTCCCGTCCTTTGACTGCCCTATCCTCAGATCCGAGTGATTACCAGGCTCTAACGCCTGGTCATTTTTTGGTTGGCCGCCCCATTACCGCGCCCCCGGAAACTGAAGTCTCATTAAATGAAGGGACAGTCCGTCATTACAAACAAATTGCCGCTTTGCTCCAAGCCTTTTGGAAAAGGTGGCGTTTGGAATACTTGACGGCACTTCATGCCCGATCGAAGTGGTCGTCTAAGTCAAGAAATTTAATGGTTGGGGACCTGGTGGTTATGGAGGAACAGAATTCTCCCCCCCCTGATGTGGCCTCTTGGCCGAGTTTCAGCTGTGTTTCCGGGGAGCGACGGGGTTGTTCGTCGCGCTTCAGTTAAAACATCCACAGGTTCTTTTGAACGACCGGCTATTAAATTATACCGGTTGCCCATATCTTCTTGATTGGGTTTATCTTGTTTTTTCGGGTGAGCAGAATTAGTTTCAATGATTGTTGTGGACTTACTGGACACTTTGCTGGGATTTCCCAGGTGATTCCTTCCAGCTGTTGTCCGCAGTGAATTTTACATTGTGGAATGTTTCTGGCATGGCGTTGTGCCAGTTCATTGGGAGTTATGGATGCTCAACAAAAAAAAAAAAAAAAAAAAAAAAAAAAAAAAAAAAAAAAAAACTAGGGAACTAACTAAGTTGATTTGCTGAGTTTTACATTGTGTTTGGCTGGGCCATTGTTTATTGTATGTTATTGGGTTTTGTCTGCTCTACCCGAACCTTTCGGATTGCTCGCCTGGTCGATATGCGCCCGCGGCGGAGTTATTCGGCATGGTTTTCTGATTCATTGCATGTTTTCTGTATGTTTGTATTTTCTTGTGTTTGCGTGTGACCCCCTCCTAGGTTGGAGGGTAATTTTCAGAGAATGTTCCTGTTCACCAAAAGCCAAATTTTTGTACTGCATTTTTGGCCATGTCTTTTGGTGTAGTTGGTGGTTGACCCATTGCGGTCAACGGGGGCCGGTGTTCGATATTTCGGATCGAACCGGTCATTCTTTTCATTTTCCGAGGTTGGCACTATGGCTTTTGTAGAGCTCGTACATGCACGTGAATTTTTAGCTCTGTCGTACGCCAGCCATCTCAGTGTCAACGTCCACGAGTCGGGCCCTTCTCGGCAGGTAGAAATCCATGCATTTCACTCATCCTTTTCCCAACCAGTCTATCCTGCCTTGAGTGTCTGGATCACCCAGTCGTGAGATACGGTAAGTCATTTTTTATATTATTTATATCTGATTAGCAATTCTGCATGCTGCTGCTTTCGAGCTCACCAGAGGCTATTAAATTATCAAGTGTGAAAGCCGTCTTACTTTCCATCTTTTAAAATATTATCTTATATTATCGTTCCGAGAATACCAATGAAAAATTCGTTAGCAAATGTAACGATTTAAGCACTAAATTAGAGGATGCAGTTAAGAGTATAGATGTTAAAATTAATGAAAGAGATGAGAAAATTGACAGACAAATTTGTGAAATCACACTAAGTATTGAAAGTAAAATCAGTAACGTAAATGAGCAGATGGCACACCAAATTAAAACTCAAATTGAAGAGCAGTGTATAGAAATAGAAAATAAATGTGCAACTAAAATTAATGAAAATAATAATGATGTAGAAATTAAAATAATGGAAGTAGAAAGTGCATGTAAACAATCTATACAAGAGAGTGTGGGGGTTATTAATAAACATAACCTTCAATATGCAAATAAATGTGATAACAAATTTAGCATGTTAGAGCAGAATATCATAGAAATCAAAGATGAATTACACGTGGCCATCAGCCAAAATATAAATAGTTATGCGGAGCGAGTAGTGTATACTTGCGAAGCAAAAGATGATATAGAACTAGAACAGTTCAATTGTGATAACCGTAGAGTACACCCGATGCAGTTTTTGAATAGGGTAAGGGAGTTCAATCGATTTGATAGTAATAGTTGGGAGGTTAAATTACTGAAAATTTTGAAGTGTTTTAAGGGTAATGCCGAAATATGGGCGGAAGTACACAATACCGAATGGAGTAGCTATGAGAAGTTTGAGTTAGCCTTCCGGAACAAGTATTGGTCAGAAGAGGACCAAGAAATTTTATGGAGCAAAATAATGGGGACTGGGAATTTTGGGAGAATCATTAACCATTTAACGATGTACGTAATGACAATATACAATGAGGCCAAGTACCTAGAACCGCCGTTGCCGTTCCGGTCATTTGTGAGACATATTAGCAAACACCTGCCTAGAGAGGTGCAAATTACACTAATGACGAGAGAAATCGGAAACGTAAATGAGCTAGAGAGCATGTTAGATATTACAAAATATCGGGGAACGTGACATAGGGAGGCGTCCAAACCCACCAGTAGTACTAAACAACAATAATTACCATCAGCATAGGGGAACATCGAACTTTCATAGAGGAGCGCGTGGGGGAAACTTCAATAATAGGGGCGAGAATTGGAGATGTAGAGACTGTAATGTAGATAACTATGCTAATAGAACCACTTGTTTTATATGTCATAAAAACAGGGAATGTGCACGTAACGAGAGAATGCATCACCAGCCAAATCAGCAGCCGAGAGGAACAGAATACCATAGAGGAGCACCGAGAGGAGGTGGAAGTTACAACCGAGGGAGAGGAGGAAACAACCAAGCCGTAGCGGGTCCCTCCACGGTAAACTAGGGAGGACAATGGAGAATCGGGCCCAACCATTGTCAACGGAGAACCGGGTCCAAGTAACAGACGAATACCTGAGTAATATCATCAAAGTGGACATGGCGAAGGAGTTATTGGAAGAAGAGGACACCAAAGTGGTGGACCGCAAAACCGGATTGACGGAGGTGACAGTCAACATAGAAGGTAAGAGTTATAAGACCTTGATTGATACAGGTAGTGAGATCTCTGTAATTTCTGAGAATGTAATGGGAGAATTAAAAGAAATAAATAAGAATATACCATCGTTACCAGTTGCGGGAGTTACAGTGGTGGGGGTGTAACTGGGGTAAGAAGCAAAAGAATAACTAGACAAGTACAGTTAAATATTTTGATAAATGAAGTTGAGTTTGAAAACACATTCCTAGTGGTTAAGGGGTTGAGTTTAGATGTAATATTAGGAAATGACTTTTTGGAGAGAAATGGGGCAATAATAGATTTCAATAAACAAATAGTAAAATTTGAAAATGGGAGTAAACCAGTCGGGGTAAAGTTTAAGAAAGTAGTAGACGAGGTTAAAGTTACGGGAATAAAAATGCTACATAAGCAAGTAGGCGATGGAGAGATAGAAGCTAAAATAAATATGTGTCGAGAGAGTGAGAGTATAGAAAATGAGGAGGGAGAGATGCATGTGAGTGATGAGAGTGTGTGGGTAGATAGAGCCAACAAATTTTTTAATGAAGGTGTAGTTGTAGGAAATACTCAGCGAGAGGAGTTGTGGACAGTCGTGGAGCGTTTCAGAGATGTTTGATGAGTCGCCAGGGAGAGCGAAGGACTACATCTGTGAGCTGAAGGTTCGGGAACACTCACCTTACATGCAGAGGAGTTATCCGGTACCATTCTCGAAGAGAAGAGCCGTGCAGGAGGAATTAGACCGGATGATGCAGGGAGACATAATTGAACGATCGATATCTCCTTACTCAAACCCTTTAGTCGTAGTGATTAAAAAGGATGGAAAGGTAAGACTATGTCTAGATGCTAGAAAGATAAATCAAATCATTATACCTGACCGGGAGTCGCCGGAACCAATTAATGAAATTTTACAGAAATTTATTGGCGTTAAGTACATGACATCATTAGACTTAACAGCAGGATATTGGCAGGTGTCGTTAGCAGTAGAGAGTAGAAGATATACTGCTTTTCTTTTTAACGGTAAGAATTATCAGTTCAAACGTCTACCTTTTGGATTAAACACCAGTGTTGCTAGCTTTATTAAATGTTTGGATAAGATATTACAACCTAAAGATTTAGATTTTTTAACAGTGTACGTAGATGACATATTGATAGCATCCAGAACATTTACTGAACATTTAGAGCATATAGAATATGTGTTAGACAAGTTACAAAAAGGGGGTCTGACAGTTAATTGGGATAAATCCAAGTTTTTGCAAACAGGAATACACTTCTTAGGTTTTATTATTACACAAGAGGGAATATTAGCTAACCCTGACAAGGTAGAAGCTATTATGCGCTTCCCAGAACCAAAGAACATTAAACAATTGCAAAGTTTTTTAGGTTTATGCAATTTCTATAGGAAGTTCCAAGAGAATTACGCACACACAACATCAAAACTAAGTGCAGTACTCCAGAAGAACAAGCAGTGGAAATGGGGAGATACGGAACGTAACGCATTCAACGAAATTAAGAGAAAATTTAGCCATATGATTATGATGAATCATCCTGACTTTAATAAAACCTTTTATTTACAGACAGATGCAAGCAACGTAGCGTTAGGGGCGGAGCTCTACCAGGAGGGCTGCAATAAGGAACATCGTACCATCGCCTTCGCCAGTAGGTCGCTGCTGTCTGCTGAGAAAAATTATACCACCACTGAGAAGGAACTTTTAAGCATTGTGTTCGCCGTGGGGAAATTCCGGACATACATCCTGGGAAACGAAACGGTAATCCGGACAGACCACAAGGCACTATCATTTCTGAATTCTTGTAAATTAACGCATAGTCGTCTGACCAGGTGGGTATTAGCTTTACAAGAATATAACTTTTCCTGGGAGTACATAAAGGGGTCAGATAATAAAGTACCAGACACACTTTCCAGAGTAGATTTTATAGAAAACAAAACTGGTAGGGACCTTAAAGAGATAGAAATTTTTAGATTAACTAGAGAAGATAGAATTTTTGGTGAGGAGTTAAGGGACATAAAAAATATGCAAAGATCTGAAAGTAAATTGGGTAAAATAATGGTTAGTTTAGAAACAGATGTAGATGGGTCTGAATATAATACATGTTTTCAAGTATATCAAGGGATTCTGTTTAAAAAGGTAGAAGGGGGAGCGTGATTGGAGGTTAGTTATACCAGAAGGGTTGGTAGATAAATTATTTGGGATTGTCATATAAGGTATGGGCATTTTGGGGCAAGAAAGTGTGCTAATGTCTTAAAGGAATCATGTATATTTAAGAATATGGAGAGGAGAGTTAGAAGAGTGTTAAGAGTGTGTGATTTGCGTCAGAAATCGAAAGTAGTGAACTATAAAGTAGAAGGGGAGATGAATTATATAAAAGTTGAGAGACCATTTGACTTAGTTGCAGTTGATTTGTATGGGCCATTACCCAGAGGTAGAGGTGGTGTGTTGTATGTATTTGAAGTTCTAGACACTTTTTCAAAATTTGTTAAGTTGTATAGTATTAAGAGAGCGACGAGCAAAGTGCTCAGCAAAAAAATAGTAAGAGATTACATGATTAATGTAGGAAAACCAAAAATAATATTATCTGACCATGGACCACAGTTTATAAGCAGCAAGTGGCGACAGACGCTTGGGTGGGAAGGCATCATACCCAAGCATACGGCAGTGTACCATCCACAGTCGAACCAAGCAGAACGGGTGATGAGAGAGATTGGTAGGATATTTCGGGCGTATTGTCACGCCAAGCACACAGAATGGCCATCCTACGTTAAGAAAGTAGAGGAGTGGCTGAATTGTACCACCCATGAATCCACCGGATTTACGCCGCATGAATTGATCAGAGGAACAAGGCCACCCAGGATATTGGAACAACTCTTTGAATACCCACCAGAAAATCAAATTATGGACGTAAACATGAAGATTAGATTAGCAAATGAAAATTTACTTACAAAAGGGGAACGGAGGAAGCAGAGACACGATGCGAAGGGTAAGTGGACCAAATATGAGGTAGGTCAATTAGTGATAGTAAAGAGGCATGATTTGTCAAGTGCCCAAGATAAAGAAATAAAGAAGTTTTTCTTGTTATATGAAGGGCCCTATGAAGTTGTAGAAATAAAGATGCAAAATGCGTATGTATTACGGGATCCAGCAACACAGGAAATAGTGGGTACTCAAAATGCGACGAACTTAAAGTTATATAGGTCACTTTAATGATAGAATTATATAGATAGTATTAAAATGTTGTTTTATGTTTACAGAAGGGACTCTCCCCCATTTTCGGGCGGTCACAATCTTACCAGTCCTGGCCATGGTTTTCGGAACTTGGAGGCGGGCCATGGTTGGAGGATCTTCCTTCGGGCGGTGAACGCAGCGATGGTCCGGCTCCACCAAAATTGGTCAAAAGTAGAAATCTACCCCACATTTGAACGGGGAGGGGGACCCCTAAAGGTACGTGACAAATTATTTCTTTATACACTCATGGTACAGCGGTCAGGTGTACCTGTCACGTACCTGCACTGTCACAGAGTGTCTGTAAATAATGGAGGCCATGGATATAAATGCAAGGCAGTGCATACAAATTAAAAGTCTAGTATCAGTGGCGAAACCAAATTTTAGCTACTGACATTTAATTCCAGTGTAATCTGAAACTTGAGTTCTGTGGCTCATGTGGTTGGAGCGAGGGAGACGACGGGTTGGAATAAATGGGAGAATAAGAGGAATAGATTTGATGATAAAGGAATAAAAAAGGAGACGTGAATTCACGTAGTGTGTCTCCCTGGTTCCAACTCCATGCGCTGCAGAGCCCCATTTTTGGCGATCACAGACTCACCATTAATGACAATTAGAATTAGCCTCCTAAGTGTAAAAATTTTACTGTTGTATAGTTCGGATTGTTTATGCATTTAATTTTATATCAGTAGCTGTATTTTATTTAGTGACCAAGTATAATTGTAAAGTTCTTAGTACCAGTGAAAGTTTGGAACGTGTTGAACTGTGAAATAAAATAAAAACTTGTTGTCATACAAGAGATGGGGGTAATTTTGGGGGGTAGATTGGTGCTCATAGAAGTGATATAATAATGGAGTGTAGAAACTGCAAATGTAGAAAGTTTTAATTTAGCTATTAGTGGGCTATCGCTGTGGTGGCATGTGCCACAGTAGATAGCGGAAAGTGTTGGGGGTAATAGAGAGTGTTACCCCCATCGGAGGCCAAAAGGGCGAAAATGCACGGCACACCCTTTTATACAACTTATATTGTATACTGATAGATTTTTCGTGCCGTGCAGTTAATGACGAGTGTAACATGCCTGAAGGTAAAGATGATTTCCCCGACTTTTCGGGCGATTACTGCCTTACCAGCACTAATCGTGGTTTTGGCTAGCGGTCAGCTATGGCCATAATTTAAGTCCCTTGACCATAGCTGGCTTGAAATTGGTTTATATTAGAAATTAGTGCGGGGTGAAACTAGCGGAAATCCCGGAAACTATGGAACAGCGGCTGCCACTCTGTCCGAGTAGGGACAGCAAAGCCAGGTGGTAGACCCGCAGTAAGGGCGCATAACTATATAACAAAGATATGTTGATATCTAAACCTTTCAAATGTAACGCCGAAGCAAGGACAAGGAGATGTTCAATTCCTCCAACTATGCCGTCCTTGTGGACGCACATGGACGCCACAGTCCAACAGAACAAAACAATAGTGTGTGTGGCCAGGGGGTTGCTCAGGTGAGCAACGAATTTAAATTTCATAATGTAAAAATGATAAATCACTTTTGCACTAATTAAATGCTTGTATTACGATTTGATAAATAGGTGTTCATATGTTTATTCTGTCTCATAAATGTTTTTATTTCATTGTGTTAGATATAGGGGTTGAAGAAATATGTAATCTATATAATTTTGAAATGTGGTTATAATAAAGTAAATACCTAGACCGACCGGCGGGTGGTTTACCTAATTGTACCAGAGTCAGAGAAGGGGGAAACAATGATGTGTAGTATGTTAGATATAAGGATTGATAAAAATATATATTTCATATAATTTGTATAATTTTGAAACGTGTTTGCAGTAAGGTCATTCACCTTGCTAAGAAAATCAGCTGATCAGCAGTAGAATGTCACGTATAAATTGTTTGCTAATTTCCAAGGTAACTGATGCTTGAATAGTGATTTCAATGTGTTAAAGATTTTATTTGATGAGGAAAGTAATTGGATATAGTTGAGACTTTGAATAATTTGTGAAAGATAGTAAAAGGTAGATTTTGGGTGATTAATATTTTGTTGGGACATGTAAATCAGTCCAAGTTGAATGTAAAGTGGTAATAGAGATGAATAAAATTGTTGTGAATAATGTAATGTAGACTTTGAGAAGTATTAATAGTGACACAGTAGATATGGGGAATATATGTAGAGTATTGATCGATATATTGATGTAATAAATAAATGATATTTTGTTGTAATTGAAGTAATGTATTCAGAATGGTAATTAGTGGATGGTAATTTTGTAAGAGGGGATGGGGTGGTAGGAGTCCGCAACAAAAGTGGCTGGGACGGGAAGGGACCGTTTAGTGCCGGAAAGGGTTGCCTTAGGTAGAATCCAGGGACCAAAATAAGGGAATGAGCTTTTGGGGGGGGGGGAAACACACATCCTGAGTACAAAGGGGTAGAGAGTATTTTTTTATATAAGAGTAGAATGTGGCGAATGGAGTTAAGTAGTAAGTTGGGTTAAGAGAGTATTTGATAGATGTTTTGATAGAGATGGGTGTCATGTGTAGTTAAAGTTGTTAGTGATGTCACAGTCAAAGAGGTAAAGATGATAAATGCATACATATCAAGTGGTAAATCAAGTTAGTATAAATAATTAAATCACCCAAACTAATGGAGAATGAGATTATTAAATAAAGAGTTATAGTAAAAATATAAAATTTTGATTGAAACAAGTGACAATTTTAATAGAACTTGAAAAAATGTAAAGTTGTAAAAGGTATAATCTTGAGTAATTTAAATGTCAATTTTATTGTTGATTATAATATTTTGTTATTTTTAAAGGTATTATTTTATTATGTTTTTGTGTTCAAAGATAGAATTTTAAAGATGTTCAACGTATTTTCAGATGTAACTTGTGTATAACTTATGTAGGTCAAGGTTCTTGACTTGACTCAGTTTGATCAGCTGATGGGTGATGTTCTATACTAGACCCGTTTTGGCAAAGAAGTGATGCCAATTTTGTTTCTTAATTAATTTAAATAAATTTAAATAATTTTCATATTGAGAAAAATATATTTTAATAAATTTAAATTTTGTTAAAAAAAAAAAAAATTTTTTTTATTTTGTGCCTGCCATCTAATTGATGTTTTGAATTTTGATTATGTTATTGTTTAGGTGTATTAATAGTGTTTTTATTGAATTGTATTGTTTAGGATATATGTATAAGCAACTGTTAGGATAAGGAAGTTCATGTTTTTTATGTAAAAGTTCAATTTATTTGTTTTTTGAGTTATCACTAAGAACGAAGAGAATTATTCAATTCAGATAAAGATTTGTATTTTGATTTTTGAGATTAATGGTAATATAGATTTGGTTTCAGTTTAAAGGAAACTCCTAAATGTGATAACAAGATTTGATAGGATGTAGCAATAAGTGTGTGTACAAGCCCAGTAACTGCTAAAGGCAGCCCAGTGTGCATGATAAGGGGGAACATATCGGTTGAGGATCTGGCATGATATAAGACAAGGGATTTGGATTTTTGGGGCGGCATGTTAGAAGGTGAGGTGCGCTGTGGTGCGTGTCTGTTCGATTTTATGGTGTTGGGATCTCGCATAGAGAAGTCCAGTAATCTCGTTCAGATGCGGCCATAGTCGCCGAGCCAGGGGGGTTGTTTACCCATGAAGTATAAGAGCTAAAGGGGGTTGTTGGCACCATATCCTCACCGGTCCTCTTAGGGGTTTTAACAATGAGATTTCTTCTGTTTCGGCAGAAGATATCTCATTGGGGGGGTATTGTAACGGGACGAATTTTGAGGGGTTTTTATTTTATTAAATTTGGGGATTTATTATAAAATATTTGAAATTTAATTTCCATCTGTGTATACGGCCACGTGTTGAACAAAAGCATTGTGCGAACAAAGAAACGGTACGCAGTAACAGTTGTGAAACATTGCCAAGGAATGTGCCATTCGTCGATTCTAAGAACTTAATGTTTGTGTGGCCCCCGCGCCCAAATGCACTACACCAGCATGTGCGCAAACGACGCCATGGTATTAAAACAAACATGGCTTAGAGGCGAAAGTTTTATTCGCATCATGGTCCTGGACGGCGGATGTGAGTTTAAGTCCAACCTACTTTATGACGTCAACCAGTGCTTAACAAATGTCATCCGCGTCCCCAACATACAAAAACACATGTGTTGAATGTGCCACAGCAGTGATGATCAGATAGAAGGCATTGCTTTCCGGCTTCTGCAACAATTAGATCGAGGAGCGGGGAACAGACAGACGCTTCCCAATTCCTTGCCAACTTTCGCCTGCGCAGGCGGTTCGCCAAACAGGGCTTAAAAAATAACATTTTTATCTTAAATTAACAGCAAGTGCAGTTAACAAATAATGAAGAAGTGCGGCTAGTTTCGGTAGATGAAGAACCAATATAATCGATCTTTCGGACACACGACTGAATTAAAAAATGAGAGGCCACGAGTTCAGGTGGACACCACGTTGCTGGCAGGGGTATTTCATAATGTGTTAAATAATTTTGTTAAACAAATAATAAGGGGAGGGTGTTAAATACAGTGTGAATGCGAGAATGAGCAGGCTGGGTTGTCTGTATTAAATTAAGGTAAGATGTTAAAATAAGATAAAAATAGTAATTGTCGCAGTCATGGAGTGAATAACAGAAAATTATTATGTATGTGTTTCATTTTCTAATCTTGGAGAAATAGTCTGGCATGAAGGTTTAAAAAATAAAATTTTAATTTAATTCTCTTCAAAAATGAGTTGCGTAAGTGATTTACATAACCTTAAAACCATGCTTGCTTCTACGTTCGTGTGACAAGATCCTGGCCCATGAAACAGCTTATGAGGTAGGTAAAAAATAAATAAATAATGTATTTGTATTTGTATTAATAGATAAATAACTTCACATACTACATTAGGGTATACTATGTGTTATGTAAACAATGTGTATATGTAGGAGAAATTGATAACGTTAATTGTCAATTAAATTAAAGTTTCAATTAATTAGTATAAATTAATAACAATTATAAAATTTTACAGACTAAATAAGTGATGAAAGTAATTGTGAGATTTTAAAGGGATTGAATTAAATAATTGAAAATTAATTACTTAATTAAGGTTGTACAACAGAAAGTTTGATAATGAAGTTAAATGATATTATGAAATCAAGATTCTATAATGATTAGTAGATGATTAAACAGATAATATGTTCAAACTGAGGTATGTTATTATAAGGGGAGAAGTGATGAATTTTCTAGTGTTATATCAAGGTGAAATGAGTTGTAAAAAGGGTTTGGGTGATAATGAAATAAGGCAGGTGAGTTAAGCAGAATTAAAGTTAATGGGAGTTAGAGAGAATAAGAATTTTGAAATACTGGTAACACACAAAATTAGTGTTAGATATTTAGAGACACAGTGGTTAGCGATTATATGTAGAGAGCTGAGAAATGTGAATGGTAAATATATTTGTTGATGGTGATATTTTGTAGTCAGGGTAGTGGTGTAAGGAGTGATCAGCGTGCGGCGTGGCGAGAGACCAGCCTGCGGCGTTATGGCAAGTGATAGAGTAGTTTAAGGGAGTGTTTGCCGAGATATTCTGGAGGGCAAAGGGTTAGGTATGTATATAGCCAGGTTGGGAACACACGTCCTAGTAAAAAGATGAGCGGTGCCAGAGGTAAGTGGAATTAGTGAAGGTGTTTATAATTGAGAGATTGGTGTCATAATTTGTAAATCTGGTTGTTAATAGTGGTTGTTGGTAGGAAGAAAGGGAGTAAGATTATAGGTGTCTATTCAATTGAAAGCATAGCGAATACAGGTGTCACCCAGACTAATCAATGATCAGAATGTGAAGGGTTAGGTACAAAATTCATAGCAGAAAGGTAATAGGAGATGAAATATAATGTAAAGTGAATGTTAATAATAAATTTGAATTTTATAGAATTAAATGATAAATAATTGATGGCTAATTAATGAGAGTTTGATAATTAAAAGTATTAATCAATTGAAATTAAAATGTAATGTTCATAATTTTATAAAGAGGTAGGGTGTATAGATTTTGACCAAAGTTAAATGTGATTTGGTTATTTTAATGTAATAATCGCAATGTTAATTATAAATGTATACAGGCCAAGTGGCAAATCAAGTCATTATGAATAATTAAATCTCCCAAACTAATGGAGAATAAGAATATTAAAGAAAAAGAGTCATAGTAAAAATATAGAATTTTAAGTGAAACAAGTGACAATTTTAATAGAATTTGTGAATAAAGTAAAGTTGTAAAATGTGTAATTTTGAGTAATTTAAATGTCAATTATATTGTTAATTGTAATAATAACTAGGGTAATTTTAAATGTCTTATTTTATTATGTTTGAAGGTAAAAAATTTTAAAGATGTTTAATGTATTTTCTGAGGTAGTTTATGTATAACCTGTGTAGGTCAAGGTTGTGGACTTGACCCAGTTTGATCAGCTGATGGGTGATGTTGTAAACTAAACCAGTTTTGGCAATGAAATAATGCCAATTTTGCTATTTAATTAATAAATAATTTCAAATATTCTTAATATTGAGAAAAGTACATTTTAATAAATTTAAATTTTTTTGGAAAAAAATTTTTTTTTGATTTTTTGTGCCTGCCATCTAATTGATGTTTTGAATCTTGATTGTAGTGTTGTTTATATGTATTACTAGGGTTTTATTGAATTATATTGTTTAGAATTTATATATAATCACATGTTAGGATAAGTGAGTTCATGTTATAATTAAATGGTCAATTTGTTTGTTTTTCTGAGTATGAATAGGAATGAAGAAAACTGATAAAGGTAAATAAAAGATTTCTTTTGGTTTCGATGAAAATAATAATAATATAACCATCTGATTTTGAGCTTAAAAGAATGGTGAATTTAAAGATAAATATTTTGTGACTTTTAAATGATGAGTTTGTTTATAAGATATTATAAGAGTTATAAGTGTGTGTACGAGCCCAGTAACTGCTAAAGGCAGTGTGCATGATAAGGGGGAACATATCGGTTGAGGATCTGGCATGATATAAGACCAGGGATTTGGATTTTGAGGTGGCATGATAGAAGGTTAGGTGCGCTGTGGTGCGTGTCTGTTCGATTTTATGGTGTTGGGATCTCGTATAGAGAAGTCCAGTGATCTCGTTCAGATGTAGCCATAGTCGCCGAGCCAGGGGGGTTGTTTACCCATGATGTATAAGAACAAATGGGGGGGTCGTTGGCACCATATCCTCACCAATCCTCTTAGGGGTTTAACAATGAGATTTCTTCTGTTTCGACAGAAGACCTCTCATTGGGGGGTATTGTAACGGGGCTATGTTGAAGGGTATATTTTATTCAATTTTAAATTATGGGGGACTGATTGATTGGACACCCTGTATGTAATTCCGTATCAGTCCGTGCCTGGCACAACGATAACAGTGTTGGAATGTAAGCCTATGCGCACATGCGTGTATTTTCCGTTGGTGGAAAAATAAAACTTTGTAGCGAGCCCAAAGACAGGACAAAATTACATAAACTCGCTCAACAGGTGATATCACATGACAACTTATTATAGTGTCATGTGATTTTTAACAACGAATAACGAACAGAGTTGCCATGGATCAAGAAGGCGTGGCTATAGAGAGACGCTGAGAGAACGGCATTGTCGTCTCACCGCCATGGCGGTTGCCGGCTGAACAATAGGCTCATGAGCCGAAAGAAATAATTTTAGTGTAAAAATGTAAATTAAAAACCGTAAACAGTACAAAATTTAAACAGTGGAAAGTTGATCAAGATGAATGTTAAAAGTTCTAACAGTGCAAACGATTCGGACAAAAAAGGTGAACAAAAATGGACTAGATCCAACACGTAGTCATCGTGGATACACTCCAGGAAAGTAATCATTTCACAATCAACTAATAAAAATAATAATCAATTAAAAGCACTTAACTAAATGGGGTATATATATATACATATATAATTAAATGGGGTTTTTTGTAATTAGTATGAATGTGAGTGAGAGCAGGCTGGGCAGCTTTCCTAGATATAATATGTTTTATGTTAGTTGGTAAATTATTTTGATGTTATTGAATCGATGTCTTTGAGTATCGCTAATAATCAAGGAAATAATTTGTAACCGTATTAAAATATGGAAAGAACCGATTAATTATGTTTATTTTGGTGGGATTATGTTCATAAAATTATAATGACAAGAGATTTGAAATTGATTGCATAACTACGCCTCATGGCGAAGCACATGTAACTATGTGGGTGTAACTGGGAGTAACAACAATTTAGTAAAAATTAAACAAAAGTTTTCTTTTCAATATATATGTCGTTAGAGTATTTATTTCGTACCCCCACACTGTTTCTGAACTCGCTTATGAACGAACTCTGGGACCCTAGTGCGAAGTAAAATGGTAAGTACAAATATGAAACATTATTCTTAATAACTAATAAAAAGTAATTAGTTTGTTATTATACACCAGTTTGATCAGCTGATGGTTGATGTTATAAACTAGACCAGTTATGGCACTGAAGTGATGCAAATTTTGTGGTTTATTTGATTTAAATAATTTTAAATTTTCTGAATATTGAGAAAAGTATATTTTAAAAAATTTAAATTTTTTGAAAAAAAAAAATTTATTTTTTGTGCCTGCCATCTAATTGATGTTTTGAGTTTTAAGTGTATTATTGTTTGTATATTGCGAGGATTTTATTGAATTATATTGTTTAGAAGAGGTGTGTAAACAAATGGTAGAGTAAGTGAATTCATGTTTAATAAGGTATTCAATTTTTTCTTTAGGATTTTTCTTCTAGTGAAGAGAATTAGGGATTCATGTAAAAGATTTTTCTTATTGTGATTCTGAAGAAGTATAATTTGATTTTAACGTAAATGAATTTTGAATATAAAGAGAAATATTTTGAGAATTTGAAAGGTTAATTTTGTTTAGTGAGTAATTATAAGTGTGTGTATGAGCCCAGTAACTGCTAAAGGCAGCCCAGTGTGCATGGTAAGGGGGAACATATCGGTTGAGGATCTGGCAGGGAGTAAGACCAGGGATTTGGAGTTTGGGGGGTAGCATGTTAGAAGGTTAGGTGCGCTGTGGTGCGTGTCTGTTCGATTTTATGGTGTTGGGATCTCGTATAGAGAAGTCCAGTAATCTCGTTCAGGTGCAGCCATGGTCGCCGAGCCAGGGGGGTAGTTTACCCATGAGGTGCAAGAACGAATGGGGGTTGTTGGCACCATATCCTCACTGATCCTCTTAGGGGTTTAGCAATGAGATTTCTTCTGTTTCGACAGAAGATCTCTCATTGGGGGGGGGGTATTGTAACGGGTCTAAAAGGGAGGGGTTTTATTTTATTAAATATTTTAAATTGTTTTCATTGGTGGCCAGCCACGTGTTAAATAAAGCGAAGTTCGAACAAACGAGTTGGCAGAGGTAGCAGTGCAATGGAATGTGCGTGTTGAAGATAACCGTACTGTTCTTGGAACTTTGCGATTGTGTGACACACACCCACAAGCGCGCAAATACCAGCAGGTGCGCAACCGACGCCGCATTGTTAAAACAAGATGGCTTGAAGAAGAATTTTGTCCAGCACGTGCTCAGAACCGGCAGGAAACATAATTGTAAGCCACACCCGTTTATGTGATGAAAGTACAGGCAGTGAAATTTCGTCGAAGACCAACACACGAAAATCCCGTGTGTCGTGTGTGCAACTACTAAAACTTGACAACGAAGGCTGTGTGCAGCGACGAAATTTGTTCGCAGGCATGGCAGTGATGTCCGCCCGCAAGTAGCATCAGTCGGTCGGCAGCATACGTTCAACCTAGTCAGACGTGATAATCGTAGCCTCGGAATTTCGGTAGGCCGAAGCGAGTAAAGTAGCTGAAGCCTACTGAAACTTAGTGATGTGTACTAAAGAAGATTAATACGAAGGAAGAGATAGATACGGCGGGCGCATGAGTTAATCGATTCCAAGAAGAACAGTTCGTGGGGAGACGGAAAAGTGAATGTGAACTAAGAGTAATGGCGGAACCCGGGGAATAGCACGTGCAGTTAAGTACAGTGACAAATTTAGTCGTGGGCCAAACGTTTCAAATAAACTTGAATTGATGCTAAAGAGATCTCTTTAAAATGGGGTTGTCAATTGTATGCAAGAGAGTATGAATGCGCAAATACTGGGTTGTAGTTAATAAATATGTAATTAAATTAATTAAAACGTAGGTAGAAGTGTAGGGGTTTCTATTAAATTTTAAACATTAATTTGTTCATGAAAAAGAATGTAGAGAAAGACGTAGGTAATGATTCATAAATGAAAAAGATTTAATAAATAAGGCTTGTTTTACGTAATATAACCATGTGTTAGTTTAGTTATATCGTCATTACCACTTCCTAATGTTCTGTGCTGGCGGATTCGTCTAACGTTCCCGGATTTCTTCTGAATTATTATTGGGGGGGCAGTCAGATTGCAAAATTGTTCCATTTTTTTATTAAGGTAGAGTGTTAAGGTTTCGATATATAACCAAAAATATCGTGGCGACTCTGGGCTTCTGATGAAAATTTATGAAAGGTAAGTAAGCGAAGTAAGATCGCAGGTAAGTTTCTGGCAGTATTTTTTATTTATTTATTTCGATTAAGTTTGTTTCTCAACAAGATCATTTCCATCAGGATAATGCACCCTCTCACATATGCGTTGTGTCTGTGGCAAAAATCGCAGGAGTTGAAGTACGCTCTGTTGCACCATCCACCTTATTCGCCTGATTTAGCGCCATCTGATTTCACCTATTCCCAAACCAAAAAAAAAAAATTGGGGGGGGGGCGGTTTTCCTCAGATGACAAGCTGAAAGCGGCAGTAAACGGTTATTTTGAGGACCTAGAAGAATCAGACTTCCTCAACAAGGTAACTGACAGGGTAATGACTTGACGCTTCACTGCTGTTCACGGAGCGAACGTGGCACCATGATGCGGTAAAAAGCAGAAACGCCACATTCGTTTCTATGGTAGGCCGTGAACTTTTCAAATTGTCCCTCGTATTATTAATTTATTATTACTTTCTTTCAATAAGCCACAAACAAACATCCTGTCATTGTCGACAATTTGAATGAAGCTGATCAAATAAATAGTTTTGTTGTGTACAAAAAATGTGAAACTGGTTTCATGAAACAAACTGCATAAAACTGGTTTTACATTAACCAATTTTGTTGCTGTGCAATTTGCCTTTGTGATAATGTTCAGATGTTACACAAATATTGTCAATAGTGCACACAGGTTTATAGATCTGTGAAGAAGGTTAGAAGGTTGAGAGTTTAAAAAATATTAATGGCGTTGATTTGAAATCCCAACTCTAAAACAGACATTCTGACAGTAGTTCATGTCGCACTATTTTCATCATGTATTTCCTTTGCTATGAAATGCATTGGTAGTAGCAATTTAGGACCATGGTTCTTATAACTTGTCATTGACCGCTCAAACTTATCCTGCATTTTATAATTGTGATCATATGAGCAAATCAGCACACTATGAATACATGTAACAAAGAAAAACCAAATATATACACACAACCATAATCAAACAAACCTTCAAAGAATGTATCCAACAGTGCTACTTCTTGCTCAAAACTGCGATGAGGATTTTTCTGCAGATCTGGTCTTTTGAAATTCTTACGTGAATAGAAAACATCCTACAACATAAAAATAGTTATGCATTCTAAACATATAAATACAATATATACACAGAAACTAAATTGCAAATTTGAATTGTTTTAATGTGTTGTTCTTGGAGATCAATTTCTGATATTATCTGTAAAATGTTAATAACACTCTTTACAAACTGACTAAGGCGCGTGCGTGCGCGCGCGCACACACACACACTTTTGAGCAACAGCGCTGTCTCCAAAAACAGGATGGACACCGCTCATAGCGGCAGCCTCTCTTCACGAAGCTCCAAGGGAGAGAAAACTGGTTTAGGCTATCAGGTAAAAGTCTATCATTTTTTGCCAATAAAACTGTGATCCAAGTCAGTAGTGATATATTTATAATTAATTAATCAATGGACACGTTATGGACAACAAAATTCAGGAATTACTAAAAATCTACAGTAGTGATCCTTACCTATATTAAACATCTCCAATATACTATGGAGAGTCAATTTGACAGTGTGTATGAACAAACATTAACGTTACTGAAATTAGTACAAAGTATTCTAGTTATGTTGGCCTCGATTGAGCATCGAATGAGTACACTGAAAAGAATCAAAATGTACATTTGTAATGCTATAAAAAGTAAAAGATTATTTATTTGTCCATTGAAAAACAACTGACATTTATGTGTAAAAGTGACCCAACTTTCAAGGAAAGAATGATACATAATTTTGAAAACTTCAAGACATAGGGTGTGGTGGCATTTTAAGAAAATACGAAATGTTTGTGTAAAGCCTACAGCAATCACAATTTGTCATAGTTTTAAAACGTGAGTAAAATTTGTTTTTCTAAGATTATTTTCTAATTAAGATTCATATATGGTGCTAATGACAGTACGGCAGTTTTATACTGACATTTAATTATATAACGAAATGCATATGTTTCAAACTGTCACTTAGCTATTAGAGTACCATTAACTCTATTTACCATCATTTTACTAGTAATGAAAACACCAACAATCTTAGTAAGAGCCAACGCCAAGAAGCTTTTGAGTGGCATATTTACATCTACCCAAATGATTTTCTCACCCTTCACCACTGGTGTATAAGAAATATAGTGTGAGCTTCTGTTACACAACATATGCTGTTATAGAACTCCCCCCCTTCTATTTGTGATACCTCCTTCCTCTCAACCTTTTGCTTATTATTTTCATGTTGTAAATGAGAGAATGAAAAGAAAAATCGTACACAAAGATAATAAATGAGTGAATAGACTAGACTGACAGACAAATGACTGTGACCCAACCCCAGTGATTGGCCAGATAAAAGGCTATAAAATAAAAAGTAAACGAATAATAAAAAACCTAACTAATATTTCATTTTGTAACATGTATTGCCCAAGTACAAGACACCATGCACCAAAGTTGTTGTTAGTTTATCTAAAAGAGTTGTATTTTAAAAGAAGGAATGGGGCTGGATCATGAGACCATAAACCATTTTAATGTTATATGTTCCATAGAAAGATTAAGTGATAAAAAGTTTATGTAAGAAATATTAGAAAATACAGACAAGCAATTGTATAAGTTTAATAATCATAATCTTTGAAAGAAAATAAAGACATTGATGTTAATATCTCACCCATTGGTAATAACACCAATTAATTATAGAAATTATAAAATATTAGATCAATTTGGTACAAAAAACCCAAGCTTTCATAACAATGTAAACAAAATTCTTAACCAATCAGAAGCAGGGAATTATGCTTGGGATTAAGAAAACCGTTAGAATTTTTAGTTAGTCCATTATTAACACTCAAGGTATGCAGATGCCAAACTGAATCCGCTCTAATTAAAAAATAATAAGAGGGAAATGTACTCAAAATGAACAAATATGAATAATAGAAGTTGAATCTGGATCCACTGAACCCATGATGAAACCATAAATCAAAATACAATAATTAAAATTAAAAAACATTGCTAAACAAAATAGAAAAAAGAAAGAAAATCCGAACGATGAAGAACTAAATGCTATAATCAACAATATTTGGAAGAATGACCTGGATCAACATGAGATGATCAGAAGAAACAACAAGATTTTGTTAAGTATACATGAATCTTATATAATTGCGAATAAAATTAGTTAACTTTTCCACAAAACAATAACTCTCACTCTGAACTTGGTATAATAAATTCTTTCAAGGATTAGTTGAAAATATATATTAAAACTGTATTTGCACTGTAACTTAACCTCTATGCGACACCTAAAAGTCGACACACTTTTTACACACTAAGAACTGATTAACACTAATGTAAGGTTGTGTACTTTCATAAACATCTTGTTTATTTTGCCGTAATCCAAAGAACTTATTCATCATTCTGAACAAAACACTGTAACATTAACCAGAATGCTTGAAGACACGCCATGACCACCTTCTGAGCGAATAAAATTTAATAGCTGGAGCAAACTTTTTTATAATAACAAATATTTTGTACTTAATTTATAAATAATCAGCGAATCTGGATGCTAATAAATTAGTATTGAACACTAATAATCGTTCCTTGTTTTATTTTATATATGTCTTAATAATTGTGTTACTTCAGCAGTGAAGACAATTTTTTACCAGAATTATAGGTTGGCAACACTTCAGAAACCAATCAAGATTTGAATTCACGCCAGTCCGTTTGGGTAAGTTTAAATTATTATCGAGGGAAAATAAAACGACACAGGAAGAACCTTTTAATTGTTTTTAGGAAAACAATTGGCGGCTATCGGGAATTAAGGTGCATTAATATAAGGACAGGTAAGGAGAAGAACGATACACATTCGGTACTGGTTATTAGTGCGTTCGCGATTGTCATCATCAGCGATAGACTGAAGATCAAGCAGAGGCGAGTCACGTTATAAATTGACGTCAACGAGTAGCTTTCAGACCATACTGAGAGATAGTCGTTACAATATTTACTCCCATTCTCTGAACATTCCCACTAACAATCCAACAAAATTTTTTTCTCTACTTAAAAAATTTTAAGTGCACCATAGGTCAGCTGCTTTTCACTATTTGCGGTTGTTGAAAAATCTTATTTGTTGTTGACACAAAGGTTTAGACATTTGTCATTTGTTTGTATTTGGATAGCTTATATTTTTGCATTGGCTTTTACACATCACACTCAACATTCACAATCAGTATGTATAATATATGAATTCTTTATGTAAACTAATTAATATTTTTCAAGAATCATTCACATTTGAATTATATTCTTACACTCTGGATCCCCTGTTACAATTTAACTAGTGTTCGTAAGATGTCAGTAGGTCAACTTTTTTCTGTGATAATTTTATACAAAAAGTTTTCTTATTTGACAATCATTCAGAAGAAGAAGTGTATTTGATAGACAATACACTGCTTGTGATTATTATTTATAGCGTTTTCCATTACATAAATATCTTTTGTTTCCAAACTTTAGTCTTAGCTGTCTACAAAGTATCAATATATTTTCATTCTTTATACTTATTCAAATTTAGTAGCACTAATGGTGCAACAACTATATCAAATCCCATCACTTTACAAATACTGTTTAACAGTAGGCCTACTGCTAGGTTAGTGAATAAGTTCACTATTCCCGGCTATACTTTTCATGCACTATAGTAGATGAAAAGATCATATTCATTTACTTTCCCTCAATGCACACTATATTACCTGGCTTAAATATTTTCTAAAAGCTATTTAATAAAAGAAGTGATTACCACTATAAGCATACTACTGTTGCATAATAATGAACACTACTTTTACTATCTTCTATCTAGCACATCAGAAATCTAGAATTCTGAGGGTATTTTAAAACTAAATACATGAATTTTGTATTTTGGTTTATATGAATTTTTGTGTAATCTATCTAGATTATTGAGTACAAGATGGCTTTGTGGGCACTGTCAGTAAGTTTCCTGCTTTGTTCTCGGTGCATTCCAATCATGTTTGAGTAGTCAACCCAGCACGTCGGCGACTCTTAAAAACAGCACATAGCCGCACATAGTGCATCATAACTGTACTATGTTATGCACTATTTTCTTCAACCCTTGTATCCTTAAGACCTGCCTGCCCTTTAATTTCTGCACTGAATCCGCTCTAATTAAAAAATAAGAGGGAAATGTACTCAAAATGAACAAATATGAATAATAGAAGTTAAATCTGGATCCACTGAACCCATGATGAAACCATAAATCAAAATTCAATAATTAAAATTAAAAAACATTGCTAAACAAAATAGAAAAAAGAAAATCCGAATGATGAAGAACTAAATGCTATAATCAACAATATTTGGAAGAATGACCTGGATCAACATGAGATGATCAGAAGAAACAACAAGATTTTGTTAAGTATAAATGAATCTTATATAATTGCGAATAAAATTAGTTAACTTTTCCACAAAACAATAACTCTCACTCTGAACTTGGTATAATAAATTCTTTCAAGGATTAGTTGAAAATATATATTAAAACTGTATTTGCACTGTAACTTAACCTCTATGCGACACCTAAAAGTCGACACACTTTTTACACACTAAGAACTGATTAACACTAATGTAAGGTTGTGTACTTTCATAAACATCTTGTTTATTTTGCCGTAATCCAAAGAACTTATTCATCATTCTGAACAAAACACTGTAACATTAACCAGAACGCTTGAAGACATGCCATGACCACCTTCTGAGCGAATAAAATTTAATAGCTGGAGCAAACTTTTTTATAATAACAAATATTTTGTACTTAATTTATAAATAATCAGCGAATCTGGATGCTAATAAATTAGTACTGAACACTAATAATCGTTCCTTGTTTTATTTTATATATGTCTTAATAATTGTGTTACTTCAGCAGTGAAGACAATTTTTTACCAGAATTATAGGTTGGCAACACTTCAGAAACCAATCAAGATTTGAATTCGCGCCAGTCCGTTTGGGTAAGTTTAAATTATTATCGAGGGAAAAGAAAACGACACAGGAAGAACCTTTTAATTGTTTTTAGGAAAACAATTGGCGGCTATCGGGAATTAAGGTGCATTAATATAAGGACAGGTAAGGAGAAGAACGATACACATTCGGTACTGGTTATTAGTGCGTTCGCGATTGTCATCGTCAGCGATAGACTGAAGATCAAGCAGAGGCGAGTCACGTTATAAATTGACGTCAACGAGTAGCTTTCAGACCATACTGAGAGATAGTCGTTACAATATTTACTCCCATTCTCTGAACATTCCCACTAACAATCCAACAAAATTTTTTTCTCTACTTAAAAAATTTTAAGTGCACCATAGGTCAGCTGCTTTTCACTATTTGCGGTTGTTGAAAAATCTTATTTGTTGTTGACACAAAGGTTTAGACATTTGTCATTTGTTTGTATTTGGATAGCTTATATTTTTGCATTGGCTTTTACACATCACACTCAACATTTACAATCAGTATGTATAATATATGAATTCTTTATGTAAACTAATTAATATTTTTCAAGAATCATTCACATTTGAATTATATTCTTACACTCTGGATCCCCTGTTACAATTTGACTAGTGTTCGTAAGATGTCAGTAGGTCAACTTTTTTCTGTGATAATTTTATACAAAAAGTTTTCTTATTTGACAATCATTCAGAAGAAGAAGTGTATTTGATAGACAATACACTACTTGTGATTATTATTTATAGCGTTTTCCACTACATAAATATCTTTTGTTTCCAAACTTTAGTCTTAGCTGTCTACAAAGTATCAATATATTTTCATTCTTTATACTTATTCAAATTTAGTAGCACTAATGGTGCAACAACTATATCAAATCCCATCACTTTACAAATACTGTTTAACAGTAGGCCTACTGCTAGGTTAGTGAATAAGTTCACTATTCCCGGCTATACTTTTCATGCACTATAGTAGATGAAAAGATCATATTCATTTACTTTCCCTCAATGCACACTATATTACCTGGCTTAAATATTTTCTAAAAGCTATTTAATAAAAGAAGTGATTACCACTATAAGCATACTACTGTTGCATAATAATGAACACTACTTTTACTATCTTCTATCTAGCACATCAGAAATCTAGAATTCTGAGGGTATTTTAAAACTAAATACATGAATTTTGTATTTTGGTTTATATGAATTTTCGTGTAATCTATCTAGATTATTGAGTACAAGATGGCTTTGTGGGCACTGTCAGTAAGTTTCCTGCTTTGTTCTCGGTGCATTCCAATCATGTTTGAGTAGTCAACCCAGCACGTCGGCGACTCTTAAAACAGCACATAGCCGCACATAGTGCATCATAACTGTACTATGTTATGCACTATTTTCTTCAACCCTTGTATCCTTAAGACCTGCCTGCCCTTTAATTTCTCTTCAAGCATGGAGCTGTGTGGAACCGAGGTGACTTACACTTTTTGTATAACACTTAAAGGATTCTACTTGTTGAAGACTCACTAGAGGACAATAATATAATTTAAACTGTAAAAGTAACATTTCATGGCGTTAGAAACAGGGCAACTAAAATTGACATATTTTACCTTTTAACCCCAAACTTCCACAAAATGTACACATAATACTACAAACTGCTGATATATAATTTAACCTGTAACGGGACATTTTGGCCTATCCGGGGAAAATAAAGAAATTGTATTTTACATAAAAGTCAATTAGCATTTTTTACAAAAATAATAATAATTGGGAAAAAACGTAAACAAAAGGTAAAATTTATTGGTAGCGAAAGTGGTGTACGACTGATTGAAAATATTGTTCGTGAATTTATACAACGCAGTAAACAACCAGCGGAATTGAGTCAAGGACAGCCAGCGACTATAAACGGTAAACAAATTATGTAATAACACCGGACCATCTGACGTCAACATTTTACGTCAGAGACAATCCCCGCTGTGGAATGTTGGGCGTATAAGCCAAAATCGTATACTGGCGTAGTGATACGAACTATAAACAATAAAAGTTGGAAAAACAGTCACGGCCGTTTTACAAAATAGTGCCGTTTGCCTCAGCCCAGTCTAACTTCAACACTCGCGCAAGTGACATACATAAAAGTTCCGGAACGTAAATCGCGGGCGCCCGCAACATAAAAAATGTGAAAATTTTGATATTTGATGATCTAAGACAGTATTTTATAAACCAAGTAGATTCAGTGAGAATATTTAAGTAATATGACAGTTCGGCGATAAGTTAGTGCGCGTCTACGAGGAAACATTGTAAGCGAGTACCCTCAACATGATAAAAGGTAAGTAAACGACCAAATTTATTATTTTACATAAAATACAAGAACAGATGGGGAAAAGTAAATTAAAATATGAGCTCAAGGGAAAAATATAAAGTATGTTGTATGCAAGCGTGTGTGGGGGTTTTGCTTAATTACAAATATTGTAACGTAACAAGAGTTGAGGTCCCCAACATTACATAAAAAATTGAATTAACTATGGTCAAGGACCATACCCTGAATTAAGGTTGCTCAGTAGGTAATGCATCTGAGAAGTACCTCAAGTCAAAAGAGGCAATAATTAATGTTGAATATAAAAAAACCATACCAATTAATAGTTAAATATAATAAATTGTGCTTATTTTTATACTGTAACATGTTAATGTTTACAGAATATTTATGTTATGTTTTGAGAATGGTAGGAATGAACTGATGTTGTTTAATAGGAATACTTCATCAATGATTATGTTTGTATTTATGTTAAATTTGTCTTTAGACAGTCAAGTATAGTTACCTTTGTTAGGCATTATACTAAGTTTTAAGTATTGTCTAAAATTGAATAATGCTGTTGTTTTAATTAATATTTGTAAACTTGGCCAGGAGGGCAATCAGTGTTTAAGGTTTGACAAGTAGTTCTGACAGTTATATTATAAACTAATGAAGGGTTCCAGGACCAGTTAATTAATGTAATAAAGTGAACGCCAAGAAATTAAAATTAATGTAATTAACCATTAACCAATAATTAATTGTACAGTAGGTCAGGTAAAAGAAAATTAAGTTAAAAAACCAAATAATGTTATAACGGTTGTAAGAAAACCTATAGGCCTAAATTCCATATTTGTGAAAGGAAATTAATACCTTTTTAAAAGTCCAGTCCAACGAAACTATGGTAAAACATTTACTGTTTAAGAAGGAAGGTTAGGTGAGAATTTTAGGTAATTTAATATTAATCCAACCATGGAGTATTTTATTGAAAAAGAGTAGTAATATTCTATAATTCTGGCTCTAGGATATCTAGTTTCACCCAATGACAGGGAAAAGTGGTTGTTAAGGCAACTGAAATGTACATGAGTTGTTTATATTGAATCATTGGTTCTGATTGTTACAAGCTATTAAGTTGAGATGGGCAGATACATTTAAAAAAATGAATAATAAATTCTGAAGAAATATGAATCAAAATTTAAAAAACCCTCTTTGAAACCTAATTCTATCATAATACTGATGAGTAATAAACTAATTAGACTTCCAAATTATAATTGAGTACATTTAAAAGAGTTGAAAACCCCTCACCTCATTCACCAGGATAATTCCGCTGGATTCGTTATTCAACCGATTTCTCCTATAACCAGAAGATTAATTAAGAGAAATAAAGGCCGAAACTAACGGAATTATTGAAAAGACATACGAGGATCTCGTTTTGCAGATTTAACCTTCACTGGCAGAAGAAGCTGGGATACTATTTTCATTCCACCGGGACCGACAATTATCAAGATCATAGAAGAAGAACAGAAGTCAGAAGAATTCCTGAGAGCTTCCCAGTACACGCCACAATCAATTTTATTAAGGGCCAGAACACCTTTTACTGGATGAATGTAAATTAAGCTGAACCGAATAGATATATTCATTAATAAATAATAAAACACAGAAAACAAGTGGTTTATTACAAATTGGCGCATACCAACGTGGTGCTTGGTTGAACCCCAGTGCAAACACTCATATAACTAAATAAAGTAACAACATTACTAATTATTACAAATTGGCGCTCAACGAGTGGGCTTTAGTTAAGTAAAAAATCATATTAATTGTTACTTAACTTGAGCAGGCAACCATTAGAGGCACAGGAATGCATAATACCAGAGGCAGATCGAAGAAGGGGGCAGAAGAGAAGGAGAAGGAAGAAGGTGGACAGGAACGAGAGATAGAAACATTTACGGACAGTGAAATGGAACAAACAATGGGTGATAAAGAAGAAACAGAGGTAGGTACAGATACTGAAATGGAACAACAGGCGAGCAATAAAGAGGATGCCCAAGGGGACCAACCAGATAAAGCGGTAGCCAGAGAAGAACCAAATTGGCAAGACATGATGAAGTTCATGGCAGAACAATTTAAGAAACAGGAGGAAAACTCAAAGCAAACTATAGACAGTATTAAGGAAGATTCCAGGAAACAGTCAGAAAAGCTAGAAAATAAAATGGACAGTATAAATGAAAATTCGGAAAAGCTGGAAAATAAAATACACAGTATTAATGAAAACCCAAAGAAACAAAACGAAATTTTGAGTGAGAATTTAATCAAACTGATGAATGAGAAGTTTGACAAAAATAAAGAGGAGAATGATGAGAATAACCGGCTGATAAATGAAAGTTTGAACCAAATTAATGAAAGGTTTGACAGGAATGATGAGAGATTAAAGCAGATTCTGGAGAATACCAAACAAATGGATGAGAAAATTGAAAACCATAATAAGGAGTTGCGGCAAATCATCAATGAACAAGGTTTAGCGTTGAGGGAAGTCATCAATGGAAGTATAATAATTGTCAATGAAACACGGAGCAAAGGAGTTGAGAGCTATGAAGTGGAAGTAAGACAGAAAATAACCGAAATTAAGGTGGGTCCGGAAAGAACAGATGAAACCATCATGCAACTCGCAGTGGAAGTAGAGACCAAAATTACTCAAATAGGAAACCTATAAGCGAAGACCCACGAAAAATTTAACGAGATACCAATTAATATAACCGGAAGAATAGAACGGGTTCATAATGAAATAAAGATAATGAAAATAAGACAAACGCATAAAAAGAAATTAATAAATACACGGGAAGGATTGGAAATGATTAAAAGGGGATTGGTTCAGCTACATAATATACCAATTACGGAAAACAGAGAAGTAAGGCAAGTGAGAAACTTTAAACGAAACACACTTGAATTCCCAGATGGACTAGAAGGACCAAAAAGGCCAAAACTAACCAAGGAGCATGGAGGACTTATGGAATTTATGTATGAACCATTAGAACAATTTAGAAACAGTACAGAAGAACCAGTTCGAAAGGCGATGGTGAACTTGAACATAAATGACAATTTTATAGCGACAAGATGCAAGAACTGCATAATAATGAGATATGTCACAAGGACAGAAATAACTCTATACACTAGAGAAATCCGAACAATCAGTACAGAGGAAATAATGGACCACGGTTAAACAGATTCCAAACAGAATATAAAGAAAACGGACGGATTTTATGGATACAGGATCAAGCAAATCTAAGGAAAATAATGAAGAAACAATAAAACAACCAAATTCTAAAAGACGTAAGGACCACTTATTTAATTTATTCAGGAACAAAGTGATTCAATAAAAACAACAAAATTCAAAAAATAAGTAAGAACACCTTACTATATAATTTAGAAGAAATGACTTTAAACTAATATAAACGAAAACAAATAACACTGATTAAACCTAATAAAAAACATCAAAACCAAAAAACAAAATGAGTTTATCTGATGTAATATAATAGTGAGAAATGTAATTTAGAATGTAAAAGGAATAATAATGAGTGTGCCAGAAGAATATAATTACATGATGTAATGTATAATACTAACCAAAATCTCATAACCAGCTGTATTGGTAATAAAGGAATATGAGCCAAGGAAGATAAGAGAATGAAGAAGCCAAAATGGAACCGTCAAAAGGATCACAAGAAAAGAAAAAACAAATATTTAAGAATTATCTGTAAGAAAGCCAATTAATAAATGTCAATAAAATAGCCAAGTATTGGAGAGGAGAAGTGTATAATAGAAGGAAGAATTAATA
The DNA here is from genome assembly GCA_034769895.1 of Magicicada septendecula. Lineage (NCBI taxonomy): Eukaryota > Metazoa > Arthropoda > Insecta > Hemiptera > Cicadidae > Magicicada > Magicicada septendecula. The sequence continues at coordinate 159,267,001 of CM068372.1, forward strand.
TGAAGAAATAATATGATCTGAGTTAAAGTACAGTGAATAATCCCTAGAGTATTATTATTATTAATGATTTTATTGAAGGTCACATGATGACTACCTTGCGAGGTTTATTAATGAAGATTGACTGTAGAATATTCCAGCAATCATTTAATTGGGCAGAGATGATGTTCCTCTGATCCCAGAAAGTATGTAACGGACGACGGTATTTGGTAAGCCGATAGAGCACCACCGATTCGATTCCAGTTATAATGTTAGGGAGGTTTAGGAAAATGAAATATTAGAGGGAAAACTAACAAATAAATATAGATAAATAAATAAAACCAGATCCAAAATGTATAATTAATAAAGAATGTCACGAGAATGATTATAGAAGTAAGATTTAAACTTGGGAAATAATTGATTTTAAGAAGGAAAGAAGAAATAATAGTAATACGACGGATAATTCCATACTCAAATAATAGGGTGAAAGGTACATACAACCAGTCTGAAATAAAAAAGTATTATGAATAGGAGAACCAATTGGGCAGATACAAGTTGAGTTTATTTTTTACTAAACTTTGTTAAGACAAAATAAACTTCTTTCGAAGGGGGGGTGTTATGTAACATAACAGAGTTGAGGTCCCCAACGTTACATAAAAAATTGAATGAAACATGGTCAAGGACCATACCCTGAATTAAGGTTGCTCAGTAGTTAATGCATCTGAGAAGTACCTCAAGTCAAAAGAGGCAATAATTAATGTTGAATATAAAAAAAACATACCAATTAATAGTTAAATATAATAAATTGTGCTTATTTTTATACTGTAACATGTTAATGTTTACAGAATATTTATGTTATGTTTTGAGAATGGTAGGAATGAACTGATGTTGTTTAATAGGAATACTTCATCAATGATTATGTTTGTATTTATGTTAAATTTGTCTTTAGACAGTCAAGTATAGTTACCTTTGTTAGGCATTATACTAAGTTTTAAGTATTGTCTAAAATTGAATAATGCTGTTGTTTTAATTAATATTTGTAAACTTGGGCAGGAGGGCAATCAGTGTTTAAGGTTTGACAAGTAGTTCTGACAGTTATATTATAAACTAATGAAGGGTTCCAGGACCAGTTAATTAATGTAATAAAGTGAACGCCAAGAAATTAAAATTAATGTAATTAACCATTAACCAATAATTAATTGTACAGTAGGTCAGGTAAAAGAAAATTAAGTTAAAAAACCAAATAATGTTATAACGGTTGTAAGAAAACCTATAGGCCTAAATTCCATATTTGTGAAAGGAAATTAATACCTTTTTAAGAAGTCCAGTCCAACGAAACTATGGTAAAACATTTACTGTTTAAGAAGGAAGGTTAGGTGAGAATTTTAGGTAATTTAATATTAATCCAACCATGGAGTATTTTATTGAAAAAGAGTAGTAATATTCTATAATTCTGGCTCTAGGATATCTAGTTTCACCCAATGACAGGGAAAAGTGGTTGTTAAGGCAACTGAAATGTACACGAGTTGTTTATATTGAATCATTGGTTCTGATTGTTACAAGCTATTAAGTTGAGATGGGCAGATACATTTAAAAAAATGAATAATAAATTCTGAAGAAATATGAATCAAAATTAAAAAAACCCTCTTTGAAACCTAATTCTATCATAATACTGATGAGTAATAAACTAATTAGACTTCCAAATTATAATTGAGTACATTTAAAAGAGTTGAAAACCCCTCACCTCATTCACCAGGATAATTCCGCTGGATTCGTTATTCAACCGATTTCTCCTATAACCAGAAGATTAATTAAGAGAAATAAAGGCCGAAACTAACGGAATTATTGAAAAGACATACGAGGATCTCGTTTTGCAGAGTTAACCTTCACTGGCAGAAGAAGCTGGGATACTATTTTCATTCCACCGGGACACCGACAATTATCAAGATCATAGAAGAAGAACAGAAGTCAGAAGAATTCCTGAGAGCTTCCCAGTACACGCCACAATCAATTTTATTAAGGGCCAGAACACCTTTTACTGGATGAATGTAAATTAAGCTGAACATCTTCACTGTTTACAGACGACCACGGCCAGTCGGAGTTTCGTCGACTCAGTAAAAACAACCTACTTTAAATTCAATATATTTAGAGTTAATAATTTTGTTTGTAATACTTGAGTAACCTTAATTTTGCATTTTACCTGGCCTTACTAATGGTTCCAAGAATCTTACGAACCCTGGGATAAGAACTATTTATTGTCATATTTAATTTGTATAAGTCAATGGAATTTGATCAATTGACAATCGATATATTTTGTGTGATCGATTTGATAATATTATTATTTTGAGATAACGGTGACTGTGAATTAATAGATAAAATTAATAAAGGATCTTTATTGTATGAGATAATGTTTGAAGTTATTGCAGAATAGATACTATATGTAGTGGGTGGAATAATTTACAATAAAAGGTTGATTTAAACCCGATGAACAGCTAACCTAGAAACACGATTATTGCAAATAACAGCGCCAAGTGCTTACAGCTGGTGGAACGGGAGATCGCTGAACTAGTGTGTTTTCAGTGCAAAATTTGAATAGAATTTCCTAACGTCGAGTGACTAGGGTTGACAAGAATATTCATTACATTCAGTTAATACACTATATATATTGTTAATATTACCCAACTACTGAATACTACGTTAAACCTATATCGTAGTACGATTATAAGTTAAAAGAACATTATTATAATTATATTTGTCTAATAATATATTTTTCAGGAGGTTTCATCGGTCACAACCGAATAGATATATTCATTAATAAATAATAAAACACAGAAAACAAGTGGTTTATTACAAATTGGCGCATACCAACGTGGTGCTTGGTTGAACCCCAGTGCAAACACTCATATAACTAAATAAAGTAACAACATTACTAATTATTACAAATTGGCGCTCAACGAGTGGGCTTTAGTTAAGTAAAAAATCATATTAATTGTTACTTAACTTGAGCAGGCAACCATTAGAGGCACAGGAATGCATAATACCAGAGGCAGATCGAAGAAGGGGGCAGAAGAGAAGGAGAAGGAAGAAGGTGGACAGGAACGAGAGATAGAAACATTTACGGACAGTGAAATGGAACAAACAATGGGTGATAAAGAAGAAACAGAGGTAGGTACAGATACTGAAATGGAACAACAGGCGAGCAATAAAGAGGATGCCCAAGGGGACCAACCAGATAAAGCGGTAGCCAGAGAAGAACCAAATTGGCAAGACATGATGAAGTTCATGGCAGAACAATTTAAGAAACAGGAGGAAAACTCAAAGCAAACTATAGACAGTATTAAGGAAGATTCCAGGAAACAGTCAGAAAAGCTAGAAAATAAAATAGACAGTATAAATGAAAATTCGGAAAAGCTGGAAAATAAAATAGACAGTATTAATGAAAACTCAAAGAAACAAAACGAAATTTTGAGTGAGAATTTAATCAAACTGATGAATGAGAAGTTTGACAAAAATAAAGAGGAGAATGATGAGAATAACCGGCTGATAAATGAAAGTTTGAACCAAATTAATGAAAGGTTTGACAGGAATGATGAGTGATTAAAGCAGATTCTGGAGAATACCAAACAAATGGATGAGAAAATTGAAAACCATAATAAGGAGTTGCGGCAAATCATCAATGAACAAGGTTTAGCGTTGAGGGAAGTCATCAATGGAAGTATAATAATTGTCAATGAAACACGGAGCAAAGGAGTTGAGAGCTATGAAGTGGAAGTAAGACAGAAAATAACCGAAATTAAGGTGGGTCCGGAAAGAACAGATGAAACCATCATGCAACTCGCAGTGGAAGTAGAGACCAAAATTACTCAAATAGGAAACCTATAAGCGAAGACCCAAGAAAAATTTAACGAGATACCAATTAATATAACCGGAAGAATAGAACGGGTTCATAATGAAATAAAGATAATGAAAATAAGACAAACGCATAAAAAGAAATTAATAAATACACGGGAAGGATTGGAAATGATTAAAAGGGGATTGGTTCAGCTACATAATATACCAATTACGGAAAACAGAGAAGTAAGGCAAGTGAGAAACTTTAAACGAAACACACTTGAATTCCCAGATGGACTAGAAGGACCAAAAAGGCCAAAACTAACCAAGGAGCATGGAGGACTTATGGAATTTATGTATGAACCATTAGAATAATTAAGAAACAGTACAGAAGAACCAGTTCGAAAGGCGATGGTGAACTTGAACATAAATGACAATTTTATAGCGACAAGATGCAAGAACTGCATAATAATGAGATATGTCACAAGGACAGAAATAACTCTATACACTAGAGAAATCCGAACAATCAGTACAGAGGAAATAATGGACCACGGTTAAACAGATTCCAAACAGAATATAAAGAAAACGGACGGATTTTATGGATACAGGATCAAGCAAATCTAAGGAAAATAATGAAGAAACAATAAAACAACCAAATTCTGAAAGACGTAAGGACCACTTATTTAATTTATTCAGGAAAAAAAGTGATTTAATAAAAACAACAAAATTCAAAAAATAAGTATGAACACCTTACTATATAATTTAGAAGAAATTACTTTAAACTAATATAAACGAAAAAAAATAACACTGATTAAACCTAATAAAAATCATCAAAACCAAAAAACAAAATGAGTTTATCTGATGTAATATAATAGTGAGAAATGTAATTTAGAATGTAAAAGGAATAATAATGAGTGTGCCAGAAGAATATAATTACATGATGTAATGTATAATACTAACCAAAATCTCATAACCAGCTGTATTGGTAATAAAGGAATATGAGCCAAGGAAGATAAGAGAATGAAGAAGCCAAAATGGAACCGTCAAAAGGATCACAAGAAAAGAAAAAACAAATATTTAAGAATTATCTGTAAATATCACTATAATATTGACGACTCGGAACACTAAGTTTTTTATAAGTAAAAACGTAAAGTTTTACCTTACAGCCTAAACCGGCTTTCACCTATAGAAGGCTTCATCAGAGGCTGTCGTTAGTAGCGTTGCTCGTCTTGTTGTTGGCGACGAGATAGTGTTTCGAAAGATTGAAGCTGTGTGTGTGTGGTGAGATGTGTTCGAATAATGCATGCGATTTGAATTGTGTCTGTTCGTTTAGGATGCCGTTTTTATTTGTTTTTGTGTGTTTGTATATTTCTAATTGTTCTAGAGTGTCTAGTTTTCGGCCTTTTGTGTGTACGTGTAGTATGTTCATGTTATTGTCGATGTTTTTATATGTGTGGTTTGCTTCAATGTATCTCTGTTTGAAGCTACGTCCTGTCTGGCCTATGTAGAATTTACTGCAATTTGAACAATTTAGTTTATATACACCGGGTAGATCGAATTTGTTTTGTGCTTTGGGCATGCGTTTTGATAGTGTGTGTTCTGTTTTGTTAGTAGTTTTGTAAGCGATTCTGTATCCTGCTTTTTTGAATTTGTGGGCAATTTTTTCTGTTTGTTTGTTGATGTATGTTAGTGTTATGAATTTGTTGTTTTCTGTCTTTGTCTGTTGTTTGTTTTGTGTTTTGTGTAGGAGTTTACTGACTATTGTTCTGTCATAACCGTTAGATTCTGCTAGATATTTTATCGTGTTTAGTTCGTCTTTGTAGTCTATTTCATCTAAGGGGATGTTGTTAAGTCTATGTATCATGGTTCTAAAAGCAGCTAGTTTGTGTTGTATTGGGTGATTGGAGGTGTTGTGTATTAGTGTGTCAGTTGTAGTTGGTTTTCTGTATATACTGAATTTGTGCCTGTGTTCTAGTTTTGTGATGGAGAGGTCTAAGAAGTTTATGGTATTGTTGTGTTCGTATTCGGCAGTGAAGGTTATGTTTTTATGTATTTTGTTTATGTGCGTTAGTAACTGTTCACATTGTCTTTTGTTTCCCCTGTATAGTATTAGAATGTCATCAACGTATCTGTGCCAATATAGTATTTTATGCGAGTGTCTGTCATTGTTTGTGAGTATTTTTCTTTTTTCTAAGTGTTGGAGGAAGACTTCTGCTAGAATGCTGGATATGGGGGAGCCCATGGGTAGGCCATCGTTCTGTGTGTAGTATTTATTGTTATAAGTAAAGTTTCATCGATTTGATAATATTATTATTTTGAGATAACGGTGACTGTGAATTAATAGATAAAATTAATAAAGGATCTTTATTGTATGAGATAATGTTTGAAGTTATTGCAGAATAGATACTATATGTAGTGGGTGGAATAATTTACAATAAAAGGTTGATTTAAACCCAATGAACAGCTAACCTAGAAAACACGATTATTGCAAATAACAGCACCAAGTGCTTACAGCTGGTGGAACGGGAGATCGCTGAACTAGTGCGTTTTCAGTGCAAAATTTGAATAGAATTTCCTAACGTCGAGTGACTAGGGTTGACAAGAATATTCATTACATTCAGTTAATACACTATATATATTGTTAATATTACCCAACTACTGAATACTAAGTTAAACCAATATCGTAGTACGATTATAAGTTAAAAGAACATTATTATAATTATATTTGTCTAATAATATATTTTTCAGGAGGTTTCATCGTTCACAACCGAATAGATATATTCATTAATAAATAATAAAACACAGAAAACAAGTGGTTTATTACAAATTGGAGCATACCAACGTGGTGCTTGGTTGAACCCCAGTGCAAACACTCATATAACTAAATAAAGTAACAACATTACTAATTATTACAATATATTAAAACAAGAAGTGCTGGTTTGTGTTCTCTAAAATTAATTTTATGTTTTTGAATGTATTTATCTCTATTCTAAAAAAGGAAAATGCCATGTACCACAACTGTTATTATTGTCTATATAAAAAAAAAATAATAATAGTAGCAAGAAGAAAAGAAGGGGGGATATTTGGGTTTACGAAAATATCTAAATGATTTTTGTTACGTTTTCCTTTGTTGTATAAGAAATTTAATTAAATAAAAGTATGATCATGGTATGATGGCAATACAGTGGTACTTTCTTCAATAACCATCTCTGCTTTTCCAGTTCGCTGATACGAACCCTGGTGAGTGATAAAATACAAATAAAAGGTTTTTATTTATGGTTGATACCAATACAAAATGGCGGCCGAGTTGAGTGAAGGCCGAATTAATATAACCATAAGAAATTAAATAAATTTAATTATTAAAGTACAATAGAGAGTTACAATGGCGCTTCCGAACGTAGGGACAATTTATAGAAATATATTTATATAAATAAGGCCTACTTGGGAGAGCAGAATGGTTGTTTAAGATAACGAAAAAAGATACAAATAAATGTAAGTATTAAGGTTATGATACAATATGATATAATCTGTTTATGTGTACTGTAAGAATTAAATAGTCAAAATGAATACGAGTGAAAATAATAATGAGGAAGTCAACTTCACTGACAGTAATACAGAAAATCAATTAAGTCTAACAGAGTCGAGAATAATGGAAAACGTTGAAAATCAGTCAACGCCAATCCAAAATAAAAAAACTGATGATAATGATATGATGAAATATTTATGTAGCATGGTGTGTAGTATGAAAGAAAGTTCAGAAAAGCAAAATGCGATGTTAGAGGTAAAATTTAATGAAATAAAGAGTGATTCCAATGTTAAATATGATAAAATAAATGCTAGACTTGATGATAAATTTGACAGACAAAGTAGGGATTTTAATGAGAAATTCGATGTTCAAAAGAACAGTTTGGATGAGTTAAAAAACCAAATTAACGAAATTAATGAGCGTTTTGAGAATACCATTGAAAAATTTGTTAGCAAATGTAACGATTTAAGTACTAAATTAGATGATGCAGTTAAGAGTATAGATGTTAAAATTAATGAAAGAGACGAGAAAGTTGACAGACAAATTTGTGAAATCACACTAAGTATTGAAAATAAAATCAGTAATGTAAATGAGCAGATGGCAGACCAAATTAAAACTCAAATTGAAGAGCAGTGTATGGAAATAGAAAATAAATGTGTAACTAAAATTAATGAAAATAATAATGATGTAGAAATTAAAATAATGGAAGTAGAAAGTGCATGTAAACAATCAATACAAGAGAGTGTGGGGGTTATTAATAAACATAACCTTCAATACGAAACTAAGAATGATAATAAGTTAAAAGTAATTGAGCGAGACATCATTGAAATTAAAGATGAGTTACATGTGGCCGTAAGCCAAAATTTAAGTAGTGTTGCGGAGCGAGTGTTGTATACTCGCGAAGCAAAAGATGACATAGAACTAGAGCAATTTAATTGTGACAACCGTAGAGTACATCGGATGCAATTTTTGAGTAGGGTAAGAGAATTTAACCGGTTTAATAGTAGTAGTTGGGAGATTAAGTTATTAAAAATTTTGAAGTGTTTTAAGGGTAATGCCGAAATATGGGCGGAAGTACATAATACAGAATGGAGTAGTTATGATAAATTTGAGTCAGCATTCCGAAACAAATATTGGTCAGAAGAGGACCAAGAAATTTTACGTAGTAAGATCACGGGAACGGGGAATTTTGGGAGAATAAATAACCATTTAACCATGTACGTAATGACAATATATAATGAGGCAAAGTACCTAGAACCGCCGTTGCCGTTCCGGTCATTTGTGAGACATATTAGCAAACACCTGCCCAGAGAGGTGCAAATTACATTAATGACGAGAGAAATTGTAAATATAAATGAACTGGAGAGTATGTTAGATGTGTAACAAAATATCGGGGAACGTGAAGTAGGGAGGCGTCCAAATCCACCAGTAGTACTAAACAATAATAATTACCATCAGTATAGGGGAGCACCAAACTTTCATAGAGGAGCGCGTGGGGGAAATTTTGATAATAGGGGCGAGAGTTGGCGATGTATAGACTGTAATGTAGATAACTATTCAAATAGAACAACTTGTTTTAGATGTCATAACAACAGGGAGTGTACACGTAGTGAGAGAATGCCTCACCAGCCAAATCAGCAGCAGAGAGGAGCAGAATACAGTACAGGAGCGCCGAGAGGAGGTGGAAACTACAATCGAGGAAGAGGAGGGAACAACCAAGCAGTAGCAGGTCCCTCCACGGTAAACTAGAAAGGACAATGGAGAATCGGACCCAACCATTGTCAACGGAGAACCGGGTCCAAGTGACTGATGAATACCAGAGTAATATAATCAAAGTGGACATGGTGAAGGAGTTATTGGAAGAAGAGGACACCCAAGTTGTGGACCGCAAAACCGGATTGACGGAGGTGATAGTCACCATAGAAGGTAAGAGTTATAAGACCTTAATTGAAACAGGTAGTGAGATCTCTGTAATTTCTGAGAATGTAATGGGAGAATTAAAAGAAATAAACAAAAATATACCATCGTTGCCAGTTGCGGGAGTCACAGTAGTGGGGGTAACTGGGGTAAGAAGTAAAAGAATAACCAGACAAGTACAATTAAATATCTTGATAAATGAAATTGAATTTGAAAACACATTCCTAGTGGTTAAGGGGTTGAGTTTAGATGTAATATTAGGAAATGATTTTTTTGGAGAGAAATGGGGCAATAATAGATTTCAATAAACAAATAGTAAGATTTGAAAATGGGAGTAAACCAGTCAGGGTAAAGTTTAAGAAGGTGGTAGATGAACTTAAAGTTACGGGAATTAAAATGATACAAAAGCAGGTAGGCGATGGAGAAATAGAAACTAAAATAAATATGTGTCGAGAGAGTGAGAGTATAGAAAATGAGGAGGGAGAGATGCCTGTGAGTGATGAGAGTGTGTGGAGAAATAGAGCCAACAAATTTTTTAATGAAGGTGTAGTTGTAGGAAGTACTCAACGAGAGGAGTTGTGGGCAGTTGTGGAGCGTTTCAGAGATGTGTTTGATGAGTCGCCAGGGAGAGCTGAGGATTATATATGTGAGCTGAAGGTTCGGGAACACTCACCCTACATGCAGAGGAGTTATCCAGTACCATTTTCAAAGAGAAGAGCCGTGCAGGAGGAATTAGACCGGATGATGAAGGGAGACATCATTGAACGATCAATATCGCCATACTCAAATCCGTTAGTGGTAGTGATTACGAAGAATGGAAAGGTAAGACTATGTCTAGATGCTAGAAAGATAAATCAAATTATTATACCTGACCGGGAGTCACCGGAACCTATTAATGAAATTTTACAGAAATTTAGTGGAGTTAAGTACATGACATCATTAGACTTAACAGTGTAACGGGCCTATTTTGGGGTAATAAAGCAATTTGTATCTCTTTTATAAAATGAATAACATTTTTTTTGATGATAGGGACAAAACTTAGGTAAATTTATTGGTGGCGACGAAAGCGACGGTGACAACACTGCTTGGGACGTTAGATACAAAATTATTCAATAATATTTTGTAAACAAGTGAAAACAACCGACAAACTGTGCCAAGGGCAGTTTCAAGGACATACACAACGGTAAACACATTATGTAACAGCGTAAACAGTTATATAACCACATCAGACCATCTGACGTCAGTATATACGTCAGAGACGCTCCTTGTTGTGGAATTCAGTTATGTAACGAAAGCAGTCTGCTGGCGGAATGATACAAACTTTAAAACAAAGGAAATTGATCATCCAACCACGGCCGCTTCACAAATTAGCACCGGTGGCTCTTCCCCAGTCTGAAATAACAACTCGCGCGAGTTACATGTAACAGTTCCGGAACGTAAGTGCGGGCCCGCATACAACATATAAAATGTGACGAAAATGTAAAAATAACTAACAGTTTTCTCTTCATTACAACAACAGTTTTATTTTTTTTTCGGAAATTATTCTTTAAAACTGAACAATGTGCGCGTAAAAGTGTGACGCCTTCAACTCAACTGAACAGCTAAGTAGCCATGTATCCATAAAATTTTAACAAGGGTTTTTCCAAATTACTGGCAGAATGGGGAAATAAATTTTTAATAAAGTATAAAATATAAAATGAGAGCTCTCAAATCATAAACTAATTGTGTGTGTATGAGTGAGTGAGATTATGTAGATTAAGAAGGCTGGTTTGTGGGTATAAAAATTATTTCTATTTAATATCTTGCTTTTTTTTTGTGGTAATTCAAAAGTGTATACTATGTTTCAAGTTTATTATATGTGAGTTTTTTAATAATGAGAATTGAATAATAGATGAGGGAGGTAAAGACGTAGTGTGTTAATGATCTTTTAAAAGTTAAATGATGTGAATATCCAATTGTTAATAAAACGTAATTATGGGAAACAATATAAAGTTTTCTTTGAACAACCAATTCTGATCTCCTGTTCGCCGAAAAGAACCCGAGTACTAGTTTTTTTTGTATTATGTTTCTTGTAATTAATAAAAACAAGATGGCGCCCGGCAGTAAACAGTGAACAGTATCTTTAGAATAAATTAAATTAATTATCAATAAAACGATATACTTCAATGGCTTCCGAACGTACGGACAATTTATATAAATAAATTTATATAAATATAGGCCACGTGGAGAACAGGATGGTTGTTTGGAGTAGAAAATAAAATTTTTGTGTGTACGTAAAATAGACGTATAAGTAGTAAGGTTATGTCATGATTATGTATGGGTGAGTAAAATATTTTTTTTAATAAGTATGTGTTACATATAATAATATTTTGCAAAGAATTATATGTCTAAAAGATTTAAGAAAAATGGCAGATAATAATGACGTCAGCTTATCTGGCAGTCAGATAGAAAGTCAGTTGAGTACCGATTCGGGAGTTCAAACGAATGACAGTAATTTAGAGTCAGTTGACCGAATCAAAAATAATGAAAGATGTCGAATATCAATCGACACCTATCCAAAGTAAAAAAAATGACGATACGTATGAAATGTTTAAAGCAATACAAGCAATGATAGAAAAACAGAGTGTAAAGTTTAATGAACAGAAAAACGAGATAAATGAGAAATTCGATGTTCAAAAGAATAGTTTGGATGAGTTAAAAACCCAAATTAACGAAATAAAGAGTGATTCTGACGCTAAATTTAATATACAGAATGACAAATTTGACGAGTTGAAAAATGAGATTCAAGAAATTAATAGACATTGTGAAAGTACTAAAGTAGAGTTTACTGATAAAATCAACTAAGTAGAGACCAAGTTAGATGATTCAATACAAAAGATAGATGTTAAATTTAATGAAATAGATAGCCAGATAGATAGAGTTGAGAAGCAAATCAATGAAAATAATGAAATATTAATAAATTCAATGAATGAGTATAACAATGACATAGAATCAAAAATTAATAAATGTAATATTGAAACTGAAAGTAAGTTGAGTAGCGTAGTAATGACAGTTGAAAAAATTAGTCAGAATATTGATGAACACCAAAATAAGATAGAATCTAAAATAAATGAAATTGAAAGTAATTATAAGACAGAAATACAAGCAGTAAATGAATCTATTGAAGTAATATCAAAAAATAATGTACAGTCTGAATATAGTAATGAAAAAAAATTATATTCACTTGAACAAAACATTAGTAGTATGAGAGACGAATTAAGTTTAGTAAAAAATCAAAACGTAAACAATGTTACTGAACGCATATTTATGACACGAGACACAAATAATGAAATAGAATTAGAAACTTTTAGTAGTGAAAATCGGAGAGTGCATCCAATGCAATTTCTGAATCGAGTGCGGGAATTTGACAGATTTAATGGTAGTAGTTGGGAGGTTAAACTAATAAAAATTTTGAAATGTTTTAAAGGCAATTCGGAGATATGGGCAGAGACACATCGAAACGAATGGGAGGGGTATGAAGATTTTGAAAAAGCCTTTCGAAATAAATACTGGTCGGAGGAGGAGCAGGAGACACTACGAAGCCAAATAATGGGAACCGGGAGCTTTGGGAGGAACAACCGGAATATTACCGTGTATACCATGAAGCTATACAACGAAGCCAAGTATTTAGAACCACCGTTGCCATTCCAGTCGTTTGTACGCCACATCAGTAAGCATCTACCGAGGGAAGTACAGATCACGTTGATGACCAGAGAGGTAAGCGATATTAGTGAGTTAGAAAAAATATTGGATGTTTTCCAGAATATCAAAGACCAGGAAGACAGCAGACGTATACAACAAACGAATATGCACAATGCAGGGAACTATACACAGAATTTTAATAAAGGAGCGCGGGGAGGAAGCTTCGATAATAGACGTGAGAGTTGGAGGTGTAGAGAATGTGAAACCGACAATTATGCTAATAGAACAAATTGTTTCAGATGTCATCGACACAGGGAGTGCGCCAGGAACGAGAGAGCGAACCCACCACCCAATCAACAGACGAGAGGAGGAGAATTTCATAGAGGAGCACCCAGAGGAGGAGGACATTATAATAGAGGAAGGGGAGGAAATCATCCAGCTGTAGCAGGTCCATCCACGGAAAACTAGGGAGGACAATGGAGAAGCGGGCCCAACCATTGTCTACGGAAAACAGGAGGGTCCAAATAACCGACACATACCATAACAACGTTATCAAGATGGACATGGCGAAGGAACTGTTAGAAGAAGAGGAGAACAAGGTGATGGAACGCAGAGCAGGATTGACTGAGGTGACAATTAACATTGAAGGTAAGAATTATAAAACTTTAATTGATACCGGTAGTGAGATCTCAGTAATTTCTGAAAATGTCATGGGTGAATTAAAAGAGTTAAACAAGAATATACCGTCATTACCAGTTGCCGGGGTTACAAGTAAAAGAATAACCAGACAAGTACAATTAAATATTTTAATAAATGAAGTTGAATTTGAAAACACTTTCCTAGTAGTTAAAGGGTTGAGTCTAGATGTAATATTGGGAAATGATTTCTTGGAAAGAAACGGAGCAGTAATAGATTTCAATAAGCAAATAGTAAAATTTGAAAAGGGGAATAAACCAGTCAGAATAGAGTTCAAGAAAGTAGTAAATGAAAGTAAAGTCACGGGAATAAAAATGCTACATAAGCAGATAAGCGATAGAGGGTTAGAGACTAAAATAAATATATGTTTAGAGAGTGATAGCCTAGAAAATGAGGAGAGAGAGATGCATGAGAGTAATGAGAGTGTATGGGCAGATAGAGCCGACAAATTTTTCAATGAAAATACAGTTGTAGGAAATACTCAGCGGGAGGAGCTATGGGCAGTTGTGGAGCGGTTCAGAGAGGTGTTTGATGAATCACCAGGGAAAGCGAAGGACTACATTTGCGAGCTGAAAGTTCGGGACCACGCACCATACATGCAGAGGAGCTACCCGGTGCCATTTTCAAAGAGGAGGGCTGTTCAGGAGGAACTAGACCGGATGATGCAAGGAGGGATAATTGAACGCTCAGTATCACCTTACTCAAACCCTTTGGTAGTAGTGATCAAAAAGGATGGCAAGGTAAGGTTATGTTTAGATGCTCGGAAAATTAATCAAATTATTATACCTGACAGGGAATCTCCGGAACCCATAAATGAGATTTTACAGAAGTTCAGCGGAGTCAAATACATGACGTCTTTAGACCTGACCGCTGGATACTGGCAGGTACCATTAGCAACAGAAAGCAGGAAATACACAGCTTTTCTTTTTAACGGTAAGAATTACCAGTTCAAACGCTTACCTTTTGGATTAAACACCAGTGTTGCCAGTTTTATCAAATGTTTAGATAATATTTAACAACCTAAGGATTTAGACTTTTGAACTGTATATGTCGATGATATCTTGATAGCTTCTAGAACATTCGCTGAACATTTAGAACACATAGAATATGTATTAGATAAGCTGCAAAGAGGGGGTTTAACAGTGAATTGGGACAAGTCTAAATTTCTGCAGACAGAAATACATTTCTTAGGATTTATTATTACACAGGAGGGAATATTAGCCAACCCTGACAAAGTAGAAGCCATAATGCGGTTCCCTGAACCTAAAAACATTAAGCAATTACAAAGTTTCTTAGGCTTATGCAATTTTTACAGGAAATTTCAGGAGAACTACGCACACACAACATCCAAACTGAGTGCTGTACTGCAGAAGAATAAACAGTGGAGATGGGGCGATACGGAACGAACTGCGTTTAATGAAATTAAGAGAAAGTTTAGTCACATGATCATGATGAATCATCCCGATTTTAATAAGACTTTTTATTTGCAGACCGACGCCAGCAATGTAGCGCTAGGGGCAGAGTTATACCAGGAGAGCGGCGATAAGGAACACCTGATGATCGCCTTCGCCAGTAGATCGCTGCTGTCGGCTGAGAAGAATTATACTACAACTGAAAAAGAACTTCTAAGTATTGTGTTCGCCGTGGGTAAATTCCGGACCTACATCCTCGGTAATACCACGATAATCCGGACGGTCCGTAAAGGCATTGTCCTTTCTTAATTCATGTAAGGTGACACATAGCAGATTAACCAGGTGGGTATTAGCCTTACAAGAATATAACTTTTCATGGGAGTACATTAAGGGGTCAGATAATAAGGTACCAGATACACTTTCTACAGTAGATGTTATAGACAATAAAACTGGTAGGGACCTTAAAGAAATAGAAATATTTAGACTAACTAGAGAAGATAGAATTTTTGGTGAGGAATTAAGTGATATTAAAAACATGCAAAGATCTGATAGCAAACTGGGTAAAATAATTGTTAGTTTAGAAACAGATGTAGAGGGATCTGAATATAATGAGCGATTTCAAGTATATCAAGATATTTTGTTTAAAAAGGTAGATGGTGGGGAGCGTGATTGGAGGTTAGTTATACCCGAGGGGTTAATAGATAAAATTGTCTGGGATTGTCATATAAGGTATGGTCATTTTGGTGCGGGAAAGTGTGCTAATGTTTTGAAAGAGTCATGTATATTTAAGAATATGGAGAGGAGAGTGAGAAAAGTGTTGAGAGTGTGTGATTTATGTCAGAAATCGAAAGTAGTGAATTATAAAGTAGAAGGAGAGATGAATTACATAAAAGTAGATAAACCTTTTGATTTGGTTGCAGTAGATTTATATGGACCATTACCCAGAGGCAGAGGGGGTGTGTTATATGTATTTGTAGTTCTAGACACCTTTTCAAAATTTGTGAAGTTATATAGCATTAAGAGAGCAACGAGTAGAGTACTTAGTGAGAAAATAGTAAAAGACTACATGCTTAATGTTGGAAAACCGAAAATTATATTATCTGACCACGGTCCACAGTTTATAAGCGGCAAGTGGCGGCAGACGCTTGGATGGGAAGGCATCATACCCAAGCATACGGCAGTGTACCATCCTCAGTCGAACCAAGCAGAACGGGTGATGAGAGAGATTGGCATGATATTTTGGGCGTACTGTCACGCCAAACACACAGAATGGCCATCCTACATGAAAAAAGTAGAGGAGTGGCTGAATTGTACCACCCATGAGTCCATGGGATTTACGCCGCATGAGTTGATCAGGGGAACAAGGCCGCCCAGGATATTGGAACAACTTTTCGAATACCCACCAGAAGGTCAAGTTTTGGACAGGAACATGAAAATTAGATTGGCCAATGAGAACTTACTTACGAGAGGAGAGCGAAGAAAACAGAAACATGATGCCAAGGGTAAATGGACCAAGTACGAGGTAGGTCAGTTAGTGTTAGTGAAAAGGCATGATTTGTCCAGTGCTCAAGATAGAGAAATAAAGAAGTTATTCTTGTTGTATGAAGGACCTTATGAAGTTGTAGAAATAAAAATGCAGAATGCGTATGTGCTGAGGAACCCAGCGACGCAGGAAATAGTAGGTACTCAAAATGCGACGAATTTAAAATTATATCGGTCACTTTAATTATGTTTATAATAAGATTTTAAATATTGTCGTATGTTTACAGAAGGGATCCTCCCCCATTTTCGGGCGGTCACGATCTTACCAGTCCTGGCCGTGGAATTCGGAACTCGGAGGCGGGCCATGGTTGGCAGATCTTCCTTTGGGCGGTGAAAACAACGATGGTCCGGCTCCACCAAAATTGGTATAAAGTAGAAAACTTAGCTACATATTTGAACGGGGAGGGGGACCCCAACAGGTACGTGACACAAATTATTTTTTTTTTAATACACTCCAGGCGCAGCGGTTTCGGTGTACCTGTCACGTGCCTGCACTGCCTTAGAGTGTTGTAAATAATGGAGGCTGCACCTAAATATAAGGCAGTGCGTACAAATTTAAAAGTTTTAGAACCAATGGTAAAATTAAAATTAGCCATTGGTTATAGTTCTGTTTAGCCCGAAACGACGAGTTTTGGGGCAAGAGGGGTCAGCGCAAGGTAGAAAGCGGGGTAGAAAAAATGGTAGGGGAGGGGGAGTAGTGTGTTTCAGAGGGGGAACGTGAATTCACGTAGTGGATCTACCGGGTGCCGATCCTTTTTGCAGCAAGACCCGGCACTTCAGGCGACTGCGACCTTCCTAGACGTGTTGAAAGTCACGATAGAGTCAGCCTTCAATGTAAATAGAATTTTGAAAAAAAAAAAAAAAAAAAAAAAAAAAAAAAAAAAAAAAAAAAAAAAAAAAAAAAACTTTGGATGTGTATAATTTTAAATTTAAAGAAATTTTAGAATTAAGTGACCAAATATAATTGTCAAGTTTTAGTATCAGTGAGTACAGGAACGCTTTGAAAAGATGTGTAGTAAAATAAAAACTTGTTATCAATACAAGTGTGGGGATAATTTTGGGGGGTAGTTTGGTGCTCAAAGAAGTGATAGAACAGTGGAGTGTGGAACTGCAACGGTAGAAAGTTTAGTTATCATTTTAATTAATTAGTTAGTAAGTTGCTGTTGCTGGGGTGGCATGTGCCCCAGTAGATAGCGGAAAGTGTTGGGGGTAACCGTGAGTGTTACCTCCATCGGAGGCCAACATGGCGAAAATGCACGGCACACCTTTTGTATAATTTTATATTGTACCTTGATAAATTGCCGTGTCGTGCATATTAATGATGAAGTGTACATGCCTGAAGGAAGAGATGATTTCCCCGACTTTTCGGACGATTACTGCCTTACCAGCACTAATCGTGGTTTTGGCTAGCGGGTGGCTATGGTCATATCAAGTCCCTTGACCATAGCTGGCTTGAAATTGGTCTATATTAGAAATTAATGGGGGGTGAAACTAGGGGAAATCCCGGAAACTATGGAACAGCGGCTGCCATTCTGCCCGCTTGGGGGTAGCAAAGACAGGTGGTAGACCCGCATTAAGGGCGCATAACTATAGACAGAGATATTATGATATCTGTAACTTTTAAAATGTAACGCAGAAGCAAGGACACGGAGATGTCACATTCCTCCAAAATTTCAGTCCTTGTGGACGCAACTGGACGCCACAGTCCAGAGGGGGTCATAGTGTGTGTGGCTGGGAGGTTATCCAGGGGATAACGTATTAGAAATTTGTTATATTTTAATAATGATGATTTGCTACTCAATAATTTTGTTTTGATTTGAAAAATAGATGCACTAAATACTTCCTATAATGTGTTTATTAAGGCTTATTGTGTTAATTGCATTTAGTATGTTAGGAATAAGGATTATAAAAATATAAGAATATGTTTTCAATGTGTTTATAGATTTTAAATAAAAATTAAATAAATTCGTGATAGTTAAAATTTTCAATGGGTTGCAAAAGATAGAAATGGGTGATAGTAATTGTTTGAATAAAACTGAGTCAGTCCAAGTTAAAAAATATTGAGGTATTAAAGAGAAGGAGAGATGAAAATATTGTAATGTTGTTTTGAATTAATGTATGTTATAGAATTTTGAGAAGTATAAGTGGAGACACAGTAGTAATGGAGAATAATTGTAGAGTTTTGAGCGATATATTGTTTATTTTGATGTTGTTATTTTGTTGTAGTTGTAGTAAGGTTATGAGATTGAGATTTTGGGGATGGCAATTTTGTAGTAGGGGGTAGTGTAGTGTGGGAGTCCGCAACATAATGGTTAGGACGGGATTTGGTATAGTTTTAGTGGGAAGGGGCCGCCTTAGGTAGAATCCAGGGGCCAGAGAACGGGAATTGAGTTTTTGGGGGGGGGAAACACTTATCCTATGTACAAAGGGTTAGAGAGTATTTTTTTTATATATAGAGAGAATGTGGCGAATTGAGTTAAAGTAGTAAGTAGTTAGAGGTAGAGAAGGGTTAGTAGATTTTTGATAGAGGGGTGTCATACTAGTTAAAGATTTTGTAAGGGAGCGTTAGAGTAATAAAAGGGGTAAGATTATGGGTAAATGCCAAGTTGATAAAGTGAATTATAATGAATAACTGAGAATCACGCAAGTTAATGAAATGGAATAATAATTGCAATGTTATGAAAAAAAAAAAATTTTTTTTGAGAAACGAATTAATCAGAGTAAAGTGAGATTGAAAGGTAATTTTCTGATTTTATATGCAAATTTAATGATGTAAAGTGTGTAAATTTTAAAATACAAATTGTTTAATTGTAAGATAATAATAACAATGTGAATTATGAGTGTACTATGTTTTCTTATGTTATATTGTGTTGTTAGGTATTTTGATATATATGTTAGAAATAAGTAGAAAACAAAACCAGTGCTTCTTAGCGCAAACCAGCACCGCTAGGGGGAAACAGATCAGTTGGGGATATGGTGTTGTATAAGGCCACTATTTGATATTTTGATTTGTTGTTTCAGTGTTTGGTGATGCTGTGGCGGCGGACCTGAGCTGGCCAGCGCGTCAGAGCAGGGGCGTTAAGTATCTGTCTGACTCTACGGTGTTGGGATCTCGAGAGAGAAGTCCAGTATTGTCATTCAGATGCGGTCACAGTCACCGGACCAAGGGTGAGTTGATTATATTTTTTGTAAACCGTAAAGGGGGTTGTGGCGACATATCCTGGCTGATCCCTTTAGCAAGTATGAATGTGTCAATGAGATTTTTTATGCTTCGGCATAAAATATCTCATTGAGGGGGTATTGTAACGGGCCTATTTTGGGGTAATAAAGCAATTTGTATCTCTTTTATAAAATGAATAACATTTTTTTTGATGATAGGGACAGAACTTAGGTAAATTTATTGGTGGCGACGAAAGCGACGGTGACAACACTGCTTGGGACGTTAGATACAAAATTATTCAATAATATTTTGTAAACAAGTGAAAACAACCGGCAAACTGTGCCAAGGGCAGTTTCAAGGACATACACAACGGTAAACACATTATGTAACAGCGTAAACAGTTATATAACCACATCAGACCATCTGACGTCAGTATATACGTCAGAGACGCTCCTTGTTGTGGAATTCAGTTATGTAACGAAAGCAGTCTGCTGGCGGAATGATACAAACTTTAAAACAAAGGAAATTGATCATCCAACCACGGCCGCTTCACAAATTAGCACCGGTGGCTCTTCCCCAGTCTGAAATAACAACTCGCGCGAGTTACATGTAACAGTTCCGGAACGTAAATGCAGGCCCGCATACAACATATAAAATGTGACGAAAATGTAAAAATAACTAACAGTTTTCTCTTCATTACAACAACAGTTTTATTTTTTTTTCGGAAATTATTCTTTAAAACTGAACAATGTGCGCGTAAAAGTGTGACGCCTTCAACTCAACTGAACAGCTAAGTAGCCATGTATCCATAAAATTTTAACAAGGGTTTTTCCAAATTACTGGCAGAATGGGGAAATATAGTATAAAATATAAAATGAGAGCTCTCAAATCATAAACTAATTGTGTGTGTATGAGTGAGTGAGATTATGTAGATTAAGAAGGCTGGTTTGTGGGTATAAAAATTATTTCTATTTAATATCTTGCTTTTTTTTTGTGGTAATTCAAAAGTGTATACTATGTTTCAAGTTTATTATATGTGAGTTTTTTAATAATGAGAATTGAATAATAGATGAGGGAGGTAAAGACGTAGTGTGTTAATGATCTTTTAAAAGTTAAATGATGTGAATATCCAATTGTTAATAAAACGTAATTATGGGAAACAATATAAAGTTTTCTTTGAACAACCAATTCTGATCTCCTGTTCGCCGAAAAGAACCCGAGTACTAGTTTTTTTTGTATTATGTTTCTTGTAATTAATAAAAACAAGATGGCGCCCGGCAGTAAACAGTGAACAGTATCTTTAGAATAAATTAAATTAATTATCAATAAAACGATATACTTCAACAGCAGGGTATTGGCAGGTGCCGTTAGCAGCAGAGAGTAGAAAATATACTGCCTTTCTTTTTAATGGTAAGAATTATCAGTTCAAATGTCTACCATTTGGGTTAAATACCAGTGTTGCTAGTTTTATTAAATGTTTGGATAAGATATTAAAACCTAAAGATTTAGATTTTTTAACAGTGTACGTAGATGACATACTGATAGCATCCAGAACATTCACTGAACATTTAGAGCATATAGAATATGTGTTAGACAAGTTACAGAAAGGGGGTCTAACAGTTAATTGGGATAAATCTAAGTTCTTACAAACAGAAATACATTTCTTAGGTTTCATTATTACGCAAGAGGGAATATTAGCTAACCCGGACAAGGTAGAAGCTATTATGCGCTTCCCAGAACCAAAAAACATTAAACAATTGCAAAGTTTTTTAGGTTTATGCAATTTTTATAGAAAGTTCCAAGAAAATTACGCACACACAACATCAAAACTAAGTGCAGTACTCCAGAAGAACAAGCAGTGGAAATGGGGAGAAACGGAACACGACGCATTTAACGAAATTAAGAGAAAATTTAGCCATATGATTATGATGAATCATCCTGATTTTAATAAAACTTTTTACTTACAGACAGATGCAAGCAACGTAGCTTTAGGGGCGGAGCTCTACCAGGAGGGCTGCGATAAGGGACATCTTACCATCGCCTTCGCCAGTAGGTCGCTTCTGTCTGCGGAGAAAAATTATACCACCACCGAGAAAGAACTTTTGAGCATCGTGTTCGCCGTGGGGAAATTCAGGACATACATCCTGGGAAACGAAACTGTAATCAGAATGGACCACAAGGCACTGTCATTTCTGAATTCTTGCAAATTAACGCACAGTTGTCTAACCAGGTGGGTATTAGCTTTACAAGAATACAACTTTTCCTGGGAGTACATAAAGGGGTCAGATAATAAAGTACCAGACACACTTTCCAGGGTAGATATTATAGAAAATAAAACAGGTAGGGACCTTAAAGAGATAGAAATTTTTAGATTAACTAGAGAAGATAGAATTTTTGGTGAAGAGTTAAGGGACATTAAGAATATGCAAAGATCTGAAAATAAATTGGGTAAAATAATTGTTAGTTTAGAAACGGATGTAGATGGGTCTGAATATCGTACACGTTTTCAAGTATATCAAGGGATTCTGTTTAAAAAAGTAGAAGGGGTGAGCGTGATTGGAGACTAGTTATACCAGAAGGGTTGATAGATAAAATTATTTGGGATTGCCATATAAGGTATGGGCATTTTGGGGCAAGAAAGTGTGCTAATGTTTTAAAGGAATCATGTATATTTAAGAATATGGAGAGGAGAGTTAGAAGAGTGTTAAGAGTTTGTGATTTGTGTCAGAAATCAAAAGTAGTGAATTATAGAGTAGAAGGGGAGATGAATTATATAAAAGTTGAAAGACCATTTGCTTTAGTTGCAGTTGATTTGTATGGGCCATTACCCAAAGGTAGGGGTGGAGTAATGTATGTATTTGTAGTTTTAGACACTTTTTCGAAATTTGTTAAGTTGTATAGTATTAAGAGAGCGACGAGCAAAGTTCTCAGCGAAAAAATAGTCAGAGACTACATGATTAATGTAGGGAAACCAAAAATAATTTTATCTGACCATGGACCACAGTTTATAAGCGGTAAGTGGTGACAGACTCTTGGATGGGAAGGCATCATACCCAAGCATACGGCAGTTTACCATCCACAGTCCAACCAGGCAGAACGGGTGATGAGAGAGATTGGTAGGATATTTCGGGCGTATTGTCACGCCAAGCACACAGAATGGCCATCCTACGTTAAGAAAGTAGAGGAGTGGCTGAATTGTACCACCCATGAATCCACCGGATTTACGCCGCATGAATTGATCAGAGGAACAAGGCCACCCCGGATATTGGAACAACTTTTTAGCTATCCACCAGAAACGCGAACTATAGACGTGAATATGAAGATCCGACTAGCAAATGAAAATTTACTGACAAAAGGAGAAAGGAGAAAGCAGAGGCATGATGCTAAAGGTAAGTGGACTAAATATGAAGTAGGGCAATTAGTGTTGGTAAAGAGGCATGATCTGTCTAGCGCGCAGGATAAAGAGATAAAGAAGTTTTTCCTATTATATGAGGGACCATATGAAATTGTAGAAGTAAAGATGAGTAATGCGTACGTGTTACGCACCCCAGCAACGCAGGAGATAGTAAGTACACAAAATGCGACGAACTTGAAGTTGTATCGGTCACCATAAGTGTCTGAATTTTATGTATTATTTTATGTTTCAGAAGGGACTCTCCCCCATTTTCGGGCGGTCACGGCTTCACCATCCCTGACCGTGGATTTTGACAGTTTGGAGGCAGACCATGGTTGGCGGAACTTATAAGGGGTGAAAGCAACGATGGTCCTACTCCACAAATTGGTGTAAATAGAAATTTAATATTATTGTTGAACGGGGAGGGGGCCCATAAAGTTCGTGGATGGGAAAAAAAAACTTACAATTGGCAATTATTCACGAACATATAATAGTTTTATTTCATATAAAACGACCAAAATTAATGTAACTTAACAAGTGCAAAGTGCAACTCATTAGGAGCTACCTCGTTTCCCAGTGGAAGTCAGTAATAAGTAACTGTTCTACTCGTGAACGAAATACCCAAAAAATAATTTGGAATGCGGGCGAACTTTTTTTGGGAGAAAAGGAACTAGTTGTGATTTAGATTTAGAACGTAGAAATTTAAGGTGACCAAATTGTTGGCAGTTTAGCAATACCATAGTATAGTTGTTGCACTTGTTAAAATTATTAAAGTAAGTTAAATTATGTGTACTTAGTTTAGCTCCATAGTAGATAGTGATAAGTGTCGAAGTTAGAAAAGTTGGACTTGCAGAAGTGTCTGGAAAAAAAAACTTGTTATGATACAAGATGTGTGGGTAATTTTGGGGGGTAGAGTGGTGTTTATAGAAGTGATATAATAATGGAATGTAGAGACAGCAATTGTAGAAAGGTTTAGTTGAGTTATTAAGTGCTATTGCTGTGGTGGCATGTGCGACAGTAGATAGCGGAAAGTGTTGGGGGTAATAGAGAGTGTTACCTCAATCGGAGGCCAAAATGGCGTATAATGCACGGCACACCCTTTTGTACAATTTTATATTGTACATTGATAAACTGCCGTGCCGTGCAGATTAATGACGATTGTTACATGCCTGAAGGTAGAGATGATTTCCCCGACTTTTCGGGCGATTACTGCCTTACCAGCACTAATAGTGGTTTTGGCTAGCGGTCAGCTATGGCCATAAATTAAGTCCCTTGACCATAGCTGGCTTGAAATTGGTTTATATTAGAA
Organism: Magicicada septendecula; assembly: GCA_034769895.1. Lineage (NCBI taxonomy): Eukaryota > Metazoa > Arthropoda > Insecta > Hemiptera > Cicadidae > Magicicada > Magicicada septendecula. The sequence continues at coordinate 159,291,445 of CM068372.1, forward strand.
ATTAACAGGGGGGTGAAACTAGGGGAAATCCCGGAAACTATGGAACAGCGGCTGCCACTCTGTTCGAGGAGGGACAGCAAAGCCAGGTGGTAGACCCGCATTAGGGGCGTATAATATGTACATTTAGATATTATGATATCTAGTTTTAAAAAAATGTAACGCTGAAGCAAGGACACGGAGATGTCAAATTCCTCCAAAACTTCAGTCCTTGTGGACGCAACTGGACGCCACAGTCCAGGGGGGTCATAGTGTGTGTGGCAGGGAGGTTACCCAGGGGGGTAACGAATTAAAAATTTGTTGTATTTTAATAATGATGACTCGCTACTGAGATACCTAAATAATTTGGTTTGATTTGAAAAATGGATGCACTAGATGTTTCCTATATTGTGTTTATTATGTCTTATTGTGTTAATTGCATGTCGTATGTTAGGAATAAGGATTATAAAAATATAATAATATTTTATAAGATAAGTTTTCAATGTGTTTAAAGATTTTAGATAAACAATGAAATAAATTTGAGATAATTAAAATTTTCAATGGGTTGTAAAAGATAGAAGTTGGGTGATAGTAACTGTTTAAGTAAAACATTTGAGTCAGTCCAAGTTGAATATAGATGGGTGTTAAAGGGAATAAGAGATGAAATACAAGTAATAGAGAATTTGAGTATAAGTGGAGACACAGTAGATATGGGGAATATATGCAGAGTATTGAGTGATATATTGATGTTTATAAATGATGATGTTATTTTGTAGTAGTAATGATGTAATGATAGAGTAATTGGTTGAAGGGAATTTTGTAAGGGGAGTGGTGGTAGGAGTCCGCAACAAAAGGGTTGGGACGGGAAGGGACCGTTTAGCGCCGGAAAGGGTTGCCTTAGGTAGAATCCAGGGACCAGATTAAGGGAATGTGCTTTTTTTGGGGGGGACACACATCCTAAGTACAAAGGGGTAGAGAGTATTTTTTTTATATAAGGGTAGAATGATGCGAATTGAAGTAGAGTAGTTAGTTAGGGGTAGAGAAGGGTATTTTTTTTTTTTTATAGATGGGTGTCATACTAGTTAAAGACTTTGCAAGGGAGCGTTAGAGTCATAAAAGGGGTAAGATTATGGGTAAATGCCAAGTGGATAAAGTAAATTATAATGAATAACTGAGAATCACCCAAATCAATGAAATGTTATGTAAAATGAAGGTTGAAAAAAAAATTTTTCTTGGGGAAATGAATTAATAAAAGTTCAATTGAGATTAAAAGGTAAATTTTATAAGTTTACATTCAAAGTTAATGATGTAAAGTGTGTAGTTTGTGGTCAGATTTAAATGTGAATTGTTTATTTTTAATGTAATAATAACAATATGAATTATGAATGTACTATGTTTTCTTAGGTTGTATTGCGTTTGTTAGTATTTAAGAGAATTTCATGAATTTAAAAAAAAAAATTAAATTAATTTCTTGGGAAATGAAGTAATAAAAGTTAAGTTGAGATTAGAATGTAAATTTTATAACTTTATATGTAAATTTAAAGATGTAAAGTGTGTAAATTTTAAATGCAAATTGTTTATTTTAAGGTAATAATAAAGATAATAATAACAATGTGAATTATGAATATACTATGTTTTCTTATGTTGTATTGTGTTTGTTAGTATTTAAGAGAATTTTATGAATTTAAAAAATTTTTTGATGCAAATTGGGGATAAGAGAAATGTGTAATATGGTAATGGGAAAGGTTTATTTAATTTCTGATAGGAATCAGGGCAATAATTTTGAATTTTGTGATAAAAGTTAACAAGAGAAAGTAGACAAAATGAGATTATGGAATTTTAAAATGGGTATCATGTTGTGTTGTTAGGTATTCATATATATGTTAGAGGTTAAGAGGAAAAACCAGTGCTTCTTAACGCAAACCAGCACCGCTAAGGGGAAACGGATCAGTTGGGGATATGGTGTTGTATAAGGCCACTAGTTAATATTTTAATTTGTTGTTTCAGAGTTTGGTGATGCAGTGGCGGCGGTCCTGAGCTGGCCAGCGCGTCAGAGCAGGGGCGTTAAGTATCTGTCTGACTTTATGGTGTTGGGATCTCGAGAGAGAAGTCCAGTAATGTCATTCAGGTGCGGTCACAGTCACCGGACCAAGGGTGAGTTAATTATATTTCTTTTGTAAACCATCAAGGGGGTTGTGGCGACATATCCTGGCTGATCCCTTTAGCAAGTATGAGTGTGTCAATGAGAGTTTTTATGCTTCGGCATAAAACCTCTCATTGAGGGGGTGTTGTAACGGGACAGTTTGGCCTATCCGGGGAAAATAAAGAAATTGTGTTTTACATAAAAGTCAATTAGCATTTTTTACAAAAATAATAATAATTGGGAAAAATCTTAAACAAAAGGTAAAATTTATTGGTAGCGAAAGTGGTACGACTGATTGAAAATATTGTTCGTGAATTTATCCAACGCAGTAAACAACCAGCGGAATTGAGTCAAGGTCAACCAGCGACTATAAACGGTAAACAAATTATGTAATAACATCGGACCATCTGACGTCAACATATTACGTCAGAGACAATCCCCGCTGTGGAATGTTGGGCGTATAAGCCAAAATCGTATACTGGCGTAGTGATACTAACTATAAACAATAAAAGTTGGAAAAACAGTCACGGCCGTTTTACAAAATAGTGCCGTTTGCCTCAGCCCAGTCTAACTTCAACACTCGCGCGAGTGACATACATAAAAGTTCCGGAACGTAAATCGCGGGCGCCCGCAACATAAAAAATGTGAAAATTTTGATATTTGATGATCTAAGACAGTATTTTATAAACCAAGTAGATTCAGTGAGAATATTTAAGTAATATGACAGTTCGGCGATAAGTTAGTGCGCGTCTACGAGGAAACATTGTAAGCGAGTACCCTCAACATGATAAAAGGGAAGTAAACGACCAAATTTATTATTTTACATAAAATACAAGAACAGATGGGGAAAAGTAAATTAAAATATGAGCTCAAGGGAAAAATATAAAGTATGTTGTATGTGAGCGTGTGTGGGGGTTTTGCTTAATTACAAATATATTAAAACACGAAGCGCTGGTTTGTGTTCTCTAAAATTAATTTTATGTTTTTGAATGTATTTATCTCTATTCTAAAAAAGGAAAATGCCATGTACCACAACTGTTATTATTGTCTATATAACAAAAAAATAATAATAGTAGCAAGAAGAAAAGATGGGGGGATATTTGGGTTTATGAAAATATCTAAATGATTTTTGTTACGTTTTCCTTTGTTGTATAAGAAATTTAATTAAATAAAAGTATGATCATGGTATGATGGCAATACAGAGGTACTTTCTTCAATAACCATCTCTGCTTTTCCAGTTCGCTGATACGAACCCTGGTGAGTGATAAAATACAAATAAAAGGTTTTTATTTATGGTTGATACCAATACAAAATGGCGGCCGAGCTGAGTGAAGACCGAATTAATATAACCATAAGAAATTAAATAAATTTAATTATTAAAGTACAATAGAGAGTTACAAACCACAACAATGGTTGTTCGTAAACAGTTTATTATTTCATTAAAAATACACCGCCATCTGGTACTTGTTTCATAGTTCTGTATACAACTTATAGACTACAATGCACACAGATTTATCTAGTTGAAAATCAGTAAGCATCGCTTAATTCAGTGACATGATTATTCAAGCAGCCATTTTATTGAATCAAACTCTCAGATGCCAAACCGTAGCACTGAATTTTACTGTCTCCAAATTGTTAAATCAATTAATAATGAAATAAATTCCAAAATTATAAACTGATTTTAATAAGCAGCATGGACTGTACATAGCATAAACACTACACAAATATTGTTTTTATTTCTATAACATGACCATCACTCCACAGATTAGACCATTCTCTGGTTGCGATCTGACAAAGTATTCATGGTCACCAATTCCTTACAAACTCTCTTCCTTCTGGTTTGTAGCTGAGGGTTTTCCTAAAAATTATTTCCCTTCCTATTACATTCACACAATATTTTCACTTTTCTTTGTACTTGTTGATCTTGTCATTTATGGCATATATACAAAAGTCATTTTGCCATGTTTCTTTTCTTATAAAAATCTCTTTGTGTGGAACTCTTATTCACTGTACTGAGAACCTCACTTACTCTCATCCTTCTTAGAGTTTATACAATTTCTATTGCCATTCACAAGTCCTTGTGCATCTGTAATTTGATGAAACTTAATTTTTGTAACACTATATGAAGGAGTCAAAAAAAGTAACCTTAATATGATCATAAAAATTTTAATCACACACTCTGCTATGTCACCGAGGTATTGTGTCTTCAACCATACCAACCATACAGAATTGTTACATACAGCTACACCAGCCACACACATACTGTGACATCAGCAAACCACAAAAAATGACAGCATCTTTACAGCCATATTCCAAAGATGAGCAGCAGGCGCTGATACTTTTTTTTAACACTAATGATGAAACATCAGATAATACCTATTGAAAAATGCAAAAGCAGTACACAGAAAGTTGTTCATCATTACAACAAGTAAATGAATGAACGGCACAGGAAATTCAACAAAATGGGTCACTTAGCCATGGTTCAGCACATTACATTATCAGCATCGTATGCTACAGTTTTGCAACATCTTTACTAAATGAGTATCAAACACATTCATGTGGATGTTTGTATGGTGTTGTATGACATTAAGCTATGAAGCTGAGATGACTTTCTGCATTACATAGTACTTGTGATGAGTCGTGAGTCCATTATTTCCAACCACAAACTAAGTAAGCAAGCAAGGAATGGCAATATTCATGATTGCCAAAAACCAACAAAATTTTGCACAACTCCATCAGTGGGAAGGTACTCCATTGGCTCCAGGTTTCTGGGATCAAATAGATATAATTCTGGAACACTTTATGCCCAGTGGATCAACAGTGGACGGTGTGTCATATTGTGACTGCCTTCAGCGTTATCTGAAACCCAAAACAAGGTCCAAACACTGTGGTTTGCTTAGTTCTATGCTGTTACAGCGTGGCACACAATCGCAAGCATCTTGCACAATGGTCAAAAAGATTTTGAATCTCTTCCATATTTTGCATAATTTGAATCTCTTCTACGTCCCCCTTATTCATTTGCTTTTGCGCTGAATGATTATCATATCTCTAGACTGCTTCCACCAAGACAGTGGAAGCTCTTGGTGAAAAGAAATTCCCTATGGTCAATAACGTAAAAACAGCAGGCATGCACGGCTGTGCTTCAACAAAAACCAATGAATTTTTTTCTCTTCGAATCAAAGAGTTGGTGCACAAGCGTTAAATGGGGGGGGATTATGTTAAAAAGTGATGAACCATTTTTAAAATTCGTATGTATTTGTATTTTGTCAGCAAAAAGTAATTAAGGTACTTCTTAAGCTGTCCTCATATTACTACTAACTACAGGACATATTTGTTTTGAAACAAATGATGTCTTACTGTACATTCTTACTTAGAATTACTTACTTCTAAAATAAGACTTGAAAATGTAAAAAGTTTTAACAAACCTCAACTTCATCAAAACCAGCATACTTTTCTACCAGCAACAGCAGAGGCTCCAGACACTGTAGAGGGGTGGTTGTACCACAGGTCTTGAGAATAAACCGTCTCTGTGCTACAAACATGCTGCTCTCACTAAACACAAGAAATAAATGTTATTATTAACATGTTTCCTACCATTTTTCATACATATCATGTACAAACACTAAAAAATTTGAACTACAAGTATATAAAAAATAATCCACTAGACAAACATACTGACCGAGTATGAACTGTACCCTAAACACAGATCATAAACTCAACTAATCAGGAATGTCCATTTTATGATTTTTGTAAATAGTTTATTTTCAAAAAATATCTAAATACGTTATGAGGTTATTATTTAGATTCAAAATATTTATCTTCATAATTTATTCATTATCCTGTATTAATAAAAATTATTATTTTGTTTTGTTTTAGCCTGTAGAATTCTGTTTCGTTTTGATTTCATAATTTAGAATGCATCTAGACTGTGAGGTATTGAAACACATTTTAAATTCCACAGTTCTCCATCATCGTTTTTAAGTAAACAAATTACATTACTACTTTTAGGTAATGAAAAACAGATAATTTCTCAATGATGAAATTATCTGAAACATAATTTACTTGGGAAAGATTGGAACTAGAGATGCAGAGGTAGGCCTATTTAACAGTTTGGATGTTTCAAAAAATTTTAAGGCTTGTGTCAAAAACTTCCCCCCAGATAAAATACTATTTTCTAGTATACTGTAATGATACAGATGTAGGTAACACACACGCACGCACACACAATATATGAAAGAAATTAAATATGAAAAAAATAGTAGAAACCATAGTAAATCCCAGCCATTTTCCTTACTATATTATCTACTTTCCTAGAGTTAACAAATAACAAATTTAACATACTGCTTGCTCAGTATACTGTAAATAACATTTTATTACTAACATACTCAGGAACAGTTACTGACTCACAATTTAATAAGAAGAAGAAATCCAAATCGACATCAACGAATTTGAAGATATTGTCTCATTAAGGTTGAACAATAATTCTTGGATGTGTGGCAGATATAATATATAAACTGCATATTAAATATATAAACTGCACTTTGTCAACTGTTTCTGTTTTGTTATTACACCCACATGATATATATATATATATATATATATATATTGTAATGCGACAGAATAGTAGCCCCATCCCAAAGCTTAAAACCGCTCAATTCAGTAGGTAAAGTCACCTATACTATCCTATTAAAACCAGATAAAGATGAACAACCCTTACTTACAGAAAAGACTGTACAATATAAATAAAAGATAAGAAAAAAAATACAATACAAATAATAAAATAAATAATTAAAATGTATTATAGCAAGTAAAGAATATACATACAAACCTTTATGTAAATGAGTGAATGTGAAAGAGTGGGGAATAAAATTAACAATCCCTATTATTATTTAAATATGTGATAAATACAATAAGTGTCAGTGAAGTGGTGACAGCATAAGTGCGGGTTAATTACTTTTATAAAAAAAGGAAAACCCATAAATAATACAAATAGTGAATGGTGGTGAAGGGTTTCATCTCAGATTGAGATGTTAGTGAATGCTTTGGTGTAAGTAGTTGTATTTGTGTTCTACACCAAAGCCTATAGTTATTAACATTTGTAAACTACATTATAAGTTTGTGTGAGCTTACTGGCAAAATAAGAAAATGTGTATTAGAAACCAGGACCTATGAACAATAATCTATTCATTAGCCAGTAATGCTTGATAAGATTGATAGGATGGAAGAATGGTACACCAAGTAGTTTATAATTATTTGTCAATTTTTAAATGTAGAATTTGGCCATGAAGGCAATACCTCGAAGGTAACATGTTAAAAGATTTTGTTCTGATTATATTATTTGTTAATTTATGATTGTAAACTTGTCCATTAAACACTACGTTAAGTAATATGTCAAAAGATTTCATTTTTAACTATTGGGAAAACATGTTAAGGGTCAAGACTCATGTAATAAGATGTAACTCAGGATAAAGGGTTCAAAACCAAAAACCTAGGTAATAATAAATGTTATTTAGAATATATTAATGAAATGCTATTGACGGTCTAGGCCACAAATTCCATACAAGGGAACTAATGTCAGAAATGAGTAGGTTAGTAAACCAATGTGATAAAACAGGAAAGGGACAAAATTTATGTGATGAAGCTAATTGTTTTAACAGTAATATTACATATTAGATTAATTTAAGGAATTGTAAAGTGATATAACAAATGTATAATTAAAGTATAGGCCCAACATTAGAATTTTTGTAAGGGGAAAAACCACACTTTATAATTAACCAAAGTAAGTAAATGAGGTAGCAAAAATGTTCATAATGACATAAAGAAAAGAATGATGTAATTTAAATTTAAGAAAACTTAAAGCTGAAAAAGGAGTATTTTTCTTATAGGCAGATGAACATTGAAATCTCGTAAACTGACCACGTGACCTTATGAACTCTCTGTTTTGACCAATCACAGGCCAGTGTTGTGAGGGCACGGAACCGTTGAATAGTAAGGCAGGAATATAGAAATATAGTATTGTATTGTTAACTAGTGCAGTGAGCAGATGAGCTCTAATGACGAAGTTTTTAATTAAACCAAAGTAATGTTTTCTGGACCGTTGGCGATGAAAAATTATAACTAATAGAAGCTACAAATACTGTAGAAGATTGGAAGACGAAAATATTTAAATCAAAACAACAAATAAATGCAGAACCTTTGAAAATCCTGATTACCTACCAGAACACACTTTCCTAACGCCTGTAAGTGACGCCGACTCTATCAACCACGTTACAGGTACGATTACACAACACTACCGTAGACACTATCTACACTTACAGAATAACACCAGGGATCATTTATTGAAGAAAAATCTTAAAAACTAAAACAGTGAACACTGAAACTTTTATTTTAAAATAACATGTGATAGCGCGTTGGTCAAACGTTTTTAGCGGCCATTATTATTGCCGATCGTCTGGTTGCCATAGCAACCAATAATAATAGCGAAATATAGTATTGTTACGACTGTCTATTCGATCGTCGTAGGTACAGTGGAAACAAAATAAGTACAAGACACCAATTAAGTCACTAATCACACCTTTAATTGTTATAGTAAAACAGTTCGTAATTAACAACACAGTGTCTACAACAAATCAAATGGAAATTGTTCATACGCAATAAAATGTCCACTAATATTAAAACTCAACTGTATTACAATTATACCGTCCGAATATAAAACGCAACACTTCACTAATAACTACTTGAACGTACACCGTAATAACTTGAACCGCTCTGTAAATATATCGCACTAATACTCTCGAACCGCACAGTCAAAAATCTCGCATTGAACTGAACTACTAAGGCCGCCTACCAGATATATTTATAGTCACGCTCACACACCAGAAGCTTCCAAACTGCGTCTTATCTCTCGCGAACTACGTAATTGCTACGGCCTTGACACAGTCCGAGCGCCCGAGCGAAGCCCAGCACAGTCGAGAAAATTCTCGCAAAATGCGTCTAGTAGCACGTACACCTCACGCTTACATCGAGATCTTTCTGGCACAGTCGATAAACGCGTAGATTGTTCTGTGCTGTCGTAGCACTTCCTCCTCCTTAAGCCTGTTCGTCCCGAACTGGCAAAGCGTCTCCGAAGTAATACTCGACCAGGCGATCTAGGTGGACGTCTTTGCGAAGGATAATTTTCCCGTTCTTCGAATTCAGTCTCGTGTGATCCGAACACCACGTTCCCAGGAATGCGAGTCTTCTGCGCAATCACTAGTTTCGCTGGAAATACTCCCGTTGCGTCATGTAGGCCTACTGATGACCGAAATACCACTGGCTGATCCAAGTCTGTTTGGTCCTCGTCAATAACCTCTTGCGTAACCTCATCTTCAGCCACTTTACCCCCGGGCGCTTCTATCAGCTCAGGAACAAGCAAGAGTTTTGTCTCGACACCCATAGTTGGCTTTCCAATCACTTCTTTTGTCGTTATACTTATTTGTACTTCCTCTGCTAGTTCTTCCTCTATTTCCGCTTGCAACAGGGAGGTTTCCTCTTGACCAGATGTACGGTAGCGCGATAATTTCGTTTTCTAGGTTGGCTAATCTGCTTACTGCCTTGCTTCAATTTTTGCGTGTTAGAACTTTGTACAGTGTGTATCAAGCGCTTTCGGCGGTCGGTTCGCCGACCCTTTTCGCTGTCTTTTATTGTCGACATTTAATGTAGGCTTTAGGCCGCACATTCTTACTTATGGCCAACTAGGCCCGCTTCAATGTAATTCAAAATTTATAATACTTTGGCAACACGCATTATTAGCCGACCTGATTTCAATAAATTAAACACTTGTAATGTAACTTAAGAAAGGCATTAAAATCAATTCAATACAGTCCACATCTTATCATTTTCATCCCGCTGAATCTATTCATGCATTACATACTATTCTTAACAAACATGGTTGACTAGCCGACAGGACTATTCACTTCAAGAAACATTTGTTAGCCCACTTGGGCCTAACACCCAACATTTTTTGGTCACTCCGGACCTGGATTTTCCATCCAATATTTTCTACCACTATTTCTGGCCATCACGGGCGAATTAGCACGTCAGCTAATACGACCGTGGCGTGATTTGCATCGGCATTTCGCTCGTCATCTTGCAGCCTTCTGACAACATATTAGCAAGTGCCTGCCAGCTACAGTGCTTTACACAAGGTGGTCATCTCTGCCAGCTGTTTGCCATCTTCACCAAGGAGCCGACGCTGCAGGACATCGCCAACAAGGTATCATCAACAACAGTGAAACCAGGTGCGTAAAATGTCTGAAGAAGGCCTCTAGGTGCTGACCAGAAAGAGAGGCGGCTTAAAGTCCGCAATAGTGCGGATACAATCTGCTGTAAATTCATTTGATATAACTTTAAGTACAAAATATTTTCTAACTGTAAGACTGGACAGTCTCAAAAGCTTGGCCTCGAAGTACGACGAGGTACAGTCTGAAATAGAGCTCATTAGTAAGGACACGAGCGTTGCTCAAGCAGACCGAGTTGAGGTCGAAGAAATGATATATTCAACTGAAGCAAACATTTTGCAATTACTTGACACATTTAATACTCAGACTGTAGTAGGGGGAAAATGAGAGTTCTACCCCGGAAGTGACGTCACACGGCGGGAAATTCAAAAATTGTGGTGGTGGGGGTAACCATGCGGCAGTAGTCTGTCGGCCATGTTGTCGTCGTCGCCGCCTAAAGTGGGGTAATGTGTGCGTTGATTGGCGGAGGCGTGGCTATGTTCGCCGTTGACGTCGTCATCGTCGCTGGGCGGCGGCCTGGTGGTGGCTTGATGGCCGCCCGCCGTGGTGGGTCGCCGGCGGCCATGTTGGAAAAGGTGCGATGTTGTCGATTGGTGTAAGAGTGTAGTGGTTAAGGTACGGCCTGGTTGCCGATTCGTGCGTGTGTTATAGTGTATGGTTATGTATATGTAAGGGGTTTTTCCGGAAGTTCGGCCATGTTGGAAAAGCGTCGGTGTTGCCAACTGTTGTCGGTTCGGTGTTATAGTGTACGGGTTGAATGTATGTTTCGCCATTGTTGCCAACTCGGCGTTATAGTGTACTGGTTTCGTGTATATTTACCCTGCCGTGCCGATATCGTCGATGTTGTGTATAAACATGGTTATTCCCACCACCACAATTTTTGAATTTCTCGCCGTGTGACGGTCCAGGCTAGAACTCTCATTTTCCCTGTAAGAAATACACATGATATTCAGTGTTCGATTCACTTATCTGAACGATTGCATTGTTGACAACTGTGTGTCTGTGTGTTAAGTAAATGGTAGTATGCGAAAAGGATAGTTGAAAATAAACATAAAAATATTATACGATAAAAAAAAATCCATGCTTTTCACATGTGGAGTTATTTTTTACAACAGAATGCTGACAGACCACACGTTATTACTGGTGTGTATGTAATATAATAGGGACAAGCAGTAGTTGGCTCCCACGTTTTTTTTTTTTTTTTTTTTTTTTTTTTTTTTTTTTTTTTTTTTTGGAATGTAGCAGTTGACTCCCACGTGCATTTGCAGCTGTCTAGACATCTGTTTAGCGAGTCGCTAAATTAATTGCATCCGGCTGTCTGAGCGTAGAATTAATTGCCACCATCTGTTAGTTGTCGCCGTCTGTCTGAGCGTATAATTAATTGTCGCTGTCTGTCTGAACATATGTTAATGTTGGGTGTGAACGAATTTAAAGGCGTACATAAATTATTGTGTGAACAAGTCAAGATAAATATGCGTGGCAGTCGTTACTTTTTTTGTTGATGATGTAATCGGTCCGTCTGTATGGCCATCTGTTTATCGCAGCGTGCGAACGTGGTCGTACATAAAGTTTTTTTTAATAACAGAACAGGATGTGTGACACCATCTGTTATCACAGCGTGTGGGAATTAGAACGCAGACCGAGCTAAGTGCGTGTTCATGACTTTGTGTGTGGGAGCTTTTTTTGTTGTTACCATCTCTTTCGTGTACATCCTTGAAATACTATATATAAGCCTGTACGAACTGCTCTCCAAGACACATAGTTCGTCGCGAGACTCAACTGGAACTTGTATAAGGTCAGTTTGATTTTTAAATATTCTTTAATTTCTAAATTATATTATAATCATACACTTGTTGTTTAATAAAATTGATTTTTTTTAGAATAGTGTTAATGTTCCAAGGAATTTTGAAATTAAAAAAAACAATAAAAAGGTTAAAGCAATACTGTTTAATTACAAATAATTAAAATACATGTAATCAAAATATATTACAATTTAAAATACATAATATGTAAACGCACACAGTAGTGAAAGTAATCAAAATATATTACAATTTAAAATACATAATATGTAAACGTACACAGTAGTGAAAATTACAGTGCACTATGACATGACAAATATGTACAAAAAATGAAATAAACACACACACAGTAGTAACAATTAAAAAAAATACAATTGTATACAATTATATCAAATGAATTATGTGTAAGCACATTATTTTAAATATTATTGGTAAACGTGTGCAATGACAATTATGTACAAATATATTTGTTAATTCTGAAGATGTCTAAAGTGTACAATATGTAAGCCTTGTTTTATTATCTAGGCATAATCAAATGAAATATGTGTAATCACATATATTATTTATAATTAAATGAAATAGAACTAAGTACATGTTAATATATATATATATGTAATCGTACGTGACAAATGAAGATGTCCATTCGATACTACTGTACAATTTCTACTATGTAAGCTCTATCCTTTTCTCCGCGATAAATTAGTTGCAGCGAGCACGGTAATAAATTTTTTAATTCCTCATCTTCAAAAACACCTGCGTATCTCTTTGGTAGATATACACGATATTTTAGTCTAGGGTCTTTGTAATCTTGAAGAGTGACGAGTATAGTTTTACCGTATTTTGCGTCTATATTTTGCATTTCTTCTATCGGATATTTTACACCGATTATCAATTCCTTTATTTTTTTATACTCGATTGCGCTAATAGTAGCAAAGTTTTCAGTGAATGATGCCATTTTAAAATAAAGAACTTATAATAATTTGCGGCACGTCTCTCAACGAATGAACGAATAACGCTTGCGCGCAGTGGAATATATAGGGAGGTAGTTGTGGAGGTGGAAACCGGAGAGGGGGGAAACCACTCAACGCACAGTAAGCGTTTATTTTTAACCGTGTGAACAGGTCACGAGTTGATTTCTCACGGCTCGATGGGTAGGTGGGGAAGAGGGGAGTCGGTTATTTTTTTATACGTCTAGACACCACTTGTGCTTGTTCGAACATGTCGCCGACGTTAATTTATTTTTAACTGTGTGAACAGGATGCAACTTGATTTCTCACGGTTCGATGGGTAGGTGGGGAAGAGGGGTGTCGGTTATTTTTTTTTATACGTCTAGACAGCGGTCGCGCTTGTTTGAACACACTAATTTATTTTTAGACAGATGATGTAATCGATAGAAAGACGACGACTGTTTTTATTTTATTTTTAACTGTGTGAACCGGATGCAACTTGATTTCTCACGGTTCGATGGGTAGGTGGGGAAGAGGGGTGTCGGTTATTTTTTTTTATACGTCTAGACAGCGGTCGCGCTTGTTTGAACACACTAATTTATTTTTAGACAGATGATGTAATCGATAGAAAGACGACGACTGTTTTTTTTTTTTATGTAAGCGCTAAACAATAATTTTAGTAATTTATCAGAAACGTATTGACTATTCTAAAATCTGACACAACCCACTCGCGTAAAGCGTGTACTCTACTATTTGTACATATTTCCGGACATAAGCGGTGCGTGAGACAGGCTGTTCCGTGTATTGATTGTAATTGATCGAGTTTAGGACATCCGAAATCTTCTAAATTTATAATATTAAAATGCACGATACGCTTCTGTAGAAATCTTTTTTTTTGCAATCCTTTTACGAACACGAAGTTAAAAGGAAACGTATACTTTTCTAATATCGGTACAAGATGTTCGTACGATGTGTCCCCGTCCGTCCACGTTAGTCCATGATAATGGTCTGTTAACCATCTGTTTGTCCTCACATGCTTGTGATTCGAAACAATCGTCTCTACTGGATGTGTAAATATCCAATGCCTGCTGGCAAATGCAGTGACGTCCATAACGGCTAGTTCCTTAACGAGTTCGTTTCCATCGTTGTCGATAAAACAGTGAAAGTCAACTATGACTGCTAGTTTATCCTCGCACATCCTTTTTTCGTTATATACAACGTGTTTGGTTTTACTAGGAACGTTGCAGATCCGTCCGTCTTACGGAACAGACACGTTGTATATTGTGAAACGCTCGTAAAGAATTTGTTCGGAACGTTTATTTTGTACTTTATATTTTCGTCACGGATCAGTGCAACAAATTTACATGTCAGAACGTTGTATACAAAAATTTCTATAGGGTACAGTACTGTATGCTTTAAGTCACTGCAGCGTATGTACTCGTACGGAGATAGCAGCTCCATGCGTCCGTCTTCAACGCGTGCTGTTCAAACACTGAGGTATGCGATATTAGCGGAGGTTGTATAAAACACTTTTGTCACAGCAGCATATATATATATATTTTCAAACCGGGTGTTCAATAGACGCGTGAAAACGAACTAGAAATACGCTCTCATGTAAGCAGTGTATGCGGTTCTACATAAGGGACAATTATGTAGGGTTATGGCACAATTCACACATGTAATAAAATGTCGACAGGGAATAAGTACAACTTCCACGTTATGTGTGTAACAGACTTTGCACATCGTATCACGATTCGAGCTTTCTTCTACGTTTTTTATATTCTCCTTGATCGTGTCGGTGCGTTTTTCGTTCTTTGCTGTCACTGCTACAGCTGTTGGTGCTTGCGCCTCGGTAACAATACCCAGTGCCTTGAGGATAAAATTTTTATCTTTCATTAACATTACGTAAGAGCACGCAGGGAAATGTCGTGCGTGTTCCATCCAAGCATATTCTCCACGTTCCCATTTGTTTAATCCGCCTCCACAGCAAAAACAAATCACTCTATCGTTGCATCCGGTGTAAAAGAAACCCGCTTCTGATAATTCTTTAGGTGGTATCGTTAACGATACAGGCCATTCTTTAAAACTCTTTAAACGGTTTTCCAAGTTTCTGTAACGTGGGTACGGAGATGTGATTTTTTGAATTAAGATGACCTGTACTTCTTTATCGTCCGGTGATAAAGACTTGATTGATGTAGTCGTTGCCGCTTCACCGCATTGTGTGAAATAGCGGTTGTTTCTGTTGTGATTGATATCGTCAACATAGATATCGTGTGAAAGCATCTTGTACGTCCACTCGCGACTCGTGCTGATGAAACACTGAACGAAGAATAGGGAGAAGAGGAGAATCGTTTTCCCCCTCCACAAAAATAAAATACACGAAAATTGATTACATTACATTCTATTTACAATAAAATAAAAATACATGAAAATTGATTACATTTTTTTTAAATTAAAAATTACATTCTAAAAAAGCAAATTTCTATTTACAGTAAAAAAAAACATTAATATATAGTAAACGTTTAATTGTGTCTGCGCACCGTGTTGGATAACGGAGTGTACACATTTATTGAATCATGCAGTATCAAGCAGTAGGCCGCTGTCTGAGCGGGGAAATTGGTCGATGACTCGAATTCCAATCTGACGTCGACTGGTGATGACTTGAGCGATTCGTCCTGTCTGCTACAATCGAAGAGGAATAACGGTGCTTTTGCTATGAACTCTGTAGGTGTTAGAAGTACGTTGGGTTGACTTCTGTGGTAGTACGATTTTTGAAATCGTGTATACATGTCGTACAGCAATGCGTAACGTCCGTTATCGATATCCAGGTTCAGGTTATCGTACGGGTAGTATTTGTCGTTCAGAAAGAGTCTCGCGTTTGTCACATTGCAGTGATCGAATTCACCTGCGTGTTTTTTCAGATTGTTTTTTCTGGCGGTCTGAAAGGTGAGTATCACGTACCGTGGTTTCTCCAGTTGTGTAGTTGTTTTCACTGTCCAAGTCTGTCTGTCAGTCGTCGGTAAAGCCGGATACTCGTGCAGTTCCCAACTACGAAACGGTAAGAATAGCGGTAGGTCCTTGCGTATGATATCCAACAATCGTATCCGTACTTCGTTGTTCACGTACACGAACGGAATCATCCAAGAGATTTTGGTCAGTTCTATATCGGCGTTAGCGGGCGCATCCGTAGACGAGAACAAAGCGTTAACGTTGCTGGAAGTGCGCAACAGTATAAGTTCCTGTTTCATGTTTAAAATAACATGCGTGAAATCCTCAGCGAATCCCATCAGCATCCTCAACGGTATGCAAAAGTTGAATTCCTCGTGTTGGCCGGTCGGTGTTATCTCGTTAGCTGTAGGAGCAACCCAACCGGCGTTTTGCATCGAAACAATGTCCTGCTTGCCGGCAGATAGCATGGTTTTAATAGTGGACGTGATGCCGACGCTCTTGGTACGATCCACTTCCACACCGGCCAGTTCGTAACGGATTTCTTCGAAGAGAAACGCGATCGCGTTGTTGATCATTTTCACGTTCACACTACCGGTGCTGTCGGTCTTTTTGCTCAATTTGCCTTCAACGTACAGGAAACTGTCCATCGGTAAAGTGAAGACTTCCTGTTGCAGTATAGGTATGCGTATCTCATCGTTATTTCCGTATCGTGACGCTGACGCGTACGGTGCATGAGGATGATATTCGTAATGTGTGATGTTGTCTTCGAAGAATGGTCGACGTTCAACCGATAAGACGATACCGCTGTCCGCCATATTACTTGTTTTTCTTGACTTTGAATCCTAATGAAATCAGGTAGCGTCGGTTAGTTGCTGTTAACCGTGTCAACGACGAACGTCTACTGATACCTTTTCCAAAAGTGTTGACCTCTTTTATCTCGTGGTGCGAGCCGCCGCCACCACCGCTCTTCATCACGGGGGTATCGGTGAAATAAATTCCCATGATTACTACACACGTTTCAAATGTATACGTGCGGTGATGACTTCGCCTTGAAAATTCACAATATCACCGTCCTGATCGTGTACGGACAGTGTAACGTTACGCAAGTGTAGTACGTTAAGTGGAAAATAAATGACGTTTCTAGGCGTTTCTACTATCTTGAATCCTGGCTCAACCGTTGGATAGAACGAGTGCAGTATATGCTCGTTTCGTCCCGTCTTGTACGAGCCTTGTACAGCGTTACACCTTATCTCCAAAACGTTCACATTGTTAATGTTTACAGGCACGTCCGACGTGTGTAATATATACGCTTCTAACTTTCTGTTCTTGGAAAAACCCAACATGGTACCGATCGTGTGTTCCGTACATCCGAAATCGATATCGTATGAACAATAAATTTCACATTTCAACGTGTTGTTGTTGGGTCGTAGAGAAAATTTCGGGTCTGCTAGTTCTTTCTTCAGGTATGTTTCGATATCACTGATTTCGTACACTCCGGTCGGTATATTGACGAGTTCTAACGTTTTACGTGCTCCCTTTAGTACGGGAAAGATGTTATTTCTTCCGCTTTCCACGTTCGGTATAGAGTTGTACGTGGTAAAGTCCAGCAGTCCCGCGTACCATTCACCGTTCGTCAGTTCAAGCGGTGGAAAAAAGTCACAAACCAGTGCGCTTGGATCCGTTCCTGTGACAGTGACCGTAAGCGAAGACATCTTGGCGTTTACTGATCGTTCGATATCAAAAACTCTAAACATAAATGTCCGCAGATGACCGTGTTCGATGGCTGTTTCTGTGCGTAATTGTAATGAATGTCGGTCACGTTCGAACCAAAGTACCGTATTAGCTCGACAGGAGGGCGCAGATTGCCGAATCCATCAAAGTACCAGACTCTGTCGCCTCGCTTCTTGTAGCATACCCAGTGCGTGCCCGGTCCGGTAGCGTCGTCCAGATTCACGATTGCGCTTTCGTTCTCCCACGGTGATGTACTAGGAAGTGTGTCGCGCATGTACACGCCTCTGAAATAAGGTATACGCAATAGTTTCGTGTACTCATAAAGATCTCGATCGGACAACGGACGCACGGGTATTTTGATTAGTTTTTTCGGTACGGTCGAAGGTATAGTCCTGAAGCCTTTTTACCATCGGCCCGTCTTCGTCGACGTCCTGCCCCAGTTGTCGTTGTCCTCCTCCTCCTCCTCTTCCTGATTGTCGTGCGTCGAACCGGCTTGCGTCGTCTGGTGCGACGTTTACGCACACCGCCACCGCAGCATAGCCCGCTGCCTAACGCTGATTTCGCCTTCATCGCTGCTGCTACGGCTGCCGCGTACGCTCTTTCACTGATGCCGGAATTCAAAGCTTTCACTCGTTCCCACGCTTTACCGGCTAGCACACGATCCGCTACACGTCGTCGTTCGTTGTCCTTGTACTTGCTGTAAGCGATATCGTGTTCACGACAAGCTTCGTCCAACTCGTTGATTCCTCGATCACCACGAGCCAATCTCTGCTCTAGTTTCGTTCCGGGTCCACAGAACCTGTAGCCGGGCAGATGTAGTTCCACCGGTAATACGTCCACCGCTCGATTGATCAGTGTAGGTACTGACTTCGCAACGAATGGTACCGCGCTTTTAACTATTTTTCCGATAAGACCACGCCCTCCCTTTTTTTTCGGCTACGTAGTTCATACATGACTACTGTTTCGCTTGCTCTCGATAAAGGGATCTCCAATCGTGCTCGTCCTTAGATTTGTCCAGATCACTAATCAACTCGTTCGTCTCCGACTTGTTCGTAAGTAGTAAGTCCGCCTCTTCGGCACCAAGTGAAGTACGCGCTGCGTTCTTATGCAATTTATAGATATACAATACCACTTTCTCCCAACGATGTTGGAACACTTTTGCGAGTTTGTACGTTTCGCTCTTCGCGTACCGCTTCGCCTCCTCCAATTGACGTGCGTTCACCGCGTCCGTAGCCCGTGCGCCACCGTCGCCGACGTTTAGAATAGTCTTTCCTTGTGCGTTGAAATAAGCGTCGTTTACCGCGGTGATCGTGTGTCGGTTCAAAAATTCCAAATTCACCGCGTCCTTGTTGTTGACTGGTGGCGCTAACTGTGTTATCCGCACGTTGCCGACCATTAGGTTAGAGTTCGTATCCTTCGGTATGATTTTCGAGTCCACGTATACTTTGGTCGCAGCGTCTCTCGCACGAATCGGTTCCCTCAGAGACTGTATGCGATGATCCCGCGCGTCGACGACAGCTCCGTTCTTCTTGTTCGGTACCAGCTGTGTGAAACGTAAGCACGAGTAGTCTACGTACTGCTTGTTGACAGCGTCCCCGAGATCGACGGGAGCGCCGACGTTGACGAGCTTACGACCTTTCGCGTCTATTCCTTGCGTCGTCGTCGTCGACGACGGATCGTCGGCAAACAGACAGTGGTCACGCACGAAGCGCAGTGGAACGGCATCGTTACCGTCTTGCGGTTCGCCCAAGTTGTGTATTTTTTTCCCCGCTACGTCGAAGTGCCCGTCCTCGGTCATCGAGATACCAATATCCTCCCGTAGACTGCGACGCGTCTCCCTTCGCGCTCTGACAGCGCTCTGGTGTCTGCCGAACTTGTCAACACTCATCTTGTGAATGATGCGTCTCGTCCGTTGTTCACGGCATTTATACGTACTCGCGTAATAAATCGATTAGTTTTGATACGATCGTACTGTCTATGCATTTTATTCCGACAACGGAGAGTCCGTCGCTATGTTTTCCTTTTACGATCGTATTTAGAAATTCATCGTACACGTATACGCGTGCGTCTTTGAAGAAATAAATCTTTCCGTCGATGTATCGGAACGCACTGTCGACGGCTTCTGGTAAGCCGACAAAACGATCTTTAACGTATCCGTGTTTCTTGATCGTGAACGTGCACTCGTCTATTTCGCCGTAATACATATCGTTGTACAACAGAAGAGTTCGACCCGTGTACGTGTGTATCGCAGCGTTTATTTTCGTCATCGTGCGAACACCGAGCGTTGTGATCGAACGCGGATACCCGTTCAGCGGTTGCAGACTGTGTATATCGAACATGTATACGTAGTTGTCTATGAATAGCACCACTTCTTCGGTTCGCGGTCTCTGGTACATCGCTGAAACGTTGGTGAACGTCAACGGTAAGAAAGTCAACCAATCCGTCAACAGAAGCGGTGACGACGGACTCGATCGCTTCGACTCGAGATCCAATGTCCACAAAAAGTTATCGTGCACAATATACAGATGTCTGTTGATTATTAAAAATTGATTAACGTTCTTTAGCCGACATAAATCCGTCGTCCGAACGGTGTCGTTCGTTGTCGTCGCCGTCGTCGTTGACGTCGTCGTCGTAGCTGGTGGCGGCGGCGGCGGCGGCTTCCCGTACAAGCGTTGAATGCCTTTTATATCGTCGTCTCTCAGGTCGAACGCACCGTTCGAGCGTGGTACGTAGAACGGGTACATGATCGAATCCTTCTCGAGGGAATGAGACAGTCCTAACGCGTGTCCGATTTCGTGCGTTAACACCTGAAGGAAACTGGTCTGATCGTCCGGTATTTCGGTTGCGTTCGTATAATTCCACGATTCGTAGTAGTCCGTGTGTATTTCGGTAGTGTTATACGGTAAATCGGGCGGGTAATAAGCGTGAGCGAGTATACCTCCTCGTCCGTCCAAATCGTACCCGCAGATCGTGCACCTGGAAGTAAGACACCTGTGTTTAAAATATTTCATAGCAATGACCATGTCGGCGTTTATGTCGTTGGGTCGATATTCGAATTCCAGGTTCGAATGTTTCTGCCATACAGCGAACGCTTGTCGCGACGCTTCTATAGCGCTGGCGCTACCGTGAAAGAACCGCCTCGACAAACGGCCCACGGTGTTCGTAAGGTGTACGACACGAAATCTTCGTTACCGCATCTCCGCGCACGCATCAGATTCATCGTTTCGTTGTTCAATTCTCCATTTACGGTTAAATTGTAATTCACTTGAAACGTGCGAAGGTAGGCGTCCATATCGATGGTGGCGTTGTCCGTGAGTCGTAAACTATCGTCGGGTACGTAACCGTATCGCACCAAGTAATCTATAGCGAAATCAACATCGTTAGCGTTAACGCTCGATGCGACAACGGCACTTGTGCACACGATAATAAACAGTAGCACGATATCCATGTTGTCACAACCAAACGTGGAATGTCCCCGGCGCATGTACGACAGTATTATTTATACACTTTATCGGCTTTCAGAATCGAACCGCTCTTATTATACGATTATGCCTGCTTCACGTAGTTCTTCCACTATGGAGACGATTTCGTTCGTGTGCCCACTGTTTCCAACACGTTGTGATGCCATTAACAGTCGCAATCTGTCCACCAGTTCGTTCGGATCGTCCCAGTGCACGTAATCGATTTTGTCTTTTTTTCTCGTTAACGTCATATACGATGTATCAATATTATTATGCCCCTGTCCTGTACGTTTCGGCGGAAACAGTTGCGATATTATTCGTTTATACTTTACACCTCTGTTCGCGTTCACCTGTGCGTTCGCTAAGTAATACTGCTTATGCGCGTTGGTGTTACGCAGTATATCTTTGTACGCTTTCAGATCTGATTCCTTGTAAATATTTTCATTAGGATGCTTCATGAACACTAGTTCGTAGAGTCCTGGTGTACCTTTGTATCGTTTACCGTTGATAAGAATCGAATCGTCCGTATCGATTTCGAACTGTGAATCACCGATCATCCATTTTCCGTTTTCATGTCTTACACCGTACGTATAGTCCATCAGACGATCGCGTTCGGACGAAACGATCATACGCATGTACTTGTTCGCTAATGATTCACTGTCATATTTGTCCTGAAAATATCTACGCGCTTCACGTCTTCCTTCCGGTGTGTCTAGCATTTTTTCAATGTTGAGACTGGGATCGTCCTCATCATCATCATCATCATCGTCTAATGTTTCGGCTATCACGGGCGTTTTCAGGAAACGCGGTGGCTTCGTTCGGGAACGAGATGGTGTTCCCGCATCGATTTTACTAATTGCACCTGTCGGATCCTCTTCCTTCTCCTCTTCCTCATCCTCTTCACGTTTCATCTTTTTCACTCTTGAAGGCTTTTCATTTGTTGATTTACGTTTCTTTTCAAGCAACGCTTGCGAAATATTTTGTAACGGTTCTAGAATCGGTTTGTAACTTTTGGATAACGATGCTTCTTCTTCACGAATCCCATGTTTTAACGCACGGTATTTCTTCCGTATATCATCACTAATCGTGTCGATATCACGTGCTAGTCGTTTCTTCTTGTCGTCCATCTCGATAAACGGCAGAACATCAACTAAAGTCGTTGACAGCAGGTCATGTGTATTTAGCTGAACGTGTGACTTTTTTTTTGTTTAATCGTTAGGCACGACTACTATGAAACGGTCAAAACCGACTCTATACCTGCCAGCGTCGATAGAAGAATCCTTGTCCACAACGAGAAAGCCGTAACGATCTTTCCACGCCTCAGCGCACATATTCTTAAACGTGTCATATTTCATGTCCGTGTTGACGTGATCGTTGTACGCATGTTTCAAGTTGCGATCGTCCTGTTTGAACAACACTATTAGATTGGCATTGTCACGAACCAACTGTTTTGGCACTTGACTGTACGTCTGACAAAGGTAAAACGCGTCCACACCGCTGTGTCGTCCCATAGAGAAATACTTGCGTATGTTGTGTTGCCTTTCGCAAGACACGTCATCGAACACCATAATAGAATTGGGATCGACCTCGTCGGGAGGTGGTACCTCTTCGTTATCGTTGTAGGCGTGATAACCCATTCCTTCGTCGGAAAGTCGTGTCATCAGGGTCTCCAGCATCTGATATTTGGGTTGAAATAGTGATTTAGAAAACACGTATAAGTTCACGAATCTCAATCCGTTTACATCGAACAACAGGTTGAACATGACGTTTGTCTTTCCGCACGCGGAAGGTCCGCAGATAATCGAACGAACGGTATCGGGCAGAAGACGTCCGTGTTTACGTTTTTTTCTTCCACTCCCACCATCGTCGCACAATTTCGAATAGTCCACGTCCTGTATTTTTAGTCTGTGCGCTTGTTGCAATATTTTCATGTTGTCGTTCTACGCACAGTCTATTTAATAGTCGCACTATATCGTAGCAGTCGGTAGATATGTAACTGCATACACATGTGTCCGGACCCGTTTCACAGTTCGGATCCGACCAAACACATTCTTTGTAGTGATCGAATCCGGTGCCGGTTGGTACTATTTCGCTGAGTCGGAACCTCGTCACGCGATTGGTAACCCGTTGCCAGTACTCGTACACCGTCAAGATCCTGCGCATGCGTTCAACGTCGTTTGCGGTCGTGTTCACGATGTACTCATCGTAACCAGGATGTGACACAATGTCTTTTACACTGTACACAGCGCGCATGTTGTCATCGTAACGCATCGACGCATACTAGTTCTATTTCCTCGAGTCGAATCGTTGTTATACCAAGTTCTTCTTGTGTATCCACGAATCGTGTTTACCATCGAATCCTAACCATCTGACTTTCACACGATCGCCTTTACGTTGTACGATCTTTTCTACCAAGTACACGTCACCAACGTTCGATTTACTGATTTCGTGTTCATAAAAACCACCTTTCAACACTTCTCCTGTATGATCCTTTAGCGAATAAGTGACGGGTACGCTGCCGGTACGCACTGTGTGAACGAAGAATATCTCGTTTGTCCAATTCGGTGTGTATCCTTTAGCGAACGTCATTTTGTGTTTGCTTATACGCACACGATCGCCTACTTTGAACTTCGGTCGTTTATAATCGATGCTCCTCGCCGTGTTCACACGAATCCTGCGTAACACTGTACGTTCGTTGGATTCGTTCACCTGTTGTGGTTTCATTCCAATCGTTCTGTGCACGGTGTTCTTATACGTGCTGACTAGTTCCGGTAACATATCCAACCAACGGTAATGACCTTCTTCGCTGAACGCGCGATACATGTGCGTTTTCAACGTACGGTTGAAGCGTTCCACAATGGAAGCCTTTTTCTCACTGTACGTGGAATAGAGTGTGACACCATATCTGCTCAACAATTTTTCTACGGTACTGTTGTAGTACTCTTTCCCGTTGTCCGTCTGCAGATATTTCATTTTATTAGCACGCAGAATCGGTTCCAGAGCTCGTGCGACCTCTACACCCGTCTTCGTTTTCAATGGAACGGCGTACGCGTACTTGCTAAACGCGTTAATCATCGTCATAAGGTACTTGAATCCCTTGTTCACCTTTGCGTGCGGTATCATCTCTACCAGGTCTGCTTGGTACAAGTCGTGAAGTCCCTTCAACTCGACCGCACGTCTCGGAAAATTCCTTCTTACCGGTCTGTGCAACTCCGTCGCGATAGTCTTGCGAACGCTCTGGTGTATATTCTTCACAGCTCGTTTCATTTTCGTGTCGTCGTGCGAACCGTGATTCGCAATACGCTGGAATGTAGTAAACTGTCGGCTCGGTGCTGAAGGTAATTCTCATCGATGCCGTTCTGGCACGTCCACCTTCCATCACACGACTGTCACACCGCCACCGCTCCACACCCGCTTATATCATCTCGACCGAACGGAAGAACATCGCGTTCTTTTTCCGATTGCGCAAGTACGTTAAAACATGAGCTAAACTGATTTTCATACGCCCATTACGCACGAGGCTCATACCGATGTAGTATCTCGGGAGCGCGTGTTGTTTCGAGTCCAACGCTCTTACAGTCTTAACAGAATTCATGTCTTTGAACATGACGCTACGTATAACGTTGTCGCGGTACTCGTGCATTTCCGCGACTATGACGTTATCGTTCTCAGGTAGCCACTCGCACATGTGTTTAGCTTTGAGTTCAGCGATTGGGCGTTGACTTCTCGATTTCGTATGCAGGTGTATCAGATACGAGTTCAACAACCAAAATTCGTCCGCCATAGAGCCCGTGCAATGCTGCCACTGTTCGTACAAATGCTGGTCTTTCACCGTGTACCCTTGTTCGTGCGAATACCGCAGACCAAAGTATTCGTAATACTTGCGGAGTGTAGGCAATGCCTCCTTCAGAAAGGCTACCGAAAATAATCCCTGCGCCTTGTTGTTCACCAACGCGAACTGTTTCCCTCTCGCTAGTGTCGGTAACGAGGACGGTGGGCAGTGCAGGTCAAAACTTACGTTGTAGCTAGGATCCAGTGCGCACTTTGGCACTATCATCATCACGCTTCTGTATATTTCCATCGGTGTGCGTATCGGAATAGTGCGCTCCGTAAGGACGATGCAACAAGAAGCGTGTGGTATCGAACTTCCGTAAGCGAGCATGTCCGTGTATACAGTAGTGTAGTTCATCTGTCCGTGTGAATCGTGTAAGCCGTGCACACGCTGAACAGCGTTATAGAGTTCAGGAATCGGACGGAAACGTGAAAGAAAATTCCATCCGTGACGTACGGTACACTTGAACATATTCTTTTCGTAAACCACAAGTTCTATCGGTACCTTATTTTGTTCGCACTCTACGATAAATTGAAGCCACCGTGATTTGTTGTGTATACGATCGGATACTATCATCAACAGCACGATCGGTGGCAAATCACTGCGGTGTTTTTTTATGTGACGCCAACAACGTGCGTGATATTTGTCAACGCCGAATTTGTAACGTGTACAGTAGTTGCCACAAAATCGTCTTTTCTTCACAAAATACATGGAACATAAGTTGGACCGTATCGCGCTTCGTGAAGCTTTGGTTATTGTGAAATGTTTCCCATCATCATATCGATAGACGTCCATCGTCTCGATGATCTGCGATGTGAGTGATACGCTATTAATCGTGATCATGATATTTATAGTGTATACGCATATTGTTTGAGTAATTTTTTTTATGTGTCTTCACTCACACTTTTGGAGTGAATACTGTCGTTCGGTAGTAGTAGTAGTAGTAACACCTAGTACTACTAGTACTACCCAAACGGGCATGTTTGTACATGAGTTTATGTTGGCTCTGAAAAGAGCCGTTTTTGCGTGCGTCGACTTCTACAAGTGTTCACGAACGAAATCGCATGCGGGCATTGACGCCTTATGGACTTGGGCGGGATCATCACCCACTGCCCAATCCATAATTCGTATTTTACACTTGCAGCATCTTACAACATCACCATCGTCTTCGTAAATAAACCCAGCTTTGGCTAGGTCAAAAATTTTTACGTTCGCATTCGGAAATTTATGAACGAAAAATTTAATGTTACCACGACGACTGATGTTGTAAAAGCTTTTTAAGCGGCTTGCAAAAGAATATGTGGACACATCCATATCTGAAGCAAGAATGTTGGTTTGTCGCGTTGCATTTCACCTCCTCAGCGATAGCTGCGCGCGCATCCGTAGTGGGGATGGCTGTCGTCAATTGGTCGCTATGAAATAAAGCACGGTGGTGGGAGCAGATAGCTGCGCGCGCAGTTGGTAGTGGGGGATCGTCAGCGGTAATAGTTCGGTAGTGGGAGCGGATAGCTGCGCGCGCTACTGTCATAGATAGTATAAGTAGAGCGACGATCACTGCCAGCGTTCACCTTCAAGTCTCGCGCAGTGTAACTTTCACGTGTCGCATATAAAATAGTGCTTATTTTCTAATTTCGTATCAGTATTCAATTGTTCTTCAAGCGAGCAAGTAATTGTTAAAGTTTCGTGTTTTCATTGTTGTTGATAATGCAGTCATTTGCTGTTGAATGTAAATATTCGTTACGCGGCGCGTTGGTATTGCGCGTTTACACGCCTATCACAGATGACGAAGAATGTGTCAACGATGTCATAACCTTTTTTGATGAAATGCACGATACGTTACGTACGGACATTCTAAACGAACTGACACGTTTGCTTTCTATAAAGTGGCATATAACGGTTAAAGCGAGATTTGTCAAGTACATCGTAAACGCTGACACGGACCAGGACGAAGAAGTGACGACTGAAGCTTATTTTCACGGACGATGTCATACGACACTGATCGCTGACCAAGATGTATTGCCCGATCGTTTAGAAGCTTCATACGAAAAGATCATTGAATCGATTGATAAATTCACACGCGAGGGTAGCGGTTGGGTGTTAGACCGCATAATCTCCTTAGAACTCGTTCTCTCACGATACCAACCGCTAACCGCCTCCAGTTTCATTCGTACACCTCCTGAATTGTCTCGTACTAAATCCATCATCAACGTGAACAATACAGGCGATCAAATGTGTTTCGTATGGTCAGTGTTGGCCGCTCTGTTTCCACAACACTCACACAACGATCGTGTATCCAAATACAAGCCGCATATCTGCAGTATCAATACTTCTGGTATAACTTACCCCACCCGTCTATCCGACATTGTGAAGTTCGAACGAGACAATCCTAACGTTTCTATAAATGTTTTCGGTTACGAAGAATATGAAATTTACCCTTTAAGAATAACTCCTTCCAGCGGCAGACAACATCACGTTAATCTATTACTTTTTACCGCTGACGACCGAAAACATTACTGTTTAATCAAAAATACAAGTCGCTTATTCTCTTCACTAAGCAACCACAACGGGCGTTCTTTCTATTGCAATTACTGTCTGCATAGATTCTGCGAAGAACGACTCCTTACCGAACATATCCCCCACTGTTCACCATATGGTGAACAGAAAATTCGTTTACCCACGACAGCGGAGGAGGAGAATGTGATGTATTTCAGAAATTATACATACTGCCATAAGGTCCCTTTTGCGATATACGCAGATTTTGAATCATTTATCGTCCCTTGCCATCGCTGCGACGCTCCTCCGCACACATCGTCCACCACAACGGAGTCGTTACATCTTCCTTCAGGTTTCTCCTACCTCATAGTCGACTACGAGCGTAACATTTTCAAACCCCAGGTCGTTTATCGCGGTGAGAACGTGGTAGACGTTTTTCTCAATAGACTGGTCGCTGAAGAGCGAGAACTTTTCAGAATCATCCGATCCATTGTCCCTATGACTATGAGTGACCGTGATTTGTTATCTTTCGCAAATGCCCTCGTATGTCATCTCTGTGAAGAACCACTGAACGAAATCGACAAAGTGCGCAACCATTGTCATCTGACAGGACGATACCTAGGCGCAGCTCACAACATCTGTAACCTTAATTTCAAGACTCCACGACACATACCTGTATTTTTTCACAACTTACGAGGTTACGATGCACATCACCTAGTACAAGGGTTGGGTAAATACGACGATCTCGCTTGTATCGCTACCACTAGCGAACGCTTCGTATCAGTCTCGTTGGGTCGTCTGCGTTTCGTAGACACGCTTCAATTTCTGAACACGTCCTTGGACACACTTGTTGGAAACTTGCACGCGAGCGGAGCGGATTTCGATTTAACGAAGCAATGTTTCGAAGAACACTTCGAGCTACTCTTACGTAAGGGCGTGTACCCTTACGATTACATGACAGGTAGCGAGAAATTCAACGAAACACGTCTGCCCGCACGCGAACACTTTTTCAACAGGTTGAGTGAATCGCCAATATCTGACGAAGATTACGCTCACGCGCACAACGTGTGGCGTACTTTTGGAATCAGTACACTGGGCGAATATCACGATCTGTATCTTAAAACAGACGTGCTGCTGCTGGCCGACGTCTTCGAGGCGTTCCGTGAGATGGCCATGCGGTACTACCAGATCGATCCGGCTCATCTTTACTCGCTTCCTGGTGTCGCTTGGCATGCGATGTTAAAGATGACCCGTATGCGACTGGAGCTGTTGACGGATATAGATCAGCATCTCTTTATAGAATCGGCTGTTCGTGGTGGCGTTAACATGGTACCCAACCGCCACGCCAAGGCCAACAACCCACTAATTGTCGATCAGTACGATGCTTCAAAGCCAACCTCTTTCATATTGTACACGGACTGCAACAACCTTTACGGTGCAGCCATGTCACAACCGCTCCCTTACGCCGCCTTCAGATGGTTAGATCGTAACGAGATCAACTCACTGGACGTGCGTACTCTGTGCGATGACGGTGACGTGGGCTACATACTCGAGGTCGACTTACACTATCCACCTGAACTTCATGACCTCCATTCCGATTATCCATTGGCACCCGTCCGTTCCTGTGTCCATCCTGACGTACTTTCACCGTACTCTCGACGACTCCACACACGACTGCACTATACAAAAGGGTATAGCGGATCGGAAACGCCTTCGTCGTCCGTTCCCAAGTTGCTGACGACTTTGGACGACAAGCAAAATTACGTTCTTCATTTTCGAAATTTAAAATTGTATCTGAGTCTCGGTTTAGAATTGAAAGCGATACATAGGGTGTTGAGTTTTAAACAGAGAGCGTGGATGAAACCGTTTATCGATTTCAACACGCAAAAGAGAGCAGCAGCCACCAACAGTTTCGAAAAGGATTTTTTCAAACTGATGGTCAACGCCGTCTATGGCAAATCGCTGGAGAACGTGAGGAAACGAATAGACTTCCAACTAGTCTCTAACGAACAACGGCTGCAGAAAATTGTTTCCAATCCTCGGCTAAAGCGTATGATCCGCTACACCGATAACTTGGTCGGACTGGCCTTACGAAATAGGACGATATTCCTTTCCCGTCCGGTGTACGTCGGCTTCACAGTACTCGATGTCAGCAAATTGATAATGTACAATTTTCATTATCGGTACGCTGTCGCCAAGTACGGACAACGATTGACCTTACTAATGACTGACACAGACAGTTTGCTTTACAGCATTCAGACTAACGATTTGTACTCAGATATGAAAGAGGATCTCCACCTTTTTGACACATCGGACTATCCCGCGGATCATCCTTGTCATTGCGACGACAACAAAAAAGTCGTGGGGAAGTTCAAGGATGAGACCAATGGAAAACCCATCAGGGAATTTGTCGGACTCAGGGCGAAGTGTTACTCGCTCTTGTTGTCCGACCGCACCGACAAAAAGGTGGCGAAAGGTGTGCCAAGGACGGCAATAAAAAAAAGGTTACGACATCAATTGTACAGCGAGTGTCTTTTTGACAGTCGTACCGTATTCACCTCTGCTGACTGTATACGAAGCAATCATCATAAGCTGTACACGCAACGTATAACAAAACTTTCCCTGTCTCCTTATGATGATAAGAGGTATGTACTGGACGACGGTGTAAGTACACTCGCGTACGGGCATTACATGATAGCAGCAATAACCAACGACGCTGCTGGTCCTAAGGCAAAAAAGAGAAAGTACACGGACCGATAACTAACGGTAAAGATGATGTTCAGCATTACACACACACACACACACACACACACACACATTAACTTTATGTTCTTTATTTACTTATTTTACAACTTTTGATACGTTTTACAGAATGAACAACAAGAAAATTGTGAAAAATAGGACAGCAGAGCAACGTCGAGTACGATGGTAAATATAACATTTTTTTCTTTATTTATAATGCACAAAAAGAATATTCCATTCGATTGATGTGTGTGTTTTTTTTTTATAGTTCACAACGGTTACGTCGTGCTTTGACAGGACCCGGCTCGAGTCGGTAAGACCGTTTTCATTAATAAACTCTTGTCCTAATGCGTTTACCTCCGGTGTTCAATTATATATATATTTTTTTATTTCAGTGATACAGACGAGGCACCTGTCACCGCTGATTCTCCCGTATCTCCAGAACCCGATTCGAGTCGGTAAGACAATTGTCATTTTAATAAACTTTTGTACTTTTGTGTTTTTTTTTTTTACCTCCGGTGTTCAATTTATTTTTTTTTTCAGCAATGATGCTGCTGCTCCCACTGTTGCTGTAATTCGTCCCCAATCTCCGCAACCTGGCACGAGTCGGTAAGACAATTTTCATTAATAAACTCCTGTGCTCTTACGTTTTACCTCCAGTGTTCATTTCATACATGTTTTTTTTTTAAGTGATGCTAACGCTCTGACTGGTGCTGTTGCTGCTGCTGCAGATTGTCGTCGTCCCCTATCTCCAAACAGCCTGCAATGTTTTAAACGCGCGTTATTTCGATTACAGGCTAGTGTGTTGCGGTAAGTCAGTTTTCATTAACAACAAAGTCTTATACTATTGCGTTTACCTCATGTGTTCAATTTATACTTTTTTTTTCAGTGATGCTCTAGCTGCAGGAGTGGCGGTATTTCACCCTCGACCCGGTACGAGTCGGTACGTTTGTTTTTAATTAACATTCATTTGTTCTCTTACGTTTAAATCTGGTATTAAAATTGTTCCTTTTTTTTTTGTTTCAGTAATGTCGAGTCCGCAGAAGAAGGTGAAGTTATGGAGGTGGAGGACAATCAAAGCGATGCTGATACGCTTGAATTAAATCCGAACGGTAATGATGATAGTGACAGTGATGATGATGATGATGTAGAAGTCCTCGACATAAATATGTAAGTCATCTTCTTATGCGTACATACTGCTTTGTTTTATTTGCGATTATACATAATTTCTATGTTGTCTTTTTTTTTTTAGTGACATTCGCCCGATACCAGCACCGCCGCCACCTCCACAACCACATCCGATTACGCCACCGCAATCACCACCACCGTCACCACCGCCGCCACCGCAGATGCAACCTCAACCACGCCCACAGCCCATTTATCAGCAACAGCAGCAGCGACTATTGCGGAGAGATCCCCGTTTGTGGACCCCTCCAGAAGACGCGCTACCCGTCTTCTTTGAAGTGCTACACGCAACCGAACCGAGGACGCACGATGACCCAACAACATTGAGACTCCTTCTTAGAAGGAGTCTACCGACATGGTGTTGGCGTCGCGGTGAGCCCTGTCCTGTTCAAGGTATGATTCCTCCACACAATACATGCAGTATATGCATAGAATCATACAATGACGGGCAGAGGCTCCTCGGTTTGGTATGTGGCCATACATACCATTACCGATGCGTCCTCAACTGGTTCCAGGCGGTAGCGATGGAGGGGACACCACCCGCATGCCCACAATGCAGGATGTACGTATTCGGAAAGTCGAATCGTACGTTTTATGGGCGTATGCATATTTAAGGAATATTACAGTGTTAATAAAGGTTTTAGTAATCCATCCTACTTGTAACAACCACATGTCACTAATACTCTTACTTTTTTGTTACAGATGGAAATTAACCACCGGATGAAGACTTTTTAAAAAAAAAACCTGATTGTGAAATGTTTAAATTTGTATATATTTTTTTTATTGTATAATATTTTTTATGTTTATATATTTGTAAATATTAGTTGTAGGAAATTAACCACCCGGATGGAGACTTGTAAAAAAAAATACCTGATTGTGAAATGTATAAATTTGTATATATTTTTATGTTTATATATTTGTAAATATTAATTGTAAAGTAGTTATTTTTTCTTTTATGTTTATATTTGTAATAAACTTGTACATATTTTTTTCATTGTATAAGTGTTTATTTTCAACTATCCTTTTCGCATACTACAATTTACTTAACACATAGACACACAGTTGTCAACAATGCAATCGTTCAGATAAGTGAATCGAACACTGAATATCATGTGTATTTCTTACAGGGAAAATGAGAGTTCTAGCCTGGACCGTCACACGGCGAGAAATTCAAAAATTGTGGTGGTGGGAATAACCATGTTTATACACAACATCGACGATATCGGCACGGCAGGGTAAATATACACGAAACCAGTACACTATAACACCGAGTTGGCAACAATGGCGAAACATACATTCAACCCGTACACTATAACACCGAACCGACAACAGTTGGCAACACCGACGCTTTTCCAACATGGCCGAACTTCCGGAAAACCCCCTTACATATACATAACCATACACTATAACACACGCACGAATCGGCAACCAGGCCGTACCTTAACCACTACACTCTTACACCAATCGACAACATCGCACCTTTTCTAACATGGCCGCCGGCGACCCACCACGGCGGGCGGCCATCAAGCCACCACCAGGCCGCCGCCCAGCGACGATGACGACGTCAACGGCGAACGGCGAACGGCGAACATAGCCACGCCTCCGCCAATCAACGCACACATTACCCCACTTTAGGCGGCGACGACGACAACATGGCCGACAGACTACTGCCGCATGGTTACCCCCACCACCACAATTTTTGAATTTCCCGCCGTGTGACGTCACTTCCGGGGTAGAACTCTCATTTTCCCCCTACTGACTGTACCTCCCGTATTATCGACGCCCATGCAATTAAAACCGATAAGTTTGCCCTGCTTCTCAGGCAACATATTGGAATGGCAACATTTTTATTCAATTTTTACCGATTTAGTGCATTCAAGATCTGATTTAACACCAGTGCAAAAATTACATTATTTACATTCCTCTGTGAAGCGTGAACCGTTAGATTTAATCAAGTCATTACCTATCTGTAAAGAAAATTATGCAATAGCGTTGAATTTGCTGTCCGAAAGGTATAACAACCCATTCATATTAGCTAAATACTATGTACAAAACCTACTTCAGGTCAAGTCCACAATAAAGGACTCGGTCCAAAGTTTGGCGGAGTTCACTAACACTATAACGTCTTCCGTTAATTCACTGGCAGCAATGAAGCTGTCAGTGAATTCATTTGAATTTATCACTATACAGTTACTATCCACCAAACTTGACCCTATTACTTTCAAACTTTGGAAGGAGTCAATAGACCCTGACAATTTGCCTAGCTTTCAAGACTTCACGCATTTTTTAAACTTACGCAGACAGCTGTTAGAAAATACAATGCCTATTGAACCCGGACAGCAATTCAACAAACTTAATGTAAGACCTAACAATAAATATGAGAAGTGTAGCTCAAGAAATACTGCTGGCAGCACTACATTTAAGAGCTATCACACAGCGGCAAATCATTATTCATGCGTGTGTTGTAAATCCAACCACCCGCTTTACATATGTAATAATTTTCGTATATTAAGCACCGCTGAGCGGGGGCAATTTGTTGCAAATCATAAATGTTGTAGCAACTGCCTTAGATCAGGTCATCTGATAGCTAACTGTAAGAGTAAACAGGTGTGTAAAATCTGTTCAAAACGACACCACACATTGTTGTACGCAAATTACGTGCCGAAATCAACAGCTGCCAGCAGCAATTATTGCTCGCTTAAATTACAGTGCAAGAATAATGTTCTTTCATCCACAGCAGTTGTATCTGTCGTTGACCAGGCTGGCAACAGGCATAGGGCTAGGGTGCTCCTGGAAGCCGGTTCACAGATAAATTTCTGTACAAAATCATTTGCAAAAAGGTTACAGCTCAAATTAGCCAAATCTAATATTCCAATCACAGGAATAAACAACACAGCGTGTTGCGCAACTGATATTGCTTCTATACGTATCATTTCTCGCTATCAGAGATATAGTTTCGAGGCGAAATGTGCCGTCTTATCTACCTTAACTCACAATCTGCCTTCAACCTCGTTTGATATCAGCCAGTTCCGCATTCCAAACAAAATTTTCCTGGCTGACCCCGATTTTAATATATCTTCGCAAATCGACATACTATTAGGGGCACAATTTTATCTGGATTTGATATTAGCCAATAAATACACCCGCGGCCCCAATTTTCCCATCATTCAAGAAACAAAACTGGACTACATTTTGGCTGGCAACCTACCCAAGCACTGCCGCAACGAGGGTCCTGCTGTTTCGTTCCTAGCAAGGAACAACGACAGTCAAATTCTGCAATCTCTCGAGAGATTTTGGGAAGCAGAAACTATCCCTGACAATACCCCTGATAGCGAGTCGGCCTGTGAAGAGCATTTTGTGCGCTCTACTCAGCGCAACCACGAGGGTAGATCTATAGTGTCACTTCCATTTAAGTCTGATAATCCCCACTTGGGGGAATCTTACACGAGTGCCGAATCAAGATTCTTAAGCTTAGAGCGTCGATTTAGGCGAGATGCCAAGCTCGCTCGCTACTACGCGGACTTTATCAAAGAATATATGGATCTTGGGCACATGACACTCATCGATGATGGCGCTATCAATTTAGGAACGTCAAATATTTACTACTTGCCTCACCATGCCGTGTTTAAACAGTCTAGCTTGACCACAAAACTGCGCGTTGTTTTTGATGGTTCGTCCAAGACTACTAATGGCCTTTCGTTAAATGACATATTGTTAGTAGGCCCCAATGTTCAACAAGACCTTTTTTCCATTCTCTTGCGT
This sequence comes from Magicicada septendecula, assembly GCA_034769895.1. Classification (NCBI taxonomy): domain Eukaryota; kingdom Metazoa; phylum Arthropoda; class Insecta; order Hemiptera; family Cicadidae; genus Magicicada; species Magicicada septendecula. The sequence goes on from CM068372.1 coordinate 159,326,744, forward strand.
TTCCGCATACATAAGTATGTTCTCATTGCCGACATCGAGAAGATGTATCGTCAGATTCGCGTGGCTGAAGGGGATTGTCACTATCAACGCATTTTGTGGCGCGATTCTCCCCTCGAACCACTTAAACATTTCGCACTGCGAACGGTAACCTATGGCACGGCTAGCGCCTCTTTTTTGGCCACTCGTCTTCTACAAATTGCTAGGGACAATCAGGCTTCCTTTCCCCAAGCGGCGTTAGCTATAACCAACGATTTTTATGTCGACGATCTACTTACCGGTTCGGACACTATCCCTAATCTAACCAAGCTGAAATCCGATCTAGGTGCGTTACTGGGTCAATATGGTTTCACGTTGCACAAATGGGCATCAAATGAACCCACAGCGGTCGCAAATCATCACAATTTTTCACGACCCCTAAATAAACAGGACAATGTGCGTACCCTAGGCATTCTTTGGAACAATACTGCAGATTCATTTTTGTTCGACATCAAACTATTTCCCGTTGATTCAAGCATATCCAAGAGAAAAATTCTTTCGATTATTGCTGGAATATATGATCCCCTTGGTTTAATCGGTCCAGTTGTCTTTCTGTATAAGCATTTCATGCAGCGACTTTGGCTTTGTAAGCTTGGTTGGGATGAACCGATTTCCGGTCAGTCACGTTCGGATTGGCATTCTTTGTGTGACAAATTGGTTCTGATTGGCAAAATTGTGTTCCCGCGATCTATTCGTTGCAAGCGTGAGGCAGCTACAGTTCAAATGCATGGTTTTTCGGATGCTTCTGAAAGAGGGTTTGGCTGTTGTATATATGTCAGAGTCATTTATCAAGATTCTACTGCCTCTTGTCACCTCTTGTGTTCCAAATCTCGCGTGGCTCCCCTACGACAGGTGTCATTACCTCGCATCGAACTCTGCGCTTGCTTGTTATTATCGCGGCTCGTATCTAAGGTTATTCCTGCTCTTTATTCGTTTATTGATAATGTACATTTGTATTCTGACTCGATGGTGGCTCTTTACTGGATTCATGCGCAGTCTACGCGTTGGAAAACATACGTCGCTAATCGGGTTGCTGAAATTCAGCGTCGTACGCAAACTTATACTTGGCATCACATTGATTCGCGACACAATCCTGCTGATATTATATCTAGGGGGTGTCTCCCTGACGTTTTGCGCGATTGCTCGCTTTGGTGGCACGGTCCTAGCTGTCTGTCTCAATCGTCAGAGTCTGATCCCTTCCCATCCTTCGTACCGGCCACTCCGTCTTCTGAAGTCACCGCGGAAGAGAAAAATACACATAATCTTTCTCTAATGTCTACCCTGGCTGTCGACCTATCTTTGGACTTTTCCTCGTTGCACCGGCTAACGCGTGTATACGCTTACTGTTTTCGGTTCATCAGAAATATTAGGCACTCAAGTGCGGACAAACTTGCGGGCGATCTGACCCCTGTAGAAATTCATCAGTCTCTCAACTTCTTCATAAAACAGTCTCAGTCGATCCACTTCACAACCGAAATTAATTGTCTTCGTAACGGATCTTCTGTTTCCATTAAGAGTAAGTTGGCATCTCTCGACCCGTTTCTTGACGACTCTGGAGTGATACGCGTGGGCGGACGATTGCAGCATTCCCAATTACCCTACGATTCTAAACATCCTATTGTATTACCCCCATCGGCGCATATTACACGCCTTATCATTGAACGTGAACACATTCGTTTACTTCACGCTGGTGCTCAACTCGTGCATCATTCACTGCGTCAACGTTGGTGGATTGTTAATGCCCGGCTAGTCATCCGTTCCATTATTCGAAAGTGTGTGAGGTGTATCAGGTTTAGTGCCACACAGCAGGTTCAGAGACTTGGCATTTTACCATCCCCTAGAGTCACTCCTTCTAGGCCGTTTCTATTTTGCGCGGTTGATTATGGTGGTCCCTTCATGATTCGTCATGGCGGGCAGAAGTCTAGAACTCTTTCTAAGGCATACGTATATTTGTTTGTTTGCTTAGCAACTAGGGCTATTCACTTGGAATTGGTTTCCGACCTTACGGCCAGCGCTTTTATAGCCGCATTACGTCGTTTCATGGCCCGTAGGGGTATACCCACTCAACTGTACTCCGACAATGGCACAAACTTCAGGAAGGCCCGCACTATCTTACATGATATTTACAACTTTTGGCACAATAAGGATGCCATCTCTTCGATCAAGTCATTCACGTCCTCTCAGGGGATATCATGGTCATTTATTCCGCCCTCCTCACCTCATTTCGGTGGCCTTTGGGAGAGCGGCATAAAGAGTTTGATATTTCATCTGCGCCGCGTGGTAGGCAAATCTATACTCAACTTCGAAGAGTTCACGACCGTTTTGTCTCAGATAGAGGCATGTCTGAACTCTCGACCTTTATTTGCTATCTCTTCAGATGTTAACGACCCGGTGCCACTTACACCTGGTCATTTTTTGATTTGCGCACCCTTAACGGCGATTCCGGACCCAGACCTTTCTCACGTTCCTGTTTCTCGTCTTGGGGGTTGGCAACTTCTTCAGAGGTTTGTCCAAGGCATTTGGAAGGCATGGTCTCGCGATTATTTGCACCAGTTGCAGCAGCGTCACAAGTGGAAGTTTGCCAAGGATAATGTTTCCATTGGTGACTTAGTTTTGCTTATTGAGGATAAGTTACCTCCATTAGCCTGGAAATTTGGCGTAATTATCGCCACATTTCCTGGCCCAGATAACTTGGTTCGTGTCGTGGACATTCGCACGCCTACGGGTGTTTTGCGGAGACCAATACATAAATTATGTCTGTTGCCAGCGCGAGACGAGATTTGACATTATGATTACTTAGCACAATGCTATTTTTATTTAGCCACTGGCTTATTACTTATTACGACCATTTGGTCAACCTAATTGTGATGAATTATCACAATATTTTCTTATCAATTTTGCGCCATTGCACGCTTCTATAATTATCACAGTTTTGGTGGTATCTTAATATTTGTATTGTATGTTAATTTGTGTGGCATATGTCTTACACATTTTCATTTGATGTTATGGGGTATATTTCATGTTTTTGGTGGTCTCATTTTATAAAATGTTGTTACATAATATTCGCATGTCTTGCAGCTGAGCAATCATGCATTCATTTCTTTATACTGTTGCTAATAAATGTGTATTATTCTGTGAATGTCTTTAAATTGTTAAATTGTTTCTGTAATTTCAGTACTGTATTTATTATTTGACATTGCAATTATTCATCTTGTAATTATCTAAATTATTGTTATTGTATTCGCATAAATTGCGTCTATGTAAAAACTATTGCTTTGCGTCTGCCGTATGTAACTGCCACGTCTAGATTTATTTTATATTGTATTCATTTTGCAAGTAAGCATGCACAATTATTTTTACTTAAATTGCTGACATACATGTCACATTTGGGCTTGCATTCAGTCAGCATCTAGCTTGTTCATACATTATTACATATTGTTAGTTCCTGAAACTTCAGGAACAGCATGACTAGGTCAATACATGCCGCCCTGCTGAATATACGATTGAACATGTAACTGCAACATGTTCAATAACAATTTTATTCATGTAATGAACTCTCTGTACAGGTCCACGGGCCTCAACTAATTTTACAGTAACCATCTATGACATGCATAGGGTTACCAGCTATCGGTCCATCATGTGATGAGCTTCCGATCATGCATTAAACATTGCATAACTATGTATTTTTTTATGTTTTGTAATGTTATATACTGTGCACATACACTATGTGATGGTAATATTGGTCAAACCAGACTTTATTCATATCTGAAACAGCTGTTCGCCAACCTTGGCTTACAAACGCCTATCTCTAGGCTTATCTTATGCATGCTTATCTCTAAACTAGTAACGGACTGCCGTTATCTAATCTCATAACTCAAGGTTCAACTCAGCCTTGAATGTAACGCTTATTATTAAGAAAACTGTATCCTTTTAAATTAAATTGTAAAATGTATCATAATTTATTAAAAAATGTTAAAAAATCATTTGATTTTGACGGGCAGCTTATGTACGGTAGCGCGATAATTTCGTTTTCTAGGTTGGCTAATCTGCTTACTGCCTTACTTCAATTTTTGCGTGTTAGAACTTTGTACAGTGTGTATCAAGCACTTTCGGCGGTCGGTTCGCCGACCCTTTTCGCTGTCTTTTATTGTCGACATTTAATGTAGGCTTTAGGCCGCACATTCTTACTTATGGCCGACTAGGCCCGCTTCAATGTAATTCAAAATTTATAATACTTTGGCAACACGCATTATTAGCCGACCTGATTTCAATAAATTAAACACTTGTAATGTAACTTAAGAAAGGCATTAAAATCAATTCAATACAGTCCACATCTTATCATTTTCATCCCGCTGAATCTATTCATGCATTACATACTATTCTTAACAAACATGGTTGACCAGCCGACAGGACTATTCACTTCAAGAAACATTTGTTAGCCAACTTGGGCCTAATACCCAACACCAGACTTGTTGACTTTTTCTTCGACTAATGCCACTCGCTTAATCAAATGGTTGGTAGACCCTGTCATTTTAGCCATGCAAAGCTTTATCTTCTCTTGGCCAACTTTCAGGACATTCTCTCTTAAGTCCACAACGAATCCGTAGGCATTCATAATGTCCGTGCTAAGAATCACTTCATCGACAATGTCTGCAACGAGCATTTGGTGGCTAAACTCAAGAAGACCCAGGCGTACACGTACGTGTACCTTTCCTAGCACCTTGACGGGGCTTCCAGTCACAGTCTGTATTGTACAAGAGCTAATTAGAGGATGGCGGTTACAGACTAAGTCAGGGCGCACAATGGACACTGTAGCGCCCGTGTCAACTGTAAATGATGTTGGTTTACCATCCGCAAATCCATTAACAATCAAGTTTCCACTGATTTTATGTGGCGTGGAAACTGTGTGCTGTTCTGGGCCTTTACTTCTCCAATTGGTGCGATCAGTCTCTTCTCTCGGTATCTTCTTCTCCCAACAGTCTACCTGTAGATGACCACGTTTTCCACAGTTGTAACATTTCGGTCTTCTGCCTTTTTCAAATCGTTGCGACTCTCTTGAACTTTTGAATTGTTTGTCCGACAACACTGTTTTTCTGCACCCATCGTAACGGTAATGTGATACAGGGATCTTCTGACTGCAACGTGATGGCACAAACCCATTAATGTAGCGGGACGCTGACTTGGCAGCTTCAAACTCTAGGGCGTGAACAAGAGCTTCTGAGCTATCTCGGTGTCTTGCCATTCGTAACACTTGCTGAAGTTCACAATCTCCGATGCCATCAATAAATGTCTGCACCGTAAACCTTATTCGGAAGTCTTCTGGTGCTTCAGGATAGGCCAATCTAATCAATCTGTCGATACTTGCTTCAAATTCTTGAAGACTTTCCCCGGAACGTTGTCGTCTTGTTCTCAACTGAGCGTAGTACACCTCTCGCAAATGTTTATCACCGTAGCGTAATTCTAGAGCTTTTATCAACTCGGCATAGATGTTCTGGCTGTCAGGTGGCACTTTCTGTAGTAGTTCTGCCGCGGGTCCTTTTAATGAGAGAACGAGTGAAACAGCCTTGTCTTTCTCTGTCCAATTATTTGCGCATGCAGCAGCTTCAAATTGGCGGAGGTACGTTGCCCAGTGAGTGCTTCCGTCAAAGGTTGGAGCTTTGACATGAACTGTCCCTACTGCAGGCAAAGTGACTTTCTCTGTTAACTTATTTTCTGTCTTGATCACTGGTACAGTCTGTTCAGAAATTTGTTTTGGTTGAATCTTCATGCACTGTTCGACTTCACTTTTAATTTGTTCTCTTATGTTTGCCATTGAGTTTTCTACTGCAGATATTTTATTTGAAACAGATTCTTCTATAACAGATATTTTTGTAGACATCGATTCTTCAACAGTCAAGACAGATTTTTCTACTTCAGCTATTTTTAATGTCACTGATTCTTGTACCTCCGATATTTTAGTAACTTGTTTATTAAGCTCACCTCGTAGGATACCCAATTCTGCGGTACTGTGTTCTTGCAACTGTTTCTGCATAACTTCAAAGAGAGCTTCCGTTTTATCTGCTTCTTGCTTACGTTTTCCATCCTGTCTTTCTTCTGTTTCTAGCATTAGTGCTTTCTGACGTTCCTCAGCTTCTTCTCTTTCCTGCCTGCGTTTTTCATCCTGTCGTTTTTTTGCTTCTTCTCTTTCTTGTCTTCGTTCTTTTTGTCGTCTTTCTGCTTCTTCTGCATCCTGTCGTCGTCGTTCTTCTGTCTGCAACAACAGCGCTTGGAAATTTTCCATCATCTGACTGGCATCCATTGTTTTTCGATTAATTACGAATTACACTTGTCTTGTACAAAGTATCCACTGTTTCCACTGTTAACCGTTCTATCCCAGTTCTGACACCACTGTTACGACTGTCTATTCGATCGTCGTAGGTACAGTGGAAACAAAATAAGTACAAGACACCAATTAAGTCACTAATCACACCTTTAATTGTTATAGTAAAACAGTTCGTAATTAACAACACAGTGTCTACAACAAATCAAATGGAAATTGTTCATACGCAATAAAATGTCCACTAATATTAAAACTCAACTGTATTACAATTATACCGTCCGAATATAAAACGCAACACTTCACTAATAACTACTTGAACGTACACCGTAATAACTTGAACCGCTCTGTAAATATATCGCACTAATACTCTCGAACCGCACAGTCAAAAATCTCGCACTGAACTCAACTACTAAGGCCGCTACCCAAAATATTTATAGTCACGCTCACACACCAGAAGCTTCCAAACTGCGTCTTATCTCTCGCGAACTACGTAATTGCTACGGCCTTGACACAGTCCGAGCGCCCGAGCGAAGCCCAGCACAGTCGAGAAAATTCTCGCAAAATGCGTCTAGTAGCACGTACACCACACACTTACATCGAGATCTTTCTGGCACATTCGATAAACGCGTAGATTGGTTCTGTGCTGTCGTAGCAGTATTAAGATTTTAAAATTTTACTTACCTTTGTAATGTATTGTATTTTTGTATGTATTTGCTGAATTCAATGACAGTCTAAAAGAACCCTTAAACCCTGAGAATTAATATAATATTATAAACAACGTTATTTGGAACTTGTTAGTGTAAAAGTCGAACTGAGCGCTAGAGTCGACCCGACCCATATTTATTTTCGACACAAGTTGACTGTTCGTTTCTCCGAATAACTTTAATGAAAATAAACATTGTTATTTGGAATCAAAGGAGTTGTCATTGTAGATAATTTGAAGGTTTACAGGACAATTGCAGGTAATTCAACAGGAGAGTGAGCAGCGAACGGGCCGAAGCATTTAGGAAAAGAACGGGGGCGCTCGAGGACAAAATCGATTGCGGCAGCCGATCCGTATTTGACATAAGTGGAGGCAATTTACACTAAATAAAACTCTTCAAAAACTCAAAACACATAAAATAAAACCCACAATACACTGTTAGATTACAGATGACGTCAACAACGTGGCGCTGAACAAAATAAACCCGCAACCGTATTACACTCGCACAACAAAAACTGTTACATTACAGACGGCGCTTACAACAGTGGGGCGTAATTAAATAAGACGAGCACACAATTGCTCACATCCTATCTACACTGTAAATAAACAGAGATAGATTACAGATGGCGTCCAACTAGTGGGCTGGAATTGGGGAATATTACCGATCCTAACGTAATTATTAACGATACAGGAAACCCGATTTCAGCTGGCGACTGTCAGAAAAAACAGAAATGCATACGAGAGGAGTGACGAAAAGGTTGGCAAAGGACCAAGAAACGGAAGAAGATAAACGGGAAGAAGAGACTGAAACAGCAGAACAGCAAGACACCGAAATGGAACAACAGGCGGGTGACAAGGCGGAAGCCAGAGGGGGACCGGATTGGAATAAATTTATGGAAATGATGAGCAGTATAAATGAGAAAATAGACAGACAGGAGGAAAAAATAAACAGTACTCATGAAGGCTTAAAAAAAATCGAGGAAACAAATGAAAAAATAGACAGTATTAAAGAGAATAACAAACAGACAAATGAGAATTTTAAACGAATGGAGGAAAAATTTGACCGAAATGAAGAAAGTTTAAGACGAATAAACGAGAAAATAGATAGTACAAATGAGAGTACTAAGGAAGACTTTCGGAAAATAAACGAGAAAATTGATAGCTCTAACAAAGAGTTGAGAGAAATTATTGATGGACAAAAGGGAGATTTAAAACGAATTGATGAGAAAATCGAAAATATCAACGAGACTCTTGGCAAAAGGGTAGAGGAATATAATGAAGAAAGAAAGCAACAAACAGCCGAAATAGTCGAAAAGGTGGAACAAAACAAAGAAACAAGTGTACAGGTCACGGCAGAGTTAGACGCCAGAATAGACCAAGCAGACAACATCAACCACGTTAGGATAGCAGAGGTACAGCAAGGAACACAAGAAAGATTGGAAGAACTACGAACTAACACCTCAAGAAAAATCGAACGGGTAAATGAGGAGATGAACCGGGTAAAAAGCCAAATGAATGATAGTACGGGAAGAATCGATAACATCCAGGAAGTACAGCTAAAGAACCTGAGAGAAGACCTCGACAGAGTGAGCTATAGACCAGCCTGCAGCGTTCAATCCACAATGCAAGACCGCACATCAAGGAAAAGAGAACTAATAAAAACACAGGAAGAATGGGAGATGGTGAAGAATGGACTGGGTAATGTATTTAATCTCACAATTACCAACCATACAGAAATAATGAATTATAAAAACTGTAGTAGAAGCTTGATAGAAACTTTAGGAAGGACTCACAATAAAACAGTGAGTAAAAACTTCAGAAGGTCTATACTTAAATGGAATATACCAAAAATGGAAACGCATAATAAAATGACAGTGAAATCATCAATAATGAATATACCATTAAAGTATTCATTTAATAAAATAGATAATAAAGCAATTCAAGTAGGCCATGAAACAAGTGAAGATTTAGCAACAGAAAAATCAGAACACCAGGTAGCCAAGATCTATATCACCAGGACAGAAACAGTTCTGCATACCAGAGTAATCCGAGAAATAAGGGTAACTGAATTTATGGACCATGGATAGATTAAGCACCAACACACCATCGAGAAAAGGGACTGATTTTCTGAGAACCGACAGCAGCAACAAACATTTAAAAAAAGAGGAAAATATGATGATAAAAGTAATGACCAATGAAGATTCCAAAAAACATGAACAAATAACCCACCAAATTCTAAATTAAGTAAGGACATCTTACAGAATACTTTGGAGAATTTATTTTGAATCCATTAAGAAGAGAAGGACAGTTAATAATGATAATAGGGTGATAATAATGAAAAAAGAAGTACTTAAAACAAATTAAATGAAGTGATGAACTTGAAGGAAAAAAATTGATGTTTGTAAATGAACAGAGTGATAAGAACTATATTTGTAACTGCTAAAAAGGGATATTGAGACAGAAGATGAATAACGTAGTGGCTAATGAATCAATTAACGACGAAATGAAATTAAATGGAAAAGAAGAAGTATACAAAGGATTTTTACCAAAACTGAAAGCAAGTTATATGAAAGTAAGGGGAACTGCTAGGATACAATTTATAATAATGAGAAGAAGTAAGAAGACAACATGATTCCGAGGGTATTTAAAGTAATGCAAGAGTTACCATTTTTGTAAGAGTGTAGAAAGCTACGGTACCACTCAATAATTATTATGATGGGCAGGGGCCAACGAGCACTGTACCATGCACACGGGGTGAATGGTCGGGTGAGGAATAGGTCAGAATAGTACCACTCACAGCCGATATGCATTCAACGTGCCATTTCGAGTTAGGGAGGAGTTGATAACCCCAATTAAGGAATTCATAGGAACAAAAAGAAAAGAAACCCCAGAGAAAAGGAATAATCAGTTGGTAACTAAATAGCCTATATGAAGAAGATGAAGAAAAATAAAATATTTCGTAGATTCGCCAAAGAAGAAAAGAAGTCATGTGTAATTTATGATATAATAACCAACTTAAAAGAAATTCATCACACCCCAATCCCTGAAGCCATAAGAAAATAATAATAAAGAAGGAAAAAGTGTTACAAATAAACCAGAGCATCAAGATTAACAGTTAATTTTCCATAGACCTTCAGCTAGGAAATAAACATGTTCTGGGGCGACAGAATAGTAGCCCCATCCCAAAGCTTAAAACCGCTCAATTCAGAAGGTAAAGTCACCTATACTATCCTATTAAAACCAGATAAAGATGAACAACCCTTACTTACAGAAAAGACTGTACAATATAAATAAAAGATAAGAAAAAAAAACAATACAAATAATAAAATAAATAATTAAAATGTATTATAGCAAGTAAAGAATATACATACAAACCTTTATGTAAATGAGTGAATGTGAAAGAGTGGGGAATAAAATTAACAATCCCTATTATTATTTAAATATGTGATAAATACAATAAGTGTCAGTGAAGTGGTGACAGCATAAGTGCGGGTTAATTACTTTTATAAAAAAAGGAAAACCCATAAATAACACAAATAGTGAATGGTGGTGAAGGGTTTCATCTCAGATTGAGATGTTAGTGAATGCTTTGGTGTAAGTAGTTGTATTTGTGTTCTACACCAAAGCCTATAGTTATTAACATTTGTAAACTACTGTACATTATAAGTTTGTGTGAGCCTACTGGCAAAATAAGAAAATGTGTATTAGAAACCAGGACCTATGAACAATAATCCTATTCATTAGCCAGTAATGCTTGATAAGATTGATATGATGGAAGAATGGTACACCAAGTAGTTTATAATTACAGTGGGACTTGGTTATTACGGCCTCGGCTGTTACGTCAACTCGGGTGTAGCGTTATTTTGTCATAAGTCCGGTCAAACTGATATCTTTAACATTATAAAAATTCCCAGTTTTAACGTCACTAAATATTGTACTACTCTGTTATAGCGTCAAAAATTTCGCAGATATTTTACTCTAAATTTCATATAAACATACATGTGCGCGCGCTACCCCCATGGCTACAGACATACATTGTATGCAAGCGATAAGCACTGTAACAGGACCGCCGGTGCCAGCGCCAGATGGAGAAAAAATTAAAAAAATTAGGAAATGCGAACATGGTGATGTGGATGCAGCATTATTGAAATGGTTCAAACAGTGTCGATGTTCAGATATTCCTGTGAGTGGACCAATTCTGAAAGAGAAAGCTACAGAATTCGAAAAATTGTTTGGTATTGATTTTACATGCTCCAACGGATGGCTAGATCGATTTAAGGCCCGACACTCGATTTCCATTGCAAAATTTTGTGGTGAGGCAAAATGCGTAGATCTGAACGTTACAGGCGATTGGGTGCATAACACTTGGCCACAAATTAGACGATCATATAAAGATGAAGACATCTTTAATGGAGATGAAGCGGAATTTTTTATAAATTAACTCCAGATAAGACTTTCAAATTTAAAAATGAAAAGTGCGTTGGTGGGAAGCTCTCTAAACAAAGAGTTACAGTTTTTGTTTGAGCGAACATGACGGGAACCGAAAAAAGGAAACTTTTAGTTATCGGGAAAAGTTTGCATCCTAGATGTTTTAAAAACATCAAAAAACTTCCTGTAAGTTACACTGCCAACAAAAAAGCGTGGATGACTTCTAGTATTTTTGAAGATGAACTAAGAAAGTGGGATAAAGAATTGTCATCGAAAAACAGAAAAATTCTACTTCTAGTTGACAACTGTGCAGCCCATCCAAAGTTAAATTTGACAAACATTAATCTGGTCTTCTTACCGGCCAACTGTACGAGTGTCCTGCAACCTATGGACCAAGGCGTCATTAGAAGCCTAAAGTGTCACTACCACAAGCAACTTAAAAAAAAAATTATTTTCTGTATGGACACGGCGCAACCTGCCACAATTTCACTCTTAGATGCAATACAATTCCTAGACAACTCTTGGAAGAGTGTAACACAGAAGACGATAGCAAAATGCTTTAGTAAAGCACAACTCGTACATGAAAATTTACCGGACGATGACGAAGACGACTTGCCGCTCTCGGAGTGGATTAAGAAATTCGAAGTAAATGAATTTGGAAATGAACTTGATTCCTATGCATCAGTGGATGACCAAGTAGAAACATTCCAAGTGTTGAGTGGCGCAGAAATTATCGCGGAAGTAAAAAACATAGAAGCAGAAGATAGTGTTGAAGAAGATGCTGAGCAAGAGGAGGATGCCAACATCGTTTGTCCGACAGTACAGGAAGCAATGAGAGCCGCCGAAACTCTTTCACGATTTTACTGCTTTAGAGAGATGTTTACTGTGTTTAGAGGGATGTGTTCAATGCAGCGCAGCATCTCCACAGCACAACAGAAAGAATTTATTTTTCAGAAAGGAGCGTTCAAAAGAAAATTACGGATTACTTTCGACAGTAAGCCTAAATGTAAAGTTACATGTACTTTCTTTTTGATCTTTTAAAATATTCTTCATGCTGTTTGTATAAATTAAATGCAGTTTGTAAACTTTAGAATAAACATCACGAATAATGTTAATAATGCAAAGATCTTTTTTTTTATTTCTCCTTCCTTACTAGTGATTAAAAAGGGTCTTTTATAACGACTCTTTTATAACGTCACTCGGACATAACGTCATTATTTTTTTGGTCCCTTCAATGACGTTATAACCAAGTTCCACTGTATTTGTCAATTTTTAAATGTAGAATTTGGCTATGAAGGCAATACCTCGAAGGTAACATGTTAAAAGATTTTGTTCTGATTATATTATTTGTTAATTTATGATTGTAAACTTGTCCATGTAAACACTACGTTAAGTAATATGTCAAAAGATTTCATTTTTAACTATTGGAAAAACATGTTAAGGGTCAAGACTCATGTAATAAGATGTAACTCAGGAAAAAAGGTTCAAAACCAAAAACCTAGGTAATAATAAATGTTATTTAGAATATATTAATGAAATGCTATTGATGGCCTAGGCCACAAATTCCATACAAGGGAACTAATGTCAGAAATGAGTAGGTTAGTAAACCAATGTGATAAAACAGGAAAGGGACAAAATTTATGTGATGAAGCTAATTGTTTTAACAGTAATATTACATATTAGATTAATTTAAGGAATTGTAAAGTGATATAACAAATGTATAATTAAAGTATAGGCCCAACATTAGAATTTTTGTAAGGGGAAAAACCACACTTTATAATTAACCAAAGTAAGTAAATGATATCACAAATCCCAAAAATTGATATTAATATAAATATCACAGATCCCAAAAAAATAGCTAACACCTTTTGCAAGTACTACGCAAATATAAGCCGAACCCGAAAGACAAGAAACGAACACAGACACCTGAATAAAAAACCTCTAATGCAGTGCCTCAACAAAACCGAACAAAAAATTTGCCTAAGCGATTTTAGCCTCTCCGAACTTGAATTTGCACTATTAAACACAAAGGGCAAGAAGGCAGCAGGAGCCGACGCAATCTACCCAGAACTCCTAAAAAATCTTGGTAACACAGCGAAACTAGCCTTGCTCAATCTCATTAATCTAACGTGGAAAACACGCGTCCCCCAGCAATGGAGGAAAGGGGAGATTATACCTATTACCAAGAAAGGAAAGCCAAGTGATACACCTGAGGGCTACCGCCCCATCACATTAACAAGTGCTTACTGCAAGGTTGCCGAAAGAATGGTTGTGCGGCGTCTGAACCAGTTCTTTGAAATGAATGCGGTTATTGATGAATGCCAAGCAGGTTTCCGAGCGCACCGATGCACCATGGACCAAGTCGTCTACTTTGCACAAAGTGTTAAGGATGGGTACCACAAGAAAATGTCCTCCCTGGCAGTAATGGTTGACCTAAAAAACGCGTACGACACAGTCTGGAGACCCATGTTGCTTCACAAACTTGCTTTGAGTGGCATCGCAGGTAACCTTTTTAACTGGATAGCGTCCTTCCTGAGTCAAAGACAAATTCGTGTCCGCTATAATGATTGCCTTTCAGAGTACCGAATTCAACGCCAAGGGCTACCCCAAGGTGCCGTTATCAGCTGCAGCCTATTTAACCTTATGGTCAATGACATTCTGGTGGCTGTTCGGTGTGTGCCGGGAGTACAAGCGCTCCTGTATGCCGATGACCTTATCATCTGGGCAACTAGCAGCCATATCATGGGTCTTGAAGCAACTATTAATAGTGCACTTGTTAAACTAGAAGAGTGGGCCAAACTAAATGCCATGACGGTAAATACCACCAAGACGACATACCAACTTTTCTCTCTATCAACAAGGCGGCCTACGGTCAATCTGCGCTATTGTGGATCGGAACTCGAAGAGGTGAACATGTCTAAATACCTGGGTGTTAATATAGACACCAGAATGACATGGAAGCACCATATAGAACAGTCCGCGAACAGTGCGTCCAGGCGCTGCCGGCTACTTAAACGACTCACTGCGACTACATGGGGAGCAAATCAAGATGTTCTGACAACTGCATATAAGAGCTACATTCGGCCGCTATTGGAATATGGCGCAGAAGCAACTATTACTGCCTCCAATGCAGCATGCCAGAAGCTTCACTTGGTCCAAAATGCAGCCCTTAGAACGATAACTGGTGCGCCAAAATCAACTCCTATACTTGCCATGGAGTCACAACTGCAAGTCGAACCTATCCAAGTAAGACGGGAAAAGCTGTGCCTCATATCCTGGGAGAGATGTAAAAGAGCCTACCAACAACGGTGGAATAACTATAAAACAGCGACAGAAAGGCTGAAAACTCAGAAATGCCCGATTGCGATCTATGAAGAACTCCAACGCAAATATGACATAGAACCAAATGAGGCAGCACCATTTATACATCACCGTGAATTCTTTAGCCAACTCCCAAATGCTAACTTGAAACTCTTCGACCATAATAAGACCAAAACTGAGTCGAATGAAGCCGAGCTTCGTCAAGCAGCCTTACACACTGTACAAAAACATTTTCCCGCTGAGCAGTGGATACGAATCTACACAGACGGATCCTCTATACCATCTACAGGGGCAACAGGGGCTGGGTTCTACAGCTCTCTATTTGAAGGCCACCTCGCTGTAGGAGGCCGGCTAAGCAACTATGACGGAGAGGTAGCAGCCATAAAGGCAGCGTCTATTGAGCTTGCCAAGATCTCACCACCTAACAAAGCCGTCTTCCTCATAGATTTGACTGCAGCGATTCAAAACGTGACCTCAAATGGTGATACAAACTGCTCCCTGACAATTGAGTGTAGGCGAGAACTGCAGAACCTTGTACAATTAGGCTGGCAGGTTGAACTGCAATGGGTACCCAGCCATGTCAACATCATGGGAAATGAAAAAGCCGACATCCTCGCCAAAATGGGCGCAGCACTACCTCAGCCGGAGACCCCCAGCTCATATGCATCTGCGAAAGCACGAATAAATTCCTCAATAAGCCTATGGCTAAAAGAAAAACAATTAAGAGCCTGTGTGGGAAAAAGATGGGCAACATTGGTTACGGACGGCCCCATCAACAGAACTCTACCCCGAGCAACTAGTGTTGCTCTTTTTAGAACTACAACCGGTCATGACTACCTGGCCTCCCACCTGCACCGCATTGGCGTGTTGTCGTCTCCTGAATGTGTTCTCTGTGGATACGCTTCCATGAATGCGGATCACCTAATTGCATGTCCAGCCTTGATCTCAGACACGGAAGTCCAAGACGAAGATGGTACGGCAAGGCTATTACGTCTCTACTGGTCAGCGCGCCGCCTAATGGCCCAACAGCCAAGGGTGGGCGTTGGCTAGTAAGTAAGTAAGTAAGTAAGTAAATGAGGTAGCAAAAATGTTCATAATGACATAAAGAAAAGAATGATGTAATTTAAATTTAAGAAAACTTAAAGCTGAAAAAGGAGTATTTTTCTTATAGGCAGATGAACACTGAAATCTTGTAAACTGACCACGTGACCTTATGAACTTCTGTTTTGACCAATCACAGGCCAGTGTTGTGAGGGCAGGGAACCGTTGAATAGTAAGGCAGGAATATAGAAATATAGTATTGTATTGTTAACTAGTGCAGTGAGCAGATGAGCTCTAATGACGAAGTTTTTAATTAAACCAAAGTAATGTTTTCTGGACCGTTGGCGATGAAAAATTATAACTAATAGAAGCTACAAATACTGTAGAAGATCGGAAGACGAAAATATTTAAATCAAAACAACAAATAAATGCAGAACCTTTGAAAATCCTGATTACCTACCAGAACACACTTTCCTAACGCCTGTAAGTGACGCCGACTCTATCAACCACGTTACAGGTACGATTACACAACACTACCGTAGACACTATCTACACTTACAGAATAACACCAGGGATCATTTACTGAAGAAAAATCTTAAAAACTAAAACAGTGAACACTGAAACTTTTATTTTAAAATAACTTGTGACAGCGCGTTGGTCAAACGTTTTCAGCGGCCATTATTGCCGATAGTCTGGTTGCCATAGCAACCAATAATAATAGCGAAATATAGTATTAAGATTTTAAAATTTTACCTACCTTTGTAATGTATTGTATTTTTGTATGTATTTGCTGAATTCAATGACAGTCCACAAGAACCCTTAAACCCTGAGAATTAATATAATATTATAAACAATTTGTTATTTGGAACTTGTTAGTGTAAAAGTCGAATTGAGCGCTAGAGTCGAACCCGACCCATATTTGTTTTCGACACAAGTCGACTGTTCGTTTCTCCGAATAACTTTAATGAAAATAAACATTGTTATTTGGAATCAAAGGAGTTGTCATTGTAGATAATTTGAAGGTTTACAGGACAATTGCAGGTAATTCAACAGGAGAGTGAGCAGCGAACGGACCGAAGCATTCGGGAAAAGAATGGGGCGCTCGAGGACAAAATCGATTGCGGCAGCCGATCCGTATTTGACATAAGTGGAGGCAATTTACACTAAATAAAACTCTTCAAAAACTCAAAACACATAAAATAAAACGCACAATACACTGTTAGATTACAGATGACGTCAACAACGTGGCGCTGAACAAAATAAACCCGCAACCGTATTACACTCGCACAACAAAAACTGTTACATTACAGACGGCGCTTACAACAGTGGGGCGTAATTAAATAAGACGAGCATACAATTGCTCACATCCTATCTACACTGTAAATAAACAGAGATAGATTACAATATCTAAAAAGAAAATTACAATATGTGATAACTTTAATTACAATTCATTAATTACTAAATCTCAAAATGATTGAAATTTGTGTTACCAAATCTTACTCTTGACGGAAAACACACACACACATATATATAAGAAAAAACTATCCAGCAGACAACTCTACAGTACCTCTTTTATGTTTAAGATTCCCATAGCTTACCACCAAATGAATTAAATTTAATTAGGTATATACAGACAATGAACATTGTACTCTTCACAATTCTCCTTTTCTTCGCCCTTTATCTGACCATTTCTTATTACTTCCAACTGTTGGCATACAGAGTCACTGACAGAACATTTGCAAGATTTATTGCAATTTTAAATACAGTTCTGTTATACACAACCAACTGTGAATCAAAATGTCTTTGTGTTTAATGAATTGACTGCAGGTGTTCCTTTTGGACATTTCCTCAGAAAAAAAACTGAATTTTTTCTACTTATGTATATTTGTGCAGTATAATGTAAAAAAGAAAATTTCCAAGCATTACTGTACAGCTACGGTATTTCACAAAGGTATTAGGGGAAAGAGGTGTGCATGAAGGCAAGAAAAAACTCATCAGGAAGCAATGGAATACAGAAAGAAATATACAAAATAAAATAAGTACACATTTAGATTTTTAGAATTGTTAAAAAAAACAGTAGAAATGTATTATTACACAGACTGTATGAAAAAATTGGCCACAATAATACCATAAAAATATACGAAATATTTTCTATAACGAATTGCAAGAACAAAACTGTCTATAGCTACTAGATATTGCAAATGATAAATCATGTCTTACCAGCAGGTAAACATATTAACAAACACCTTATTGCAATTAAATTTCCTGATATGGTCAGTCATATTACTTTATCACAAAACAAAAGATGTTTTGGCTTCTGTACTCTTACTGCACTGTAATCCAATATGAGTCATCTGCTAATAAGTAACAGGAAAGGGAACAATCCCATGTTGACAGTCCACGTATGCCTTTGTGTCCATGGTATTACCAAGCGTGTTTTGAAAACTTCTAAAAAACAGTGAAACACAGAACCAGGGGGGGGAGGTATGAAATGTTTGCCATTCTTTAATTGTGTAAAGTATAAATAATTGGACTGAGTAAAGATAAAAATACATTGTGCTATTATCAACACAAAGGTTTATTAACATACAAGTATAAAATCAGATATGTTTGTCAGTTCATTGTTCTTTTAATAATATTTACTTGCAGTTTAAAATACACACTACTCATTTAAGTTGTGTATCAAACCAAAATTAACATGGCGGTAAGGTACAGATACAATTTAAAGTAATTTGAGAGTAAGACCACAAGCTTATATAAAATAATATGAATTTTGTATCACGTTCACCATCACAAGACAACAAGAAAACTTTGTCTGAAGTGACCATTTGGGGGAGGGGGGTTCCCCAATCCCCCCCTTGCCACTGAGGATCCGCACCTGCATAGAACTGAATGTGGGACAACAAAAAAATGTTTCTAACATTATGAGGAAATAACAGAATCACTGTCCATTAATTAAAAGATCGATGTCATATTTTTTTTTTATTAATGTACTGTATTATTATTGTTGTTATTATATTTTATTTTACTGTATTATAATAAGTAACAAAGACATGAATCCAACTTTCTGAAGTTTTTGCGAAGATATGGTCATACTAGTGCTTCTTCATGGAAGAAGTGTGAGTAACGAAGATGGAAGAAATGACTTTCAATCATGCTACCAAAATGAGATCAGTTAAAATATAAACAAATTGAGCAGACTTTGTAATGCAGATATTTAAAAATAAATATAAACATATTTAGATTAATTGATAAGTGCAATGAAGATGTGAGTAAATGGAAGTAATACAAAATGCTGGAATTTAAAGGTAGCATTTCCAAAAGGTGAAGGAAGTCTAGGAGGCATAGGAAATAGTAACTATTGCAGTAGCAACAGGTCTAGGGACCTAAACCTTCATAGAAAGGAAAAGTGAGAAAATAACAGCACTAAAAACAAAAATAAATACGATCAAAAGCATGACTGATTGCTTTTAGCAACCTCTGGCCACGAGGTCGAATTTTCAATATTCAGAGATTGTTATAAACAATTTCTACTGTAGTATATGGACATTCTATAGCCAGATAACATATATATTTTTATGTCCATAATCATGAACACATTTTGATTACAATTCCAGCAGGAAATTAAACCCGCCACCTACTCCAGTATAAGGTGGTTGGCAAGTCTGCCTCAAACCTCTATCAAAAACATTAGAAGTCCTCTTAATTAAAACTGTTTTTTGAAACTGACAATATAATTGAAAATGTTCCTTCCGTATATTAGATACTTAATATAGTTTAAAAATATGAATTAGTAGGAGAAAAGTGGGCTAATACTTCAAGATTAAAAATAACATAAAAACTATTACAGTAAAATTGGCTACAATAAAAATTTTGTTAGTTTTAAAACTGTCAAAAAAATAGCGTTAACTTATCACTCTTAGTTATTATATGGATTTTATACATTTTTGGATCCGGGCAGGGGGGGGTGTTCTCCTGTAATCCAAAAGACTCTGCCAAGAGTGCATTCATGATCAGATGATTACTACTTCTAGTTGAAGTAGCTAACGAACTGAACTCCACAAGAATTTTAAAGGATTAAAAGCTGAATTCCTGAGTTTACTTGTTAAATTTTTGCTTTCTTTACATTCAAATTCCATATAACTGTAGATAATCAGGCAGAAACAGATTTGACATGAAATTCTAACCACAAGATTTATTTTAAATTGTGTCTTCCCTAATCCTGAACATCACTGAAATGCAATTACATAGTGTTATGGACAGTCTCACTGATTGTCGTATGGCACAGTGGAAAACAAAATACAGACATCAACGAAGTCACTAATTCCCAGCTTTAATTAATCAAAATTACAACTTGTAAACAACAAGATACTCTTATACAGTAATTCAAGTAAAATTAGTCCACACGCAATAATAATGTCCATTATTAAGAGTTCCGCACTAATTATAACAGAATAATCACTTTCAAACAACCACTTGAGACATAATGAGTAAATCACCTAATGTAACTCTGACTGACAAAGCCAGCTGCAGTTGCTTAAATTGGTAGCACAGGTGTGGTCCAGATTAACTTTCCATCCTTACTACGGTGTGGCAGTATAATTCCGTATTTGGTTAATACCTAGGTTTTTCCACCTTCTCTTTTGGGTACATTTCAACGTGTTACATTGAGTCGTTTAATTTCATGAACTTGTTTCATTTTTGTTTGGGTGTTGGTTTTTTCCTTCTTCCTTTGGTTTTGTCAATCACCTTCTTCTTTGGTTTTATTCTCGTTTGTTTTTCGTGGTTCCCTTCTTCTTTTGTTTCCTTTCATTGGGTCAATCACTTGGGTTAGGTCATGTCGTCGTTTGTCGAGTCATAGTTTTTATATTTTATTTAAATTAATCATTTTTATTTGACATGAAGTATTATTTTAGATTCAATATTATTTTGTTCATCCCTGGTATTGGGTTGGCTTATTTGTGTTGTAACAATATACTTTTGTGTTGATGTCAAATGTATTTGTGTAATAGGTTATGGTGTACTCTGTGTTTTATGTAAACAATGTATATAAGTCTTAGTGGATGGTTAGTGAGGATCGGTCAATAATACAAATTTTAGCTATTTTGCGTCGACGTTTCGACAATATTTATTGTCATCTTCAGGACCTGTGTATGAAATACAATAGAAATATCAAACATAACAAAACAATTAAATATTTGGGTAAACGTGTTGGCGTATGTGAGTGTGTGCGTGCGTATGAATGTATGTTATCATTTTATATGTTAAGACTTATGATAGTTTATTTACATCTTCAAATTATCTTTAAGAAAACGAGGAAATTATAGTATGAGAGAACTTAATTTATACAGTATTACAATTTATTTATACAGTATTACAATTTAAATTACTAAATGTAATGATATTTTAATTAATTAAACATACAGTAATCAACAATTGGATATTAGATTGGTACATAAACTGTTTATACCTACAGCAGTCAACATATAGCAAAGTAATATATTACCTATAACTAAAACAGATTAGGGGTTGTTCACTATGTAATTATTAAAAGTTATTTTTACCATGTTTCACTCATGTCTCATTACCTAATGTTTCTAAATTATTATTGTTTGTTAACACCAGTAGGGAGTGAAACATGGTAAAAATAACTTTTAATAATTACGTAGTGAACAACCCCTAATCTGTTTTAGTTATAGGTAATATATTACTTTGCTATATGTTGACTGCTGTAGGTATAAACACTTTATGTACCAATCTAATATCCAATTGTTGAATACTGTTTGTTTAATTAATTAAAATATCATTACATTTAGTAATTTAAATTGTAATACTGTATAAATTAAGTTCTCTCATACTATAATTTGCTCGTTTTCTTAAAGATAATTTGAAGATGTAAACAAACTATCATAAGTCTTCACATATAAAATGATACGTACATACGCACGCACACACTCACATACACCAACACGTTCACCCAAATATTTAATTGTTTTGTTATTCATTTTGTTTTAATTGTCTCCAAGTCACATTTATAAACTAATTAGAATTAATATTAGGCATTACCTGTATTAACTTCCGTCTTGTGACTTATCTGTTTTAATTTCTAAAAACCTGAAGACGAGGATTTATCCTTGAAATGCGTCGTTTTAGAAATTAAAACAGATAAGTCACAAGACAGAAGTTAATACAGGTAATGCCTAATATTAATTCTAATTAGTTTGTTTTGTTATGTTTGATATTTCTATTGTATTTCATACACAGGTCCTGAAGATGACCATAAATATTGTCAAAACGTCGACGCAAAATAGCTAAAATTTGTATTATTGACCGATCCTCACTAACCATCAACTAAAACATTCACTGATTGACGGTCACAAAAAATTTAAGGATTTAATGTATATAAGTAATAGGAATTGATTTTATAACAATAATAACATTTTACCAGACTAAATAAATAATGAGAGTAATTGTGAATTTTATAATGTAATTAAAGTAACTTAGTGTTTTAAAAAACTGATTGAATTAAACAATTGGAGATTAAATAATTAATTTAAAATGTTGTACAGAGGAATTTTTGTGATAAATTTAAATAATTTTTCTGAGATTTAGATTTTATAATAAATAGTAAATGATTAAACATACAATGTGTTTAGGTATTGAGTTATATTGTTATTATAAGGTATCACAAGGTACATATGGTTAGGTACATTATATTTGTTGTGATAAATGTTTATATTTTTGAGTCTATGACAGTGATCATGTTTTATTTGATTGAATGACTGACCATATGTAGGTAGGAATTTTATAATGAAATGGAAGTAAAGTAAAATCTTTTAATAATGAAATTAAATGAGTTTGAAAGAATTTAAATAAGGTGATTAAATTAATTTGAGGTAGTTATGAATTTCCTAATGTAATTTTAAACGATTAACTTAATGTAAAATGTTGTAAAAGATGGAATTTGGGTGATGATTATTTCAATAAGGCACTAAGACAGTCAGAGTTAATTTTAAATAGGTAGGCCTATTAGACAAAATAAGATTTTCTGGAATAAAAGAAATACAGAAACGGGGTAGTAGGAGGGACGCAGTAGCGAGGGTGGATGTATGTAGAGAAAGCGAGAGTGATGAATTTGGAGAGTAAATAGGTGAGAGCAGGGTACATAAATTTTGTATTGAGGGTAGAGGTGTATGGAGTCCTCAACGCAAGGCGTTGTGGCGGTAGGTGAAAAGTTTTATAAAGGGTTGCAGAGTTACCTGGAAGGGGCCAGGAACTGATAAGGGAATGAGCTGGAGGGAAGGGAACACACATCCTACGTACAAAGAGGGTATCAGGTGTTTTGTTATAAGAGGAGAAGGATTTAAGTAGAGTTAGATAAAGGGTTGGAGGGGTATATTATTGAGAGATCGGTGTCACCCTATGCAAATCCGTTAGTGGTTGTTTGAAGGAAGAAGGTGAGTAAGGTTATATCTAAATGCCCGTTCAATAAATCAAATCATTATTAATGACTGGGAGTCACCCGAACCAATTAATGATGAAAATGCTTAATAGAAATTCATAGTTGAAATTATAATGTAACAAGTGAAAGATTTAATAGAATTTGAAACTAAAGTAAGGAGTGTAATTTTTGGTCAAACTTAAATTTGAAATGTTTGTCTTGATGTAATAATAGCAATGTTCATTATGAGTGTTTATTATGTTGTATTATGTAAGTGTAGGGATCTAAAACATGTATAGTATGTTTTAAAAGCGATTCACCACTTTTGGGCGGTCCCGGCCTTACCAGCCCAGACCGTGGTTTTGGATGACAACCAGTTGTGGCCAGATTTATTGTAAACTGACCATGGTTGGTTGTTTTTAAAATTGGTTTAACATAGAAATTTAATGGGGAACAAAGGGGAATCTAAGAATTTTATTTTTGGAACACGGCTACATACCTAAGTATGGGTGGTAGACTGATTAGGGGCATATCAATAAGTTTATTAGTAGGGGTACT
Source organism: Magicicada septendecula (assembly GCA_034769895.1). Taxonomy (NCBI): domain Eukaryota; kingdom Metazoa; phylum Arthropoda; class Insecta; order Hemiptera; family Cicadidae; genus Magicicada; species Magicicada septendecula. Next base: position 159,350,591 of record CM068372.1, read on the forward strand.
AGTACCCTAAAGTTTATGTAACGCCAAAGCAAGGATGGGGGTGAAAGAAAAGAAAAAAGTGTTCACCCCTTCCGCCTCGGTCCTTGTGGTGGCAACTGTGCTCTACAGTCCAGGGGGGGGGGCAATAGTGTGTGTGGAAGGAGGAAGTTTTTGGACCGTTGGCAGTCAATAATAATTACCAACAGAAGCGGTAAACACTGTGGAAGACCAGAAGACAGAAATAATTAAATTAAAACTAAAACTAAATGCAGAAACTCGGAAAATCCTGACTACCTAAAACGAACTCACGTTTGTAACTTATGTGAGTGAGGCCAAACTTAATTAATAGCCACACTACAGATACGATTACACAACACTACGTAGACACTATCTACACTTACAGAACAGACACCAGTGATCATTGATTGAAAGAAAAGCTTAAAAACTAAAACAGTGAACACTAAAACTTTTATTTTAAAATAATTTGGAACAGCTCGAGGTTAGACGTGTGAGCGGCCATTTTGTGGAATTACGCTGTCAGCTATATACACGAAACGACAGTCGTTGCTTAGCAACGATTAATAGAATATAGTATTAAGATTTTAAATTTTACTTAACTTTTGTGATGTATTGTATTTTTGTGTGCATTCTCTGAATTCAATGACAGTCTCAAAGAACCCTTAAACCTTGAGATTTAATATAATTATTATAATTAATTTGTTTATTGAAGGTTATTAGTGTCATAGTCGAATTGAGCAGTAGAGTCGACCCGACCAATATTTTGTTTCGACACAAGTCGACTGTTCCTTTTTCTGAATAATTTAAATAAAAATAAATGTTGTTATTTTGACTGGAAAGAGTTGTCATTGTAGAAAAATAGAGAATTTACAGGACAATTACAGGCAAGTCAACAGGAGAGTGAGCAGCGAACGGACCAGATTATTTAAAAGAAGAACAGGGTGCTCGAAGACACAATCGATTGCGGCAACAAATCCGTTTTTACACAAGTGGAATCAAATTACACTAAAAAACTCTTCACGATAAAAGAATAAAAAGCAACACGGTAAAAACTAAATAAACACGAACACACACTGGTACATTACAATATTTGTAATGTTGTAATGGGAAGTGGTTATTTAAATTCTAATTGGAATCAGGGAAATATTTTGAACTTTGGAGTAAGAATTAACAAGAGAGTTGCATACAGAATGTTGATAGTAAAAGATGAAATGTTTCATGTTAGGTTAAATATATATTGTACTGCTGTTAAAATGCACACAGTACATGATAGGGAGGTAATAAATTTTAAAAGAGAAAGGATGCAGATTTTGTATTGAATGTAACATATGTTTTAAAATGTAAACAAAAAACATTGGGACTATCGACTCACCCAGTCAACATAAAGGTCGATTCCTATATGATATAAAACAATATGCAGTTATATGTTATGAAAAGAATATATGAAATTGGAATGAATGTTACAAGAAGAGTAAAGAGTAATAAAATTATAATTTAATAAATAACAAATAGAATTACGAATATTAGAGGTAAAATAAAGATGTTTAATAAGAAATAGAAAAATTATATATGTTTTAATAGGTATATGATAAACAGATGTAAAGAAATTATGGATTATCAAAGGGGAAATTTTGTAAATTGTTAAAAAAATTGTATTGTATAGTGATGAAGGAAATTTTTATTAGTCTTCAATTATATTTAATAAGAGTTACATCAGGAGTCTTAAGTTATATTCAATAAGAGTAACGTGAAGAGTCTAATTTAATATCTAATGGTAACAGCATGAAGAGTCTAAAATTATATCTATAAGAGTAGCTTGAAGAGTCTAAATTCATAAAATAACATTTGTACATCATCAAGTTAATGTAACATGGAAAGAAAATACAGTAAAGGAATTTAATTTGTGATACCAGAGTTTTGATTATAATATTTAATAAATAAATAATATTACGAGAAATATAACAATATCCTTAATAGAACGACGACAGAAGAGGGAAATCCTGGACTGAAGAAGAGTTTAAGTGGCCATAAAGGATAATCAAGTGTTCCGAGGAGATATCTGTGTTGCAGTCGTCCTGGAGAGCGGCATTCAGCGGTGAGATCAATAAGAAATTTGTGTGAAGGAACAGATTGCCAAGCCTAATATTGCTTTTGAAAAAAGGTAAACAACAACCAGAAGTGAACCCGTGGCAGCTGGAAGAATTCAGAGTAGGTCAAATTACATTAGTCTGGTATTTATTTTTACATGGTTAATTCTCAAAATACTACATATTAACTGAATTTGGTTTAGTTTAAAGAAAAGAAAATATTAGATACAATCGTAAATACGATCAAACAGCTTAATAATCATTAACCCTGAGAGAAAGAGTTTCTTTACATGTACTGGTAAACAAAAAACCATAATAACAGTAGGTACATTTATTAATTATATTATACTATTAAATAATTACAAGAATCATAAAAAAAATAACAGTACATTAAATGGCTGATCCAACGTGGAGCAAATCTTAATTACAGTACCTGTAATTAATTACAGTACATAAATGGCGCCCATACGTGAAAGCAAAGATTTTCTTTAAACCAGCACCAAATAACACAATTTTGTTAAATTTAATTAGCATAAAAAATTTTTTCCTTGTAATTAAATTAAGTTAAAGATTGTAAAATGGCTAACAAACCAGAGCAACGATATGAATTAAGGAGTAATAGTGCTGAAGAGGAAGAAACTGTAATGGAAGTAATAGTAGAGGATGCCCAAGGGGACCAACCAAAGAAACCAAACCAACCAATGGATGCAAATTTCCAAGAGATGATGAGAATTACAATGGAAGGGAATAACAAAACCAGCGAAACATTATTGAAACAATTAAGTGAAAAAATGGATAGTAACAGTGAAACATTAAAGAAACAAATGAAAGAGGATAATAAACAAATGAAATTAGATAATGAAAATTTATTAAAACAAAATAATGAGGAATTAAAGGAGACCATTCAACAACAAATAAATGGGGTGAATGATAAATCAGACCAGCAAAAGGCTGAAATCAAGTTAATATTACAAAGTTATGAGGAAAAGAACGTTAGGCAATCCGCAAAGGTGAAATTGAATATAGAAACAATGAAAGAAATAAGGAATGATGAAAACCAGTCAATAGAAACAAAGATAGAAGTCATACCAAACGATCAAATCAGGGAACCAGTAAATCAGAAAATAAAAGGTAATAAAGAAATAGAAAATAACGAAGATAAAAGTGTATCATTATATAAGGATAAACATAGCAGAAACACAGAGAATAATAAGTATGTGGAAAAGAAGACGAAGAAGATAGGTAAAAGACCTCCCAAGAAACAGAAAAATACACAGGAAGAATTAGATATGATTAGGAGTGGGCTGGTTAATGTACGTAATCTCCCAATCGCTAATTACAGGGAAAGAACAGAATTAACAAATTACAGGAAAATCTTAAGGAAATTTATATTGAAAATGAATGCATCAGAAAAAGAAAGGGATAATAAAATATATCAGCTATATCATCAATAGTTGATATAGCAGCGACATATTTGGTTAATGAACTAGAGAATAAAGTGTTAAAAGTAGGCGAAGATACCATTAAAAATTTGGTGTTCGAAAAATTGCAGTACAGAGTGATCGAAACATATGTCATTAGGACAGAATTGATTGGAAATTCAACAGGAGGCCTTGAAATGAGTTAAGACTTCGCAGCAGAAAAATCAGAATACAAGGTAGTAGTGATAAAGTGGACAAGGATAGAATTCATACTGAAAACAATAATAGTCCGGGCGAAAGGGATAACTTATGTATTTGACAATGGATGAACTAAAGATGAAAATATGGAAAGAAGGGACTGATTTTTTGGGCATGGACCACAGCAAACTAATAGAACAAAGATTAGGTTAATTAATAAGACAAACAACACAATATTGAAGTTATTACAAATAAAAATTTTTATTTTATGAATTAAAAGAAAAGAAAAGAACCACCAAATTCAAAAAACGTAAGAACATCTTACAGGATACTTCAGGAAAATTATTTTGAATCGATTAAGAAGAGAAATACGGTTTATAACAATAATAAGGTGATAATAATGAGTAAAGAGAATAAATACTTAAAACAAATAAATAAAGAAATTAACCATCAGTTACTGAATGAAGCAATGGAAGATAAACTTGGCAAGATAATAGGAGTGCAATACAAATGACCCATAAGAGAGAAGGTGAGTTTAAATAAGAAATTATACCCAATACCCTATACAGTAAGAGGGCATATAAAATAAGAAATCGACAAAGGATTAGTAAAAAGATAATTGAAATAAGTCAGTCAAAACACACAAGCCCGTTAGTAGTAATTCCCATGTAAGGATAAGTCCTTAATATTGTGTTTGGATGAGCGTCAAATTAATCAGATGATAATTCCTGATAAGGCGTCACCAAAGAATATAAGAATAGTTTTAAAACGTTTTAATAACGTCATTTTTTTTAATAATTGTAATGCTGTACCTGGATATTGGCAAATAGAATTGCATCCAGAAAGTATAGAATATGTGAATGGTATATAAGTTATCATTTCAAGAGAACACCTTTTGGGCTGGTCCATAATGTGGCCATATTTACAGAATGATTTGACTGAGTAGGGGGCAAGGAGATTTTAGAGTTATTACGGTTTATGTTGATGATTTAGTAATTGCATCAAACAGTTGGGAAGAATATTGTGATAGAATTAAGAAGGTACTTACCAGACTGGAGAAAAATATAATGACACTCAAGTTGAATAATGTCATAGCCATTAGGATTAAATTGTGTGGATTTGTAGTAATTAAATACCGAGATGGGAAGGTTAAAGATACTAAAATTTTAATCAGATTCGACAGTATAAATAAAGTAATAATTAAAAGAAAAATAATTCTTAAATGAAGAACAAATGAAATGTATGACCCGGATTGGGAAGGTGAGGTTCAAAAGAAAGATAATGTTTTAGTCATGTTTTTGAGTTTTTTAGCCATAAAATTAGGCACAATTGTTATTTGTTATGTATTGTTTTGATGTGAAACCAGTCGGCTTAATTAATGTTGTTTTAAGTCATAAATAAGTGTTTAAGATATCGTAATTCATGATAATTATGAACCATATTTGTAATATTGATAAAAGAAAAAACCAATTTGTTAAAAGAATTTTGTGAGGTACAAATACCTAATTAATCAGATGTTTACATATTAAGATTAGACTATGTTGGTTATTTCAAAATTTCATCTAAAATTGTATCTGAAATTATGAAATAAGGGAAGGTATTATGTACTGCTGTTAAAATGCACACAGTACATAATAGAGAGGTAATAAATTTTAAAAGAGAAAGGATGCAGATTTTGTATTGAATGTAACATATGTTTTAAAATGTAAACAAGAAACATTGGGACTATCGACTCACCCAGTCAACATAGAGGTCGATTCCTATATGATATAAAACAATATTCAGTTATATGTTATGAAAAGAATATATGAAATTGGAATGAATGTTATAAGAAGAGTAAAGAGTAATAAAATTATAATTTAATAAATAACAAATAGAATTACGAATATTAGAGGTAAAATAAAGATGTTTAATAAGAAATAGAAAAATTATATATGTTTTAATAGATATATGATAACCAGATGTAAAGAAATTAGGGAATTATCAAAGGGGCAATTTTGTAAATTGTTAAAAAAATTGTATTGTATAGTGATGAAGGAAATTTTTATTAGTCTTCAATTATATTTAATAAGAGTTACATCAGGAGTCTTAAATTATATTCAATAAGAGTAACGTGAAGAGTCTAATTTAATATCTAATGGTAACAGCATGAAGAGTCTAAAATTATATCTATAAGAGTAGCTTGAAGAGTCTAAATTCATAAAATAACATTTGTACATCATCAAGATAATGTAACATGGAAAAGAAAATACAGTAAAGGAATTTAATTTGTGATACCAGAGTTTTGATTATAATATTTAATAAATAAATAATATTACGAGAAATATAACAATATCCTTAATAGAACGACGACAGAAGAGGGAAATCCTGGACTGAAGAAGAGTTTAAGTGGCCATAAAAGATAATTAAGTGTTCCGAGGAGACATCTGTGTTGCAGTCGTCCTGGAGAGCGACATTCAGCGGTGAGATCAATAAGAAATTTGTGTGAAGGAACAGATTGCCAAGCCTAATATTGCTTTTGAAAAAAGGTAAACAACAACCAGAAGTGAACCCGTGGCAGCTGGAAGAATTCAGAGTAGGTCAAGTTATATTAGTCTGGTATTTATTTTTTACATGGTTAATTCTCAATATACTACATATTAACTGAATTTGGTTTGGTTTAAAGAAAAGAAAATATTAGATACAATCGTAAATACGATCAAACAGCTTAATAATCATTAACCCTGAGAGAAAGAGTTTCTTTACATGTACTGGTAAACAAAAAACCATAATAACAGTAGGTACATTTATTAATTATATTATACTATTAAATAATTACAAGACTCATAAAAAAAATAACAGTACATTAAATAATTATTAAAAGTTATTTTTACCATGTTTCACTCATGTCTCACATTACCTAATGTTTCTAAATTATTATTGTTTCTTAATACCAGTAGGGAGTGAAACATGGTAAAAATAACTTTTAATAATTACGTAGTGAACAACCAACCCCTAATCTGTTTTAGTTATAGGTAATATATTACTTTGCTATATGTTGACTGCTGTAGGTATAAACACTTTATGTACCAATCTAATATCCAATTGTTGATTACTGTTTGTTTAATTAATTAAAATATCATTACATTTAGTAATTTAAATTGTAATACTGTATAAATTAAGTTCTCTCATACTATAATTTGCTCGTTTTCTTAAAGATAATTTGAAGATGTAAACAAACTATCATAAGTCTTCACATATAAAATGATACGTACATACGCACGCACACACTCACATACACCAACACGTTCACCCAAATATTTAATTGTTTTGTTATTCATTTTGTTTTAATTGTCTCCAAGTCACATTTATAAACTAATTAGAATTAATATTAGGCATTACCTGTATTAACTTCCGTCTTGAGACTTATCTGTTTTAATTTATAAAAACCTGAAGACGAGGATTTATCCTTGAAACGCGTCGTTTTAGAAATTAAAACAGATAAGTCACAAGACGGAAGTTAATACAGGTAATGCCTAATATTAATTCTAATTAGTTTGTTTTGTTATGTTTGATATTTCTATTGTATTTCATACACAGGTCCTGAAGATGACAATAAATATTGTCAAAACGTCGACGCAAAATAGCTAAAATTTGTATTATTGACCGATCCTCACTAACCATCAACTAAAACATTCATTGATTGACGGTCACTAAGAATTTAAGGATTTAATGTATATAAGTAATAGGAATTGATTTTATAACAATAATAACATTTTACCAGACTAAATAAATAATGAGAGTAATTGTGAATTTTATAATGTAATTAAAGTAACTTAGTGTTTTAAAAAACTGATTGAATTAAACAATTGGAGATTAAATAATTAATTTAAAATGTTGTACAGAGGAACTTTTGTGATAAATTTAAATAATTTTTCTGAGATTTAGATTTTATAATAAATAGTAAATGATTAAACATACAATGTGTTTAGGTATTGAGTTATATTGTTATTATAAGGTATCACAAGGTACATATGGTTAGGTACATTATATTTGTTGTGATAAATGTTTATATTTTTGAGTCTATGACAGTGATCATGTTTTATTTGATTGAATGACTGACCATATGTAGGTAGGAATTTTATAATGAAATGGAAGTAAAGTAAAATCTTTTAATAATGAAATTAAATGAGTTTGAAAGAATTTAAATAAGGTGATTAAATTAATTTGAGGTAGTTATGAATTTTCTAATGTAATTTTAAACGATTAACTTAATGTAAAATGTTGTAAAAGATGGAATTTGGGTGATGATTATTTCAATAAGGCACTAAGACAGTCAGAGTTAATTTTAAATAGGTAGGCCTATTAGACAAAATAAGACTGTCTGGAATAAAAGAAATACAGAAACGGGGTAGTAGGAGGGACGCAGTAGCGAGGGTGGATGTATGTAGAAAAGCGAGAGTGATGAATTTGGAGAGTAAATAGGTGAGAGCAGGGTACACAAATTTTGTATTGAGGGTAGAGGTGTATGGAGTCCTCAACGCAAGGCGTTGTGGCGGTAGGTGAAAAGTTTTAAAAAGGGTTGCGGAGTTACCTGGAAGGGGCCAGGAACTGATAAGGGAATGAGCTGGAGGGAAGGGAACACACATCCTACGTACAAAGAGGGTATCAGGTGTTTTGTTATAAGAGGAGAAGGATTTAAGTAGAGTTAGATAAAGGGTTGGAGGGGTATATTATTGAGAGATCGGTGTCACCCTATGCAAATCCGTTAGTGGTTGTTTGAAGGAAGAAGGTGAGTAAGGTTATATCTAAATGCCTGTTCAATAAATCAAATCATTATTAATGACTGGGAGTCACCCGAACCAATTAATGATGGAAATGCTTAATAGAAATTCATAGTTGAAATTATAATGTAACAAGTGAAAGATTTAATAGAATTTGAAACTAAAGTAAGGAGTGTAATTTTTGGTCAAACTTAAATTTGAAATGTTTGTCTTGATGTAATAATAGCAATGTTCATTATGAGTGTTTATTATGTTGTATTATGTATTATGTAAGTGTAGGGATCTAAAACATGTATAGTATGTTTTAAAAGCGATTCACCACTTTTGGGCGGTCCCGGCCTTACCAGCCCAGACCGTGGTTTTGGATGACAACCAGTTGTGGCCAGATTTATTGTAAACTGACCATGGTTGGTTGTTTTTAAAATTGGTCTAACATAGAAATTTAATGGGGAACAAAGGGGAATCTAAGAATTTTATTTTTGGAACACGGCTACATACCTAAGTATGGGTGGTAGACCGATTAGGGGCATATCAATAAGTTTATTAGTAGGGGTACTAGTACCCTAAAGTTTATGTAACGCCAAAGCAAGGATGGGGGTGAAAGAAAAGAAAAAAGTGTTCACCCCTTCCGCCTCAGTCCTTGTGGTGGCAACTGTGCGATACAGTCCGGGGGGGGGGGGGCAATAGTGTGTGTGGAAGGAGGAAGTTGATGATTACTGTAAATGGGATAAAATGAACCGGTTAAAGGGAATTATGTTGATAATATAGAATGTGTTATTGATTTTATGATATAATTAAATGATTATTATGTTGATTTGAGGAGTATTATGAAGATGATTAACGATTTTTTGAGAAAGATATACGTAGATAATTTGTTATGATGTAGTTGATTTAAATGTGTTCAAGAGAATTTTAATAATGAATTTAATTATTTTGAGATGTAATTTGGGAAATGACAGATATTGTAATGCGACATAATAGTAACCCTGTCCCAAAGCTAGAACTGCTGAATTCAGTAGGAATGATAGTAGGCAGAGTCGCCTATGCTATCCACATAGATCAAATAAAAATAGACAACCTTTAGTTATAGAAAAGAAAGACCATCTAATATAAATAATAAAAGAAAAATACAATGCAAATAGTAAATAAACTAATCAAAATGTATTATAAATATAAAATAACATACAAACCTTTTGTAATTAAATTAATGTGAAAGAGTGTGGGATAAAGCTAGTGATCCCTGATATTAGATAGTGCAAACAAACAAACACCCAATTAATAAAGTGTCAGTGAAGTACCAGTGATATTCCCAAACACAAAAAGTGTCAGTGAGGGGGAATGGCAGAAGTGTGGGTTAAATACTTTTATATAAAAAGAAAACCCATGGACCACGTTAATAGAGAGGTGTGATGCGGTTTTAAATAATGTTAAGATGTTCATAAAGGTTTTGGCATGACTAGTTATGTTTGTGTTTCATGCCAAAGCTTATGGGTAACATTCATGAACCATGTTGTTGGAAATAGTTGGAGCCTATGAGCAGAATCAGAAGGTGATTCATTAGGAACCAAAAACCGATGAACAATACTCTAATCACTGATTAGTAGTACTGATTAAGATTAGTGGGATGGCTGAATAGTATGCCAGTTAACTAATGATTGTGGCTAATTGTAAAATACAAGGTTTAACCATGCAGGCCATGCGTAAAACATAGCATGCCGGATGATTCTGTTCTTATCAAGTTATTGTATTAACACTAAGAATATTATTTGTCAGTTAATAATTGTAGACTAGGCCATAGAGGCAGTATATTGAATGATATGTTAAAAGATTTTATTGTAACCATTTGTTAAATAATGTTAAGGGTCCAGACTCGTTTAGTAAATAGTAAAATCAGAGAAAAAGGATTCAGAATCAGAGTTTAAGTAACAATAAATGTAAATTATAAAATAGTATTAGAAAACCACTAATGGCCAAAGCCACAAATTCAGTATAAAAGGAATATTGTCAGAAACAGATAGATTAGTAAATAAATGTCAGGAAACTAAAAGTGTAGGCCCAAAGTTAGAAATTTTGTAAGGTGGGAAATCACCCTTTATAATAATCAATTTATGTAAATAAGGTACCAAAATGCTCATAATTATATAAAGAAAAACATGATGTAATTTAAATTTAAGGAAACTTAACGCTAAAAAAGGAGTATTTTTCTTATAGGCAAATGAACATTTGATTTTTGTAAACTGACCATGTGACCTAATGAACTCTCAGTTTTGACCAATCACAGGCCAGTATTGTAAGGTCAGGAGACCGTTGATGAAGAAGCAAGAATTTAGAATTGTACTGTTTGTTAACCATTGCAGAGGGCAGATGTGCTCTAATGAAGCCAATATTATTTAAATATAAGTAATGTTTTTGGACCGTTGGCAGTCAATAATAATTACCAACAGAAGCGGTAAACACTGTGGAAGACCAGAAGACAGAAATAATTAAATTAAAACTAAAACTAAATGCAGAAACTCGGAAAATCCTGACTACCTAAAACGAACTCACGTTTGTAACTTGTGTGAGTGAGGCCAAACTTAAATAATAGCCGCACTACAGATACGATTACACAACACTATCGTAGACACTATCTACACTTACAGAACAGACACCAGTGATCATTGATTGAAAGAAAAGCTTAAAAACTAAAACAGTGAACACTAAAACTTTTATTTTAAAATAATTTGGAACAGCTCGAGGTTAGACGTGTGAGCGGCCATTTTGTGGAATTACGCTGTCAGCTATATACACGAAACGACAGTCATTGCTTAGCAACGATTAATAGAATATAGTATTAAGATTTTAAATTTTACTTAACTTTTGTGATGTATTGTATTTTTGTGTGCATTCTCTGAATTCAATGACAGTCTCAAAGAACCCTTAAACCTTGAGATTTAATATAATTATTATAATTAATTTGTTTATTGAAGGTTATTAGTGTCATAGTCGAATTGAGCAGTAGAGTCGACCCGACCAATACTTTGTTTCGACACAAGTCGACTGTTCCTTTTTCTGAATAATTTAAATAAAAATAAATGTTGTTATTTTGACTGGAAAGAGTTGTCATTGTAGAAAAATAGAGAATTTACAGGACAATTACAGGCAAGTCAACAGGAGAGTGAGCAGCGAACGGACCAGATTATTTAAAAGAAGAACAGGGTGCTCGAAGACACAATCGATTGCGGCAACAAATCCGTTTTTACACAAGTGGAATCAAATTACACTAAAAAACTCTTCACGATAAAAGAATAAAAAGCAACACGGTAAAAACTAAATAAACACGAACACACACTGGTACATTACAATATTTGTAATGTTGTAATGGGAAGTGGTTATTTAAATTCTAATTGGAATCAGGGAAATATTTTGAATTTTGGAGTAAGAATTAACAAGAGAGTTGCATACAGAATGTTGATAGTAAAAGATGAAATGTTTCATGTTAGGTTAAATATATATTGTACTGCTGTTAAAATGCACACAGTACATGATAGGGAGGTAATAAATTTTAAAAGAGAAAGGATGCAGATTTTGTATTGAATGTAACATATGTTTTAAAATGTAAACAAAAAACATTGGGACTATCGACTCACCCAGTCAACATAGAGGTCGATTCCTATATGATATAAAACAATATGCAGTTATATGTTATGAAAAGAATATATGAAATTGGAATGAATGTTACAAGAAGAGTAAAGAGTAATAAAATTATAATTTAATAAATAACAAATAGAATTACGAATATTAGAGATAAAATAAAGATGTTTAATAAGAAATAGAAAAATTATATATGTTTTAATAGGTATATGATAAACAGATGTAAAGAAATTATGGATTATGAAAGGGGCAATTTTGTAAATTGTTACAAAAATTGTATTGTATAGTGATGAAGGAAATTTTTATTAGTCTTCAATTATATTTAATAAGAGTTACATCAGGAGTCTTAAATTATATTCAATAAGAGTAACGTGAAGAGTCTAATTTAATATCTAATGGTAACAGCATGAAGAGTCTAAATTCATGAAATAACATTTGTACATCATCAAGTTAATGTAACATGGAAAGAAAATACAGTAAAGGAATTTAATTTGTGATACCAGAGTTTTGATTATAATATTTAATAAATAAATAATATTACGAGAAATATAACAATATCCTTAATAGAACGACGAAGAGGGAAATCCTGGACTGAAGAAGAGTTTAAGTGGCCATAAAGGATAATTAAGTGTTCCGAGGAGACATCTGTGTTGCAGTCGTCCTGGAGAGCGACATTCAGCGGTGAGATCAATAAGAAATTTGTGTGAAGGAACAGATTGCCAAGCCTAATATTGCTTTTGAAAAAAGGTAAACAACAACCAGAAGTGAACCCGTGGCAGCTGGAAGAATTCAGAGTAGGTCAAATTACATTAGTCTGGTATTTATTTTTACATGGTTAATTCTCAAAATACTACATATTAACTGAATTTGGTTTGGTTTAAAGAAAAGAAAATATTAGATACAATCGTAAATACGATCAAACAGCTTAATAATCATTAACCCTGAGAGAAAGAGTTTCTTTACATGTACTGGTAAACAAAAAAACATAATAACAGTAGGTACATTTATTAATTATATTATACTATTAAATAATTACAAGACTCATAAAAAAAATAACAGTACATTAAATGGCTGATCCAACGTGGAGCAGATCTTAATTACAATACCTGTAATTAATTACAGTACATAAATGGCGCCCATACGTGAAAGCAAAGATTTTCTTTAAACCAGCACCAAATAACACAATTTTGTTAAATTTAATTAGCATAAAAAATTTTTTCCTTGTAATTAAATTAAGTTAAAGATTGTAAAATGGCTAACAAACCAGAGCAACGATATGAATTAAGGAGTAATAGTGCTGAAGAGGAAGAAACTGAAATGGAAGTAATAGTAGAGGATGCCCAAGGGGACCAACCAAAGAAACCAAACCAACCAATGGATGCAAATTTCCAAGAGATGATGAGAATTACAATGGAAGGGAATAACAAAACCAGCAAAACATTATTGAAACAATTAAGTGAAAAAATGAATAGTAACAGTGAAACATTAAAGAAACAAATGAAAGAGGATAATAAACAAATGAAATTAGATAATGAAAATTTATTAAAACAAAATAATGAGGAATTAAAGGAGACCATTCAACAACAAATAAATGGGGTGAATGATAAATTAGACCAGCAAAAGGCTGAAATCAAGTTAATATTACAAAGTTATGAGGAAAAGAACGTTAGGCAATCCGCAAAGGTGAAATTGAATATAGAAACAATGAAAGAAATAAGGAATGATGAAAACCAGTCAATAGAAACAAAGATAGAAGTCATACCAAACGATCAAATCAGGGAACCAGTAAATCAGAAAATAAAAGGTAATAAAGAAATAGAAAATAACGAAGATAAAAGTGTATCATTATATAAGGATAAACATAGCAGAAACACAGAGAATAATAAGTATGTGGAAAAGAAGACGAAGAAGATAGGTAAAAGACCTCCCAAGAAACAGAAAAATACACAGGAAGAATTAGATATGATTAGGAGTGGGCTGGTTAATGTACGTAATCTCCCAATCGCTAATTACAGGGAAAGAACAGAATTAACAAATTACAGGAAAATCTTAAGGAAATTTATATTGAAAATGAATGCATCAGAAAAAGAAAGGGATAATAAAATATCAGCTATATCATCAATAGTTGATATAGCAGCGACATATTTGGTTAATGAACTAGAGAATAAAGTGTTAAAAGTAGGCGAAGATACCATTGAAAATTTGGTGTTCGAAAAATTGCAGTACAGAGTGATCGAAACATATGTCATTAGGACAGAATTGATTGGAAATTCAACAGGAGGCCTTGAAATGAGTTAAGACTTCGCAGCAGAAAAATCAGAATACAAGGTAGTAGTGATAAAGTGGACAAGGATAGAATTCATACTGAAAACAATAATAGTCCGGGCGAAAGTGATAACTTATGTATTTGACAATGCATGAACTAAAGATGAAAATATGGAAAGAAGGGACTGATTTTTTGGGCATGGACCACAGCAAACTAATAGAACAAAGATTAGGTTAATTAATAAGACAAACAACACAATATTGAAGTTATTACAAATAAAAATTTTTATTTTATGAATTAAAAGAAAAGAAAAGAACCCACCAAATTCAAAAAACGTAAGAACATCTTACAGGATACTTCAGGGAAATTATTTTGAATCGATTAAGAAGAGAAATACGGTTTATAACAATAATAAGGTGATAATAATGAGTAACGAGAATAAATACTTAAAACAAATAAATAAAGAAATTAACCATCAGTTACTGAATGAAGCAATGGAAGATAAACTTGGCAAGATAATAGGAGTGCAATACAAATGACCCATAAGAGAGAAGGTGAGTTTAAATAAGAAATTATACCCAATACCCTATACAGTAAGAGGGCATATAAAATAAGAAATCGACAAAGGATTAGTAAAAAGATAATTGAAATAAGTCAGTCAAAACACACAAGCCCGTTAGTAGTAATTCCCATGTAAGGATAAGTCCTTAATATTGTGTTTGGATGAGCGTCAAATTAATCAGATGATAATTCCTGATAAGGCGTCACCAAAGAATATAAGAATAGTTTTAAAACGTTTTAATAACGTCATTTTTTTTAATAATTGTAATGCTGTACCTGGATATTGGCAAATAGAATTGCATCCAGAAAGTATAGAATATGTGAATGGTATAAGTTATCATTTCAAGAGAACACCTTTTGGGCTGGTCCATAATGTGGCCATATTTACAGAATGATTTGACTGAGTAGGGGGCAAGGAGATTTTAGAGTTATTACGGTTTATGTTGATGATTTAGTAATTGCATCAAACAGTTGGGAAGAATATTGTGATAGAATTAAGAGGGTACTTACCAGACTGGAGAAAAATATAATGACACTCAAGTTGAATAATGTCATAGCCATTAGGATTAAATTGTGTGGATTTGTAGTAATTAAATACCGAGATGGGAAGGTTAAAGATACTAAAATTTTAATCAGATTCGACCGTATAAATAAAGTAATAATTAAAAGAAAAATAATTCTTAAATGAAGAACAAATGAAATGTATGACCCGGATTGGGAAGGTGAGGTTCAAAAGAAAGATAATGTTTTAGTCATGTTTTTGAGTTTTTTAGCCATAAAATTAGGCACAATTGTTATTTGTTATTTATTGTTTTGATGTAAAACCAGTCGGCTTAATTAATGTTGTTTTAAGTCATAAATAAGTGTTTAAGATATCGTAATTCATGATAATAATGAACCATATTTGTAATATTGATAAAAGAAAAAACCAATTTGTTAAAAGAATTTTGTGAGGTACAAATACCTAATTAATCAGATGTTTACATATTAAGATTAGACTATGTTGGTTATTTCAAAATTTCATCTAAAATTGTATCTGAAATTATGAAATAAGGGAAGGTATTATGTACTGCTGTTAAAATGCACACAGAACATAATAGGGAGGTAATAAATTTTAAAAGAAAAAGGATGCAGATTTTGTATTGAATGTAACATATGTTTTAAAATGTAAACAAGAAACATTGGGACTATCGACTCACCCAGTCAACATAGAGGTCGATTCCTATATGATATAAAACAATATTCAGTTATATGTTATGAAAAGAATATATGAAATTGGAATGAATGTTATAAGAAGAGTAAAGAGTAATAAAATTATAATTTAATAAATAACAAATAGAATTACGAATATTAGAGGTAAAATAAAGATGTTTAATAAGAAATAAAAAAATTATATATGTTTTAATAGATGTATGATAACCAGATGTAAAGAAATTAGGGAATTATCAAAGGGGCAATTTTGTAAATTGTTACAAAAATTGTATTGTATAGTGATGAAGGAAATTTTTATTAGTCTTCAATTATATTTAATAAGAGTTACATCAGGAGTCTTAAATTATATTCAATAAGAGTAACGTGAAGAGTCTAATTTAATATCTAATGGTAACAGCATGAAGAGTCTAAATTCATGAAATAACATTTGTACATCATCAAGTTAATGTAACATGGAAAAGAAAATACAGTAAAGGAATTTAATTTGTGATACCAGAGTTTTGATTATAATATTTAATAAATAAATAATATTACGAGAAATATAACAATATCCTTAATAGAACGACGAAGAGGGAAATCCTGGACTGAAGAAGAGTTTAAGTGGCCATAAAGGATAATTAAGTGTTCCGAGGAGACATCTGTGTTGCAGTCGTCCTGGAGAGCGACATTCAGCGGTGAGATCAATAAGAAATTTGTGTGAAGGAACAGATTGCCAAGCCTAATATTGCTTTTGAAAAAAGGTAAACAACAACCAGAAGTGAACCCGTGGCAGCTGGAAGAATTCAGAGTAGGTCAAGTTACATTAGTCTGGTATTTATTTTTTACATGGTTAATTCTCAAAATACTACATATTAACTGAATTTGGTTTGGTTTAAAGAAAAGAAAATATTAGATACAATCGTAAATACGATTAAACAGCTTAATAATCATTAACCCTGAGAGAAAGAGTTTCTTTACATGTACTAACATAATAACAGTAGGTACATTTATTAATTATATTATACTATTAAATAATTACAAGACACATAAAAAAAATAACAGTACATTAAATGGCTGATCCAACATGGAGCAGATCTTAATAACAATACCTGTAATTAATAACAGTACAATATATATATATATATATATATATTTCAATCACTTTGTGCTATAGTCCGTTTCTTGATGTATATAATACTTTAATATTTATAACTAAATTTACCTCAAGATATACTTTTTCCTATTAGGAACATGTTTCGAGAGTTCCTGTACTCTCATCTTCAGCCTTCGCCATCTTGTTTCTGGTGAAGTACTTGTGTGTTGGCTTCTGGATGTCAAATAACATCCAGAAGCCAACACACAAATACTTCACCAGAAACAAGATGGCGAAGGCTGAAGATGAGAGTAAAGGAACTCTCGAAACATGTTCCTAATAGGAAAAAAGTATATCTTGAGGTAAATTTAGTTATAAATATTAAAGTAATATATATATATATATATGTGTGTGTGTGTGTGTGTGTGTGTGTTAGAAGTTAAGAAAACCCAGTGCTTCTTAACGTAAACCAGCACAGCTAAGGGGAACCAGATCAGTTAGGGATATGGTATTATACAAGGCCACTATTTGATGTTTTTGATTTCATGTTTCAGTCTGGTGATGCTGTGGGGGTGGTCCTGTGCTGGCCTGCGCGTCAGAACAGGGGCGTCAAGTGCCTGTCTGGCCTTGCGGTGTGGGGATCTCGAAAGGGAAGTCCAGTAAGGTCATTCAGGTGCGGCCGCAGTCACTGGATCAGGGGGGTAAGTTACCCATGAATTTTTGTAAAACTTAAGGGGGTTGTGGCGGCATATCCAGACTGATCCCTTTAGGAAGTATGTGAGTGTCATGAGAGTTTTTATGCTCCGGCATAAAACCTCTCACTGAGGGGGTATTGTAACGGTACTAACCCACCCAAGGATAATTCTGTAATAATAATTGTAAATTTGATTTGGGATTATAAACGTCGTGCACGTATTAATGTCAAGGTCGTCAGTTGAGTGCAGGAGATAGCTATTTTTAGCCATCTGAACTCTGAACTATGCACATTAAAAGTCACACCATATGACGTCAGAGCCAAACCTTTGTTTACATCACTTCAGAATGTCGAGCGAGTTAAACAACGCTTTCAAATCTGGCTACATAACACGATTAAAACAATGCAATGTGACCACGTGACCCCCCACCATCTCAGAAATCAACGCAGTACAATTCGTCCCAGTGCAATTTACACTCTCATGCTGTACACCTGTAAAAACTTCCGGAACAAATTACGGGTGCGCGCCCAACACCAAAAGTATAAAAATTTGATTTTAATTCAAATTAATAATTTTAATAGTCATGAAGTGACATGAAATAAAATGAAGTGACAGTTTCGGCGATATGTAAAAAATTATAAGCAATAGACTTGTGCGGAGTGGACAGAATTGCATAAGGAGGCTGAACTGGGTCGAATCACTAAAGAATGGCGAGATAAGTAACCAACAAGGGGTAAACCTAAAGAAATTTTCAAAATTGTAAAACCTTTTATAAAAAAAATGGCAGCCTACATAACTAGACATAAATTAAAAATATAATGAGCTCAATAAACGGGGGTTGTACAGAAGTGGAGGGGGGGGAGAGAGAGAGAGAGAGAGAGAGAGAGAGAGAGAGAGAGAGAGAGAGAGAGAGAGAGAGAGTGTGTGTGTGTGTGTGTGTGTGTGTGTGTGTGTGTGTGTGTGTGTGTGTGTGTGTGTGTGTGTGTGTGTGTGTGTGTCTATAATTAATATTCTGGAAGCCCTGGTTTGCGAGGAAAAAATAAATTTAAGTTTGTAGCTACTTTCTTTATTTTGTTAAACAATGTATGAGAATATTACTAAAACTAAATGTGTAAAAGAGGGTGGAATAATGGTTTCATTTGTATTTTATGATGGTATGCAAAGGAATGTATAGTGTTTTCTTTTATGGAAAAGATGAATTCTGATTGAATAAAATAAGATAAATTTGATTGAAATAAATGAATTATTAGTTATTTCAAACAACTATCTTTGCTTTTCAGCTCATCCAACCGAATCCTGGACCTGGTAAGTGAAATTTCCGATGTTGGTAGTAATTAAAGATGGCGGCTAAAATAGTTGAAAATTAATATTGTAAACAAAGTTACAAATAATAAAGAAGTGTATTAAAGGAAATTAATTGTAACACTATTCATCCATCAAATGTTGGTTCTGTTTAGCACACAGTTAGTAGCACTGTTCACAATAAACACATTACATTATACATTTTAATTGCCTCACATAATAAAAACATTATCAATATACGTAAGTCAATATTAAATGTGAATCATGTGGACAGAAGGTGAAGGCACATGTAATGGTAGTACACTTCCATTCATCACCCTCTCTGTGAAACAATATGAATTTTTAGTACCTGCCACACATTTGTATGATATGCTAAAAATGAAGACTAGCACAGTGACATTCCTTATTACATTAGCTCGTTTTTTAAATCGATTTTAAAAAAATAAAATTTTTTCCTTGGTGAGATGAAATTGGTAACCCTTGGATCCTCTTGAGAATATAATAACAGAATTGTAACAAACCAATTTCACAATTCCACTACACTATTTCAGGAACTCCATAAAAAATGTGTATACTCTACTTTCTATAGATGCTAAGATTATACATGTGGTCAACATGAACATTATCCAATAGCCAATTATTAATCTAAGACAAAAGGGCGGCTTTTCATTGCAAACTGTTCGATCAACAAACACCACTATGATCTCATTTAGTACGGCCACAATTTCAGAACATAACGTGCGTAAAGGCATGAGCCAAAATGCAGATAACCTGTACCTAACTCGTCAATATTTCCTAATTGCAAAACAATTATAAACTATGATAACATTATCGCAAAGAGTTGTGACACTTGTGTTTTCTCTATAATGCAAACACTTATGCTATTATGCAAATGCCAATGTTTGTTAGAAGTTGTGAAAAGTAATCAACAAATTACAACACATTCACATGTTCAGTCGGACAGTTTACAGAGACATGAGAACTACAACAGAAACAAAATATTTGTATAGTAAATATTTATAACTTTAAATACCTGCAATTCTTGTAAACAGCTGTAGGCAACTTTCAAAAACATGTTTATTTTAGTCTACCATTTTATACTTTAATTAGTTAAGAAGCCCTAAATGTTAATGGGATTTTTAAATATCTTTTAAACTGTCTGCACCACTGCATGAGCTCATATATGAGCTCTTCAGCAACTATCAATCTTCTGTTACATGTGCATGAACATTTGTATGTGTGTTTCCTAGTATGCCTTCTCTAGTTGCATTTCCTTGAATATTACCAAAATAACAGGGTGTTGCATCACTTGTGGAACAAGGGGAATATTGTTTGCCTAATTAATGCTTCACCAGTTAGGTCAAATCAAACACTAACAGTACTAATTTTGTCTTTTATTACTAACATAACAACTGAACAAACAAAGCGCATTCTCAGTTTTAACTTGATTGTTTGGCATTGTTCGGTCTATCTATCTATCTGTTTGGTGGTATCTCTCACGATGAATTTTGAATGCTTCAAACTGATTTTCGTAAAACTTGGCATGTGTGTCCATTCTTTTACCCTACAGACCCTTGTTGTTTTTAAGACTACCCCCCCCCCCCAATTGGGAGGGGGCAAGTGGCCAAAATGTGATGGGATCAAAATGGCGAAATAGTAACAAATATGCATGTTGGATATCAAATTAAAATTATTGGATTTTGTTGTCCACGACATGTTCGTTGATTAACTAATTATAACACTACTGACTCGAAACACACAAGTTTGTGTTCCGAGTCGGTAGTGTTATACTTACAATTAGTAAATTAAAATTACTTTTAACTAAATACTGAATATAGTGAAGAGTTTAAAAAAAATTCAAAATTTTAAGACACAAGGCCCAAAAAGTACAAAACATCTGAAAAATTTAGTATCCAGCCGGGAATCAGACTAAAGAGAATTTTAACCCATATCCGAATATAACATTTATTATAAAAATGTTTTAACTTTCGGGGCACCAAGGGCCAAAAAAAGAACTCTAAAATTGGAAGACAATTGTAGAAGTAAATGTGGGGATCATGTTATCGGTTTTTTTATTTCATTTCTTATAGAAATAATGCTATCAGATATAAATAATGCTAAATAAAGAAATGGGCAGTAAAAATATGAATGGTTTTGTACTCTGTTTTGACACAAAGCTGTAAAATTAATTAGTTTCAGATGAATAAATGACTGTATACATCTTCTACACACTTGAAATGATAATGTATTAATAAAAATAACAATGTAATGCTGCAATTACAATAATCAGAGCTACTGTGGTGTACGAGTTTTTGTATTTCTTTTCTACACGATTCCCAACTATTTTTACCCTTCTGTATATCATATTGGCCTGTGCAGAAAGGTAGAAGGAGGATGCCAAGATATATACTTCCAGAGATTCTTAGATTGTAAATAAAGGTCACAGCACATACAGTTAATAGTGTCCCACGTGCTCTCTCTTTCTCTCATATACACACACACATGCGCGCGCGCACGCGATAACTCAGTTCCATACTGAATTCTGCTTATTTTTTCTTGTAAGGGGGGAGGGAGGTTGCTCTGTTTCTGATAAAACAAATCATCTCGAACATCACACAAAAACCGCAAGAGAGAAAATAAACAAAATTTCAATGTGGAACTCAGCTGAAAATAACATACCACCATGACACTCACAAAAAGTGTATGTGCACGAGCATGCACGCATGTTTGTGGGTGTGTTTTTACTACAAAATCTGAATCTGAAGAGTATAATACAACAATTGCACCTAACAATTATTCTATTTTTTATTTTTAACTCCTAAAGGCAATGCCTTGTCGCTGTAGCCACGTCACTCTATCCCTTGCGATATTCTTCATTTCTCCATAGTGTTATATTAATAACTACTATACAATAATAATGATATAATAATGATAATATTTTTATTTTTGTATTGGTAAATGCTACCTTTGTCAATGAACTTTAAACATACAATCAATTCACTGTGAGGGCGGCAATTGTAATATAACATACTAATAAGTCACTGTGAGGGAGCAAATTGTAATATTCTTCTCTCTCTCAAAACTACTTATAATATTTTTACATATATCTAGCAAGATATGTAAGACAAATACCATAATTTGGTATTACGGGTACTCACCAAATTCATTATTAGCCGGGCTCATCTTCTGCTTTTATACACTGTTTTATACCTAAGGGTTCCAGGGCTTCGGGTACAGGAAGATTTCGAAACACAGTGGACGACACAATTGATAACACAATATTCAGGAGGTTAACCATTAATTTTAATTTCACTCTACGTTCGTACATACAAAACCATGTGTTTACTATAATGACGTCAGGTGGCCTGACTCAAACAAAATGGCGGTTGCCTTTTTATATCTTGTGGTATTCTTTAATTGCTTTATTGTTGGATTAATATCAGTTTAACATTACTGCTGCAGCTTCAAATTATGAATGAATAGAGTTTAAATTTATTACACAAACCAATGCCCTCGGCATATGTTTTTTATGGCCATACATCCACTCTCTCATTTGCACACTCAGTTTTAGACCTGTACATTCTTTAATTCACAATTGAATATTAATGAGCTCATAAGATAGAAAATAATAAAAAGGAACTTCTCTGGTTAATCGGAGCTGATGTCCATCCGTTGATTTTGCTTGTTACCCATGGTGCTGGCCGGTGTTCGCCTTTCTTAGTCTGCCACTTAATTAGGTTGATATTACACTGAATTTACATTTTAAGTAACTGTATTTTAACAAGTTATATGAGCCTTTCTTGCTCCACTATAATGGCCAACATTTTGCCAGTTGTATTTAAATTATTGTAAATTTTTGTGCACACAACGATACATCGCTGTGGCTGCTATGAAGAATGGCGTTGAAATGAGAACGAGGCAAATGTAAATTTGCGCTTGTGTGTGTGTAGTTCTTACGTCACCCCGCTTTGTCTTGCTGGACAACGCCTCGTTACACACATTGTACTCAGTGCGTCATTGTTCTTAGCGATGACGGAGCTGTGTTATAGCCCAATCATAATGCATATTGTTGTACTTCGTCATAAACACCGCCATGGTATATTTTGATGTTTTCACGTCCACCGGAGACCTTGGTGTTTTACTCTGGCCGAATTTACGTTGTTCCTTTTTCCAGAGGGACAATGTACCTAACCATTCTGTATGTTTTAATAATTACATAATATAAACATTGAAATTCCCCATAATTCCCATAATTCTGGTACTGAGTCAGTCTGTACTGTTACAATAGGACCCACTATTCACGACACTCATTGTGCTGCGGAAGAATGCAGTTCTTGGTCTTCCTTTGGGCTTCTTCCCCACTACTTTGCCCTCAAAGATATTAGTTAAAAAAGCATTATGTCTAATCACATGCCCTATCAACTTAATCTTCCTCACCTCTATACTCCTAAGCAGTGTTCTATTCTCATTTATTTCCTCTAAGATCTGTTCATTCGTCTTCCTATCTGTCCAACTAGTTTTTGCCATTCTCCGCCAAATCCACATCTCCATTGCCTGAAGTCTGTCACTCTCCACCTTCCCTAAGGTCCACGATTCACACCCGTAAGTTAAAACACTCCATACAAATACCTTAACAAACTTTTTCTTTGTTTCAATACTAATATGGTTGTTTGTTAAAAAGTTCCTTTTGCTCTGGAATGCTTGTTTTGCCAGAGCTACTCTCCTCTTAATCTCTGCCAGACACTTATTCCCACTTGTAACTATGCTACCCAGGTAACAAAATTCAGTAACGTGCTCCAATATTGTGTTGTTCAATACATTAAATATTCTACATTAATACATTAATTATTCTATTAATTGTTACAATTCTATTAATTATACTAGAAATTCTAATCATTCTAGTAATCATATGATAAACAATTATTCTATTTACAAATTCTGTTTTTTGTAACATCTGATAATGCGTTTCATCTGTGCAAGTCTAGTTTCATCAGGAAATTTAAAAGTACACACATACACAAAAAAAATTGCCGCTCGGATCCAGCGTTAAACTGTAGGTCCCATATACCTGTGACAGACTCAGTATCACACGCACCACGGGTATACGCGGGGAGGGTACAAACCAGTCGAAAGACTGAAGGACTACGAACTGAACTGAACATACACCACGATAAAAATGCTCAATAAAAATTGCAAATAATTTTCATTTATTTCTAAATTATTGCAGATTACTTGTCATTTATTAACTCAACATAACTGACAATTTTAATTACTATTTATCTGGCATTAGTTCCAGATTAAACTTTCACTGCATATACTATCCTAGTTACAGTCTGCTGGTCTAGTTCCAAAAATTGTATACTCATGCTGCATTATATTCGTACTTGCTTTATATAAGATTTACATGCGCATACAGGGTTATTTTAGACTAACGATTCACTCACTGATTAGCCTGTTCCTAATTCCACACTAAAGCTATAAATAATTTCTTGGAAATACATGACACACAGTGACAATTTTGTTGAAAACCATTAATTAAATACAACTGTTTATAATATTCATTTAACAACTCGATAAACAAAAAATACAGACCTTACTTAACATAGTTCTGAGCCTGATATGGTACTAACCAAATGAATAAACACGTTTTATAATTATATAATTAGAACAGATGCAATACTGAAAATTTGATGTTTCAGAACATGCATATATCTCTTATTAAAATATTGTATTTTTAATTCAAAAATATTAAGAACTTACTCTAAGTTAAAAATGTAACTTTAATAGCTTATAACATATGTTTACAATTTTTTTTAAACATATGTTAAAACTGACTAAAATGCATTTGATGTGAACATTGTCAATAACAAGGAAATCATGACAGGTAGACACACACATTTAAGTTTGACAAACTTGATATTTCTGAAACGAAAACACACACACGCACATACACAAAATAATTCCAGGATTTTTGCATGCTTTTCCCAGGTTGAGTCCTGTGTTGTATTTCGCTATTGTATGCAATGTTTCAGGAAATCCATCTCTGTCACCCTCAGGCAGATTGCTCCTCCGTGACTTAAGATGAAATAATTTCATGGACCAGATAAAACATTGTGGACATCCTCAAAATACAATGTGGGACTCGACCTGGGAAAAGAGACCACACACACACACACACACACACACACACACACACACACACACACGCACGCACGCACGCACGCACGCACGCACGCACGCATGCACACACACGCGTTGTGTGAGATTGCAATTCTTAAGTTTCTTGCAATTTTTGTATGATGATTATGAAAGCAATGACTTCCCTTTGTCTTTTGTCAGCAACAAATCTTACAGTGTCTAAAAAAGAATTCACATAATCAATTCTGCAATAACAGAAACAGAAGGTATTGATGAATACTTGCTTTATTTTATTTGTTCATAATTTAAATTCTAAATCGATTACTTGTTACAACTTTCAGTCTGTGATGATTCGATAAAAAATTAAAGAGAATAACAAATTTAATGTTTGAAAACAAAATGTTTATAATATATACAAAAGGACACACACACACACACACACACACACACACACACACACACACACACACACACACACACGAACGTGGCTAAAAGTCCATACGGCTGAAATGAAATATTTCAAAACAATACGAATGGTGTGATGGACAGATAGGAAAATGAGGTTAGATGAGCTGAAAGGGCGATACAGAAAAAATTAATGTGTTTCTGATACTCCTACTGATGGTAAGATGGTAAACAAATTAAGAAGATCTGAGATATAATACCTACAGGAAGAATAGAAGAGGGCGACTGAAGAGAATGAGAAACAGTGAAACCATAACTATACTTGACAAACAGAGGAGAACTGGAACTCGGTGATTTGGCTGCGGATCAGAACAAGTGAAATGATTTCACAAGAAAAATAGAAATGGAGTCAATGGAGAGAATCTCTAGGGTACAAAGAGAATTGCATTATGTAAACATGTCTGTACACATTGCATATAGTGAACGTTTCTTTTCAATGTATTGTCAGTTAAAACTGTTACACTGAAATTATTCAAGCAATGACTTAAAGGATTTTGTTTAAAAAATTAGTTTCCTCAAATATGAGAAAAAGTGACCTAATAGTTTTTAAGAATATTTAAGGTTATGATCTGCAGATAGCCTATGATACTACATGGACTGCTGCCAGCAATACCTCTAGTTACGATTTAATTTTAACACAAACTACCCGCTGTCTCGGTGATAACAATATAAATAGTAACAATAACAACCTACACTGATTGATAAAGACACATTCATTGGTAGTAGTAATTAGCCCAATGAACTTATTGATTCAGAAATTGGAAACGTGTTCATTACTCTCTGGGTTTTATCTAAGTACGTACACAATACATAAGCAAGTGATTAGAACCAGTGTCTTTAAGCAAAAGATCTCTTGATTCTGAACATGTATTGATGCAAGTAAAAAATACTAAATATAATTATTTAGTTTTATTTAGTTAAGTAACGGACATGTCATGGACAATGAAATCCAAGCATTTAAGAAATACTTGTTTAAAACTTAAAAAAACTGGTAAAAATATGTAAAACTTGGAAGCTGTATAACATTCTTCCACAATAATTGTTAGTTAATTATTTGTCAATTCTTAATAAAGCATTACTCAATAAATATGTTCTGTATCACCTACTAGAAAAAATTTCTAAAAAAAAAGTAATCTGTAGGGCTACTTCTATTTATAACATAATCTGTTCTCTGAAAACACATATCTCACAATAAGTTGTTCCCTGTGCTGAGGACAATAATAACTACACCTTAAGTAACAGACAAAACTAGAATCTGATATGACAAACACTCTTATTATATTTATATAATTACACAGGCTGGTTTAAAGAAAACACCTTTTATATTGTTATACAAAATAAAACAGAAATTAATTTTCATATATAATACTCAAACTAATATTTTTAATTTGTGGTTCAATGTTATAATGTTTGCAATATTTGCTATCATCTTTGCAATGAAATATTTCTTTTGATTCTATACAGTTATTATTAGTTATCAGCAGTGAAATGACCTGCCCTTTTCAATGCCTATACATCATATAATGCTACAGTGGCACAGTAAAAAATACCTATTTTAATATCATGGCACCGATCAAAGTCAAAAGGAGATGATTAAATTAATTCCATAGCAACTACAGAAATTCAAATGCGCTATCAATTTCTTAAAAATTTGTAAAAACAAAAAATAATTTAACAGAAATATATTTCTGAGCAAATACAGTATCATTTCAAAGCCCAAGGCCTGAATAATTTTTTAACACTATAGCGACTTATTGTTTATTTATCAATAATACAAATCGGACACAAAATTCCAAAACCACTCACCACTTCAGTATGTGATTTTGCTCCCCCCCCCCGCTCCACACACACACACACACAAATACCCGCAGCGCGCGTAATGAGGCACAAGTCGGAAAAGAAGCGCAAGGAGAGAGAGAGAGAGAGAGAGAGAGAGAGAGAGAGAGAGAGAGAGAGAGAGAGAGAGAGAGAGAGAGAGAGAGGGGGGGGAGTAGGCAGACAAACAGAGCACTCATACAGGTATTTTTGCTACAAAAACATGAAAATGCAGCCGGTTTTAGCTCTAAGTGTGTGACAGCAAGAATGTAAAAAGTTATTTTTACACATCAGACTCGGGCGTGTTGAAAATATACACCATTAGTGGAATAAAAGTAGCAGCAGGACATATAAAACAATAATTTAAACAAGTGACAGAATTATCACTGGTAGAGAGGGAAGTAACGTAGTAAAAGATCATTGACACGGGGTAGTTAGTACGGCTAAAATAGCAACAACGATTTATATATATTTACAGAATTATCTGTGAGCAAAAAAATGTTCCAAGGGCTGTAGGAAATATATGACGTTTAGTAGAGGGTGTGGAAGTTACCTTGAGCGCTAGATTTAACTTGGGTTCAAAACAAGGAGAGTGGAGAGGGGTTGGAACGTAATCAATAGTAGTGGTATGGCATAATACGACTTTGGAAAAGTGTTGGAAAATACGTTATCGCCAGAACAGTCGCAAGGACGTTTGATTTTGGAAAACTCAACCGTTTTTTAAAATAAAAATTGCCTACGTCATTTTGAATGCTAGTACGCAATTCGGCAGGTTCTACGGAATATGTTATGATACATTCAATAAAAAAACAAAAGTCCCCGCTAGAATAAAAAAGAACTCTTTAAATGGAAACTCGTTTTTTGTGTTACACATAGTATGTGTGGTTCAGCACACGTGTATAATAACAAAACGTACAAATGTTGGGTTACTTATTTCGATTTTTTTAAATTTTATTTGCATTAAATACTTTCATGTGGAAAGTCCAGTTTTCTTTTATTTACTTTCGCTATAAAAAAGATACAGTACCGTTTACCAAATGGTAAAAGCTTAAGAGCATGATAATGTCTTTCAGACGCCAGCTAAAGGCAACATTATTATGGTTACTAACTGACTTGATTGTTTCTTTTGCGCAAATGTTTTTTGTCCTATAATAATTTGACTGCCGTGGACGAACCGCAGGCGTCGTATCTGCATGAACGGTAGACGCGGTGAGACCAGACGTTGTTATACAATCAAGCGGTGGCAAATGATCGGGATACTCGGGGTACACGAAGCCATTGGATCTTGACAAGTTGGGTATATTCTCGAGTGCTAGGGATCTGTAACACGTTTCACACACTTTGAAGGTAGCTACATCGTCGTCGGGGAACTCAGCAACCAGTATGTGTTGACTCTTTTGCGGCGGTGGTCGCAAATCTCTCTCGAACCATAAGCGATCGCACACGGAGCAGGCGTAACCGAACTCGTTGTCGTCGAATCGTTTCGTGAATTCCGCATCTGCTGCTACCTCTTCAGTTTTCAAGCGTTTTGGCGATACCGCAGCGATTGCCTGTTCGAATTCAGCTGCTTCGTTCGCTCGTTTATATAGTTGCCATCTCAATTTTCTTATTCAATCTACAACGTTTTACTCGTTCGTTCGTTTCCCTTCGCTTCTCTGCCAGTTGCATCGATTTTCTCCTGCTCAGTCATCGTCGACGCGAACGGTGTATTTATTAAGACTCGTTCAATTCTTCGCGCATCAAGTCATCTTCCTTTCGTTTTTGTTGCGATGGGGCCGCTGGTACCGAAGCTTCACCGTCGACAGCGCCGCTCGTTGCTGTTTCTTCTCGAGCTTCTTTCGTTCCCGACACTTTCTTACTCGCTCGGTATTTTGTCGTTTCTTGATCTGAGTCTTCTCATCGCTGCTATCCACTGTCGAACGCTGTTTTAGTCAGTCGCTACGTTTGGTTACTATATATCAGCAGCAGTGTATTTCACCACAACACAAAACAAACCTTTATTTACATATTGCGACGTATCAAAACAAACCTTTATTTACAACAATCCCAATGACGTCATGCAATGATGACGTCATACAGCGTTACATGTTACAGAAAGGTTCAAACGATGCAGTACAGACAAAAGAGCATGTAAAACTAAATTTATTCTCACTAAAACGTTTGCTAAACTCAATGTCAGCAGCGATTATTTCTGTCTTGATGCGTTTACATATCAAATTTCTAGACTGTGGGGAATCGCAAGTGTGGAAGCGTCACGCAATGATGACGTCATACAGCATTACATGTTACAGAAAGTTTCAAACGATGGCAAGCTAAAAGACATTATCATGTCAAAAATATTTTAACTGAGGAACGATGACAGCTTCGGTTACAATTAACGAAACATTACGAAACACAGGTGCATGTTCCTGTAAGAGACGCTAAGAGATCGGTCCCTAGGAAACTGAAAATGTAAGCACATACGTACAATACGTGCAAGGCAAAAAAATGTGTTCGAAATAACGACGATTAAAATTATTTGGTACTTTCTCAATAACCGTACCCACACTCATTTTCGATATTTCGATTATGCGGTGTCGATATGTGGTGAATATCGCATATAATTTTAGAAAATTTATTTGTGTGTGTTATAAAATAATTTATCGACGATTGCAATCGCGTTTCATTGTCATTTTTTTACGAAAAATGTTACTAGCAATAATATAACTCCAATTGTATGCCTGTGACGCCAAAGTTTACGTTGTTAGGTTAACATTGTTACAACACAAATAAGCCCCAGTACCAGGGATAAAAAAGATAATTTTAAAAATAAATATACTTCATGTTAAATAAAATGATTAAATATAAAGACAGTGACACGACAAACGACGACATTACCCAACCCAAGTGATTGACCAAACAAACAGGAACTAACAAAGAAGGGAAAAAACCAAAACCAAAGAAGGATAAAGACAATTGAAGGAAGTGAAGGAATTCCTACAACCAAATAAAATCAAACCAGACGAGAAGGGGAGAACCAAATTAAAATGAAGCCAATTGAAAATGAAGAAGATGAAGGAGAAGAAGCAGAAGAATGAAGAGGAAACGAAGTGAAACCAAGAGATAAGAAACACCACATATAAAAGGGAGAAATGGTACACTCAAATATAAAATATTGTGAATAAAACCAATAATTATCCAATACTGGAAATAAATATTATTGTAAATGAAATAATTAATATAACTGTTTTAAACAAAAACAGTAAAATAATATTATAAAAAGAAAAAGTACACTAACCCAAAAATTAGAGTTAGATATAGTAAAATCTATAGAAAAATATCATTAATACTGTGTATAATTTGTAATGAAAGAAATAGTGAGAAAGTGACAAAGAGAAATAATTATAGGGATTACCCACTAAGAAACACTTAATGTAAACAGTTAAAAAGTGCAATAGTGAAGGTGTAAATACCCCAAAATAGTGAGTGTATCAGTGATAAACACCAATTAATTAAAGGTGAAAGCGATAAGTGAAAAAAGATATTGTAAATGATAGTATGATTATAAAAAAAATAGCAATAGATAAGAAAACACTTAATAAATCAATGATGAACCAATAAATGATTTAAGAGCGAGCTTATAGAAAAAAATTATATAGTTAAGGGTAATTAGAAGAAGTATTTAAAGTAGAGATAAATAAAGGATATGATGTTATTCAGGGGAGAAAGCCCATGTAAGATGAACAGTTTGTGTTAACATGGAATGGAGAAAGGGATTAGTAAAGAATTAAGAAATTAAGAATATAATTAATAAACACCCTATGTTATAAGGGAAAATAAATTAACTAAGTTTGAAGGAAGTGATGATGTTTCTCACTCAAAATAGTAGTAAAATAATGAAATGTATGTTAAACCAAAAGTAACTAATAACTTGTAAAGAATTGTTCATGTTAATTTTATGGATAGGATATGGCTGAAGGAAGCTTACAGTCCATAGGCCTAATTGTTATATTTTAAGTATTAAGATATAGAAAATAATCTTGACATGTAATCAGAACACAAACAAGTTCAAGACACAACAACCACTAAACAAATCAATTGTAACAACAGGACAAAACGCTTTGTAATAAAATGAAATATAATTAGAATATAATAAGTAAAAATAATCAATGGCTACTTAGGCCTAGGAAATGCCTAACTGTCAAAACCAATAATAACAAATTGTATAAAATCCACCAGGAAATTAACAAATCTAAGGCAAGCAACTAGCCAAAAATGATGTATAAATAATTTTAAAAGAAAAATGTTACAATAAGAGTTTAAATTAAAAGAAATATGTAATTATCAAATGTCTGCATAATTAGACAAAAAATTAATATCTAATAGAACATGACCTTATGAGGTATTGTTTTAATCTTTGAAAGGAAATAAATAAAATAGTGATAATATTTAATACCCAAAAGGGAAGACAGAAGAATAAAATCAATCGGAAAATATATAATAAATTTGAATAAAAATGTCAAATATGATAACAATGCTTTTAATCTAGGCCTTAACCAATCAAAGGGTTTCAGTTACCATAGAAATGGGCCGTTGGTTACTAATTTTCCGTTAAATTTACTTACTTGGAAAAATGACGCTTGGGTAGTAGGTACGCAAGATTTTGTATGACCGAAATTTTACTTTAAAAAGTTTAAA
Organism: Magicicada septendecula; assembly: GCA_034769895.1. Lineage (NCBI taxonomy): Eukaryota > Metazoa > Arthropoda > Insecta > Hemiptera > Cicadidae > Magicicada > Magicicada septendecula. Next base: position 159,382,893 of record CM068372.1, read on the forward strand.
AAACATTCAAAAGTCAACAACATGAACCAGTGAGAAGGAGATGAAGAGATTCAACGATTAACTGATGTCCAGGAATTAAATAAACGAAAATTAATTAGCAGAAATTCCCAAGACAATTTAGAAAAAGATGCCAACAGCCTAAGTCACTCCAAATTTGATGAAATGTCCATTACCAAAGAAAACGATCTATCACAACCTTCTGAACTGATAAGTATCATTTAAATACCCTAATCCCAGGAGTAAAAGCACTTTATATATAGTTGTCTTGATTGTTCATCTCTTCTTTCACAGCACTATCACTTTACTAAAAATGAACTTTATCTTGTGAAAAACTTACTTTTTTCGTCGGACGCGTTTCGGCTTAGTATCCGCCTTCTTCAGCTTTTAGTCAGACTGCCATCATTTCGTAACGGTTTTTGTGTGGAAGGTGTAGTGGGGGTGGTGTGTGGAGGAAGGGGATTGGCGCAGGGATTCAACTTGATGTTTGTTTTTTGTAAAATTGTGTCAAAAAGTGTATGTGATTTATATTGTAATTGATCGTTGAGTATGTTGTTTGGTTGTGTTGTGTGGTGTTTATATATTTCGTATTGTTCAGTTGTGTTGAGTTTTCGGCCTTTAGGTAAGTAATGTAAAATTTCGAGATTGGTGTCTATGTTGGTGTAACTATGGTTTTCTGTGTGTATGTGTGTGGCAAATGCGGAGTGTATATTGTTGTTGGTTAGAGCTTTTAAATGTTCAGAATAACGGGATGAAAAAGATCTTCCTGTCTGGCCGATGTAGAAACTATTGCAGTCATTACATTTTAATTTGTAAACACCTGTTTTGTTATATTTGTCTATGTCTGTGTTTGTATTATTGATGTGTTTTGTAATGGTATTGGTTGTTCTGTATGCTATTTTGTATTTGTGTTTTCTGAATGTGTTGGCGATTTTGTGTGTGTAGGAGTTGTGGTATGTGAGTGTGATGTATTTATTGTGTTGTGTGCTGATGGTATTTTGTGTTTTGTTGTTTTTGTTTTTGATGCGTTTGTGTAGTGTGTTTATTAAATTAGGGTTGTAACCGTTTTTGATTGCTATGTATTTTATTGTGTTGAGTTCATCGGTGTAATCTTGTTTATTTAAGGGTATTTTAGTTAGTCTATGGAGCATATGGTTGAAGGCCGCATGTTTATGTTGTGTTGGGTGGTTTGATGTGTTGTGTATAACCATGTCAGTTGTGGTTGGTTTCCTGTATATTTTGTATGTGTGTGTGTTGTTAGTTTTGTTAATTGTTAGGTCTAGAAAATTTATACTATTGTTTTGTTCAATTTCCAGTGTAAATTTTAATTTGTGGTGTATAGTGTTTATGTATTTGTGGAAGTTTTCAACTTGTCTTATGTTGCCTTTGAATAAAAGTAATATGTCATCTACATACCTGTGCCAATATATAATTTTGTTAGTGTATTTGTTGTTGTTTATTATGTGGTTCTGTTCTATGTTGTGTATATATATTTCTGCTAGTATTCCTGATATGGGGGAGCCCATTGGGAGACCTTCTGTTTGTGTGTATATCTTGTTATTGTATGTAAAGTAATTTTGTTCAGTTATTAGTTTGGTCAGTGTGATGATTTCTTGTATGTGTGTTTCAGGTGTGTTGTTTTGTCTGAGTAGTTGTTCTAGTGTTTGGATGGTTTCTTTGATGGGGACATTAGTGTATAAATTGGTTATATCAAAAGATGCCAGTGTTGAGTTATGTGGGATATGGATGTGTTCAGTTTTCTTGACTAGGTCTATGTTGTTTTTGATGGATGTGTTGTTACTGAGATTAATATTTTCTCTGATTATCTTGTCTAGTTGTTTTGCGATTTTGTGGGAGGGTGCCTGTGTGTTGTTTATTAATGGTCTGATGGGAATGTTCGGTTTATGTATTTTTGGTAATGCATTTAGTATAGGGGGGTTAGGTTTTATTTGTTTAAGGTATTTGGCGCTTTCTGGTTTGATTATATGTTTTGTGTTGTTTATAAACTTATTAATCTGTTTATGAAATTTTAGTGTGGGGTCTTTATTTATTTCTGTTATATTATTTTCGTTGAAGAAATTTTCGATTTTAGTGTTTAATTGGTGTTTGTCCATTATGACGCTAATGTTACCTTTGTCAGCTTTTAGGATTGTTGTGTTGTGTTCAAGTAACTTGTATTTTACATTGTTAAGTGTTTTTATTTCATTGTTGTGTATTTTTGGTTTTGTATGTGTGTTTAGAAGTTTTCGTTTTATTTCATGGCGAATCGGGTCCTGGTCATTAAAGTGCGTGTTTTGTACAGCTGTTTCTGCGTCTATGATTATGTCACGTGTGTGTTTATTGTGATTTTTGTTAGTTGCATTGTTATTTAAATTATGTTTCAGTCCTTTGTTTAATAAATCCATTTCATCCTTTGTGAAATTAATGGTTGTTGTATTAACTACGCGTGCGTGGAATTTGTATGTCGGTTCAGGGATAGATTCAATTGTGCGTGTTGTGAGGTTAGTTATTTTTTTGTTGTGTCTAGCTTGTATTGTCAATTTGCGTTTTTCTATGTTGTCTTGTGTGTGTTGTATTACATTTTCAAGTTCCGTGTGGTGTAATATTTGTGTGAGTTTCATGTGTAATTTATATGCCTGTTTGTTGAGTGTGTCTTTTTTATGGTATAAATAATTGATTATGTTATTTAGGTTTATTTGTTCTAATTTCCGTTTGGTTTGAAGTGCTGTATGTGTGTTTTGTTTTATTGTAACTTGTGCGTGTGTTGGTATGATGTTGTGTTTTCGACAAGTTTTGTTGAATGCTATGTGTAAGGAAGTTTTTGTTACTTGTTGTTTGGCGTTTCTGTACTTATTGATGAAATACGCTTTATCTGCGGTATTATAGTTGTCTTGATTGTTCATCTCTTCTTTCACAGCACTATCACTTTACTAAAAATGAACTTTATCTTGTGAAAAACTTACTTTTTTCGTCGGACGCGTTTCGGCTTAGTATCCGCCTTCTTCAGCTTTTAGTCAGACTGCCATCATTTCGTAACGGTTTTTGTGTGGAAGGTGTAGTGGGGGTGGTGTGTGGAGGAAGGGGATTGGCGCAGGGATTCAACTTGATGTTTGTTTTTTGTAAAATTGTGTCAAAAAGTGTATGTGATTTATATTGTAATTGATCGTTGAGTATGTTGTTTGGTTGTGTTGTGTGGTGTTTATATATTTCGTATTGTTCAGTTGTGTTGAGTTTTCGGCCTTTAGGTAAGTAATGTAAAATTTCGAGATTGGTGTCTATGTTGGTGTAACTATGGTTTTCTGTGTGTATGTGTGTGGCAAATGCGGAGTGTATATTGTTGTTGGTTAGAGCTTTTAAATGTTCAGAATAACGGGATGAAAAAGATCTTCCTGTCTGGCCGATGTAGAAACTATTGCAGTCATTACATTTTAATTTGTAAACACCTGTTTTGTTATATTTGTCTATGTCTGTGTTTGTATTATTGATGTGTTTTGTAATGGTATTGGTTGTTCTGTATGCTATTTTGTATTTGTGTTTTCTGAATGTGTTGGCGATTTTGTGTGTGTAGGAGTTGTGGTATGTGAGTGTGATGTATTTATTGTGTTGTGTGCTGATGGTATTTTGTGTTTTGTTGTTTTTGTTTTTGATGCGTTTGTGTAGTGTGTTTATTAAATTAGGGTTGTAACCGTTTTTGATTGCTATGTATTTTATTGTGTTGAGTTCATCGGTGTAATCTTGTTTATTTAAGGGTATTTTAGTTAGTCTATGGAGCATATGGTTGAAGGCCGCATGTTTATGTTGTGTTGGGTGGTTTGATGTGTTGTGTATAACCATGTCAGTTGTGGTTGGTTTCCTGTATATTTTGTATGTGTGTGTGTTGTTAGTTTTGTTAATTGTTAGGTCTAGAAAATTTATACTATTGTTTTGTTCAATTTCCAGTGTAAATTTTAATTTGTGGTGTATAGTGTTTATGTATTTGTGGAAGTTTTCAACTTGTCTTATGTTGCCTTTGAATAAAAGTAATATGTCATCTACATACCTGTGCCAATATATAATTTTGTTAGTGTATTTGTTGTTGTTTATTATGTGGTTCTGTTCTATGTTGTGTATATATATTTCTGCTAGTATTCCTGATATGGGGGAGCCCATTGGGAGACCTTCTGTTTGTGTGTATATCTTGTTATTGTATGTAAAGTAATTTTGTTCAGTTATTAGTTTGGTCAGTGTGATGATTTCTTGTATGTGTGTTTCAGGTGTGTTGTTTTGTCTGAGTAGTTGTTCTAGTGTTTGGATGGTTTCTTTGATGGGGACATTAGTGTATAAATTGGTTATATCAAAAGATGCCAGTGTTGAGTTATGTGGGATATGGATGTGTTCAGTTTTCTTGACTAGGTCTATGTTGTTTTTGATGGATGTGTTGTTACTGAGATTAATATTTTCTCTGATTATCTTGTCTAGTTGTTTTGCGATTTTGTGGGAGGGTGCCTGTGTGTTGTTTATTAATGGTCTGATGGGAATGTTCGGTTTATGTATTTTTGGTAATGCATTTAGTATAGGGGGGTTAGGTTTTATTTGTTTAAGGTATTTGGCGCTTTCTGGTTTGATTATATGTTTTGTGTTGTTTATAAACTTATTAATCTGTTTATGAAATTTTAGTGTGGGGTCTTTATTTATTTCTGTTATATTATTTTCGTTGAAGAAATTTTCGATTTTAGTGTTTAATTGGTGTTTGTCCATTATGACGCTAATGTTACCTTTGTCAGCTTTTAGGATTGTTGTGTTGTGTTCAAGTAACTTGTGTTTTACATTGTTAAGTGTTTTTATTTCATTGTTGTGTATTTTTGGTTTTGTATGTGTGTTTAGAAGTTTTCGTTTTATTTCGTGGCGAATCGGGTCCTGGTCATTAAAGTGCGTGTTTTGTACAGCTGTTTCTGCGTCTATGATTATGTCACGTGTGTGTTTATTGTGATTTTTGTTAGTTGCATTGTTATTTAAATTATGTTTCAGTCCTTTGTTTAATAAATCCATTTCATCCTTTGTGAAATTAATGGTTGTTGTATTAACTACGCGTGCGTGGAATTTGTATGTCGGTTCAGGGATAGATTCAATTGTGCGTGTTGTGAGGTTAGTTATTTTTGTTGTGTCTAGCTTGTATTGTCAATTTGCGTTTTTCTATGTTGTCTTGTGTGTGTTGTATTACATTTTCAAGTTCCGTGTGGTGTAATATTTGTGTGAGTTTCATGTGTAATTTATATGCCTGTTTGTTGAGTGTGTCTTTTTTATGGTATAAATAATTGATTATGTTATTTAGGTTTATTTGTTCTAATTTCCGTTTGGTTTGAAGTGCTGTATGTGTGTTTTGTTTTATTGTAACTTGTGCGTGTGTTGGTATGATGTTGTGTTTTCGACAAGTTTTGTTGAATGCTATGTGTAAGGAAGTTTTTGTTACTTGTTGTTTGGCGTTTCTGTACTTATTGATGAAATACGCTTTATCTGCGGTATTATAGTTGTCTTGATTGTTCATCTCTTCTTTCACAGCCCTATCACTTTACTAAAAATGAACTTTATCTTGTGAAAAACTTACTTTTTTCGTCGGACGCGTTTCGGCTTAGTATCCGCCTTCTTCAGCTTTTAGTCAGACTGCCATCATTTCGTAACGGTTTTTGTGTGGAAGGTGTAGTGGGGGTGGTGTGTGGAGGAAGGGGATTGGCGCAGGGATTCAACTTGATGTTTGTTTTTTGTAAAATTGTGTCAAAAAGTGTATGTGATTTATATTGTAATTGATCGTTGAGTATGTTGTTTGGTTGTGTTGTGTGGTGTTTATATATTTCGTATTGTTCAGTTGTGTTGAGTTTTCGGCCTTTAGGTAAGTAATGTACTTTATATATTTCTCACATCAATACAAAACTCTCACTATACAGTAAAAATAATTTTCTTTCAAGGATTGAATAATATAAACTTACGTAGCAAAATTGTTAACTATAAAATAACCTCGCACTAATTTGCGAACTTTGTAACAACTATTACTACACTGTCGAACAATTTGTAACCACGCTTTATACTATTTAAGTACGGATAAGGTACGGTACTGTACTTTTTTAATGTAACCATATATTATGTTTTCTTTATAATCTCAAGAACTCCAGATTTTGGGCGAGCTGACAATTCATGTATTAACAGTAGTCAAAAATGGCGTCAGAATAACTCGTTTCAAAATTAATTTCGTCAGCCTTGAGATTTGCGTTTCATGTTTTATGCCGGAGCAATTTTATTGAAAACTAATTTATAATATTATTGTCACATTGATGAATGACCAAATCTTAATTAAAGGTACAGTACAGAGTGTTACCTTGTTTTATTTCATAGGAAGTTGTATAATATATGTGTGTGTTAGCGATTTCACTGAGCAGACAACTAGCGCTCTTGCCATATGTGCAATACAGTAAGCTGTACAGAGGCGGGAACCATTCGAACGATCCAACCGTCACCGCTGATAACACCAATCTAACTTATTAATTCACAAATTTAATTGTTTTCATTAAACAATTTGGCGCCACCCGGGATTCACAACCCTTATGAAATTACAGGTAGGTTGTACTGATAATTGTGACAACGCTACGGACTTCGGTAGCAACAACCATTAATGTAACGACAGGTGTGAGACGAACACACCACACTAACACTTTATACACATAAAAAACTGGTGTACACATTTTACAGATACGACCAGAACGAATAGTTACAACATGCAAACTAAAATTACACATGGACATCAATATGACATTAAAATAATACTCATTTTTGTGAAATACACGTAAAAAAAACTAGAAGTAAGGCAGGGTGGCCCTTGAGCTACCCCTTGCTTGTTATTATAGGCCTACATGTCTCCCTTTTCGTAGCAGAACTCGTTTTTTCATTAATACGTACCGTACTAAGTTTTTGTGCAGATCACTGGAAAAGCAACCAACTCGAAGTAAGGCGGGATCCTATTACATCCTGTCTCCCATTTTTTGTGTGTGTTTCGCACAAACTTCGCTTCCAGTGAAGTTTTCAAGATTTTACTGAATAACATAAAAGAATATTGGCCACCTAACGAATAACAAATCTTGTTTTCATTCGTTAATACGTTATTCTTTTTTCGCTTTAATCTTACTATTCAGAAATAATTATATTTTTTTATATTTTTTCCTTTACACTTTGTTTTGTTAAAAAAAACCGTTATGCTCTTTATTTTTAATGCTCTTCTCTTTCAAGCATTGTATATACACATTAAACGTTATTATATTTCCAAACCATTGCTTTTATCTCTTTGAACAGTAGGCCTACGCTAAAAACTGAAAACCTTTATTATCTAACCGCGGAAATGAAAACAACACATATTTTCGCTTTACATTAAGAAATAGAATGTCACAATTTGTACACTTCTTCTTCTTCATATCGTGGTAGGCCTATATCGATACAATCGCATATTCAAAACATCGAAAATGTAGTGTGGGTACGGATATTGGGAAAGCACCAGTTATTTAATATCCTTTGCGACTCGTCTGTAGAATTACAAAAAAACTAAAGAAAATATAATTTAGTCACAGACTACATTGTAGCGATGTCACCAGTCCCGCGGGATCGACTGCCAACTGAGTAAGTGATCTTAGTTTTACTGGACAAATTACATCTCAATAAATATTTTTAATGACACATTATATTTACGTGCTTACCTCAATTCCTATGATTAGGCCCTACGATGTGGATATGATAAATAATTTAAGGCAAAACTAAAATATACGTACGTGAGGTGAGAATAAGAAACTTAAGAAATTAAAACGCATCCACATACTACCGTAAAATAAAGATAATAAGGCTACAGTTATACGTTATACCACTAATGTTGTACGCTAGTGAATCGGAGTTGGTTTGAGGATCGTATATAGGCCTTATATTATAAAGAAGACACATCCTTCACAAAAAATTACAAATTGCGGATATACTGAGGAACAGTGACGCTTGAGATGAGGTGACATACACAGCCTAATAAAATAATACGGACGAAACTATATTTCAATTTCAGACAACCTGTAAAACAATCCACAGTGTATTTGAAAACAAAGTTACGAGAGGCAAAAAAAAGTTACAAGACCATGGACAAACCAGAGTTGGATACTGACCAGGAAGGACGAAATACGAACTGTTGCGTCGGAATGTCAGAGGACGGTATTCCGCGGGTGATACTGAGATAAGAGCCGGTGGCAAGGGAACAGTACTAGGAAGGCCCAAGAGGAGATGGGAAGACAGTCTGTGCCTAAACACTGTGAACGCAGAAGATAGACGAAACTGGGTCGAACTATAAACGGATGAGGAGTGACAGATCTTGGAAAATCCGACTGTACTTACGCTGACGGTCGTAGAAGTTTGGGCGACCGAGGAATAACAAAATTGCCAGGCTCTATCTATAACTATACAGCCTAGGTGAATTAGAAGTTTCACCCAAAAATAAATCCGCTAAATAGTAAACCTATTGGGGGACAAAATGGCATTTTATGAGAAACAATCATAAAAAAACGGACAAAACCCGAGATTTTGCTATTAAATAGAAATATACGTTTTTTTAGAAACAAACGATATAAGAATTTACAGTTACGAAAGTCCCGACAAAATGTACTGTACGAAATGGATTAAAATATGGATGAAACTGGCCAAGATAGTATTTTTGTTGTTGTTAATATACAGTTTTCTGACGCTTTTGTCAATAAATCCTAATCTGCAGTCAAAGTAGGATATACAAGATCAAACAAGATCAAGCTGCGGGTTTTACATTACAAATGCTTCTCACGACTTCAAAGTCGTGAATGTAATGATTTATTACAATTTGATATTCTTATCGAAATACGACTAAAACTGGCCCAAGATACAGTTGAAAGTTCAAAAAAGTGTATAAGCTTGAAAAATGTATGTCGTTAAATGAACTCAAAAATAGAATTGCGATCAATAAAACGAAAAACAGTAAGTTATTTTTGACAACTGGGTTGACGAAATTTAAACTGTATATTTTTTTTTATATTTACAATTTCTAATCTCAAACGTCGAAATTTTTATTTAGAAAAAAAAGAGTTAAAACACTGGAATAAAAAATCTTGTGCAGACAAATACAATAATAATTTGTATTGTATAATACATTGTGATGAGTTTATTTATTAACACTGTTCGGGTTTTTATTACGTAGCCTATATACTGGTATCTCAGACATAGCCGACGTGATAGATCAATAATAGTTTATAAAAAAAAAAACTATTTAACTATATTTAAAAAAATGGGAAATGTTATCTTCGCCTACATTATTTCAGCTGCACCATCCCCAAGAATATTTATTTAATTGCACTAGTAGGTTAGGGTTTGCTCCTACCTACTCATTCTCATTCCGAGCCTTGATAAATTGATAATTTGGCTTTCAGAAGTATTTATACAAGCCTTTTAGGATTTTTTAAGTTGCGTTTTGTACAGACCAGGAATAAAATTATCCAAGAAGTGAGAGACGCTACGTTCTCGAATTTTACGTTTTTTTTTGGGGGGGGGTTCAACAATTGGCACACTCTTCGGTGTTTTGCGTTGAACTTGAATTGCTGTGCATTTTCAGTGAAAAATTGCAAAGGACGGTAAAAAAAATCTGACAAAATTTGTGATAATTTGTTTCTATTTAATCATTTAACAAATAAGAGGCTGTTTGATTTAAAAATCGATAAACTTTAAAGATAAACGCTACAGAACCGACTGAAACGCTAACTACTGGTAGCTTTTTCTTCAAAATGATTTTTCTTTTTTAATTCAATATTTGCTAAAAAAAACTACAGCAAGTCCAAGTGCACCTTCGTGCGCCCGAAATAGCAGTAGACGACAGCCCGCTGTGACCAGGAGAAACACTAAAAAAAAACCTACTATTATTAAGTTTAGAATGTAATACGTTCATATACTATGTGTGTTTTACATACGGTACTGCCATTAGTTTTCATGCCCTGTTAGTGTTATACTAAAAACCGGTTCTCCTTTTATAAATACACAGGCAGAGAGACCCATGTACTCGTATATTTGCCTGAAGTCAAAAAATGGAACAATGCCGACTTCCATACCTGTGAGAAACATCGGTGGTGAGAATACACACTCATGCGTTTCTCCGGGCGGGAATTTTCAAAGCTAACACAGAAACTCAAATCTGTTCCAATTCCCCGTCTTTAGAAAAAAATCTATAATTTTTATATGCTGTAAGCGTTAATGAACTTATATTATCTTACAAACAGACATATTTATTGTTAGAAGTAAAATACAGACCTACTGTCGCGAAAAGCAATATGTTTGTCAACTTATTCGTCTTTTTGTCACGCTAATATTACAATACAGTAGTTGCCAAATCTAATGTACTTGTTGCTTTTTAAGTTTGTGAAAAATACGTTACTTCTTTGTACATACATAGGCTACGCTCAAAACATTTTTTTTTCTGTTATTGTAACTAACGTATTAGGTGCGTTCATTCTTTACCAACTCTTGGCCATAACGTCGCCAATTTTGATCGTATAGATAAGAGAGAAAATCTAATTGTAGAGAATTCATTACCGGTATAAAAAATAATTTTGTAGAAAGCATTATAAACAATGTCTAAAACATACTTTTTATTTTATATATAAACCAGAATCCACAATCTCTGCTTTTTTTACAATCTCATCTGAAATAAAAAAAATCGAAAAAGGTCACAAAATAGTGTACTTTTTTTAATTTTTGTAATGAATTTTTGTCCAAATTAACTTTAGCTCATTTTTATCGGATTTACTGGGCTATTAATTTGTATTCTTATTATTTACGAATGAATCTTATACAGTATTTGTTCGAAAACAAGACCCTCCTATATTTTTGCAGGTACTTTTCAAACGCTCGCTTGCCTGATTTTATACCCTGATTAACGAAAGAAAGTGACTGGCGGAGCGGGCGCGCGGCGACCGAGTTTGTAGTAAAACATTCCACTTAATAACCTCGTGGAAACGTAAAATACAGGGCTAGAAATGTCTAATGAACTCTATTTTAATCATCAGTTAGACTTTTAACAAACTTTTCTAATTTTATAAATCTTATTTCAATTAATTTACATTGAGAGTTAAATAAAAAAATACACGAATTTGAATTAAAAATTTAGGGTTTATCATGTTTATTACGTAAGAACTCTGAGGTTAAGCATCGGAAAAACATTTCTTGTAAACAAATGGTAGTCCACCTTCTTTAGTACAATATACCAAAAATTGAGATTCCTACGACTATAATTAACGACGTTATTAATTTTTTTCTAATGTCCTGTTAACTCAGTTGTTAAAAGTTGTACATGAATGAGATTTGTGTGACGCTCTCTTTAGATAACTAAGTGTAGAAGACATATACAACTTACACCTTGTACGTGACAGGAATACTACAATGGGTTAATATATAAAGTGAATTTCACAGAGAGCAGTGCGCGGCGCTCTGCGGCGGAAGTACAGTCACAACCTAGTGGACCCATTTTATTCGCGCGCGCTACCGTCAACCCCAGCGTCTCGGCCTTTGTTTTATGTCCACAAATAGCACACGCTTCCAGGAAAACTGAACCGTTATACGCACACTAAGGGTAAGGGAAACTTCCAGCTTTCAGTTTAGTTGATGTGGTGGTTGAGTGATGTTCGGTTGTTGGTTATCTTGATTTTAAGTGTGAGTTTCTTGTGCTTTCATTATAAACTGACGTGTTTTTATAGTATTATCAAATAGCGAGTGCGGCTGGGCGAGGGTCAGGCTCACTCACAAACACGCAGCCCGCACACACACAAGGTCACTGTCTTTATGATTCACACATATGAATCATCTTACAGTCAATAATTTTGTACCAAACATAGCTGATATTTTGGGCTCCATTTCAGTAAATTATAGATTGTTTGGTATCATTTTTCTTGTAATGGTGTGTAGAATTGATATATATTAAAACATTTTAAGATAAAATGTCAAATAAAATAAATCAAAGTTTGATCAACTAAAGTCCACTAGGTTACTAATGGGGCGAGAATCCGGCCGGTCCTAATCCCCTGCGCTTGTGTGTGTGCGGGCTGCGTGTTTGTGAGTGGCCCCGACCTTCGCCCAGCCGCACTCGCTATTTGATACTACTATAAGTTATTTTGTGTGAATATACTTCGGTGGCTGAGCATGGAGCAACGTAACGAGGCTGAACCAAGGAAACATAGGGGAAGACCTAGGACTCGAACTCCAAAGAAAAGACAAACTTCGGGCCGAGGCGTACCTATGAAAGGACAGTCAAGAGAAATTGTGTGCAAAGTGCGGGAATATTTTGATAGAGAAAAGGCGAACAAAGGTCCTTTGATTCCGGTTAATAATACAATACAGCGAACTGCAGATGATCTGAAAATATACAAAAATACAGTTGTGCGAGTTTGCAAGGAAAAAGAATTGAAAGAAATACAAGATGACAGTAATAGCAAACTTTCAACTCCGGGCAAACAGAGGAAACGGGAGAAAACTGTGACAAAACTTGACACTTTTCAGGAAGACGCTATACGAAGACATATATATCAATATTACATAAGAAAAGAATATCCCACTTTGAAAAAACTCTTATCATCGTTGGAAAATGAAGAGCTGTTTAATGGCAGTCTGTCTTCGCTTAGAAACGTGCTAAAAGGTTTAGGATTTACGTGGAGAAAATTTTCGGGCAGAAAAGTGATTATGGAGAGAAGCAATGTCGCTGCCTGGAGGTGTCGTTTTCTTCGCCAAATCAAAGACGAGAATTTCGATAATATAATTTGGCTCGATGAGACCTGGGTCAATGCTGAGCATTGTTTGAAACAAGGATGGACTGATGAGTCACTTCAGGGGACAATGTCAACACCTAGGGAAAGGTGAACGATTAATAATATGTCATGCAGGTTCTTCAAAGGGGTTTGTTCCAAATTCCCTTCTACTATTTAAATCGAAAAAAACCGGTGTCTACCATGAAGATATGGATCATGACAAATTCTTCGGTTGGTGTTCTGAAACTTTGCTAAATAACCTAGAAGAGCCTGCAGTAATAGTCATGGACAATGCTCCCTACCATTCTAAGCAAATTGATAAAGCTCCCACAAGCAAAGATAAAAAAGCTGACATACTTGCATGGCTGGATAGCAAAAATATTCAATCTATAACCGACTTGAAAAAATCAGAACTTTTGGAATTAGTGAAATGGCACAAGCCCCAGAACAAAAGGTATTTTGTTGATGAATTGATAGAGAGCAGAGGTCACAAAATGATAAGGCTTACCATTGCCATCTTAACGCCATTGAGCTTATATGGGCTCAGGTTAAGGGGTATGTTGCCGAAAACAACAAAATGTTTACTTTAAAAGAAGTTGAACGACTGACTAAAGACGGATTTAATCGCATTACTGCTGAGAGGTGGAAGCAAGTAGTGGACCACACCAAAAAAGTTATTATCGATGCATGGAATAACGAAGGACTAATGGAAGAAGCTGTGAATGAAATGATTATATCCGTGGGAGACAGCAGTAGCTCTGAGGATGATAATTGTTCAGAAGATGATAATATTGATGACGATCCAATGGAGGGTATCAGAAAACTTTCGTTTGAAGACTACTAACTCACAGCTATAAGTGTTTTAATAAGTGTTTTTTTTTAATGATTTATACACATATTTTATGAAAGGATTCCATAAAAGCTGAAGAACACTACAATACTTGTAAGTACCGTACTGTCTTTATTATTTATTTGTCAATGCTAATAACAAGTAATTTACTAAGTGTTTTTACATTTCAATACATTATAACAGTAAAATACTGTTATAATTATGCAATATCTGGTAGACCGAGCTTTGCTCGGTAGTTTTAAACTGTAAACTTTATTTCATAGTTAAATAATTAGTTGAGAAATTTGAATGGCATTAACAATTTCCCAGTAATTACATTGCACTTCAATTAGTAGTATTAAAGCTGATCACAAAACAAAAACAGTTTATTAACAAGAAAACAATAAATACCGTACCGCAAAAGAGTGATAAACAATCATTCAAGACCAGGGGCGGATTTAACATTTTGCCGCCCGTAGGCAGTATAAATTTACCCCCTCCCACAAATCTCTGTTGGGGGGGAGCATCCCTCTTTGGTTTTACAGTCCGCACTAGTGTTCTGTTTAAATCCAAACTTTGCTACATAATCGCGTGTGCTCTCGTTCATTTGTCAATTAATAGGATCAGAATCTAAGACCTTCCCTACCTGATTTGATGACATTTCATCATGATTTTTGACGTGAACTGGCTCTTCGTTCTTCAAAAATGAAGGTTCCTCCACAACGGACCTCTCTGGCTGAACTGTGTGAACAGTATCTTACCTTCACTGCTATCACAGTTATTGTCGGTATCACTAGAATGTCTCGATTCCTTAAATATTAGCTTGCCTCGGTTTCTGGAACCAACCTACAATTCGGTATTACACTGACCGATCTACATTTCTCAATTTGATCTGGATTGCCAACATCTAAAATTTCTCGGATGATCAACGCCAAATATTTCAACGGTTGAAAACATAAACATTCGCCCGTATTACTTTTGGGTGAAAAACGATAACTGCGTTATAGTTAAAAATTAAGTGAAGATAATTTTTATATTCGTGTGTGCTTAATTGAACTGGCTTTTATACTTATAAATTTGTTTGAATCTAAAAATATCATTTCTTAACTGAAATTTTGCCGCTCCCCAAAATTTTCCGCCCCAGGCAAGTGCCTAGTCTGCCTGTGCGTAAATCCGCCCCTGTTCAAGACACTCCATCTGTTATAAAAAGCGTGTAGTTCAACTAAACCACAAAAGTCTGGTCAGATGTAAGTTTTTGACAGATCTCCAGGTAGATAGATTAGATTAAATAAGTACACAGATAACTAAAGTCTCTGTATATACGTACTTATGAGAGGCTGGTGACTCGTAGCAAGTTGGCTATTTGTCAATGTGTGAGCCGTGAGCGTATGCACCACTTTCTTTGGGCTGTTACTGTACCTTGATTCGATCGCTCACCGTTGAGCGATGTTAGTTCTAATTTTCCTATATTAACTGATTTCGGTTATAGTTCGTAATATTTTAAGGTTACATACCACTTTGTATTGATGAATACAATTTTGTTATGCTTATTGTGAAAAAACTCAATGAAAAAAATTATTAATAACGGAGTTAACAGTACATTTGGAAAAAATTAATAACGTTGTTAATATTATTCGTAGGAATCTCAATTTTTGAAATATTGTACTAAAAAAGGTGGACTACCATTTGTCTACAAGAAATGTTTTTCCGATGCTTAACCTCTGAGTTCTTACGTAATAAAAACGATAAACCCTAAATTTTTAATTCAAATTCGTGTATTTTTTTATTTAACTCTCAATGTAAATTAATTTAAAAAAAAAATTGTTTTTAATTAGAAAAGTTTGTTAAAAATGTCTTTAATTCATGATTAAAATACAGTTCATTAGACATTCCTAGCCCTGTATTTTACGTTTCAACGAGGTTATTAAGTGGAATGTTTTTACTACAAACTCGGTCGCTGCGCGGCCGCTCCGCCAGTCACTTTCTTTCGTTAATCAGGGTATAACGTTGTACAACTGGCCAAAACACCATAATGATATTACATTTGTAACGTTACATAATATCACGACCACCAGGGTCCAAAACAACATTAACCAACCATAACAAATCATGAGAAATGCCACATTTAAACTTTAAAGTCAAGCAAAGGAAAAAATTAGGAATTGATTTTAAAAGGAATAAAGAATACATCTTTAACAAACTGATGAAGATGATTAAAGAAATAATGACAATGACATAGACGAGACGTAAAGTAATTGACAACTAACCCAACAGATTAGGTAAACATGATAAAACCAAAGACAGAGAGAAGAAAAGGAGTGGATTGAGAAAAAAATACTATAAAACCCAACTAGATACAAAAGCAAGAGAAGAATTACGGCAAGATGAATGAATCATAACAAGAGAAGCCCAGAGTAAAGAACAGAATAACAATTAAACCATGATAAACTAATTTAAATAACTGAACTGACAGAGAAAACTTATAAAGTAAATGAATGATATAATGAAGAATGGTCAGGAGAGTGAAGTAAAATTAGTCTAAATGTAAATTAACTGTATATCTGGAGGCATAACTAAAGTGCATCTTGTAGACTAATCAAGTAACTAGAGCAAATGTAGGGATATAACTTGTAGACTGATAATCAAAATACCGTTTTAAGAAGAGTGATAAAGACAGAAAAGTGTATAATAGACCCAAAGTCATAAATAACCTTGTTAATACTATAAGAGTATGAAATGAAAGAAATTAAACTCATCATAAAAATGAACACATTGTTGTCAAACCAAAGATAGGACCCATAACCTCACTCAAGGTGAATTATGCACCTAAAATAAAAGACTTAAGTAACAAAATAACTAGTAATCCAATTTCTGTTGGATGATAAGGAACCTATATGTTAAACGGGTAATACCAACACAAAAATCATGTATGTAATCATTAGAATTAGATGATAATTAGAGTAAATTCAACAATGAAATGGACATTCTGAAGTTACCTAATAAACAACTCAAAAAACTGTAACATTAAGGAATAATAGAGATGAAACATGTCAATAGAACCAGCAAGGTTCACAGTAACTTATATAATGTAACACAATTATAATTAGCCTAAAAATATACCAGGATAATGTTATTTAGACATACTTGTATCTTGAGACCAGATGCAAGAAGTTTTACTAAATTAACAGAAAAAGGTGATATCTTATTACTAATCAAACAAGTGCAACACCTTAGAATAACTACTATCACTAATTTGTAAAGGAGAATGATCACAAAATTAAAAATATAAATAAGAGTTAAGATAAAGGATGTAACACCATATAGTGCCTGAACTATAGGTGAAGATAAAGAGTATAATTCAAGGGAATAATTGTATCAAAACCACTAAATGTAATAACCAGAAGTTGTAATGGTTAACTTAGATGAATAAGTAACACTATTCATGAGTAGTTCAATAGAAATGAACAAAACACTTGTAAAACTAACTTGGGTGATAATAGACCTAAAGGGAGCCTAGAGACTGGTACTAAATATTAGGCTGAACAGAGTATCAGACTAAACCAAATGTAGAAAATTCATTAGATAGATTACACACCAAGTAGTAATCCGAAGGTAAACATTATAAACTATGAATTCTAAAATTACTAGCAGAATAAAAATAAGGTCTAGATGTGCCAAACACCATGTATGTTAATAACGTAGATATATCGATGGCCTAGTTCAAGATAGCAACAACTCAAAAAAACACGATTTTGAGTTATTGCTTGATAGGCATTGCTCACATGCTGCTCTACATATTTCAATAAAGAACTAAGTCAAAACATAAATATTGTGGGCCAGAAAAGCATTAATTCACTCTAGAAATATTTTTGTGCTTGCATAAACCTAGTTCAATACAGCAACATTTATACATGTTTCTGTTTAAAACAGAAACTACACTTCAACTTAGTTCCGTACCTACACATTTCGAGTTGTTTCTCTATGGAAGTGTACACTTGAAAATTTTCCAAAGTTATTGCCTCTTCTATGGTTGGCAGCGCTGTGTGTAGGAAAAGAAAAGGAAGAAAACAAAACAATTCTGGGACTACCTAATTCAAAGTATGACAGAATACAGCCTAAATACACATACAAAAAGATTGACAGCAACAGGTCACTGAACTATGGCTATTACTTTGATATTTGTGGTTCGAAAGTTAGGGTGTGTAAATTATTTTTTCTAAGAACTTTAGAAATTAGCAGCAAAATGATCTTCACTGCTTGTAAGAAAAATAATGATGAAGGTGTAATAGAACCAGATAAGCAAGGGCGTCATGGTAAGAGTAGAAGACAATTACCTCCAGAGTCGAAGGCATGTATTAAAAGGCACACAGAATCATTTGCGTAGTAGATTCACACTATTGCCGCACATCTTCTACAAAGAAGTATTTGGATGGAAGTTTAACACTGGCAGCAATGTACCGCACGTATGTGTCTGTATGCAAGGAAAACGGAGAGCCATATGCAAAATTAAGTATGTATGAATCTATTTTTAATACAGATTATAACATTGTTTTTTGTAGGCCAAAAAAAGATCAATGTGCTCAATGTGACAGCTACAAAAATAGTCCAGCTGAAGAAAAAATTGAGAAACAAGCCACTTATGACAGTCACATTCTTGAAAAACAACTAAGAGCAGAGAAAGAAAGTGATGTAAAGAACGCAGAGAAAAACAAAAATCTCCAGGTTTGTTGTTTCGACTTACAAGCTGTTATTGCGCTTCCTTGTGGAGACGTCAGTCAGTTTTATTATAAAAGAAGACTCTCTTGCTACAATTTTATGGTTTTTAACATTTCTGAAAAAAAGGAACATGCTACTTATGGTATGAAGGTATCGGTAAAAGAGGTGCAAACGACATCGCAAGCTGTGTATATAAGTATTTACAAGAATGTGAGGCACATGACATTATATTTTATGCAGACAACTGTGCTGGACAGCATAAAAATAACTTTATGGCTTCTCTTCTTATGTTTCATGTCATGAACTCTGAAACTACCAATACTATAATGATCAAATTTCTCGTTGTAGGACACACCCAAAACGAGGGTGATAGTATGCATGCTCTGATTGAGCGGTCTAAGAAACTAGCTTTGAATGGAGGACCAATCTACATCCCTTCCCAGCTTGTTCCAATAATAAGTCTCTCTAAAACAAAAGGTCACCCTTATAAAACAGTAGAAATGTCAACTGAAGACTTCTTAGATGTCAAAAGTCTGCAAGAAAGTATGGGTAAAACGTTCAAGACTGATAAAAATGGCGAAGATGTTAACTGGAATACCCTGTGTGTCTTAAGAGTCGAAAAAGCAGAACCAAACATGATGTTTTACAAAACATCATACACACAAGAGAATTATGGCCGGATCAACATAGCACAGCGCATGATTTGGAGGAGGAGGAGGAGGAGGAGGAGGAGGAACATAATCCCTAAGTTGAAAAAAGCTTATACACGTCCACCAGCAATATCAAGAGCAAAGATTGATGATCTACTTTCAGTGTGCAGAAATAACAGCATTTCTATCAATATTGGCAGTTCTATGAATCGTTGAACTCAGAATGAGAATAAGTATAATTTTTTGTTTTTGATTTTCCATTGTTTTAAAATTTTGAACTCTGAAGAAAAATCTTTTGGTTTTAGATTTTCCAATGTTTCAACACACTGAACTCTAAACAATACTGTAATTATTCGATTTTTTAATTTTCCAGTGTTTTTTATGTTAGTAATTTTGTTTTATTTAGTACTGTTTTTAAAAATATTAACCGTTAGCAGTAGGACTCAGACTGGAAGTAACCAGGCACAAAAGAGACAGCAATTATTTTGTATACTTTGAAATTCAAACAGCATTGTTGTACTATTTTACTTTTTATAGAGTAGAAGCAGAGAATAATCCTTAAATGACTGCACTTTAAATAAATATGGAGTAATTTAATGGCTTACTTTGCTTCGTACAGTAGCAATAACTATAAATTCATCATAAACCCTTTACAATGTCAGTTCAGTAGAGAAACAACTCAAAACATAATTAAACAATAATAAATATATCACATTTACAAAAAGATACGAACATCAATTTACCATCTAATTAATGTTGAAATTGTAATCTTTATGATAACCAAAACCACTGGAGGTAATTGTGACAGAAGCTATACGTTATAATAGCAACCACAAAAACTTTAAACCCAGTTATCTTAAAACCAGTTTTTTTGACTTGTTGCTGTTTTGAACTAGGCCATCGATATGAATAAACCACCAATTAAACTAAACAATGATGACCAGTAGTTGAAGGGAAGACTTAAGATTAAGTGTGAAATGTAGCCCACTCATAAAATACCACCAGTAAATTATATTATCTAAATCTAAGACATAATGCTATCAGCACAGCAAAGTTTATACCCAATTTTAGAGTTGTTTTCACCAATAAGTGATTATTATATAACTCAAGAACAGAAAGAGACTGAGTAGTAGTGGAAATAAGTATTATTGAAGTTAATTTGTAAATAACTTAAACGTAAGATAGTTTTAATAAAAAATATTGTACTAGGCACAAGTTGTGAAAATAATAATTTGTCAAACATGAACAGATTTATGGCTTGAGGGATATCAAATTAATCTAGAAGACAACTGCAAATGATTGAGATGATTAGATTAGAAATCCTAAGTACCATAAGGAAGTTAAATGAATTTAAATTATTTGTGTAAATTGTGAGAAAATATTGTTCATACTCTCCACCTCAAAAACCGACGCTATCTCAGAAAACGGATGGGATGTCATCGTGCTTTCCACCAATCAAATTAATTATAGCGAGGCTTGGCCCAAAACCGACGCCATCATTATTGTACGATCGACTCAGGAGACAAGACGAGTGTCCTCGATGCCAGAAGAGTAAATGTTAACCTAACCTGTGCGTGCAGCGAACGTAATGTTTGGGTCAATATAGCCAGAAATGTTTGAAAGTGTTAACAAGTTTATATAAACGAACTAATCAGTTTAGTCCAAAAACATAGTTAACAGGTATTTGGAAATTACCCACTCCTAGGGTTGAGAAGTATTACATATTTAGTTATAATCTTAAGTTTACACACAATACAATGGTTAGTCTACTATAGGTCAAAGGTTTCTTTTTTTAAGTTCCTCATTGACTATTTAATGTCTCTTATTTCGACAAGTCCATTGAATTAATTATAAAATGAAAGTTTGTTGATGATTAAATCTTTCACTATCAATTGTTTGATTTAATTATTAAAATATTTTTCTAATCTAGGTTGGGTTATAATTGATCTAATTGTATTAATTAATTTTGCTGATAACGTTCCTTAATTATTGTATTACTATTTTAAAATATTTTGTCATTGTCACTTATACTTGCGTACTAAGTTGTTCTTGGAGTACCACTAATTAACAATTTTTTATTTGAATTAAATTATTTTAATAATTTATTATCGCTCACTGCCTATGCGCACATACTCTGGATTAGACCACTGGTTAAAGAAAACTTTCACTCTTTTTATCCGACCTAACCTCAACTTTGTGTTTCAAGGTTAGAACACTTTGGTCAGCTATCGGCTATCAATTCAGTATTTTTTGGTTACTATGACCAGCGTGGATTCTTCGTCGAAAGCTTGAGATGAACTGGTGATCTTACCTGTGTCAAGATCTCGTATCTAGTAATTAATAACGGCCCCTGATTGGCCAATTGTTATAATTTTCGTGTACTTTCGGTATCACTCGGCAAAATACACGCTTCTTTGGCGTCATCTAACTGGGTTCGAGGCTATGACTTTTTGGTTCCCCATTGTACACCCACGGGCTTGTAATTAATTCTTTTTTTATAATTTAAATTATTCATTTATAAATACACATATCCTTTTTTCATTACTATCATCGTTTTTGTCTTTTTCTCACGAGTATTTTGGTTACCCACACCATATAGTTTTGATAAGGATTAACAAAATAAATTTCTTAATATTTCTTACGACCTATTTACATATCTTATTTTCTACCTTATTCTATTTATAATGTTCATTTTCTGATAAATACTTATCATTTTTATTTAGTTATCAACTATCACCCCTTCTCATTAAAGTTTTAGGCGGTAATTCGTTAAAATTGTCACTATTTGTTTACGCCTACTTCACTATTTTTCTGTCTTTATTCCCTTCTGATATTAAGGATTCTTATATTTATTACATTATTATTCTTCACTTTTGTTCTTTGTGATCGCTTATCATCACTGCACAATAGTTTTTTACATCATTATTTAACTATTATTCATAACAATTAATTTACTTTTGGCTAGACTCTTGGTCTATTGCCTTGCTAATTGTTTATTAGTTATTTTATAATATTATGGGTTTGTAACCCATATTTGTTGTGGCCTATTTATACTGAACTAATCATTACCACTTCTGATTATACCAGTATTAGTCAGTATTGTCTTATTTTATTTTATTTACATTTTCCTCTGACTATTATTCAGTATATTTGGGTGTTACCTTTTTTCTTATTTGATATTTCACCTTTATCTTTTGATTAGGTTTAGTTTGTATCAGTTTTATCATAGGAATGTTAATGCTTGACAGCGTTTAGTTCTGCTCTTGTATTTTGACATTTGTTGGCATTTATCTAAACCTTCCTGCATCTAGTATCAGGAATGGTTTACATATAATAATATATATTACATATAATATACATCATTATTATTAATTTTATGGCAATAAGCATTGATTTGCCTCACATGAATAGTTTTACGTCTCAGTTAATATCATGGACTGAGTTCCTACTCTTTTATCATTGTTTTATGTGTGATTTTTACTGTTTGAGGTACCCATACTATGTTGTACTCTTGATCATGTTAATTTACCCTTATACTGTACACAAGTTCCTTTATATTATGACTTTTTGTAAATGGAATGCTCCTTATAGTCTCTAGTTTGCTTACACTACAATACATTTTAGTTTAAGATCATTCCAGTCACTGTTTTTACTTCCATATTCCTTAAGGAATGGAAGTATGGTGATCGAGAGGAAAAAAAATCGTGTTCGAGATTATTGCAGATTCTGATTGTACTACACTCAAAACATGAAAAAAAGTCATTTTCCGAAAAGTGTCTGTGTGTGTGTGTCTGTCTGTGTGTAGATTTTTTTTCTATGGCAAACGATAACTACCGCAAATTCAAACACAATCAAATAATTTTTTGCATACAGCCCTGATTTGTAGAGTACTCACGACCTATTGTTTTTGGTGAAGATCGGTTGAGGGAAAGGGGTAGTTTACCGGCAACGGTTTTTTTTTTATCAAGGGAAATTTTTTTTTTTGGCAAACGATAACAGCCGCAAATTCAAACAGAATCAAATAATGTTTCGTATACAGCCCTGAATTGTAGAGTTCTCAAGACCTATTGTTTTTGGTGAAGATCGGTTAAGGGAAAGGGGTAGTTTACCTGTAACGTTTTATGTTTTAACAAGGGTATTTCCTATGGCAAACGATAACAGCCGCAAATTCAAACAGACTCAAAAGATTATTTGCATACAGCCCTAAATTGTAGAGGTCTCAAGACCTATTGTTTTTGGTGAAGATCAGTTGAGGGAAAGGGGTAGTTTACCTGCAACGTTTTTTTAACAAGGGTATTTTCTATGGCAAACGATAACAGCCGCAAATTCAAACAGAATCAAATAATGTTTTGCATACAGCCCTAATTTGTAGAGTACTCAAGACCTATTGTTTTTGGTGAAGATCGGTTAAGGGGAAGGGGTAGTTTACCTGCAACGTTTTTTTTATCAAGCGTATTTTCTATGGCAAACGATAACAGCCGCAAATTCAAACAGAATCAAATAATTTTTTGCATACGTCCCTGAATTGTAGAGGTCTCAAGGACTTTCGATTTTGGTGAAGATCGGTTAAGGGGAAGGGGTAGTTTACCTGCAACCTTTTACGTTTTAACAAGAGTAAAGTACTTGAAAATTTATTTAAACTTTTTCAAACAATGGTAATTGTTAAAAATAAAATAATTTTGTTGCCAGGCAATAAAATTATAATTTTTTCATTTTAATGTAATGTAATATTTTTCATTTAATACAGCAATAAAAAGGCAGGTAAGACACACACACACACACACAATTCACGTTATTTCTGGCCTCACTCATGTTTATTTTCTTACATTTGCACGCTTTTTAAATAGAAAGTGCCGAAACCCACACCAACATAACGCGTGCAAGCCGAAATTTTTTTTAAGGAATCACTAAAAGGACGGTGGTTCAAATCGGACGCTGAGGTAGAGTTTGCTGTAACCGAATGGTTCCACAAACAGCCGTAAGAATTTTACTAGCAGGGAATCTACAGGTTAGCGCAACAGTGGAACTCATGTCTTAATGTTATTGGAGACTTCTTTTAAAATCGTTGAATAAACAATGCTTTACGGCTCTATACGTGTTTCTATTGAACAATCCTTGTATTAGTCATACACAATAATACAACTGATTGAACTTCAAATTTTTAAACTTGATTAGTTTCTATATATATGTTTAATGTTAAAAATAATTCAAATAACAATCTTGATCATCTGTTAGTTCAGCGGAATAACAGTGACACTTTTAATAACCGCATAAAATAAACACTTAGAAACAACACAGGCGCTTTAACTTAACTGTTTGGACCACAGAAGTGAGGTATGCCTCAACGCTCTATGTGTACAGCGCGGGACAATGTACAGCCCCCTCCCTACACTTCCCTATCACACCACTACATTGCTTACATACGATGTATACAAAAAACGCTGAGGCAAGTTCAGGTTGCCTCATTCGCTTTAAACGAACTATGCCGAATCTCACCTGTCACCATCTAGTGGTCGCTCAATAAAGCACGTTTCGGTTTAATAAATTTGACAGTCGCAGTAACAATGTATAATCTTTACGTTATGTAGTTCATATGTATTTATAATTTTTATTCTACAGAATTTTTTAGGGTAGGCATTGCCTCAATTGCCTCCATGTAACTTCGCCACTGATATATATGTGTACAACGTTATCGGCAACAAAGAAGTAGTTTTTGTTAAAATTCCTTCCCGGGATATTTGGCTGTAGTCCAATGTTTTCTACAAAACCAGACATTTCGGCAATGCCATCGACTTCCATCATCAGTGAAAATCGAGTGCGATAACGTGAGGTGGTATACGTTAGTGACCACAGTACTGTGGTTAAGGCTGAAGCAGTAAGTAGAAAGAAGTAGTTTCTATGGTAATATTTCATTTCGAAAATGATTTTAAATATAAATCTTAGAATATGGAAGTCATGTATGGTTCTCCATACCGATATTTTACAATTCTATTGGAAACTTGTTGGCCAGTTTAGGTTATGTTCTCACTTGGATCTCCAACAATGGTTGAACCTTAGATTTAGTATTTTACTTATTGCATTGACTCTTTACATTTACTTAATGCTGTCTGTTATTGTTTATAGATATATCTTTCCTTTTTGTTACTATCTCAACCTTATTGTTGATTAATAGTTGTCTTTTATAATTTTATTTCTACTTTACAATTTCAACTAGTCCTTTTGACATTATTTTTTTTTATACATTATTAATTTATACATTTTCAACTCTTATATCCACTCTCCCTCTTATTTTCTATTATCAATGTTTTACTTTTGAGTTCTGGTTGTACCGTCAAGTCATTGAAGTTATTTTATTAATAGTTTTATGTCAGTGTCAAGTCACAGCCTAGGGTTTAAATCAACTTTTATATTACTTCTATTTTCTTTATCATTAATAATACTTTATATTCTCATGGTTTATTTTATTCTTGTCATTATTAGTTCCTTCTTGTATCTGATTTGATTTTATTCTCCCTAGTCGCACTGATTCTTTTATCCTCCTTAATAAATTTCTTCTTTTTATGGATGTTGTAGTCTTCTTCTCACTGTCTGATCCATTGGGTAATTGGGTCCACGTTGTCTTGTCTTTAGTCGTGTCTTCGTTTCTTCTGTAATACAGTACTTATAATTATAATTTATTTTATCCCCTTATTTTAATCTTAATTCATCCTATGTTCCTGTTTACATGTTCTTCTTTTGTTGTTTATTTTGTTCTGGATAGTTTTTAATCTGTTTGTTTTACATTGGGTTTTGGGTGAGTTATATGTAGGCCTACCGTTACACTATATATATATATATTGTAGCATAACAAAATTATCACGTTAAAATTTTAACTTAATGCAACATAAATAAAGAAGAAAAGGTCCATAGTGAGTGAGAAGAATGAATTGTTTAAAGATTAAGCAAAAGAAACTGTACATTAAGTCAATAAAATGTTAATAAGAATAAAAAATAACAAAGAAAACTATTGGTCAAAATAACATACTATGTAAAAACCCAATAAACCAGCAGTATACCCAGTAGACTGGGGAAGCAGTAAAAAGGAAAGAAAAGAAAAAGGAGATAAAAAGGTGAAAACAATATTAATAATGGAAATTTATAAGGTCAAGAAGCAGAGAAACCACAAGACAAGAAATTTACTAATATAATAATGAAGAAAGGACAAAATATGTCAAGATTCCTACAAAGAGCTTAGAAATAAGAAGAGCTATTCCAAAAATGTTAATAAATGAATACATACCTTTGAAATAAATTTAAAACTAACATATTTAGACCCCGTAACTCAAGTTACAAGATACAATCCAATGAAAACCGAGTTGTAAACTAGATATAAGTATTATATGTAACAACCAAAAGACTACCAATAGTGTAGAAACAAACCAAAAACTACCATAGTGTAAAAACAAAAGACTACCATTAGTGTAAGAAATACAAGGTGAAATACCATAAGAAATACAATAAAAGTTAGAGACTACAGTGAGTGTAGAGAATAACCAGTGACACACTATAATAAAAAATAGTGTAGGAAATAAAAATTATTTAAAAGGGCTGACAACATTGTTAGTGATAAGAGTTTTTTTTTTTTAAATTAGATATAAGAAATAATATTACCCATAAAATGTTTTTTTTTTTTTAATTACAGTTAAGTAAATTGTGACAGGGACAATAAATACCAAAGGACAGTTCACAACTGAGGGTATAACCAATAATAAAATGTTTGTTATTTATTGTTAATCAAATAATATGTTAGATATAAGGTGATAATAGTTATAAGATGTTTTTAATCACAGTTGAGTTAATACCAAAAGAGACATATAAATACAAAAGACAGTTAATGACTGACAGTATTACTAGTAATAAGAGTTTTTTATTTTCTAACTAAATTATGTCCAGGTTATAAGTAGGATAAGATATTTTTGTTATAATTAAATAAGATAATTAAAAATGATAAGAACAAGATATTTTGTTATCATTGGATGATACAGTTAAAAATAATAGGCATAAGATATTTTGTTATCATTGAATGATACAGTCAAAAATAATAGATATAAGATGTTTTTGTTAAAATTAGGTGATATAGGAAAAATAGTAGATAATAAGATGTTTTGTTGTATTTAAAATCATGTTAACTAATTTTCAAGTTTGTAAGGCAGAAAGGCAAGTAGGAAATAGAAATGTTATAATTTTATTTAAAACTGTAAACCATATGAAAGGTACAAAGCAGATTAGCTAATACGCCACTCTAAAAAAAACAGACCAGTAATGTAAACCAAAACTATCTATCAGAGAATCAAACTACATAATAGGGGATAGAATTCAGTCCATACAACACAGAAATTGAAAATGTAATTAGTACAGATACAATTAATAACGAATGGCATGACAAAGGAAAGAAAATTAACTTCTTTTGGAAATAAATAATACTAGGCCTATAATGGTAATCAAATCGGACTAAAAGGTAAATTAATCAATATTGAAGTGTTATAACAACAAAATTATGAACAACAAAGATAATCACAGAGTTATTAAGATTATTCCATGGAAATATTATCAGAAAAAACACACTTATAAACCATTTAAACACTAAATTTGTACAAAATATGAGGCCTACAATACTTATAAAAAATTGTAATTTTTAGGCTTAAATGAACTTGAAACAAACCCAGCTATATATCCAATTATGTAAAATTAATTAATCAATATTGCTGAATAATTAGATTTTTGTAAAATTAAGAAATAAATGAAATACAGTAATAAATAAAAAAACCTATTATGTATATTTAGATGATGAACCAAATCTAAGACATGTACTTTTATAAATAAACAATGGAAAGAGGAAAAAGACATATCACAAATTACCCTAAAACGACGACGTTCAGAGTTTAGTCTATTGTTAATCGTTAATACGACCAGTTGAGAAATTCTAACAGAAGACCGAAAAAGTATAATTTTGTGCAAAACCGTGAGTGTAGCTTTGAAAAGTGTAACAGAGGTTAACTAAAATAAAAATAACACTAACAGATAATAATTAACACCTAACTAATTCAGAACAACAGTAATAACACTATCTAACACGAGCACAAAAAATCAACGGCCATTTTGGGAAGATTTTAAACCGTATTAGCAGAACACGAATACACACCTTTGAACACCGGACACTTAACCAGTAAACCATCCTGAAACGACATCGCAGGAGAAGAGAGAACACTCGACACTACATTCCAGGACAAATCCAACTTCGCAGAGAAGGGAATACTCATTTATTTCTGTGGGAGAAGCTCAACCAGTTTCAGCAGTGCATAGCAGAGAAGTCGAGGTGACGGCGGCCATACTTTATTTCCGAACGAGCCAAGTTCACAGCCTGCTTGAAGTCAGTGACGTCATTTCGATGAATGGTTCGATATTATTTTTCATAATTGACAATTAATTAATTATTAATTAATTGAATTAATTAATTAAACAAAAAATATATAAGTAAAATTGTATAACTTACAAAAATTTTTATTATCAACAAATCACACTTTATTATCATACATTATTTATATTTAATTTATTCTTTGTAATTGGGAATAATTACCAATTGGCGAGATCACTAGTGGGATTTCAGTTATTATAAAATCTATCTACTAATTATCTGTATATATTAAATTTGTAAATTATATTACAAATTGGCGTCCAACTAAAGGGCCTAAAATAGGAGCTAATAGAGTTATAAAATAAGGACGATTGTCCAGTTTCCTATTTTTAGCTCGGCAGCGGTCAATAGGTCGGAAGAAGGAGCGAGATGCACAGGAGGGCTACATCAAAAAAAAGGGCTGTGGAGGCCGAGCAGGAGGTAGACATAGAGGATAAAGAGGCGACACCAGTGGAAGATGTGGAGTCGATATTACCGTCAGCAGAACCAAACAAGCCTGCACCACAGGAGGAACAGCCGGAGAAATCCACCACAAAGGAAGATACAAAATTTGATCAAATGATGGAGATGTTACTCAGAGAATTTAAAACGACGAAGGAAGAATTAAAGGAAGAGTTGAGTAATAAAATCGGAGATACCAACAAGAAAATCGAAGAAAATAATAAGGAAATGAAGAATGATAACCAACGATTGAAGGAAGAATTGGGTAATAAAATTGGAGATACCAGTAAGAAGATGGAGGAGAAAGTGGACGAAATAAAAAACGAAAATAAATTATTAATGGAGGAAATATTAAGAAGAGCGAGGAGAAGATGGAGGAAAATATTCAGAAGATTGAGGAGAAAATGGAGGAAATAAAGACTGACAATAAACAATCGAAGGAGGAATTGACCCAGATAAGCCAGAAACTGGAAGAAACCAATAAAAAGATGGAAAATAATAGTCAACAATTAAGAGCAGAATTAAGAGAGACGAACCAAGAGAATATGAACCGATTAGATGGAAAGATGGAAGCATTGAAGGAAGAGTTGGGGCAAAAGATAGCTGAAAATAATGAAACAATCAGCAAGAAGGTAGAAGAGGAAATAACGGTATTCGAACAAAAGATTACAAGGGCTGACGAAAGATGGAGTCAGACCGAACGAGAAGTACAGAGTATCAAGACAGAAATAAACACTAAGGTTAACAACATTGAAGAAATGAATAGGAAGACTTTAGAGGAAAAACTAAAAGAAACACGTGAAGACTGGGAGCGAGTGCAGGACCGATTCACAGAAAAATGTGACGGCATTGAAGCTACTGTGACCAGTATCAACAGTCAGGTGCGACAGAACCAAACAGATATAGACCTATTCCATAGTCGACCGACAAGCATTACCAGTTGTCCTAACAACGAGAATCGCGAAGGAATTAACTTCAGATTTTATAAAAACAAACCGATGGGAGTTCCTAGCCAGAATCGAAGAGTACTTCACCAAACACAGAGGCAATCGCTGGAGGGAGAATAAAGAAGTACTTGACGAATCATTCAAGGAGATAGCAGACAACTGGTGGATGGCGATAAGAGACGAAGTGACCGACTAGCAACAATTCAAAAGGCTATTCAAAGCCAAATATTGGTCTGAATCGACACAAAATATCGCTAGAGACGGGATCTGTCATGGAAAATACAACTTGTATGGAAACCAGACTCTAACGGCGTACTTCTTGGGAAAGGTGTGCGTGGCCAAACATCTAGAGCCCAGAATACCGGAAGAATGCCTGGTCAGCAAGCTCTCATACCATTATGAGGAAGATATAATAAGAGCTAGAAGAAACAGTCAGATAAAGACTGTACAAGCAATGACCGATCTCTTAGAAATGTATGAGCATGAGGATTACTACCGCCAAAGTCGCAGGAGATATGAAAGGCCGGAACCAAGAAGTAACACCAATAATTCGAATAATAATAATCGGCAGAATGTGGGCAACAACAATAATTATAATTCCGCAAATCGGAATAATGCCGAATACAATCATAACACCCGTAATAACAATAATGTACCTAGATTTAATAACAGTAGTAATAATAATCATGTTCCTCGAATTAATAATAATGAGGGCAACAACAACAATAATAATAATAATAACCGTCCACCAAACAACAACGGTTATTATAATAATAACCGTAATTATGTTCCAAATGGTCAGAGAAACCCCAACCCCTCTAATAACAATTATCATAGTAATTATAACAGGAATTACCTGAATGGAGGTAATAACAATAATTACAGGACATATCGACCCCATATTAACTACATCAGAGCGGAAGGCAGTGGACAGAGGAGGTACCAGCCTCAACGAAGGAGCCGATATGATGAGTATGAGACCTTTCAAGGAAGTCAGGGAGGTAATCGTTACAGAGAGTACGAGCCCAGACGCAGTTCCAGCCTGGACAATCAACGAAGACTACCTGTAACGGAAGCCCAACAGGACGATCGTGCGGAACCAAACGAAGCAGTTTCAGGACTCCAAGCTGATGCTTCCAACGGCCTAATCCGTAATGATGCGGAACATTTAAACGAACGGAGGCAGTAATAAACTCCAATAACCCTTTACTGCTCCAATCTGCTGGGTTTGACCAAGAAATAAAATCAAAGAAAGAAAGAAAAAATTTTATAATAATATACAGTAATTATTTGAAAGATATCCGTAAGGACCTGCTAAAAGAAAGCGAAATTAACATTAATAATAATGACAATTAAATAATATATATAATTGCAGAAATTGAGGGTATTTCTGTTCCTATAATGATAGACACTGGAGCAAATGTCTCTTTAATAAATCGTAATGAGTTGGACCGGATACAGCAGGAATGCCACAAAAACTTACCGGTACTACCTATTAATAATATTGTACTTGTAGGAGCTACCGGCCGACAGAACAAAACCATAAGAAAACAGGTATCCCTAAATGTCAACAGTCAGGGCATTAGTATGGATATGATATTTCTTGTTGCAGCCGGATTACCTTTCAACATCGTGATAGGATGTGACATATTGCGCAGAAACTCAGCAGTTATCGACTTGTGCCGAGGAAAGGTATCACTCTTTTCTGAAGGTTCGACCTGGGTAGCCAATTTAACTAACAACAAGATGTTAGACTCCAGACAACTTCTCGACCACAAAAATAAGGTGAATTACTTGTCAAACTACTCGACAAACAACAAGCCAGTACATCAGGATTCGGAGGATGACCTATGGCCACAAAAGATTCAGGAGATACGTGACTTCCAGTGCCACAATACTACCGAGCAATTAGAGGAAAACCAGCTGAATCAATTAGTCAACATATATGAAAAATATCGAGCTGTATTTTCGGACGAACCTGGAAAGATCCGGAACTACCAATGTTCCATACGATTCAGAGAACCGGTAGAATTTAATCGAAAGCCGTATCCCATAGCACAATCTTTGAAGGAAGCCGTACGCACAGAGATCCAGAATATGATCAGTAAAGATATTATCGAAAGCAGTCAATCGCCATACACTAGCCCAATTGTGGCTATACAAAAGAAAAATGGGAAGGTAAGGCTTTGCCTTGACGCACGTGAGATAAATAAAATGATTATTAACGATCGTACCTCACCTGGCGAAATTGATGATATTGAAGAGATTTCACGGAACGAAGTTCATTACCATGTGGGATACCGTTTGCGGGTATTGGCAGGTGGAGTTGCATCCAGCAAGCCGGCAATATATGGCGTTCATCTTCGAAGGGCGCAACTATCAGTTTAAGAGGTTGCCCTTCGGGTTAGTGAACTCAGTAGCTGTTTTTGTCACCTGTATGGATCATATACTCGGACCAGAAGCGCTCCAATTCACGACTGTCTATGTTGATGATCTCCTAATAACATCAACCAATTGGGAAGAACACTGTTACCGTGTGGAGCATGTCTTGAAGAAGCTGGCTGAAAATAATGTTACCCTTAAACTAGACAAGTCCAAGCTTATAGCTAAAGAAGTACAATTCTTGGGTTTCCAGTTAAACAGTCAAGGAATAACACCATCAACAGAAAAAGTAGACGCCATACAACGATTCCCTATACCAAAAAACAGAAGGCAACTACAATCATTTTTAGGCCTGTGTAACTACTATAGGAAGTTCCAAAATAATTATTCCGAACTGATGGCCCGGTTTCAGTACCAGTTATCGTCCAAGAATAAATGGCGATGGGGTCAAGAACAAGACGACACCTTCAAATCAATTAAGGAGAAGTTCTTAGAAGCAGTAATGCTCAACCATCCGGATTTTAACCGACCCTTCTTTCTAAACTGTGACGCTAGTAACATTAGCTTGGGATCAACACTGTACCAAGAAGACGAAGGTGGAAACCATCTAGTAGTGAGCTTTGCTAATAGAACCCTTAACCAGTGTGAAAAGAACTATAACGTGACGGAAAAGGAACTGCTAAGTGTAGTCTTTGCCTGTGGGAAGTTTCGGACGTATATCCTTGGATATCCAGTGACCGTTCGAACAGATCACAAGTCTATATCATTTCTGAGAAGATGTAAGTTAAGCCATGGTAGATTGACCAGATGGGTACTTGCCCTGCAGGAATACGATATACAGTGGGAGTATGTTCCTGGAAGTAAAAATGTAGTAGCCGACGTGTTGTCGAGAGTAAATCTGGAAGAACAAACGTTCGAAGGCGAAAAGGAGAGCATCTTGAAAATCTATAATATTATTAAGGACAGATCCGATTTAGAAAAGATAATGCAGGACATCAGCAAACACCAGCAGTCCGACCCGAAGTTAAACCACATTAAACTTCGTCTCTCCAACCAAGATAACACAATAACCAAGTTTTATTGTGTACATAATGAAATATTATTCATCAAAACATCCCTTGATGAAGAGATATGGAAGATCATGATCCCTACTACAATCGAAAAGGATATCATCCTGGACTATCATCTACGATACGGTCACATGGGAGCCATGAAGGTGATCAAGGCGATAGAAGAGAATTGCCATATAAAAAATATAAATAGAAAGATGAGAAACTACCTCAAAACCTGTCTGATATGTCAATTGGTGAAAACCAACAATGAGAAAAAAGAGGGTATGATGATACCAATTACCTCACAAGCCAAACTGGAAAAGGTCTTTCTGGACATCTGTGGTCCATTTCCCCGCAGTGGCGGACGCCATCGATACAAATACATTATTATCATGATGGATCACTTCACAAAATTCACAAAACTGTACCCTGTGAACAGAGCCACCACTTTGAAGACTCTAGGAGTAATAACAAATAATTACATTCCAGAGATAGGGAGCCCGGCATCCATAATCACAGACCATGGAACGCAATTTAAGGGTTGGAGGTGGAGAAACACTCTAAATACGTTGGGCATTAAGACATACAAGACATCTGTCTACCACCCCAGCAGCAATCCAGCAGAGAGGGTACTGCGAGAAGTCGGAAGAATATTACGGACTTATTGCCATATAATCAACAAAGGAAGTGGCAAGAATATTTATTAGCTACTGAAGAATTCCTTAATTTGGCATATCACCCCGCTATAGGTACCACGCCATACACGGCAATGTATGAAAAACCGCCTCCAAGAGAAATACAAGACATAATAGAATTCCCCATGAGTCAAGAATACAAGTTCAATCGAATCAGATTCTACAATAAATTGGCAGAAGACCAGGAAAGGCGCAAGAACAAGTATCAAAAGGCGATTAAGAAAATAATAAGCTATGAAGTCGGAGAAAAGGTACTGCTAAAAAACAGGGAATTACCCAGTACTATGGAAGGCATTACCAAAAAGTTGTTACTGCTGTATACCGGCCCATACCTGATTATTAAAAACAATAATAACAATACGTATGTATTAAAGGATATCATTTCAAATAAAGTAAAAGGAACTTATAATCAATTATCAATTAAAAAATATAGAGAGGAGAGATAAAAATTTCAAAATTCAAAAAATTAGTAAGTACAACTTACACCAAACATTCGAAGAATTATGAAGAAACAAAAGGAATTTTGATGAATAAAAAATGTTCAAAATTCAAAACAATAGTAAATACAACTTACACCAAAATATTTGAAAAACTACTATGAATAAGAAAGAATTTAGTTGAATAAAATATCTAAAGTTAAAAAATAGTAAGCTCATATCATTACGCATACGAATGATGAGAAATAACTCTTTAATACGAAAGGAGATTTTGTAAGAAAGAGATACAAAATTCTAAAAGAGTAAGAACAAATCACACTCATAATTTGAGTGAACTCTTACATAAAAGAATTTGAAGGTAATGGAGTACAAATGTAAAAACTCTCTCTCAAACTCTCCAGAGACCCAAAACAAAAAGAACAGGTTCCAATAAACAAAGGAGCAACCAATGTTAAACAATTGGATAATTTAATGTTACCCGAACAATGTATTAATAAATGTTAGAAGAAGGAAGGTAACAAATCCTCATAAAAACCAGTGTAAAAAAAAACCCTCAATAAACAATCACAACTATAAAAAACCATACTATAGTTTGTATGATAATAGTGACTATGCTAACAATGACCACTATTATAAATTATGTAAGTAAGACAAAAATGATACAGAATTTCAAATGAAAAAGAGAAAAGAAACCAGAATATCATATGATTTAATCAAAACAACTTAACCAAACTCACAAAGAAAATAATTTGATAAAGATGGAACAATGAAGAAAGACCAACTAAGTAAAGACCAAATATTAAGACCAGAAACCAAAAACCCTGGTACTATTAATGATAATGTTGCAATAACCACTGTTATAGTGATAAGTGATAAAGAATTAATTAATGTTATGCCAGGAGCAATCAAAATAACTCATTGGATACCAGATGGTAGAAAAAATATATATAAATGCTAATTACTATGTAAACATGATGAAATGATGAAATGTATATTATACCACATACCTAAACCACATAATATGGAATAAGCTTTAATAGAGAAGAAGAGTCAAGTGTATAAAAGTATTAATTGATATAAAATATTATGAAGTGAAGAATCTAAAGATGTTTATTTTAGTCAAAAGAGACTACTTTTACTGATTATTTATTTTTATGACTGGATGTAGAAAATGCCATCAGTCTTATATTTTGAGCAGAGATGATAATACCTCTGGACTCAATTAATTGAAGTATTGGACAGCAGGGATTGAAGCCAAAAGTGCCACTCTGAACTGTTCCAATTAATATGTTAGGGAATGTTAGGGAGTAAACATACTGGTGAGGAAGCACCAAATAAGAAAGGATATAAAATGATGATATACACAAGATTGAGGATCACTTATTAATGAAGAAAGAAACTAATGAAGGAGATACACATCATCTGAGAGGAAGCAACGGTGGAAAGGGAAGGTATATAGTGAAAACATGTAATCACAAAGAAAATATGGTAAATAAAAAGAATTAGTAGTAATTATTTCATCCATACTAAGAGTATGATCTGAACTAATCACTTTTACAGGAGAGCATATGTAGCATAACAAAATTATCACGTTAAAATTTTAACTTAATGCAACATAAATAAAGAAGAAAAGGTCCATAGTGAGTGAGAAGAATGAATTGTTTAAAGATTAAGCAAAAGAAACTGTACATTAAGTCAATAAAATGTTAATAAGAATAAAAAATAACAAAGAAAACTATTGGTCAAAATAACATACTATGTAAAAACCCAATAAACCAGCAGTATACCCAGTAGATTGGGGAAGCAGTAAAAAGGAAAGAAAAGAAAAAGGAGATAAAAAGGTGAAAACAATATTAATAATGGAAATTTATAAGGTCAAGAAGCAGAGAAACCACAAGACAAGAAATTTACTAATATAATAATGAAGAAAGGACAAAATATGTCAAGATTCCTACAAAGAGCCTAGAAATAAGAAGAGCTATTCCAAAAATGTTAATAAAGGAATACATACCTTTCAAATAAATTTAAAACTAACATATTTAGACCCCGTAACTCAAATTACAAGATACAATCCAATGAAAACCGAGTTGTAAACTAGATATAAGTATTATATGTAACAACCAAAAGACTACCAATAGTGTAGAAACAAACCAAAAACTACCATAGTGTAAAAACAAAAGACTACCATTAGTGTAAGAAATATAAGGTGAAATACCATAAGAAATACAATAAAAGTTAGAGACTACAGTGAGTGTAGAGAATAACCAGTGACACACTATAATAAAAAATAGTGTAGGAAATAAAAATTATTTAAAAGGGCTGACAACATTGTTAGTGATAGAGTTTTTTTTTTTTTAAATTAGATATAAGAAATAATATTGCCCATAAAATGTTTTTTTTTTTAATTACAGTTAAGTAAATTGTGACAAGGACAATAAATACCAAAGGACAGTTCACAACTGAGGGTATAACCAATAATAAAATGTTTGTTATTTATTGTTAATCAAATAATATGTTAGATATAAGGTGATAATAGTTATAAGATGTTTTTAATCACAGTTGAGTTAATACCAAAAGAGACATAAATACAAAAGACAGTTAATGACTGACAGTATTACTAGTAATAGGTTTTTTATTTTCTAACTAAATTATGTCCAGGGAATAAGTAGGATAAGATATTTTTGTTATAATTAAATAAGATAATTAAAAATGATAAGAACAAGCTATTTTGTTATCATTGGATGATACAGTTAAAAATAATAGGCATAAGATATTTTGTTATCATTGAATGATACAGTCAAAAATAATAGATATAAGATGTTTTTGTTAAAATTAGGTGATATAGGAAAAATAGTAGATAATAAGATGTTTTGTTGTATTTAAAATCATGTTAACTAATTTTCAAGTTTGTAAGGCAGAGAGGCAAGTAGGAAATAGGAATGTTATAATTTTATTTAAAACTGTAAACCATATGAAAGGTACAAAGCAGATTAGCTAATTCACCACTCTAGAAAAAACAGACCAGTAATGTAAACCAAAACTATCTATCAGAGAATCAAACTACATAATAGGGGATAGAATTCAGTCCATACAACACAGAAATTGAAAATGTAATTAGTACAGATACAATTAATAACGAATGGAATGACAAAGGAAAGAAAATTAACTTCTTTTGGAAATAAATAATACTAGGCCTATAATGGTAATCAAATCAGACTAAAAGGTAAATTAATCAATATTGAAGTGTTATAACAACAAAATTATGAACAACAAAGATATTCACAGAGTTATTAAGATTATTCCATGGAAATATTATCAGAAAAAACACTTATAAACCATTTAAACACTAAATTTGTACAAAATATGAGGCCTACAATAATTATAAAAAATTGTAATTTTTAGGCTTAAATGAACTTGAAACAAACCCAGCTATATATCCTATTATGTAAAATTAATTAATCAATATTGCTGAATAATTAGATTTTTGTAAAATTAAGAAATAAATGAAATACAGTAATAAATAAAAAAACCTATTATGTATATTTAGATGATGAACCAAATCTAAGACATGTACTTTTATAAATAAACAATGGAAAGAGGAAAAAGACATATCACAAATTACCCTAAAACGACGACGTTCAGAGTTTAGTCTATTGTTAATCGTTAATACGACCAGTTGAGAAATTCTAACAGAAGACCGAAAAAGTATAATTTTGTGCAAAACCGTGAGTGTAGCTTTGAAAAGTGTAACAGAGGTTAACTAAAATAGAAATAACACTAACAGATAATAATTAACACCTAACTAATTCAGAACAACAGTAATAACACTATCTAACACGAGCTCAAGAAATCAACGGCCATTTTGAGAAGATTTTAAACCGTATTAGCAGAACATGAATACACACCTTTGAACACCGGACACTTAACCAGTAAACCATCCCGAAACGACATCGCAGGAGAAGAGAGAACACTCTACACTACATTCCAGGACAAATCCAACTTCGCAGAGAAGGGAATACTCATTTATTTCTGTGGGAGAAGCTCAACCAGTTTCAGCAGTGCATAGCAGAGAAGTCGAGGTGACGGCGGCCATACTTTATTTCCGAACGAGCCAAGTTCACAGCCTGCTTGAAGTCAGTGACGTCATTTCGACGAATGGTTCGATATTATTTTTCATAATTGACAATTTACATAATAATATTGTTGTTTCAACCATAATAATTTATTTTAAAAATATCTGTAAGAATTGTATCTTGTTCCTTGCCTTCTCTGACCATTTCGACTCGCTAAAAGAATCCTAATTAATTAATCTTGTAAAAATATATTTTGGTCAATCTTGTTCGCTACCGACTGGAGCAGATATCAACCAATGCCTGGGCCATGCGCAGCCTGAATGGCGCATAATTTTAAATGTCAATAAATGAACATCATTATTCAATTATAAGAGTTGTATTTATTTGTATAGTGAATGTTAGCTATTATTTCTTCTAAAAAAGAATAATTTACAGTGGTAAAATAAATATTTGAAAGGAAGAAGAAGAGCAAAGCCAGCAGAGAGAATCAACAGCTCTAACTACACAATTAAATTATTAATAGAAACAAATAGTTTCGAACTACAAATTCATACCTATTTAATTGGAAGTAATTAAAGCACACACACAATTAATTAATTAATTATTAATTAATTGAATTAATTAATTAAACAAAAAAATATATAAGTAAAATTGTATAACTTACAAAAATTTTTATTATCAACAAATCACACTTTATTATCATACATTATTTATATTTAATTTATTCTTTGTAATTGGGAATAATTACCAATTGGCGAGATCACTAGTGGGATTTCAGTTATTATAAAATCTATCTACTAATTATCTAATATATTAAATTTGTAAATTATATTACAATATATATATATATAAATATATATATATATATATACTACATTTAATATTTATAACTAAATATACCTCAAGATGTTATTTTTCTTTATAATTAAATTATTTTACCTTAATCCGTCACTGTGACCGCTTGGTTTCTGTCTTCTTACGCGTTTCGGATTAAACTTAATCCATCATCAGAGTAAAAAATCCGTCAGTTATGACTTCGTTAAAACATTAAAAGGAGACACTAAAGTACATCTATGTATATATTATACAAACACAGCGACGTACGCGGATGTGAGTGCGTTCGTCGCTGTGTTTGTATAATATATACATAGATGTACTTTAGTGTCTCCTTTTAATGTTTTAACGAAGTCATAACTGACGGATTTTTTACTCTGATGATGGATTAAGTTTAATCCGAAACGCGTAAGAAGACAGAAACCAAGCGGTCACAGTGACGGATTAAGGTAAAATAATTTAATTATAATAATTGTGACGCGGATACCAGTACAATGACTTTAAAATATTTTTCTTTATTTGGAACATGTTTCGAGAGTTCCCGTGCTCTCATCTTCAGCCTTCGCGATCTTGTGTCTGGTGAAGTATTTGTGTGTTGGCTGCTGGATTGGATGCTATTAAGGTTGTTTGTTGGTCTTTGGTATTTTAAAGTTGTATTATTGTGTGTGATTGTGGTATATGTATTTGTATTTTGTGTATTTTCGATGTTGAGTGCTTTGAATATTGTGTCATGTTTTGTATTGATTTGTATTTGTTCTGGTATTAGTTTGTTTTGTGTTTTATGTTTGTATATTTGTAAATTTTCCCAAATGTTCATTATGCGTGCCTTTGTGTGGTATATGTTTTATTAGTGACACATTGGTTATGTCTGGGAATTCATGTCCTGTGTTTATTGCATGTGTGGCTAAATTGGATTTATATATTTCTGGTTTTTTGTATGCGTTTAGGTGTTCAAAATAACGTTTTTTCAGCTGTTTTTTTGTTTGTCCTATGTAACATTTATTGCAATCTTGCAATTTGGTTATGTTTATTGCAAA
The DNA here is from genome assembly GCA_034769895.1 of Magicicada septendecula. NCBI lineage: Eukaryota > Metazoa > Arthropoda > Insecta > Hemiptera > Cicadidae > Magicicada > Magicicada septendecula. The sequence goes on from CM068372.1 coordinate 159,423,240, forward strand.
ATGCGAGCAAATAGATAACAGAACAAACTTACAAAACTTTCGAGTTTCTAACACTATTCGATATTTAATTAATTAACGAAATGCCCACAGGTGCCCACCACCACAGTGGTGCCAGATACCGTGGTCTCTACCCTACCAATCTCTTGGTTGCAGATTCGTTACTGATTCATGGCTACGTCTACTACTAGATCTTCCTCTGAAGTGTGGCTCATTGGAAAGCCTACTGAATCACTTTCCAAAGCTAGGCTACCTTCAAAAGGAGACATATTGCAAAGACTTATTTTCCACGATATTAACAACAAATTGGGCTTAAAAAAAAGGAATAAGAGCCACTGTTGAAGATGTCCTGGAGATTTGGGGTATGGCGAAGATTCCAACTCAAAGAATAGATGCGATTGAAAGAAAACTCAATAAATTGTACAATGAATATCTCAATCTAAAAAAAAATATGAAGACACCCCTCGATAGCTGTCGCATGAAAGAGGAAATCTTCAAAGGAGACCTCTCAGATCTTTTTGACATTGCACATAAAGATGCTTTGCAAATAATGAAAAGTGATGAAGGCAAGAAGTTTTTAATAATGCAGCGTGAAGGCACAAAGAGCTGCAGCATGGTAGAAGTAGACAGGAATCTAGTAGCTCAAGAGTCCCGAAAGCGAGTACGAGAAAGTCAAGATGAGTTGAGACATCAGCGTTTTGTTAATGAAATGCAAAAAGTCAACAAGTGTGTCGCGTCAAGTAAACTAGCAGTAACTGAAGAATCAGAAAACAGTTTCCAACGTCCAAGAAGGCGACGCTGATGGCCGATGGTGCTAGTAAGGCTTAGTAAACAAGAACAAAATGTTATATTATGTAACATTAACATTTCAGAAACCTGAATTATAACCACTTGAATCAGAAACCTAAAATAACTTTTCCACAGTATTTCTGTATTCATTTATATCATTAGTAAAGTTTTTTACCAAAATATCGGTGTTTTAGTACAAACTCCGTTTTGACCTATAAAGTGTTAAATCATAGGGACCCCCTAAATATTGACCAATTCACCTGAATTTTTTTTCTCAATTCAATAATACCATATGGAATAAGGGCAGGCTTGTGGAGAATATTTTTTCCAAAATTTTATTTTTGGCCCACCCTAATATATATATATATATATATTATATGACGTAAGGGCGAACTCAAATACAAGCTTCTCTTAAATTTTAAAGCAAGAAATCTAGCCAAAACGGGGGGGGGGCTTAAAACACCTATGTATTCTTATGTATCTGAACATTCTACAAGTTTCGAGATAATCGCGAAAGTTGTTTTTACGTCTTTAACTTTCAGGTGCGACACAAAAGAGGTAGGCGGTGCGGTGTTCAGTTAACAAGGTGTAATAATTGAACAGGATCTTTTTAGCGGATTTATTCTTGAGTTGACATCCTAAAAACAACTAATTTGTCTGAGGTCAAAAAAAATATTAGCGGATAAGGAAAAATAAATTCAATACTGAACATTGTGCAAATCACACACACACACACACAGCTAGTATAACAGGTTACAAAAAAATCTTTGGTGATGGGCCAAATAATCAATCAAATGAACACCTTGCTTCCGTACTCGTGCAACCTGTCAATCGCTGTTAAATACACAGTGAGTTGAAAAGATTAGTAGTGCCCAAGACACAAATGAGACAGTGACGTAATGAAGTGACTATTGGAAGCGGAAATTATATCAGGAATAGGCCTACCGTAGTTTTTGAGATGGGTAACATATTGTTACGACGGTCTCACGTATCGTCGTATGGTATACAGTGGAAACAAAATACACAAACCAACCAAACCAACTTTAATTGGTCACAAATAACAATTTGTAATCAACAAGATACTATCGTACAATAATTCAAGTTAAATTTGTCCACACGCAATAATAATGTACACTAATAGAGTTCGCCACTAATAGACACAACCACTTGATTCGCACTGAATGAATCGCTAACTGTAACTGACTTCTAAGCCGGCCGCTGTTGCTTATATAGGTCCTGCAAAGGTTCCAGAATAATTTTGCATCTTTTTGACGGCATGCCCGCATAATTTGCGTAGTTATTTCCATAATTTCCAATGTGATATTTTTTCTCGCTTGACGTTTTGAATCTGACATCGTCCTCAGAAGGTGTGAGTGGCGACCCTGTTGAAAGATCAAACAACCGCCCCGAGTCTGGACAAGGGAACCACCGTGCCACCAAGATAAAGGTCTGGTTAGGTTTGGCAGCCACGTTTTTCAATGAAGGACTACAAAAGCTGGAGGAACGATATTGTTGATAGGTCTTTCAACCGCCACTCAGCTTCTGAGGACGATCTCAGGTTCTAGGGATCGAAATGTCAAGCGAAAATATATTACGATGGAAGCAGGCCAAGCAGAGGATTTACCCATAAGGTGTATACGAGGGCTAACCAAAAACTGACCTCCGACTGGTTGGTAAAGAGAACGAAAACTGAGATAAAATTTTTATTATGTACAAAACATACGAACAAATCTTCCACGTACAGGCACTTGTTATATCGTTGCACCAGCTTTTGTAGTCCCTCGTTGAAAAACGCGGCTGCCAAGGTACCCAGCTAGACCTTTATATTGATGACATGATGGCATTCTTGCCCAGAATCGGGGCGGTGAGGTAAGTCTCGTATCGGCTGCCGACAAGGCACATGTTCCGCTAGTCCCACTGTGAAATTTCCAGAAGTGCGACACTCATGAGTACGCAGAGTCTGCCCCCTGCAACACACAGGCTTGTGATAGCGGCGAAGAGGTCGACAGCCGACAAAGTCGCACAGACGACGACTCAGCGCCCCGTACAGAACTGGTTGTAACGACCGTCTACAACGGGCCGTTTGAAGTCTGATCGTCCGACGCTGTCGCGAACGTACTCAGCAGATGGTGGGAAGTTACAACGAATCTCACAGATATCGGGAGAGGTAATGATTCCAGCATATTCGACGGTCACTTCGCAAACAGAAATATACAAAATGCGCCGATTTTGTATAAAAATGTAAAAAGATACTGATCGCAATTGCGCATTCGCAGTGTCGGTAATCGCAACCGGTTGGTGTGTGTATCAGCTAATTGGAGGTTAATTTTCGGATAGCCCTCGTCAAAAACAATTGGAGATACCAATATAAGTCGAAGGAAAAACTAATCTGTAAGGGGACCAATTAGTCAGCGGAGGGAAGAGGATTCCCGCTAGAAGTGAAAGGCGATACAACTACGTTTCCGTACATTCAGCAGGAAATATTATGAACCGTCGATATTATAATATTATACAGGATATACCGTTATAACGTTAGAAATCTCCATTAAAACTATTGTTACTTTCAGCGTACTACGCTCGTACTGATTCACAATCACGGGACAATCAAAGACGTTACAGAAAGGTGTTAAACATAGGCTACGATAGGTAAATTCTGAAAAGTCATATATAATATATATATAATAGGGCTTACACACAATCAATACGCGATACGACGTGGAGCTGCTGCTAGGCACCCGATATGTCCGAGCACGGATTATCCTGTACGGTATTGCGGTATACGAAGGGATTTCTGTACGAGTTCTGACGATGACCTGGAGGTACGAACCGCAACGATGTCGAGTTCCAAGCTCATATCCAAGAAGTAGGACGACTTTTTCTGAATTAGTCTACAACTGGTCGTACTATCTAAATGCTTTTAGCGCAGTATCTGCCGAGACGGTTTCCAAGAATTACCTGAACGTAGGACAGAGTTAGGTGCGTTTGGGGGTTAACCCCCCATCTCGGAGAGAAAGTGCCAATAAAATGTAGTCATTTCCATAATTAAATAATCAGGCTAATTAATTAATTACACTAGTAAGATCTCTGAGCTACAAAACCCCCCCACTATTTTGAATGGTAATGATACATTTATTATTAATTGAATTACAATATCAGAAAACTGAGCGTTGAGAGACTTATTAATTCTGTCAAATTATTAAAGATACGGAGTTGGTAATTTGAATGGCACACTTGATCCACATATAGACTTCACAGTTTTCTCAAAATTTGGAGTTCAATTTTTAGCCCATGGTGCCCCTTAAAGTTGAAAATTTTCATAGTAAACGCTATAATTTATTTGGATTTGGGTTCAAATTCCTTTTAATCTAACATTTCCATAATTTTTTAAAAATTTTGACCCATTTTTGGGTGCTGCTTTCCTAAAATTTTGATATTTCCCCAGCTGTACACTATATTCAGATTCTGGTTACAATTCTCTTTAATTCGATAAGCTACACGTACTTTTGTGATTTTATCAACATTTTGGCACACTTTTCAGGCCTTTGACGTCCCAAGATTTCCAAAAATTTTTAAGAATGAGCACTATAATCAGATTTTGGTTACAATTTGATATCCCACACGAATTATTGCACTTTTATACAATTTTGACCCCCTCACGTTTTTGCCCTCCGCACCCATATTTTTGGGAGATCGATCTCAAAACAATGGGATTCGATGGGTAGAAGTACAGGTACCCATGCCAAATTTGATGAAAATCGGTTGACGTATTCAAAAGTTCTCGTGAGATATACCACAAACGGACAGAACTAGCTTCACTCGTTTAAATGCGGTACGCTATAGCCGTCTAGCAATTTCAAATTCGTTTTGTCTAAACGTTGCTAGTTTCTACTGGTTGAGGAATGGTTCAAATTGTTATCCTAGTTACGTCCTCTTAACGAGTATGAAAGAGGTAGTCTTCTAATGTTTATTCAGCCCGCAGCGTATCCATCTCGGTTTGTGATACTTAGGCCTATAATGCAATAAATTTTTCTAAAGCAACTTAACAAATTTCTATGTGAAACAGTTTTTACTTCCATATTCCTTAAGGAAATGGAAGTATGGTGATGGCAAAAAAAATCGTGTTCGAGATTATTGCAGATTCTGATTGTACTACACTCAAAACATGAAAAAAAGTCATTTTCCGAAAAGTGTCTGTGTGTGTGTCTGTCTGTCTGTCTGTGTGTAGATTTTTTTTCTATGGCAAACTATAACTGCCGCAAATTCAAACAGAATCAAATAATTTTTTGCATACAGCCCTGATTTGTAGAGTACTCACGACCTATTGTTTTTGGTGAAGATCGGTTGAGGGAAAGGGGTAGTTTACCTGCAACGGTTTTTTTTTTATCAAGGGAAATTTTTTTTGGAAAACGATAACAGCCGCAAATTCAAACAGAATCAAATAATGTTTCGCATACAGCCCTGATTTGTAGAGTTCTCAAGACCTATTGTTTTTGGTGAAGATCGGTTAAGGGAAAGGGGTAGTTTACCTGTAATGTTTTATGTTTTAACAAGGGTATTTCCTATGGCAAACGATAACAGCCGCAAATTCAAACAGAATCAAAAGATTATTTGCATACAGCCCTAAATTGCAGAGTTCTCAAGACCTATTGTTTTTGGTGAAGATCGGTTAAGGGAAAGGGGTAGTTTACCTGCAGCGTTTTTTTTTTCAAGGGTATTTTCTATGGCAAACGATAACAGCCACAAATTCAAACAGAATCAAATAATTTTTTGCATACAGCCGTGATTTGTAGAGTACTCAAGACCTATTGTTTTTGGTGAAGATCGGTTGAGGGGAAGGGGTAGTTTACCTGCAACGTTTTTTATCAAGCGTATTTTCTATGGCAAACGATAACTGCCGCAAATTCAAACAGAATCAAATAATTTTTTGCATACGTCACTGAATTGTAGAGGACTCAAGGCCTTTTGATTTTGGTGAAGATCGGTTAAGGGGAAGGGGTAGTTTACCTGCAACCTTTTACGTTTTAACAAGAGTAAAGTACTTGAAAATTCATTTAAACTTTTTCAAACAATGGTAATTGTTAAAAATAAAATAATTTTGTTGCCAGGCAATAAAATTATAATTTTTTCATTTTAATGTAAATCTGTACATAGTATAAAGTAAAGTCGGTCCGTTTTCTCTCTGTGTTTGAAATCGCTAATCTCAGGAAGTACTGAACGGATTTTATTCAAGTTTTCGCCAATAGATAGAGTGTCTATCGAGGAACATTTATGTGTATAATTAATACATATATGTTGTACATTAGCTTAGCTATCACGGTTTATGTCAAGTAAGTGGTATAGTTTACATCTTATATATAAAAATGAATGTTTCTTTGTTTGTCCCGTATGCGTTCCTATACCATTCATCCGATTGCGATGAAACTTCGGTGAGTTGTTGTGCGCACGTCCGCAAAGGTTTCTTCCACATCTCCTCCTAAACCACTGTACCGATTTCAACCAAACTTGGCACAAATATTTTACGCAACGGGAGAACCAACATAGGATAGGTGTTTTTTCGATGGGGTCCTTTTGGGGGTTCTTTGGGGTCTTCCACATCGCCTCCTAAACCACTGGACCGATTTCAACCAAACTTGGCACAAATATTTTACGCAAAGGGAGAACCAACATAGGACAAGTGTTTTTTTCGATACGATCCTTTGGGGGGTCCTTTGGGGTCTTCCACGTCTCCACCTAAACCATTGGACCGATTTCAACCAAACTTGGCACAAATATTTTACGCAACGGGAGAACCAACATAGGACAGATGTTTTTTCGATACGATCCTCTGGGGGGTCCTTTGCGGTCTTAAAAAACTATTAGATCTGGTTACTATGGCAACCCAATAGAATAGATTCTGTTCTAAATATACTATCGCATTAAATTGAAGACCACGCGAACGAAGTTGTGGGCAACAGCTATTTATTTTTAAGAAGCCTACTTTAATTAAACTAACATTTTCATTACGTACAACGTGAAACTCTGTAGCGAAGCACGGGTATTCTGGTAGTCATGTATAAGAGAAAATATATCGTGCGTGGCAGAAAAGCATATCTCAGTTATGTAGTGTTTACGTTTCCATTTTATTATTATCACTACCGCAATAAAAAGGCAGGGAAGACACACACACACACACACACACACACACACACACACACACAATTCGCGTTATTTCTGGCCTCATTCATGTTTATTTTCTTACATTTGCACGGTTTTTAAATGGAAAGTGCCGAACCCATACCAACATAACGCATGCAAGCCGAAAAAGTGTCCAGCGTGGATAGCAATTTGCTTCCTGTGGATCGCCGGGCAGTGTAACTGCACGTGTTTACAGAGGAACGATTCATAGACAGACTTTTCGTCTTTAGGGAATGAACCCTCTGCAAGATGCTGAGGGTCCATGAGTGACTTCGGAGCGCTCCTTCGTTTCCGCGTGTTTGTTCTGTGAAACGTACACTGTAGATTCGCAGATTTATTCTAAGCAACGCTCAATAGGAAATGTTGAAAATTTTTGTCCACGGTGAACCCTCATACACACTAAACCTGCTCTGCTGCTCTGATGTTTTAATTACGGACATCATAATATTAAATCTTTGGAAACTTGAGCACTACTTAATGGAGATCAATCATTAACTTATACAAGCCATTAATTTTATGCATATTTTTTATATATATGTGTACAACGTTATCGGCAACAAAGAAGTAGTTTTTGTTAAAATTCCTTCCCGGGATATTTGGCCGTAGTCCAATGTTTTCTACAAAACCAGACGTTTCGGCAATGCCATTGACTTCCATCATTAGTGAAAATCGAGTGCGATAACGTGAGGTGGTATATGTTAGTGACCACAGTACTGTGGTTAAGGCTGAAGCAGTAAGTAGAAAGAAGTAGTTTCTATGGTAATATTTCATTTCGAAAATGATTTTAAAAATAAATCTTAGAATATGGAAGTCATGTATGGTTCTCCATACCGATATTTTGGTTTCTACTCAAATCTTATAAAATGTTGCTATTGTTGCACGTGGGTTTTCGACCCACATTTACTATTTTTTTTCTACTTTTTAAATTTTGTACTTTTTTACCTTGTCTAAAACAAATCAAAAATTAAAATCTTAAAACGTTTAAGACTGGCGAAACAACTGACTGGCTCACGGTGTTTTTGATTGGTGCAGGCTCCGCCAATCTTGTAGTAGATATTATATCAATGATAATGCTTCCGCCAATTAAAAACACCGCGAGCCAGTTCAATCATCAGTGGCGAGTTCACCTTTGTCGCTGACAACAGGGTCATGACGACCACTAAAGATGGACTACCACAGCTGATTCACGGCCTAACGACAGGAAATCAACGCAAAGAGAAGATTAAGAATTAAACATATGTGATAAATTAAGATTACCATAAACATCTGTTCATTCTGCTACCCTCCATTTACGTCTCTCCCTCCCCCCTCACTATATATTGTAGGCCTATACAAGTACAGGCGGTGTGCATACTACACGAAGAACAATACAATAAGCCTATTAAAATTCAATTTCAAATTAAATTAGCAAAGTCATCGTTTTCTGCTCTTCCGTTTTAGTAACAATAAAAAACAAAAAATGAAAATGAGAACCAATCGCACGTATCACTTTAAATACCAGTACGCCTGTATAAATAACATTAGTACAGCTAGCTAAAAAATCGCTGTGGGCACACGAGTTGAAGTATACAAGCTGTAGGCCTATTATGCCAACAAGCAGGTCCCCGGATACGGAAACATATTAGAATAAAATTTAATTAGCACTATTTACTTTTATATTTCAATACAAAATTGTTTGTTCACATATTAGTGTACAGTATTCGTACGTTTTCCGTGCAGTTAATTCGTGTTACATTATAAAGCCCGAAATATACAACTGGTGCAACGAACTGTACAAGGATTTGCTGGTGACGAATGGAGTGAGAAATCGTTTGAGGATGACGATTGGGGGAGGCATATCCTTTGCAATGGGCGCACATGTGTTAATACGGCAACTATTTCCAAGCCAATGAGCCTACTATTATTTCGTATATTATACGAATCACACACACACTGCAGGAACCATGTAAATTTTACATATCCAATCCAATTGCATCTAGTATCATTATGTATTTCTATTATTATTATTATAGGTACTTGGCGTATTTTTACTTGAGCTAGATTTAACTTACTTATTGTTATTCACATAATTTATTTGTAATTACATACTTTGAATGATATCCATAATTACAGTTATTCTTGTTCTTTGATGATATAATAAATATAAATGATGTTCTTTATTTATATATAATAAATAATATTTTACACAAGAATATATTTTTTATATGTTTATTTGTATTTTATAACAATGTTTTTACAGTTTTTATACTGTTATATCCTATACTATTAAATGAGCAATAATTGTTTGTCTGTAAATTTTTTTTCCGAAACGGCTCGAGGAATTTTCTCGGAAGTTGGTACTTAAGGGTATTTTGACACCAGGAATCGATTGGACTCGGTCTCATTTTCCGCAAAATTCGCCTAAGGGCCACATCTGAGGGCCTTTATTTTAAAATATCGCGGGACCGATACCGCGCGACAATTAATTATTGCTAGGCAACTGTAATTTTTTAACCAGCTTTCTTACCATACAGATAAATAAATTACAGAAGCCGTCGACAAATGCAAACGGCGCAGTATCGATATGTTTATATATGAAGAAGAATAAATAGCTGTTGGGATCAATGTAAATAAACAAAATAAGAGTTGAGACGAGCAATAATTGTCCGTCCGTCTATAAATTTTTTTCCCGTAACGGCTCAAGGAATTTTCTCGAAATTTTTACATTACCGAAATTTCATTACATTATTATTCAAAAACGTTGTGTCTGTTTGTTTATTCAAAGGTTTATTTGAAAATTATAGGTGAGCTATTTCAGAAATTAATCGATTTGTGTGATCATTTTCTTTGTCTTTTACAGTGATTTTATTCCAATCAGTTATTTAGTGTTAGATCTGCTCAGTAAAATAAAAAAATAATTGCAAATTTTTCTCTGCTCAGTGATCTATTTACAATAGAAAACCATTACAGTGTTTGTGCAAGTGCAAAGCGACTCAAATTCTTGCTCGGTTGGTAATTTATATAGTTTTTTAAGAAGGTAAGTGTCATCACCTTAGGTTACATTATTACTATTCTGTGCACACCCACCAAGCATTGGACACTGTGCAACATTATTTATACTTCCAGTCGTATGCTCAAGTGCTTTTAAATATTTTTGGCAGAAAAAAGAAATCTGAAAATGTTATTTTTTAGATGCCTCGAGGACGACCTCCTAAACGGCGAATTTTTAATAACTTAAGGCCACCGCAACAAAGACAGCAAGAAAATGAGTTACCACAGCCTCTTCAGGAAAAAACGAATGTCAGAGACGAACTTTCTGAAAATAATCCTATCAATGCTATTTATGAAAATCAGGCATCCACTTCAAGACCCCTTCCCCTTCCCGAAGTAACAAATGCCCGAAAACAAGTTCCTCAAAATAATACTAACAACGTCATTCATGAAAATCAGGCGTCAACTTCTAGACCTGTGCGAAGTGCCAAGAATGATTGTATGAATAGACTAAATGAAGTATTAAGAGAGCTTAACGATTACCAGTCGCAAGAATTACGTGAGCAAATAAGGGAGATAAATAATAAACGCAGAATATTGGCAGAATCAACAGAAGAGCGTGAACGATGGCAAGAAAACGATCGATTGCGAGCAAGTAAAAGGAGAGCTGAAGAGTCACCAGAGCAAGGAGCTCAACGGCTTCTAATCATTCGATTACGAGCAAGTTAAAGAAGAGCTGAAGAAAATGAAGAAAGACGTCAGCAGCGATTAGAGGAGCAACGTGGCCAGAATGAAAGACGTCAAAGAGCTCTGCTATTGAACCCTTTACGAACATACAAATTAGCTGTCACTTCTGATGTATCCAATCACACATTAGGAAATTTTAATGTTGCTTGCTTGCATTGTGGCGCTTTGCATTTTACAGAAGAACATGTTAGCAATCGAACCCATAGAAATTCTTTCGGAGACTGCTTTTTGCATGGCCGCATTGAGCTGCATCCACCTAAATTTCCAAATGAGTTGGTGCGACTATTTCTTCATTGTCATCCAGTAACTGATGAATTTCATAAAAGAATACGTAATTTAAATGCATGTTTTGCAATGGCTTCATTCACCGTGGATGATAATCGAACCATAAACAATCGAGGAATTTATACGTTTATTGCAGCAGGGAATGTTTATCATAAAATTAACGTGGCTGCTCATCCAACTCAAAATTCACAAGGTGAGTTTGAACGACCTCGATATGGACAGATGTACTTCCTCGATAATGAAGATGCTGTCAATGAACGTGTCAACATTCCACTGAATAATGGAATTAGTGTCCCCTTAATGAACCTGTTGGAAGGAATTATACGCTCACAAAATCCATTTGTACAAGGTTTTATGATGATGCGAGAGGTTGAAGAAGAAGTGAACCACCTTACGTGAAACTTCTCTTTGCGTTGCCCGAGGGTGCAGACCACAGAAGGTATAACATTCCATTCCAAAATGATGTTTGCGCCGTGGTCACTTTGAATGCCGATCAAAGTTTTCCAGATAATGAATTAGTTATTCGACAGAGAGGTAAATCCATTGTTACAATGAGGAACATCGACCAACGGGTTGAGCCATTCACTTACCCTCTATTTTATCCCAAAAGTACTTTTGGATATTCCATAGATCTACCATTAAGAACTCCGTATGCGAGTCGTCATCACCTTACAAGACTTGAATTGGCTCAATATAGAATTGCTTTTCGGCCACAATTTGCTCAATTTCTTCCGCTCGAGAATCCTGTAAGAAGTCCTGATCTGCGTCTCCTAAATTTTAACGCTCTACATTATGGTGGTAAACTTTTCCAACAGTACCTCGTTGATACTGCTATAAGAGTTATAAAAGATCGAATTGATTGGATTAAAGCTAATCAAAAAAAAAATTCTTGCTGATAATTACGCTTCAGTTACCAATTTCATAAACCAACTTGCTGAACAAAAAAATGCTACTGTTGGGGAAAAACTTATATTACCTTCTTCATTTCCTGGATCTACAAGACATTACGCTGAACATTTTGAAGATGCTATGGCCTTAGTTCGTCATCTAGGATCGCCGGATTATTTCATTACGATGACATGCAATCCTGATTGGTCAGAAATTAAGGAAGCAGCAAGAATACAATTCCATGATCAAAGTCTTTTAAATCAACCAGGTCAATATAGACCTGACCTCGTTGCAAGGGTCGCAAAAAAAATTTCATGAACTAATTAATGATTTGGATAAAAAACAAATTTTTGGTAAAGTTGCAGCTTATGTGTACACTATAGAATTTCAAAAGCGAGGTCTTCCCCACATGCACTTGCTATTGATTATGTCTTCTCAAGACAAAATATATAACGTCGGGGAGCTTGATGACTTGATTTCTGCTGAAATTCCTGACGACGACCCAATACTGCGAGATTTGATGATTAAATGGATGATACATAATCCGTGTGGAGAGCATAACCAAGAAGCTCCATGTATGATCAATAAAGATGGAAAAATGAAGTGTCGCTTCGGATTTCCAAAATCATTCAAAGACTTTACATCTTTAGTTGAAGATGAAAAAAACAATTATCGACGTCGTTATGATTCGAGAATGGATTCAAACAGTCCAGACTTTTCACATCATCATGCTGTTTATCGTAAGGATAGTCAAGGTAGACGAACAACAAGAGACAATCGCCATGTTGCTTCATATAACGCTTACCTTTTAAAAAAATTTAATTGCCATATTAATGTAGAATACGTTGGTAGTATAAAAGCAGTTAAATATCTTTATAAATATGTTTACAAGGGACATGACTGTGCATTTGTCAAGGTAATTCAAGATCAACGAACATTAAATTACAATGAAGCAGAGACATATGTGCAAGGTCGATGCATCACACCTCCAGAGGCATGCTGGAGTCTCTTTGGCTATGAAATGCAGAAAAAAAGTCACACTGTTCAACGTTTAGATATTCATCTACCTGGACAATATCGAATGGCAAATATTGAACAGACGCAGGAAGATTCAGCTGACGTAGGCCAAAGAGGTTTAACTTTAGAAGCTTACTTTAGACATAATTCACATTCGAAGCAGCAACAACAAAATCAAGTCCACAATGAAAATCAACAAGAAAAACATTATTATTATTATTGGCAGATGCCAGAGCACTTTAGGTGGATAGGAAGTAACAGTGAATGGCAGCCCAGGGTCAGGCGCCTTCGAGTTATTGGTAGAGTTCACAGCATAAACTTTGTTTCGCAACTAGAACTTTACCATCTACGGCTATTGCTCTACCACGTCAAGGATGCTACAAGCTTCGATGACCTTTTATTGGTAGAAGGAACAAGATACGCTACATATAAACAAGCCTGCCTAGCTAGAGGACTAACATATGATGATCAACAATGGGTAGAAGGTTTGAGAGAATCTGCCATGTCAAAAATGCCTTCAGTAATGAGAACACTATTCACACAAATTTTTATTCTTGGCACTCCTGAAAATCCTAAGGCTTTATGGGATATGTTCAAAGAAGAATTGGCCGAAGACTTTATCAGAGAGGCCAGACTTAATAACACTTCTACTGAAGAAGCGATAAAAAGAGCTTATCGGATCATTGCTCACAAATTGAACACAGAAGCTACAGAAGGTTAAAATTTCCGCTTCTGGGTACAGAGATACAATATGGACGATATAGACAATTACGAAAATCAGTTGAATGAAGAAATAGTAAACGTTGATGAATACGAAGAATTTGGGGAAAGCATGTATCAACGTCTTCGAGGAAGACAATCAGAAATTGTGGATCGAATTTTAAGTGCTGCTGAAGGTCAATCTGAGCAAAGATGCTTTATTATTGATGGACCTGGTGGTGCGGGAAAAACTTTTATTTATAAGACACTATTCCATATTCTTTCTGGAAGAAATTGTAATGTAAAGTGCATGGCGTTCACTGGAACTGCGTCTATCTTACTTCCTAATGGTCGAACATCCCACAAAACATTTGGACTTAAAGTTCCTTTAACTGCTGAATCTGTTTCAAATATAAAACCAGGATCTTCGAAAGGCAGGGAACTCCCTCAAGTTCAAGTTTGTTTTTTTAATGGATGAAACACCAATGTTACCTAAGTATGGAATGCATAATATGGACCAATTGCTTCGCGCTCTGGGCAATCCACATTTACCATTTGGAGGAAAAATTGTTGTTTTTGGAGGAGATTTTCGACAGTGCTTGCCTGTTCAATAACGTTGTAGCGGGTCAATTTTTGGGTGTTTTTATTTTTACCGTATGGGGCAAGTACATTTTTATTTCTTTCATTTTGGTGCGGGCTTGTAAAAAGAAGTTGTGAAAAGTATTGGGTAACGAAATTCAGTCCAGTATAACAGACCGCAGTGCAACGTTATTTTCCATGCAACAGCACGATGTTGAGAAACAGTGAGACAAAAGCGATACGCAGGTGTTATTGTGTCACGCGGCGAGCGAAGCATTTACCCCCTTCTAAATTCTCAGAAATCTGTACTTGTGTAAACAGCACATAGACACAACTGTATCACCACAAATCTGAGTGACGGATCCAGCCACAAAACAGGATGCCCAGGGACGAGCAGAATCTAGCAATGTGCTTTTTTGCGCGGCAGGAAGTCATGGCTAAATCCGGCCTTTCCAATGACAGCAGCAGAGCCAAGTCCAATATCGGCCTCTGGTCACACACATATATAAGCTCCATTCCAGGTATAAAGTGGTTATCCCACACAATTAAGCGTGAACGGCGACTAAAACCTGATGGCCGTGACTGCGCATTTCCCGCGACTCAACGAAGCAAGCTGCCCAGTTCCACTAGAGTTGCCGGACGGCAATGAGCTGATTAAGCTCTCTCCAAAGTTTTTTTAGTCTTACCAGTAAAGAGTGAAATAATAGTGGAAAAGTTTGTGACTGACATCAATCTAGAATGTGGCGATAAGTAAAGTATTTTTTCGGACATTAAGAAGTATAACATTTACTAAAACGGACAATGAGTGTGCGCGACCACCGCGTGGTAATGGTTTACGTAAAGGCTGGGGTGGGTTTTATGTAAAATATTAAGGGTTTTATCAATTAGGAATGAGTGGGTGTGTAAGCAAAGCTGGGCTGTTTTTTGTGTGTGTTTTTTAATTGTGTTCCGTATTTGTATAGATCAAATTGTGTAAGTATCAAACATAAGGTAAGCCATAGTTGCAGATGAGCATGAGTAAAATGCAATAAGCAGTATAACATTGTTTCTATATGTAAATGTAACTGACATAATCCAAAGTAAAATCTCAATTCTCTTCATATAAATGTGTTGTGCAAATTATTCTCACAACCTTAAGAAATTACGTCTGCATCCCAAACATACGTATGACGCAACCTTGAAGCCACGCAATGGTAAGTAGGAGTGTATTAACAATGATTTTAAATTATTACGCTATCATTTAATATCGAACGTTTCATTGGCGCCACGAACGGGACGAATTTAATAAAATAAATTTCATACCTATAAATGGGATGCAATCGTAATTTGGAGGTTGCGTGAGAATACGCAAAAGGTACTTATGTAAAGTTAAGTTACGCTAAGTAAGTAAAGAATATTTGTTCACATAAGAAACAATAAATACCTAAAAATAATAATAATGGAAAATACAACAGAGAACGGAGTCGATTTGTCTGACTTGACTGTGATAAGTGAAACAGCTGAAGTTGACGAATCAGCTGTGATGAGTAGTCCTGAAATACATTCAACACCGAATGTAGGTCAAGACGATAAAAACATGAATGTGCATAACACAAATGAAAAAGATAATACAGAGGATTCAGGGATTCATGCAACCCCGACCTCAACAAAATGTAAACAAGTAGAAAATGATATGATGAGTGTTATATTAAAGCAGTTAGAGAAAATGAACAGTAATTTTAACAATAAATTCGAGGTACAGAATAATAGTTTGGATGAATTAAAGAACCAAATTAACGAAATAAAGAGTGATTCTGACGTTAAATTTAATATCCAGAATGATAAATTCGATAGACAAAGCAGGGAGATTAATGAGTTGAAATATGAGATTCAAGAAATTAATAGACATTGTGAAGGTACTAAAGTAGAATTTACTAATAAAATTAACCAAGTAGAGACCAAATTTGACGACTCAATACAGAAAATAGATGTTAAATTTAATGAAATAGATAGCCAGTTATGTAGAGCTGAGAAGCAAATCAATGAAAATAATGAAATATTAATAAATTCAATGAATGAGTACAACAATGATATAGAATCCAAAATTAATAAATGTAATATTGAAACTGAATGTAAGTTGAGTAGCGTAGTAATGACAGTTGAAAAAATTAGTCAAACTATTGATGAACACCAAAATAAAATAGACTATAAGATCTATGAAATAGAAGGTAATTGTAAAACAGAGATACAAGCTATACAAAACACAGTGAATACTATAGATAAGCGTCATGTACAAATTGAGAGTTTAAATAACAATATATTTGCATCAATTGAACAGAGTATAGTTAATGTAAAAGACGAATTGAATTTAGCTATAAACGAAAAACTTAATAGCGTCACTGAACAAATAGTCATTACTAAAGATGTGAATAGCGATATTGAGTTAGAGTTGTTTAATTGTGAAAACAGGGGGGTACACCCTATGCAGTTTTTAAACAGAGTCAAAGAATTCCATCAGTTTTGTAGAAGTAGTTGGGAGGTACAACTGTTAAACATAATGAAGTGTTTCAGAGGGAATTCCGCGGTATGGGCGGAGGTACATAAAGTAGACTGGGTAAGTTATCAATGTTTTGAGACGGCCTTTAGAGAGAAATATTGGTCGGAGGAGGAACAAGAAATATTGCGGAGTAAAATTATGGGACCAGGTAATTTTGGGACCCAAGGAGGCAACGTAACTATGTATGTAATGCGATTATACAATGAGGCCAAATATTTAGAGCCACCGTTACCGTTTCGATCGTTCGTCCGTCATATAAGCAAGCATTTGCCCAGAGAAATACAGATTACGCTAATGACGCGCGAAATTTCAGAGATTACGGAACTAGAAAAAATACTGGATATTTTTCAGAACATACGGGAACGTGACATGAGTAGGCGAATAAACGCACCAACAACACATATGAATGTTAATCATAATCAATCCCGGGGAATACCAAATTTTCACCGAGGGGCGAGAGGGGGAAATAATGATAATCGAGGTGAGGGTTGGCGATGTGCCGATTGTAATGTTGAAAACTATGCTATAAGAACGACTTGTTTTAGATGTCACAAACCGAGAGAATGTCAACGCAGTGAGAGAACGTACCAGCAACAGAGTCAACCGCAGAGAGGAGGTGAGAACGCCAGAGGAGCACCGAGAGGAAACGGAAGCGGAAATAGAGGCAGAGGGGGATACAGCCAGGCAGTAGCAGGTCCATCCTCGGGAAACTAGAGGAGACAATGGAGAACCGGGCCCACCCATTGTCGGAGGAGAACCTGGGGGTCCAAGAGGAACATAACTACCGCAGCAACATAATTATCAGAGACATGGCGGAGGAGTTACTGGAGGAGGACGCTACACAAATGACAGAAACCAAAACCGGACTGACAGAGGTATCCATAACAGTAGAAGGTAAGGATTACAAAACATTGATTGATACGGGTAGCGAGATATCAGTAGTTTCAGAAAATGTACTGGGTGAATTACAAAGGGTAAATAAGAATATTCCATTATTACCAGTAGCGGGAGTAACAGTAGTGGGGGTGACAGGAGTACGAAGTAAACGAGTCACTAAACAAGTTCAATTAAATGTATATATTAATGGAATAGAATTTGAAAATACTTTTCTAGTAGTTAAGGGTTTGAATTTAGATATAATTCTGGGAAATGATTTTTTGGAAAGAAATAAAGCAGTAATTGATTTTAACCAGAGAATAGTGGAATTTAATAAGGGGCATGAACCAATCAGGGTAGATTTTAAGAGGGTGTTAGATAAGGCTAGAATTGCGGGTATAAAGATGATACAAAACCGAGTAGGCGAGGGAATGATAGAAACAAGAGTGAATGTGTGTCAAGAGAGAGCGAGTAGGGAGAACGATGATAGAGTATGGGAAAATAGGGCAGAGAAATTTTTTAATGAGGGTGGAGTGGTAGGGGGTCCCCAACGACAGGAGTTGTGGGCGGTTATTGAATATTTCAGAGATGTATTTGCTGAGTTGCCTGGGAAAGCCAGGGACTATGTATGCGAGTTGAAGATACGAGAGCACTCACCCTACATGCAGAGAAGTTACCCAGTGCCATTTTCAAAGAGGAGAGCCGTTCAAGAAGAGCTGGACCGCATGATGGAAGGAGACATCATCGAAAGATCTATATCGCCTTACTCGAATCCATTGGTGGTGGTCATCAAAAAGGATGGAAAGGTAAGATTGTGTTTAGATGCTAGAAAAATTAATCAGATTATAATACCTGACCGGGAATCACCGGAAGCCATGAACGAAATTTTTCAAAAGTTCAGTGGGGTCAGATATATGACGTCCTTAGATTTAACGGCGGGCTACTGGCAAGTCCCATTAGTGCCAGAAAGCCGTAAGTTTACTGCATTCCTGTTCAATGGAAAAAATTATCAATTTAAACGCCTGCCATTCGGGCTTAACACTAGTGTAGCAAGCTTTATTAAGTGTCTAGATATGATATTACAACCAAAAGATTTAGATTTTTTGACTGTATATGTTGACAACATATTAATAGCATCAAGAACATTCTCTGAACACGTAGAACACATAGAGTATGTTTTAAATAAATTACGACAGGGTGGATTAACTGTTAATTGGGACAAGTCGAAATTTTTACAAACCAAAATACATTTTTTAGGCTTCATTATAACTCCTGAAGGAATTTTAGCAAACCCAGACAAAGTAGAAGCTATCATACGTTTTCCAGAACCAAAAAATATTAAACAGTTGCAGAGTTTTCTAGGATTATGCAATTTTTATAGAAAATTCCAGAGAAATTATGCACATATTACCTCTAAGTTAAGTGCTGTTTTACAAAAGAATAAACAATGGAAATGGGGAGAGGAGGAGAGAACTATTTTCAATTAAATTAAAGAGAAATTTATAGACACAATGATGATGAATCACCCTGATTTTCAGAGAAAGTTTTATTTACAGACAGATGCCAGCAACATAGCCCTCGGCGCAGAGCTTTACCAGGAGGGGGAGGATCAGGAGCACAGGACCATCGCTTTCGCCAGCAGAACCTTATTGGCAGCAGAGAAAAATTATACTACTACCGAAAAGGAATTGCTGAGCATCGTCTTTGCTGTGAAGAAATTCCGCACTTACCTGCTAGGAAACGAAACCGTCATCAGGACCGACCATAAGGCCTTATCATTCCTAAATACATGTAAGCTGACGCATAGCAGATTAACCAGGTGGGTACTAGCTTTACAAGAGTACAACTTTTCTTGGGAGTATATCAAGGGGTCAGATAATAAAGTACCGGACACTTTGTCCAGGGTAGACACTATAGATAATAAGACAGGTAGAGATCTTAAAGAAATAGAAATTTTTCGATTGACCAGGGAAGATAGAATTTTTGGGGAGGACTTAAGGGAAATTAAAGACAGACAAAGATCAGAAAATAAATTGGGTAAGATAATAACTAGTTTAGAAGCAGATATTAATGGTTCAGAGTATAATACACATTTCCAGATACATAAGGGAATCCTGTTTAAGAAAGCAGAAGGGGGTGAAAGGGATTGGAGGTTAATGATACCAGATGAATTAGTAAATAGAATTATCTGGGATTGTCACGTAAGATATGGTCATTTTGGGGCGAAAAAATGTGCAAATATATTAAAAGAATCTTGTGTCTTTAAAAATATGAGAAGAGAGTTAGAAGAGTATTAAGAGTTTGCGATCTGTGTCAAAAGTCTAAAGCAGTAAATTACAGGGTTGAAGGTGAAATGAAGTATATTAAAGTAGAAAGACCTTTCGATTTAGTTGCGGTAGATTTGTATGGGCCATTGCCTAAAGGTAGAGGAGGAGTGATATATATTTTTGTTGTTTTGGATACTTTTACTAAGTTTGTTAGGTTATATAGTGTAAAGAGAGCTACTAGCAAGGTACTCAGCGAGAAGATCACAAAGGACTACATGATCAACGTAGGGAAGCCGAAGGTAATTTTATCTGATCACGGACCGCAGTTCATCAGCGGCAAGTGGAGACAGACTCTTGGCTGGGAAGGCATCATACCTAAGCACACGGCAGTTTACCATCCACAGTCGAACCAGGCAGAGCGGGTGATGCGAGAAATCGGCAGAATATTCAGGGCGTATTGTCACTCCAAACATACAGAGTGGCCGCTGTATGTGAAGAAGGTGGAGGATTGGTTAAACAGCACAACCCATGATTCTACCGGATTTACACCGTACGAACTAGTCAAGGGAAGCCGTCCACCCAGAATATTGGAACAACTTTTTGAATATCCACCGGAAGAAAGAGTTGTGGACAAAGATGTAAAAATACGACTTGCCAACGAGAGCCTGCTCACCAAGGGAGAGAAGAGAAAACAAAAACATGATGGCCAAGGTAAGTGGGTCAAATATGAGATAGGGCAGCTAGTATTAGTGAGACGACATGATTTATCTAGTGCACAAGATAAAGAGATCAAAAAATTCTTTTTGTTGTATGAAGGACCGTATGAGGTTGTTGACATTCAAATGGATAATGCTTATGTTTTACGAAACCAAACAACGGGGGAAATAGTGGGTACCCATAACGCCACCAACTTAAGAAGGTATTGGTCAAAATGAAATAATAATAAACAAAATAATACATTGAATCCTGTAATTAAATATAACTAAACCACTATGATAAACCTATAGTTAAATAAGTACAAATAACTATAAATAATATAAAACCGTAAGTGGTAGCGGATAGGTGTTCCCCACTTGTCCCAGTGGGGTTCGTCTATTTCAGGGACGCGCCCCTGCCCACGCGAGCCTTGGTTTTCTCCATGTACCCTTATTTCCGGAGGAAGCTTTGTCCCTACCTTTAGTCCTAGTTCTTGACCCTGTAATAATCCTTATCCTTTTTATCTTCCCGATTTCCCTAACCCTCCCCTTAGAGTAAACATATAAACAATAACCATGTACAAGTAACATATAACCTATTTACAGGTAATTAAGAAAAAATAATAAGTATAAATATTACAATAAGTACCATATCAAGTAAATAAATAATTTGGGAAAATATTCCAAAGTAAACTTATGTAACCAAAGGGTTTAATTATTATTTTGTGGTACCTGCTATGTTAGGTTATGAGTACGGTATATTGGTAGTTGGAATGTGATTATGGAGGAATTTAAAGTGAGCTTAGAATCAATGATGTAATGTTTGTAAAATTTATTGAAATATTAAGAAAAAAAAAAAACTGAAACAGTTAATCATGTAAAATCATTATGGAAATTGTTTTGAATATACTACGAGATGAAATTGAATTATAACCGCCCCTGGAGTAACTTAATATTGTAAATGCTAGTGCTGTGTAAATTCATTTTGATTCAAATGGAAATTGTAATTTTACACATTTTATACATTAACTTCATACAGCCGTAATTAAAGTTAAACTGTTTTGGGTGGAGACTGTTAGAGAATTTTCAAGTTAAACAGGTAATTTAAAAGGGTCAATTTTATTAATGAATTAAAAATATATCTGACCCGAATTGGAATAAAAAATGTAAGAGACAAATATGTTATCTAAAAGATTTATAAAACTTGAAGAGTGTAGTAAGCAGATATGGCAATATATGATGCAACCAGAATGTTTAGATTATGAATGCTGAAACTGAGCATGTTTATAACTGTTGTTTATGAAAACAAGTCTGGCACACAACTGTGTTTATGTAAACAGTAAAAAGAAGGTGTGTTGTAGTGGTATGTTGTGACTAATGCCTACAGACATACTTGGTGACCATAACAAAACCCTATTGTGACACAAAAGAAGTAAAGCAAATTTTTTGTTAAAATAATAATGAGGTAATTATTGTAACCCAGAGTTTGAGAAATTAAGTACCATTAAATTAATTTGGTATTCAAATTAATAGAAACAATGATTTTTAACAATGAACTTAAATTTTTTTGAATTGTAATTTTTTTGAAAAAAAAAAAAAAAATGGAGTATATACAATTTAAAATCAATAAATCCTAGAATTAAGTGACCAAAAACAATGGTCAAGAGTTAGTATCAGTGAGTATGGGAACATTGTGAAGAGATGTGTAATAAAATAAAAACTTGTTGTCAATACAAGAAGTGGGGATGATTTTGGGGGGTAGATTGGTGCTCAATGAAGTGATAGAACAATGGAGTGTGGAACTGCAAATGTAGAAAGATTAATTTTCAATTGTTAAGTAATTGGTTAGTTATTAAGTAGCTATTGAGGGGGTGGCCTGTGCTCTCTTAGATAGCGAAATGGGTTGGGGGTAACAGGGAGTGTTACCTCCATCGGAGGCCAAAATGGCGATAAATGTGCGGCACACCTTATCCGTGTAAATTAAAGTTTACACACCTTACTAAATGACAGTGTCGCACATAGTAGTGATGTGTAACAGGCAATTAAATTAAAGTTAGATTTCCTCGACTTTTCGGGCGGTTACTGTCTTCCCAGCACTAACCGTGGTTTTGGCTAGCGGCCAGCTATGGTCATATCAAGTCCCTTGACCATAGCTGACTTGAAATTGGTACAGATCTGAAATTCAATGGGGGGAGAATTTAGAGGAAATCCTTCCGGTACTATGGAACAGCGGCTGCCACTCTGCCCGCCTTGGGGTAGATAGACAGTGGTAGAACCGTTTTAAGGGTGTATGATTATAGAACAAGAACATGATGATGTTCACTACTTTAAAACTTAATAGCGGAAGCAGAGACACGGAGAGGTAAAAAACCTGCTCCAAAATATACAGTCTCTGTGGAAGCGAATGGGCGCCACAGTCCAACATAATCTGAAATAGAGTGTGTGGCTGGGAGGTGACGCAAAGGAGTCACGAATTTAAAATTTTATGACAAAAGTTTTTTTTCAAAGTTTGATCAAATAAAACTGCTTGTGCTCTGTTCAGGTAACTAGCTGCTTAGATATTTAATATGAGGTGTTCATTACATGCTATAATTTTAAGTGTATTATTTTATTGTTGTATGTTAGGTATAGGCATTGATCAAAATATGTGTTTTCATGATATGTGTATGCTTCAAATTAAGCCAATAATTAGACGCCTGAACGTAATAGAAGTAAGTATTGATAATGTATTTCATATAATTTATTAAATGGTGAGATGTATTTTTATTGTGTTAGTAGGATCAGCTGATCAGCAATAATATGTCACTGGTATATTGGTTTGTAAATGTTACAAGTAATTAAAGTTCAATGTAATGTTTTGATGTATTACAGATGTTTTGGAGTAATGATAACAATAATGATAATAAGAAATAAAGTAATAATTTATGCAAGTTAACAAAAGATAGTTTTTTGGGTGATAAATATTTTGTGGGGCATATAGAACTGTCCCAATTGAATTCCAAGTGAAGTTGAAATAATAGAGATGAATATGATGTAATGTTGTTTTGAAGTAAGGTATGTTGTAGAATTTTAAGAAATATTAATGTTGACACAGTAGTAATGGAGAATTTATGTAGAGTTTTGAATGATATATATTTATGTTTATAATTAATGAGGTTATTTTGTGTATTTGTAGTGAGGTAATGAGATTGAGATTTTGGGGATGGCAATTTTGTATTAGAGGGTAGTGTAATGTGGGAGTCCGCAACAAGGGTTGGGACGGGATAGGGATAGATTTTAGTGGGGAAGGGGCCGCCTTAGGTAAAATCCAGGGGCCAAATAAGGGAATTGAGTTTTGGGAAGGGGAAACACGTATCCTATGTACAAAGGGTTAGGAGTATTTTTTATATATGTAGAGAAGGCGGCGAACTGTGTTTAATGATAAGTGGGGCTTAGAGTGTCTTGATTAGTAGATATTTTGGTAGAGATGGGTGTCATGATAATTGAAGTGATGAATATTAGAGTCGGAGAGTAAAGTTTATATATGCATACAGATCTAATACGGTCAATGAGAATAAATAATTTACATCACCCACCGTAGATTAAAGTAGGATTGTTGAACATAAAGAGAGATTCATGATAAAGAATATACAATTGTTTATTTTTTTCAACCAGTGACAGAATTTTGATAAAATTTGAAAGTAATGTGAAATTAAGAATTGTTTATTTTAAATAATTTAAATGTCAAGTTAACGATTATTTATATTAATATTTTGTTTATTTTAAATATTTTGTTTTATTATGTTTTGTACTTTGAGTTAGATTGTTACAGATGTTTAATGTAGGTGCAGAAAGTATATATAACATATGTAGGTCAAGGGGTTTTGGACTTGACCTAGTTTCGATCAGCTGATGAGGTCATACACCTACTAAACTTGTATAGTAGGGAATTAATTTTATTTGTTTGTTTAATCACTTTAAACCAGTTTTGAATAATTTCTAAATATAAATGAAACCTTTGAACAAATTTAAATTTTTTTTTGAATTTTAAACTTTTGAAAATTTTAATTTTTTGAAGAAAAAAAAAAAAAATTTTTTTGATTTTTTGCCTGCCAGCGAACGCATATTTTAGGTAGGGATTGTTTTATTATGTGTGCATTTACCACGTTTTGTTGTTTTGTTAATTGTTTAGTTTACTGATTTCTTGTATTGAACTGTATTGTTAGACTAAGACATGTTAGGTTAAGGATTTGTCCAAGTAGAGAAAACTCTTAATTCAAGTCATTTTAAAGGAAACAAAAAATAATGAAGAGAATTTTTTTGAGCATATTATTTTTTTGAATTTTGAATTTTTTAAATTTTTAATAAATTTTCAAAGAAATTTTTTATTTTTAATGTGTTATGGTATCATGTAATGCGAGTGTGTGTGAGCCCAGTATTTGCTAAAGGCAGCCCAGCTTGCAAAAAGGGGAACCACATCGGCGGAGGAGCTGGAATAATTTTAGCCAGGGATTGAGGATTTTTGGGGGTAGCATGTTAAAAGGCGAGGTGCGCCGTGGTGCGAGTCTGTTCGATTTCTCGGTGTTGGGATCTCGTACGGAGAAGTCCAGTGATCTCGTTCAGATGAGTCCATAGTCGCTGAGCCAGGGGGGTCGTGTACCCATGCAGATCAAGAACCAGGGGGTTGTTGGCACCAGTTCCTCACCGGTCCTCTTCGGGGTTTGTCGATGAGATTTCTTCTGTCGTGAACAGCAGAATTCTCATCGAGGGGGTATTGTAGCGGGTCAATTTTTGGGTGTTTTTATTTTTACCGTATGGGGCAAGTACATTTTTATTTCTTTCATTTTGGTGCGGGCTTGTAAAAAGAAGTTGTGAAAAGTATTGGGTAACGAAATTCAGTCCAGTATAACAGACCGCAGTGCAACGTTATTTTCCATGCAACAGCACGATGTTGAGAAACAGTGAGACAAAAGCGATACGCAGGTGTTATTGTGTCACGCGGCGAGCGAAGCATTTACCCCCTTCTAAATTCTCAGAAATCTGTACTTGTGTAAACAGCACATAGACACAACTGTATCACCACAAATCTGAGTGACGGATCCAGCCACAAAACAGGATGCCCAGGGACGAGCAGAATCTAGCAATGTGCTTTTTTGCGCGGCAGGAAGTCATGGCTAAATCCGGCCTTTCCAATGACAGCAGCAGAGCCAAGTCCAATATCGGCCTCTGGTCACACACATATATAAGCTCCATTCCAGGTATAAAGTGGTTATCCCACACAATTAAGCGTGAACGGCGACTAAAACCTGATGGCCGTGACTGCGCATTTCCCGCGACTCAACGAAGCAAGCTGCCCAGTTCCACTAGAGTTGCCGGACGGCAATGAGCTGATTAAGCTCTCTCCAAAGTTTTTTTAGTCTTACCAGTAAAGAGTGAAATAATAGTGGAAAAGTTTGTGACTGACATCAATCTAGAATGTGGCGATAAGTAAAGTATTTTTTCGGACATTAAGAAGTATAACATTTACTAAAACGGACAATGAGTGTGCGCGACCACCGCGTGGTAATGGTTTACGTAAAGGCTGGGGTGGGTTTTATGTAAAATATTAAGGGTTTTATCAATTAGGAATGAGTGGGTGTGTAAGCAAAGCTGGGCTGTTTTTTGTGTGTGTTTTTTAATTGTGTTCCGTATTTGTATAGATCAAATTGTGTAAGTATCAAACATAAGGTAAGCCATAGTTGCAGATGAGCATGAGTAAAATGCAATAAGCAGTATAACATTGTTTCTATATGTAAATGTAACTGACATAATCCAAAGTAAAATCTCAATTCTCTTCATATAAATGTGTTGTGCAAATTATTCTCACAACCTTAAGAAATTACGTCTGCATCCCAAACATACGTATGACGCAACCTTGAAGCCACGCAATGGTAAGTAGGAGTGTATTAACATTGATTTTAAATTATTACGCTATCATTTAATATCGAACGTTTCAACGTGCCAACAAAAGTGAACTGATAGATCTATGCATAAAAAGAAGTAACCTTTGGCAACATTTCCATCTCTTTTCTTTGACTGAAAATTTGCGTGTAGATCCAGAGCAAAGAGATTTTGCTGAATATTTGTTGAAGGTCAGGAACGGAGAGTTGCCTGTAAATAATATGGACGAAATTGAGCTACCAGTAGATATTCTTTCTAATGGAAATCTAATTGATGAAGTCTTTGGAAACTGTATTACTAATAATAGATTTCAAGATATGAAAGACAGAGCTATAATTGCTCCTTTGAAGAGAGACGTAACAAAAATTAATGCTGAGATCATTGAAAAAGTACCTGGAGATATCAAAATTTATCACAGCTACGACTCTGTAAAAGATCAACCAGAAGGAGCTCTTCAATTCACTTCAGATTTCCTTAATTCTGTTGACATAGCCGATTTACCGCCACATGAACTTAAGTTGAAAAAAGATACTGTAATAATGCTTTTACGAAACTTAGACATTACAGAAGGGCTTTGCAATGGAACTAGATTAAATATTACAGAGTTGTGCAATAACATTATCAAAGCTAAGATATTTGCTGGAGAAAAATCGGGTCGAGAGGTACATATCCAAGAATTACATTGGATTCTAACAAAGGTCGGGTGTACCATGCAAAGACATCAATTTCCCGTAAGACCGGCATTTTCTATGACAGCTCACAAGGTCCAGGGTCAAACATTTGAGTACGTTGGTGTTGACTTACGGACACCAGTTTTTATGCATGGAATGTTATACGTCGCTTTTTCCCGAGTTAAAAGGAAAGGCAGTTTAAAAGTTCTGCTACCACAAGAAAATCCTAGACACACTCGTAATATAGTGTGGAAAGAAACATTGAATGATATTGACTCTAATAATAATGTACAGAATAATAATGGATACTGTAACGTTACCAAATTTGGTAGTTACATAAAGTAAGCAATTATTACGTCAAGTGACGGGAAAGCATGAAAATATTTCTAAGTAAGTAAAAATATGTGAACAAAAAGTGTGTATCTACAGATATATTAGGGTAAAATTCCAACGAAGAAGAAGGAAGTGTAACATAGCAGGATCGTACACAAAATAGAGAAAGAAAATGACCATGAGCCAAAATAAAATGTTAGAAACCAGGCCCAATAGATTCCAACAGTGAGGGGAACCAACACAACAATAAAATGACTATATAAAAGTGTAAAAGAAGACAACAGGATTCCAACAGTGAGGGGAACCAACAAAACAATACAAGGAAGAAGAAAAAGACAAGATTCCAACAGTGAGGGGAACCAACAAAACAATACAAGGAAGAAGAAAACGACAGGATTCCAACAGTGAGGGGAACCAACAAAACAATACAAGGAAGAAGAAAACGACAGGATTCCAACAGTGAGGGGAACCAACAATAAAATGACTATGTAAAATAAAAGAAGAGACAACTCAAGAGCAACCACAATGATGGCAGACAAACCAATATATTTACAAATATAAATATTATGGAACAACGACTACTACAATGGAAATATTGAAGAAGACGTTTAAACCTAAAGAAGAAAGGAAGAAGAAGGACAAGGAAACATGACATGAAGAGTGAAGATAATGGATAGACGATACGGGAAATCATCATTCATCAAGTATACTAGAGACAATACTAGTAACCAGAAGAATAGCGATTGTCAACTATGAAGAAACAGTGTTTAACATATTTAAGAAATCACAAACAGTAATAGTGAATACTTAATGTAAGTGTGAGAACCTGTGACCAGTTAACCAATTTTAACCTAATAAACCCCACAGACAATTCAAGTGATAAGGTTTATAGCGGAAGAAAATGTGTTACTTTCATAGTGGAAACATCAAAGATTAAATAGTCAAAAATACACAGACAGTTAGTGTGACTAATTTAATGAAGATTGTAATCCAAATAGATAATCATAAGACCACCAAGAAATGTAAGATAGAACAGTTATATCATTGTTCATAGAACCTGATAATAAAAACCTTTGTAAATTTCAAAAGAAATGTAACTGAATGCCACGGCAAAACAGAATACAAAGAAAGGCCAGAAAAAATAATAACAAACAAAATAGTTTGTTAAATATCAAACAACAATGTAACAGAAATTAGGTACAAACCATAACAAGAAATGTATTATCATTAGTTCAAGAATATTTGTATTATTGTTTAGAAGAAATAGTGTAAACATGTGTATTAATCAACAATTAAACTATTGTAATAGAATACCATACTGAAGTCATAATAGTAGTAGCAAATGCTGCATAAGAATATGTTGTACAGTGTTACATAACCCCATAGGAAATGCACCTATAAAACAAAAAATCATATATGTTAATTAAACCAAACAACCATCAACAATTGTGTCAATCAAAGATTCATTATAAACAATGATGCACGCTAATAAATAATGTCTTATATTGAAATACACTGCACATAAAGCAGATTAAATATGATAGCACAAAGCTAGATGAAAGGGAACCCAATATGACAAATTAGTTAAGCAAAATACATTATTAAAACTTGTACAAAGATCACTGAAAGTATTACCAGTAGTTAGAAAAACATCTGGTACTACTATGAGAACAGATTATAAGTGTAATAATAATAGTTTTATGATCAGAATATTGTAAACTAACTGACTATGAATGAATAGCCAGATGTAAGCAAAGGCAATGTAACCAACTAGTTAAGCAAAATACCTTATTAAAACTTACACAGAGATTAATGAAAGTGTTACCAGTAGTAAGAAGGACATCTAATACTACTATGAGAACAGACCATAACCATAAGAATAGTAATTTTATAGACAAATTATTGAAAACTAAATGACCATGATGGTGGAATCAGAATGTAAACAAACACTATGTAGCAAGTTATTTAAGCAAAATGCACCATCCAAACTTGTTCAAAAGTAAATAAAAATGTTATCAGTAATCAGAAGGATATCTGATACTACTTTGAGAATCTATGTCAAATATAATAATAACAATTTAGTTATTGATTTATCAAAAAATAACTGACTGCCATGTCATGACCTGATGTAAACAAACCCAATACTAGGAGTTGAAGGGTTTTCAGATAGCTAAAAGCTAACAAATATATTAAATGAACTGGGTACTATAGTTGTACACTATTTGCATTTTCAACATTATATACCTTATGTAGAAAAAACATAAACAAAGTGACAATTTGAAGAAAAGAGATCAGAAGGTAGTTAGATAAGACTACTAGTATATGAAACACAACATTGTGCATATACTAAAGAGTAAATCAATGTAAATAAACATTTATATTATTATTAGAATACAAAACAAATGTTATTAGATAAGGAATAATAGTATTAAGGGCGATTATAAATAATCGAATATGGACGCTTGAGACGCCATTATCAAACATTGTTTGAATAATAATTACTCCCAAATTTTTGTATTAAGCAATTGAGAAATGAACTCAAAACGTTTAATCAGAAGTGTTATTGTGTAATTAGATAAGATTTGGTGAAATAAACTTATTAATTTTAAGATTCACCATAAAAATTTGTGAAATCGTAGTGAATTAATAATGGACGGATTATATTCTTGTTTGGACTTTATTTAAAGCTCAGGATGTCCGCGATTTATTGACACCAGCCATTCAACGATATGACAACTAATAAGGAAGTTATAACGATTATAAACTTTTTAATCATTTTGTGCATCGGCGTTTACGTCACTTTAAGTCTCCAACCCATATACGAAATTGGTAATAAATTAAAAGTTTTACTAAATCAAGGTGTTTTGGGTCGGAGAGTTCGAAGAATTGAACCAATCAAATGAATGAAAACCAGCAGACAAGCCAGAGACGCTTCGGAGGAGCGAGACAGTCATCTTTCAATCATCAAGGAGTCAACACGTATAATTCGACGGACAAAATCGATGAAGTTTTATTTAAATTGTGCGCGACACATATACATGAGTCATACTACACACGCCTAACCTACACATAACAAACAATTAACGAGTGTACAGTGCGGAGTGAATATAATAATAAAATACGACCAGTGTATAATATCGGTCGTATTTTCGAGTTTTGTGTTGATAAAAAACCAGGGAGTACTATATTTTCATTATTTAAAAAATAAAACAAATAATAATCTCCGTAAATGATGTTTGCATACTACTCTAATCAGTAGTATCAAAGTGTAGCAATTCTGATGAAAGTTATCAGAAATGACGAAAGAATTATTTCGCATTTTTTAACTTAAGGAATAAATGTTTTTACTATTTATCATAATTAAAGGAGTCAAGATTAATTTAATTATTACAAAATATGAGTGTCGCAATTGACTCATGTCGTTTTTGATTTGACTAATGAAAATAAATATTTTTAATTTTTGCTTTTTTTATTCTACTGATAGTTACGCATCAGAAGTATTATGAATAGTATATATATGTTTAGATTAATACGAATTTATGAATAATATATTTAACCCTAATAACTACTTACGTTATTAGATAACCTAAAAATAATAACAACAACTTGTCACCTTTTTGTCATAAGTCTGTTCTCAAGTAATACAAACCAAATGAAAGCTATCACAAGAGTTTTTTTATTATAAACTTTTTCTCTTGTCAATAAATAATTTCTATAGCCAACTATTAAATAATAATAGTAATTTTTAGCTTTGCAAATCAACGCACGTGTTTATTAAAGTAACTACTGTGTACTGAATCCCGCGTACGATAATACGATAGTTATCGATTATATGGTACCGACTTTCAATTTTAATATTTGTTTGTTTGTTTTCTATTAATTCTTTATTAAATATTGTTATAAAACACCACATCTTGTATCTGGCATCATGTCACTTCAAAGATCACACGAACTTGGTAATTCAACTATGTAAAGAGGACATAACCTCTCTAAATAAAATTATTGTATTAACCTACAGTGTTACCAGCCTTGAGGTTAAGAAGAGTTTCTTTTTAAAATTGTTCATAATAATTATTTTTCTGTAAAACTATTAGTGATTGATTGTTGATTTTAAAAGATTTAATAGCATTCCAAAACTGTTAATAAACCTCAATTTTACTTTTACCAGTGGAAAAAGTGTTTAATTTCAAAATTAAAATAGTTTAGTTTTAATAGCTAGTTCTATCAAAAGGTGGCGGCAGAATTTGAATATTCCTTATAATTCAAATCATAATTCAGTTTTTATTTTATTTTTATTGTGCATGCTTATCACGTATGATATTCAAATAGAATATCTCCTTGTATGTGTAGAGTGTATGTTACAGCTGAAGCAGTCACCCAACAGAACAGTAATATCCACATATGGTAAGTGGGGAGGTGATCAGCGGAGTGCGAAAATACTTTTTAAATTAAAAGATTTAAACGGCAATACCCACACAATTATTAATAACAATCAAACCGCTAATAATAATTACATTTTTGGAGATTTTACTATACAATATTGTTGTGGATACCGGAGCGTATCTACAATCAATACACATACAACCAACACATATCTACGTATCTATAGGTGCTACTATAGATTGGCGCCCAACGTCTGAGCGCGGATTAGGGAGAAAACAATTGACAATTTAACCAATAATTTCATAACCCAATCCGTCGAGCGACAGTAAGTGCATTGCCAGAGCGACAAGATGTATACTAGAAGATCAACCTCAAAAAAGAGAGCAGCAGAGGCAGAGAGGGAGGCCAGACTAGAAGAGAAGGAGGCAACATCAACAGAAGATGTTGAAGAGATCCTATTAGAAATCGAGGATAAACAACTTGAACCGGCGGAGGAGGTTCAGCAACCCGATGATGAGCCGGAAGTTATACCCCAAGAAGTTCAACCGGAGGATAGCCAACCTAAAAAACCAATGGTACCAGGAGAAATCGAATACATGCGAGAAATGTTCAGACAGATGATGGAGTCGTTTAAGGAGGAAAACCGATCCACAAGGGAAGAGAATAGGAAGAACATAGAATTTTTGAAGGAAGGCCAGAAATCTACAGACCAGAAGATAGAAGAAGGTCAGAAGGAGAGCCAGAAAAACATAAATTACTGAAGGAGGAGTTGAATGACAAAATAGATAAAACCAGTCAGTCCACTAACCAGAAGATAGAAGAAGGCCAGAGGGAGAGTCAGAAAAATATAGAATTGTTGAAGGAGGAGTTAAATAACAAAATAAATGAAACCAATAGGAGGATGGAAGACGGACAGAAGAAGACTGAAGAGCTATTGGAGAAGAAGATGGCTATCATGAAGGAGGGTTTATCTGCAGAGTTGGGGATTAGAATCGACCAAACCAATAAGAAGATTGACGAGATAAATGCGAAAATTAGTCGAGA
The DNA here is from genome assembly GCA_034769895.1 of Magicicada septendecula. Classification (NCBI taxonomy): domain Eukaryota; kingdom Metazoa; phylum Arthropoda; class Insecta; order Hemiptera; family Cicadidae; genus Magicicada; species Magicicada septendecula. The sequence goes on from CM068372.1 coordinate 159,456,109, forward strand.
TATTGAATTTATCCAAAACGATAACGAAAGAATGTGGCAGCAAATGGCCAGCAATAGTGACAAGGTGGAAGAAGTCGCTAAAAATACAATAGAGTTGGTCGACAGAAAATTAGAAGAAACTTCAGAGGCAACAGAGGAGCGGATGGCCATATTAACAGCCGAAATTCATGTAGAAACCTCAGAAATACGGAAGGAGGGAGAAAATAATAATCAAAAGTTGATACAGACGGAGATAGATGTCAACCGCCGAATCAGTGATATGGAGAAGATACACAGCGCCCAGATAGGAGTTGTAGAGCGGGAGCAAGCCGAGATGAAGATAACACAGTCTACACTGAGTGAGACATGTGAGGAGGTTTCCGTAAAGGTGGATGCCATCAAACACCAAGTAAGTAACGACAAAGACCAGTTGACAGAACGCCAGCAGAGGGAATTTAATGATATTAGGGATGAGATGCACCGATTACGAACACTCCCAAACATTCTGGCAGGACTAACGCACCTGGAAGGTAGAGAGCAAATAGACTTCCGTGCATATGTGAAGAATCCGTTGGAATTTTTGGAGAGAGTGGAAGAAGTTATAAACCGGAATAGAGAAAACAGATGGTCAATTATCAAAGGAATGCTGGACGAGTCATTCAGGAATACTTTCGATAACTGGTGGACGGCGACTCGTCATGAAGTAGAGAGTTACGATGCATTCAAAATAGCTTTCAAACAGAAATACTAGTCCGAGATGACTCAAAACATAATTAGGGATGATATTACTAACGGAAAATTTGACATAAACGGCAGACAGTCAATGACCACTTATTTTCTAGGCAAGATCTGTCTGGTCAGGAACTTAGAGCCAGCCATCCCGGAAGAATGCTTAGTCACCAAATTAGCATACCACTTCAACCAAGGAATCTCACAAGGCAGGCTAAACTCACAAATCAAGACTATCCAGGGAATGTGTGCTCTACTGGAAAGTCATGAGCGAGAGAGATACTACCAGCGGAACCGCCATGGTCCTGGACAAGTGTATGATCGAGGAGGACCCGGAAATGTCAACCCTACAAATAACAATGACAGAAACAATTCCGGAAGGACTTTCAACAATCCTCCACGTTTCCAGAACCAGCAAGGACCACGTCAGAATGGAGGTGGCAATCATGGTGATCATGTGGACAGAGGAAATTTCAATAACCCCCGACCAAGTGGATATCAAAGGGACGGACATTACCAATGGGGCAATAATTATTATAGACCATACAATAATACATCCCCAAATAACCAACAGCGACATGGCAATGGGAACCACAACAATAATCAGTTCCGGAGAGTGAACTACGCCCACGCTAGCAGAGGTGGAAATAGACGAAATTACTATCAAGGGCGGAGAAGTTTTCCGAATCACCATAGTAATTCCAACCACAGCGACCGAGAAGACCAAGAGTCGGGTTACAGGTCAAACAGAAGCAACAGTAGTGAAGGGAACAGACCAGTCACACGAACAACCGAAACCTATCACAACGAACACGGGCAAGGAGCCCAGGAACCAATAGCATCTACTTCGCAAGACAGGCACACAAACGGTGACCTGCCTTTAAATGGGAACCGGCAGTGAAAAGACTAACCACACCCTCACTGAACCAGACTATTGGGTCTAACATTTTGGCAACAAAATTGGCTTATAATAAAATGTACCACAATAATTATCTAAGGAACATTAGGCAGGACCTAATGGAGGAAAAAGAAGACAGTATCGGAGACACAACTAACAGCGAAATCGCATATATATCCGTAAGAGTCAACGGAATAAGTACCACCGCTATGGTAGATACAGGAGCTAATGTCTCGTTAATCGATAAGTTAGAATTAAACCGAATACAATCAGAAAATCAGACAACAATACCAACACTACCCATCAATAATATAATACTCATTGGAGCCACTGGGCGACAAAATAAAACCATTCGACACCAAGTACAGTTGGAAGTGTCGAGTAATGGAGAGTCAATCCTAATGGTTTTCCTCGTAGCAAGTGGACTGCCATTCACACTACTTATCGGATGCGACATACTGCGGAAGTATACAGCCATAATCAATATGGACAAAGATACTGTGTTATTGAAGGCAGATGAAGTTGAATGGACTGCAAATCTTATAGAACATAGGAAGGCACCCCCAGAACATGTCATATATTATATACGGGAAGGCCATGAACATAAGAAGATGTCTATCAACCAAGAGATTCGCAGCAATCCAGAAGAAGTATTATGGGTAGAAAAGATTAACGAAATTAGAGCATTCCAGACACACAACATTAACCATGAGTTGACTTATGAACAGCGTGACAAACTAATACAAATCTACCATCGATACCGTCATGTATTCTCCGATACACCTGGCAAGATAAAAAATTTTCAATGTGAACTGAAATTTAAGGACCAAACTGAGTTCAAGAGAAAGTCCTATCCAATCGCTTTTTCACTGAAGGAAGCCGTTCGTGAAGAAATACAAAGATTAATTGAGAACGATATCATTGAAGTTAGCAATTCCCCGTACACTAATCCCATTGTAGCTGTACCCAAGAAAAACGGCGCAGTGAGGATTTGCTTGGATGCACGGGAAATTAATAAGTCCATAATTAATGACAGGACGTCGCCTGGCGAAATCGACGAGATATTAAAGAGATTTTATGGCACAAGGTATTACAGTATATGGGATACTGTCTGTGGTTATTGGCAGGTAGAGTTACACCCCAATAGCAGGAAATTCACAGCATTTATCTTCGAAGGCCGTAACTATCATTTTAAAAGGTTACCCTTCGGCCTTGTGAACTCTGTGGCCATTTTTGTTAAATGCATGGATGAAATACAAGGACATAATACTTTACAATTTACGACAGTGTATGTCGATGACCTATTAATAGCATCAGATAATTGGGAAGAACACTGTAACCGGGTGGGACAAGTGTTAAAGAAATTAGAAGATAACAATATCACGCTCAAACTGGACAAATCAAAGTTGATAGCCAAGGAAGTACAATTTTTGGGGTTCAACTTATCAGAGTTTGGAATCACACCAGCCCAAGAAAAGATGGAAGCAATCCAGCGTTTCCCAATACCGAAAAACAAAAAACAGTTGCAGTCGTTCCTCGGAATTTGTAATTACTACAGAAAATTCCAGAGCAACTATTCTGAATTAACAGCTCGATTTACATCACAATTATCATCAAAGGAAAAGTGGAAGTGGGGGTCTGACCAAGACACTACCTTTGAGTTAATAAAGAAAAAATTTCTCGATACAGTAATGCTACACCATCATAATTTTGAAAGACAATTTTTTATGAACTGTGATGCTAGTGATCTTAGCCTTGGTTCAGTGTTATATCAGGAGGACCAAGAAGGTAATCACCAAGTAATTAGTTTCGCAAGTAGAACTCTAAATAAATGTGAGCGAAACTATCACACAACAGAGAAAGAGTTACTGAGTATAGTGTTTGCCTGTGAGAAATTCAGAACCTTCATATTAGGATATCCTATTACGGTGAGAACAGACCACAAGTCTATATCTTTTCTCAAGAATTGCAGACTGAAACATGGTAGATTAACAAGGTGGACACTGACACTCCAGGAATATAACATACAATGGGAATACATACCAAGGAAAAGCAACATAGCGGCCGACGTGTTGTCCCGAGTGAACATCATAGCCCAGATATTCGAGGGAGAAAAAGAAACCATCGCCAAAGTCTACCACAAATTAAAGAACAAATCTGAATTAACCAACATCCTATCAGACATAAACACTCATCAGAACAAGGATCCCAAAATTTCACAAATCATCCAAAGATTGGCAAACGATGATGAAAAAATAGCACCATATTACTGTACTCACAACCGATTACTATTCACTAAAACTAAAAAAGATAGTGCACAATGGAAGGTCGTTATACCGAAAACCATTGAAAAAGAACTAGCAACTGATGTGATGCGTTACGGTCACATGGGCGCAGTCAAAGTAGTCAAAGTACTACAAGAACATGTACACTTTAAAGACATGAACCGCAAAGTGAGAAGGTATATTCAAAATTGTCATGTATGCCAATTGGTTAAGTGTAGTAATGAAAAACGAGAAGGGGTAATGATACCCATAACATCAACAGCAAAGTTGGAAAAAGTATTTTTAGATATTTGTGGACCATTTCCACGAAGTGGTGAAAGGCATCAATACAAATATGTAGTAATCATATTCGACCACTACACAAAATTCACAAAACTTTATCCAATAAATCGAGCTACAACTAACAAAATACTAGACATTGTGATATCCAAGTATATACCCGAAGTGGGAAGACCACTATCAGTGATTACAGATCATGGAACACAATTCCGAGGACGAAAGTGGCGGGAAACACTAATCCATCAAGGCATAAAAACCTACAAAACGTCTGTGTATCACCCCAACAGCAACCCTGCTGAGAGAGTGTTGAGAGAAGTAGGAAGGATCTTAAGAACCTACTGTCACAGCCAGCAGAGGAAATGGGAGGAATATCTATCCCCGGCTGAAGACTTCCTGAACTTAGCCTATCATCAATCAACAGAGGAGGCACCGTATATGGCTATGTATGAGCGAAGACCACCCCGGGAGATTACAGAAATCATAAACTTTCCAATAGAAAATGAATTCAAATTCAATAAAGCAAAATTTTACAATAACGCAGTTGAACGAGCTGAAAAACTTAGGCTCAAATACCAGAAATCGCAACCTAAAGTCATAAAGTACGAAGTGGGAGACAGAGTACTCATAAAAAACCGAGAACTCCCAAGTACAATTGAAGGTATTGCGAAAAAACTATTCATACTAACATACTGCTATTCACAGGCCCATATACTGTAACCAAAAACAACCTAAATAACACTTACGAGTTACAAGACCCAATAACCAAGAAGATAAAGGGCACATACAACCAAGCTTCAATGAAACGGTATATCGAAGATTAAATGATAAGATAAAAGTGAAATATAGCGATGAAAATTATTTGTTATGGATATTAAGTGAAAGATGAAAATGTACTAGTGAATATAAATATTGACCATATAAAGTAAAAGTGAAATGTGGCGAGGAAGATTATTGTTTGTTAATAAGTGAAAAATGAAAATATTATTGTGAAAATAAATGTTGACTAAAGAAGAAAGGATGGAATATTGCTATGAAGATTATTGTGTGTTTATATTAAATAAGAAGTGAATATATAACTATGAAAATGAACGTTGACTATATTGTAATTTTGTAATGTGAAAAATATGTTCCCAAAGACGTTATGTAAAGGATCAAGAAAATTGTATTTACAAATAATAGTACTACCAATGAAGGAAAAAGTACTTTACGAGACAGACAAATACCACCTACGGCATAAAATAAATTCCAAGAGCCACGTCAACAAGTAAATCACCATCCTACCCGTACTACCAATGAAAGAAAGAAGTACTATACGAGACTGACAAACAAAATCCCTGGCACAAGTTATTTCCAAGAGCCACGTCAACAGTAAAATTACCATCACACCCGTACTACCAATGAAGGAAAAAGTACTATACGAGATCGACACATTCCATCCCTGGCACAAGTTATTTCCTAGAGCCACGTCAACAGTAAAATTACCATCACACCCGTACTACCAACGAAAGGAAGAAGTACTATACGAGACTGACGCACAACATCTACGGCACCATATTTCCTAGAGCCACGTCAACAAGTAAAGTTATCATCACACCCGTACTACCAATGAAAGGGAGAAGTACTATACGAGACTGACGCACAACATCTACGGCACCAAATTTCCAAGAGCCACGTCAACAGTAAATTACCACCACACCCGTACTACTAAAGAAAGAAATACTATACGAGATCGACAAATTCCATCTTTGGCACCAAATAAATTCCAAGAGCCACGTCAACAAGTAAATCACCATCCTACCCGTACTACTAATGGAAGAAGTACTATACGAGAAAGACACATACCACCTATGGCACACCATATTTCCAAGAGCCACGTCAACAGTAAAATTACCATCACACCCGTACTACCAATGAAAGAAGGAGAAAATAAGAAGTTTGAGGAACAAAACTGAATAAGTATCATTAATGTAGATAAGAAACAACACACAACCACAATGTTTTCTAGTGTCTTTTACTAGAAGAAAGCCTACACCATATGGACTATATCTCAATTGAAACCATGAGAAAATATATTCATGAATTATATCCAGAGAAGTAAACCCTGAAATGAAGAATATTATGAGATGACGTTTAATGTGAAACAAAGAGAAGAGATTAATCGATGACGAAGAAGAATAAAAAATAATATATTAACGAAGATGATCATGAGAGTATACCAGTGATGAAATGTAAAACAAACTATCCCTATAATATGTGAAGAATTTAGTTGAGTTGAATCAAGAAGAAGAGAGTATAACAATGTATAAACTGCAGATGCGTGAGATAATCCCAAGGATATTTATTATTTGTCGAAAGAACGACCACTTTATATTTTTTGATTATTTGAGATGAATTGACTGATGAATAATGCCAGCAATCATTTATTATTATTGATGGAGATGATGTGCCTCCGTATTTATTGAAGTTAGTATGGCCAGTGGAGTTGTATGCCAAAGTGAGCCGCTCTGAACTGCCCCAGCTAAGCTTATGTTAGGGAATTAGGGAACTAAATAAACAAGGGAGATAATTACATAGAAGAGAAATAATTATGATTCAAATGGAAGAAAGTGAAGGGATATATATAAAAAAGCATATGAATCGACATGGAAACGTACAACAATTGATGAATTATTCTTCGTATTGTTTAAATTAGCAGCCATCCTTACTATTTCTTTTATGAATTTGCTAACTGCTATAATTTTTTATTGTTCGACTAAGCTTTTCGTCATTACTGACAGCTTCAGGTCTTAAACAAAGACCTTTGTTGTTTAAGACCTGAAGATGTCAGTAATGACGAAAAGCTTAGTCGAACAATAAAAAATTATAGCAGTTAGCAAATTCATAAAAGAAATAGTAATTGATGAATTCTTCAACGAAAAATAAGTATACTGATTCAGAATTAATCAATTCTTATAGGAAGGCATATGTAACGTTACCAAATTTGGTAGTTACATAAAGTAAGCAATTATTACGTCAAGTGATGGGAAAGCATGAAAATATTTCTAAGTAAGTAAAAATATGTGAACAAAAAGTGTGTATCTACAGATATATTTGGGTAAAATTCCAACGAAGAAGAAGGAAGTGTAACATAGCAGCATCGTACACAAAACAGAGAAAGAAAATGACCATGAGCCAAAATAAAATGTTAGAAACCAGGCCCAATAGATTCCAACAGTGAGGGGAACCAACACAACAATAAAATGACTATATAAAAGTGTAAAAGAAGACAACAGGATTCCAACAGTGAGGGGAACCAACAAAACAATACAAGGAAGAAGAAAAAGACAAGATTCCAACAGTGAGGGGAACCAACAAAACAATACAAGGAAGAAGAAAACGACAGGATTCCAACAGTGAGGGGAACCAACAAAACAATACAAGGAAGAAGAAAACGACAGGATTCCAACAGTGAGGGGAACCAACAATAAAATGACTATGTAAAATAAAAGAAGAGACAACTCAAGAGCAACCACAATGATGGCAGACAAACCAATATATTTACAAATATAAATATTATGGAACAACGACTACTACAATGGAAATATTGAAGAAGACGTTTAAACCTAAAGAAGAAAGGAAGAAGAAGGACAAGGAAACATGACATGAAGAGTGAAGATAATGGATAGACGATACGGGAAATCATCATTCATCAAGTATACTAGAGACAATACTAGTAACCAGAAGAATAGCGATTGTCAACTATGAAGAAACAGTGTTTAACATATTTAAGAAATCACAAACAGTAATAGTGAATACTTAATGTAAGTGTGAGAACCTGTGACCAGTTAACCAATTTTAACCTAATAAACCCCACAGACAATTCAAGTGATAAGGTTTATAGCGGAAGAAAATGTGTTACTTTCATAGTGGAAACATCAAAGATTAAATAGTCAAAAATACACAGACAGTTAGTGTGACTAATTTAATGAAGATTGTAATCCAAATAGATAATCATAAGACCACCAAGAAATGTAAGATAGAACAGTTATATCATTGTTCATAGAACCTGATAATAAAAACCTTTGTAAATTTCAAAAGAAATGTAACTGAATGCCACGGCAAAACAGAATACAAAGAAAGGCCAGAAAAAATAATAACAAACAAAATAGTTTGTTAAATATCAAACAACAATGTAACAGAAATTAGGTACAAACCATAACAAGAAATGTATTATCATTAGTTCAAGAATATTTGTATTATTGTTTAGAAGAAATAGTGTAAACATGTGTATTAATCAACAATTAAACTATTGTAATAGAATACCATACTGAAGTCATAATAGTAGTAGCAAATGCTGCATAAGAATATGTTGTACATTGTTACATAACCCCATAGGAAATGCACCTATAAAACAAAAAATCATATATGTTAATTAAACCAAACAACCATCAACAATTGTGTCAATCAAAGATTCATTATAAACAATGATGCACGCTAATAAATAATGTCTTATATTGAAATACACTGCACATAAAGCAGATTAAATATGATAGCACAAAGCTAGATGAAAGGGAACCCAATATGACAAATTAGTTAAGCAAAATACATTATTAAAACTTGTACAAAGATCACTGAAAGTATTACCAGTAGTTAGAAAAACATCTGGTACTACTATGAGAACAGATTATAAGTGTAATAATAATAGTTTTATGATCAGAATATTGTAAACTAACTGACTATGAATGAATAGCCAGATGTAAGCAAAGGCAATGTAACCAACTAGTTAAGCAAAATACCTTATTAAAACTTACACAGAGATTAATGAAAGTGTTACCAGTAGTAAGAAGGACATCTAATACTACTATGAGAACAGACCATACCCATAAGAATAGTAATTTTATAGACAAATTATTGAAAACTAAATGACCATGATGGTGGAATCAGAATGTAAACAAACACTATGTAGCAAGTTATTTAAGCAAAATGCACCATCCAAACTTGTTCAAAAGTAAATAAAAATGTTATCAGTAATCAGAAGGATATCTGATACTACTTTGAGAATCTATGTCAAATATAATAATAACAATTTAGTTATTGATTTATCAAAAAATAACTGACTGCCATGTCATGACCTGATGTAAACAAACCCAATACTAGGAGTTGAAGGGTTTTCAGATAGCTAAAAGCTAACAAATATATTAAATGAACTGGGTACTATAGTTGTACACTATTTGCATTTTCAACATTATATACCTTATGTAGAAAAAACATAAACAAAGTGACAATTTGAAGAAAAGAGATCAGAAGGTAGTTAGATAAGACTACTAGTATATGAAACACAACATTGTGCATATACTAAAGAGTAAACCAATGTAAATAAACATTTATATTATTATTAGAATACAAAACAAATGTTATTAGATAAGGAATAATAGTATTAAGGGCGATAATAAATAATCAAATATGGACGCTTGAGACGCCATTATCAAACATTGTTTGAATAATAATTACTCCCAAATTTTTGTATTAAGCAATTGAGAAATGAACCCAAAACGTTTAATCAGAAGTGTTATTGTGTAATTAGATAAGATTTGGTGAAATAAACTTATTAATTTTAAGATTCACCATAAAAATTTGTGAAATCGTTGTAGTGAATTAATAATGGACGGATTATATTCTTGTTTGGACTTTATTTAAAGCTCAGGATGTCCGCGATTTATTGACACCAGCCATTCAACGATACGACAACTAATAAGGAAGTTATAACGATTATAAACTTTTTAATCATTTTGTGCATCGGCGTTTACGTCACTTTAGTCTCCAACCCATATACGAAATTGGTAATAAATTAAAAGTTTTACTAAATCAAGGTGTTTTGGGTCGGAGAGTTCGAAGAATTGAACCAATCAAATGAATGAAAACCGGCAGACAAGCCAGAGACGCTTCGGAGGAGCGAGACAGTCATCTTTCAATCATCAAAGAGTCAACACGTATAATTCGACGGACAAAATCGATGAAGAAGTTTTATTTAAATTGTGCGCGACACATATACATGAGTCATACTACACACGCCTAACCTACACATAACAAACAATTAACGAGTGTACAGTGCGGAGTGAATATAATAATAAAATACGACCAGTGTATAATATCGGTCGTATTTTCGAGTTTTGTGTTGATAAAAAACCAGGGAGTACTATATTTTCATTATTTAAAAAATAAAACAGAAATAATAATCTCCGTAAATGATGTTTGCATACTACTCTAATCAGTAGTATCGAAGTGTAGCAATTCTGATGAAAGTTATCAGAAATGACGAAAGAATTATTTCGCATTTTTTAACTTAAGGAATAAATGTTTTTACTATTTATCATAATTAAAGGAGTCAAGATTAATTTAATTATTACAAAATATGAGTGTCGCAATTGACTCATGTCGTTTTTGATTTGACTAATGAAAATAAATATTTTTAATTTTTGCTTTTTTTATTCTACTGATAGTTACGCATCAGAAGTATTATGAATAGTATATATATGTTTAGATTAATACGAATTTATGAATAATATATTTAACCCTAATAACTACTTACGTTATTAGATAACCTAAAAATAATAACAACAACTTGTCACCTTTTTGTCATAAGTCTGTTCTCAAGTAATACAAACCAAATGAAAGCTATCACAAGAGTTTTTTTATTATAAACTTTTTCTCTTGTCAATAAATAATTTCTATAGCCAACTATTAAATAATAATAGTAATTTTTAGCTTTGCAAATCAACGCACGTGTTTATTAAAGTAACTACTGTGTACTGAATCCCGCGTACGATAATACGATAGTTATCGATTATATGGTACCGACTTTCAATTTTAATATTTGTTTGTTTGTTTTCTATTAATTCTTTATTAAATATTGTTATAAAACACCACATCTTGTATCTGGCATCATGTCACTTCAAAGATCACACGAACTTGGTAATTCAACTATGTAAAGAGGACATAACCTCTCTAAATAAAATTATTGTATTAACCTACAGTGTTACCAGCCTTGAGGTTAAGAAGAGTTTCTTTTTAAAATTGTTCATAATAATTATTTTTCTGTAAAACTATTAGTGATTGATTGTTGATTTTAAAAGATTTAATAGCATTCCAAAACTGTTAATAAACCTCAATTTTACTTTTACCAGTGGAAAAAGTGTTTAATTTCAAAATTAAAATAGTTTAGTTTTAATAGCTAGTTCTATCAAAAGGTGGCGGCAGAATTTGAATATTCCTTATAATTCAAATCATAATTCAGTTTTTATTTTATTTTTATTGTGCATGCTTATCACGTATGATATTCAAATAGAATATCTCCTTGTATGTGTAGAGTGTATGTTACAGCTGAAGCAGTCACCCAACAGAACAGTAATATCCACATATGGTAAGTGGGGAGGTGATCAGCGGAGTGCGAAAATACTTTTTAAATTAAAAGATTTAAACGGCAATACCCACACAATTATTAATAACAATCAAACCGCTAATAATAATTACATTTTTGGAGATTTTACTATACAATATTGTTGTGGATACCGGAGCGTATCTACAATCAATACACATACAACCAACACATATCTACGTATCTATAGGTGCTACTATAATACTGATAATGAACATCTTTTTTTGGACATTCCAGACAACTTGGATGATTTCAACTTGACTTTTTTTATAAAATATTGTACAAAATTAAATTTTTAAATATATTGCTATATATATATTTTTTTTAATATATTATGTTTGTTAACCTACATGATGAGTTATAAGATTACTATTTTAGTTTCCCAATTTCATAAAATTCATTTCCAATTTCTAAATTAATATTGTAAAATGCAAATCTGTTTTTGTTTTGTTATGTAAAAAGAAAAATGTAAAATATTATTAAAAAAATTATTTTTTATTTGAAACCGAGCTAAGCTCGGTCCCCCGGTACTTCAGATATTATACAACATAATAAAGAAGGGAACTGTCTCTTTATGCGTACCCGCAGTACATTTTCGATGTTTTTAATGTGCGATTGTATCGATATATTACGATGTGGAAAAGAAGAAGTGTACTGATTATTGTAAAATGTCCTATTCTTAATATAAAGCGAAAATACGTGTTGTTTTTTCATTTGGAAGGTTAGGTATCAATGGTTTTGGGTTTTTAGTTTACTGCTGAAACAAATAAAAGTCATGGTTGAGAAAAAACACCACGTTTAATGTGTAGACCTATATACAATGCTTATAACACAATAACACTTACAATAAAGAACCTAATGTTTACAAGTTGACAAATTAACAAAACTACAACAGCAAATGTAAACTGAAATATTTATGGTTAATGGAAACAACAAAAAACAATGCATTAAGGAATGACAACATACGCTTATGTACATTGTACGTAATGGACGTTTCTTTTGGTTAGCCACAACACGAATATTACTGAATTGTGCCACAAAAAGTGACGTGTATAGTAATAGGCAAGGGGCGGCCCTTGGCCCATCCCGCCTTACTTCGAGTTGGGTTTTTTCGTGGTTTTAGAAAAAAAACTTACATTACACACGTACTGGTTTCCATGTGTAACTTCAGTTTTCATGTTGACCTAACATGGTTTGGCGTCACAGGGACACGCAGGTTATATATTACTGTGTTCCATTGAAAAAATGACAAACAAAACCAACTGCAATCGCAAGCCAACTATTTTGCAACATACGAAATTGCAAGTTTGTATAATTCTTTCACCTACATGAAATTATGTGCGATAGTCACTACATATCGAAGCCAAAAAATGGCATAACCGAAATATCGAAAATTACTGGGTACTCATACAGGTAGGCTACAGTACCTAAAGAAGTAATTATGTGATATTTTAAAATAAATGTTTATCACCAGCTGTTGACATACATGGAACATATGTTTACACACACACACACACACACTGCGTTACATAAATAAATACACAATTTTACAAATAAACATAAATATACATGTGAACAATTTAAAAATTTGGAAATATTGTCTTTTTTGTGTTAATTTGTATTTACTCCTCTACTAATGTATTATTTATTTTGTTTCTATATATTTTAAGATTTTCCCAAAAGACATGTTTTAATACAGTAGGTATCATTTTCTCAATTTGGAAATGTATGAATATTTTTATACGAATGGGTAGTTAAATATGACATAAATTTCTGGTTTTAATTGCTTTTAACTTCAAGTATGTATATATATATATATATGTTAATGGGTAACAAAGTCCATTTCATCAAAAGATTCACTAAATTTGTTTGTTTCAAGTCACACAACTAATTAACTTATTCTGTTATCTTACATAATAAGTGACCAGCTGGTTGGATGCTTACCGGATTCGCATTCAGATTTTACAAAAAATTATGTCACACATTCTGCAGAGCAATACATTTAATACAAAGGTTTTGTAAAATATATAAAAACACTTGGTAAGTTTCACAAATTTTTTTTATTAACTCTGACAGCTGTTTCGACTAGCTAAGCCATTGTCAAAGAGGTGAGTTCTTTGACAATGGCTTAGCTAGTCGAAACAGCTGTCAGAGTTAATTAAAAAAATTTGTGAAACTTACCAAGTGTTTTTATATATTTTACAAAACCTTTGTATTAATATGTTTCACCAAGTGCCCAACGAGTCATCAATTAATATCGTGAAAAATACATTTAACATTCCTCGTACACCCAACTACAATAAAAACTACTGCCAAATTTCTTATTTGCAAAAAATTCAGCAACTATTATTTTTAACTCAGAACAGATATGAGCTGCCTTAAAAATTATAACTCATGTTCTAGCAAAATAATACCATCGTCCGAGCCTAAAAACAATCTATTTATTCACACATACAAAAGGTAGCTACTGCTCATTATTCCATCACACCTTTTTTTAACATGATAAATGTTTTTAGGCTGGGGGTCATTCCACAAAAATGTAACGTCATCGAAAAACGTGACGCTTCCACACTTTCTATTCCCCACAGTCTAGAAATCTGATATGTAAAAGCATCAAGACAGAAATAATCGCTGCTGACATTGAGTTTAGCAAACGTTTTAGTGAGAATAAATTTGGTTTTGCATGCTCTGTTTGTGATCGTCTGTGGTTTGGAAATGAATTACGTAATCCACATTATACGTTTCAAAAGCCTAAAAACATTATCATGCTTCGATGTTTCTGTTTCGTCGAAATTCTTTGAATGCTTAGGTGCATAAATAAAGAGAGGGAGAGAGAGTTTTTTCGCATTGGCCATCTAAGGACCACATGACAATTTCAATTCGTTACTCTGTGTTCTTTTCTTTTTAACATGATAATGTTTTTAGGCTGGGGGTCATTCCACAAAAATGTAACGTCATCGAAAAATGTAACGCTTCCACACCCTCGATTCCCCACAGTCTAGAAATCTTCGGTCTCTGTCGTTTTAACATGATAATGTTTGTTATATAGTAAATACATTTTAATATTCATGTTTAATATGGTAACCAAATCACTTGTACGAATTAATAAATTAATTACCTTAATTATCCGCCGTGTGATTTCCTATGCTTCGTCTATGACGCGTTTCGGAGCATATACTCCATCATCAGATATTAAAAGTTAAAACAGTCACTCATACGAGATCGTTAAAAAGTTAAAATGTCAAGATATGCATATGAACCGTACGCGGATTAGGGTGCGCACCCGTTCAAGTTCATTCTGCTACTGAGCGGTTGCTACCTTATCGTAGCCCCAGCAAGCAGACTCAAGGCAGTATCGTACAATCGGTTGGATACAAAGTTCAGGTGGTCATTTAGCACGATATCGCGACTCATTGGGTTTGCATATGCACTGTAAATTTCAAATTCCTCCAAGGCATTCATGAAACGGCCCTTATTACACATATGTAACGGTATTAAATTGGAATTAAAGTCTGTGTAATTATGATTGTGTGAAGTCAGGTGTCGGGCGTAATTTGATTTGATGTTGTCAATATTTCTTATTTTCTTGGGTAAATGTTCTCGAAATCGTTTAAGGAAACCTCTCCCAGTCTGTCCAATGTAGAAGCACTCGCAATCATTACAAGTTAACTTATATATGCCAGTTTTTTCTTCTGGAGGCGTGTGTTTTTTCGGTTTGAGAATATCCAGTAACTTATTATTAGTCCTGAATGAAATAGTGAAACTATTATTATTCAATATAGAACACAAAACCTTAGGCATAAAGCTAGTGTAATTAGTAGATATAAAAATTTTTTGCGTGTTGCTGTTTATTCGGGGTTTAAGCATTCTTTTTTCATGTTTTCTCAACAATTTGTCAATGGTTAAACTACTGTAACCATTGGCAACCGCGATATATTTTATGACATTTAGCTCATCACGGAAGTCATTATCATCCAAAGGAATCGTTAATAATCTATGAATGAAACTACTGTACGCTGCCATTTTATGTGAAAGAGGATGATGAGAGTCTGCATGTATTGTGGTGTCAGTGGTAGTCGGTTTCCTATAAATGTTGAACTTTAGTTTATTCATCTGTCGAGTGATGGTTAAATCTAGAAAGTTTATCTTGTTATCAACCTCTGTTTCAAGAGTAAACTGGATGTTTCTATTTATTTTATTTAGACAGTTTTTAAATAATTCGATTTGTCTTATAGTACCATCAAAGATTAAAAACGTATCGTCTACATAACGTGCATAAAATATTATTTTATTTGCATATATATTATTGTTCAACAAGTGAGTATTCTCATAATAATTTAAATAAATATCGGCCATTAGGCCGGAAAGGGGTGAGCCCATTGCTAGGCCATCATTTTGAATGTAAAAAGAACCATTAAAAGTGAAATAGTTTTGTTTCAAAATAACCTCGAGTAAATTAATTAACTCATTTATTGTCTGTGTGTTCATGCAACTATTGTCAGATAAATTGTTTCTCAAGATCTGTAATGTATCTATGATTGGGATGTTCGTGTATAAATTAGTTATGTCGAACGACGCCAATTTGTGGTTAGGTTGCAGTTCAACAGATTTAATATCATTAATAAAATCATTGTTGTTCTTAATACCATGATTATTACGTAATTGTAAATTATCTTTTATCAACCGAACTAGTGCTTTTGCAGTTTTGAAGCCAGGAGCAGTGGTAAAGTTCACGAGCGGTCTGATAGGTATGTTTTGTTTATGAATTTTAGGTAGTCCTGTGAATATCGGGGCTTTAGCATTGATGGGCTTTAAGTAACGTCGTGTGTTTTCATTGAATAAATTGGTACATTTATTAATACAATTGTTAAGTTCCCTGACGTACAAATCAGTGGGGTCAGAGTTTAATATATTAATGTTATTGTTAGAAATAAAATCATGAACTTTATGACTGTATGAATCAGTGTCCATGATGACTAGCGTATTTCCTTTATCTGCCTTAACGATAAGGGCATTGTTATTGATTAATTTTGTTTTCATGCGTTTTAAGGTTTTATATTCACTAAAGTACCTAGACTGACTACGTGAAACAAGAGGTACAAGTGATTTGGTTACCATATTAAACATGAATATTAAATTAGAGCCTAGCCAAGCAAGCATGGTATTTAAATTCCAAAATGTCAAAATTCAGTTATTAAAAACTAACTTGCATATCAAGTTCAATAAAATTTGTTTACAAAAGAACATAACTCCTAAGTATGCTACTGTGAAAATTAATTGCTCCTCCAAGGCCGCGAAACTAACACAACAATACGCTGACCGATTTCGCGTCAAGGAAGAAATTAAAGCTTTATACATTAAAAAATCTCTCCTCAACACTCGTTTGCTTAAACTGCATTTGCAGATTCTTAACAATATTCATCCTGCCTTAATCGATAAAGTTTTAGATTCCGTACACAGATACATATATGATATTGTACGTCGTACACATTTTAGTCAATCACGCAAACTGCATATGCTAGAACAAAAACATCGCCAAGAGTCTGCCATTGTTTGTAAACACACATTTTACCCTAGAGTCATGAACTTAACTACAACAGTCTTTGATGATAACGAAATGAAGCTTTTAAATAAAGGGATAAATTATAATCTCCCACCTATCGGTAAAAACAAACTTATTTATGAAGTCGTTGAAGCGGAGGCAGCCGTCAAATCTATTCCAGACCCACACTTACAAAATGAAGCACGCGTACTTATAAATAATAAATTCAATACAGCCATTAAATTAAACAATAGTCTACCTCTTGTTTCACGTAGTCAGTCTGGGTACTTAAGTGAATATAAAATCTTAAAACGCATGAAAACAAAATTAATCGATAACAATGCCCTTATCGTTAAGGCAGATAAAGGAAATATGCTAGTCATCATGGACACTGATTCATACAGTCATAAAGTTCATGATTTTATTTCTAACAATAACATTAATATATTAAACTCTGACCCCACTGATTTGTACGTCAGGGAACTTAACAATTGTATTAATAAATGTACCAATTTATTCAATGAAAACACACGACGTTACTTAAAGCCCATCAATGCTAAAGCCCCGATATTCACAGGACTACCTAAAATTCATAAACAAAACATACCTATCAGACCGTTCGTGAACTTTACCACTGCTCCTGGCTTCAAAACTGCAAAAGCACTAGTTCGGTTGATAAAAGATAATTTACAATTACGTAATAATCATGGTATTAAGAACAACAATGATTTTATTAATGATATTAAATCTGTTGAACTGCAACCTAACCACAAATTGGCGTCGTTCGACATAACTAATTTATACACGAACATCCCAATCATAGATACATTACAGATCTTGAGAAACAATTTATCTGACAATAGTTGCATGAACACACAGACAAAAAATGAGTTAATTAATTTACTCGAGGTTATTTTGAAACAAAACTATTTCACTTTTAATGGTTCTTTTTACATTCAGAATGATGGCCTAGCAATGGGCTCACCCCTTTCCGGCCTAATGGCCGATATTTATTTAAATTATTATGAGAATACTCACTTGTTGAACAATAATATATATGCAAATAAAATAATATTTTATGCACGTTATGTAGACGATACGTTTTTAATCTTTGATGGTACTATAAGACAAATCGAATTATTTAAAAACTGTCTAAATAAAATAAATAGAAACATCCAGTTTACTCTTGAAACAGAGGTTGATAACAAGATAAACTTTCTAGATTTAACCATCACTCGACAGATGAATAAACTAAAGTTCAACATTTATAGGAAACCGACTACCACTGACACCACAATACACGCAGACTCTCATCATCCTCTTTCACATAAAATGGCAGCGTACAATAGTTTCATTCATAGATTATTAACGATTCCTTTGGATGATAATGACTTCCGTGATGAGCTAAATGTCATAAAATATATCGCGGTTGCCAATGGTTACAGTAGTTTAACCATTGACAAATTGTTGAGAAAACATGAAAAAAGAATGCTTAAACCCCGAATAAACAGCAACACGCAAAAAATTGTTATATCTACTAATTACACTAGCTTTATGCCTAAGGTTTTGTGTTCTATATTGAATAATAATAGTTTCACTATTTCATTCAGGACTAATAATAAGTTACTGGATATTCTCAAACCGAAAAAACACACGCCTCCAGAAGAAGAAACTGGCATATATAAGTTAACTTGTAATGACTGCGAGTCTTCTACATTGGACAGACTGGGAGAGGTTTCCTTAAACGATTTCGAGAACATTTACCCAAGAAAATAAGAAATATTGACAACATCAAATCAAATTACGCCCGACACCTGACTTCACACAATCATAATTACACAGATTTTAATTCCAATTTAATACCGTTACATGTGTGTAATAAGGGCCGTTTCATGAATGCCTTGGAGGAATTTGAAATTTACAGTGCATATGCAAACCCAATGAGTCGCGATATCGTGCTAAATGACCACCTGAACTTTGTATCCAACCGATTGTATGATACTGCCTTGAGTCTGCTTGCTGGGGCTACGATAAGGTAGCAACCGCTCAGTAGCAGAATGAACTTGAACGGGTGCGCACCCTAATCTGCGTACGGTTCATATGCATATCTTGACATTTTAACTTTTTAACGATCTCGTATGAGTGACTGTTTTAACTTTTAATATCTGATGATGGAGTATATGCTCCGAAACGCGTCATAGACGAAGCATAGGAAATCACACGGCGGATAATTAAGGTAATTAATTTATTAAATATATTTGTTATAATTATCTTGTTGATTCATCCTCTTCGTTCACTTTATAAAATATAAATTATATACAACTAAACACAGCTGAACAATTTGAAATATACAGATATCACACACTACAACCAAACAACATATTAAATGAACAATTACATTATAGATCACATACACTATTCGAGATACACTCATCCAAACACACAATTTGAACCTCAGCGCCAATTCCATCCCACCATCAACCCCCACCACACACACCTATAGTCCATAACCGTTATTCTGTAAAATGATATTCAGTATTTACTCCCACTGAGGAAGAGGAACA
This sequence comes from Magicicada septendecula, assembly GCA_034769895.1. Taxonomy (NCBI): domain Eukaryota; kingdom Metazoa; phylum Arthropoda; class Insecta; order Hemiptera; family Cicadidae; genus Magicicada; species Magicicada septendecula. The sequence continues at coordinate 159,475,799 of CM068372.1, forward strand.
TCACCTCTAAACGTATGGGGAAGTGATAAAGAAAGTAAGTTCATATTGTGAAAGTATATATCTATATATTAATACGTGAAGAGAAAACTTTGTACCCCCTTTTTAAGCATATTGCGCGCACGGAGGAGTGTGAGATTTGGCATAGTTAAAGTTTATATGGAGAAGGAGTGCAGAAAGCTAAAATTTATATATAATATGTGTTACAAATACATTAAATAAAATAAAATAAAACATTCATTTGCACTTGAAAATTCATTTTAAACTTTTTCAAACAATGGTAACTGTTAAAAATAAAATAATTTTGGTGCCAGGTAACAATAGTCTGTGGAGTGTATGTCAAGGCAAAAAAGCGTTTATTTTATATTTTGTATATTAGATATCTGTGTTTTATATATTAATGTGCAGTTGAAAGTGAAATACAGCTTGCTTAATATACACCTGTTGCAAAAGGAAAATTTTGTAGCAGCAATTTGAATTGACTTACTCTCGCCTAATTATTATTGGTGGTTTCAAAAAAGTGAGTACATTTTATTATTTTTAAATTAAACCCTGGCTAATCTTAGTTTCAGTAATTTCATTACATGTTTTTTTTTTACATTCAGATATTCGCACCTACTTCCATTATGCATCGACATAGAACATTGACGGGTCGGAGTGAGAGACAAAGAAGAAGGAATATATATTCACGAGAAAGTCAAAATGATAATAGACCAAATGCAAATTTAAATAGTGTAAATAGTATAACATTGACGGGTCGGAGTGAGAGACAAAGAAGAAGGAATATATATTCGCGTGAAAGTCAAAATGATAATAGACCAAATGCAAATTTAAATAGTGTAAATAGTATACAAAATGATGAAATTATTTTGAGGGATACATTTAAATGCGCACTGAATGTCATTCCAAGAAATTTGAATACTTTTGATTGTGGGTTAATGCATTTACAATGCAGGTTTTGCAATGCAAAACATTTCGAATCTGAGGTCACTTTAGGTGAAAGGACTGCATTCACTTCATGTTGTCATAAGGGTAAAGTAATATTACCGGCCTTAAGTCAAAATGAATACTTTAAATCATTGTATGATGGACTTACTTCAAATGAACCTTCAATAAAAAGAAAGTCAAAAAATTATTTTGAAAACATTCGTAAATACAATTCACCACGGTTAGCTCAGAAGCTAAAATTTCGGATACAGTTACGCTGGAGTGTATCATTTTAAAATACATGATGTTTTTTATCACAGATCAGGTCCAATGACTGCTGGATATGGTCGCTCACCATGTTATGCGCAATTATATTTTTATGATGTTGACACTGCTGTCAATTATAGATTACGTGAACACTATAATCAAACATGCAATAACAATATAATGCGCGAAATCTCTCTTGAATTGGAACGCATTAATCCTTTCGTTCGGTCATTCATTGCAATGAAAGATCATTGTCAGAGAGTTGAAAATCAAAATAAAGAAATTTGTATGCTCATTAAAGTAAATCGTGATTTAGATCTACGCCGTTATAATGATGCAGTTCAAACTGATGTAGCAGTAATATTTAGTACAGTTGATGGTGAGCCACCCTTTGAACGAAATATGGTTTCGTTTTCAAAAGTTAATGGTACCATCAAAAATATCTGTTTTGGATTCATCATTGGACCCTTTAGCATATCCATTACTTTTTCCAAATGGTGATACTGGGTGGCATATCAATATTTCTCATAATGTACCAACTACATCTAATTCAAGAGCACCCAGAAATAAATTAACCATGCTTCAGTATGCAGCCTATCGACTTGCAATTAGAGAAGATTTTAGCATGTTTCACCATTCACAAAAATTATTTCTGCAGTGGATAGTTGATATGTATGTGAGAATAGAGGGCACAAGGTTACATTTCATTCGACAAAATCAAACAAGTCTTAGGTCTGAAGTTTACAACAATTTAACAGATTATTTAGAATTGAACCCCAATGCCAATAATGTTGGCCGTAGAGTAATTTTACCATCTTCATTCAATGGATCTCCAAGAAATATGTATCAGAATTATTTAGATGCAATGTTAATTGTACAACATTTTGGAAAGCCTTCTTTGTTTATTATAATGACTTGCAATCCAAGTTGGCCTGAAATAGTTAGCAATATTGGTGTAGGTGAGTCAGCTAATTTTCGATCTGATATTGTTGTGCGTGTATTCAAGTCAAAACTGAAAGCATTAATTGAGGGCCTTACACTAAAAACAATCTTCGGTAAAGTTGAAGCACTCATTTATACAATTGAGTTTAAAAAGAGAGGATTGCCTCATGCTCACATTTTACTCTCTTTAAATGAGCAAGATAAAATGTTAACGCTACCGATATTGATAAAGTTGTATCTGCGGAGATTCCTAACATTCAAACACATCCTACATTACATGAATATGTTGTAAAACACATGATGCATGGTCCATGCGGTGTACTTAATCCAAATTCTGTATGTATGAGAGATGGAAAATGCACAAAAGATTATCCAAAACGATTTAATGAATTTACATGTGAATCATTAAATGGATATCCATTATACAGAAGGCGTGATAATGGTATTAATGCTGAAGTTCGTGGTAGTTGCCTCGACAATCGTTATGTTGTACCATACAATCCGTATTTACTTGCCAAATTTAATTGCCATATAAATGTTGAAGTATGCACTACAGTTAAAAGTGTTAAATACATTTATAAATATGTGTATGAAGGCTATGACAGTGCATCTGTTGAATTAGGTTCAGAGAGAAATGAACCAGGTCAAGAAATACAAATTGATGAAGTTAAAAATTTTTTAAATGGCCATTATGTCGGATCCACTGAAGCTGTATGGTGCATCTATGAATTACCAATGCATTTTCAATCACATGTCATCGTTAGACTTGACATTCATTTACCGCGTAGACAGAATGTTTACTTTCGAGAAGGGCAAGAACGTCAAGCAATTGAAAATGCAAGACAAACAAAATTATTAGCATTTTTTGAATTGAATCGATCAGATCCATCAGTGCATGAATATAAGTATATTGAAATTCCTTTGCATTATGTGTGGGAAGATTCCCGAAAAAAATGGAAGAAGAGAAGGCGTGGAGGTGATAAAATCATTACACGCATATATGTAGTATCACCAAAAGACATCGAACTTTTCCATTTACGATTGCTTTTATTACATCCAAAATAAAAGCATTATTGCTTTTCTGTGGTCCAAAATCATTTGAGGATGTTAGAACATACAATGGAATTATACACACTTCTTTTGTTGAAGCGTGCCATGCTCGCGGCATTGCTTCAAATGATAATGAATGGCGCGAATGTTTAAATGAAGCAAAAGAATTACATTCACCAAAACAAATGCGAAATTTATTTGGTTACATTTGTGCATTAAATGTGCCAGCCAATGCATTGGCGTTATGGAATGAATTTAAAGTATATCTTAGTGAAGATTTTTTGAGAGATTACAACGAAGAAGTATCCTTTAACACAGCTCTATTAGAAATTGAAGATATTTTGAATGTTCATAATTTGTCATGTCAAGAACTTGGTTTATCAGTTCCCACGTATTCGCAGAGAATAGACGAAGCAAATGCTATTGATCCAATAGAACAAGAGTTTCTGTTTTGTGAGCATTATGAAACTGCAAATATTGAACAGCGTAATCTAATTGATCGTGTGATTCGTGAAGTTTTGCATCATGATACTGGATCTAATGTTTTTTGTTTAACCGCTCATGCAGGTTGTGGAAAAACATTCACACAAACAGCAATCATTCACAAATTAAATTTGCTTAATCTTAGTTGCATTGCAATAGCGTTCAGTAGCATAGCTTCAACTCTATTACTTGGAGGTAGAACTTTACACAATGTGTTTAAATTGCCTATACCCATTTTGGAAAATTCTGTAGTGAATATTACCGCAAATAGTAGCTATGGACGTTACATAAATTCATCATCATTGATAATTGTTGATGAAATTTCTATGTGCCCACTGCAAGTGTTGAAAATCATAGATAGATTATTGCAGGATCTATGCGATGAAAATGATAAACATAAACCATTTGGAGGGAAAACGATACTTCTGTGCGGTGATTTTCGGCAAATCTTACCAGTTGTCCAACATGGATCACGTGCAACTTTAATTGAAAATTGTGTCACGAGTTGGCATAAATTTGTTTATTTTCATAAAGTAACGTTTACTCAAAATATGAGAGCCCTACCAAGTGAAATAGAATTTGTCGAATTCTTGAAAAAAATTGGTAATGATGAAGCCCCAATTCTCTCAGTTTGGTGAAAATATTATTGTAATACCTCAGCAATTAATAGGAGATGAAAATAATATTATTAATAAGGTGTATGGAAATATTTCCGAAAACATACTCTCAGATAACATATTGAAGTCAGTTATTTTAGCACCTAAAAATGATGATTGTACTTTTATTAATACTGATATACTTAATCGAATACCAGGTGAACAGAAAACATATCATAGCTACGATAAAATAATTTGTGATGATGACAATGAAATCAATAACTATCCAGTAGAGTTTTTGAATTCTTTGACTATTAGTGGTTTGCCACCACATAAGTTAGTATTGAAAGTTAATTGCATCGTTTTACTGATCAGAAACTTAAATACAAAGGAAGCATTAGTCAATGGAACAAGAATGCGCATCAAGTGTATGCATCGTAATGCTACTGATTGCGAAGTTTTAACTGGAACCGCACGCAATAAGAGAATTTTGATTCCACGTATAAATTTAACATATTCCGGTACTGTTTTACCATTTAACTTTCAAAGAACTCAATTTCCAATTATACCTGCATTTGCGATGCCAATAAATAAGTCTCAAGGACAAACATTCGAAAAAATTGGAATTTTATTGAGGCAGCCAGTTTTTACACATGGTCAATTGTACGTCGCAGCAAGTAGAGTTCGATCATTCGATGGTTTGATATTTTATATTTCTGAATATAATGACCAAGGGCATTTAGCAAATGATGAAAGAGTTTTTACAAAAAACATCGTTTACACAGAAGTTCTGAATCATTAAATTCACTTTCAAACTATTTTAAGTTCAATGGACAACATTTATTTTTTTAACCGCCCGGTTTTTTTGATTTAATGAAAAATATATGAAAAAATACGAGGCACGTACTTTTTATTTCATTTTTTATTTAAATTTTATATAATTCGAAAAAGATAGGCAAAATAACTGTGTAGCCTTGGTGAAACCTGGTCAGTATAGCAATAAAAAAAATCCAAGGAAATGTCAAAAAACGCGTTATTGCTTTTTAAATATGGCTTAGCCAAGCTAAACCTCATTTTTCCTATCTTTCATATTTTTCAAATAACTCGAAAATTAATGCATAGAAAAAAAATTAAAAAATTATATAAGCTTTGTAGCAGATAATCTTCAACTGTTTTCGAATTTTGTACCTTACCAAAAATGAAATCCACTGGAATTGAAAACAATCTTATACTTCTATGAATGTCAAGTCTCATTTTTATTAGCGTTTATTTGATTCAATAATAACATGAAAAAATTAAAACTGACAATGAATTATATCAAAAAATAAATACGAATACAAGCTGTATTTGTGTTTTTTTTTTCAACTGTTACCAACATTAAATTTTAAATTTCATAGGTATTGCAGGGAATTAAGGCAAACAACACACGCTAATGACGTATTTGTACACGCTCGCAGCTGACGTAATAGAACAAAATTCAAAAAAATGTTATGCAATGATTATAGAGGTATACTCTTTGACAAAAGAACCTCAATAACGTTCAAACTTAAAAATTTAATGAATTACGGTCGAATTTCGACCACTGGGCGACCACTAGTATATAATAATATATTTGTTATATAGTAAATATTAAAAACATTATCATGCTTCGATGTTTCGGTTTCATCGAAATTCTTTCCTTTTTCCAATATTCTTTCATCTTCTCACTGTGTCTCTTCTTCCTGTCTTCAGTCACTTTGAACCTGCGTTTTTCTCTCTCCTACCCTGGACTCCCTCCATTTTTAACACTTTCGCCCGAAAATCTTCTCCTTCAATTGCTTCTTCTGCATGTATATTATTTTTTTCTAAATCCTTTTGGACTTCTTTAATCCAACTTGATGTTGACTTCTTCCCCCACAGATATTTGAAGATTTGCTTTGTCAACCTATTGTCGTCCATTGTATAAATGTCCAAAAAATAATAGTCTTCTTTTTCTCACCGAGTCTGTTATATTTTCTATACTTTGATATATTTCATCATTACTTCTTAATTTCCAACCTTCTGAAGTTTTTCGTGGGCCTAATATTTTCCATCACTCCTTTAATAATGGCAAAAATTATTTTACACCTGTATGGTTTATGACTACGTATCGCACATGTTACTGATAACAGCCAAACTACGTCAATTGCTGCACGAATAGAATTCATACTTTTATGGCTTCATCATCATCATCATCGGATTGACAACCCTTTGTGAGCCCTGGCCTTCTTCAGAAGATTTTGCCATTCTTCTCTATTCATAGCCATATTATTCCAGTTTCTAATTCCAAGAGTACCGATGTCCTGACTCATCCCGTCCCTCCATCTTAGTTCTTGCATTGCAACTTTCCTTTTACCTTCTGGCTGTATATTAAATATCTTCTTAATAACTTTGCTTTTACAAGCACTTATAATGTGTCCAGCCCATTCTAATCTTTTTAATTTAATAAAGGTGACCATATCAGTTTTATCATACAAATTATAGAGCTCTAAATTATATCTTTTCTCCTGGCTCCCCCCTCTTCCACTGGACCAAAAATTTGCCTGAGGATCCTCCTGCAAATATATTCAGTTGCCTCTCATCTGATGTAGAATATTGTAACGAAGAGATGTTGTCGTCTCTGTAATTATGCATATGTTGTGTGTTCACCTCACACTGGTGTCGTTACATCTATGTGTTGCGCTAGCGATGTCCGTAGCGATTCTGCAATTACCAGTACAACGCGAGTGGAAACCTTACCTGTTTTTTCATAGGGGTTTAATAATCCCGGGTGGCGCCAAATTGTTTACTCAAAACAATTAAAATTAATAAGTATTATGGTTTAGCGATTTTCGTTATGATGGCCTGGAGCATTCAAATTTGTTCCCGCCTTCGTTCAACCTACTTAATCGAGCAGGTAGTTCGTAGAACGGGCGGCGTGAGCGCTTGCCGTCTTTCTCGCAGGTCTCTGTTATACAATACACAATTTATACAATACACTTCCCTATGAAATAAAAACAATGGTTACCCTGTGTACTAGTTTCTTTAATTATTGTTTGGTAATTATTCAGTTTGACAATAAAATTATTCTTGGTTATTAACAATTTTGCACCGACAATTAATATGAGTCTACTCTCTCTAGGGTTTGGCGAATCGATTTTGAACGGATTTTACAGTCTAAGATGGCGACTGAGTTGTTTGTTTTCAGTTATTATCGTCCAAAATCTGGGTCCTTGTGATTACAAGAAAAATATTAATAATTATTGCAATAAAAAGTACACTACCTTACATTATTTGTACTTAAATAATATAAAGTGTAGTTACAATTTGTTCCTGCAGTGTAGTAAAGTGTGTTTCAAAAGTTCGCAATCTAATGCTAGGTTATTTGCTTAGTTAATAAATTTTCAGTGTTTGTTTATTTTACTTAATCTTTGAAAGAAATTATATTCAGTTTATAGTGAGAGTTCAGATAACTGTGAGAAATATTTAAAGTGAGTTTATTTCTGGAATTTGGGTAATTTAATGATACTTATCAATCAGTAGGCTGGAGTTAAACCGTTGTTCATGGTGAAATGGAATTTGTCATCAATTTTGAATGATTTGGGCTTCTGGCATCTTTTTCAAGTTAGTTGTAGTAATTTCTTCATTTAATTTTTATTTAATTTGGTCCTTGGCATCAGTTAAAAGTTATTGTTCATCGTCTGCTGCTTACTGGTTCTCCTTTTTGAATTTTGACTACTTTTTATACATTTTTAAATGAAAATTTAGGTCATTCAAGATTTGGCGTCTAATCTGGATGAGCGTCACTTTGAGTACTATATAATTAACGGAAAATCCGTAACCAACGTCTGTTGTCATGGCTACGAATAAATTCTGATTGGTTAATCTTGTCTTATAACCACTGTTATCAATTTTGAATTATTATTCAAAATTACTGTATATCTTCTGATTGCTTTTATTCTTCTGTCCTATGTATTAAATATTATCACTACTGTTATTATTTCCTTTTAAAGATTGTTTTGATATCCCATAAGGTTGGGTTCTATAAAATATTAATGTTTGTACAATTATGTCAATATTTGTTAATTACATTTCTCTTTTAAGTTAAGTCCTTATTCTAACATTTTTCTTTAATATGATTTACAAATTATCCTTGGCTAGTTACTCGCCTTGGATTTGTTAATTTCCTTGTTGATTTTATACAATTTGTAGTTATTTGTTTTTGACAGTTAGGTATTTCATAGGCCTAAGTAGCCATTGATTATATTTACTTATTTTATACAAATTATATCTCATTTTACTTTAATGTGTTTGGTTTTGTTATTATAATTGGTTGTTTTATTTGTTGATGTGTTTTGGATCTGATTTTATACTATTTGTAGGTTTCTATTATTTTCTATATCATGGGTTGTTAATTATTTCCTAACTGATTTTCCATAATCAGTAATTGTAATTAATCTGTAATAGTAATTGTATCTGTATTGATTCACCTTCCTATTTATCTATTTAGCCCTTGTTAACAATATGGCTATTACTTACTATTAAAACATAACATCTAGGCCTATGGTCTGTACAATTCCTTCAGCCATATCCTATTCATAAATTTAATTAAACAATTTTTTAACAGTTATTAGGTAATGTTTGTTTACAATTCATTTCATTCCTTATTATTTTTTGGGTGATAAACATCATCACACCTTCAAACTTACACAATTAATTATCCCTTATAACTTGGGGTGTTTATTAATTTCATTTTTAATTTCTTATTTCTTAAATAATCTCTACCTTCTATCCATGGTAACACCAACTATTTACCTTTCATGGGATTTTCCCTTTTAAATACTAGTGTATACAATCAAACTTAATTATATTAACAATACGATTCTTTTTAACTAATAATGTCACCATCAATCTTCAGTGTTCATTACAGGTTATTATCTGTTTACTTCTAATACTATCATTAACAACATTATTAATTATTAATATGGTTCACCATTAATCATTTAGTGTTTATTATAGATTATTAAGTGTTTATTCCTATTAATATGGTTTCTAATTATTTTGGGGTTTTACACTTTCACTTTTGCACTCCTTAAATGCTTATATTAAGTGTTTATTAGTGGGTAATCCCTATAATTACTTTTTCTTTGTCACTTAGTTGATTTTATATTCTCACTATCTCTCTCATTACAAATATTATTTATATTATTAATAAGTTTGTCTTTTTAGAGTTTTTTGTCACATCTAACTCTAATTCTTGGGTTAGTGTACTTTTGTTTTTTCACATTACTTTATTGGGTTTTATCAAATCATTTACATTTATTTTTCAATCGATAATAATAATTATTTTATACATTGGTTAGTTATTGGTTTCGTTTCCAATATTACATTTGAGTGTACCATTTCTCCTTTTCATATTCTATATTATTTGTCTGTGTTTTCTCATTCGGTTTCACTTTATTTCCTTTATACTTGGTTAGTTTCATGTTCATTTTTCTTCTTCACTTTCATCTTATTTTGTTTCATTTTATTTTGGTTGTATGGAGTCATTCACTTCCTTCCATTGGTTTTATTCTTGTTTGGTTTCATTTTCCCTTCTCCTTTTGTTTCTTTTTATTTGGTCAATCACTTGGGTTAGGTCATGTCGTCGTTTGTCGTGTCACTGTCATTTTATTTTCATTATTTTAAACATTTTATTTTATACGAATTATTTTTTATATTGTAGATTCATCTTTTTTATCCCTGGTATTGGGGTGGCTTATTTGTGTTGTAAGCATATTCATCTATGTCTGACGCATAAGTCAGTACTGGGCGCACTAGGACCTTATACATCAATACCTTGGTCTTCCTTTGTGAGGCCCTGGAGGCCATGCACACACCTATTTGCTGACAAAATATGCTTTCGGATTTACTTTTATGGCTTAGTGGCAAGCATATATATGAACAAAGTTATATGACAATCTGGGTGGTTTCTAGAAAATTTCTTTAGATAACCTGGAAAACTTTAACTTTTGTTTTGGCAGTATCTTCTACTAATGCTATCTAAATATGCCTGTTAATAAATCAGAGTAAAACTGAATCTGTATTCACATTTACAGTCTACGGCTGCACTGTAGTACTGGGTTACATGGGCTTTACATGCACATTATCAACATAATTGACATTATGGATTGTTTGACACCAAATCAAAATTGTGTCTATATTGTTATGAGAACTTCGGCTTACCGGGCTGTAAGGCCGTGGTCCAAGGTTGTTTGATGCAAACGTTTCAGCCGTGCCTTCGATGGCCATCTTCAGTGCAGAAGGCTGCAAAACATTTACAAACGTTTTGTAGTCAGTGACCACTGAACTGTGGTTAAGGCTAGTGGCTATGAGTAGGACACCCATATTTATAAACTTTTGGAGTCTGCACGAAGTTGTTGTCTGACACCACCAGCCAATCACAAGACAGGCACATTCTTATTGGTTCGCTACAACTCATGTCCAAAGAGCACTCAATGAGAGGGACTCACCCTGCCAGTTCATTGCAATAGATGCAGGTTCTGAATCTGGACAGACTCCATATGCAGGCAAGGGAAATACGCACTCACCAACGACAGAAGTCTCGTCTCTTCAAAGAGTAAATGTCTCAGACAGAATTTTTGTCTATGTTGTGACAGAATTTGTTTCATCTACGTTTCCCTGTTTGTTTGTATAACTGCTCTCTCCCCTCCCCCTCACTCTGTTGAATAAACTGGATATATTTAATACAAACATACAATTTACACATTTTAAAATTTTACCAGAAATCTACAAAAGCTCATTTACAATCACATAGCCAGGAATTTTTTATGGGCAGGCGGTTACTGACCAAGATTTTCCATGAGGAGATTTACAGACCAGTACTTTGCCATGATGGTGAGTTACTATGATAATAGGTGGAGGGGAATAGTCGTGGTAGTAGGAACAAAGAAAAACACCAATTGAAGCCACTGTGTACAATCATATTATAACTGAAGATCTCATGTATAATATCTCACAGGTAACCTACCCAATGCAAAGGGTTGTAACTCTCCCCCAGTAACCCCCTTGTTGATCATGTTACTGCGTGTTTATAAACTATGTTTTGGGATTTTCATAAGTCATTAAATAATACAGGGTTACATTTTTTTTTAATTTCAAATTTCATTTCTAAAGTTTTGATGCAAGTTTATATCATCTGCTATAGAATAAGTAAATCTATAATAAATCTATGATGTTATATGTGGAACAATTGACACTATAAAAATATTACCAATTTTTAGCATCCTACGCAAGAATTCGTAGCAACTTACTTTCCGTATATTCACTTGTCAATAAATACGGAAGAAATGTTTGAGAATAAACAATGTGTTCACTATGTACACTGTATTACAGTGGACACGGGTCAAAGGTTGTGTTCATACTGGTAAGTGCATTAAATATCGGCTAACCCAGTTTCTTTTGAGAACGTACTCAGCAAAAAGAAAAAAAATGCCCAAAGGTAACTTAACAAACAAGAGAAAATAGCCACAAACAGCAACCCTTTAGAAATGTAACAGCAGTACTGTTTACACATATTATTTATTAAACAAAGAAATGAAAAAGAAATGTGCGCGCGCGCACACACACACACACACACACACAATGTGCTGCAAGGAAAACATCTTTTCAACACAAGAGCTTCTACAAAGGAAACAGCCATGTAAACAGGGAGGGGGAGAGAGAGAGAGAGAGAGAGAGAGAGAGAGAGAGAGAGAGAGAGAGAGAGAGAGAGAGAGTTACTTACTAAGATCATGATTTTCAGTCATTACATTCTATCGGTGACGCTATTTGTTTCCTTTAATGTGTAATCAACCATATGATGAAGTGAATAGATAAAACTGATACACTGGTATTGTAATGAACAATGATGAAATTAAGATCAGTAATGCCATGCATCAATTACAAAATATTCATATGTCAGCAGTATTTGTGTAGTGGCTGATGATTAGTCGAGGTAACAATTATTTCTACTTCATGCAACTCTGTTATTAAACTGAACAATGAAACACTGTTACTAACTGCAAACAATGCAATCTATAGACTATAGTCACATGTGTGTAAATGAGGGAGGGATCACTTATGGAATAACTGTATACACACTGGCTACACACTGTAGGCATAATGACAAAAATTTACTGCTAATGTTTTTTCCTAAGTAAATTTTCTACTCTATTTGTGTGTGTGTGTGTGTGTGTGTGTGTGTGTGTGTGTGTGTGTGTGTGTGTGTGTGTGTGTGTGTGTGTGTGTGTGTGTGTGTGTGTGTGTGTGTGTGTGTGTGTGTGTGTGTGTGTGTGTGTGTGTGTGTGTGTGTGTGTTCACATCCAAAATCTGAACAACTGGAAACTCCATAAATAAAAGTGTGTTGGAGAAGAGGGCTGTAAAACTAGTACGTCACTTTATTTGTATGGTTTACACTTTTTTTTCTGGTACACCACTTGTTCAATTCTGGTACCACGGAATTCTTACTAAAAATTCTCTCCATTAATTCAGACATCTGTCCAAATTAGTGAAACATTTTATATGAACACACACACACACACACACACACACACACACACACACACACACACAACGTTCATGAATAGTTTCCATTTCCATTTTAATTTAGCAACAAAAAATACAAACCAGAATTATAATTAGTTTAACGGTGGAATGGAGTCCCTATATACTAGTGCTCACAGTTACAACCAACAAGTACATTCCTTACAATTCGGATTAAACTCATTCAGTTAAGTTGAAGATTCAGTTGTTTGACGGGAAGTTCAAATCTCCTGCACCATAAATACTGTAGGCCTACTTTAAAAAGTTATAAATTCTACATCCTCTACAAAACACACTACTTATGTTTTTGATGAAAAAAATCTGAAAATTTGTACAATCGAAAGTTAAAGACTTTTTTAAATACAGGGTCCGCCAGTGAAGCGGGAAATTTTGGAAGTCCAATAGTTCATTTTCTGCTCACGAGAGGGCGTGGAGGTTTTCGATTGTTGTTTTACATTTAATGCCATTTGTTAAACATGGCGCAGTTGTCCGGTGCACAGCGTTCTTTCTGCGTAAAATCGTTTTATAAGAATGGTGACTGTGTGACTTCTGTACGATTGTTTCGTAATCATTTCAATATTCCACGACATTGAAGAGTGCCGTCCGCTCATGAAATTACATGTATGTCATGGGTGAAAAAGTTTGAAGAAACTGGTTCCACATTAAACTTAAAGCATAGAGGAGCAACAAGGTCTGTAAGAACAGAGGAAAACATTGAAAGAGTTCGAGTACCATTGACGCGTAGTCCACAACGTTCTGCAATGAAACATGCATCCGCACTAAACATTAGTGACACATCATTACGACGAATTCTGCATAAAGACTTATCTTTTCATCCTTACAAAATTCAAGTAATCCAGGAGTTGAAAGATGGCGATATGCTGGCTCGCAGGATTTTCAGCGAAGAAATATTGCGACGTGTAAATGATGATGAAAACTTTATTCACCGCATGTTTATGTCAGATGAAGCACATTTTCATTTGAATGGATATATAAACAAACAAAATAGTCGATACTGGAATGATGAAAACCCAGGTGAGTTGCATGAAAAGCCATTACATAGTCCGAAAGTTACGGTGTGGTGTGCAGTTTCATCATCTGGCATTATTGTGCCATATTTTTTCCAAGACGATAGAGGAAACACCACAACTGTCAATGCAGACCGCTACACACACAAGGTCAGAACATTTTTCATGCAACAGCTCCCTAGGTTTCCGGAAATTAATTTTTTCCAGCAGGATGGGGCCACAAGTCATACTGCTCGTGTGTCCATGGCTGCTTTAAGAGAACTCTTCCCGGACGGACTCATATCCAGATATGGCGACATCTCGTGGCCTGCAAGATCCCCAGATTTGTCCGCATGCGACTTTTTTCTTTGGGGATTTCTGAAGAGCAGGGTGTACACTGATAGACCGCACACCATACTGGAATTAAAAACGAATATTAGACAAGAAATTGCACGGATTCAACCTGACCTGATTCGTCGAGTGATAGAAAATTTTTGGTCAAGATTAGAAGAATGTTTACACAGAAAAAATGGCTCTCACTTGAGCGGCGTTATTTTTAAAAAGTAAAATAATGGCATACTTTACTCAACTCAAATCTGTAAAAAAAATCTGATAATAAAGGTTTCATGAAAAAACTGGGTACTTTTAATTTTCCCGCTTCACTTTATTTCACATAACACTAGGACAAACATTATAATTTTCTTTTGCATCACAATACTACTCCTGTTACTTGTTACACTGTCAACTGACAAAATTATTATACAACAGTGTATATAATTAGTGTACAAAATTATCAGATTAATTTTCTCAAACAATTTGTCTTCGTCAAAACTTTGAAATACACATAGTTTTCTTGAATCAATGTATTCATAAATATTTAGTACAGTTTACAAGCCTACACACGCCCACATGAAATACATAACACATGCTTAACTTTTTTCAAAGGTTATATTTCTCTTACTTCTTATTGTCAACAACTTATAGTAATATCGAGGGGGGGGGGGAGTAAATTTCAATTATCATTGGTAGCTTCACTCAAACTTACAGTTCTGAGTGGCAGGCAAACTCATATCTTATGCGAGACCACTATTACATCACCATTTAACAAGAACCACGTGGGCTACCAATAACAAATTGAATTCATACGATAACTGATTTTCACAGCAGAAAATAGATTGTTAAGGGGAGATCAGCAGTTTTTCGGTCAAAAAATCAAAATGTTTTTTATTGTCCCAAAAAATTTTCCATTTCATCTTGATTAAGAAAATATATACTTTTATGCTGTTTATACCTCATCATATTTAATGTGACCATAAAAAAATAACATAAAACGTATTACATGTTGTTTTCCAATCCCATTGTTTATCTTTATGCGCGTTTTTCCATAACCATGGATCACATAGTCGAGTATTTCACATAGTTGTAATTAACACACCAGAGACAGATATATATAATATTTTCACTTTCCTTTTTGTAAATAACAGCATAAATAAAATACAGACTATAGCCTAATTTTAAATATTTCTTGGCCAATCAAAAAGTATTTTAAATAGGAAGTCTATAGGCACTATAGGAGTGTATAATATTTCCTTTCCTGTAGAGGTATATTTTGAGTACCAAAAATATACATCTCTGGTTGAATGACATACTTTACACATGACGGAGAAGAGGTTTAGGTCTTAAATACTTATAATGTTGAGCAACAATAAAACTTAAACTTTTCCTGTACCAATACTATTGTGACCTGGCAATCACATTTTATGGTTGCTCAGACAGTTACCTTGCATAATTTGCATCACATTATATTTACTACCAATACGACAATTTAAAATGTAATAGCAACCAAGTTAATAACAGCAGAGTTGAAAAGTTGAGAACATCATACTGCACTGATTAAGTATAATAAACACCACTCCAGTCTCCTCAGCTTGTCAACTTCAGTACTGCCTAACAATTACGAATGACCACTGGTAACAAGTCTCTTAAACACATATACGACTGCTAAGTACAATAATGTTACACGTGCAAACCAAGGCCCAGCAGATTAAAGATCTTGATATTACATTGAGAATTTCTGGCAGTATTTGTTTATTAGAAACTAAAATATATTTCACAATCACAAGGGTGATTTGAAAAGTTCGAAGCCTACCATAGAAACGAACGTGTGGTGTTTCTGTTTTTTACCGCGTTGTGGCACCCCACAAACAGCAGTGAAGCGTCAAGTCATTACCCCAGTCATTACACCGTCACTTACCCCGCTGAGGAAGTCTGATTCTTCTAGGTCCTTGGATTTCGTTGTCCATGACGTGTCCGTTACTTAACTAAATACGTATAATTAATTCACTACTGACTCGGAACACAAAGTTTTTTATGGGTAAAAACGTAAAAGTTTTATACTTTATAGCCTTAACCGGTTTTCGCCTTTAAAAAACTTCTTCAGAGGCTGCCACTGGGAGCACTGTCCGTCTTGTTGTTGGCGACGGTATCGACTTTCGAAAGATCAATATTGTGTGTGTGGGGTGTGATATGTTCGAATAATGAGTGTGAGTTGAATTGTGTTTGTTCATTTAGGATGTCATTTTTATGTGTTTCGTGTGTTTGTATATTTCCAATTGTTCTAGAGTGTCTAGTTTTCGGCCTGTTGTGTGTACGTGTAGAATGTCCATGTTATTGTCGATGTTTTTGTATGTGTGGTTTGCTTCAATGAGGTGGTTTGCAAAAGTGGATTCTATAGTGGAGTGTAGTGCCTTTGTGTGTTCAATGTATCTTTGTTTGAAGCTACGTCCTGTCTGGCCTATGTAGAATTTGTTGCAATCTGAACAATTTAGTTTGTAAACACCAGGTAGATCGAATTTGTTTTGTGCTTTGTGTGTGTGTTTTGATAGTGCGTGTTCTGTTTTGTTAGTAGTTTTGTATGGGATTCTGTATCCTGCTTTTTTGAATTTGTGGGCTATTTTTTTCAGTTTGGTTGTTGATATATGTAAGTGGTATGAATTTGTTGTTTTCTGTCTTTGTCTGTTGTTTGTTTTGTGTATGAGTTTATTGACTATTGTTCTGTCATATCCGTTGGATTCTGCTACATATTTTATCGTGTTTAGTTTGTCTTTGTAATCTTTTTCACCTAGTAGGATGTTGTTAAATCTATGTATCATAGTTCTGAAGGCAGCTAGTTTGTGTTTATTGGGTGATTGGAGGAGTTGTGTATTAGTGTGTCAGTTTTAGTCGGTTTTCTGTATATACTGAATTTGTGCCTGTGTTCAAATTTTGTGTTGGAGAGGTCTAAGAAGTTTATGCTACTGTTGTGTTCGTATTTGGCAGTAAAGGTTATGCTTTTGTGTATTTTGTTTATGTGCATTAGCAACTGTTCACATTGTCTTTTGTTCCCCCTGTATAGTATTAGAATATCATCAACATACATAAAATATGTTATGTGCCAGTACATAAAATACTATACTTTACGTGTCTCTGCTTAGAATAAATCACCATCCATATTTTAATACATTTTTTGGTCAGTACTCTCTTGCAGTTAACTCCTTTGTCTCCTTTAGGCACATTTTGAATGTCTTTTTTACTTACTCCATATATCTACTATATCATAAATTTAACATATATAAACTTGCACAAATCATTTGCTCATTCACTATAAAAAAATTTACTATATTTCCTCCATTCCAGAGCAATGGCATATAATATCATTCAGAACATTAATTGGCATTCATTATCAGAAGCTTAGCATCCTGAATTCCTATTATTACTGGATCAAATAAAAGGTAGTCTTCCCAGTGAGAATCGAATGTTTTGTGTACTAATATGATTTTTTGTGTAGAATTTGAACATTTTATTCATCATTCCATAGCAGGGGCGGATTAAACATTAGGTTGACTAGGCTGTAGCCTAGGATGCGACACTGTGGGGGGGGGGGGGGGCAAAATGTTAGCTAAAAAATAATAAAATTTTACAGCGAAATGTAAAATTGGTAATAAATTGAAAGGATAAAAATTTGAGTTCATTTTGAACACAGGCGCCTGTTTGCATGTGAAATTATGGTAAAACTGTACATAAAAAATAGACATGCTTTCCAAACTGTTTTCTCCGGTTATGAGTCATCGGCGGCCGGCCCTCATAGAACTATGCCGCCGCCCGACTTTTGTGGAATTACTGACCATGTTATCAATTCCAGACCCTTGGAATAAACGTAAGAGTAGCCTATGGGGGGTGAGAGGGGGCGCTAAAATATAATTAACCTAGGGCGCCAATATACCTTAATCCGGCCCTGTACCATTGATGTGCCTTCAAAGATCTGTTACAACGGACACTAGTTAATCTGTGTCCAGTATTACGCTAGGATTTCACGTGACACTTTTATCCTTATTTTCTGTTTCATAAACTGTGTGAGTTTGGTGTGTGTGCTTGTATGAGACGGGTGAATGCAATTGACAAACACATATTTATATGTTCACTTAACACATTTTTTATTTCATTTTACTTAGTCATCAAATACTACCATAACTCTCACCTCAGCAATTTCATCTTTCTTTTACGTTACATTGAAAATAGATTCTGAAATATTCTTTCAACTTTAATTTATTTATTATTCATTTTCTTCAAAAAAAAAAACTACTATTTATCTCAATTACTTTGTTTCATAAATTATCAAAATATTTAGACTATCGTTACATAACAAATATTTTCATAGTTAGCTTCACACTCTTATGTGAAGAAAAAAAATCAACTTAACTAACTAATCTATAAAAGACAACCCAGCTTGCTCTCTCTCTCTCTCTCTCTCTCTCTCTCTCTCTCTCTCTCTCTCTCTCTCTCTCTCTCTCTCTCTCTCTCTCATATATGATTTAAACTATTCCCCAGCAAAGAAATTAGCGCTTTTTATGTTAAAATTCTGTTTTTTAACAATTTTTACTTATTTATTAATGTAGTGCTGATGTTTGCACTTTATATCATTTTGAAAGATACTGTTTCAACACTTTTTTGAGGTCTAAAAAGATTTTTTGGTTCGCGAGTCTTGGTGTACGCCTGGCCAGACGTATGTTGTACAGTCGACTGAGGGACGCTAAAAGTTTTTCAAGATGGCTAGCCGCTTCATCCCGCGGCTACTTGGTATTTGATTGGAGCACAGCAGCACCACGTGACATAGCAAATATTCAATGCCGCATATAGTCTACTCACTGTAACTGCTTAACCAGCTGAGTACGTGACAAATTAGCAGTAAGCACACGCATCCGCGCAATAGCGCACATTCCATAGCACCTTAAAACCGTACTTGTTGACAACTTTTCGAGACCAACATGCAGATGGGCATCACGTACGGGAGTTTCTGTTGTTATACATTGAGGCCTCGCGTGGGTAACTACTGCGTTGTATTCACAATTAAAATGGTATTCAGAAATAAAAATCTATCGCACAATTCTGTCCCATTACATAGTGGACTTCAGTTGATCAAACTTTGATTTATTTTATTTGACACTTTATCTTAAAATGTTTAATATATACCAATTCTACACAGCATTACACAGCCGCACTCCTTATTTGATAATAGTATACACACATATTTTTTTAATCTCAGAAGTTCAATATGAAAAAAAGTTTGCAATATGCATTATGTATAAACAAGTAAATTAAGTAACTACACATCTCTCTCTAAAAACATGTGCAATACTGAACTCAGGACTACTCTAAATTTTGCCTTATAACTGTTGGCCATTCTCATACAAAGAAAGCTACATATTCCTTCCATCACTCCAGCACATCCTTGGTTACTATGCCCGTGTACCTACTTATTGCCTGTTCTTCCCGTCTTAATGTCCCATTTTCACTAAAATCTTACTGTCCTTGGTAACTGCTTTACTAGCTACTGGTGTTAGTGTAGAAGCAACAACAGACGCTCTAAAATTAGCAGTTAAGTACGTCACTAGATGGACAAAAAAAATAGTACATCAAGCTGAAGGAAACCAAGTCTACTCATATCAATTTCACCAACTAGAAACTAGATTATTTACCAATCGTAATCGATCAGCAAAGAATTCCAACGCAAACTAATTGAAGTATTTGGGCATGACTCTGGATGCCAAATTTAGGTGAGAACATGTTAAGAAGAAATGGGAAGAACTTGAATTAAAATTTAAGAAAACGTGGTGGCTGCT
Source organism: Magicicada septendecula (assembly GCA_034769895.1). NCBI lineage: Eukaryota > Metazoa > Arthropoda > Insecta > Hemiptera > Cicadidae > Magicicada > Magicicada septendecula. The sequence continues at coordinate 159,495,806 of CM068372.1, forward strand.
TGGAAGACACTCTGAACTGTCGCTGCTTAACAAGCTGTTGTTATACAAACAAGTCTTGAAACCATTTGGGTTTATGGTGTACAGTTTTGGGGTTGTACTAAGAAATCTAATATTAAAATAATTCAGACTTTTCAAAATAAGGTTCTTTGCAGTATTGTTGATGCACCATGGTATGTAAGAAATGATAACATCCATCGGTACCTGAAAATGCCTACGATTGCTGATGAGATTAAATGGGTTGGGGATAAATATGAAAGAACACTTCATGAACACGTAAACATTGAAGTGCTACAACTGCTTGACAATGCTGGACTTGTTCAGGATTGCATAAACAGAAACAGTTTAAACTAGTGAACTAAATATGTATAGTAATTCTCAGCACATGAACAAAGTGTAACTGTACTGAGGAATGCTCCAGTGTGAGCTTATTCTACATACTGTTAACTTTTGTATTAGAATAAAATTGCTAGATAGTTTGTAACTAGTTGCAATGAAGTTAAATAATGAAAAGAATTGTGGGGAAAAACATGAAACACATCAGTCTGAAAATGTTAACGTACCTTGAGTTCAAACCTACTGATGGTCATATTAAGCACATTCTAACGAGAAGCCTATCGAACAACCAAAAACATTCTCCACTCCCCCCGTCCAGTGTGGCAGGTGTTGCCTCAGTCAAGGCCATGCACAAGTAGGTGTTCTAGTGTGTTCAAGAACACTTGAGATATGCAGTAAGGAGAGAAAGCTATACTGGGCGTCTGCGCTACCTATAAAAAGCTATAACAGCCGGCTTATGAATTCAGTTACGTGAGTGATTTTCCTTAGCACGGATCGAGTTTATGTCAGGCAATTACACAACGCATCTCAAGTGGTGTATTAGTGAGAAGTGATTATAGTGCGGAATTCTTTATAGCTGACGTTATTATTCGTGTGGACAGATTAACTTGAATTATTGTATGAGTACAATCTTGTTTATTACAAACTGTTAATTGTGATAATTAAATCTGGTTTTTAGTGACTTCATTGGTGTCTTGTATTTTGTTTCCACTGTTTCAACTTTGCTGCTTGATGTAAATCACTTGCAGCATTACACAAATCTCCACTTTCCTTATTGAAATACGATATTAATATAATGGGCGTGTGTGTGTGTGTGTGTGTGTGTGTGTGTGTGTGTGTGTGTGTGTGTGTGTGTGTGTGTGTGTGTGTGTGTGTGTGTGTGTGTGTGTGTGTGTGTGTGTGTGTGTGTGTGTGTGTGTGTGTGTGTGTGTGTGTGTGTGTGTGTGTGTGTGTGTGTGTGTGTGTGTGTGTGTGTGTGTGTGTGTGTGTGTGTGTGTTTAAACCTGTGCTGCAATGATTGCTGGTTATTTCCAAAGCGTCGGTTTCTCTTTTTATGCTCGTTTCTTTATATTTAAAAACAAAAATGTTTGACCATAACCAACCTGTGGTCATTTTAAGATGAGCTAACAAAATTAATCTGAACAGTAATACACTCTAGGCTATTTATCGAAACCAAGATATTGACAAAACTGCTGACCTAAAATGGCCAAAAGGACAAATTATGAATTAACTTCAATACTGTGTCTTGCCTCCAAGCAATCAAGACTTAATTTGCTGTCCTTATTTTTTTTAGAGTAAAAAAAAACATGTCTTGTCTGCGATTTTCCTAAGCCTCTTTAACCGAAGCTTCTCTTCACCATTGGTTATCAAATAGCTTCACCATCGATTTCATGGCTTACCCAGCTGTCCCTTCTCTTACTTAAAGTATTTTTTTTTCATACCAATTTTTTTTTTCAAATATTCACAAAGTTGTCATTATTTCTTACTATTTCAAACATAATTATTGTAATTTACAATGTTCTTGAGATTTCTCTTCTTGTTCCTCTTCCAAACAGATTAAGTCATCCATAAATGGCTACACTTTTATACTATGTTTTCAGTTATGTATAATAGATTCTACATAGATAGATACACGTAGATTCTATATAGATTTCTTTCTATAAACCTTTGTTAATACCAATATTCCTGACACAATGCTGTATGTCATGAAATATATATATAAGTCAAACTTCACCACATGTTCTGAGATTTCATTATCAATAATAATCCAGTTTTGTTGCAACATTCCAAAAGGAAATATATTTCTATGTGGATATTGTAACGATACATATAATCAGCATACTTTGAACCTAACATTGGACACAGCATGACATAATAATTAAATGAAATAAGACATACCAAGGATTCAGAATGGTGTACCAAACATTAAAATCATTTAAAGAATTAATAACTAAAGAATGAACCCACAAATAAAGAATCAAAGTAGTAATGAAAACTAAAACAAGGAAGGAAATATAATAAAATGTGATTAACCCAATGACCCAATAGATTAGGTCAGTGAGCAACCAAGAAACCTAGACAATAAAAATGAAAAGAAGTGAATGAATCAACAATAACATTCAATAAACAGAGAAACAAATGAAGAGACAAGATACCTCACACAATCTACCACAGAAGAAGTACAACTGTGAGATACATAAAAGAAGGCAAGTGAAGTACAGAGTGAGAGACTATTAAAGAAAGCCAAAACATTCACAGAATATATAAGGCGACCTGACTATGACCACAAATCTAATATAAACGAATCAAGTAACCACTAATAATTAGGAAAGTGAGCTTAAAACTTATGTTAGTATGATTTAAGAAAGTACAAAGGATCACAACAATATTGTATCCCCTCTACTAGTGATGTAAGTGATATAGAAACAGTGATATCAGAAGGAAACTGATAGTCACCAATAATGTTATAAAAATAATATTAAAGTAAGGTGAAAACAATTACCAAACTATAAATAGTAACTATTAGTATTAGTGTAACGGTACAAACCTATGAGGATTTGTAATTTGAATCTTTTTAAATTATTTCACCTGAGTATATTTTGTGAATGGACTATATCTTCGAGACTGGTGTGGCCTGTTACAGGAATGTAAAGTCAACAGGGGTGCGCTTTCCCAATCACACGCGTGAACGTCGGCCAACGTTCTCACTATAATGTCACGTTCGAATAAATTCCTTAGCGCTTGGTGCGCATAGAACAAAGGCAGTCGGCAAATAACATCTCAAGATGACGGACACGAGTAGTTGTGTGCGTCCGCCGGCTGGGCACAGTTTTCATCTCGCCCGCACATAAAAATGGGCATGTAGGGCCAAGAGAGTTCGGACAAACATATAAACCGCGCGGTTGTGTCGGCGTGCGAGTCGACTAAAATTCAACAATGTAAACCGACTGGCATACAAGGGAAGAAATTAAACTTGAACAGTTCAGCAGTGATTAAAAAATGTGAATCAACAGAAACTTTTTGAAATTAAAACAGTGTAACATCTTTCGGACTAATAGTGATAAAAATGCGGAGTGCAGCACATGGTCAGCAGTGACGCCGTTAATACGTAACTGTATAATATCCAATCAATTATGAAACTATAAATTAAGATGAGCTCTAAATTAAATAAATGGGGTAAAAGTATGAATGAAGCGTGTACGCAAATACTGGGTTGTCTTGCTTAAATTAATGATTAGAATAAGTGCAACAATGTTACAGTAAATGTTTTGGTTTTGTGTATTATAAATGAGAAAAGTAATTAAAAGAAATAATAATAGTTTGAGCCATAAAATGGAAGGCAAGAAAATTCAAAAGTAGTATAAAGAATGTTTAATAAAAGTTGAATGAGTTAACCAATGCAATGAGAGTAATTATTACGAAGTTTAACCCTGAATCACTTATAGGTACGAGTTCACGTGAAGACTCTGAGACCCGATAAAGGTAAGGGAGTTGTGTATATTTATTAAATATTATTTTCTGAGAAATCTGTAAGATTTCAATGGCACCCGAACAGGGACAGTTTGTACAAATTCAAATTTTGTACAGACCACGTCTACTCGTGAATAAGTGATTTAGAGGTTGAGTTGTAATACGTATAATTATGTACAGAGAATGATGTTAGGTTAAGTGAGTGATAAAATAATTTTGAGTTAAGTGCAAGATGTTTTTATATGTAAGTTAAGAGAATCATTTTAAAAAAAAAATCAATAAATTTATAAAAAATGGCAGGAAATAACGAAAATTATATAAATGAAATAATTAATTTTAATGAATCAGCTGTCATGAGCGGCCTTGAAGTCCATTCGACTCCAAATGTGGGTCAAGACAATAAGATAAACGAATTTAATGTTACAAATGAAGTAAATGTCACGAATGATTCGGGAATTCAATTAACCCCGAAGTTAGATAGTAAAAATAAGAAACCAAATGAAAATATAAGTAGTGAGACGGGAGCAAAATTGACTTCCGAGGTAACAAATATAAAAGAAAAAGAGTTGTCAATGAACAACCTATTTAACCTTATCAGTAAACGTTTTGATGCCAATGACGAAAAGTTTGTTAGCAAGTTTGATAAATTAAGTAATGAAATTAACGAACAGAGGGTCAAATGTGAAAGTAATTTCAGTGAATTAAAAAAACATATTAATGAAATTGATAAGCATTTTGAAAATACAAAGGAGATAGTTGAAAATAACTTTTAACAAATTAGAACGAAATATTGAGAAAATGGGAGAGTGGAGAACAGATATAGGTAAGTGCAAAATAAATGAAAATAACGGAGATATAAGTGTTAACAGTAATGGTGTTAGTTTAAATACAAAACAGGTGGCGGTAGACAAGGTGAGTAATAACGATGATTCTAAGAATGAGTTAACAAGTAATAGCAAAATAAAGAGTGATAACAGTGATATAATTAAAAACGTGGTGTTAGAAAGTGAAGTAGGGTTTAGTAACGAAGCGTTACCGAGTGTTAAGGAAATTGTGAGAGAGTGTGAAGAGAGGTTAGGTGGGCAAAGGGCAGATTTTTCCCAAATATATAGTGAAACAGGGTTTTCACCATGGTGTTATGAGGACAAGGTTTCCTCAGGTAGTTGTGTGGAAGACGAGGTGTCTTCGAATAGTCCCTTACTTTTTTGTGGTGTTCTTGGAAGAGCCAAGAAGTGTAGTAAGTTTGTTGTGCCCTTTGCGTGGTATGAAGTAGGTCAGAAGTGTTGTGACCGGTGTTATGATGAGACATATGTTGAGAGAGATAGAATGATAGAGATATTTAAGTTAAATAGAGGTTATGAGAGGTTAGTTAAGAGATTAGAATTTGAGGGAATAAAAAATATGAAATGCTTACCTTGTGAAATAAAGATTAATGATTATTTTGATGATACCGTGGTAGATGATAAACACTTACCTTATGATGTGAGGGATATAGTGGAAGAATATGATAAAATAATTTACCTTATGTTAACAAAAAATACCAAGCGTGACTGGACCAAAAATACCAAAGTAGACGGGTTAATGGGAGACAAATATGTTGTTAATTACTATGTTAATATAATTAATGATAGTGGTCATCACAATAATAATTATAATATAATGTATGTAGATAAAAATGATTTGTGTTATAAATACATCAGGTTAATATACGATGATGGGGGTTAGAAACAGTGAATGAACATTTTATTAGTTTAGTTTATGGTGATGACCTGGCTAGATTATGTAATGAGGTGTGGTAAACAAGAAAAATAATGACAAGAAATTGTAAATAAATTTATAGTGAAATTAATTGTGTTTGTGTTGTAAAATGTATTTTATGTAAACAATGTGTGTATGTACTGTAGTAGAAATTGATTTAATAAAAATAATAATATTTTATCAGACTAAATAAATAATGAGAATAATTATGAAGGTGATAATAAATGAATTGTAATTGTTTTGACTAATGTGATTAAAGTAACTTAGCGTTTTTTTAAAAACGGATTGAATTAAATATTGTCTAGGTAAATTTTGATAATGAAGTTAAATTATTTTTATGTGATTTGAATTTTAAAAATAAATAATAAATAAATGTAAAATGTGTTTAGTTATGGAGTCATATCATTGTTATGTTTCAGACGGTACATATGGTTGTACGTGATATTTGTGGTAATGAATGTTTATAATTTTGTGTCTATGACAGGAATCATGTGTTTATTCAATTGAGCGATGTAATGTAAGTATGACGTTTATAATGCAATTGAAATAAAGTAAAATGTTTAATGTTTGAATAATAAATTTTAAATGTGTTTATAAGGTTTTAAATTAGGTGATTAAATTAATTTGAGGTAATTATGAATTTTCTAATGTAATTTTCAATGATCATATTAAAGTAAAAAGTTGTAAAAGATAGAGTTTGGGTGATGATAATTGTTTCAATAAGGCATTTAAGTCAATCAAAGTCAACTTTGATGGGTGATAGACAAAATAAGAATTTTTGGAATATAAATAATACAGAAATAGGGTAGGAATAGGGACACAGTAGTGAGAGTAATTGTATATAGAGAAAGTGAGAGTAATGTAATTGGAGAATAAACTGGTGGTGGTGAAATTTTGTAAAGAGGGTGGTGTGGTAAGGAGTCCTCAATGACAGGCGTTGAGGCGGGAGGTGGATAGTTTTAAATGGGGTTTGGCGGAGTTATCTGGGAAAGGGCCAGGAACTAATAAAGGAATGAGTATATGGGAAGGGAACACACATCCTAGGTACATAGAGGCTATCAGGTATTTGTAATAAGAGGAGAATGATTTAAGGTAAGTTAGAGAATTTAATGGAAGTAAATATTATTGAGAGATTGGTGTCACCCTATGTAAATCCGTTAGTGGTGGTTAGAAGAAGAAGTGGGGTAAGGTTATATTTAAATGCCCGTTCGATAAATTAGATCATTGTGGATAACTGAGAATCACCCAAACCAATAAATAATGAAATAATTAATAGGAATTCATAGTTGAAATGTAATAATAAAGGTAACACGGTAAAGAGTTAATAGAAGTTAAAACTAAACCTAAAATTGATATGTTGTAAATTGTATTCAGATGCAAATGAGATGTTTTTTGTAATGAAATGAGTTTTGTATTATTTATGAATGTTTATGTTTTATTATGTGGTACTATGTTAAAGTGTAGGAATTATAAACATGTATTATGTATTTTGCATTGTATAATTTTGTGTATTTGTGTTAATTGTATGTAGTGTGTCTAGGGTAAGGTCATTCACCTGCCAATGAGGTATCAGCTGATGACTGGTGTGGACTATATGATGTTCAATGTAATCCATTTATATGTTCTTTTAGTAATCAATGTAATTTTATTTTATGATTTTTCTTTCTATTAATTGTCAGAATAGATGTTTAATAAAACATTATTACATTTTATTACATTATTTTTTAATACATTACAAAAAAATTTTTAATTCTTTTGAGTACAGATTGTGTTGTGTTTAATATTCGCTATATATTGATGATTATGTGTATTGATAATGTATTAACTGATTCATATTGTTCATATTATATGTTTTGTAAACAAATGTATTGATGAGGGACTTTATGATAGAAAGAAGTTGTTTATTTTATTTTGTTTAACAGGATTGTTAACATGTAAATTAAGAGGAGTTGTAAAGAAAAATAAATTCATAAAGACTTTGAATTTTGAAAATTGCAATTAAACTAATTAATGGAAGAGATGGTGTAAATTAACTGAAATGTGAATCTTTGGTAAGCGACTTAGATTGATTTCACTATTTGAACAAAATTTAAATACTTTCATTTGAGTTGAAACAGTAACGTCAAGCAACCCAATAAAAGTTGAAAAAATGGGATCGAATTTTGGGGTTAAAACAAAAATAAAATGTTTATGTGAACTTATACTAAGGATGAATAGTTGTAGATAGGATGTTTAATCTAGTAATGAATAAGTGTACGTACCCAGTATTTTGCTAAAGGCAATCCAGTATGTATGTAAGGGGAGATATATTGGTTGAGGATCTGGAATGGTATAAGGCTATTTCTTGATTTTATTTAGAATGTTACAAGGTTAGGTGGTACTGTGGTGTGTACCTGTCCGACTTTACGGTGTTGGAATCTCAAACAGAGAAGTCCTGTAATGTCGTTCAGATGCAGCCATAGTCGCCGAGCTAGGGGGGTAGTTTACCCATGAGGTGTTAAAGAATTAAAGAGGGGTTGTTGGCACCATATCCTCACTGATCCTCTTGGGGTTTAGCAGTGAGAGTTTTTCTGTTTCAGCAGAAAACCTCTCATGGGGGGGGGGGTATTGTACCGGTACAAACCTTATGAGGATTTGTAATTTGAATCTTTTTAAATTATTTCACCCGAGTATATTTTGTGAATGGACTATATCTTCGAGACTGGTGTGGCCTGTTACAGGAATGTAAAGTTATCAACAGAGGTGCGCTTTCCCACTCACATGCGCGAACGTCGGCCAACGTTCTCACAATAATGTCACGTTTGAATAAATTCCTTAGTGCTTGGTGCGCAGAGAACAAAGGCAGTCGGCAAATAACATCTCAAGAGTACGGACGCGAGTAGTTGTGTGCGTCCGCCGGCTGGGCACAGTTTTCATCTCGCCCGCACATAAAAATGGGCATGTAGGGCCAAGAGAGTTCGGACAAACATATAAACCGCGCGGTTGTGTCGGCGCGCGAGTAGACTAAAATTCAACAATGTAAACCGACCAGCATACAAGGGAAGAAATTAAACTTGAACAGTTCAGCAGTGATTAAAAAATGTGAATCAACAGAAACTTTTCGAAATTAAAACAGTGTAACATCTTTCGGACTAATAGTGATAAAAATGCGGAGTGCAGCACATGGTCAGCAGTGACGCCGTTAATACGTAACTGTATAATATCCAATCAATATCCAATCAATTATGAAACTATAAATTAAGATGAGCTCTAAATTAAATAAATGGGGTAAAAGTATGAATGAAGCGTGTACGCAAATACTGGGTTGTCTTGCTTAAATTAATGATTAGAATAAGTGCAACAATGTTACAGTAAATGTTTTGGTTTTGTGTATTATAAATGAGAAAAGTAATTAAAAGAAATAATAATAGTTTGAGCCATAAAATGGAAGGCAAGAAAATTCAAAAGTAGTATAAAGAATGTTTAATAAAAGTTGAATGAGTTAACCAATGCAATGAGAGTAATTATTACGAAGTTTAACCCTGAATCACTTATAGGTACGAGTTCACGTGAAGACTCTGAGACCCGATAAAGGTAAGGGAGTTGTGTATATTTATTAAATATTATTTTCTGAGAAATCTGTAAGATTTCAATGGCACCCGAACAGGGACAGTTTGTACAAATTCAAATTTTGTACAGACCACGTCTACTCGTGAATAAGTGATTTAGAGGTTGAGTTGTAATACGTATAATTATGTACAGAGAATGATGTTAGGTTAAGTGAGTGATAAAATAATTTTGAGTTAAGTGCAAGATGTTTTTATATGTAAGTTAAGAGAATCATTTTTAAAAAAAAATCAATAAATTTATAAAAAATGGCAGGAAATAACGAAAATGATATAAATGAAATAATTAATTTTAATGAATCAGCTGTCATGAGCGGCCTTGAAGTCCATTCGACTCCAAATGCGGGTCAAGACAATAAGATAAACGAATTTAATGTTACAAATGAAGTAAATGTCACGAATGATTCGGGAATTCAATTAACCCCGAAGTTAGATAGTAAAAATAAGAAACCAAATGAAAATATAAGTAGTGAGACGGGAGCAAAATTGACTTCCGAGGTAACAAATATAAAAGAAAAAGAGTTGTCAATGAACAACCTATTTAACCTTATCAGTAAACGTTTTGATGCCAATGACGAAAAGTTTGATAGCAAGTTTGATAAATTAAGTAATGAAATTAACGAACAGAGGGTCAAATGTGAAAGTAATTTCAGTGAATTAAAAAAACATATTAATGAAATTGATAAGCATTTTGAAAATACAAAGGAGATAGTTGAAAATAACTTTTAACAAATTAGAACGAAATATTGAGAAAATGGGAGAGTGGAGAACAGATATAGGTAAGTGCAAAATAAATGAAAATAACGGAGATATAAGTGTTAACAGTAATGGTGTTAGTTTAAATACAAAACAGGTGGCGGTAGACAAGGTGAGTAATAACGATGATTCTAAGAATGAGTTAACAAGTAATAGCAAAATAAAGAGTGATAACAGTGATATAATTAAAAACGTGGTGTTAGAAAGTGAAGTAGGGTTTAGTAACGAAGCGTTACCGAGTGTTAAGGAAATTGTGAGAGAGTGTGAAGAGAGGTTAGGTGGGCAAAGGGCAGATTTTTCCCAAATATATAGTGAAACAGGGTTTTCACCATGGTGTTATGAGGACAAGGTTTCCTCAGGTAGTTGTGTGGAAGACGAGGTGTCTTCGAATAGTCCCTTACTTTTTTGTGGTGTTCTTGGAAGAGCCAAGAAGTGTAGTAAGTTTGTTGTGCCCTTTGCGTGGTATGAAGTAGGTCAGAAGTGTTGTGACCGGTGTTATGATGAGACATATGTTGAGAGAGATAGAATGATAGAGATATTTAAGTTAAATAGAGGTTATGAGAGGTTAGTTAAGAGATTAGAATTTGAGGGAATAAAAAATATGAAATGCTTACCTTGTGAAATAAAGATTAATGATTATTTTGATGATACCGTGGTAGATGATAAACACTTACCTTATGATGTGAGGGATATAGTGGAAGAATATGATAAAATAATTTACCTTATGTTAACAAAAAATACCAAGCGTGACTGGACCAAAAATACCAAAGTAGACGGGTTAATGGGAGACAAATATGTTGTTAATTACTATGTTAATATAATTAATGATAGTGGTCATCACAATAATAATTATAATATAATGTATGTAGATAAAAATGATTTGTGTTATAAATACATCAGGTTAATATACGATGATGGGGGTTAGAAACAGTGAATGAACATTTTATTAGTTTAGTTTATGGTGATGACCTGGCTAGATTATGTAATGAGGTGTGGTAAACAAGAAAAATAATGACAAGAAATTGTAAATAAATTTATAGTGAAATTAATTGTGTTTGTGTTGTAAAATGTATTTTATGTAAACAATGTGTGTATGTACTGTAGTAGAAATTGATTTAATAAAAATAATAATATTTTATCAGACTAAATAAATAATGAGAATAATTATGAAGGTGATAATAAATGAATTGTAATTGTTTTGACTAATGTGATTAAAGTAACTTAGCGTTTTTTTAAAAACGGATTGAATTAAATATTGTCTAGGTAAATTTTGATAATGAAGTTAAATTATTTTTATGTGATTTGAATTTTAAAAATAAATAATAAATAAATGTAAAATGTGTTTAGTTATGGAGTCATATCATTGTTATGTTTCAGACGGTACATATGGTTGTACGTGATATTTGTGGTAATGAATGTTTATAATTTTGTGTCTATGACAGGAATCATGTGTTTATTCAATTGAGCGATGTAATGTAAGTATGACGTTTATAATGCAATTGAAATAAAGTAAAATGTTTAATGTTTGAATAATAAATTTTAAATGTGTTTATAAGGTTTTAAATTAGGTGATTAAATTAATTTGAGGTAATTATGAATTTTCTAATGTAATTTTCAATGATCATATTAAAGTAAAAAGTTGTAAAAGATAGAGTTTGGGTGATGATAATTGTTTCAATAAGGCATTTAAGTCAATCAAAGTCAACTTTGATGGGTGATAGACAAAATAAGAATTTTTGGAATATAAATAATACAGAAATAGGGTAGGAATAGGGACACAGTAGTGAGAGTAATTGTATATAGAGAAAGTGAGAGTAATGTAATTGGAGAATAAACTGGTGGTGGTGAAATTTTGTAAAGAGGGTGGTGTGGTAAGGAGTCCTCAATGACAGGCGTTGAGGCGGGAGGTGGATAGTTTTAAATGGGGTTTGGCGGAGTTATCTGGGAAAGGGCCAGGAACTAATAAAGGAATGAGTATATGGGAAGGGAACACACATCCTAGGTACATAGAGGCTATCAGGTATTTGTAATAAGAGGAGAATGATTTAAGGTAAGTTAGAGAATTTAATGGAAGAAAATATTATTGAGAGATTGGTGTCACCCTATGTAAATCCGTTAGTGGTGGTTAGAAGAAGAAGTGGGGTAAGGTTATATTTAAATGCCCGTTCGATAAATTAGATCATTGTGGATAACTGAGAATCACCCAAACCAATAAATAATGAAATAATTAATAGGAATTCATAGTTGAAATGTAATAATAAAGGTAACACGGTAAAGAGTTAATAGAAGTTAAAACTAAACCTAAAATTGATATGTTGTAAATTGTATTCAGATGCAAATGAGATGTTTTTTGTAATGAAATGAGTTTTGTATTATTTATGAATGTTTATGTTTTATTATGTGGTACTATGTTAAAGTGTAGGAATTATAAACATGTATTATGTATTTTGCATTGTATAATTTTGTGTATTTGTGTTAATTGTATGTAGTGTGTCTAGGGTAAGGTCATTCACCTGCCAATGAGGTATCAGCTGATGACTGGTGTGGACTATATGATGTTCAATGTAATCCATTTATATGTTCTTTTAGTAATCAATGTAATTTTATTTTATGATTTTTCTTTCTATTAATTGTCAGAATAGATGTTTAATAAAACATTATTACATTTTATTACATTATTTTTTAATACATTACAAAAAAATTTTTAATTCTTTTGAGTACAGATTGTGTTGTGTTTAATATTCGCTATATATTGATGATTATGTGTATTGATAATGTATTAACTGATTCATATTGTTCATATTATATGTTTTGTAAACAAATGTATTGATGAGGGACTTTATGATAGAAAGAAGTTGTTTATTTTATTTTGTTTAACAGGATTGTTAACATGTAAATTAAGAGGAGTTGTAAAGAAAAATAAATTCATAAAGACTTTGAATTTTGAAAATTGCAATTAAACTAATTAATGGAAGAGATGGTGTAAATTAACTGAAATGTGAATCTTTGGTAAGCGACTTAGATTGATTTCACTATTTGAACAAAATTTAAATACTTTCATTTGAGTTGAAACAGTAACGTCAAGCAACCCAATAAAAGTTGAAAAAATGGGATCGAATTTTGGGGTTAAAACAAAAATAAAATGTTTATGTGAACTTATACTAAGGATGAATAGTTGTAGATAGGATGTTTAATCTAGTAATGAATAAGTGTACGTACCCAGTATTTTGCTAAAGGCAATCCAGTATGTATGTAAGGGGAGATATATTGGTTGAGGATCTGGAATGGTATAAGGCTATTTCTTGATTTTATTTAGAATGTTACAAGGTTAGGTGGTACTGTGGTGTGTACCTGTCCGACTTTACGGTGTTGGAATCTCAAACAGAGAAGTCCTGTAATGTCGTTCAGATGCAGCCATAGTCGCCGAGCTAGGGGGGTAGTTTACCCATGAGGTGTTAAAGAATTAAAGAGGGGTTGTTGGCACCATATCCTCACTGATCCTCTTGGGGTTTAGCAGTGAGAGTTTTTCTGTTTCAGCAGAAAACCTCTCATGGGGGGGGGGTATTGTACCGGTACAAACCTTATGAGGATTTGTAATTTGAATCTTTTTAAATTATTTCACCCGAGTATATTTTGTGAATGGACTATATCTTCGAGACTGGTGTGGCCTGTTACAGGAATGTAAAGTTATCAACAGAGGTGCGCTTTCCCACTCACATGCGCGAACGTCGGCCAACGTTCTCACAATAATGTCACGTTTGAATAAATTCCTTAGTGCTTGGTGCGCAGAGAACAAAGGCAGTCGGCAAATAACATCTCAAGAGTACGGACGCGAGTAGTTGTGTGCGTCCGCCGGCTGGGCACAGTTTTCATCTCGCCCGCACATAAAAATGGGCATGTAGGGCCAAGAGAGTTCGGACAAACATATAAACCGCGCGGTTGTGTCGGCGCGCGAGTAGACTAAAATTCAACAATGTAAACCGACCAGCATACAAGGGAAGAAATTAAACTTGAACAGTTCAGCAGTGATTAAAAAATGTGAATCAACAGAAACTTTTCGAAATTAAAACAGTGTAACATCTTTCGGACTAATAATGATAAAAATGCGGAGTGCAGCACATGGTCAGCAGTGACGCCGTTAATACGTAACTGTATAATATCCAATCAATATCCAATCAATTATGAAACTATAAATTAAGATGAGCTCTAAATTAAATAAATGGGGTAAAAGTATGAATGAAGCGTGTACGCAAATACTGGGTTGTCTTGCTTAAATTAATGATTAGAATAAGTGCAACAATGTTACAGTAAATGTTTTGGTTTTGTGTATTATAAATGAGAAAAGTAATTAAAAGAAATAATAATAGTTTGAGCCATAAAATGGAAGGCAAGAAAATTCAAAAGTAGTATAAAGAATGTTTAATAAAAGTTGAATGAGTTAACCAATGCAATGAGAGTAATTATTACGAAGTTTAACCCTGAATCACTTATAGGTACGAGTTCACGTGAAGACTCTGAGACCCGATAAAGGTAAGGGAGTTGTGTATATTTATTAAATATTATTTTCTGAGAAATCTGTAAGATTTCAATGGCACCCGAACAGGGACAGTTTGTACAAATTCAAATTTTGTACAGACCACGTCTACTCGTGAATAAGTGATTTAGAGGTTGAGTTGTAATACGTATAATTATGTACAGAGAATGATGTTAGGTTAAGTGAGTGATAAAATAATTTTGAGTTAAGTGCAAGATGTTTTTATATGTAAGTTAAGAGAATCATTTTTTAAAAAAAATCAATAAATTTATAAAAAATGGCAGGAAATAACGAAAATGATATAAATGAAATAATTAATTTTAATGAATCAGCTGTCATGAGCGGCCTTGAAGTCCATTCGACTCCAAATGCGGGTCAAGACAATAAGATAAACGAATTTAATGTTACAAATGAAGTAAATGTCACGAATGATTCGGGAATTCAATTAACCCCGAAGTTAGATAGTAAAAATAAGAAACCAAATGAAAATATAAGTAGTGAGACGGGAGCAAAATTGACTTCCGAGGTAACAAATATAAAAGAAAAAGAGTTGTCAATGAACAACCTATTTAACCTTATCAGTAAACGTTTTGATGCCAATGACGAAAAGTTTGATAGCAAGTTTGATAAATTAAGTAATGAAATTAACGAACAGAGGGTCAAATGTGAAAGTAATTTCAGTGAATTAAAAAAACATATTAATGAAATTGATAAGCATTTTGAAAATACAAAGGAGATAGTTGAAAATAACTTTTAACAAATTAGAACGAAATATTGAGAAAATGGGAGAGTGGAGAACAGATATAGGTAAGTGCAAAATAAATGAAAATAACGGAGATATAAGTGTTAACAGTAATGGTGTTAGTTTAAATACAAAACAGGTGGCGGTAGACAAGGTGAGTAATAACGATGATTCTAAGAATGAGTTAACAAGTAATAGCAAAATAAAGAGTGATAACAGTGATATAATTAAAAACGTGGTGTTAGAAAGTGAAGTAGGGTTTAGTAACGAAGCGTTACCGAGTGTTAAGGAAATTGTGAGAGAGTGTGAAGAGAGGTTAGGTGGGCAAAGGGCAGATTTTTCCCAAATATATAGTGAAACAGGGTTTTCACCATGGTGTTATGAGGACAAGGTTTCCTCAGGTAGTTGTGTGGAAGACGAGGTGTCTTCGAATAGTCCCTTACTTTTTTGTGGTGTTCTTGGAAGAGCCAAGAAGTGTAGTAAGTTTGTTGTGCCCTTTGCGTGGTATGAAGTAGGTCAGAAGTGTTGTGACCGGTGTTATGATGAGACATATGTTGAGAGAGATAGAATGATAGAGATATTTAAGTTAAATAGAGGTTATGAGAGGTTAGTTAAGAGATTAGAATTTGAGGGAATAAAAAATATGAAATGCTTACCTTGTGAAATAAAGATTAATGATTATTTTGATGATACCGTGGTAGATGATAAACACTTACCTTATGATGTGAGGGATATAGTGGAAGAATATGATAAAATAATTTACCTTATGTTAACAAAAAATACCAAGCGTGACTGGACCAAAAATACCAAAGTAGACGGGTTAATGGGAGACAAATATGTTGTTAATTACTATGTTAATATAATTAATGATAGTGGTCATCACAATAATAATTATAATATAATGTATGTAGATAAAAATGATTTGTGTTATAAATACATCAGGTTAATATACGATGATGGGGGTTAGAAACAGTGAATGAACATTTTATTAGTTTAGTTTATGGTGATGACCTGGCTAGATTATGTAATGAGGTGTGGTAAACAAGAAAAATAATGACAAGAAATTGTAAATAAATTTATAGTGAAATTAATTGTGTTTGTGTTGTAAAATGTATTTTATGTAAACAATGTGTGTATGTACTGTAGTAGAAATTGATTTAATAAAAATAATAATATTTTATCAGACTAAATAAATAATGAGAATAATTATGAAGGTGATAATAAATGAATTGTAATTGTTTTGACTAATGTGATTAAAGTAACTTAGCGTTTTTTTAAAAACGGATTGAATTAAATATTGTCTAGGTAAATTTTGATAATGAAGTTAAATTATTTTTATGTGATTTGAATTTTAAAAATAAATAATAAATAAATGTAAAATGTGTTTAGTTATGGAGTCATATCATTGTTATGTTTCAGACGGTACATATGGTTGTACGTGATATTTGTGGTAATGAATGTTTATAATTTTGTGTCTATGACAGGAATCATGTGTTTATTCAATTGAGCGATGTAATGTAAGTATGACGTTTATAATGCAATTGAAATAAAGTAAAATGTTTAATGTTTGAATAATAAATTTTAAATGTGTTTATAAGGTTTTAAATTAGGTGATTAAATTAATTTGAGGTAATTATGAATTTTCTAATGTAATTTTCAATGATCATATTAAAGTAAAAAGTTGTAAAAGATAGAGTTTGGGTGATGATAATTGTTTCAATAAGGCATTTAAGTCAATCAAAGTCAACTTTGATGGGTGATAGACAAAATAAGAATTTTTGGAATATAAATAATACAGAAATAGGGTAGGAATAGGGACACAGTAGTGAGAGTAATTGTATATAGAGAAAGTGAGAGTAATGTAATTGGAGAATAAACTGGTGGTGGTGAAATTTTGTAAAGAGGGTGGTGTGGTAAGGAGTCCTCAATGACAGGCGTTGAGGCGGGAGGTGGATAGTTTTAAATGGGGTTTGGCGGAGTTATCTGGGAAAGGGCCAGGAACTAATAAAGGAATGAGTATATGGGAAGGGAACACACATCCTAGGTACATAGAGGCTATCAGGTATTTGTAATAAGAGGAGAATGATTTAAGGTAAGTTAGAGAATTTAATGGAAGTAAATATTATTGAGAGATTGGTGTCACCCTATGTAAATCCGTTAGTGGTGGTTAGAAGAAGAAGTGGGGTAAGGTTATATTCAAATGCCCGTTCGATAAATTAGATCATTGTGGATAACTGAGAATCACCCAAACCAATAAATAATGAAATAATTAATAGGAATTCATAGTTGAAATGTAATAATAAAGGTAACACGGTAAAGAGTTAATAGAAGTTAAAACTAAACCTAAAATTGATATGTTGTAAATTGTATTCAGATGCAAATGAGATGTTTTTTGTAATGAAATGAGTTTTGTATTATTTATGAATGTTTATGTTTTATTATGTGGTACTATGTTAAAGTGTAGGAATTATAAACATGTATTATGTATTTTGCATTGTATAATTTTGTGTATTTGTGTTAATTGTATGTAGTGTGTCTAGGGTAAGGTCATTCACCTGCCAATGAGGTATCAGCTGATGACTGGTGTGGACTATATGATGTTCAATGTAATCCATTTATATGTTCTTTTAGTAATCAATGTAATTTTATTTTATGATTTTTCTTTCTATTAATTGTCAGAATAGATGTTTAATAAAACATTATTACATTTTATTACATTATTTTTTAATACATTACAAAAAAATTTTTAATTCTTTTGAGTACAGATTGTGTTGTGTTTAATATTCGCTATATATTGATGATTATGTGTATTGATAATGTATTAACTGATTCATATTGTTCATATTATATGTTTTGTAAACAAATGTATTGATGAGGGACTTTATGATAGAAAGAAGTTGTTTATTTTATTTTGTTTAACAGGATTGTTAACATGTAAATTAAGAGGAGTTGTAAAGAAAAATAAATTCATAAAGACTTTGAATTTTGAAAATTGCAATTAAACTAATTAATGGAAGAGATGGTGTAAATTAACTGAAATGTGAATCTTTGGTAAGCGACTTAGATTGATTTCACTATTTGAACAAAATTTAAATACTTTCATTTGAGTTGAAACAGTAACGTCAAGCAACCCAATAAAAGTTGAAAAAATGGGATCGAATTTTGGGGTTAAAACAAAAATAAAATGTTTATGTGAACTTATACTAAGGATGAATAGTTGTAGATAGGATGTTTAATCTAGTAATGAATAAGTGTACGTACCCAGTATTTTGCTAAAGGCAATCCAGTATGTATGTAAGGGGAGATATATTGGTTGAGGATCTGGAATGGTATAAGGCTATTTCTTGATTTTATTTAGAATGTTACAAGGTTAGGTGGTACTGTGGTGTGTACCTGTCCGACTTTACGGTGTTGGAATCTCAAACAGAGAAGTCCTGTAATGTCGTTCAGATGCAGCCATAGTCGCCGAGCTAGGGGGGTAGTTTACCCATGAGGTGTTAAAGAATTAAAGAGGGGTTGTTGGCACCATATCCTCACTGATCCTCTTGGGGTTTAGCAGTGAGAGTTTTTCTGTTCAGCAGAAAACCTCTCATGGGGGGGGGGGGTATTGTACCGGTACAAACCTTATGAGGATTTGTAATTTGAATCTTTTTAAATTATTTCACCCGAGTATATTTTGTGAATGGACTATATCTTCGAGACTGGTGTGGCCTGTTACAGGAATGTAAAGTTATCAACAGAGGTGCGCTTTCCCACTCACATGCGCGAACGTCGGCCAACGTTCTCACAATAATGTCACGTTTGAATAAATTCCTTAGTGCTTGGTGCGCAGAGAACAAAGGCAGTCGGCAAATAACATCTCAAGAGTACGGACGCGAGTAGTTGTGTGCGTCCGCCGGCTGGGCACAGTTTTCATCTCGCCCGCACATAAAAATGGGCATGTAGGGCCAAGAGAGTTCGGACAAACATATAAACCGCGCGGTTGTGTCGGCGCGCGAGTAGACTAAAATTCAACAATGTAAACCGACCAGCATACAAGGGAAGAAATTAAACTTGAACAGTTCAGCAGTGATTAAAAAATGTGAATCAACAGAAACTTTTCGAAATTAAAACAGTGTAACATCTTTCGGACTAATAGTGATAAAAATGCGGAGTGCAGCACATGGTCAGCAGTGACGCCGTTAATACGTAACTGTATAATATCCAATCAATATCCAATCAATTATGAAACTATAAATTAAGATGAGCTCTAAATTAAATAAATGGGGTAAAAGTATGAATGAAGCGTGTACGCAAATACTGGGTTGTCTTGCTTAAATTAATGATTAGAATAAGTGCAACAATGTTACAGTAAATGTTTTGGTTTTGTGTATTATAAATGAGAAAAGTAATTAAAAGAAATAATAATAGTTTGAGCCATAAAATGGAAGGCAAGAAAATTCAAAAGTAGTATAAAGAATGTTTAATAAAAGTTGAATGAGTTAACCAATGCAATGAGAGTAATTATTACGAAGTTTAACCCTGAATCACTTATAGGTACGAGTTCACGTGAAGACTCTGAGACCCGATAAAGGTAAGGGAGTTGTGTATATTTATTAAATATTATTTTCTGAGAAATCTGTAAGATTTCAATGGCACCCGAACAGGGACAGTTTGTACAAATTCAAATTTTGTACAGACCACGTCTACTCGTGAATAAGTGATTTAGAGGTTGAGTTGTAATACGTATAATTATGTACAGAGAATGATGTTAGGTTAAGTGAGTGATAAAATAATTTTGAGTTAAGTGCAAGATGTTTTTATATGTAAGTTAAGAGAATCATTTTTTAAAAAAAATCAATAAATTTATAAAAAATGGCAGGAAATAACGAAAATGATATAAATGAAATAATTAATTTTAATGAATCAGCTGTCATGAGCGGCCTTGAAGTCCATTCGACTCCAAATGCGGGTCAAGACAATAAGATAAACGAATTTAATGTTACAAATGAAGTAAATGTCACGAATGATTCGGGAATTCAATTAACCCCGAAGTTAGATAGTAAAAATAAGAAACCAAATGAAAATATAAGTAGTGAGACGGGAGCAAAATTGACTTCCGAGGTAACAAATATAAAAGAAAAAGAGTTGTCAATGAACAACCTATTTAACCTTATCAGTAAACGTTTTGATGCCAATGACGAAAAGTTTGATAGCAAGTTTGATAAATTAAGTAATGAAATTAACGAACAGAGGGTCAAATGTGAAAGTAATTTCAGTGAATTAAAAAAACATATTAATGAAATTGATAAGCATTTTGAAAATACAAAGGAGATAGTTGAAAATAACTTTTAACAAATTAGAACGAAATATTGAGAAAATGGGAGAGTGGAGAACAGATATAGGTAAGTGCAAAATAAATGAAAATAACGGAGATATAAGTGTTAACAGTAATGGTGTTAGTTTAAATACAAAACAGGTGGCGGTAGACAAGGTGAGTAATAACGATGATTCTAAGAATGAGTTAACAAGTAATAGCAAAATAAAGAGTGATAACAGTGATATAATTAAAAACGTGGTGTTAGAAAGTGAAGTAGGGTTTAGTAACGAAGCGTTACCGAGTGTTAAGGAAATTGTGAGAGAGTGTGAAGAGAGGTTAGGTGGGCAAAGGGCAGATTTTTCCCAAATATATAGTGAAACAGGGTTTTCACCATGGTGTTATGAGGACAAGGTTTCCTCAGGTAGTTGTGTGGAAGACGAGGTGTCTTCGAATAGTCCCTTACTTTTTTGTGGTGTTCTTGGAAGAGCCAAGAAGTGTAGTAAGTTTGTTGTGCCCTTTGCGTGGTATGAAGTAGGTCAGAAGTGTTGTGACCGGTGTTATGATGAGACATATGTTGAGAGAGATAGAATGATAGAGATATTTAAGTTAAATAGAGGTTATGAGAGGTTAGTTAAGAGATTAGAATTTGAGGGAATAAAAAATATGAAATGCTTACCTTGTGAAATAAAGATTAATGATTATTTTGATGATACCGTGGTAGATGATAAACACTTACCTTATGATGTGAGGGATATAGTGGAAGAATATGATAAAATAATTTACCTTATGTTAACAAAAAATACCAAGCGTGACTGGACCAAAAATACCAAAGTAGACGGGTTAATGGGAGACAAATATGTTGTTAATTACTATGTTAATATAATTAATGATAGTGGTCATCACAATAATAATTATAATATAATGTATGTAGATAAAAATGATTTGTGTTATAAATACATCAGGTTAATATACGATGATGGGGGTTAGAAACAGTGAATGAACATTTTATTAGTTTAGTTTATGGTGATGACCTGGCTAGATTATGTAATGAGGTGTGGTAAACAAGAAAAATAATGACAAGAAATTGTAAATAAATTTATAGTGAAATTAATTGTGTTTGTGTTGTAAAATGTATTTTATGTAAACAATGTGTGTATGTACTGTAGTAGAAATTGATTTAATAAAAATAATAATATTTTATCAGACTAAATAAATAATGAGAATAATTATGAAGGTGATAATAAATGAATTGTAATTGTTTTGACTAATGTGATTAAAGTAACTTAGCGTTTTTTTAAAAACGGATTGAATTAAATATTGTCTAGGTAAATTTTGATAATGAAGTTAAATTATTTTTATGTGATTTGAATTTTAAAAATAAATAATAAATAAATGTAAAATGTGTTTAGTTATGGAGTCATATCATTGTTATGTTTCAGACGGTACATATGGTTGTACGTGATATTTGTGGTAATGAATGTTTATAATTTTGTGTCTATGACAGGAATCATGTGTTTATTCAATTGAGCGATGTAATGTAAGTATGACGTTTATAATGCAATTGAAATAAAGTAAAATGTTTAATGTTTGAATAATAAATTTTAAATGTGTTTATAAGGTTTTAAATTAGGTGATTAAATTAATTTGAGGTAATTATGAATTTTCTAATGTAATTTTCAATGATCATATTAAAGTAAAAAGTTGTAAAAGATAGAGTTTGGGTGATGATAATTGTTTCAATAAGGCATTTAAGTCAATCAAAGTCAACTTTGATGGGTGATAGACAAAATAAGAATTTTTGGAATATAAATAATACAGAAATAGGGTAGGAATAGGGACACAGTAGTGAGAGTAATTGTATATAGAGAAAGTGAGAGTAATGTAATTGGAGAATAAACTGGTGGTGGTGAAATTTTGTAAAGAGGGTGGTGTGGTAAGGAGTCCTCAATGACAGGCGTTGAGGCGGGAGGTGGATAGTTTTAAATGGGGTTTGGCGGAGTTATCTGGGAAAGGGCCAGGAACTAATAAAGGAATGAGTATATGGGAAGGGAACACACATCCTAGGTACATAGAGGCTATCAGGTATTTGTAATAAGAGGAGAATGATTTAAGGTAAGTTAGAGAATTTAATGGAAGTAAATATTATTGAGAGATTGGTGTCACCCTATGTAAATCCGTTAGTGGTGGTTAGAAGAAGAAGTGGGGTAAGGTTATATTCAAATGCCCGTTCGATAAATTAGATCATTGTGGATAACTGAGAATCACCCAAACCAATAAATAATGAAATAATTAATAGGAATTCATAGTTGAAATGTAATAATAAAGGTAACACGGTAAAGAGTTAATAGAAGTTAAAACTAAACCTAAAATTGATATGTTGTAAATTGTATTCAGATGCAAATGAGATGTTTTTTGTAATGAAATGAGTTTTGTATTATTTATGAATGTTTATGTTTTATTATGTGGTACTATGTTAAAGTGTAGGAATTATAAACATGTATTATGTATTTTGCATTGTATAATTTTGTGTATTTGTGTTAATTGTATGTAGTGTGTCTAGGGTAAGGTCATTCACCTGCCAATGAGGTATCAGCTGATGACTGGTGTGGACTATATGATGTTCAATGTAATCCATTTATATGTTCTTTTAGTAATCAATGTAATTTTATTTTATGATTTTTCTTTCTATTAATTGTCAGAATAGATGTTTAATAAAACATTATTACATTTTATTACATTATTTTTTAATACATTACAAAAAAATTTTTAATTCTTTTGAGTACAGATTGTGTTGTGTTTAATATTCGCTATATATTGATGATTATGTGTATTGATAATGTATTAACTGATTCATATTGTTCATATTATATGTTTTGTAAACAAATGTATTGATGAGGGACTTTATGATAGAAAGAAGTTGTTTATTTTATTTTGTTTAACAGGATTGTTAACATGTAAATTAAGAGGAGTTGTAAAGAAAAATAAATTCATAAAGACTTTGAATTTTGAAAATTGCAATTAAACTAATTAATGGAAGAGATGGTGTAAATTAACTGAAATGTGAATCTTTGGTAAGCGACTTAGATTGATTTCACTATTTGAACAAAATTTAAATACTTTCATTTGAGTTGAAACAGTAACGTCAAGCAACCCAATAAAAGTTGAAAAAATGGGATCGAATTTTGGGGTTAAAACAAAAATAAAATGTTTATGTGAACTTATACTAAGGATGAATAGTTGTAGATAGGATGTTTAATCTAGTAATGAATAAGTGTACGTACCCAGTATTTTGCTAAAGGCAATCCAGTATGTATGTAAGGGGAGATATATTGGTTGAGGATCTGGAATGGTATAAGGCTATTTCTTGATTTTATTTAGAATGTTACAAGGTTAGGTGGTACTGTGGTGTGTACCTGTCCGACTTTACGGTGTTGGAATCTCAAACAGAGAAGTCCTGTAATGTCGTTCAGATGCAGCCATAGTCGCCGAGCTAGGGGGGTAGTTTACCCATGAGGTGTTAAAGAATTAAAGAGGGGTTGTTGGCACCATATCCTCACTGATCCTCTTGGGGTTTAGCAGTGAGAGTTTTTCTGTTTCAGCAGAAAACCTCTCATGGGGGGGGGGTATTGTACCGGTACAAACCTTATGAGGATTTGTAATTTGAATCTTTTTAAATTATTTCACCCGAGTATATTTTGTGAATGGACTATATCTTCGAGACTGGTGTGGCCTGTTACAGGAATGTAAAGTTATCAACAGAGGTGCGCTTTCCCACTCACATGCGCGAACGTCGGCCAACGTTCTCACAATAATGTCACGTTTGAATAAATTCCTTAGTGCTTGGTGCGCAGAGAACAAAGGCAGTCGGCAAATAACATCTCAAGAGTACGGACGCGAGTAGTTGTGTGCGTCCGCCGGCTGGGCACAGTTTTCATCTCGCCCGCACATAAAAATGGGCATGTAGGGCCAAGAGAGTTCGGACAAACATATAAACCGCGCGGTTGTGTCGGCGCGCGAGTAGACTAAAATTCAACAATGTAAACCGACCAGCATACAAGGGAAGAAATTAAACTTGAACAGTTCAGCAGTGATTAAAAAATGTGAATCAACAGAAACTTTTCGAAATTAAAACAGTGTAACATCTTTCGGACTAATAGTGATAAAAATGCGGAGTGCAGCACATGGTCAGCAGTGACGCCGTTAATACGTAACTGTATAATATCCAATCAATATCCAATCAATTATGAAACTATAAATTAAGATGAGCTCTAAATTAAATAAATGGGGTAAAAGTATGAATGAAGCGTGTACGCAAATACTGGGTTGTCTTGCTTAAATTAATGATTAGAATAAGTGCAACAATGTTAAAGTAAATGTTTTGGTTTTGTGTATTATAAATGAGAAAAGTAATTAAAAGAAATAATAATAGTTTGAGCCATAAAATGGAAGGCAAGAAAATTCAAAAGTAGTATAAAGAATGTTTAATAAAAGTTGAATGAGTTAACCAATGCAATGAGAGTAATTATTACGAAGTTTAACCCTGAATCACTTATAGGTACGAGTTCACGTGAAGACTCTGAGACCCGATAAAGGTAAGGGAGTTGTGTATATTTATTAAATATTATTTTCTGAGAAATCTGTAAGATTTCAATGGCACCCGAACAGGGACAGTTTGTACAAATTCAAATTTTGTACAGACCACGTCTACTCGTGAATAAGTGATTTAGAGGTTGAGTTGTAATACGTATAATTATGTACAGAGAATGATGTTAGGTTAAGTGAGTGATAAAATAATTTTGAGTTAAGTGCAAGATGTTTTTATATGTAAGTTAAGAGAATCATTTTTTAAAAAAAATCAATAAATTTATAAAAAATGGCAGGAAATAACGAAAATGATATAAATGAAATAATTAATTTTAATGAATCAGCTGTCATGAGCGGCCTTGAAGTCCATTCGACTCCAAATGCGGGTCAAGACAATAAGATAAACGAATTTAATGTTACAAATGAAGTAAATGTCACGAATGATTCGGGAATTCAATTAACCCCGAAGTTAGATAGTAAAAATAAGAAACCAAATGAAAATATAAGTAGTGAGACGGGAGCAAAATTGACTTCCGAGGTAACAAATATAAAAGAAAAAGAGTTGTCAATGAACAACCTATTTAACCTTATCAGTAAACGTTTTGATGCCAATGACGAAAAGTTTGATAGCAAGTTTGATAAATTAAGTAATGAAATTAACGAACAGAGGGTCAAATGTGAAAGTAATTTCAGTGAATTAAAAAAACATATTAATGAAATTGATAAGCATTTTGAAAATACAAAGGAGATAGTTGAAAATAACTTTTAACAAATTAGAACGAAATATTGAGAAAATGGGAGAGTGGAGAACAGATATAGGTAAGTGCAAAATAAATGAAAATAACGGAGATATAAGTGTTAACAGTAATGGTGTTAGTTTAAATACAAAACAGGTGGCGGTAGACAAGGTGAGTAATAACGATGATTCTAAGAATGAGTTAACAAGTAATAGCAAAATAAAGAGTGATAACAGTGATATAATTAAAAACGTGGTGTTAGAAAGTGAAGTAGGGTTTAGTAACGAAGCGTTACCGAGTGTTAAGGAAATTGTGAGAGAGTGTGAAGAGAGGTTAGGTGGGCAAAGGGCAGATTTTTCCCAAATATATAGTGAAACAGGGTTTTCACCATGGTGTTATGAGGACAAGGTTTCCTCAGGTAGTTGTGTGGAAGACGAGGTGTCTTCGAATAGTCCCTTACTTTTTTGTGGTGTTCTTGGAAGAGCCAAGAAGTGTAGTAAGTTTGTTGTGCCCTTTGCGTGGTATGAAGTAGGTCAGAAGTGTTGTGACCGGTGTTATGATGAGACATATGTTGAGAGAGATAGAATGATAGAGATATTTAAGTTAAATAGAGGTTATGAGAGGTTAGTTAAGAGATTAGAATTTGAGGGAATAAAAAATATGAAATGCTTACCTTGTGAAATAAAGATTAATGATTATTTTGATGATACCGTGGTAGATGATAAACACTTACCTTATGATGTGAGGGATATAGTGGAAGAATATGATAAAATAATTTACCTTATGTTAACAAAAAATACCAAGCGTGACTGGACCAAAAATACCAAAGTAGACGGGTTAATGGGAGACAAATATGTTGTTAATTACTATGTTAATATAATTAATGATAGTGGTCATCACAATAATAATTATAATATAATGTATGTAGATAAAAATGATTTGTGTTATAAATACATCAGGTTAATATACGATGATGGGGGTTAGAAACAGTGAATGAACATTTTATTAGTTTAGTTTATGGTGATGACCTGGCTAGATTATGTAATGAGGTGTGGTAAACAAGAAAAATAATGACAAGAAATTGTAAATAAATTTATAGTGAAATTAATTGTGTTTGTGTTGTAAAATGTATTTTATGTAAACAATGTGTGTATGTACTGTAGTAGAAATTGATTTAATAAAAATAATAATATTTTATCAGACTAAATAAATAATGAGAATAATTATGAAGGTGATAATAAATGAATTGTAATTGTTTTGACTAATGTGATTAAAGTAACTTAGCGTTTTTTTAAAAACGGATTGAATTAAATATTGTCTAGGTAAATTTTGATAATGAAGTTAAATTATTTTTATGTGATTTGAATTTTAAAAATAAATAATAAATAAATGTAAAATGTGTTTAGTTATGGAGTCATATCATTGTTATGTTTCAGACGGTACATATGGTTGTACGTGATATTTGTGGTAATGAATGTTTATAATTTTGTGTCTATGACAGGAATCATGTGTTTATTCAATTGAGCGATGTAATGTAAGTATGACGTTTATAATGCAATTGAAATAAAGTAAAATGTTTAATGTTTGAATAATAAATTTTAAATGTGTTTATAAGGTTTTAAATTAGGTGATTAAATTAATTTGAGGTAATTATGAATTTTCTAATGTAATTTTCAATGATCATATTAAAGTAAAAAGTTGTAAAAGATAGAGTTTGGGTGATGATAATTGTTTCAATAAGGCATTTAAGTCAATCAAAGTCAACTTTGATGGGTGATAGACAAAATAAGAATTTTTGGAATATAAATAATACAGAAATAGGGTAGGAATAGGGACACAGTAGTGAGAGTAATTGTATATAGAGAAAGTGAGAGTAATGTAATTGGAGAATAAACTGGTGGTGGTGAAATTTTGTAAAGAGGGTGGTGTGGTAAGGAGTCCTCAATGACAGGCGTTGAGGCGGGAGGTGGATAGTTTTAAATGGGGTTTGGCGGAGTTATCTGGGAAAGGGCCAGGAACTAATAAAGGAATGAGTATATGGGAAGGGAACACACATCCTAGGTACATAGAGGCTA
Source organism: Magicicada septendecula (assembly GCA_034769895.1). Taxonomy (NCBI): domain Eukaryota; kingdom Metazoa; phylum Arthropoda; class Insecta; order Hemiptera; family Cicadidae; genus Magicicada; species Magicicada septendecula. The sequence continues at coordinate 159,523,700 of CM068372.1, forward strand.
TCAGGTATTTGTAATAAGAGGAGAATGATTTAAGGTAAGTTAGAGAATTTAATGGAAGAAAATATTATTGAGAGATTGGTGTCACCCTATGTAAATCCGTTAGTGGTGGTTAGAAGAAGAAGTGGGGTAAGGTTATATTTAAATGCCCGTTCGATAAATTAGATCATTGTGGATAACTGAGAATCACCCAAACCAATAAATAATGAAATAATTAATAGGAATTCATAGTTGAAATGTAATAATAAAGGTAACACGGTAAAGAGTTAATAGAAGTTAAAACTAAACCTAAAATTGATATGTTGTAAATTGTATTCAGATGCAAATGAGATGTTTTTTGTAATGAAATGAGTTTTGTATTATTTATGAATGTTTATGTTTTATTATGTGGTACTATGTTAAAGTGTAGGAATTATAAACATGTATTATGTATTTTGCATTGTATAATTTTGTGTATTTGTGTTAATTGTATGTAGTGTGTCTAGGGTAAGGTCATTCACCTGCCAATGAGGTATCAGCTGATGACTGGTGTGGACTATATGATGTTCAATGTAATCCATTTATATGTTCTTTTAGTAATCAATGTAATTTTATTTTATGATTTTTCTTTCTATTAATTGTCAGAATAGATGTTTAATAAAACATTATTACATTTTATTACATTATTTTTTAATACATTACAAAAAAATTTTTAATTCTTTTGAGTACAGATTGTGTTGTGTTTAATATTCGCTATATATTGATGATTATGTGTATTGATAATGTATTAACTGATTCATATTGTTCATATTATATGTTTTGTAAACAAATGTATTGATGAGGGACTTTATGATAGAAAGAAGTTGTTTATTTTATTTTGTTTAACAGGATTGTTAACATGTAAATTAAGAGGAGTTGTAAAGAAAAATAAATTCATAAAGACTTTGAATTTTGAAAATTGCAATTAAACTAATTAATGGAAGAGATGGTGTAAATTAACTGAAATGTGAATCTTTGGTAAGCGACTTAGATTGATTTCACTATTTGAACAAAATTTAAATACTTTCATTTGAGTTGAAACAGTAACGTCAAGCAACCCAATAAAAGTTGAAAAAATGGGATCGAATTTTGGGGTTAAAACAAAAATAAAATGTTTATGTGAACTTATACTAAGGATGAATAGTTGTAGATAGGATGTTTAATCTAGTAATGAATAAGTGTACGTACCCAGTATTTTGCTAAAGGCAATCCAGTATGTATGTAAGGGGAGATATATTGGTTGAGGATCTGGAATGGTATAAGGCTATTTCTTGATTTTATTTAGAATGTTACAAGGTTAGGTGGTACTGTGGTGTGTACCTGTCCGACTTTACGGTGTTGGAATCTCAAACAGAGAAGTCCTGTAATGTCGTTCAGATGCAGCCATAGTCGCCGAGCTAGGGGGGTAGTTTACCCATGAGGTGTTAAAGAATTAAAGAGGGGTTGTTGGCACCATATCCTCACTGATCCTCTTGGGGTTTAGCAGTGAGAGTTTTTCTGTTTCAGCAGAAAACCTCTCATGGGGGGGGGGTATTGTACCGGTACAAACCTTATGAGGATTTGTAATTTGAATCTTTTTAAATTATTTCACCCGAGTATATTTTGTGAATGGACTATATCTTCGAGACTGGTGTGGCCTGTTACAGGAATGTAAAGTTATCAACAGAGGTGCGCTTTCCCACTCACATGCGCGAACGTCGGCCAACGTTCTCACAATAATGTCACGTTTGAATAAATTCCTTAGTGCTTGGTGCGCAGAGAACAAAGGCAGTCGGCAAATAACATCTCAAGAGTACGGACGCGAGTAGTTGTGTGCGTCCGCCGGCTGGGCACAGTTTTCATCTCGCCCGCACATAAAAATGGGCATGTAGGGCCAAGAGAGTTCGGACAAACATATAAACCGCGCGGTTGTGTCGGCGCGCGAGTAGACTAAAATTCAACAATGTAAACCGACCAGCATACAAGGGAAGAAATTAAACTTGAACAGTTCAGCAGTGATTAAAAAATGTGAATCAACAGAAACTTTTCGAAATTAAAACAGTGTAACATCTTTCGGACTAATAGTGATAAAAATGCGGAGTGCAGCACATGGTCAGCAGTGACGCCGTTAATACGTAACTGTATAATATCCAATCAATATCCAATCAATTATGAAACTATAAATTAAGATGAGCTCTAAATTAAATAAATGGGGTAAAAGTATGAATGAAGCGTGTACGCAAATACTGGGTTGTCTTGCTTAAATTAATGATTAGAATAAGTGCAACAATGTTACAGTAAATGTTTTGGTTTTGTGTATTATAAATGAGAAAAGTAATTAAAAGAAATAATAATAGTTTGAGCCATAAAATGGAAGGCAAGAAAATTCAAAAGTAGTATAAAGAATGTTTAATAAAAGTTGAATGAGTTAACCAATGCAATGAGAGTAATTATTACGAAGTTTAACCCTGAATCACTTATAGGTACGAGTTCACGTGAAGACTCTGAGACCCGATAAAGGTAAGGGAGTTGTGTATATTTATTAAATATTATTTTCTGAGAAATCTGTAAGATTTCAATGGCACCCGAACAGGGACAGTTTGTACAAATTCAAATTTTGTACAGACCACGTCTACTCGTGAATAAGTGATTTAGAGGTTGAGTTGTAATACGTATAATTATGTACAGAGAATGATGTTAGGTTAAGTGAGTGATAAAATAATTTTGAGTTAAGTGCAAGATGTTTTTATATGTAAGTTAAGAGAATCATTTTTTAAAAAAAATCAATAAATTTATAAAAAATGGCAGGAAATAACGAAAATGATATAAATGAAATAATTAATTTTAATGAATCAGCTGTCATGAGCGGCCTTGAAGTCCATTCGACTCCAAATGCGGGTCAAGACAATAAGATAAACGAATTTAATGTTACAAATGAAGTAAATGTCACGAATGATTCGGGAATTCAATTAACCCCGAAGTTAGATAGTAAAAATAAGAAACCAAATGAAAATATAAGTAGTGAGACGGGAGCAAAATTGACTTCCGAGGTAACAAATATAAAAGAAAAAGAGTTGTCAATGAACAACCTATTTAACCTTATCAGTAAACGTTTTGATGCCAATGACGAAAAGTTTGATAGCAAGTTTGATAAATTAAGTAATGAAATTAACGAACAGAGGGTCAAATGTGAAAGTAATTTCAGTGAATTAAAAAAACATTAATGAAATTGATAAGCATTTTGAAAATACAAAGGAGATAGTTGAAAATAACTTTTAACAAATTAGAACGAAATATTGAGAAAATGGGAGAGTGGAGAACAGATATAGGTAAGTGCAAAATAAATGAAAATAACGGAGATATAAGTGTTAACAGTAATGGTGTTAGTTTAAATACAAAACAGGTGGCGGTAGACAAGGTGAGTAATAACGATGATTCTAAGAATGAGTTAACAAGTAATAGCAAAATAAAGAGTGATAACAGTGATATAATTAAAAACGTGGTGTTAGAAAGTGAAGTAGGGTTTAGTAACGAAGCGTTACCGAGTGTTAAGGAAATTGTGAGAGAGTGTGAAGAGAGGTTAGGTGGGCAAAGGGCAGATTTTTCCCAAATATATAGTGAAACAGGGTTTTCACCATGGTGTTATGAGGACAAGGTTTCCTCAGGTAGTTGTGTGGAAGACGAGGTGTCTTCGAATAGTCCCTTACTTTTTTGTGGTGTTCTTGGAAGAGCCAAGAAGTGTAGTAAGTTTGTTGTGCCCTTTGCGTGGTATGAAGTAGGTCAGAAGTGTTGTGACCGGTGTTATGATGAGACATATGTTGAGAGAGATAGAATGATAGAGATATTTAAGTTAAATAGAGGTTATGAGAGGTTAGTTAAGAGATTAGAATTTGAGGGAATAAAAAATATGAAATGCTTACCTTGTGAAATAAAGATTAATGATTATTTTGATGATACCGTGGTAGATGATAAACACTTACCTTATGATGTGAGGGATATAGTGGAAGAATATGATAAAATAATTTACCTTATGTTAACAAAAAATACCAAGCGTGACTGGACCAAAAATACCAAAGTAGACGGGTTAATGGGAGACAAATATGTTGTTAATTACTATGTTAATATAATTAATGATAGTGGTCATCACAATAATAATTATAATATAATGTATGTAGATAAAAATGATTTGTGTTATAAATACATCAGGTTAATATACGATGATGGGGGTTAGAAACAGTGAATGAACATTTTATTAGTTTAGTTTATGGTGATGACCTGGCTAGATTATGTAATGAGGTGTGGTAAACAAGAAAAATAATGACAAGAAATTGTAAATAAATTTATAGTGAAATTAATTGTGTTTGTGTTGTAAAATGTATTTTATGTAAACAATGTGTGTATGTACTGTAGTAGAAATTGATTTAATAAAAATAATAATATTTTATCAGACTAAATAAATAATGAGAATAATTATGAAGGTGATAATAAATGAATTGTAATTGTTTTGACTAATGTGATTAAAGTAACTTAGCGTTTTTTTAAAAACGGATTGAATTAAATATTGTCTAGGTAAATTTTGATAATGAAGTTAAATTATTTTTATGTGATTTGAATTTTAAAAATAAATAATAAATAAATGTAAAATGTGTTTAGTTATGGAGTCATATCATTGTTATGTTTCAGACGGTACATATGGTTGTACGTGATATTTGTGGTAATGAATGTTTATAATTTTGTGTCTATGACAGGAATCATGTGTTTATTCAATTGAGCGATGTAATGTAAGTATGACGTTTATAATGCAATTGAAATAAAGTAAAATGTTTAATGTTTGAATAATAAATTTTAAATGTGTTTATAAGGTTTTAAATTAGGTGATTAAATTAATTTGAGGTAATTATGAATTTTCTAATGTAATTTTCAATGATCATATTAAAGTAAAAAGTTGTAAAAGATAGAGTTTGGGTGATGATAATTGTTTCAATAAGGCATTTAAGTCAATCAAAGTCAACTTTGATGGGTGATAGACAAAATAAGAATTTTTGGAATATAAATAATACAGAAATAGGGTAGGAATAGGGACACAGTAGTGAGAGTAATTGTATATAGAGAAAGTGAGAGTAATGTAATTGGAGAATAAACTGGTGGTGGTGAAATTTTGTAAAGAGGGTGGTGTGGTAAGGAGTCCTCAATGACAGGCGTTGAGGCGGGAGGTGGATAGTTTTAAATGGGGTTTGGCGGAGTTATCTGGGAAAGGGCCAGGAACTAATAAAGGAATGAGTATATGGGAAGGGAACACACATCCTAGGTACATAGAGGCTATCAGGTATTTGTAATAAGAGGAGAATGATTTAAGGTAAGTTAGAGAATTTAATGGAAGAAAATATTATTGAGAGATTGGTGTCACCCTATGTAAATCCGTTAGTGGTGGTTAGAAGAAGAAGTGGGGTAAGGTTATATTTAAATGCCCGTTCGATAAATTAGATCATTGTGGATAACTGAGAATCACCCAAACCAATAAATAATGAAATAATTAATAGGAATTCATAGTTGAAATGTAATAATAAAGGTAACACGGTAAAGAGTTAATAGAAGTTAAAACTAAACCTAAAATTGATATGTTGTAAATTGTATTCAGATGCAAATGAGATGTTTTTTGTAATGAAATGAGTTTTGTATTATTTATGAATGTTTATGTTTTATTATGTGGTACTATGTTAAAGTGTAGGAATTATAAACATGTATTATGTATTTTGCATTGTATAATTTTGTGTATTTGTGTTAATTGTATGTAGTGTGTCTAGGGTAAGGTCATTCACCTGCCAATGAGGTATCAGCTGATGACTGGTGTGGACTATATGATGTTCAATGTAATCCATTTATATGTTCTTTTAGTAATCAATGTAATTTTATTTTATGATTTTTCTTTCTATTAATTGTCAGAATAGATGTTTAATAAAACATTATTACATTTTATTACATTATTTTTTAATACATTACAAAAAAATTTTTAATTCTTTTGAGTACAGATTGTGTTGTGTTTAATATTCGCTATATATTGATGATTATGTGTATTGATAATGTATTAACTGATTCATATTGTTCATATTATATGTTTTGTAAACAAATGTATTGATGAGGGACTTTATGATAGAAAGAAGTTGTTTATTTTATTTTGTTTAACAGGATTGTTAACATGTAAATTAAGAGGAGTTGTAAAGAAAAATAAATTCATAAAGACTTTGAATTTTGAAAATTGCAATTAAACTAATTAATGGAAGAGATGGTGTAAATTAACTGAAATGTGAATCTTTGGTAAGCGACTTAGATTGATTTCACTATTTGAACAAAATTTAAATACTTTCATTTGAGTTGAAACAGTAACGTCAAGCAACCCAATAAAAGTTGAAAAAATGGGATCGAATTTTGGGGTTAAAACAAAAATAAAATGTTTATGTGAACTTATACTAAGGATGAATAGTTGTAGATAGGATGTTTAATCTAGTAATGAATAAGTGTACGTACCCAGTATTTTGCTAAAGGCAATCCAGTATGTATGTAAGGGGAGATATATTGGTTGAGGATCTGGAATGGTATAAGGCTATTTCTTGATTTTATTTAGAATGTTACAAGGTTAGGTGGTACTGTGGTGTGTACCTGTCCGACTTTACGGTGTTGGAATCTCAAACAGAGAAGTCCTGTAATGTCGTTCAGATGCAGCCATAGTCGCCGAGCTAGGGGGGTAGTTTACCCATGAGGTGTTAAAGAATTAAAGAGGGGTTGTTGGCACCATATCCTCACTGATCCTCTTGGGGTTTAGCAGTGAGAGTTTTTCTGTTTCAGCAGAAAACCTCTCATGGGGGGGGGGTATTGTACCGGTACAAACCTTATGAGGATTTGTAATTTGAATCTTTTTAAATTATTTCACCCGAGTATATTTTGTGAATGGACTATATCTTCGAGACTGGTGTGGCCTGTTACAGGAATGTAAAGTTATCAACAGAGGTGCGCTTTCCCACTCACATGCGCGAACGTCGGCCAACGTTCTCACAATAATGTCACGTTTGAATAAATTCCTTAGTGCTTGGTGCGCAGAGAACAAAGGCAGTCGGCAAATAACATCTCAAGAGTACGGACGCGAGTAGTTGTGTGCGTCCGCCGGCTGGGCACAGTTTTCATCTCGCCCGCACATAAAAATGGGCATGTAGGGCCAAGAGAGTTCGGACAAACATATAAACCGCGCGGTTGTGTCGGCGCGCGAGTAGACTAAAATTCAACAATGTAAACCGACCAGCATACAAGGGAAGAAATTAAACTTGAACAGTTCAGCAGTGATTAAAAAATGTGAATCAACAGAAACTTTTCGAAATTAAAACAGTGTAACATCTTTCGGACTAATAGTGATAAAAATGCGGAGTGCAGCACATGGTCAGCAGTGACGCCGTTAATACGTAACTGTATAATATCCAATCAATATCCAATCAATTATGAAACTATAAATTAAGATGAGCTCTAAATTAAATAAATGGGGTAAAAGTATGAATGAAGCGTGTACGCAAATACTGGGTTGTCTTGCTTAAATTAATGATTAGAATAAGTGCAACAATGTTACAGTAAATGTTTTGGTTTTGTGTATTATAAATGAGAAAAGTAATTAAAAGAAATAATAATAGTTTGAGCCATAAAATGGAAGGCAAGAAAATTCAAAAGTAGTATAAAGAATGTTTAATAAAAGTTGAATGAGTTAACCAATGCAATGAGAGTAATTATTACGAAGTTTAACCCTGAATCACTTATAGGTACGAGTTCACGTGAAGACTCTGAGACCCGATAAAGGTAAGGGAGTTGTGTATATTTATTAAATATTATTTTCTGAGAAATCTGTAAGATTTCAATGGCACCCGAACAGGGACAGTTTGTACAAATTCAAATTTTGTACAGACCACGTCTACTCGTGAATAAGTGATTTAGAGGTTGAGTTGTAATACGTATAATTATGTACAGAGAATGATGTTAGGTTAAGTGAGTGATAAAATAATTTTGAGTTAAGTGCAAGATGTTTTTATATGTAAGTTAAGAGAATCATTTTTTAAAAAAAATCAATAAATTTATAAAAAATGGCAGGAAATAACGAAAATGATATAAATGAAATAATTAATTTTAATGAATCAGCTGTCATGAGCGGCCTTGAAGTCCATTCGACTCCAAATGTGGGTCAAGACAATAAGATAAACGAATTTAATGTTACAAATGAAGTAAATGTCACGAATGATTCGGGAATTCAATTAACACCGAAGTTAGATAGTAAAAATAAGAAACCAAATGAAAATATAAGTAGTGAGACGGGAGCAAAATTGACTTCCGAGGTAACAAATATAAAAGAAAAAGAGTTGTCAATGAACAACCTATTTAACCTTATCAGTAAACGTTTTGATGCCAATGACGAAAAGTTTGTTAGCAAGTTTGATAAATTAAGTAATGAAATTAACGAACAGAGGGTCAAATGTGAAAGTAATTTCAGTGAATTAAAAAAACATATTAATGAAATTGATAAGCATTTTGAAAATACAAAGGAGATAGTTGAAAATAACTTTTAACAAATTAGAACGAAATATTGAGAAAATGGGAGAATGGAGAACAGATATAGGTAAGTGCAAAATAAATGAAAATAACGGAGATATAAGTGTTAACAGTAATGGTGTTAGTTTAAATACAAAACAGGTGGCGGTAGACAAGGTGAGTAATAACGATGATTCTAAGAATGAGTTAACAAGTAATAGCAAAATAAAGAGTGATAACAGTGATATAATTAAAAACGTGGTGTTAGAAAGTGAAGTAGGGTTTAGTAACGAAGCGTTACCGAGTGTTAAGGAAATTGTGAGAGAGTGTGAAGAGAGGTTAGGTGGGCAAAGGGCAGATCTTTCCCAAATATATAGTGAAACAGGGTTTTCACCGTGGTGTTATGAGGACAAGGTTTCCTCAGGTAGTTGTGTGGAAGACGAGGTGTCTTCGAATAGTCCCTTACTTTTTTGTGGTGTTCTTGGAAGAGCCAAGAAGTGTAGTAAGTTTGTTGTGCCCTTTGCGTGGTATGAAGTAGGTCAGAAGTGTTGTGACCGGTGTTATGATGAGACATATGTTGAGAGAGATAGAATGATAGAGATATTTAAGTTAAATAGAGGTTATGAGAGGTTAGTTAAGAGATTAGAATTTGAGGGAATAAAAAATATGAAATGCTTACCTTGTGAAATAAAGATTAATGATTATTTTGATGATACCGTGGTAGATGATAAACACTTACCTTATGATGTGAGGGATATAGTGGAAGAATATGATAAAATAATTTACCTTATGTTAACAAAAAATACCAAGCGTGACTGGACCAAAAATACCAAAGTAGACGGGTTAATGGGAGACAAATATGTTGTTAATTACTATGTTAATATAATTAATGATAGTGGTCATCACAATAATAATTATAATATAATGTATGTAGATAAAAATTATTTGTGTTATAAATACATCAGGTTAATATACGATGATGGGGGTTAGAAACAGTGAATGAACATTTTATTAGTTTAGTTTATGGTGATGACCTGGCTAGATTATGTAATGAGGTGTGGTAAACAAGAAAAATAATGACAAGAAATTGTAAATAAATTTATAGTGAAATTAATTGTGTTTGTGTTGTAAAATGTATTTTATGTAAACAATGTGTGTATGTACTGTAGTAGAAATTGATTTAATAAAAATAATAATATTTTATCAGACTAAATAAATAATGAGAATAATTATGAAGGTGATAATAAATGAATTGTAATTGTTTTGACTAATGTGATTAAAGTAACTTAGCTTTTTTTTAAAAACGGATTGAATTAAATATTGTCTAGGTAAATTTTGATAATGAAGTTAAATTATTTTTATGTGATTTGAATTTTAAAAATAAATAATAAATAAATGTAAAATGTGTTTAGTTATGGAGTCATATCATTGTTATGTTTCAGACGGTACATATGGTTGTACGTGATATTTGTGGTAATGAATGTTTATAATTTTGTGTCTATGACAGGAATCATGTGTTTATTCAATTGAGCGATGTAATGTAAGTATGACGTTTATAATGCAATTGAAATAAAGTAAAATGTTTAATGTTTGAATAATAAATTTTAAATGTGTTTATAAGGTTTTAAATTAGGTGATTAAATTAATTTGAGGTAATTATGAATTTTCTAATGTAATTTTCAATGATCATATTAAAGTAAAAAGTTGTAAAAGATAGAGTTTGGGTGATGATAATTGTTTCAATAAGGCATTTAAGTCAATCAAAGTCAACTTTGATGGGTGTTAGACAAAATAAGAATTTTTGGAATATAAATAATACAGAAATAGGGTAGGAATAGGGACACAGTAGTGAGAGTAATTGTATATAGAGAAAGTGAGAGTAATGTAATTGGAGAATAAACTGGTGGTGGTGAAATTTTGTAAAGAGGGTGGTGTGGTAAGGAGTCCTCAATGACAGGCGTTGAGGCGGGAGGTGGATAGTTTTAAATGGGGTTTGGCGGAGTTATCTGGGAAAGGGCCAGGAACTAATGAAGGAATGAGTATATGGGAAGGGAACACACATCCTAGGTACATAGAGGCTATCAGGTATTTGTAATAAGAGGAGAATGATTTAAGGTAAGTTAGAGAATTTAATGGAAGTAAATATTATTGAGAGATTGGTGTCACCCTATGTAAATCCGTTAGTGGTGGTTAGAAGAAGAAGTGGGGTAAGGTTATATTCAAATGCCCGTTCGATAAATTAGATCATTGTGGATAACTGAGAATCACCCAAACCAATAAATAATGAAATAATTAATAGGAATTCATAGTTGAAATGTAATAATAAAGGTAACACGGTAAAGAGTTAATAGAAGTTAAAACTAAACCTAAAATTGATATGTTGTAAATTGTATTCAGATGCAAATGAGATGTTTTTTGTAATGAAATGAGTTTTGTATTATTTATGAATGTTTATGTTTTATTATGTGGTACTATGTTAAAGTGTAGGAATTATAAACATGTATTATGTATTTTGCATTGTATAATTTTGTGTATTTGTGTTAATTGTATGTAGTGTGTCTAGGGTAAGGTCATTCACCTGCCAATGAGGTATCAGCTGATGACTGGTGTGGACTATATGATGTTCAATGTAATCCATTTATATGTTCTTTTAGTAATCAATGTAATTTTATTTTATGATTTTTCTTTCTATTAATTGTCAGAATAGATGTTTAATAAAACATTATTACATTTTATTACATTATTTTTTAATACATTACAAAAAAATTTTTAATTCTTTTGAGTACAGATTGTGTTGTGTTTAATATTCGCTATATATTGATGATTATGTGTATTGATAATGTATTAACTGATTCATATTGTTCATATTATATGTTTTGTAAACAAATGTATTGATGAGGGACTTTATGATAGAAAGAAGTTGTTTATTTTATTTTGTTTAACAGGATTGTTAACATGTAAATTAAGAGGAGTTGTAAAGAAAAATAAATTCATAAAGACTTTGAATTTTGAAAATTGCAATTAAACTAATTAATGGAAGAGATGGTGTAAATTAACTGAAATGTGAATCTTTGGTAAGCGACTTAGATTGATTTCACTATTTGAACAAAATTTAAATACTTTCATTTGAGTTGAAACAGTAACGTCAAGCAACCCAATAAAAGTTGAAAAAATGGGATCGAATTTTGGGGTTAAAACAAAAATAAAATGTTTATGTGAACTTATACTAAGGATGAATAGTTGTAGATAGGATGTTTAATCTAGTAATGAATAAGTGTACGTACCCAGTATTTTGCTAAAGGCAATCCAGTATGTATGTAAGGGGAGATATATTGGTTGAGGATCTGGAATGGTATAAGGCTATTTCTTGATTTTATTTAGAATGTTACAAGGTTAGGTGGTACTGTGGTGTGTACCTGTCCGACTTTACGGTGTTGGAATCTCAAACAGAGAAGTCCTGTAATGTCGTTCAGATGCAGCCATAGTCGCCGAGCTAGGGGGGTAGTTTACCCATGAGGTGTTAAAGAATTAAAGAGGGGTTGTTGGCACCATATCCTCACTGATCCTCTTGGGGTTTAGCAGTGAGAGTTTTTCTGTTTCAGCAGAAAACCTCTCATGGGGGGGGGTATTGTACCGGTACAAACCTTATGAGGATTTGTAATTTGAATCTTTTTAAATTATTTCACCCGAGTATATTTTGTGAATGGACTATATCTTCGAGACTGGTGTGGCCTGTTACAGGAATGTAAAGTTATCAACAGAGGTGCGCTTTCCCACTCACATGCGCGAACGTCGGCCAACGTTCTCACAATAATGTCACGTTTGAATAAATTCCTTAGTGCTTGGTGCGCAGAGAACAAAGGCAGTCGGCAAATAACATCTCAAGAGTACGGACGCGAGTAGTTGTGTGCGTCCGCCGGCTGGGCACAGTTTTCATCTCGCCCGCACATAAAAATGGGCATGTAGGGCCAAGAGAGTTCGGACAAACATATAAACCGCGCGGTTGTGTCGGCGCGCGAGTAGACTAAAATTCAACAATGTAAACCGACCAGCATACAAGGGAAGAAATTAAACTTGAACAGTTCAGCAGTGATTAAAAAATGTGAATCAACAGAAACTTTTCGAAATTAAAACAGTGTAACATCTTTCGGACTAATAGTGATAAAAATGCGGAGTGCAGCACATGGTCAGCAGTGACGCCGTTAATACGTAACTGTATAATATCCAATCAATTATGAAACTATAAATTAAGATGAGCTCTAAATTAAATAAATGGGGTAAAAGTATGAATGAAGCGTGTACGCAAATACTGGGTTGTCTTGCTTAAATTAATGATTAGAATAAGTGCAACAATGTTACAGTAAATGTTTTGGTTTTGTGTATTATAAATGAGAAAAGTAATTAAAAGAAATAATAATAGTTTGAGCCATAAAATGGAAGGCAAGAAAATTCAAAAGTAGTATAAAGAATGTTTAATAAAAGTTGAATGAGTTAACCAATGCAATGAGAGTAATTATTACGAAGTTTAACCCTGAATCACTTATAGGTACGAGTTCACGTGAAGACTCTGAGACCCGATAAAGGTAAGGGAGTTGTGTATATTTATTAAATATTATTTTCTGAGAAATCTGTAAGATTTCAATGGCACCCGAACAGGGACAGTTTGTACAAATTCAAATTTTGTACAGACCACGTCTACTCGTGAATAAGTGATTTAGAGGTTGAGTTGTAATACGTATAATTATGTACAGAGAATGATGTTAGGTTAAGTGAGTGATAAAATAATTTTGAGTTAAGTGCAAGATGTTTTTATATGTAAGTTAAGAGAATCATTTTTAAAAAAAAATCAATAAATTTATAAAAAATGGCAGGAAATAACGAAAATGATATAAATGAAATAATTAATTTTAATGAATCAGCTGTCATGAGCGGCCTTGAAGTCCATTCGACTCCAAATGTGGGTCAAGACAATAAGATAAACGAATTTAATGTTACAAATGAAGTAAATGTCACGAATGATTCGGGAATTCAATTAACCCCGAAGTTAGATAGTAAAAATAAGAAACCAAATGAAAATATAAGTAGTGAGACGGGAGCAAAATTGACTTCTGAGGTAACAAATATAAAAGAAAAAGAGTTGTCAATGAACAACCTATTTAACCTTATCAGTAAACGTTTTGATGCCAATGACGAAAAGTTTGATAGCAAGTTTGATAAATTAAGTAATGAAATTAACGAACAGAGGGTCAAATGTGAAAGTAATTTCAGTGAATTAAAAAAACATATTAATGAAATTGATAAGCATTTTGAAAATACAAAGGAGATAGTTGAAAATAACTTTTAACAAATTAGAACGAAATATTGAGAAAATGGGAGAGTGGAGAACAGATATAGGTAAGTGCAAAATAAATGAAAATAACGGAGATATAAGTGTTAACAGTAATGGTGTTAGTTTAAATACAAAACAGGTGGCGGTAGACAAGGTGAGTAATAACGATGATTCTAAGAATGAGTTAACAAGTAATAGCAAAATAAAGAGTGATAACAGTGATATAATTAAAAACGTGGTGTTAGAAAGTGAAGTAGGGTTTAGTAACGAAGCGTTACCGAGTGTTAAGGAAATTGTGAGAGAGTGTGAAGAGAGGTTAGGTGGGCAAAGGGCAGATCTTTCCCAAATATATAGTGAAACAGGGTTTTCACCGTGGTGTTATGAGGACAAGGTTTCCTCAGGTAGTTGTGTGGAAGACGAGGTGTCTTCGAATAGTCCCTTACTTTTTTGTGGTGTTCTTGGAAGAGCCAAGAAGTGTAGTAAGTTTGTTGTGCCCTTTGCGTGGTATGAAGTAGGTCAGAAGTGTTGTGACCGGTGTTATGATGAGACATATGTTGAGAGAGATAGAATGATAGAGATATTTAAGTTAAATAGAGGTTATGAGAGGTTAGTTAAGAGATTAGAATTTGAGGGAATAAAAAATATGAAATGCTTACCTTGTGAAATAAAGATTAATGATTATTTTGATGATACCGTGGTAGATGATAAACACTTACCTTATGATGTGAGGGATATAGTGGAAGAATATGATAAAATAATTTACCTTATGTTAACAAAAAATACCAAGCGTGACTGGACCAAAAATACCAAAGTAGACGGGTTAATGGGAGACAAATATGTTGTTAATTACTATGTTAATATAATTAATGATAGTGGTCATCACAATAATAATTATAATATAATGTATGTAGATAAAAATGATTTGTGTTATAAATACATCAGGTTAATATACGATGATGGGGGTTAGAAACAGTGAATGAACATTTTATTAGTTTAGTTTATGGCGATGACCTGGCTAGATTATGTAATGAGGTGTGGTAAACAAGAAAAATAATGACAAGAAATTGTAAATAAATTTATAGTGAAATTAATTGTGTTTGTGTTGTAAAATGTATTTTATGTAAACAATGTGTGTATGTACTGTAGTAGAAATTGATTTAATAAAAATAATAATATTTTATCAGACTAAATAAATAATGAGAATAATTATGAAGGTGATAATAAATGAATTGTAATTGTTTTGACTAATGTGATTAAAGTAACTTAGCGTTTTTTTAAAAACGGATTGAATTAAATATTGTCTAGGTAAATTTTGATAATGAAGTTAAATTATTTTTATGTGATTTGAATTTTAAAAATAAATAATAAATAAATGTAAAATGTGTTTAGTTATGGAGTCATATCATTGTTATGTTTCAGACGGTACATATGGTTGTACGTGATATTTGTGGTAATGAATGTTTATAATTTTGTGTCTATGACAGGAATCATGTGTTTATTCAATTGAGCGATGTAATGTAAGTATGACGTTTATAATGCAATTGAAATAAAGTAAAATGTTTAATGTTTGAATAATAAATTTTAAATGTGTTTATAAGGTTTTAAATTAGGTGATTAAATTAATTTGAGGTAATTATGAATTTTCTAATGTAATTTTCAATGATCATATTAAAGTAAAAAGTTGTAAAAGATAGAGTTTGGGTGATGATAATTGTTTCAATAAGGCATTTAAGTCAATCAAAGTCAACTTTGATGGGTGTTAGACAAAATAAGAATTTTTGGAATATAAATAATACAGAAATAGGGTAGGAATAGGGACACAGTAGTGAGAGTAATTGTATATAGAGAAAGTGAGAGTAATGTAATTGGAGAATAAACTGGTGGTGGTGAAATTTTGTAAACAGGGTGGTGTGGTAAGGAGTCCTCAATGACAGGCGTTGAGGCGGGAGGTGGATAGTTTTAAATGGGGTTTGGCGGAGTTACCTGGGAAAGGGCCAGGAACTAATGAAGGAATGAGTATATGGGAAGGGAACACACATCCTAGGTACATAGAGGCTATCAGGTATTTGTAATAAGAGGAGAATGATTTAAGGTAAGTTAGAGAATTTAATGGAAGTAAATATTATTGAGAGATTGGTGTCACCCTATGTAAATCCGTTAGTGGTGGTTAGAAGAAGAAGTGGGGTAAGGTTATATTCAAATGCCCGTTCGATAAATTAGATCATTGTGGATAACTGAGAATCACCCAAACCAATAAATAATGAAATAATTAATAGGAATTCATAGTTGAAATGTAATAATAAAGGTAACACGGTAAAGAGTTAATAGAAGTTAAAACTAAACCTAAAATTGATATGTTGTAAATTGTATTCAGATGCAAATGAGATGTTTTTTGTAATGAAATGAGTTTTGTATTATTTATGAATGTTTATGTTTTATTATGTGGTACTATGTTAAAGTGTAGGAATTATAAACATGTATTATGTATTTTGCATTGTATAATTTTGTGTATTTGTGTTAATTGTATGTAGTGTGTCTAGGGTAAGGTCATTCACCTGCCAATGAGGTATCAGCTGATGACTGGTGTGGACTATATGATGTTCAATGTAATCCATTTATATGTTCTTTTAGTAATCAATGTAATTTTATTTTATGATTTTTCTTTCTATTAATTGTCAGAATAGATGTTTAATAAAACATTATTACATTTTATTACATTATTTTTTAATACATTACAAAAAAATTTTAAATTCTTTTGAGTACAGATTGTGTTGTGTTTAATATTCGCTATATATTGATGATTATGTGTATTGATAATGTATTAACTGATTCATATTGTTCATATTATATGTTTTGTAAACAAATGTATTGATGAGGGACTTTATGATAGAAAGAAGTTGTTTATTTTATTTTGTTTAACAGGATTGTTAACATGTAAATTAAGAGGAGTTGTAAAGAAAAATAAATTCATAAAGACTTTGAATTTTGAAAATTGCAATTAAACTAATTAATGGAAGAGATGGTGTAAATTAACTGAAATGTGAATCTTTGGTAAGCGACTTAGATTGATTTCACTATTTGAACAAAATTTAAATACTTTCATTTGAGTTGAAACAGTAACGTCAAGCAACCCAATAAAAGTTGAAAAAATGGGATCGAATTTTGGGGTTAAAACAAAAATAAAATGTTTATGTGAACTTATACTAAGGATGAATAGTTGTAGATAGGATGTTTAATCTAGTAATGAATAAGTGTACGTACCCAGTATTTTGCTAAAGGCAATCCAGTATGTATGTAAGGGGAGATATATTGGTTGAGGATCTGGAATGGTATAAGGCTATTTCTTGATTTTATTTAGAATGTTACAAGGTTAGGTGGTACTGTGGTGTGTACCTGTCCTACTTTACGGTGTTGGAATCTCAAACAGAGAAGTCCTGTAATGTCGTTCAGATGCAGCCATAGTCGCCGAGCTAGGGGGGTAGTTTACCCATGAGGTGTTAAAGAATTAAAGAGGGGTTGTTGGCACCATATCCTCACTGATCCTCTTGGGGTTTAGCAGTGAGAGTTTTTCTGTTTCAGCAGAAAACCTCTCATGGGGGGGGGGGTATTGTACCGGTACAAACCTTATGAGGATTTGTAATTTGAATCTTTTTAAATTATTTCACCCGAGTATATTTTGTGAATGGACTATATCTTCGAGACTGGTGTGGCCTGTTACAGGAATGTAAAGTTATCAACAGAGGTGCGCTTTCCCACTCACATGCGCGAACGTCGGCCAACGTTCTCACAATAATGTCACGTTTGAATAAATTCCTTAGTGCTTGGTGCGCAGAGAACAAAGGCAGTCGGCAAATAACATCTCAAGAGTACGGACGCGAGTAGTTGTGTGCGTCCGCCGGCTGGGCACAGTTTTCATCTCGCCCGCACATAAAAATGGGCATGTAGGGCCAAGAGAGTTCGGACAAACATATAAACCGCGCGGTTGTGTCGGCGCGCGAGTAGACTAAAATTCAACAATGTAAACCGACCAGCATACAAGGGAAGAAATTACACTTGAACAGTTCAGCAGTGATTAAAAAATGTGAATCAACAGAAACTTTTCGAAATTAAAACAGTGTAACATCTTTCGGACTAATAGTGATAAAAATGCGGAGTGCAGCACATGGTCAGCAGTGACGCCGTTAATACGTAACTGTATAATATCCAATCAATTATGAAACTATAAATTAAGATGAGCTCTAAATTAAATAAATGGGGTAAAAGTATGAATGAAGCGTGTACGCAAATACTGGGTTGTCTTGCTTAAATTAATGATTAGAATAAGTGCAACAATGTTACAGTATATGTTTTGGTTTTGTGTATTATAAATGAGAAAAGTAAATAAAAGAAATAATAATAGTTTGAGCCATAAAATGGAAGGCAAGAAAATTCAAAAGTAGTATAAAGAATGTTTAATAAAAGTTGAATGAGTTAACCAATGCAATGAGAGTAATTATTACGAAGTTTAACCCTGAATCACTTATAGGTACGAGTTCACGTGAAGACTCTGAGACCCGATAAAGGTAAGGGAGTTGTGTATATTTATTAAATATTATTTTCTTAGAAATCTGTAAGTTTTCATTAGTATATTTAAATAATGGTGTGAAATGTGTAGAAACTAAACTCAATGTCAAACCATTGTTGTATGTACGAGTGGGGACACACATAACTTGACTCAAGTACTTTTCACATATAATGATAAGAGTTAATAAATAAAAACGTTAAACCATAATCTCTGATACTGTATTTCAGATAGATGTTATAAGGGTCATACCAGTAACAAGATTAATTACCCAAAGGAAGATTTGTGTTATAATTAGAGTAAATAAACTGACTAAAGTAGACATAATGGAATTTAGCAACTAACTATTCTAAAAAACAGGTAGAAAAACTGATAAGAGAGAAAGAGGGTGCTATCAGTATCATCAAAGATATGTAATATGACTAACATAATGTAAAACGATAATTATTACCATAAAGTTAAGCCATAATAATGTAATTTAAATACACTTGTCATGTGACACTAGATATAAGATGTATTAAGGAACTGACAGCAAAGGAGAATATCCTAATGCAAACCAAACAATTGTAAACGTAATAATAACTATAATAAGTATGTTTGTCATAGATAAGGACTTAAAAACAACTATATAAGTTATAATAAAGATGATTCATGTTACAACCAATTGTGAAGAAACTATGGTTGATTATAAAGATTAAAAACAACAAAAACAAGATGTACCAAGAAAAACTGAGGTAACCAGAAGTGGTGAGGGTTCCCTCAGAGCAATTGTGACATAATAGCAATTGTTAGAAAACAGCTATTAAAAGACAATAAGTAAAACTAGTTGAGAGTGTCATAGGCCAATGTGTATAGCCAATGTATTTGTAAAGTTAACTAGAAATAAGTATGCTCTTATGTCATAAATTATATTGTAAGGGTGATAAGAAGTTGTAAACAACAATTACGAGAAATAAGGTTGCAGTAAAAGTAAGGAATAATAATGGAAAAATGTAATTAAAATATTGTGAATAATATTGAGTTAGGTCTACACAGCAAAAAAACAACTGTTATCAAAATACAACCTTATAAATAATTGGAAAGAGTTCATACTCGACTAAAAGCAAGGAATACTCAAGGTTTATTGAAAATTAATAATATAAATAACTAAAACAAACATTATATTATGTAAAAAGCTAATAAGAGATATTGTTAAATTTAATTTTGTTAATAAGGATCAAAACCATATAATGTGGGAATCCAAATTATTCGTCTCAGAGAATCCTGAACGATGGTAATAATGAATTGTTAATTAGACGAAAAATAAGGGAATAATAGTAATTATAAAGATTTGATAATTTGCCAGCCCTTGGGCGTCCCCTTGTAAACCAATTTCTTATAATCTCAAAACCAGTCAAAAGACGCGTTGAAAGCGTCTGTTTTGCCAAGGTATACCGAAGGGTCACGAAAATTAATAAAACTGACCAATCAGAAATCGTCACTAAACATTAGACACCAGTTCGGAAACCGAAGAGGACACATTCGATTACAGTACTTTGACGGAGAAGCCACGCCAGTCCTGCGAGCAATTTGAAGAAAAACCGAACAGCTGACAGGAAGCAGTAACCTAAAAAAGTGAAAGTGAGGTTATACTGATAGTAAACAAAGTCAAGTTGATTTTTTTAAGTGAACTTTATCGGAGTATGTGCGCATAGGAAGTGTATCCATTATTAATAAAAAGTTAATAGTGCCAATAAAGAAAAAGGCACTAAACGCAAGTATAGTGACAAATATTAAACACTTAGAATAATTATGACCTTTTTTCGATAAAAAATATTATCGATTACAATTACTAATATTATGTCAATTGAACACAACAAGGATTGGGACCTTATTTAAAAATGAATAATTTTAATAATCATTATTAAGAAGGATAAAAAGATAAATGACTTTACTTATATCAAGTGTTAACTGTTTTAATAAATAACAGTATTTATAATGAAATAGACATTGTCATATGGATAAGAATCCAATGAATATAACGATAGCAATTAAACTATTTTAAATAAAAAGGGTTAACGATAGTCTAACATAATTTCTATAAGTGACCTGAGAAACTACTAGATATGAGATATCAGTTAATTAATGATGAACTTTAAAAAACTTTGAACACTAGTATTCTAATTAATTTGTTTTGTTTTATTTTGTGTTTGTTAAAAATATTTAATACTGTATAATCATGCTAACTGGAAACATCCATTTACCTGATTTCATGTTATCCAATCTGATGAATCAGATAATAGTTTTATGAACGATAAATGAATTTATAACCGTACCTTACGGGATTTTTAAGAATTGTCACCAGACAAAAGGCTTGCCGCATGACAAATGGCGCCAATCGTACACTCTAGTTATTTTGGTTACCCTGAAAAGGACAGAGTGGCCAGAACGGTGATGTTGGTAGTGCCACGCTGAGATGTTCGGTGGCTGCGCCCGCTGTTCGTGGCGTACTGCAGTCCTCCTCTTCTTTCAGCACCGGTTGTAGAGTCGGCTGCCGGCCCAGCGAAATCCATCGCTGGCGCGGAACTGGAGGGCGAAGACGCACAAACGCCGGTTCTATTCTTCGGCCGTTCCTTCCGGCTGACTCCGCGCCGATGTCGTCCGAGAGAGGAGAGGAGATGAAGTGCGTCCAATGGCGTGGCGATGAAGAGTGCTCAAAATTTTCTGCCGGCCCGGGTTTTATGCACTAACCGGGATCGCTGGTTGGCTCGCTCCGAGCACGTGTTGGATTGGCTCGCTGTGTCCACCGCTGGTACCGGAGAGCAGATGTTCGCATACCGCTGCCATCACAACTCCACCGGGTCTTGAATGCTCTCCGGTAGCCAGCCTACTGCTCTTCTCCAGATGTTGTGGAGGTGTCTGTTGGGCGCCATGTTGATTGGTGTGCCGGCTGGTAGCTCGCTGGCGTGGCTGGATCTTGCATCCACAAGATGATCGCTGCCCCACGTTGGGCGCCACTTGTCACCGGACAAAAGGCTTGCCGCATGACAAATGGCGCCAATCGTACACTCTAGTGTTTTTGGTGGCCCTAAAAAGGACCTTGTGGCAAGAAAGCTGATGTTGGTTGTGCCGCGCTAAGATGTTCGGCGACTGCGCCTGCTGTTCGTGGCGTACTACAGTCCTCCTCTTCTTTCGTCATCGGTTGTAGTTGGCTGCCGGCCCAGCGAAATCCATCGCTGGCGCGGAACGGGAGTGCGAAGACGCAAGAACGGCGGCGGTTCTATTCTTCGGCTGTTCCTTCCAGTTGACTCCCCTCGTGTCGTCTGAGAGAGGAGAGGAGATGAAGTGCGTCCGATGGCGTGGCGATGAAGTGTGCCTAAAATTTTCTGCCGGCCCGGGTTTTATTAACTAACCGGGATCGCTGATTCGCTAGCTCCGAACACGCAGTTGGTCACGTCTTGGCGGCTGCTGATGCCGGATTGGCTCGCCTCGTCCACCGCTGGTACCGGAGAGCAGATGTTCGCATACCGCTGCCATCACAGAATGTTAAAGAGTTATTAGTAATTTAAAGTAAAATGGTTATTATTCAGAACCACCAGGCCTAACCTCCAATATTGGCGTCAAACGTCCTTTGACAAGTTTATGTTAGTAATTAAGATTTATTTTGTTATGTAATCACTCTCCTGCTACTTAATTATGATAGTAGAGTTCATCTTCCTGTTATGTATTTTGTAGACTAAAAGAATCTACAATCTTAAATGAAATAAGTTAACCAAACAATCATGTTGAATGATGGTTATGAATATCAGATTAGCAACCCTGCGAATACAAAAGAGAGTCTCATAAAACCAACCAGTATTGTAAATATCGGTATGGAGAACCATACATGACTTCCATATTCTAAGATTTATATTTAAAATCATTTTCAGCCAAACAGCCAGGCTGTGTCTTACCTGCCTTTTTATTGCTGTATTAAATGAAAAATATTATATTACATTAAAATGAAAAAATTATAATTTTATTGCCTGGCAACAAAATTATTTTATTTTTAACAATTACCATTGTTTCAAAAAGTTTAAATAAATTTTCAAGTACTTTACTCTTGTTAAAACGTAAAAGGTTACAGGTAAACTACCCCTTCCCCTTAACCGATCTTCACCAAAATCGAAAGTCATTGAGACCTCTACAATTCAGGGACGTATGCAAAACATTATTTGATTCTGTTTGCATTTGCGGCTGTTATCGTTTGCCATAGAAAATACGCTTGATAAAAAAACGTTGCAGGTAAACTACCCCTTCTCCTTAACCGATCTTCACCAAAAACAATAGGTCTTGAGTACTCTACAAATCAGGGCTGTATGCAAAACATTATTTGATTCTGTTTGAATTTGCGGCTGTTATCGTTTGCCATAGAAAATACCCTTGTTAAAAAAACGTTGCAGGTAAACTACCCCTTTCCCTCAACCGATCTTCACCAAAAACAATAGGTCTTGAGAACTCTACAATTTAGGGCTGTATGCAAATAATCTTTTGATTCTGTTTGAATTTGCGGCTGTTATCGTTTGCCATAGGAAATACCCTTGTTAAAACATAAAACGTTACAGGTAAACTACCCCTTTCCCTTAACCGATCTTCACCAAAAACAATAGGTCTTGAGTACTCTACAAATCAGGGCTGTATGCAAAACATTATTTGATTCTGTTTGAATTTGCGGCTGTTATCGTTTGCCATAGAAAATACCCTTGTTAAAAAAACGTTGCAGGTAAACTACCCCTTTCCCTTAACCGAACTTCACCAAAAACAATAGGTCTTGAGAACTCTACAATTTAGGGCTGTATGCAAATAATCTTTTGATTCTGTTTGAATTTGCGGCTGTTATCGTTTGCCATAGGAAATACCCTTGTTAAAACAAAACGTTACAGGTAAACTACCCCTTTCCCTTAACCGATCTTCACCAAAATCAGCAGATCTTGAGAACTCTACAATTCAGGGCTGTATGCAAAACATTATTTGATTCTGTTTGAATTTGCGGCTGTTATCGTTTGCCAAACAAACAAAATTACCCTTGCTAAAAAAAAAACCGTTGCAGGTAAACTACCCCTTTCCCTCAACCGATCTTCACCAAAAACAATAGGTCGCGAGTACTCTGCAAATCAGGGCTGTATGCAAAAAATTATTTGATTCTGTTTGAATTTGCGGCAGTTATCGTTTGCCATAGAAAAAAAATCTACAGACAGACAGACAGACACACAGACACACAGACAGACAGACACACACACAGACACTTTTCGGAAAACGACTTTTTTTCATGTTTTGAGTGTAGTAGAATCAGAATCTGCAATAATCTCGAACACGATTTTTTTTGCCATCACCATACTTCCATTCCTTAAGGAATATGGAAGTAAAAATGACACATTAGCAATTACTAATTATTCAAAGTAATTTCATAAACTTTATCGAAGAATAAACTATAATATTAACAGATACAAGGAGTTGACAAAAGTTATTGTACTAGAGTAGAAAATTTCAGGTTAGAGAGACAGCTCGCAATAGTTGGCAACACTCTTAGCGGCAATTGAGATGATTAGAACAGTTTTAAATGTAAATTGTCATCTCAATTCAGTCTTTCACGCAGAACTTCACTTCAAGTAAGTACGTCAATAATCATAAACAATCTAATTTCCAGTGAGAAGTCAACCTAACCTAATTCGTCATAACACCAACTACCGAAGTGCATTAACTTATAAACTACGAACCCCATATAACCGACAGTAATAATAAACTTCAATTAAATAAACCATTCAGAAGATTCTACAATAAATCAAGTACAATAAATAAAACAATAAAAAAAACAAGAAAATTTAATAATAACAATCCTCGGGAAGGTATATAACAATATAAATAATACTGCTGAATATACACACCTGGTGTGCGTGTGCGTGCGTGCGTGCTTATGTGCAAACTTTATACAACAAAACGTTACACATTCATAAGTTCAATATTACAATAATATTTGAATGCTTGTGAACATTACCCACACTGCACAGTATAACAGTACACTGATAATCTCAAACAAATGATACACCAGATATTTGCTTGTTTATTAATTGTTTGTTATTAGTGTTAATTAAGCAGTAATAACCCCAGACTTAATTTCAAACAAGGGAAAAACATACAGTTAAAATTGTTAATGTTACAACTGACTGGAAAAAACATATCTGAAAAAACCATTCATGAAGACAACTTCATATTTTCATTTTTAAAATTATGCGTTAGACTAGAAATAAATATTTTATTTCAACTTTGGAAATATCTTTAAGCCTAATATTATTAATGAAATCGTATAAAACTATTTTAATAAAGCTGTTAATTGTAATCTTTAATTTCCAATGAAACCAATAAATCCTCTGTATACATTCACAAATGCATGCATATGTGTTCATAGCTCGTATCCAAATTTAATTTAGGATTTCTCAAATATGTATATGTTTGTTTCTCAGAACATTCAATTACAATTCAAACAAAAACCTCTGAACATACAGAATAATTTCTGTGAAACGCGCGTCAGGTGAAAATAAACCTACTTGCAGTGTATTTATTTGAAGATATTAGATGGGAGACCTGCAGGAAACTCAACAAGTTACTTAGAAAGGAATAATGTATATACACGATGTGTATAAAAAATGAGTGAGTGTGTGTGTGAGTGTAAAACAAATTTCTACAGGCGTGAGTAGAATTGCTCAGTCTTATAAGAGCAAAGAAATATTTTGTACGATTTTATAACTTCTGGGCTATTATTTCTAACAAAAAATATTTTATCTCATGTTTTTACACGCCACATTTGTTTTGTAACCCAAGTTATAAAGAAAAACATTAAACAAGACTGAAGAGCTTACATAATAAACAAATGTATCCTTAGTAACTGTGTTACTGGGGAAAATAGATTTAGAAAGTATAACAAACATAATACACTTCACACACACACACACACACACACACACACACACACACACACACACACACACACACACACACACACACACGCACGCACGCACACACGTGCACAGTGTCAGTCTTTTAGCACCTACAGACATATCTCCAATCTACAGTAGTAACTCACTAAACTATGAAAAAGGAGTAATGAGAGGTAGGGTTCATGTCATTATATATAAGAATTAGTAAACAGCTGACATTACATGATCATCAAGACTGTATGATGGGTTCACTTTCCTTCACTATTTATTAAATATCTAAAACTTATGTTTGATGGTCCAAAGGTGTGAACCATTTTACTTAACTGCATTAACAATGTATTAACAATGACCTACAGAACAAAGTTTTACGTTTCAAGTTAAAAATTGTACACCACTTTATGAAAAATGAATGACTGGAAGGCATCCGTTCAGCAGTACACTGATGATGATGATGATGATGATACCATTTTACAGAAATTAAAGCATTCTATTATAACATATAAATATCAAGAAATTAAATAACATATTCACATAAAAGTTCATTCAATACTTTTAGACTAAATTCAGTTATTCATTTGCTAAAAAAACTTTCATTTTTTTATAGTAGTATGTTAGATCATTTGAATTCTGTAATTTATTACATTTTACTAAAAAGTATTTTGGCACACAACACTTACTGCTTAAAAACAAGGCGTGTGTGTGTGTGTGTGTGTGTGTGTGTGTGTGTGTGTGTGTGTGTGTGTGTGTGTGTGTGTGTTATTTATAAATAAAATGTGCAGACACTTAATGAAACAGGTGGATTAACTGTGTCTGAATGAGGAAGCAGAAGCACAGACAGATATTTTTACACCATTATGCCACAATATATTGGGTGAGAGAGCGAATCTCATACAGACTGTCATTCTGTGTATCTGAATGCAAAGCATATCACTTACTGCCTCACAATACGAACTAACTACATACATATACAACATAATATGTAAATCTGTAGGCTAAACATTCATAAGAGATCTGCGCGAAATCACTCCTGGCTAGTAAAACAAGGCATGTACTTACAATGGCGGTAACTGCAAACTGTTAACTAATGTGAAGATATTTTTATAATTCCATACGTTTATTGCAGCAAATTCCTTGAACAGGAGACGGTTTTCCACAATTAGTATACTTCACAAAGAATACTTCAAATTTTATTGAAGTAATATCACCCTTTTTCAAAATAATGTCTCCAATTTTAAAACAAGTAAGCTTCCTGGAGCACTAAAACTCACTCACTATTTTGAATAATATGCATGTATATATATTATTAGATAATATATTGCAACTGGACTTTGTTGGTGTGTTTTACTGGTATCGCCAATTTTTGGCAACAGCGAGTATTAATACTGTTCAGTTTACACACACGAAGACCAATGCAATTTTAATTAGACTTACCTTATCTGAATTTACTTTTACTTCTCTGCTACACTTATATTCTGTAGACCTGTGTGTGAGAATGTAATGGATGGGTGTTATTTTTGAAATAATTACTTCTAACTCTTTAGTTATTATAAGAATTGTGTTTAATGTTCTTTTTTTTTTAATTTACTTTAACTCTTTAAATGACTCTACTTCAATTTGCTCTGTTATCTTACTTTACTAATTACATAAATTTGTTTTTTATAGTATCTGAAATTGTTCTCTTTCTTGTTTACTGTCTTTTTGAATTCAAACTTAAATGTTTAATACTCTACTGTTACTGTAGCTCCGGCGTCTATCTCATGGGCGTTTCTGGGTTTGAATGTTCCAATTGTTCCTCTTCTTGTTCATCCAGTCTCCATGGTGTAGATATGTCCTCGGCTCCCTGTTGTGGAATTTTTACGTTCAGATGCTATTTTCACGCTATTGTTGATTTATTTGAACGGAGTCGCTTTCACGTTAAGTTCGAGTGTTTTTAAGTTTAACTTGTCGCATGATTTTACTCACTACGCACTGCTCGGGCTAGTAATTCAAAACCGATGTTCCGTACTAGTGTTTTACTGCAAACTACACGGACTGGTTGTTTAACATAGACTTTCCGAACTAGTGTTTTAAAGCGGACTACTCAAACCGGTGGTTTAATGCAGACTGAAGTGCTTTGAGCGCGTTAGCGACGTCGCCCTGTATTTTCCTGCTAGTTTAATGACACTCTACCCTTATTGGTTTATCACTGTCACGGGTTGTTGTTCACGCTCTGATAGGTTCTTTTTAAACTGTTTTTACATTTGAAATATTGATACACCATTACACAATTATTATTATTATACCTCTTAACTCTATTTACTTAGTCTTATACGTTGTTTCTTATTATACTAAGCAGAGCATTGTTTTATGCACTGTATTTTCTATTTTTGCTATATGCATATGTGACGGTTGTCATATTGTGACTATTCATCCTGTCACATACACCTACAGCCATAATAAAAAAAAAAAAATCTTTTATAAGAAATGCTTTTTTTTTATTTATTTTTTTTCATATTTGTTATGGTATACATTTTACATATTTATTTGTTATTAATACTCTTTTACACATATTGAAATATTGTTATTACAATCCCATCCTTACTTTACTAATTATTATTTACATAAATCCTTTCCCATTCCACCCCACATTTTCTATAGGTTAGTAGGTCAGTCGGGTATGTTGTTGTCAAGCTTAATTTGTGTTGTTGACATTTACTAATCCCCTCCTGTGTTGAAAACACTACCAGCTGTGTGGGAGAACGCCCTGTCATCAAGCTTCTGCATTCCATTCCTTTCATTTCCGCTGTAAACATTTCTCAGTTGCGTTTGAAGGTCACTAAGTGACGTAGCGTGTCCCCCGCTCTCTCCTCGTTGTCTGCCGTCAGCTGTGTGTGCGAATCAACGTCTTCTCTCGTCAGCTGTTTTGTTTTGTATGCAACAACTTTGCACCATAATTCCTTGTTTTAATTTTCACATGTTGTTTATACATACAAATCATATAACTATTTATTTACTTACTTTTATGTTTTATTAAAGTATTTTCGTAGTGACGACGCATGGTATTTTCCTAGAGATTTATTTTTTCTCGTGTCGGTCACCATAAACGTGTTCCTACCCACTCTCTCAGTTAGTGTGTAAGGTCCATCGTATAATTTAAAGAATTTGGTCACAGTATTGTTTTACCAACAGGGTTCATTTTTAATAATACGGTTTCTCCTATTTGGAATTGTTGCAATTTGTGAGCTGCGTTAAATTTCTGTGTTCGCTTTGATGCTTTGTTTTTGATGTTAACTTTTGCATCCTCGATCTTCATATGCCAAGGTTTAAGCATATTGGCAGTTGGTATTTTCTTTACATATTTAGACCACACTCTGCTCGGTCGTTGGCCTGTTCCCAACTCCTTTGGTGTATATTCAGTTGTGTGATTGTAATTTTCATTTAATGTTTTTTCAAAGAATTCTACGTATTGTGGCCAGGTGCTATGTTTATCGTAGCAATATAACCTAAATAATTTTCCTAGCTCTTTATTTATTCTTTCGGCCAGGTTTCCCTGTGGTCTCCGTATTGCTGTGAGTATCGGCTGGATTCCATTCTGCTCTAAGGTGTTTGTCCACACTTGATTCTGGAATTGTTTACCTTGGTCTGACAGTATACGTTTTATTTGTCCATACTGTGGGCTATACTTTTTGAATATTATGTTTAACACTGCCTTGGTGGTTGGTCTGGTGACAGGGTACAGTCTTACTACCTTGGTGAATGCGTCTGTGCAAACTAGTAGGTGCCTAAGCCTTCGACTACCTCAAGGGAGCGGTCCTAAGAAATCCACACTAACATTTCATTCTTACCGTTAATAATAATATTCTGCATTTCCACGTACGTATGTAGGTTCGGAGATTTTGCCGTTTGACAGTTATGACACACTTTTAAAATACTTCTTACTTTTCTATACATATTATTACAAATAAAATCTTCTCTTAATGCTAAATAACAGCGGTATGGTCCCGCATGCCCTAGACTCTCATGGCATGCCCACGTTACTTCACTTAATAGGTCGTTTGGCATTACTACTTTCCATTCACCCTCCCAGAGTTTATACAGTATCTCGTTTTCCAGCTTATACCTTGGATCTTCTTTTTGAATGTACTTTCTTCGTAGCTCCATAACTCTGTCGTCATCTTTCTGTTCTTGGTGTATGTTTTGTAGTCGTATCTTTAACTCATTTGTCATTTCATATTTCATTGCTAATATTTTCACTTCATTGGTGTGGCATTTATGTTCTTCTTCTTCTTCATTAGGTGTGTATCTGCTGAAGATGTTGGCTATTTTATTTTCCGATGCTTTGCAGTATTTTACAGTAAATGAATATTCCTCTATTGCTAAGATCCATCTGGTCAGTCGGGCATTTACGAGTCGACATTTTAGAATGAAAGACAATGCCTGGTTGTCTGTGTAAATTTCAAAATGGTTTCCATACAAATAGTACCTAAATTTTGTTAACGCATTTACAATTGCTAATATTTCTTTCTCTGAAGTGAAATAATTTTTCTCTGCCTCCTTCAGTGTTCTACTTGTATAGGCAATGATGTAATGTTCTCCATTCTTTCTGCGTTGATACAATACACCTCCTATGGCTAGGTAGCTCGCATCCGTGTACAATACATACATCCCCTCTGCTTCCGGTTGATATAGCTGCATATTGTCGTTGAATAAATTCTTGACATCCTGGAACGCTTGCTGGTGTTCTGGCTTCCATTTCCATTTTACTCCTTGCCGTAATAATGTTAATAACGGGTTTATATAATTAGAATATTTTTCTGAAAATCGTCTGTAATACCCCGTAAGACCTAAAAATGCTCGTACTCCTTTTACATTTGCAGGGACTGGAAATTCGGTGATGCTCTTTTTCTTGTCTGGGTCGGTACTCGCTCCTTCAGCTGATATAATATGTCCTAAAAATGTCATTGACGATTTCATAAATTCGCATTTATCTTGCTTTAATACTAAATTTGCTTTTCTAAACTTATCAAAGATTATGTTTAAGTGTTCAACATGTTCCTTCAATGATTATGAAATAACCAGAATGTCGTCTACAAATATTACTACAGACAGTTCTACTTCCGGTCCTAATGCTAGTTCTAAACATCTTACCATATCTGCTAGGCTTGTTACCAATCCAAATGGTACTATTTTGAATTGATAGCACTTGTTTCTGTACATGAAAGCGGTGTATTTTCTACTGTTTTGTTCTAGTGAAATTTGCCAGAAACTTGCTGTGAGGTCTAATTTACTCATATACTTAATCCCTTGACACTTTATAAACAATTCATCGGCGTTTGGTGGACAATCAAAGTTTTTCTGCGTAATACTGTTTAAATTTCGCATGTCAAGACATAATCTAATTTCATCGTTCTTCTTTTTAACTATAACCATTGGGTTTATAAAGTTACTGTTTGAACGTTCAATAATTTGGTGTTTTAACATATTGTTTATTTCGATGTCTACCTGATTTTGATATTTTATCGGTACTGGATATGTTCAACGCACAAATTTATCTTCATCGGTCGTTTTTATCTGGTGTTCGTACACATTTGTTATTCTTGGTCTTTCACTGAATACATCTTGATTTTGTTGTATTAGTCATTTTAATTCACTACTCTCGTGTGTGTTGAGTGTCATGTTTTGTTGCTGTTTTGCGAGTTGGTGTTGCTACTTTTATTTCCGGCCTCTGAATCTTCATAGTACTTTTATTATTCTCATATTTATTTAAATTTTCATTTAGTTTTAATATATATGTTGTCTTTTTTATCTCGCACTGCATGGTGTCTTGTTGTGTGTTTCTTATTGCATTTATTTGTTTAAGTTGATCCATCCCAATAATTGCATCATAAATTAAATTCTTTATAATAATAGCTGGTATTTCTAAATTCATCTCGTCTTTATTTATGTTTATAAACATTTGCTGATCGACTTTCTCTTTCTGGTTTACGGCCGTTTGTACACACATATTATTTAATGGTAGCACTGGTGCCTTATTAAATTGTTTTTTATTTGCGTTTATAAATGTCTGGCTTATAGCTGACAATTCGGCTCCTGTATCAATTAGTTTATTGGCTAACACATTATTTATATGTGCTATTATGCATGGGCACTTACGTTTCACTGTATCGCTAGGTTTGTCGTCTATTAGCAATAGTTCATCCCTAATTTCCGGTGGATACACATTGTTTATTTGCACACATATTTCATTAGTCTTAATTTTATTTTTACATTTATAATTATTATCACTGGACGTCTTGTGAACGTCCCTTACTGCCCGTTTTTTGAAGTTGACTGTACCGTTGACTGTACCACCTCACTTATCTCTTCTTGTAGCGGTCTCATTTCCGTATTGCTGTATGCAGTCCCCTAGTATATGCGTCCGTCTGCGTCGGTGTTATTGTTTGTATTTGAGCTGACTTATTCCAATCCTTATTTGCAAAACTTCGTTCATTATTATTACTATATTTATTTCGTGGACCTAAATACGGTTTCTTTGTATAGGTGTTTTGTTGTTGTCTGTTTTCGTAATTGTTTTCGCGACTTGGACCTGATCTAGGTTGCGCGTCTGACCTTGGTTGTTGTTTTAGCGAATATCTTATCTCTCCCCACTGTGCCAGCATGAGTAGGAGTTCTTCAATCGTTTTAGTTCCCCTCGTCATTACTGCAACATTGATATTGCGGTCAAAGTGATAAGACAGTTTACTTACGAGTTCACACTCCGTCAACTTAGGTTTTAAATGTTTCGCTCTAGCTACAATATCAATTACATATGCTTCTCTGGACTTACCTTTTGGCATGTATTCGTATTTATCAAACTCTAACTGGTTTCGAATTCTTCTTTGGATATGGTCGCTCCAGTATCTTTGTTCAAATTTATTTTTGAAATCCTCGTAGGACGTAACGTTTTCTCTTATTATCGAATACCACTTTGCAGCTGTGTGTTCTAATCGACGTGCTATCCATTCCACGCGTTCGTTATCATTTAGGTTATTTCCTACCATCTCCATATTTCTTTCACACTCTATTAAAAATTCTATTGGGTTTTCACTTTCTCATCCACTAAATTTCTGCATTGTCGGCATATCTTCAGCACTCCTGTAGATGTACGTGATCTGTTCTGCTTTCGTTTTCTTCATCTGTTTCTGCAGCTGTGCTATCTGTTCTCGTAGGTGTTTGTCGTTCTCCTCACCTTGTTCCTTATTTGTCATTATTGTTGTTTCGTGCCTAGCGACGACTTGGTCCAATATTTTTATATTTTCTTTCACCTCGTGTATATTTCCTTCTGTCTCCTGAATAAATTTAGTTAGTTTCTCTTCTTGGGCCTGTACCGTTGTAGTTAACTCTTGTTGCTTCTTGTTTATAGCATTTGTCCATGTTCGCATATTTTCGCTTAGTTTCTTTAGTTCCTTCCTATTTTCTCCATGTAGTGCTCCGAATTCCTCTCGTAATTGTATCCTTGCCTCTTCCCACCACTCTGGTTTTTCTTTTCGTAGTCTTTCTTCATGCTCTTCTTTTTCTTTTCTTCGTTTTTCTTTTTCTGCTTTCTCTTCTTCTCGTTGTTGTTGTAGCATTTGCTGTATTGCTGCCATTATGTCGGTAGGTGTTTGCGGTTCTGCCATTTTCGCGGTTTAATTATTGACCTAGTATTTCAAAATTACACATCTAATAGTCTATAAAATATTTTCTCAGCATTGACAATTTCCTCCCCTTATAACTAACAATGGTTATACAATATTAACAATAGGTCTTTGTTCAGACCGAAACTTTCTTAGATCTAATTCCCTGTATTGTTCTACAGATACTTAACTTGTATCCTTTAAAATTATTACTACTCCGGATGTTGTTTCCGGTTTAAACTTCACCTCTCATCCGTTCTCACACTGGTCTGACTCTTATAATTCAGTTAAGGCTTCTAACGGTTTTTATATTTTTTACTTCAAATAATTATTACAATTTATTTTAATTTTATATTTTCTTGGTTTGTTCTTTATATGGGTTTGTTACTTATCTGGGCGCCAGTCATAAAGAAATATAATATTTTCATGCAACTATTTATTTTATGACAATTATTAGATTTTTAATTTTATTTATTCTATGCACATTTAAATAATCGTGCCCCACGCTTTGGGCCGCCATTTTGCAACTGGACTTTGTTGGTGTGTTTTACTGGTATCGCCAATTTTTGGCAACAGCGAGTATTAATACTGTTCAGTTTACACACACAAAGACCAATGCAATTTTAATTAGACTTACCTTAACTGAATTTACTTTTACTTCTCTGCTATACTTATATTCTGTAGACCTGTGTGTGAGAATGTGATGGATGGGTGTTATTTTTGAAATAATTACTTCTAACTCTTTAGTTATTATAAGAATTGTGTTTAATGTTCTTTTTTTTTAATTTACTTTAACTCTTTAAATGACTCTACTTCAATTTGCTCTGTTATCTTACTTTAATTACATAAATTTGTTTTTTATAGTCTCTGAAATTGTTCTCTTTCTTGTTTACTGTCTTTTTGAATTCAAACTTAAATGTTTAATACTCTACTGTTACTGTAGCTCCGGCGTCTATCTCATGGGCGTTTCTGGGTTTGAATGTTCCAATTGTTCCTCTTCTTGTTCATCCAGTCTCCATGGTGTGGATATGTGTACAGCCTCCCTGATGTGGATATGTCCTTGGCTCCCAGTTCTGGAATTTTTACGTTCAGATGCTATTCTCACGCTATTGCTGATTTATTTGAACGGAGTCGCTTTCACGTTAAGTTCGAGTGTTTTTAAGTTTAACTTGTTGCGTGATTTTACTCACTACGCACTGCTCAGGCTAGTAATTCAAAACCGATGTTCCGTACTAGTGTTTTACTGCAAACTACTCGGACTGGTTGTTTAACATAGACTTTCCGAACTAGTGTTTTAAAGCGGACTACTCAACCGGTGGTTTAATGCAGACTGAAGTGCTTTGAGCGCGTTAGCGACATCGCCCTGTATTTTCCCGCTAGTTTAATGACACTCTACCCTTATTGGTTTATCACTGTTACAGGTTGTTGTTCACGCTCTGATAGGTTCTTTTTAAACTGTTTTTACATTTGAAATATTGATACACCATTACACAATTATTATTATTATACCTTCTTAACTCTATTTACTTAATCTTATACATTGTTTCTTATTATACTAAGCAGAGCATTGCTTTATGCACTGTATTTTCTATTTTTGCTATACGCATATGTGACGGTTGTCATATTGTGACTATTCGTCCTGTCACAATATACTGTTCACAAATTAACAAACAACATATGGCCACAACACACTCACCCCCACGCCCTAACCCTCCTACAGCAGAAATCACAAGGGAAGTCAGATATAAAACGCGCAGCGTAGTCCAAATAAACATCAGTACGCCTTGAAAATGTTCCGGGATTACGGAACGAAACGTCGGCAATATAAGCATCACGTACACGGATGTACCCAAAAACCTGCTACAATAGATATTCACTGTGAAAGCCTTCGCATGAGCATTATTAGGTAAATCTCAATATTAGATTATATTTCAATTATCATAAAAATTACAAAAACCTGATTACTGTTTTTTCTAGTCAAATAACAATCATAAAACAATCATACGATGAACACCAAAAATGACAAACGACTGCATTAGGTTTAGTTAAATTTATAAGCGTTATGCCTAAATGACAAATAACTTAGTCCCTACATTTTAAGTTTATGTATGGTTTCCATACATGTCTACAGGCATTGGATGTGTTATATCTTGATCCCTATTTTTGCCCCTGGTGTTCTAAAATTTTAAAATTTCCAAAACTGTACAATATATCCAGATCGCAGTTAAAATTCTCTTTAACTTAATATCCCACATAGACTTTCGTGTTTTTTTTTTCTTATAATTTGACCCCCCATTCATTTTCCATGCTACTTTCTTACTTTTCATGGAATCGATCCCAGAACAGTAAGGGCCTGTAGTGTAAAAGTATAGATATACATGCCAAGCTTTACAAAAATTGGTGGATGAATTCAAAAGTAATTGTCAGACATACCCCAAACACACAGACACTCAAATGCCAACTGGTCAAGTTAAAACTGAGAATTTGCTTTCGTCATTCAGTTAATATCATTCTTAAAATAACTGGTCTTTAATAACCATCATGGGCACCTACATGATACCTTATTTTTATTGGGAAAACCTGTAACCACAGAGAAATATGCAGCTACAAATAAAAAAGATTGGTATGGAGAACCATACATGACTTCCATGTCCTAAAATTTGAGGGTGCTTGAGTTCTGAAGAAACGACGTATCAGCTAAAATGGTACCCCCATGTCAGGTGGGTGAAGACTATCCTCAACCTTCGTGAGGAAGGACTGTGCGTTTGAATAAAATGTTTGTAGGTTGAACGAAGAGCTGGCCAAAGGGAGCTGCGATCTGATTCCTGTAATGAATTTAGGCTCTCGCTGCGAGTTATCGGCCGAGGGTGAATGATGACTATAGTGTTATCAAAGTCTTTCCTGTTAATACAAACTAGTCTTTTTTTTTTTTAATCGAGTCTTTCTTTCTTCCTTTCTTTCCATTCGTCTTCTGAATTCCAGAACGACGATTCTGTTTACCCATATAATTATAAATTTCTCAGCAAAACATTTCTTCCTTAATGTCATTTCTTCCTTTCATGTCATAACGCTATATTCCACAAAGGCTAGTAAATAACTAGTCATCAGGGAGGTCAAAATATTTTCTAGGAGGGGCAAACAATTTTCCAGGAGAAAAAAATTTATATATTTTTCATACATACACACATGCACATATTAGTTTGTAATTCTTATATTATAACAGAAATAAGTACACAGATTGTACTAATTTATTAAAACATTTATTGATTCAAAATATGCAAAAATTAATGGCTTGAAAAATTAATGTTTGATCTCCATTAAGTAGTGCTCAAGTTTCCAAACTTGTAATATTATTATGTCCGTAATCAAAAACATTAGAGCAGGTTTTAGTGTGTATGAGGGTACACCGTGGGAAAAAAATTCAACATTCCCTATGGAGTGCTGCTTACAGTAAAGCTGCGAATATACAGTGTACGTTTCACAGAACAAACACGCGGAAAAGAAGGATCGCTCCGAAGTCTCTCATGGACGCTAAGCATTTTGCAGAAGGTTCACTCCCTAAAGACGAAGGGTCTGTCTATGAACCGTTCCTCTGTAAACATGTACAGTTACACTGGTGAGCGATCCACAGGAAGCAAATCGCTGTCCAGGCTGGACACCTTTTCGGCTCACACACATTGTGTTGATGTGGGTTTCGGCACTTTCCATTTAAAAAGCGTGCAAACGTAAGAAAATAAAAATGAGTGAGGCCAGAAATAATGCGAATTGTGTTAAGCACTTTACTCTTGCTAAAACGTAAAACATTGCAGGTAAACTACCCCTTTCCCTTAACCGATCTTCACCACAACCAATAGGCCTTGAGTACTCTACAATTCAGGGCTGTATGCAAAAAATTATTTGATTCTGTTTGAATTTGCAGCTGTTATCGTTTGCCATAGAAAAAAATTCTACACACAGACAGACATATACACAGACACTTTTCGAAAAATGACTTTTTTTCTTGTTTTGATGGTAGTACAATCAGAATCTGCCATTATCTCGAACAGTTTTTTTTGGCATGACCATACTTCCATTCCTTATGGAACATGGAAGTAAAAATTGACTATGCTACAAGGCAGATAAACCACACAGACACACAATACACAAAATAAAAAGACACTTTTTCTAATATGAAAAACTGATTAAAATGTTGCTCAAATAAAAACTCACCTCAGCACATATGCATCCACCTGCTCATTGCTAGTGAAGCTGATAACTTCACAGTGGACAATCTTC
This sequence comes from Magicicada septendecula, assembly GCA_034769895.1. Taxonomy (NCBI): domain Eukaryota; kingdom Metazoa; phylum Arthropoda; class Insecta; order Hemiptera; family Cicadidae; genus Magicicada; species Magicicada septendecula. Next base: position 159,561,005 of record CM068372.1, read on the forward strand.
AGCAAATTTTCTAATTGCTGCCTGGAAAACAAAATAATTATGAACCACACATGTTCAACATACGCAGATTAAACAACAAACAACAATGGCATATCACACTGCATGTACACATACAAAACTATATAATAAAATATAGAATACATTTCTGTTTTTACAAAAGAGATCATAGAAACAGAGAATGGTGAGATGTTCTTGTAGTAAAATGGACGAAAAACAAAAGTTATATGAAAGTCACTTGAATTAAATTACTTATTAACTCTATAATAATGTACAATTTTAGTTGCTCAACTTCAGGACTGAATATAGAACAATATGTATGTGTTACCTGCTGTATACACACCAATCTTTATGTAAAGTGTTATCTATTGTTCATAATAATTATTATGTAAAAGGTTATATGCACTGCAATGCATAAATCTAATAACTTTAAGCATTTGAAAAGTTCTCAGTATTTATTCAATTCAACTCTATAATCTTATAGTATAGCATGTCTAGAATTTAGCCTTGGGGAGGGGGTTCCAAACTTCTCGGTTTCGAATAAATGAAAGAGCAAATTATGACTAATCAAAATTACAATCTTAAAGTCACTGAAAAACATGTGATAACATCCTAAAATCAATTCAATTAAAATAAATGGTAATATCACAATAAAAATATGTGCTATTGAATCATTGTTTACAAGATATTTATTGACATTTTATATTTAAATATCAGTATGGAGAACCAAACATGACTTCCTTCCATGTTCTAAGATTTATATTCAAAATAATTTTCGAAATGAAATATTTTCATAGAAACTACTTCTTTCTACTTCTTTCTTCACCCTTAACCACCGTACTGTGGTCACTAACGTATACCACCTCACGTTAGCGCACTCGATTTTCACCGATGATGGCAGTCGATGGCACTGCAGAAACATCTGGTTTTGCAGAAAAAAATTGGACCACGGCCAAACAGCCTGGGAAGGAATTTTAACAACAAACTACTCCTTTGTTGCCGATAACGTAGTACACATTGTAATATCAAAAAAAATATAATTCGTTTTCAAATGTCAGTTGTATTTTGTACAGCCCCAAGTTGTTGGTGCCAATTATGTTATATGCAATATCACTAATACAAATTACTTACTTAGGCCTCACGTTGTAAGCGCCAAATGTGTTATGTTTGTTTGTTTGTTTACTGATTGTTAATTGTTAATGAGTATAAATGTTCAAATAATGTCAGCAATATTCTGAATTGTATGTTTAATGATATTTATTTATAAACGAGAATACACTTCTTTTGCTGCTATGAATCATTCTCTTATTATAATCATTTTCTTTCTTTTTCTATTAATTAATAAGAAATCTCCCTTTTTTAAGGTATTATCCGAAATCTCCCTCTCGGATGCATGAAAAAAAATTTATCTCAGGGTTATAACCAAATTAACAATCGCCTTCAGTAAAATTATAAATTCATACAACAAGTTTTATGTTAATAATATGCATGAAGAAAAAATTTTAATGTGTAGTAATTAATTGTTGTTTGTGCATGATTGTTTGGATGTGAGTTCTTGTGATTATACAAAAGAAATCAATTCAGATAATTTTACAAACTTAATATTACACATTACAAATCTAAAACTAATAAAACAATTAAAATAATTAATATTTAGACATTAGTAATACAACTGACAAGAGAAAAAAATTAAAAAATAATTGTCTATTATATAGTTCATAGTTCAGGAATTCTCAACATGGCGCGCTGCTGTTCCCCTTCAACAACATTGAAATAAAGCGAGAGACGCCATTTTCCTTGAGCTGTACACACACTACTGAATGTTCAATACAAATTATATGAGTTCTACACTCTTGTTTATTCAAAATAAGTTTGTGTCACTCACTTTGTATATCATAGATTATGTTTATAAATGTAGTCGCACTAAATCTGTTTGTTATTTAGTTTGTATTGAAGTGTTGTGTAAAACATGGATAATTGTCAAGATGACTCTAGTATTAAAACGATCTCACCAAATTCAAGATGTAGTACTCCATTTTAGGATATTATTTTCCGCTTTCCTTCTTCAGGTTGGTCGAATATATATTGTTCGTTAGTTTACTGATATCTCTTATAACTTTACTTGTTTTTTTACTATAATTTTCTTCTCTAATATTGGTTGGATTAGCAACTGATTTAGTCTGTTCCTTCTGCATTCAACGCCCACACTAGCAAGAAGAACCTTTCTTCCTTGTAAAACCAGCTTTAGATTCATCTATAAGAGGTTTTGGTTTGTTTGGTGTATTTTTCAGTCTCAGGGCTTTGACCGCCTCCCATAAATATAAGTTTTTAATATAACCTTACTTTCCTGATTATTTTTACATAATCCCGTTTATGTTTTTATTTCACTTAGTTTTATATTGTCATTCACACTAATGAAGTTGATTTTATTGTTATATGGTCACTTTATATAAAATACATGCCATTCTCACCTCTTGTCCATACTAGGTAGGCTACATAATACTTTATATTTTTATCATTGTTTACACTGTCATTTGCACTGTTTCATTATTATTATTATTTATCACTTTTCCATTCACTTATCTCACCTTGTAGGTTTTTCGAATGAACACAATTATGAAAATAATTACCTTGTCTTTACCATAACAATATATATGAGCTAATTACAAATCCAGTCTTAGGTTAAGGACCTAGCTTGACTTTTACGCTGGTGTTAAACAAATGATTTTGCTTAACTCTAAATACATTTTTTACTTACATACTACAACATTATTATTTACAATATTAAAATAAAATATACAAAATCAATTCCCTAATCTATTGGGTAATTAGTATGTCAAATACACAGTCCAGTCTAGTCTTTATTATGTCTGTTTGTAAAGTCATGTACTATGTTTGTTTACAAAGCTAATTCCTGTTTTTAATTTATTCATGCATCTGTAAAATACTTATTTTTTATTCATGCTTTATTGTTTTAGTTATTATAATTCTTCCTTATGTAATTATTTTTGGTTGTTCTCATTTGATTACTCATTCTTTATTGCATTCCTCATTCAGTTACATAGTATTTATCTGTTTGATTAGTTTTACTATCAATTTTGATGATTAAATGGAGTTTCCTTTTTTGTATTATCTCGTGATGCTACATACTGCCTCCCTGCCAAAAATGATTATTTCTGAAAGATATGGTTGAGGAAATGATCATTTACATTAACTTAGTTTCTTCATAATATTTCTTCAATGAAGCCTGGTTATATGTTCCTTTAGTCTTCTTTTAATGAATAAGCGATGGGGTAAGATTTCTTATGGAATTCAACGGGTTCTCTGAATTTTAACTTACATTGATAACCTTTGACTTTACTGGGCGCATCTGAAAAAATATGCCGATATTTATTATAGATTGATTTAGTTTTTCTACCTGTTCTTCATTCAACTTTACTCCCGTCCTTTCTTGTTGAAACTTTTTGATCTAATTTACAACGCCATAATTCATTATTGTCATCCTGATATTTGATTCCCTCTTCTGGTGTATAATCCCTGCAATAATCATCTTCCCTAACATGATAGCTGGCTCAGTTCTAGGGGCACATTGGCTTCCAATTAACTCAGCCGTCCATACTATACCATCTGACGTCAGAGACACCTCTCTGCTCAGGTCAATTATTGCTGAATATTGTCTCAACATATCACATCCTATTAGTATATTGAAAGGTAGACCGTGTGCTACCAAGAATACCATGGGGATGATTACACCATTGCTTCTTAGGTCTAACAAAACATGTTTGCTCACCGACTTATTTTGGCGTCCTGTAGCTCCAACCAATATGACATTGTTCACGGGTAAAGTGTGATGGTACGAAAGTCCGTCTTAATGTTCATTGTTATGGAGAGGATAAATTTATTGTAATTTCCATATAATTAAAATGGTTAGGTTGGCTTCCTGAGAGCTATAAAACACGACGCAATTTCATCTGTACCGTTCAACTCAAGGTTGAGGCCTACGTGCTTGTTGGGAGCGAGGTGCGCAGAACACATTGAAAATCAGACTGAAACGACAATGATAATGTCAGAAACGTAATCATAATGATGCAAAACCATGACGTAAGTTAAATAAAACAATGGAATAATGACGTCATGACACTGCCTTTTGCATACATTATACCCATAGCTCCCCCGTCTTCATACTACAGCCGAGGCGGCAACACCTTGTGAAAAGTTGGCCGGCAGTTACTGCCAGCAAAAGTGTTTTGGTATTGCAAAAATGTGAATTTCAATGTAACAGTTAGTACCAGATTAAATTTCAATCAGTAAATAACAGTTTAAGAAAAAATGTAAATTTAGCGTCAGTGATAACGAGAGGAAACAAAACAACCAGGAACTTTCGGCCGAACATCGTCCTGCCAATGTGAAACGCCCTGCGAGAACTTCAGGCCTACACTCAGGGAAGTCCAAATTTAAATTAATACACCTTTCATAAAACAGAGCTCAAAATTAAAATAAAGTAAAAGGTACCTTTGTAACTGTGTATGTGTGTGAGAGAATGGCTGCGTTCATGTGCCGGCCAGCCTAAAGAAATTTGGGCGTTGTAACGATACAATTAAGCCAAATCTCGTACCAGTAATAAAAAAGATAATTCTTAATATAAAAGTTACTTCATATGAAATAAAATGTGTAAAAAATGATTAAAATGTAAATACTTTGACATGACGTACAACGATATTACCCAACCCAAGTGACTGAGCCAAAAAACAAACATAAAGAAGGGAACCACATAACATACTTATTAAAATGTAAATATTTTGACATTATTAAGCCGACAACCCAAACATACTTAAGAAAATGTGATTGACAAAACAATGATGGACATAGAACTAAAGGAGAACCAAACCAAGATGAAGAATGAAGATGAAGATTATTGAAGAAGAAGAAGAGGAAGAATGAAGAGGAGACAGATAAAACCCAAGGGAAACTAACACACATATATAAAAGGGAGAGATTGTATGTTAAAGATAGAATACGGTCAATAAACCTTAAATAATTATATATTGATAAAACCAATGTTATTATTAGCATTAATTTAACATATGTATCCAATTTTTGAGACAATACAATTGTAAAACAATGTAGTATAGGAAAGGTACACTAACCCTGTCAGAAAGGTTAGATTCAACCCAAAACACAACTAGCCTGATATTGTTTATAGTAAAAATAATACTAAAACAAAAATAGTGAGAAATGGTAGGAGTAGGTATAGGGGTTACCCATTAAATAACACTAATTGCAAAACAGTGAACCAAAGTGAAGTGTTTTAGTGAAGTGTTAATGCCCTAAAAATAGTGAAAGTGAATGTGAAACATTCAAATTAGAATGCTAAGGAAATAGACACTCTTTAAAACATTGATAAATCACCAATGAGTGGAGTGGAATTATAATTAGTTGAATACCTAGATGTAATTAAAAATAGTATTTAAAATTAATATAAGGGAAGCATGTGACATATCAGGGAGAAAGCCCAGTACCATAACTTGTGTTAACATGGCATGATAGGATGGAAGTAAAGTTTGTTATTAAAGATTCAAATTATAAAGAATACAACACCCCATGTTGAAAGGGGAATCAACCTTCATAATATTAAAGAAAGTAATAATGTTTATCACCCTAGTTTATAAGACAAGAAAGAAATCAATGTTAATACTAAGAATAATTTATGACTAATAAAGAATAGTTGATTCAATGTTAAAGAGGGAATATGACTGAAGGAGGACTTACAGTCCATAAACCTAGCTATTATGTTTTAAATGAAAAGCAATGAAAATGTATGTTGAATAATAATTAAAACACAAACAAATAAATGAAGCCCATCAGGCTGAATTCAGAAGGTAATTTAAAAAGGAAATACACTAGAAAACAATCATGGCTGTTTATAACTAGGAAAACAATTAACTGCCAAGAACATTTCAAATGCAAATTATATCAATTTCATAAAAAATCTTACTAATCTAAGAACAGTGAATGGACAATGATTGTATATCAGTTATTTCTACACAGAAATATTATTGTAATAATTTAATTCAAGAAAGATATGTTATTTTTTAAATGTCAACTAATTAGACTATAGTTAAAAGTGTAACAAAATATGACCTTATGAGGTATCATTGTAAACTTTGAAAGGAAAGGAAAATAATAGTGATGTCATTTATTATCCCAAAGGAATTATAAGGGAATAAAATCATTGGGAAAATACTTAAAAAATTTGAATAAAAATTCAAATATCTCTAACAATGTAAGTAAAGAGTAATTAAACAAGCATTGAATTATTAGTTACTATGACAACGAGTCATTTGAGGCTTATTTTTCCGTTAAATTAGATAGACGCTGAAGAAACGAAGCGTGGGTACGCCACGCAAGAAATTAGACAAACTAAAACTTTAATATAAACAGTTACAACAAGTTGAATAGTGAACTAAAATGATCCAATGTGAAGAGACGTCGATCTGTACAGAATTCGTGATGACCAGGAATAAAATTAAACAAACTAATTAAAGAAAAAACCCAGACCAGTTTGAAGAAGATGCTGGAAGCCTACAACCAGCCCAAATTCGAAAACTACACGCCTACCCATGATGACCTTTCAACGTGAGACGAACTGATAAGTACCGAATAATTTATTACTCCTCAAAAACCCCAAATCACTTAAATTATTTTCAAATGATAAAATTTCTCACTATTTAAAAAATAGTATTTTCTTTCAAAGGTAAAGGCATAATTTATTTACTTATATTAAAAAACATTTATAAAGATAACCTTATTTGTGAACATAACTACTGTAACAGAAATACGACACTACAGAACAAATTGTACAAACACATTATAAATCCTAAGTACCTATAAGGTATAATAGTGTACTTTCTTTTCATGTAATCAACGTTTATGTCTATTTTCATGATCAAAAGAACCCCAGATTGAAAAAACATATTAATTTGTTAGAAGCAACTGAACGATAACGTTTTCAATCAATTTTGCCAACCTGAGGTGTTTTGTGTTTCAAGCTCTAAGCCGGAGCATAATATTATAAATTTGTTTATTATTCAATTGTCATGTTTATTAATAATTAAATGTGTATTAAAAAGCGTAGTACAGAACAATACTATCTTGTTATTTCATAGGATTTTTTTGTTGTAAATATATGTGTGTTAGCGAAGTTTAAGTCATAGCCAACTAGCGCTTGTCACGAGTGGCCGAGTCGACAACCTGTGTAGCAGCAGGAATAATTCGAACGCCACAGCTGTCCATGCTAATACCACATATTACTTTAAAAAACTAAATGTTTTAATTGTTTTAACAAAACAATTTGGCGCCACCCGGGAATCGTAATCCCTATGAATTAACAGGTAGGTTGTACTGGTGACATTGACAACGCTACGGACTCCAGTAGTGACGTCGATTTATGTAACAACCAGTGTGAGGCAAACACACTACAATCACACTAATACACAAAATAAACAAGTGTGATACATTTTAACAGGTACGACCCCTATTTATTGTTACATATTGGCGCCCAACGTGGGGCTGGTAAAAATAACTAGCGGCGATCATGAATAGACACGGGATGGTTACGAGACGCAAAGGGAAGGAATCATCAAACCAAGAAGGAAACCCAGAAGAAATGGAGGAAGTCGAGGAAGTAGAAATGGAGGAAACGACTGGAGAATTGTCAGAAGAAAACCCACAGGAGGACCAAGTGGAAAATCCAAATCCAAATCCACCTGAACCTGAACCTGAACCGGAAATAGAAGCAGAAGTCAGGGTAAATAACCAACCAATCAAACCAACAGAAGAAACGAATTTAGATAGCATGATGAAATTCATGATGGAACAATTTGGACAAATGAACAGGAACCAGGAAGAAACAAGGGAAGCTTCAAAGAAATTGAATGAAAAATTAGAGTCATTACAAGAGGGAAGAAAACGAGACAAGGAAGATTTAAATAAAAGATTACAAAAACTAGACCTAAACAGTGAAGATTTGAATAAAAAACTGGACCAAAATAGTGAAGAATTGAAGAAGCAAATGAAGGTGATACATGAAGGTCAGGAGGCATTAGAAAAGAAGAGCGAAGAGCTAAAGAGACAGATCAAGAAGGATCTGGAGGTAGTGAACAAAAAGATGGAAAATAACCACGATATCCTCCAAAGGAAAATCGAGGAAGAAAGTAAGAAAACCAAGGAGGAATGGAAGCAACAACTAGTCGAATGTCGAGAAGAGATTAGACAAACGGTAACAGAGACCAACGAAACAGTAATACAAATCAGGGAAGAACTAACTAGTAAAATTAGTAACGTTGAAGAGGAAGGCAAATTGAGGGCAACGGAGTTCTACCAAGTCCTTACTGAAGGATGCCAGAAGAATAAACAAGAAGTGGTCAAGGAAATGGAGGAGAGGCACCAAGAGCTACAACTGGATGTAAACAATCGGGTAGAGAAGGTGTATACCGTCATAGACAAAATCGACAGACTGACCCGAGAAAACCGAGAAAAAATCCAGGGAATCAGCATGCGAGAGAAACAGATGCAGGAAGAATTAGATGCATTAAGAGAAAAACCATATAATCACACACAGTTCGTAACTAGTGAGAACAGAGAAATGATTAATTTTTGTAGCTACAGGAGAAACCCGATAGAATTCCTCAAACGGGTAGAAGAACTGATAGAGAAGAACAGAGAAACCAGATGGTCTAGTGTGAGGAGTATGATCGACGAGATGTTTTGTGACACCCATGACAATTGGTGGACGGCCACAAGACCTGAGATAAATGATACTCAAGAATTCAAGAAGCAGTTCAGGGAGAAGTATTGGTCCGAATCAACACACAATGTGGTTCGCAATGACATTAGTAACGGAAGGTACGAGACACAAGGAGGACACACATTAACATCGTACTTTCTGGGAAAGGTATGTTTAGCCAGAAATTTGGAACCCAGAATACCGGAAGAGTCGTTGGTGATACAACTGGGTTACCATTACGAAGAGGCCATCCAGAAGGCCAGGCGACAAGGCCAAATTAAAACAATCCAAGGAATGGTTAGCTTACTGGAAGACCTGGAGAACGATAACCAGTATCGAAAAAACAGGATTACAAACCAGAGATACAATAAGTGGAATGAACACAATAATACACCTAATTTCCAGGGACCATACAATTATCCACAAGGCAATAATCGAAATAACTGGGGCCGGAATAACAACAATAATAATGCAGAACCAACATTCAATGGAAACGATCAGCATCGCCATCCAAATAACCAGCCTGGCAACAAAGGACAACAGAACAATCACCCAGGGAGTCCAAACAATAATAGAAACAACCCAAATAATAACAACCGACCAAGTGGGAATTATCGAGGAGGAGAACCTGAACAACGTACCAACAGTCACCCCAATGACCACAATTATTACGGCAACCGGTATCATCCCAATTACCAGTACAACCGAGGACCCGGGGGCAATCCAAATAGGAGTGACAATCGACGTCATGTAAATTTTATTAGTGGTAGAAGGCGGAATAACCACCTAAGATACAACTCAAATTGGCACCAAGAGCCATGGTATAATGCATACAACGAGACTGACAACAGACCATCAGTGAACAGGAACCATGAACCACTACAAAATGGAAATAACCAGCAAAATATGCCGCACAATGAAACAAACGACCAGCCAAGCAACCTGGCCGTCAGCCAGCAGCCACCTTTAAACTAAAAAGGTCAGTGATAAAGTATGAACGCCCTTCACATGACCAATCACTTGGGTTGATACGTCAAACAATGTCCGATAAACAAACCAAAGGAATCACGATAATTTACAACAATTATTTAAAAAATATTCGAGAAGAACTTCTCGAGGAAGAGGCCACTCAATTACCACAGAACAATAGTGAAATTGTTCATATAAAGGCAACAATAAACGGTACCATAACCAGTATCCTGGTAGACACGGGGTCTAATATCTCTCTCATTAACCAACCTGAGTTAGAAAGAATTCAAGCTCACTCTCGAACACCAATACCGACATTGCCAATAAATAATATAGTCATCATTGGCGCAACGGGCAAACAGAACAAAACAGTGAAAAAGCAAGTGTCATTGGAGCTAGATAATCTAGAATCCACCATCTCCATTGTATTTCTCGTGGCAAATGGGCTACCTTTCAATATGCTCATCGGATGTGATATACTAAGAAAGTATTCAGCGGTAATAAACCTGCAGAAAGGAGTAGTGTTGTTAAATTCAGAACAAGGAACCTGGTCCGCGAACATTATCAATTGTGTACCAAGTCCAACTGCTTTAAGCCAAAACACAGAACTGAAAAGTTATTATTGCCAGAGGCATGAGCCAGATGTTACCATAGTAGAGGAGGAGGAGCGTAAGACCTTATGGAACCAGAAATTGGAAGAGATTATCACCTTCCAAAGAGAGCGGCCTATGCAGGAGATTAGTAAACAACAATCCAAAAAATTAATCGCCATTTACAATGAATATCAGCATGTATTTTCGAACATCCCCGGAAAGGTTAAGGGATATCAATGTAAAATTCAATTCCGAGAACCAGTGGACTTCCACCGGAAATCATATCCAATAGCACATTCTTTAAAAAACGAAGTTAGAATGGAAATAAATAGAATGATTGCCGAAGACATAATTGAATACAGTCATTCACAATATACCAGTCCCATAGTTGCCATCCCCAAGAAAAATGGCAAGGTGCGAATCTGCCTTGACGCCCGAGAAATAAATAAGATGATTATAAATGACAGAACCTCACCAGGAGAAATAGAAGAAATTCTGAAGAGATTCCACGGAATCAGATATATTAGCACTTGGGATACTGTATGTGGGTATTGGCAGGTAGAGCTGCACCCACACAGTAGACAATACTTAGCATTCCTGTTCGACGGTAGAAACTAGCTACCATTTGGACTAATAAATTCAGTAGCAGTGTTCGTGAAGTGCATGGACCAAGTGTTAGGTCAAGAGGCACTGGAATTTACTACAGTGTACGTTGACGACCTACTTATTACGTCAGCAAACTGGGACGAACACTGTGAAAGAGTCAGACATGTGTTGGAAAAATTATCTAACAACAATATCACACTTAAGTTAGACAAATCAAAGTTCATTGCTAAAGAAGTAAAGTTCTTAGGATTCAACCTAACTGAAGAGGGAATCTCTCCATCCCAAGAGAAGGTTGACGCCATACAAAATTTCCCATCACCAAGAAACAAAAAACAGTTGCAATCCTTCCTAGGGGTATGTAATTACTACAGGAAATTTCAGACCAACTACTCCCACCTAACAGCTAAATTTTCCAAGCAGTTATCTTCAAAAGAAAAATGGACGTTGTAACTATCCTTGTATGTGTCTTTCTGACAGTGTTATTCTGCCACACGTTGGATGCGTCAATTTTTAATGTTATCGTGTGTACGTCTACCGTTTTATTCTGCAAAATGTGGATAATGTATAATTTGTGTGTAATGAGTGTATGTGTCTTCTCGATCCGTAGTGCAAATGCGTGCAACTTCTGTATATTTCGTTCGTTGCGAACGTACGAATAACCAGGTCTTGATGTTCACTAGGGGTGATAAAGTCCCGGTGGCGCCAAATTGTTTTCTTAAAACAATTAAAATAAAATTCAAAGGCGTATGACCAGTGCAGCTCAGGCAGTTTGAATAATTCAAATATTTCCGCCAGCTAGGCCCACTTTAGCACACAGCAGTTCGATGCGTGGGCTGTGTAAATCGTTAGTCATCTGCTAAAATGTACATAGAATATTGTGCACCTCCTAATGAAATTATAACACCGTGGTTACACTCAATACTTACACATTTTTTATTAGTGATTATTATTCATTTAATACAAATTATTCTAATAGAAATGCTCCGGTTATTTATATGAGACAATTACAGGGTTTGACAATCGATATTTGAATTGATACCAGACGTTTAATGATGGCGTCTGTTGAAAATCGTATACAAATTATTAATGTCGTTTGTCATAGGTTCTTGAGGTTACGTTCAAAGGATTACAAATATTTTAAAAACAATAAAAATACACACCTTTACATCAAGTAAACTTAACTAACATATTGTGTAGGTGTAATTTGTTTAGCGCAGTGTCGTAAAAGTGTTTACAAGTTATGGATCATTAACAACAGTTTATATTGGTTAGTTTATAAATTGTCAGCGACTTAAATTTCTTTTTAATCTCTGAAAGTAATGAATTTCAGTTCAGTGAGATTTCGACCTTTAGTGAGATAATTAACGTGAGTTTATTTATATATTTCGGGTAATTTAAGAGGTACTTATCACTTCCGTAGTTATGGCGAATTCATACGATCTGTTATTCATGGGTTATACTATAATCTTCTTTAATTTGCTGGGTTCAGGACATCAGGCATCTTTTTCAGTTTAACTGGTAGTAATTGATTTTCTTTTTCCGTTAATTTGGCCTCAACTTCAATAATATGGCTCCAGTCTTTATCTTATATCTTGGTATACACTTATTAATAACTTTTTCTGATATTTGCTATGTTTTAATGGACAATTTTGGTCACTCGAAAATTAGCGTCTATACCATTAAAGCGTCATACATTCAGTAAAAAATCTAACGGTATTTTTTTTGGCTTGTTATTCCACAGTTTCCATGGTAACGTAATTATTCTACCTGGTCGATCTCAAAATAAACCCATTGTTATCAAACCTTGAATTTTTTGTTTAATTTGAATAAATATTTTATAATGGCTATATTTACTTGGGGATAATTTCAATGGTCGTAATCTTTACATAGATGTTCCTATTTTCTTTCAAAGATTAGTTTGATATCTTACAAGATTGGTCTAAGCCATGTATTAATGTTTTAGTCCAAAATGGATAATACTATGCTAATACATAATTTACTTATTTCTAAGTTTTAATATAATTCTGCCATGTTCCCTTTCGTTACACATAATTAATATAATTTGACTATTATTTCTTATAAAGGTATTGCTATTATTTTCTTTATAAATTCCTTACTTACTTAAAACATACTAACATATTACTGTAAAACTATTTCTTCTGGTAATTATTGCCTTAAACATTAAGCCAATAACTTCTTTCTTTAAATTAACAAATGAACAAATTTGGTGAGTGCTATACCTACACCATCTCTTTTATAACAGTAATCATCCTGGTGATTTTTATACTGAGATAATATTTTTTCTGTTTTTTACATTCACAATTATCAGTCTAATATACTTAACTTAGTTGCTCATTTAACATGTGCTTATATTTTGGGTTTGTCACACTTGTTTCACTCTTTTTTCTTAAGACTATATGCTGTTTATTTTATTACACTTATCACTTCACTGTTCGTCTTTGTCACTCCCTACCTATCTCTAATTACCCTTATATTTCTCACGATCTCACTATTATTACAAAGTTTTTGTATCTAATGAGTTCATGTCTTTTTTGGTACCTTCAGATTGTCACATATCATTTTATAATATGCAAACAACATGGTATTGTAAATACCTCTTTCAAATAAAACATAACTTTGTATATATTTTGTCATTAACGTGATAAAAATTGGTCTGAAATGTCATAATTAGTAATAATAACAACAGTTTAATAATGTTAATATATTGTGTTAATTGAAATCTACTATATCTGTAGCAATAGCAATAATGTTATTGAATAAATAAACTCTCCAACATCTTATACTTTCGAACACATAATACTGTAATAATATACACACTGCTGATATAATCTTAGTAAAAGTTCCAAAGTATATAGTAGGATATACAATTTGTTCTCTGATTGAACCACGCACACATTTCTATTCCCTGTCTGTATGAGTGTAACCTTAAACACAACAGCTGACACATCACCTATAGATAAGGATATACATACAATCATATCTACACATGGTTTTTTACGTATAACAATTGCTGAGATACTGTCATTTACAAGTTACCACTAATAAAAATTTAAACATAAATTATTAACAATAATAAAAAATTATTCTCTTTTAAAACAATCTTGTGAGTTAATTGTTATGGCCATGTACTTTTTTATTTTCTTTTCCTTTTTTCTTCACTGTCTTCTTGTCTCGCTTTACTTTGGTTAATATCTGGCCAATCTCTGGGGTTGGGTCAATGTCAGTTGTCTGTCAGTCTAGTTCGTATTTTCTTGTTTTGTGACCACCTTTGGTTGTATTCTTCCTCCTTCACTATTGATTATATTTACTACTTTCATTCTCGTTATCATTTATCTATCAAAATATATGGTTTCTTGGCATTTTTTACATACTTTTTTATATCAAATGTGATCAGGGTTTGGCAATGTTATATAATGCCCTTCCACCAAAATTGATCATTTTATAAAACGTGAATTTGAGTTTGATGAAATTATCAATTGTATCAAATTTTTTTTATTTTTTATTTTATTTTTTTTTTCAAATTCTCCTGCTTCTCATTCATTTTTTATAATTAATTCTGTATCCTTTAATTCCATTCTTCTTAGTCTTTTCTTCATTATCTTCTCATATTGCGAACTGGCTTATTGACTTTTTATTATAACTTATTCCCTATAAATCTTATTTTTCATCAAAACTACTCTTATACTGATATCAGGGGAACATCATCCCTGCTCAGTAAAATGATTGCTGGTTCATTCAACAGACAATCTCAATTAATAATTCTTAAATATAGTCAACTCGTGACTCAAAATAATAATAATAATAATCATAATATTTGTTGGGAATCTTTTACTTTTATACTTCATTATAGCTCAGTTCGAGTCATATATTGTTTCATCTTTCTTTATAGATACTATTTGAAGCATTGTTTTTTATTGATACAATTCACATTTTTATTCATTCTTAATTACTCTTTGTTTCATCTCATTTCACATTATAACTCTTAGAACGTTGATTTCATTTATATTGTTTTGTGATCATTGGTTTGGGTAATTTTACTTCCCCTCTTTCTAAATAGTTGTGGAAGCTGATCATTTTGATTGATATTTTTTCATAATTTTTAAATATCATAGTAAGTTATGGCTTCTTACTAGTTAGGAATTTTTGTAGCTTATTCCTTTACAGTATGTTATGCTTTTTATGCCTCATTTTTTGGCTAAATATTATGGTAATTTAACCTTATTTTGGAGGAATGTTTTGTAACTACACTCCTCTATTGTTAATTTTTACTTAAATATTGTAGTAAGTTAGTTGCTCTTACTTTATCTGAATGCCTTGTGACTTTTATCTCTCCATTTTTACTTGTTCTAAAATATTATTAAGATATTTGGGTACGCTTTTCTTACATATCTTTTTTGATTTTTTACAATTTTTTTCATCATAATGGTTTCTCTAATGCTTAGTGTAAGCTGTACTTACGAATGTTTTGGAATTTTGACATTCTTTAGAGATCTTTTCTTTATGACATCGGCAGACTTGTTTGTTTGTCACTTTATTTTTTTTTCTTTATTTAAAGTATTTTTGTTGGTTTTTTACTTTAAATTGTTTTTTACAGTTATTGTTGGTTGTCATAATATTTCTTAATTGAGGCTTGATTGTATACCCCCTTTATTTTCTTGGTGACGGGGTGAGTGATCTCGTAAGTGTTATTGCCCTTGTCTTTTGTTATAGTGTATGGTCCCATATTCCAGTGTTTATCTGCATTTGGTTTATCCATTGTCCATGGTTACACGAGTTTCCTCCGTTGTTCGGACTGCTCTGGTGTGCATCACTGTTTCTGTCTGTGTTATATATGTCTCTTCTATCTGGTACAGCCACTCTTCTAATACCATGTGTTCTCTGGCATCAGTGCCTACCTCAATCACTTGATGATGTTGTTTACTACTCAACGAAGTTAATCGTACCTCCGTTATTGATCTTCTCACTGATATTGGTTTATTTGGTATTTCTATCTCTGGTAATTTCCCTTTTCTTGTAGACTTTCTCAATTTGTCATACATTGTTTTGTTGTGATGCTTTTCAACTTTGGATATCCTCCATTTAAAGATAGGTTTGTTGAAAGTTTTACTCGCTGGTTGATTGTTGATCCCTCCTAGAATTTCCTTCAGAGTTCTCCTACACTCCATAACATTCATCATTTCCGTATGGTCATTAATTGGTCGATTAAACGTCTCAAGTAGTCCGTTCTTCATCATCTCCAATTCCTCTCTGGTATTGATTCGTTTTCTCTGATGTATTTTCTTAGTCTTCTTAATTATCTGTTTTTTCTGTACTCCTCTACGGTTGGTTCCTTTGTGCTTACTCTTCTCTTTATTTTCGTTACCTTTGTTTTGATGTAACAATGTATTTGGGTCTTCTTGAATTTCTGTTTTTTCATTATTTCCTTCTGGAGTGGTGTTTATTGTTTCATTCACCTTCTTGAACCCGTTACCTAATGTCTCATTAAGTAGATCTATTTGGTAATTGGTTTCTTCCCCTTTCTTATTCATCTCCATTTTTGTCTGGTCGCTTTCTTCACGACATTCTCTGAAAATTAGTCTTATTTGCTGCTTCATTTCTTCTTTATTTTTCTCGTGGTCCTCCTTCAGCTGTTCCTTCAATTCTTCCTTCAATTCTTCGTTTCTTTGCTGAATTTCCTCCAGTAATCGTTGTTGTAGTGTTTCATTATTTTGGTTGACTGTTTTCCTCAATTCTTCCTTAGTACTCACTATTTTTTCATTGATCTGTTTCAAATTGTCACTGGTTTCTTTCTTCATGCTGTCGAATTTATTGTTCATCTCCTTCAAACTCTCCTCATTCTTGTCTAATTTTCCATTAATCAACTCCCATAATCTTTGTAAATCCATTCCTCCTGTGGCTTCCCCCCTATCTCCAGCCTGTGTTTCCATTTCTTCGTCTTGGCTTGGTCCTGTTGTGGTTATTACTGTCTCCACTTCTTCAATCGGTGTTCCTTCCTCTTCTTCCCCTCTGTTTTCTTCCATCTCCTTCTCCTTTGCCAATTTTTTCGATACTCCTCTGGTGTGCATTTTGTAATCTTTCGTAATCGCCGCTAGAACTTATAGGGTTTAACTGTGTAATTTCTTTATTATTCTAGCCCTACTAGTTGGCGCGCCAATTTGTGACTATCCTTGTCGGGACGTCCGCCTCGTTCAAGCCCCGCGATGGAAGCCAATTTGTAACTATCCTTGTATGTGTCTTTCTGACAGTGTTATTCTGCCACACGTTGGATGCGTCAATTTTTAATGTTATCGTGTGTACGTCTACCGTTTTATTCTGCAAAATGTGGATAATGTATAATTTGTGTGTAATGAGTGTACGTGTCTTCTCGATCCGTAGTGCAAATGCGTGCAACTTCTGTATATTTCGTTCGTTGCGAACGTACGAATAACCAGGTCTTGATGTTCACTAGGGGTGATAAAGTCCCGGTGGCGCCAAATTGTTTTCTTAAAACAATTAAAATAAAATTCAAAGGCGTATGACCAGTGCAGCTCAGGCAGTTTGAATAATTCAAATATTTCCGCCAGCTAGGCCCACTTTAGCACACAGCAGTTCGATGCGTGGGCTGTGTAAATCGTTAGTCATCTGCTAAAATGTACATAGAATATTGTGCACCTCCTAATGAAATTATAACACCGTGGTTACACTCAATACTTACACATTTTTTATTAGTGATTATTATTCATTTAATACAAATTATTCTAATACAAATGCTCCGGTTATTTATATGAGACAATTACAGGGTTTGACAATCGATATTTGAATTGATACCAGACGTTTAATGATGGCGTCTGTTGAAAATCGTATACAAATTATTAATGTTGTTTGTCATAGGTTCTTGAGGTTACGTTCAAAGGATTACAAATATTTTAAAAACAATAAAAATACACACCTTTACATCAAGTAAACTTAACTAACATATTGTGTAGGTGTAATTTGTTTAGCGCAGTGTCGTAAAAGTGTTTACAAGTTATGGATCATTAACAACAGTTTATATTGGTTAGTTTATAAATTGTCAGTGACTTAAATTTCTTTTTAATCTCTGAAAGTAATGAATTTCAGTTCAGTGAGATTTCGACCTTTAGTGAGATAATTAACGTGAGTTTATTTATATATTTCGGGTAATTTAAGAGGTACTTATCACTTCCGTAGTTATGGCGAATTCATACGATCTGTTATTCATGGGTTATACTATAATCTTCTTTAATTTGCTGGGTTCAGGACATCAGGCATCTTTTTCAGTTTAACTGGTAGTAATTGATTTTCTTTTTCCGTTAATTTGGCCTCAACTTCAATAATATGGCTCCAGTCTTTATCTTATATCTTGGTATACACTTATTAATAACTTTTTCTGATATTTGCTATGTTTTAATGGACAATTTTGGTCACTCGAAAATTAGCGTCTATACCATTAAAGCGTCATACATTCAGTAAAAAATCTAACGGTATTTTTTTTGGCTTGTTATTCCACAGTTTCCATGGTAACGTAATTATTCTACCTGGTCGATCTCAAAATAAACCCATTGTTATCAAACCTTGAATTTTTTGTTTAATTTGCATAAATATTTTATAATGGCTATATTTACTTGGGGATAATTTCAATGGTCATAATCTTTACATAGATGTTCCTATTTTCTTTCAAAGATTAGTTTGATATCTTACAAGATTGGTCTAAGCCATGTATTAATGTTTTAGTCCAAAATGGATAATACTATGCTAATACATAATTTACTTATTTCTAAGTTTTAATATAATTCTGCCATGTTCCCTTTCGTTACACATAATTAATATAATTTGACTATTATTTCTTATAAAGGTATTGCTATTATTTTCTTTATAAATTCCTTACTTACTTAAAACATACTAACATATTACTGTAAAACTATTTCTTCTGGTAATTATTGCCTTAAACATTAAGCCAATAACTTCTTTCTTTAAATTAACAAATGAACAAATTTGGTGAGTGCTATACCTACACCATCTCTTTTATAACAGTAATCATCCTGGTGATTTTTATACTGAGATAATATTTTTTCTGTTTTTTACATTCACAATTATCAGTCTAATATACTTAACTTAGTTGCTCATTTAACATGTGCTTATATTTTGGGTTTGTCACACTTGTTTCACTCTTTTTTCTTAAGACTATATGCTGTTTATTTTATTACACTTATCACTTCACTGTTCGTCTTTGTCACTCCCTACCTATCTCTAATTACCCTTATATTTCTCACGATCTCACTATTATTACAAAGTTTTTGTATCTAATGAGTTCATGTCTTTTTTGGTACCTTCAGATTGTCACATATCATTTTATAATATGCAAACAACATGGTATTGTAAATACCTCTTTCAAATAAAACATAACTTTGTATATATTTTGTCATTAACGTGATAAAAATTGGTCTGAAATGTCATAATTAGTAATAATAACAACAGTTTAATAATGTTAATATATTGTGTTAATTGAAATCTACTATATCTGTAGCAATAGCAATAATGTTATTGAATAAATAAACTCTCCAACATCTTATACTTTCGAACACATAATACTGTAATAATATACACACTGCTGATATAATCTTAGTAAAAGTTCCAAAGTATATAGTAGGATATACAATTTGTTCTCTGATTGAACCACGCACACATTTCTATTCCCTGTCTGTATGAGTGTAACCTTAAACACAACAGCTGACACATCACCTATAGATAAGGATATACATACAATCATATCTACACATGGTTTTTTACGTATAACAATTGCTGAGATACTGTCATTTACAAGTTACCACTAATAAAAATTTAAACATAAATTATTAACAATAATAAAAAATTATTCTCTTTTAAAACAATCTTGTGAGTTAATTGTTATGGCCATGTACTTTTTTATTTTCTTTTCCTTTTTTCTTCACTGTCTTCTTGTCCCGCTTTACTTTGGTTAATATCTGGCCAATCTCTGGGGTTGGGTCAATGTCAGTTGTCTGTCAGTCTAGTTCGTATTTTCTTGTTTTGTGACCACCTTTGGTTGTATTCTTCCTCCTTCACTATTGATTATATTTACTACTTTCATTCTCGTTATCATTTATCTATCAAAATATATGGTTTCTTGGCATTTTTTACATACTTTTTTATATCAAATGTGATCAGGGTTTGGCAATGTTATAACGTGGGGAGTGGAACAAGAAGAAGTGTTTAAATTAATCAAACAAAAATTTGTTGACACTGTTATTTTACACCACCCTAATTTTGCAAAACAGTTCTATCTAAACTGCGACGCTAGTGATGTAAGTCTAGGCGCAGAATTATACCAAGAAGACGAAGATGGCAATCACCTAGTCATTAGCTTCGCCAGCCGAATACTCAATAGCTGTGAGCGTAACTATAATGTTACAAAAAGGAGTTGCTCAGCATAGTATTCGCGTGCGGCAAGTTTAGGACGTACATACTTGGATATAATATAACGGTCCGAAGCGATCATAAATCAATATCGTTTCTAAAACAATGTAAGTTGAATCATGGCCGACTTACTAGATGGATACTTGCCTTGCAAGAATACCACATTACATGGGAATATATTCCAGGACGAAAAAATATAGTGGCTGATGTTTTGTCCAGAATAAATGTAGTAAATCAGACATTTGAAGGAGAAAAGGGGAAGATAGCAAAAGTGTATTATATGTTGAAGGATAGAAAAGACCTGGAAGATATTGTGAACCAAATAGTGTTGCAACAAGAGCAAGATACAAAAATATCCAACATCAGAAGAAGACTGATGGAGTCTGAAGCCATTATTAACCAATTTTACTGTGTGTACAACAATATTTTATTTATGAAAACAAAAAACGCAAGAAATTAGACAAACTAAAACTTTAATATAAACAGTTACAACAAGTTGAATAGTGAACTAAAATGATCCAATGTGAAGAGACGTCGATCTGTACAGAATTCGTGATGACCAGGAATAAAATTAAACAAACTAATTAAAGAAAAAACCCAGACCAGTTTGAAGAAGATGCTGGAAGCCTACAACCAGCCCAAATTCGAAAACTACACGCCTACCCATGATGACCTTTCAACGTGAGACGAACTGATAAGTACCGAATAATTTATTACTCCTCAAAAACCCCAAATCACTTAAATTATTTTCAAATGATAAAATTTCTCACTATTTAAAAAATAGTATTTTCTTTCAAAGGTAAAGGCATAATTTATTTACTTATATTAAAAAACATTTATAAAGATAACCTTATTTGTGAACATAACTACTGTAACAGAAATACGACACTACAGAACAAATTGTACAAACACATTATAAATCCTAAGTACCTATAAGGTATAATAGTGTACTTTCTTTTCATGTAATCAACGTTTATGTCTATTTTCATGATCAAAAGAACCCCAGATTGAAAAAACATATTAATTTGTTAGAAGCAACTGAACGATAACGTTTTCAATCAATTTTGCCAACCTGAGGTGTTTTGTGTTTCAAGCTCTAAGCCGGAGCATAATATTACAAATTTGTTTATTATTCAATTGTCATGTTTATTAATAATTAAATGTGTATTAAAAAGCGTAGTACAGAACAATACTATCTTGTTATTTCATAGGATTTTTTTGTTGTAAATATATGTGTGTTAGCGAAGTTTAAGTCATAGCCAACTAGCGCTTGTCACGAGTGGCCGAGTCGACAACCTGTGTAGCAGCGGGAATAATTCGAACGCCACAGCTGTCCATGCTAATACCACATATTACTTTAAAAAACTAAATGTTTTAATTGTTTTAACAAAACAATTTGGCGCCACCCGGGAATCGTAATCCCTATGAATTAACAGGTAGGTTGTACTGGTGACATTGACAACGCTACGGACTCCAGTAGTGACGTCGATTTATGTAACAACCAGTGTGAGGCAAACACACTACAATCACACTAATACACAAAATAAACAAGTGTGATACATTTTAACAGGTACGACCCCTATTTATTGTTACAGCGTTGGTTTGTGTTTTAAAATGATCTGAAAACTTAAGAGATCAATCTGTAAGAGCTGCAGCTTATTTAAAGTCGTTTTGAGAATAAAATTAAATATATAAAGTAACAAATGAAGAATAATTAATAACTAGTAAAGGCGGAAGTATGGACGCCATTTTGTTTTTGAATATACATGTAGCCATTTTGATTTTCTCCAGAGTGAATTATGCAAATTCAGAAGTAATAAAACCAAAAGTTTATTTTGAGGTAAATGTTGTTAGTGTCTATTATTTCTGGTAACCGTTCAGTCTCAGCCTTGCTTGTAAGAACTCTGGACCCGAACAAAAGAAAGTATGTAAAGTTGGCAACACAATCATGGCGTCTGAAATAATGTATCAACAAATAAACGTTAATCTAATCTCACCAGGCAAGTCATTAATAAATATAATTTGTTGAAAAAAGAAAGAGTGAGATAACAATGGCGCCCGAACAGGGACATTATATAAATAAAGTTTATATAAATAAGCCGGCAAAAGAGACGGAACGGTTATTAGATTAAGGTGTGACATGATAAGTAAGAAATTAGGTTATGTTATGTCGAGTATATGGTAGATATACAGTATTATTTCAAATATATATTTAAAACTCCAAAATGGCAAACAATAGTGAGATGAGTATCACCGAATCGCAAATTATGAGCGAAGGCTATCAATCAACGCCAGTGCCGACAAAAAGGACTGACGATAATGATATGAGTAAAATAATGCAAATGCTTAATAAACTCGATATAAAATTTGACGAACTGAAAGAGCAGAAAAGTGATATTAAGGAAATCAAAAGACAAAATGTTAATTTGGATAAAAGAATAAGTGAAATAGAGACACATTTAGATGAAATAGAGTTGGAGAATAAGAGAGAAATAGACAAATTAAACATAAATAAAGACAATGTAAGTAAAGGTGAAAATTATGATAAAATAAATAAAAATATGATATTAGAAAATGATTATGTGAACATTGGTAGTGATAATGAGATTTTAAGGGGAGTAGAATATGATAATGATGGAATGTTAGTGTGTGTTGAGGGGTTAAAGAGAGTTTGTAAAGAGAGTATAGAGGTAGAAGTTAGTGTGTGTTGAGGGGTTAAAGAGAGTTTGTAAAGAGAGTATAGAGGTAGAAGTAATGTTGCAGGGGTAAATTTTTCCCTTAATGGTGTAGTAGGGGGTGAAGTAAAAACTTCACATGTGTTAAGGAAGGACGAGAGTGCCTTCAGTATATATTTGGAAGACGATAGGTCTGCAAATAAAGTTGTCTCTAGGTTTTTTAGTGCACTTCACAGGTGGTGCAGTAGTTGTGAGTTAGTGTCCCCTGCATATATTGAGAGAGAGAGTGTAGCGTGGTGTTGTTGTTGTATTTCATGTTTCAGAGTTTGATGGTGTTGTGACGGCGGTCCTGAGCTGGCCGGTGCGTCAGAGCAGGAGCGTTAAGTGCCTAATGGCCTTATGATGTTGGGATCTCGAGAGAAGTCCAGTAAGGTCAGGTAGGTACGATCATCATCATTGGACCAAGGGTAAGTGATTGTATTTTTTTTGTAAACACTACAGGGGGTTGTGGCGACATATCCTGACTGATCCCTTCAGGAAGTGTGAATGGGTCAATGAGAGTGTTTATGCTTCGGCATAAAACCTCTCATTGAGGGGGTTTTGTGACGGTACGAAAGTCCGTCTTAATGTTCATTGTTATGGAGAGGATAAATTTATTGTAATTTCCATATAATTAAAATGGTTAGGTTGGCTTCCTGAGAGCTATAAAACACGACGCAATTTCATCTGTACCGTTCAACTCAAGGTCGAGGCCTACGTGCTTGTTGGGAGCGAGGTGCGCAAAACACATTGAAAATCAGACTGAAACGACAACGATAATGTCAGAAACGTAATCATAGTGACGCAAAACCATGACGTAAGTTAAATAAAACAATGGAATAATGACGTCATGACACTGCCTTTTGCATACATTGTATCCATAGCTCCCCCCCCCCCCCCGTCTTCATACTACAGCCAAGGCGACAACACCTTGTGAAAAGTTAGCCGGCAGTTACTGCCAGCAAAAGTGTTTTGGTATTGCAAAAATGTGAATTTCAATGTAACAGTTAGTACCAGATTAAATTTCAATC
The DNA here is from genome assembly GCA_034769895.1 of Magicicada septendecula. NCBI lineage: Eukaryota > Metazoa > Arthropoda > Insecta > Hemiptera > Cicadidae > Magicicada > Magicicada septendecula. Next base: position 159,585,153 of record CM068372.1, read on the forward strand.
AGTAAATAACAGTTTAAGAAAAAATGTAAATTTAGCGTCAGTGATAACGAGAGGAAACAAAACAACCAGGAACTTTCAGCTGAACATCGTCCTGCCAATGTGAAACGCCCTGCGAGAACTTCAGGCCTACACTCAGGGAAGTCCAAATTTAAATTAATACACCTTTCATAAAACAGAGCTCAAAATTAAAATGAAGTAAAAGATACCTTTGTAATTGAGTATGTGTGTGAGAGAATGGCTGCGTGCATGTGCCGGCCAGCCTAAAGAAATTTGGGGCGTTGGTTTGTGTTTTAAAATGATCTGAAAACTTAAGAGATCAATCTGTAAGAGCTGCAGCTTATTTAAAGTTGTTTTGAGAATAAAATTAAATATATAAAGTAACAAATGAAGAATAATTAATAACTAGTAAAGACGGAAGTATGGACGCCATTTTGTTTTTGAATATACATGTAGCCATTTTGATTTTCTCCAGTGTGAATTATGCAAATTCAGAAGTAATAAAACCAAAAGTTTATTTTGACGTAAATGTTGTTAGTGTCTATTATTTCTGGTAACCGTTCAGTCTCAGCCTTGCTTGTAAGAACTCTGGACCCGAACAAAAGAAAGTACGTAAAGTTGGCAACACAATCATGGCGTCTGAAATAATGTATCAACAAATAAACGTTAATCTAATCTCACCAGGTAAGTCATTAATAAATATAATTTGTTGAAAAAAGAAAGAGTGAGATAACAGTTGGTAATATTTTTCTACATTCCTTCTGAATTCTGTCTAATTCTGTGCTACGAGGGCTACCTTTTAAGTTTTTACAAAGACAATGAAAGAAAAAAATTTCAAAATAGGCAGTCATTGAGGACTGCCGACAGAAGTGAAAACTTAAAACTATGAAATAACAGTGGTTTTTTTTGGATATTCAAATTAATTGTAGTATCAAAAATTAAAATTTTTTGTAAATTAAAATCTTTGACATCAGTCTGGTTTTCACATATAAGCTAATAAAAAATAATTTTGAATTAGTAACCATATTTTCAAAATTCAACACATAAATCTAAAATTATTATAAATATTTATAGAATTTTTAATTTTAAAATCCGCGGCAAAAATACTATCGAACAACTAGAAATTTGTTTTACCACGCTAGTAAGATAACTCCTAAGCCACTATGAAATACTCATTGCATGATGTATGGCAGAGGTCAAATATCAAAAATAAAAAATAAATAATATCAAATTTTTAAACGGAAATATTGATACGAATATTGGAAATATTTGAAAATACATGCTTTGTTTATGTTATTCATTTTTCTATATAAAAATATTAACATATTTAGTACTCACTTTTGTACTGCACAGTGATCCTACATTTGAACATTTAAAATAATGATCAAACTAAAACACAATTTAAACAATGCACAGTATACACACATTAAACTTTCCACGTAGTCAATTTAACTTTACTTATATACATATACACAGCACTAATGTTAAAATCTTTCAATAATAAAAAAACTATTAAAAATACATACTTCGACATTAGACATGACGAAAAACCCTAAGTTAACAGCCAGACGGACAAATAACAATTATGTAAATATCATATAATATAGTATAAGTAATTAATAAGAATAAAAATAATGTAAAACAGATCATAAGTATTGCGTTAATTGTTAATACGGAAAGCCAAAATCGCGCTAGGGATCGAACACGCGATAGCAAATTCGGCAGCGTAAGAAACTCCAAAATAAAGTACGTAAACGATAAAAGTGTGTTAAATAGTATAAATAGTATTACAATTGTATAATATAATTGTAGTATAATAGTATTACACACAAGTATAATCTATACTTTCACTGCTGGCCACGCGCAACACGTCATACTTAATAGCTACAGATATCATGTTAGCATTAGCATGTCGGTGACGCGAACTCATAAGATTTTACCCATCCAAAAATCGCCCAACGTGCCTATAGAAGTTTTCACTTCAAAAACATTTTTTGATACAAATCGTTTTATTGTTTCTCAAAATATTCGCCTTTGAGATTTACACACTTTAGCATGCGTTTGAACCAAGTCTCGAAACATTTTTTCCACTCTGATGTTGGTACCTCAGAAATATGGTTTTGGAAGGATTCAACAGCTTCTTGAGGTAAGTTAATGAAAATCGCTGTCCACGCATTTTTTATTTGACATTCGGGAACAAAAAGAAGTCGTTTAGCGATAAATTAGGTAAATACGGGCAATGAGACATTAATTCGATGTTTTCCTCCTTCAAATAATCAACTGTTTGACGTGCTGTGTGAGAGCTGGCATTGTCGTGATGAAGAATGATGCGACGTTTTCGGTTGTGTTTCCTGATTTCATCGATGACTTGTGGCAAACAAATTGTTGTATACCATTCAGCATTAACTGTTCTTCGATCCTCTAAAGCAATGGTCGCGACATGTCCAGTGTAAACAAAGAAACAAGCGATCATTTTCTTGGAAGTGCTTCGTGAACGTACCACTTTTGTTGGCTTCGGTTCATCTTGGAACACCCAAACAGTTGATTGTTGCTTAGTTTCCGGCTCATACGAATATATCCAAGTTTCGTCTCCAGTTACGATGTTGTATACAGATTTTGCATTTCTTCGGTCGAATTTTTGGATCATTTCCTTACACCAATTGACACGAGCCTGTTTTTGAGTTTCGGTCAAATTATGCGAAATCCATCGGGAACAGATCTTTGTAACAGCTAAATGTTCATGTAAAATCGAATGTACTGCAGTCTTCGATATGCCTAAGGATGCCTCTATCTCACAGTAAGTCACATGCCGATCTTCTTTAATCATGTTGTGCACAGCATCGATGTTTTTGGGAACAACAACCGATTTAGGTCGACCTTCACGAAATTCATCGCTGACTGAAGCACGACCACGGCGAAATTCCGCAAACCAATTGTAAAGTCTTTTCTGATGATGATTGATTAGCAAAAGTTGTACGAAGCGATTCGAGGCATTGTTGTCGAGTTAGGCCTTTATTAAAATCGTAAAAAATCATCCAACGAAATTTCCATTTTTTCACCAACACTTTTGTTTTAAACGCTCACTGTAAACAAACTACTCGGCCAATATCTGAGCTGCAATTGTTTTACAAATAACATATGACAAATTTTTCAACAATGATAATGTCATATCTCACTAGCGCCATCTAGTGGTCGTTTGTAAAGACTTAAAAGGCAGCCCTCGTATCTATCAGCGATACATTTGCACCAGTATCAATCATTATCTTAGTTGGAATTCCATTTATCTCAGCTGTTATGTAAGTATACTGTGATTTGTGGTGTTGGCATTAATGTTATTAGAAGATTGGTTTGAAGGGTTGTAAAGCCGTGTTCTACAATAGAGTTGTTGGTTGCAGAGGTTTCGGCTGTACCCTCGACGGGCATCTTCAGTGCATAAAGTTTGAACAAAGGCTGCAAGTGTTATAAAGTTATGGTAAACTACACATTTTCTAGAGCTACCTATGTAGGAAAACATATGATAAAAATTGCTCTTATAGAAAGAAGCAGACTCAAGAAGCATTCTACTCATAAAAAGGCATTTTTACTGAAGAGAATACAGTGTATTGATAGTAAGTAACAATGTAGTATTACATTAATAAATGCCATTTGTTAAATGAAGTGAGAAAACGCCTCAGCAGGAGGAATAGTAATGGTTGAACCACTTTAATTAGTCATAACAGCTACAGCTACTGGCGCACAGCTGAGCGCTTGGGTCCGGGAATGAGGAAATAGGAAGGGTAAGGCGCTCAGGGTAAATCAATAACCTTCCTGTAAACATTGACTGTCAACCACCGGACTAGCCTTTTGTTCTGTAATGCTCGGTGTGTTTCACTCGTCCTGATTGGTTGACTTCTGTGAATTATCTGTTTTGTAATAGGTTTTAGTCAGTAGTCAGTGTTGTCTTGTGACTCTCTGTTGAGTTTGTGCTAGTGGTCTGTGTGTCTGTAAGTGGAACTATTAAAATTGTTCATAATGGCTGGTATGAACAGTAGGCTAGGCGGGAAAGTTCTAAATGGTCAAACCAGGGAAACAGTTACCAATGTGTTTAAATTTATGAAGAAAGGCTGATAACAAAGAGGTGACGATTCCAGCTGTTAGAGCTAGGGAGCGAACTGCTGCTGCTGCTACTACTAGAATTTCTGACTGTGTGGTGACCAAAGTAAACAAGGAACTATGACAACTTGAAAATTGGAATGAGGGTGATAGGCCTACTTCATTTGTTATTCTGAACAAGAAGTGAACAAAAGCAAAACCTGTAACTGGACTAGATGAGTTTGATCAGGGTGTTGTGCGGTGGTTAGTGCATGAATTGTATACAATAAAAAAACAACTGCCAAAAGAAGAACTTTTGTGAGAAGTGTGCGTGTAATCCTGAAAGAACTGGGGTTTTGTTGGGAAACATTAGGAATAATAGAAAATTACTCATTGAACAATCGGATATCAGAGAACAGGAGATTAGTTATCTTCAAGCTGACAAAAAATATTGGGATGAAGGCTGACCTATCATTTATTTGGATGAAACATATATTCATTCTTCTCATGTAAGTGGAAAAGTATGGTCAGACGATTCCAGCCAAGGCATTCATTTTATGATTTCTTGTTTGTATGATTATTATACATTCTGGAGGGGAAAAGGTTTCATTCCTGGTGCACTAACAATGTGGAAAGCGTTGTCTTCTTTAGGAAAAGCTGCTTCCTAAACTAGAACCTCAATCAGTGCTTGTGATTGATAACATGTCATTGTGTTTGATGTTTAGTGTAATGGAACTTGAAGAGTGGAAAGCTAAAATAAAACATGTTCAAGAAGTGGAAGAGTATTACACGTCACTGGAACCAAACATATACAATTTTGTGGAGTACTTCATAATCAACATATTGATAACAACAACTCTTCAGATAGCTCGGACACGGACAGCAACACCTTTGATAGTGACTGTGACATGGAAGGAATTGGTGAATTAGTGTAATGTTTTACAATGGACACAAGTAAGATTTTTAAATTTTGCAAGATATTTTTGCTTCCTCATACTTAGCTTTGTGTATTATTTTATTGTTTGCTTGCAAAAAAATAATAAAAATCCGTTGATGGTTGTTTTAAAAAAATGGTTAATTTACTCATTATTGTTATTTTGTTATTATTATCATAATTATATTGATTAGTTATTACTTGTTTTAAAATTGAGAAAAATTAGTTAAATCAAAGATTTTCATAAATCTAACATAACAGAATTTCATGAGGCATTCATAGAGGGTTCCATCGTCTTTCCTGTGAAATTAAAAAATGATTTGACAGATAAATATATTTTGATTAATCAGTTAAACTCAAGCTATTTCATTTAATTTTATGACATTAAATGTATTTGTCAAAAAAAGTCCCACATTTAAAATTTTTTAAAAAGGGAATAAAAATGGGTAATGAATGGACTTAGGAAGCCCAATTTATTGTGAACATAAACACAATAAAACTAATTCAAGTTGTATAGACAGCAGGAAAACTGTAATTCAGGTGAGATGAGACATTGTGCCAAGGGGTTTAACTGATTAATCAAAATATATTTATCTGTCAAATCATTTTTTAATTTCACAGGAAAGACGATGGAACCCTCTATGAATGCCTCATGAAATTCTGTTATGTTAGATTTATGAAAATCTTTGTTAGGATATACTGGAAGCCACACAGGAGGTTGTCAAATCAAATGACTGAATAAATGGGTTTGAACAGATATAGTGACTTATTAGTATGTTAATAAAGTCAGATAAGAGTTTAGCTACTGGCTCTACCAGACACCTCTGAAATGTCTCGTCACAATTTTTCTGCTGAATATTACTCATTTCTGTAGACAAATCTGAGAATCATTTAATTCTAAGAAATAATATACATGTATAAATTGCCACATATTAACCAGAACATCCTTATAAATAAATATTGTATTCTTTTATTGTGTATATAAAAATGGGCACTTGGTTGAGCAGACTATCAATTTAAAGTGCATGTATAAATGTTGCATTCTTTTGTTATCTATAGAAACATAATATGTGGATGGGAAGAGTGGGCATCAGTGTAAATGGAATATATCTGTATTGGCCTAACAAGTGGTTGATATTATATTAAGATACACTACTAACATAGCCACTAGTTAATTAGTGAGGAACATACAAGCAGAGGAACACAGAGAGAAATATCATATGGACTATCATAAAACATGTAAGCATATACAAGACATGAAGTATCAACAAATAGAGTAGGCTGCATTTTTAAAGAAATCTACTTATACCTCTTAAACTTTAATTTTCAAAGTAAAAATAAATAACAGATCACTTATTAAATGAAATCATTAGAAAAATCATGTTACACAAAACGCAATGCATGTTAATAATTACAACCTGTGTTATTAACAATGATTGTCTGTGCAGATGCCAAGCGTTTTGCTCATCTTGTGACGTCGCATCATCTATGATGCCATACCACAGGGTGGAAAAGACATTTGGCACGAGTACACACGTAGTTAATGACACATTAGTTTCCTGATGATTATGCAATATTGTTGAAAATAAATTTTGCATGAAAATACTTAATGATAAGTTAACTTTTTTTTACATCCATCATAAAATTATATTTTTCCTGTAAATGACTGGAAAACATTTTTTGCATGTTATTAAATGTTCAATAACCAACAGATGAAGAATACTGCAATGTTGTTTCTCTGTCATAATCTTGATTTCTTAATGAAACCTAGAATACATCTACTATAGTACAGAACAATGATCTCTTTTCACTACAGAAAACTCTTCTCACAATTTTAAAACAAAAAATCAAACCCATGTTGATGGAGAAGTGCAGTCGATAAATATAGGTCTAAACCCCTACTTTGCTACAGTAAAACCATAAATCTTAAATGACATAAAATCTGCTCTGCCAGTAATAAAAATAATGTACATTTACACAACACAAAATAAAAAGAGATATACATGGTATAAATAAATACAGTATGTCACATTTCAATGGACAGTTAGACTTACGACTTACTCTTATTTTTTTACTTTAAAAAACTGGCTAGTATTTATTAGTTTTATAAATTCTAAATCACACGGTGTCAACAAATATCCTCTCCATATTCACTTAAAACTGTTCATTTTGGTCTAAAAGTTGAACAGCTTAACACCACTGTTGTCATGTAATCTGTAGTCCTTTTGAGCAAACTTGTCCTCTAAGATCACGATAGATGCTTCTGTTTTACAAACATTTAGAGGTGGTATTGACTATCTCTCAGCAACTGAATTTGGAGTCTCTATATTCCTATTTAAGTCATTCACATTTCTTTTTAACATACTCCTTCTATTAGAGCTCAGAACCGTGATTATGATTAGCAAGATTTTGATTGTATTTGAAATGGGACAGCCAATATGATTTATGATTAATTCTTTATGAAACACCAATCTAGTCGTCGATGTAAAAAGCAACTTGACACACATTACTAGGGCACCAGAGGACAATGACAGAAATTCAATCAATATCAGAGAGCATTACAAACTAATTAACTTATTCACTGCGTGGTTCACTTCTCATCACATGTTAAGAAGGTCTGAAAATATTTATATTTATAGTACATTGCTACACTACAAATATTAATCGTCACTGAGATGATGATAACTTGTAGCTATGTGATGCTTTGCGAGCAGTAGTCTTACATAATTCTCACTCGATCTTTCAAAACACGCCTTCCAGATTACTTTATCCAGGTCAATTTTGTTGCATACTATCCCAAATACACAAAGTATAAAAGCATTTTTGCAGAGCAGCCAGCTGGCCAGTTTTTACAAACGGCGACTCGCTGTGTGTTTAATATAATGTGATTATGATTACTGTATATGAACATCTATATTTGGTGACTTGTATTATTTAGTGCAACACTGTTAAATAAGTGAAATTTATTGTATGTTACATTAGTGTTGGACAATTGTAAGCTGGAAGAATATTGTATACAAGTTATTTAAAGAATTGTTCTATACAAGACATTTTGTTTATTTTAAACTATAATTAAATTTCTAAATAGCGAATTCCCTATGTCCCATTATTCTGTTTCCACTATGATCTGTGTAACCATCCTAACAATATAATATTTATCTTATACCCAAATGTATATTTGTAATAAAACAAACTAATCATTACACTAACAAAGGAAAACACACACACACACACACACACACACACACACACACACACACACACACACACACACACACACACACACAAGATCAACATTTTAAGCTTACACATAAAAAACTTTTGTCTTTATCATTAGTTACAAGATATTTCACACATATGCATTAATGAAAAAATGCTGAGGTGCTTGTCTTCCCAGTCTGGATTGTGTTTCTAATGTGGTAAATACCTTTGATATATCATGGTTCACGTGAGTACGAGATTAGTTTTGGGGCATAATCAGGAGTTTTCCTTTGTCCATAAATGTAATTATTTTACAGTCTAAAGTACGGTATGTTTTCTGTCAATGTTACCTGAATATTCTACGCTGGAGAGAAAGCAAAATACTTTTTTCAATTTGGTGCTCTTGGAAGTGTTTTTGGTTAAAGCATCTCTGCATCTAGCCTCTTTATATATAACGCTACAATGTCAACAAGTGGTCATTACAATAATGATTTTTTTATTAAAGAGTTCATTCATTACAAATGAATACTAATTAAAACTGAAGAAAAGTTACTGACAAAAACCACAAAAAAATAATAAATTTTAAGTCTTTATTTATACTTTTCAGTTATATTTAGCACCTATACTCAAGTAACACAGAATGTCTGAAATGAATTCCGTACAAACTGAAGTCCCATTGACTAGGAGGTATGTTCGTAACCAGAGATGCATGTCAACTGAACACAATGAAAATCAGCTTTAAGAATGTTACAGCTGACCTTGAAAATATCAGCTCCCATTTACTGAAACTGCCAAATGATTTTTAAAAATAAAAGATGAACATGATTGCATGCACACACGCACTTTAACCTCTATGATATCTAAAAAACAGAAACTGCCTTTATTTAATAGGTTAATTCTTGGTACAATGCGATAACAGATAACTGATTTTAAGATACCCATCCAATTTGAGGTCATATGACCATTATAACTCAAAAGAGGAATATGTCATCCAGGAAAATGAAACAAATCGTTAAAAAAAATTACAGGAGTCTTTTTGTATACATTGATTAATCATGATTATTATAATACTAGACTATGATGAATCATTACAACTTTTTGCTCACGAAATATTAAGGTTAAATGCAATTAAACATATGTAACAAGTAAACACAACTGATTAGAGAAATTAAATGACCACAGAACCAATTAAGTTTTTTCCACAGTGCATTTAAAATTTCAGTCTATCTTTTGCCTACCACTGTTGTTCTACCATTAACCTCAGTCTGAGTACACTAAGTGTAACCATTAACACTAAGTGTACTCAATAACACAATTCATTTCTTGAAATTCATTTGAGTTAGAATCAGTGACAGATTTCCGCCACAACCTTTGGTACACAAATACACAAAAACATAACCTTTGCTGCCGAATACGAACACAACAATAGCATAAACTTCACAAAATAGCATAGACCTGTCCATCACAAAATTTGAACACAGGCACAAATTCAATATATACAGAAAACCGACTACAACTGACACACTAATACACAATCCTCCAAACACCCAATACAACACAAACTAGCTGCCTTCAGAACTATGATACATAGACTTAACAACATCACACTAGATGAGAAAGACTACAAAGACGAACTAAACATGATAAAATATCTAGCAGAATCCAACAGATACAACAGAACAATAGTCAATAAACTCTTACACAAAACAAACAACAGACAAAGACAGAAAACAACAAATTCATAACACTAACATACATCAACAATCAATCTGAAAAAATAGCCCACAAATTCAAAAAAGCAGATACAGAATCGCTTACAAAACTACTAACAAAACAGAACACACACTATCAAAACACACAAAACAAATTCGATCTACCTGGTCTTTACAAACTAAATTGCTCAGATTGCAACAAATTCTACATAGGCCAGACAGGACATAGCTTCAAACAAAGATACATTGAACACACAAAGGCACTACACTCCACTACAGAATCCATCTTTGCAAACCACCTCATTGAAGCAAACCACACATACAAAAACATCAACAATAACAAGGACATTCTACACATACACACAAAAGGCCAAAAACTAGACACTCTAGAACAATTGGAAATATACAAACACATAAAAACGACATCCTAGACGAACAGAGACAATTCAAATCACACGCATTATTCGAACATATCACACCCCACACATACAACTTTGATCTTTCAAAAGTCGATTCCGTTGCCAAGAACAAGACAGCCAGTGCTCCCAACGGCAGCCTCTGAAGAAGCTTTTTAAAAGCGAAAACCGGTTCAGGATGTAAGGTAAAACTTTTATGTTTTTACCCATAAAAAACTTTGTGTTCTGAGTCGGTAGTGAATTAATTATATTTAGTTAAGTAACGGACACGTCATGGACAACGAAATCCAAGACCTTTGGTTAATTTTCTATCACCTTTAAGAGACTAATGATGCACATTATTCTACCACATTCCCCCAATATGATACATAACCCATCTAAAAATACTAAATTAAAAAAACTTACTTGCAGAGTAAAGTTTAAAGGTTACGTAATTATAAATGACGTAACAATGACATGCTATATTTAATGGCATTTCACTTACTTTTATGTTTTGTAAAAAATTAATTGGATTTCATTCAATTAGCACTACTATAATTTAAAGGTAATATAATAAGAGTGCCCTGCAAAAATACAGATTAGTTTTTCTCAAAAAATTCGAATTCTGCACAATAAGAGGTGTGTATACACTAATTTGTATACACATTTGTCAGCAATACACCAATCAATGTTACAAAGTATTAATGAACTTTCTTCTGCTGACATCTCAAATCATTTATCTGTCATTTGTATAAATGTAAACTTAATATAGTGATGTATATCTTAAAATTATGCATAAAGGTTTGTTTATTCAATCAGTACATAATTTCACCACAACCATGAAAGTATGCCAATACAAGGTTACATTAACAAGACGAGAACACAAAAATTGTAAAACACAATTGGCGTTTTTGCTGATAGCAAAGACCAAAATTTTCATCATTACTAGGTTTTTTGCAACTAAGGATTTCAAAATACTTTATGGAAAAGTTTTCATCAATGTTGTTACTTTACTAATGATCTAACTTAGTATGTGATTAGTGAGCTTTATCAGTGAAAAGAAGGTCAAAAAAGAAATATAACAGCTAGTAAAAGCTAGCTAATAATAGCTAGTAACATAAATACTATAACAGACACCAGTTAACAATCTGGTAAACAAAAAAACTATAAAATGACAAAGACGATCACTATACCAAAATTATTATTTAAGTGCTCTCTCACAAAGCCCTTGATGGTTACTAATGTCATTACACCCCCCCTCATTAGTTTGTAGTTGATTTTGGGTATACATCATGTTCTCTGTTAATGGCTTATGTACAGTACAATCATGTAATCCAGTCACTAGCTAGTCCAACAGGTCCAGTAAACCAGTATCATGTACCACAAAGCATCTACAGCTCTGCAAGTTTGTGCAAGCATCTGAGGCTGACTAATATATTTAAAGATCTTGGAACAGGTGTACTCTTCGTATCCATTATCCTCTAGTAGTAATACAGTCACACACTGAAGAACTGGAAATGCTTACTAACTTCTCAGCTTCAAGAAGCATTAGCTGAGCCGTATGAAAAAGACTTATACACACATCAGGGCCATCAGTTGATGGATATAAACAGTTGCTTAGTTACATATGCAGAATATCTTCAAAACATAACACGAAGCAATATTTCACAATTTACTAAACAATATCAAGAGTGAAAATCAGCAAGAAAGAGTATCCACAGAATACAATAGAGCAACACTTTGATATGTTATCCCAATCAACATGTGCCATAAAGTTTATAAATATTAATACAAAGTTTGATCAAACACTTTGTGCAATTTTTGTTTACTTGAAAAATTATGCTTTGATTCATCTACACTTATATTTCGTTCTTCAAAGTAGTCTCAGTCGGATATAACATGATTATATACAATCATTTTTTCAGTCTTCAAAACATTTTTGGAATGCACTTTTTTGATAGATATTATTCAGCAAGTTTTTTTTTACATCTTCAACAGTTGTGAACACTGTCCTTTCGTGGTACTTTTCATTATTGGGAAGAGGAAAACTTGCGCTGGGACGTATCTAGTGAATAAAGTGGTTGCAGTGTCATACGATTTTTTTTTCCTAAAATTCTTGAACAAGCAATGACATGCATCCTGGTGTAATTCCCACAGATATCCTTCCATAATTCTGACCTTCTTCTACGAACAGCATTATGTAAGTGGTGTACAACACCTGAATAGCACTCTTTATTGTTGGACCTGGTGATGACAGGCGTGACACGTCCACATCTTTCCACGCTCAGAGCCTAAGAATGAACTAACTTGTCCACAATTTTGAGATCGTTCATGTTGAACTAGATGGCCCTTATACATCCATAGGTTTCTTTTGTTATTAATAGTAGCATTTTATTTTGCAATAGAACTTCAGAGGCCAGCATCAGCTTGAAAACTGTGTTACTTTCTATGTTTGTGAACATGTGTACTTTCAACTGAAGCCATTTTTGTGCTGTGACATGTGCTAATTATTTTGTTGTGTTTGTTTCTTCGTACCAAAGATAAAACTTATGAGCTTTTGAATAATTCTGGATCAGATATTGAAGTGTAAAAATATTACCATAAAAAATATGACTTTTTTAAAAATGGTATAATTTGGATGCCTACAGTGGACTGCATTTAACACATTGGTTACATATAATATCATATAAAACAGGACGATTTGAGCTTTCAGACAGTATATTGATGATAAGTAAAAAAATGTTTTTTTTTTTAATTAAGTTTAAATTTATATAAAAATGCTCAGGCCACAGCAGAAGGCAGCCCTCCAAGGAAGCTACGCAAGCCCTCCTTTTGTAGCCTTAACTGCAGATATTTGAAAGACCAGTTTACAAATACTGGACAGGCAAGTTGATGGGAAGATGAATTTTCAGATTAAATTTTCTTTAGGATTCACGTGGGGCCTAATAGACCCGTGTGCATGAAGCCTGTCCACTAATCTCGAGATCCCAGATTTGATTCCTAGGTAGTACAATAAAATTAACGTGTTGTTTTCACTGTTTGGGTAGGACTACTAGATCAAATTGCCTATGCTATGTGTGGACACTTAAGATGCTTAGCATACTCTCTTAATATGCAACAAACGGGCAAACAACAGACAACACCTACAATACAAAGCGGGACTTGCTACCCCTTGACAACTCTGTTGAAAATATGCTAAGTAAGCAAGAAAACTAGACTGAAGTAGTATTTTATATTGAGGAGGTCATGCAAATGAAGCAACAAATTGTGTACTTCAACCACAGCACTTCAACAGTAATGTAACCCAAGGAAGCAACACCATGAAGCACTGTGAAAACTTAGTACCATGGTCATTCCTGCTAGGACAAAAGAGGTAGTTTTAGTTGATCAAGTCCTACACACTGGGAAGCATGCTGTTTCCTGATAGTGCATAATCAATTCAGGAAAAAAATTCTCCTAAAAGCCGCCTCCTCCGAAAATATTATAATTATTATTACTATTATATTTGATGTGAGCCCATTAAGTGCATGGAAATGCCCTAATCTGAAGCAGTGTGACAAACAGTCCCATGTTAGTGCTCAATCTACATAAGAGGCGTTTTAGTGGGTGGTCCACTTGAGTCCACTTTGTGCATAAATGTATTTCCCATCCTCATTTTAAAACAATTACTGTTATTATTATTATTTATCATCAGTTGTACTCTGTAGTTGATTTCTAAAATTATAGGTGCCGGAACTAGAGGTGGGCCGATATACCTGTAACAGGTATTTTGGAACGATATTTTTGTGGAACAGATGTAACAGTGACTGAAAAATTGAAATACCTGTTATTCGCGGAGACGCTGTTCCGAGTCGAGACACGCCCCCTACACTCCTATACAGACACACACACACAAAAAGTACGCAAGTAACAAGTAAACGAATACGCCACGGCCAAATACTAGGAGTACAAAAATATCGCTGGTATGCAAGGAACAGCCAGTACACAACTATTTAAAATATTAGGTATTTCAAATACTAGTGGTATCACCGATACACAAGAAACAACGCGTATTACAAATACTAAGCATATCAGAGGAACAGTAGTATTTTAGGAACACCTAGTATTTTAGGAACACCTAGTATTCTAGGAACACGTAGTATCATGCATATTTCGAGTAGAAACTAGTACAAGCCACTTTTTCGTCCTGAATACTTCATTCTGCGCAAAGAGACGAAGCTGTTTTTAATAAAGGAAAAAATTCATCCTGATGTTACATTTATTCTTGTGTGATATGCAGATATATAATTCAGATTATATGCTAATAAATTATATATTATACTAATCACCAACTTGGTAAATTTTGAAATAACGAATTATATTGTGTTATAACCTATAGAGTGGCTGATGTTGATAGGCTATAATTATACTTTTTATTAATGTGATACTGCACTACACATCTCACATAAATGATGAGATTGCTGTAATGGACGTTTATGCACTTTATCAAGTCCTATTCCATAAATCTTAATTCCTTAAGGGTAATTGGTTTAAATTATGTCCGATAAAAATTTATTATTGTTTTGAACATGGAAATTTGTATTTATTTATTTTTTAAGTAAATACTTTTTTCCTAGCTAGGTCTTCTTGCTTACCACTGGTGGTACGCCTACCACTGATCAGGAACCCCTCCCCATACTATGGGAAGTCTGTTTAAGTATTGCTGTGACAGTTATGGGTTGTGTTAGGTTAGGTTCGCATACGTTTTATTTTTAAAATTTTGGTGACATGGATCCAAGAAGAAAAATGAGTGACGTGTGGAGTTTTTTTTAACCAGTTAGTAACTATATTGCATTGTGCAAGATTTGCAAAACAAGTCTATTGTATAAAAGTTCAGTTAGTAATTTAAAAAAACATTTACAAAGAAACTATCCAACAGTTGCTCTTCCTACTATATCCACCCAAACTGCTGTGCAATCTTTGCCAAGAACAGAAACTTCTTCAGGTGATATATTGCAAATAGGACCAGATGTGCAAGAAAACTTAGTAGTTGAATCTTCCTCCCATTTTTTTAGTCCAGAGAGACCAACCACTTCAAGAGCTACCGACACCTTCCAAAATCAACCATCTTCATTTCAGTTGCCTGTTCCAACAAGTAAAAAACAAATGTCAATATCAACCTACATACCCAAAAAATTAGCAGTATCTGATAAAAACAAAATTGATGAGGCCATAATAAAACTTTTTATTTGGGATCTTCAACCATTTACAGTTGTTGAAGACAGAGGTTTCCGAAATTTGATGAATACTTGTGCCCCTAGATATCAAATTCCTTATAGAAAGTATTTTGCTAACACACTGTTACCAGCTTATTATGAAACAAAGTTAAATAAAATGAAAGAATCTATTAAAAAAGATGCACCAAGTGTTTGCTTAACAACTGACACATGGTCTTCTTCAACAAATGAAACTTTTAATGCAATTACTGCACATTACATTAATCAGGATTTTGAAATGAAACATATACTATTAGACTGTTCAGTTATCAAAATAAATAAAACATCTCAAAATTTACCAGATGAAATTTTGTGTATTATAAATGAATGGGACTTGTCTAGAAAAATTTCAATTGTTATTACTGATAATGCCATAAATATACTTAGTGCTATACAAAGCATACTTAAGTGGAAGCATTTTGGATGTTATGCTCACACATTAAATTTAATTGTTCAAGATAGCCTGTTAATTGTAAATGACATAATCAAAAAAGTAAAAACAACTGTAACGTTTTTTAAGAGAAGTAATATTGCACATTTAAAACTCACAAAATATCAAGAACACATAGGTGTTCAGCAACCTAAAAAACTTCTGCAAGATGTTGTAACACGCTGGAATTCTGTTTACTATATGCTTAAACGATTTGTTGAACTGGAGGACGCTGTAAAACACTCTCTGGCATTACTAACAACAGACATAGAAACATTAACAGCTGAAAAATGGGGAATTTGTAAAAAACTGTGTGCTATTCTGCAACCTTGTGAGGAGGTAACAAACGAAATGAGTGGAGAGAAATATATCACCGCCAGCCAGATAATACCTATAACCCAAGGATTAAAATTATCAATACAACAGGTAAGTGTGAAATTAACTAAACCACTTGTCATAGAAATTGTACTTAAACTTCTAGAAGGAATTTCTGTAAGGTTTGCTAATTTGGAAAAAAGCAAAACAATTTCACTTTGCATGATGCTTGACCCCAGGTACAAACACTACTTTTTTTTAAGACAATACTTCTCTAGAAAATACAAAAAAATATGCAGCTGAACTAGTATCTTCACAAATTACAAAAAATTCAAGAACCAATACAAGCATTGAAACCAAAGGAAATCTACAACCTAACATAACAGAGGAGGAAACAGTTTCAATTTGGAACCATTATAAAAACCAGATAAGCAAAGTTAAACAAATAGGGACACCTTTATCAATGGCTATACAAGAAGTAGATAAATATCTTCAAGACACACCAATTGAGAGAAGCAAAAATCCCTTACTGTGGTGGAAAGATCACCAACGTGCATACCCTAATCTTGCACATCTGGTCAGAACTAGATGTAACATGGTTGCAACATCCGTTCCCTGTGAAAGGATATTTTCCAGGGTGGGAATAATTTTATCTGAACGAAGAACACAATTAACATCGAGGAAAATGCAACAGCTGATATTTTTAAATATAAATTTGAAATAGTGTCTGAATAACTGAAATTCTAGTATTTTAAAAACCATTCAATAGTTTAATTTTACCTATAATGTGTTATTTGAGTGAAGCAAATTGTAATGTGAATAGGTGTGACAAAGATTAGTTCATGACTTGTATATTCTGTGTACACTGGTGAATGGATCTGAAGATTATCCAGGTATGTAATGTATTTAATTTACTTTTGTTGTTGCTTATTATTTATAAGTTTTTATTTATTTATTTATATTTATTTTATTACAGTTGTTTTTATTATTTTTATTTGTAAAATTTGGTTTATTCACTCTTGTGGCTTACTATTATGTTTTTATTATATGTTTCTGATGTTTTTTTCATATTATTTGTTGTGGTATTACATGTACTCTAAATTATTTCATTGCCCTGAGTTTTGCAACTGATTTGTCTAACCAATGTTAGTTTGTTTACTCCTAGTAAAAACTTAAATTGGTATTCCCAAAGAGAGATAGGCCTATAAATTCTCTTGTTTCTTATTTTCTTTTAAACAGTAATAGTTTAATAAAGTCACAGTGTAAAGTAATACTGCTAATACTTTTAGTTTCAATTTATTTCTTATAACAAATTATATAGTATAGGTTATATAATATCTTCAAATAAATACACTGCAAGTAGGTTTATTAATATATTAATAGGTTTATCTAGGTGAAATAAACCTACTTGCAGTGTATTTATTTGAAGATATTACATACGAGACCTGCAGGAAACTCAAAACGACTTACTTACAAAGGATAATATAGGTTATATATAATTAGTATGTAATAACAGGTATTTGTACCTGTTATTTTTTTGGAATGGTATTTTCATACCTATTATGTTAAAATAACAGTTTAGCCCACCTCTAGGTGGAACGCATCAATCAAAAGTTGTACAGACACAAATATATTTTATATTAGCGTATTTATTTATAGACACGTATATTTTACATTAGCGTATAAGTTTACATCAGGTTATTACAAAGGAGGTCTACATTTTTAAAGCCTTATAAAATATGTAACATACGTATAAACTTGTATCTAAAAAGGTAATAAAGTTTACTGATATTTCTAAAGAGCTTCATCATCAGGTTAGCCACACAACAATCGGAAACATGTCACTCATGATGGCATCATCTCAGAGCCTCTATCAAACTCTAAGTAATGTTTTTGGTGGTTCGGACATTTTTAAAAAGTTTCCATAGTTTCATCATTGCGTCATCATATTGTTTGTTTCTTGACCTTTCCTTACTCTTTTTGTCCAATGCTGTATGATGGCCAGAAATCAGCCCTCTCACATTCACTTGAAGTTATTGCTATTGATTCAATAGTATATTTCTATGTAGAAAGACTCTCCAAAAAAATTCTGGAATGCACGTATTCTAAGAAGCTCCCAATCAGTTGCCTTTCCTGTAATTTTAATTTTCTCCATAGGTTATTGGGACATTTTTTTGAATGATAGTAGTTAAGACAAAGATTAGTGCTGGTGTTTGATTTTGACAAATGTTTAGTTTTGTAGTGGGGATGATAAGAGGCACAATTTAAAAAGTAATAGTAAATTTTTGTAATAATTAGGTTTCACTTTCCATATATTTTTTTACTTTTCGGTAATTTATTTTTGGATCCAAGAGGTTCCAGAACACCGTTCCAGTGTGTTCCCCCTGAAATCAAACCCCGGTTGTACTCATTCTAACTATATTTTTAATAAAAACTAATAATAATAATATACCATATGCAAATATCTTATCTGATAGATGTAGTCCCTCTGTTTCAATTCCTCTGTTTTACCATTCTAAACACATGAAGATCCACTCCAACAATGCTAATAACAGCTTTGGTGATGCAGGCCTTTGGTCCCTCTCATATTTCCTTTTTACTGATAAATTCAGTTTTCTACTGGAACAGCTAGCCTCTTTATTCAGTAACTTTTGCAGTTTGGATTTGGGGTGTGGAGTTTCATACATATCAATCAGAATTAATAGGCACACATGTTTTACCGCATTTACTTTTCACGCCTTCGCTAAAGCATTTGGGCACAAATAAAAATGTATTCTCATTTATAAATTTATCAAACACATCCCCTCTATGCCTATCCGATACAAGCGGAAAAGTCTTACTAAAAACAACTAAAAAAAGTATTGAAAATAAACTTTTGGATCAGACTGACAGCCCAATTTGTTCCAATGGATCAGACAGTGTAATCACTTATTTCATAATACTTTATCTTATCTGATTATCTGATGTTATCTTTGAGCAGGCTTACTGTTATTAAAGACAATTATGTGTTTAATAATTACTATTGATAATTCAAAATGGGATGTGCCCTATCGTAACAGATCAGTTACACAAAAAAGTACAGGTGAAAGTAGTGCATAATAACAATTAAAAACAAGTTATTGAAAAATCTGATAACAAGTAGGCCTATCTGTCATATTCCATGCAAGATATCGAGACTACATTATCACAATAGGAAGTCCTACTAATGTATAAATCAAAAATTATAAAAGGTAGAAACAAAACATCTGGAAGTACAGTTCAACAAAATTCCCTCACCTCTCCCTATAAAATATTGATTGTTGCAGTCATGAGATGAATCCTGTTAAAACAACTTAATGAAATCTGTTTCTTACAATGACCTTTCATCATAATACAACATTAAAAAATACTCTAAGTTGTTTCTTAAAATATATTTACCTATAAAAACAGAAAAATTTATGATAATACAGTGCTCACATAAAAGCATCAATTAAACATTGAACGAGCAAAGTGAGTTCTCAGTTTTAATTCGACTGTTTGGCATTTGTCTATTTTTGTCTATTTTATCATATGTCTCATGATAACTTCTGAATGTTTCAACCAATTTTCATAAAACTTGGCAGGCATGTCCACACTTTTATTCCACAGAACCCTACTGTTTTTGAGATTGATCCCCAAAAAATAAGGGGTCAGGAGGAGAAAATTTAAAGGGGTCAAAATTGTACAAAAAAATCGCAAAAGCCCTATGCGGTATCAAATTAAAGGTTATCAGTCAAAATTATACTTTTGCCAAATTCATCCATGTTATATAAAATGATATTACTGATTTATGTTATTTAAGTGACTTTAAACTTGTGTCCATGTAAGACAGGCTTGTTTTTAATTTCCTATGACAAACACGAATGTTACAATAAAGTCAACAGCCTGTGTCTATGATGACTTACTGTAAATAAAGACACACCACTCACTGATAACACATGCACATGCACAGAATCTAAAATTCATACTCAAAAAACAATACACCTGAAGAAAAAAACGTAACACACAAAGGAAGACAATGAACAAGTATGATCTGTGGTGCAAATACGCCACAATTACAATGTGAATCAGTCCAGATGATACAAACCCTATACGGTTAACAATAACAAACAGATCACTGAAACGTTGACGTCAATGCATATGACTACCACACTTATTCTGACTTGTTTTGAATTAATCATGTGTGCGTGTTCACACATACACAAACCAAAGAAATGGATACAACTGTAATTTTCCATATAATCAAGGAGTATTCAACAAAAGAATCAAAATTTTTTGAAATAACTAAAAATAATTACAGTTCCCAAAGTTTCTCAAGTTTATCAACCGAAACTCAACTTGAAAAAAAAACAATAAAGCTAATTATTGTTCAACACAATATACTGAACGTCCCACGTTATTTTGATAGTAAAATTATACACAAAAGTAACCAACGTGCACATGGGGTGCGCATGTGTGTGTGCATGCACGCTTAAGTTACACTTAATATTTAAAAATAATTTACTTTCTTATGGTATATCAAAATCTGTTAAAAGTTGTCAAACAAATTTTCCTTGAGGAGATTTCTCTGTATCATGCTTCAAATGAGTCATACAAAAGCTGCGATAAGACAAATCTGCCAGTCAATCAGTGTAGAGCCACGTGAAAGCCTAAGTCTCACTCAATGAGATTATTACTTGCCAACTTTTAACTATTTTCAGTACAACTATGGACAGCAATTACCAAAATAACACATCGAGAGTACTACAATGTCTGCACATATGCAGTCACTGATTCTTTTCCTGTTTAATTCTGGCACTGATATTAAAACAACACAGTCATCCTGTTGTGACCCAATGTTTTATTAGCTCCTCAATGCTGGAATCTGGCTCTAGTGTTATCTCTGTTTTTATTATACTCATTCTACATTCATCTTTTAATACCAATTATACGAGTATATGCTACATTTCCTGTTGATGTTACTAACAGTACATTTAATATTTTTTTGAACACTTGTAACAACTAACTTAGTTCCTATAAGTCTTTGGATAAAGTTTCTGTGATACATTTTTGATACCACTTACTATCATTCACTTACTTCACATATTAAATGACAAAACAGTATATCATACACAATAAATGTTTCATTTTATAATTTTCCCATTTAGCTTTCTATAGTTGATAACGTAATTACATTAGAAAATAGCAAACTGCACAATTTCTTTTACAATTGAAGTAAGCTTATTTTCTTTTCAGTGTTTCCCAGAAGACTATTCTGTTTCAACTATTGCTAGTGTTTGAGGAATATGGAGTGCCAGTCCTACAATATGAATCTTCGGCTCAGCACATCTACAACATGCATACATAGTGTATATATAAAAATCTACATACACACAATGTATGCAGTATCTGTTAACCCAGTGTTGTGGCAGCCTCTCATTTAGGTGACAGATGAGGTCCTGTGCTAACGGACTCCTTGCGAGTTTGGTAACATTTACTCACACATGAATGCAAATCCCTTCTAGAAACTGAAATGTATCACTAAGCATATATGTTACATTTGACGTTCAGTGATAACGCATTATTGTACAATAATACAATAGAAGATAGTATAGCATTTTGTAATAGCTAACATTTGCTACACAAAATGTATTACACATGTGATGTGTAGACTTTTGACAGATACAGTTTCAAAAATTAAGTTCTCATAGAGGAACCGATATGAAACTTGCAGCTGTTGTCATCAATGAAGAACTCAACATCTGTTATATTAGATGTGGGGGTGCTATTTAAAAATCATTGTGCCTTCACTGCCTTTAAAATAAGCACTACTGCATTCTTTAGTGTTGTCCACTGTGAAAACTTCGCTCCATGTTATTATATCATTTTGTAAATAATTAGTTAATGTTATTTATATAATAATAAGTTTCTTTAACCCTCCTCCGAATACCACGGTCCAGATGGAACATAGAATACCACGGGGGTCTTTGTGAGACCCCATTCTTAATTTTGGTTCTTGACGACGTTTTGTGTGTCAGGTGGTTTAACTCTTTCACTTCACACCTGTTGGTACTTAGGAAAAGGAAAATCATCTTAGAAAATGATTAAAATTAATAATACTTGCTCAGAAAGTATTTATTTGGAAAAAGTGACAATTCTGAAATGTAGTGTTTTTCAGCCAAAAAGTATCACCCTTTGAGACAAACATATCTCCAAAGTCTCCCACAATTTCTTCATCAAGTTCATCGCCTTGAATTTCATCATCTGCTTCATCAGCTATTTCAACAACGTCCTCAGCTGCAGAACATTCTGTAATTTCTTGTACCTCATCGAGAAGGTCATTGGCTACAACTCTAGCCCTCTCCATAAGAAGTTTGGTTCTTGAAGACACAATACGATCCATTTCACAACACATACACACTGAACTTAGAATCAAACTGAACTGGAAGGAAACAGATAACTAAACAACAAGGAGGACAAAGGGCAATGAGTGAACAACAGTGAGTGAGGGCAAAGTTTATTACGAGTAGGTAGATGTAGCTACAACTCGATACTCCCAATTTCTGGGAACATCTTGTTTGCAAAAAGGGGAAAATGACTTTTTGAAACTGCAGCTGTGTTTACACTTCATGAACTGACTCGAGTGACGCAATATTACGAAACTACACAACGATTTCATTTTCAGAAAAAGGATACACAGAATACCACGGGGGTCTCATGAGGACCCCAGCCACATTTTTTAGGAAACACTACGTGATTACAGTTGTGATATTGAAGTATTCAGCGGGAACGAAGATGAAAGTGGCAGTATATAGTTTAAAAAAAAAGAGCCACAATTAATTCATTCCAGTTTTTCAATATATTTTCATATTTACTGTACGGTCTCCAGATCACTGTATATGATTAAATAAATAATTACCTTAATTTTATCCACTAAGTGATCTTCTTTTACTAAATTACAACATGTTTCAGGGCTTATATGGATCCCCATCTTCAGGTAAAAACAAAATCTACCCTATTGTTAGGGTTTCGTTAAAAAGTTCACGAAGACACAAACACATAACACACTTAAATAAATTAACACAGAACATCGAGTTTGCATCGGAACGCGCTACAACCGAACCAGTGCACTGGCCGAAGTCCGACTTCCAACTGATCCGTACACGCTATTCACGGTTTATTTTCATTGCTGTGTCATATAGTTTATTTGACTTGAATGACAATTGTTCATTAAGTACCTGACTTTTATTCATTCTTAAGGCCTTGTAAATTTCAAATTCTTCTAGGGCATCTAGTAGTTGACCCTTTTTACCTATATGTAAAGATTCCAGATTCTCTTTAAATCCAGTGTATGTATGATTTTCATTTATTAGGTGTTGTGCGTAATGCGATACATTAGTATTGGGGAACTTCTTAGGTAAATGTTCTTTGAATCTCTCAGAAAATTTTCTCCCCGTCTGGCCTATATAGATTTTATCGCATTCATTACACCGGATCATATAAACACCCGAACAATCCTCTAGTAATGCTGTGGTATGAGGCTTAAGTATATTTGTTAATTTATTCGTGGTCCTGAACGAGACAATAATCCCTAGCTTTTTTAGTTCATTATGTAGTATATTAGGTAGTATGTTCGTATATCTAGCAGCAACATATTGGGTTTTATCTTTAACTTTGTCCGATCGTTTTAATTTATTAGCGTGTTTATATATTATTTTATCAATGATTTTACTATTGTAACCATTCACTATTGCTATGTTTTATTATATTAATTTCATCATTATAGTCTTCTATGTCCATCTGTATATTCATCAATCTATGTGCCAGTGCGTTAAAAGTCGCCATTTTTTGTGTATAAGGATGATTGGAACTAGCGTGTATGGCTATATCAGTTGTCGTTGGCTTTCTATATATTTTAAAGCTAAGGAGGTTATTACGTTTATAAGTGGTTATGTCCAGGAAATTCAACATATTGTTATACTCTACTTCCATAGTGAATTTAATATTACTGTTTATGCCGTTCAAAAAAGTAAGCAATCCGTCTATCTGTCTAAGAGTACCACCAAAAATTAAAAATGTGTCGTCTACGTACCGTGTGTACGAGATGATTTTATTATATAACTTGTTTTTGTCAGAAAGTATGTACTTGTTCTCATAATGATTCATATAAATTTCCACTAAAATTCCACTCACCAGTGAACCCATGGCCAGCCCATCTTCTTGGATAAAAAATTTGTTGTCATGTGTAAAGTAATTCTGTTGTATAACAATTTTCAATAAAAATATAAGTTCATCAATTTGTATCTGTTTTACGACTTTTGTCTTGATTAAAAGTCTCTCGAGAATATTTACCGTCTCTAACACGGGTATGTTCGTATACAAGTTCACTATGTCCATAGAGATCAGTTTATGGTTAGGCAGTACTTCAATGTTTTTAACTTTGTTTATAAATTCTATTGTATTTTTTATACTATGTATGTTGTCCATTACTAAGCGGTTTTTGATAATTATTTGTAGCTTTTTGGCTACATTATAGCTTGGGGCAGTTGTATAATTTATTAATGGACGTATTGGTATATTAGGTTTGTGTAACTTTGGTAGTCCTCTGAAAGCAGGCGCTTTCGGATTTATATTTTTGATACGTCGTCTAGTTTGAGCATCGAATAAATTAACACATTTATTTACCGCTGAATTGATGGCTCTTGTATATTTAATGGTGGGGTCATTATTTAGGGTCTTAATATTATTTTCATTTATAAAATCATAGCATTTTTGTGTGTATTCAGTTTTATTGATGATAACTACTGTACTACCTTTATCAGCTTTAGTTATCATTGCGTCAAAATTTTCTAATTTGCGTTTGATTTTCTTCGCGATTTTAATTTCATTACTAGACCTCATGTTAAGCGTCCTACCTGACTGTAATGTACGATTTAATTTATAGTTGATTGCCACCCATGTATCATTCTGAATTTCCTGGTCTTTTATTTGTTTAATGACGGCTTCTGCATTTACGACTTCTCTTATTAACATGTCTTTTCAGAAAAACAAACACTACCTGAATCCTGCCTGTTCACTTCAGGCTGGCCTTGCATTCATCTTATCATACTTATCCGTTAATGGACGATTATTAAGCCTATCCAACTGCCTAAAAAAAGTTTACTTTCAACCTACAGACAGCTGAAAATTGGTAACTGATCCTTTACTGACTTTAACAAATAGTTTTGATTTGAGATAAATATTGTATATAGTTTACATGTGAATTATAAACGGTGATATAATAAAAGGTAAAATTTCAAAAAATTAAAAAATCAACATACAGTGCATACAACACATGCGAAATTATGGAAAGACCAGGTGCTATAAATACAATACCATTCATTTGCACTTGAAGACAATAAACTAAAATCTAGGCACATCCCTCTCCTAACAAGGTAACCGTATATATAAACATTTACAGAAAACATTTTGACCTATACATGCAAATATTTGTTTAAAATTTAGCCAAGTATTATTGTATTATTGTTAGCCAAATATTATTGTTTAAAATTACTAGTATTTACATTTAATCCAACTTCTTTTCTTAACTAGCTGTACATCAAGTCATTCACAATCTACTAATTATTGTATTAATTACTGTTGTGTACTATTGATTTTGTTATTTTTTTAAACAAATTACTGTTAGGTGAAGAATTTTATTAGGCTTATTTGCAGACTGAACTGAGTACAAATGCACACTCAATCTTCCTGTGTGAGTGGGGAAGGGGGAAGTACAACACGTCTGTAGGTGTGGACAAAATAATCATCTATCAGAAGATAGAAACATGTTATGAGAACTGAGGTAAAAAGCTAGAAGTTCCCTTCTTCCAATGAACTGTGTCCACTTTCGAGAGAAATTAATTTTAAAAATTGTATACAGTTTTCTTTATGCATAATATCCTGCCAACTTACTCCAAGGAGTGTGCCAATTAGCTGTGCTGACAGAATAAGTTGGCACACATGACTGAATCATGAAAGATTCATCATTATAACTAAACAAGTAATAGTCATGATGTATTTAATACAACTTAATTTGCTTGGTACACCATTCCCGAGCCATTTTATACTATACTAATAATGAAATAAAAATTATATATTAAAAATCAAAGACACATCAATTAGCCTTGTTCTATTCTACACAGCTTTCAAAAATCTATGACAACCACTTATGATGCCAATTCAAGTGACTTTAACCTTGATATTCTCTTTCTTTTTACACTTTTCTCTGTAAGGTATTAAAAGGATGAAGTATGGCATCTCACATCATTATCGAAATTAAACAGGAGGAAAATAACTGTGTGTCCATGGATGTTAACAAAAATATATCAAATAATCCTCCATATTGCATTAATTCTCACTAAACACAGAACACATATTGCGGGCCTGAACCTTGTACCGCATGATGTGTATACAAGATTGCTGACTTAATCAATGTTCATTCATTATCTTACACACACATTTAAAATGACTTATCCACTACTTTGAATACGCCAAAACTACTTTACAGTATTATTAAATTACAAGGATGGTCTGAAATGTTCTCGTCCTAACAATGAAAAAAACGTATTTATAATTTCAAAAATATTTTTGTTGCACACCACTATTGAAAAATTATTCCAATTAGCGCTTTCAACCTTCTCAGCTCATCGTCAGATCGGAATTAACAAGAAGAGGGTAAATCCAAACCCTTCACCCCCCCCCACCCATCACTGTCCACACACAACAAGCTATAATTCTAATGTCCCTTCCCAACCTCCGAACCCCGTCACCCCAGTCAACACAACTTTCTACATTAAAAATATTTTTATTTTTCAGCATAATCTCGTTTTAGCGTAACACATTTATTCCAGAAATGTTACAATGCTGTAAGTATATTCTGTTCCTGAAGTGGTTTCCTGTAAGGTCTGCAAAATTCCCCTCTACAGTTGAAATCACCTCTTGATCCAATGAAAAACACTGACCAGCGAGAACGAATTTGAGTTTTGGGAAAGTCTGAGGGAGCCAATTTTGGGTAATAGGAAGAATGTTCCAACAATTCATAGCAGAGATCTATTAATTTTTCCATTGCCATAACACTTTTGTCGGCAGGTGCGTTGTCTTGGTGAAAAATGATGTTTTTCTTCTGCAACTGAATCTTTTTTCATGAATTTTTTTGTCTAGTTTCAAAAGGCTGGAGCAATATTCCCTGATTATTATTGCATCTTTTTAAGGTAATTGATGTAAAAAACACCTTTAGCATCCAAAACAATAACACCATGACTTTTCCTGCTGATGGAACTGACTTTGCCTTATTTGGCACTGAACAACCGGCTTCTGTCCACTGCTTTGACTGATGTATGAACTTTGGTGTGTAATGGTGGATCCAAGTTTCAGCCATCGTAATAAACTGACACACAAAATCTACTTTGTTCTTATTAAAACGCTCCAAGCACTGTTCACATACTTTCATGCACATGCGTTTTTTATCTGCTGTGAGCCAGCGCAGCACCCACCTAGCACAAAGCATTTTCATTTACAATTCCTCATATAAAATATGTCCAAAGCGTTCTTTCAAAATGCCTACGGTCTCAGCAACTTCGACCACTTTAATTCAGCAATCGACCAAAACCACATCATGCACTTTTTCAATGGTTTCTGGTGTTGTTGCCATTTTTTGATGTTACTCATGTGGATCGTGTTCCAGGCTGGTACGACCACATTTATACTTGGCAGCCCATTTTTAACCATTGAAAATTAAGGAGAAGAGTCCCCATACACTTTAATGAACCTTGAATAAAGGTTTCATTCACTTGATGTTACACCTTCTTTCACAAAGAACTTTATGACTGCACGATACTCAATTTTCTCCATTTTAAGGGATACAGACAACAATTCTGATTCAAACAGATGTAAAAAAACAAATTATTTGGTAGAATGACCAGAAAGTGCACACGCATGCCAACAATAGATGTAGTACCAACATAAGAAAAAAAATGTGAATAGTGCCTCCACCTATGGTCAAGGGTGAGAACTTTTCAGACTGCCCTCGTATTCCAATACCAAGTTAAGTACACTGACATTAAGCAGTAATTTTTATATTAACAATTTTTTTCTGCTAAGGTTACTCTCCAAGTAAGGAACGTGTACAGGAAAACTACAAAGTAATAGTATGGTTAATATTATATATATATATATATATATATATATATATATATATATTAAACTTCCACTATGAACACTTACTTTTTGGTTTTGTTACCCAGACGTTCGACATGGTATTCGAACCAAAAAGTAAGTGTTCATAGTGGAAGTTTAATATACATATAATATTAAAAAAGTGAACGAAGAGGATGTATCAACAAGATAAGTATGGTTAAGTATAAATAGTTAAAAAACTATTACTACTACTATTAAAAATTTGAGAAAACTATAGCTTATATGTACAAACTTATTAAAAGAAACTAGTGACCCCCTGTTAACGAATAAGTACTCACATTTCATCAAACATAGAGTAAAGAATTTGCCAAGATATAAACTCCAATAAGACCTTTTTATAATACCAATTAAAGGTATATAGATAAAGTGTAAATACTGCCTAAATGAACACATTAGTCACACTTCAACATAAATATACACTAATAAGAATTCACAAGGCATTCAACTGCAGGGTCTTATCAGCCACTAACTAATGCTTATAAAGATTTATACTGTCTTTTAATCAGTTATTGAACGTAACCATCACATTCTTACATATTACCACAATAACTTCAAATAATCATATTTTTTACTTAAAAATGTGCCGTCTCTATACTTTTATAAATTTCTTTTGAGCAAATAATATCTTGAATTTTAGTAACAAGTTAATACTGACATACACTTAATCTGACAAACTTAATTTAATTTATGACCAATATCACAAACTACATTGTGTATGTATTAAGTTGGAATGTATTTAAAGCCTATATCAATTTAATAATGTACATATTCAAAAGTCCCCGAACTAGTGACCCCCTGTTAACGAATAAGTACTCACATTTCATCAAACATAGAGTAAAGAATTTGCCAAGATATAAACTCCAATAAGACCTTTTTATAATACCAATTAAAGGTATATAGATAAAGTGTAAATACTGCCTAAATGAACACATTAGTCACACTTCAACATAAATATACACTAATAAGAATTCACAAGGCATTCAACTGCAGGGTCTTATCAGCCACTAACTAATGCTTATAAAGATTTATACTGTCTTTTAATCAGTTATTGAACGTAACCATCACATTCTTACATATTACCACAATAACTTCAAATAATCATATTTTTTACTTAAAAATGTGCCGTCTCTATACTTTTATAAATTTCTTTTGAGCAAATAATATCTTGAATTTTAGTAACAAGTTAATACTGACATACACTTAATCTGACAAACTTAATTTAATTTATGACCAATATCACAAACTACATTGTGTATGTATTAAGTTGGAATGTATTTAAAGCCTATATCAATTTAATAATGTACATATTCAAAAGTCCCTACACTCTGTTTTCAGCTTAACATATTTCAGACATGTATTTTTACCCATATTAATTTTAGTGTACATTCGATTATAACTGCATTTATAATTATACTTACACAATCATTATATAATCGATACATTAAATTTCAATAACGTATTGTTAATGTATTAATGTTTCAAATGTGTCAAACACAAGGACTAATAATTATCAATGTCATACAACTACAATGAGTACATATTAAGTGAGAATGTTTTGTATATCTGGTAATTCTATGAGTGAAAAATAACTTTTAATAATAGGCTATACTAATTTCAATATACATTCAATAATAAATAAATTTATAATTGTAATTAAGCGATTATTATATTATCAGTAGATTAAATTGTAATATTGTATTAACAAGGTTTTCAGAATATTCTAATTATGTCTACCTATTTAAGTAAAACTTTATGTAATAACAGTAATTACTTTCCTGATGTAAACACACACACACACACAACTGATCTGTTTGTTTATTTCTCTATTGTCCATACACAGGTCCTGATGATTTGTTGAAACGCAACACAAATAATGTAAAAATTGTGTCTATACTTATTGACAGATCTAAACCTTCCATCACTAAAC
This sequence comes from Magicicada septendecula, assembly GCA_034769895.1. NCBI lineage: Eukaryota > Metazoa > Arthropoda > Insecta > Hemiptera > Cicadidae > Magicicada > Magicicada septendecula. The sequence continues at coordinate 159,615,621 of CM068372.1, forward strand.
ATTTCATTTAACATTTATAAATGAAACAATGAAAAGCATTTTGCTATTCAATAGCACCGCAGTGGCAACTACAGGAGCTTTAAAGACTACACCAGTCTTATTTATTTACCACAACGAAAACTAAACTTGTATGAATTGTTCACCATGGACACTACCTTTTTAGAACAATGTAACTGAAAACTTTGCAAGCTACAGTCGAAAGGTCCAGCTAAACTACAAATAATAAGACAAACGCTTTCCAAAGTATAGGCATCTATTTAAATGGGCTATATACTGAAGAAATTTAAAATTATTTTTCATAATTAAATATTCTTGGTACACTCTTGTGTAAAACATATAACAACACATGATGAAAGGGGCCATGGAAAGCTTATACTAGTTTCAGACCTATGTGCCACCACAGAAGCTGAAGCCATTGCATTTCATAAGTTCATCGGCTGTTTCACGAGCATGTAATCTTCTATACACAGAGCAATAAATTTATAAACTCCTTCTTTATAATTTTTCCCTACATTACACAGCAACATCATTAACTTTATATTTACAATTACTAAGTTTTTCGTAAAACTAATTCAGACATGGTAAATTCAAAACATGAAATCAGTAGTCACAAAATGGCTTCAGATGCTCACATAATTTTTTTATGTATTACATACAAACACATAATTCTTAACATTGCTGGCTAAGAATCAGCATCTTCTAGCCAATTTCCATTATACTTGTGAAGTTTCTGCAACCAAATTTTGTGCACTCATAATAGCTGCATCATTTGTGTTGTGAAATGGCATTATAGGGCTCTGTTTAATGATTTGCTAGTGAATAATGCAGAGTTCTTGCTGTTTTTGTTTAGTGAATAATGTAGAGTGTATTAACATATCCTCTCTAAAGTAGCTCGTGTAAACTTCATACATATAAACAAAACATACTGCAAAAATTCATATACATGCTTTTATACATATAAAGAGATCTAAAATACTATAAACCATCATATCACCTATGATGATTTGCTGTAGATAAATATGACTTGGTCATAGTTCAAATACTTGACAAACAATCATATGATAATGATTGTATACTTAAGAATGAAACATATCATTTAGATCAACATTGAACAAACTAGTAAACAATACAATGTTCAGTCTGGGCTACTGTATGACTAACATAAATTAGTGGTATGAATCATCTGTAAATTATTATAATAACATTAATTAGAAGCAACCAATGTAACTACCGACTTCTATGCGAGTGTTGGCTACTGGTACCATAGATTGCAACAGAAATGCCCCAATAGCTATTGTGGTCCTGTTTGTTGTTAGATATACACTGGTTCCATCAGAACTCTGTAAGTAATACTGTTATTCTAATTGCAGCCCGGATACCTAAGTTTTGAAAGGAACTAAACTTGAAATTATAGTTTTTTTAATCCTGAAAGTGACACGACTTTCCTTTCTTTCAATCTTCCTTTCCATTAGACTATCTTTTTTTTTACAACTACCATATTATATATGTCTTGTTGAGATTAACTGTTTGCCTATACTGTATTCAGTAAATAAAAAAATATATATATATACATAACAGTACATATTTCTATTCCTAACAACAAACACATATTTTCTAAGAATTTTGTCTCAACAAAAAATTCTTAGAATTCCATCCAAAGAAAAGGACATGAGTTGTCGTTGGAAACTGCACGTAACATTTTCAATTTATTAAATCCTTTACTCATCATCAAATATTAACTTTCTGCCTATTATCTATTGTTTATAAATTGTAAAATAAATTTTTGTTTCAAATCTTCTTAAAATAGAGGCTGATTTACTAAACCTGCTCAGTAAATGTTTCTTCAACAGCTTCTAAAACTATGACTACAATATCACGATGTCACACCAGATCTAATGACTTGTTTACAAATTAACTAACTCTGTTTATAATGACTTGTTTACAAACACCAAATTAACAATTATGTAATTCTGAGGGCTTGAACTGCAGAACTGAGTTTTTAATAAAATGTTTATGCACACAATTACCCTACAGGCTTGATTTTCTTGTAAAAGTGGCTGCTTCATACACAATTTTATAATAATAATATACTATAAATATGCACTTAGGAGATTTCATTATACAAACGCAAGTTTATGGAAAGCCTCTGTAACCATATAGGTGTAACCATGTGTAGTAGAAAAATCTTATCGGAAACTTTAAACATTTCTCTTAAGGGATATGGAACAATTAATCATTTATGCTTAAATTGTATGTCACAGTATTGACCAATTTATTATTAAATCGTATCAGTTGGATCATTTCTTAAAAATGTTAATTACGTTCTCATGAATACATCTTATTATTCTGAATTATAAATTACACTTAATACAACATTGTCCAAAAATATTAAATTTCGTTTGTTTATTAGCTTTCTTAACACAAATTAGGGGTGGCATAATTTTTCTCCTCTTTATCACTACCGTATTAATTAGGTATGGTCCAACCAAAGTAACATTATTAAGAATTTTATTTGATTTTCCGTCTATATGTTTGCGAGTATTAAATATTATCTTGTTTGTATACAAAATCAAATTATTATGTGTTCTCGGTTAACACTCGTAATAATCTACGGATAGTTCTGCACCATATTGAAAATAAATTTGTACTTCCTTCAAAGGTCTGAACATCCCTTTAACTTGCACCATAACCGGCAAATATCTCGTAACAAAACATAATTTATAGGTTAACAATAAACTAGCACTGGCAGCCAGTCCAGCAAATAACCTTGAGGGTGACTGACGCCAAAGCGATTGCTAATCAAGGCTAGAATTGAAATGCCGGTATTAACACGTGATTTGCAAATGTATTAAACTAACGTTACAACGCATTATTAATTAATATTTTAGACCGCTACAAATAGCAATGTAAATAAATATTTATTTATACATAGCGTAACTTTCCCCGCAAACGGCCATTTTCAGTCACAAGTAAATATTTCCAATGTACTTCTGTGTTCACAGCAAAATAAAGAGATTGGCAACTGTCTTACCTTGGTATTTTACGTAAGTCACACTGTTTAGTATTTCCATCTGATCTTGTAAACCACAGTTCTAATAATTTTTCAACACCTTCAAAATACTGAGCACCGTCATTCACCTCAGAGTCAGCCATCCTCCTCCTAGGACCGCAGAAACTACCTTAGCAAATTTTAACTCGTCAGATCACAGATCAGACAATGTACTGACTGACGCGCTTTCTGCACATGCGTTTGTATCAGCTGTGAAAAACATTATGGTCATATGACTAAAGACAAGCCTTCTGATTGGACGATTTCTTGTACTAATATTGAATTTTTAGTACACAACATATGAACAGTGATAAGTGATGATTAATAATAATTCTGTAATTACCAATTTACGATGAATTAGTAGATTAAGAAATTATTATATAATTGCCGCTGGCTCTTTCCTTGATTAAAATTTCTTTGACTGATTCAAGTGATACAACATTTTATCATTTACATACCGGTAACTCTTTAACAAGATTTTAACAATACATTCGATATTTATAGTATATAGATAATTCTAATAATTGATTTATTAAAAAATAATTCTTATATGTTTACATTAAATTTTTGAGATATACATTAAATATTTCAAGACAATTAGCTAATTAAAATTTACGAAATTCAAAATGTTTTATTACAAAATTTAATGAACTATAAACTATAGTAATAGTTGCTTTATAACAATACCAATGTTATTTCATGAGTCCTGTGTGTTGGTCAGAATGATTTTGTGGAACATTTCCTAAATGTAGGAAGTACCCATACCATTACTTCAGAACACAGAACATTATCTAAAATGTATAACAAAATATGAATGTATACTTTTTATCAGGTATGTTTTAGAGGTGTACACTATCTCATTGATTCTAAGATGCACATTTTGTCCAGTAATAATGTTTGTAAAACCAGTATATAGTATATCTTAGAATCGATGGTATCATACAGTTGCTGTTAATAAGTAATATACTGATAATAGGGTACAAGATAAACTGCCATGCTATTTACATGAATGGTAAAGAAGAAATAGCTGTCATGATATTTATTGGAGTGATACTGGTGATTAAAGTACATTAAATTAAGTACATTAATTTTTTTTTTTGCACTGTTGTACAAAAGTGCATTGAAATGCCTTTGAAGAGGCTATGTTGATGCAGCAATGAATCAAAAAGTAATTCTATGTACTGAACAATAAACAAAACAGCGTTGTAGACTGGGAATTTCCAGTAAGTGAGGCAAATATTTACAGACAACATAAAAATAAAAATTAACATTTTTTATATAAAGCTATATTGAAATGATTTAGTAGTCTAAAGAAGGGATGCTATCGTCTACTTAATGAAACAGTTTTACAGTTTATGATTGATACCCAGTCTAATGGACTCCAAATACATGCCAAATGTTGCAACTTAAGCCTTCCAAGAATAAATACTTCTAAGACTACTGCAGGATGGTGTGAGATGCACTGACAAAGACTATCTCTCAGATGTCACATGTCTATATGCTATAAGTTTCGTTGAAACAGAATTAGCCAATGTAAACACTATATTATTGAATTACATGCAAACCATGAATATTCAAACAACCAAGTAGGGAAAGCAGACAAAACTCTTGTGTATTTGGATATGCCATGTAATTATACTCTTGGATTTCGTTGTCCATGACGTCTCCGTTACTTAACTAAATACAACTATTACATTAACAACTCAGAACACAAAGTTCCGAACTTTGTGTTCCGAGTCGTTAATGTAATAGTTGTATTTAATAATTATACTGTTAACTCAATAGGTGTGAAAACATTACAATATAAACAACAGGGTATGAAAAATAATATGTGACAGTTATGTTACATGTAATTGCTAACAGTCACAAACTGCCATATTATTTAATTCTTTACAGGAAAATGTACAAACTAATGAAACATTCCCGAAAGATTGTGCCTACACAAAATAAAAGACATGGATGATCACAGACATGATGAACAACTTGATAAACATTATTTAGAAAAGCCATCCAGGAGCTCTTCACTACTCACAAACAATGATAATTATAAATGCCTTCAAAGACCATACACTGGAAATGTTTAAAAAAGATAGCTTTAAAATAATAATTATGATTTATTAGTGATTCCAGGTGACAAGCCAACTTCAGCCGCCCGGCATTTTGGTTAAATTCAAGGACTATTTATAACAAGAATAAGAAGTCTGGTTAATTTCTGAAAACTTACCCGTTACACTGTCCAGCAAGATTAGGAAAGCGCTATGTCAAAAGCTGCTCAGTGCATTACAGTTGCTGATGGTCATAATTCAAGTAATGATGAATCTGATTGTGTCTAAAAATGGTGATTCAACTGATGAAGTGACTGATGAAATGTTTGGAGATAGAAGTGTTTACCACTTAATAAATTATTATACTTTAATTAAAACAGTTAAGCCATTTAAATGTTATCACAATTTAAATTTTGTGTAGTGTAATTTGCAGTTTTTGTTTGTAAGTAAATAATAAATTCAATTTTAATTCCTTTGTATTTAATTTCTTTCATTTTGCTAATTTTTTTAAAGTATTTTTTTCTCCAAACATTAAAAAAAGTGGATGTGTGTATTTGATATTAATGAAACATGGTAATTTAAAGAACTATAGAGGACCATAAGTTTATGAATAGGAAATTGGTTAGTAGGAAGGTGGATCCTTTAAATGCTGTTTGTATGCTTTTTACACTACTGGTGCAAACAGATAACATTGATAGTGTTTTGCTGTAGGCAGTTTATTATTTGTAAAGGTATTTTATAGGCTGGAACATGTGTGTACAAAAACCTGTCATTTGCAGTATTCAAAGAGCAAATGAGTATAGTTTTACAAATGAGTAAAAACTCATTGACTTATATAAAAGTTTACCCATAGTGAAAGCGACATTGGTAAAGTACTGCCCAGCAGCAGATATTTGGTAGTATGTACAGAGGATGAGTTAAATGTTTATAACAGAAGACACTGACTTTTTGGCTACCACTGTATGATCAACAACATGAATAGAATGTTCAACCAAATTTAACAACATACTGTTATTGCTGAAAAGCTGTAACTGCAAAGAGCTTGAAGCTTCTGCATATTAGCCTACCATGTTACAGTCAACTACTGCCTCAACTTTGTTAATCTGTCTCTGGGAGCCCACACACAGCACACTGAATAAACATGCAGATACCTAGAATTGTGTAACAAGGGCCAGCAAATGGATTTCACAAAATTTTATGAGTTACCTGGCTAATTTATATGCTTGACAATATGTGTTTAATACTATTCTAAATTACATTTCTGAAATTGGGTTCCTAACGCTTGGTAAATTTGTTTCCACTATACGATTAATATCTTGCTTAAAAATAAATAGTGCTACAAGATTTAGTGTATGAATAAACATTGTCCTATTATTATTATCTCTAAATAAATCACTGTATGACAACAAATTTAGTTTACAATCCACAAACACAGCCCAATGGCATAATTATGTATTATTACATTGGACCCCTATTGTATAACAGAACTTGTTTTAACACAATTCATTTTTTTCTAAAGTACTCACTCATAAACCAAGCAGTTCTAACTGAAATTATGTTTTGTGACAGATGTAAAAGACATACTATGGAGCAAAAAATTGCTTTTTCCTGCTAAACAGTGTTCAAATTCTTTAAAAAGTATATTATTGTCTTTCTTTATATTGCTACAACTACTTCTTATTTTCATCTAAACACATTGTTACTATTATTTGCAGCTCTGATGCATTGAATTAATAGACAATAGTCAAATTAAAATAGCTGAGATTTTTAAAGATTTACCGTCCTTACTAATATATCTTTAAAGTCACAATATTTTTTTAACTGTCCAAGGGAATATTAAAAAATATTACATATTTTCGCTTTGCTTCACACTGTCCATATATATCATAAAATACAGAATGTTGTTTACATTATCCAGTGATAGCAATTATCATTAAATGTGCTTTGGAGGATTAAGTTATGATGTGCACTTGATATATTTAAAAACATTAAGACTATTTAATGTATTAAAAATAAGTGAAGAAACTGATTGTTTTAACATAATATTCATATATGTACATAAACATTATTCATAATTCGTAACATAAGAAAAAAACGTTAATTTCCTTCAGACCATCCGTAATTACGTTTACAATCACACAAATGAATTAAGCTTCATGACAAATGATCTCAACAAGTTATAAGCTTCCAGTTTCCAGAATAATTAGTTCTACCTTTGTCATGCAAGACTAGTATACTTATATGGTTTACCAGCATGCAGGACTAAAAACGTATGAGATATAAACATGGTGGTGGGTACACCAAAAATAGCACAAGTTCTTGGATCACAAAAATAGCAAATTCTGCTACTTGGATCACAGGAAAGAAGATATGCAACACGGGGATTAAACAATAAATCAGCTAAGAAAAGAAAGCCTTTGCTCACAAACATTTGTGAGTAAACCAAGAAAGTTCTTGGCAAAAACCTATGGAGTGTATTTCTTTATGGGAGCGAAGATAAGAAAATAGGTAAGCATAATAGAGACTGATTGACTAGAAGGGCTGGAAGCGTGATAATAGAGGAAAATTACAAAATAAGTTCAGGGGTATACAAGCTTTGAAAGATACAAGAAATGGGAGAAAACAGATTGAAGAGATGGAAAAGACAAAAACAAAGTTTGTGGCTACGGTATAAGACAGAACATGTTCTTGGACAACATACTAAAGAGGAAGATCATGGTAAGGAAAAGAAGAGATGGGAGGAAGTGCTAAGATAAAATTAGAGTGTGATTTGTTTTGGGGCTACAAAGAGATGAAGAAAGCAGGTGGAGATAGAGACATCTGTATAGAAACAGACAGGGTGAAGAGCCTTTAGAGAAGATTTATGTTTGTTGCAACTTCTTTAGAACTTTGTCACATATATGTAGCCACAAAGATGCCTCAACTTTACAGATTATTAAATATAATATCCAGACCAATTGGTTAGACATTGCTATTTTATTCTGCAATGTTCTGTGCAAGTAGTTAATTGTGATGTGTTCAGAACAAAAAAAAAAGAAATCTAGATGTTTTTTCAGCAATTATTTCCAGTCCAATCAGTTGACAAATTGCTATTTTTATTCTGCATCATTTTATATAGGTAATTAATTTTGATTTAATTTAATTATTCACTTTCCTGACATGGAACATTTTAGATAAAAATATTAAAAAATTGCCTTTTTTTGTTGTGTAAGGGAACAGAGAGAAGGATTTAAAGCCAGAACAAATATGTGTAAGAATATGAAAGGTGAATTAGTAGTGGATGAGAAAGAAATAGATAGGTGGAGAAAATATTTTGAAGATTTACTAAAGGGGGTGTTGGGGAAGAAGAAGATGGAGAGGTTGAAGAAGAAATCAGTATCATGGTCTACATTTGGACATACCGCCACCTTTAAGAGAAGAGGTTGAAGAACAAATGAAAAAATTGAAGAACAAAAAACACCAGGAGAAGATAAAGTAACAGCAGAACTAATCAAAAGCGGAGGAGAAGAATTGATAAACAAGATACATGAGCTATTTAAAGACATATGGATGAAAGAAAAAATTCCAACTGAATGGACGCATATGGTAATGTGCCTCATAAATAAGGAAAAGAGAGATAAGCTAAAATGTAACAACTACAGAAGAATATCATTGCTCAGCATAGTTTATACAATTTTGGCTGCTATTATAGCAGAGAGAATTAAGCTATATGCAGAGGAGGTTTTGGGAGAGTACCAATCAGGTTTTAGAAGTGGTAGATCCACTATAGACCATATGTTCACTACATGAATGAGCTTGGAAAAATGCTATGAATCCAATATTGACGTGCACCAACTGTACATAGATTATAAACAGGCATATGACAGTTTAAAATGAAGTATTTACTACAGATAATGGAGGACTTTGGAACACCCAAAAAGTTGATTAATCTCACAAAAATTACAATATCACAAACAATAAGTAGGGTGAGGAAACATGGTGTTCTATCAAAACAATTTAAAGTTGAATGGGGGCTAAGACAGGGTAATCCACTTTCCTCAGTGATATTCAGTCTAGTACTGGAGAAATGAATAAGAAAGATAGAAATAAACCCTGGAGGAAATATATATATAACAGATCCTACCAATACCAAACATATGCACATGACTTGGTAATTATGGCAAGAACAAGACAAGCACTAGTGGCAGCATATCAGGAATTGGAAAGAGAGAGGCAAAACGCCAGATTAAAAATAAATAAAGAGAAAATGAAGTATATTTTGATGACAAGGAATGAGAGAAGAGAGAAAGGAAGAATAAGAATAGGCAACCACAGTTTTGAGGAGGTCCAAGAATTTAAATATCTTGGAAGCACAATTACAGAGAATAATGAAACACACGAAGAAATCAAAGCAAGAATAACAGCAGGAAACAAAAACTACTACACATTAAAAATATATATTCTAATCCAGGAATCTATTAAAAAATATCAAACAGAAAATATACAGCATGGTAATCAGACCTTTAGTAACATATGCATGCAAGCAAGACATGGGTGCTGAAGTTGGAAGATACAAAAAATCTTGGTGTTTTCGAGAAGAAAATCCTAAGAAGAATTTATGGACCAGTGTGGGATGGAGAGATGTGGAGTATAAGAAAGAATCATGAGCTAAGAGACCTTTACAGAGAAGCGGACACAGTGTGACAGTGAAGGTGCAAAGGTTGAGGTAGTTGGGGAATATGGTGAGAATAAGAAGTGATCGAGGCCCAAAAATGGAATTGGAAAGGAAGCCAGAGGGAGTAAGGAGGAAAGAACGTCTGAGGAGGAGATGGTGTGAAGATGTGGAAGGGGATTTGAGGGTGATGGTAGTGGTAGGTTGGTGGAATAAGGCTCTGGACAGAGAAGAATGGAGGAGAATCATTACGCAGGCCAGGATTCTATAGAGACTGTAGTGCCAAAGGAGAGAGAGAAAATTGTGTATGTAAATTACATATGTATTTATTTATAAATATATTTATTATATATTACATATGCATAATATATACAAATGTATTTACATATATATATATATATATACACACACACATTACAATATATTTGCACATTTCTATTACTATTGCAACATACAAATAATTACTACATAAATATTTATTGCACATTAATTATTATATACATTTATTATACACATACAGTTAATAAAAATTAATAAAAAAACAATATTATATTTTTTATTGTATATGTTACTATTTGTATATGTTACATATTTGAAAATATACAATGAAGAATAAAAAATTATACAATGTATAACTAATGGATCTAATCAGTAGTACAGTGAAGTCATATCTGCCATATCACAAATTAACAAAAAACCAGTTCAAAGTACAATTTTAATAAACAATATTTATGTATCATACAAATCACGTAAACATAGACTGGTAACGTTGACCTTTTGTAGCCTTAATTAGGAGAGATAATATAAATTATGATATTACTTCAGCTAGTGGTGGATCACATGAGGTGTCTATTTTTGTTTTTCAGTAATAAACAGAGTGCTCTTCTATTTTGCTGTTAGTAGTAGTAGTAGTAGTAGTAGTAGTAGTAGTAGTAGTAGTAGTAGTAGTAGTAGTAGTAGTAGTAGTAGTAGTAGTAGTAGTAGTAGTAGTAATTGTTGATGTTGTTAAAGGAATTGTTTAAGTCACAACTCCACATATGAGACAAGCATAAAATCACTCTCAGTTTGCTGAGCTTGCTCATGACATTCATGAGGTGAGGGAATATAATGTAAATCGCAGACATAAGTGTGATTCCTGGATTTTGATGTCCATTGTTATTAACGTCCATTGTTGTATATAACACTATCGATTTGGATCACAAAAATTATCTAACATCATCGATCTGACAAAAATGATCTGATGGCCTAAACAAAATAATGATTAATGGTCAAATTTTAGAACAGGTGAGCTATTAAAATTATTTGTGAAATGATATTGGCTACGATAGGAATTATGATATTGATGTTAAAATAGGTAAGTTCCAGACACTCTGTGGGACAATCAACTGTACTTTTAGAAACAAGGCACGTTGAGACACTAAATTATATTTCTATGAAGTTATGGCAGTCTCTGTACTGTCCTATGGTGTAATTTATGAACAACAACCAAGAAACAAGATAATAAAATACAGGCCTTGGAAATGGCGTTCTTAAGATAAGTTAAAAGGTGTTGTAAACTTGATTGTATAAAGAATGAGGTTACAAGAGAGTAGTTACAAGTTTTTAACTTGAATAAAAAATTAAAGGATTACAAACAATGGTGGAAAGAACAGTTAGAAAGAAAGTCAGATTCCAGACTGACCAAGTCTGAAAATACAAACCTATAGGATACAGATGTTTGGCTAGACCTAGGAAGAGATGGCTGAAGAGGCATCTCTTTGAAGGTGGAACAGGCAGCACCTTGCCTATCCCGTGTTCTGAAGATGATGATGATGACAATATAATATATGAGGAAAACAAGTCAGATGTAAGGCTGAAGAACAACAGGCCTAGCCCGAAGTAGTGTGTCGAACAGTTCCAAGTTAGTGTCCTAGGGAGGTGGTTTTATACTGGGCCAGGTATAATACTCAAACCCACAGACCCTGGAAATGTAGATCCTGCTAGACATTTGTATAGCAAATTTTTCCACCTGCCCTCATAAAAAAATTATTATTGTTGTTTTATTATTATTGACATTGTTCTTCCTATGTATTTTAGTCTATTATTATTTTTGTAGTATCATTATGTCTTGATTCTTTATTACATGATGTTTTGTGGGTACTGTAAAGTGAACCATCAATAATTGGAGAGATTTATAAATAACAAAGCATGTCAAACTTTTGTTCGTTCTCATCTTTACTACCGAGTATGCAATATCCATCATAAAGTAGGCAAAATGTTTATTAATAAAAATTATATAAAAAAATGTGGGTTTTAACTAAAAAAGTGTTATTTAAAAGTTCTTAAAAAATATACAAGCACTTGGTAAGTTTCACAGTTTTCACCTATGAAACTTACCACATGTTTGTATATTTTTTTTAAAACCTTTGTATTAATATGTTTCACCAAGTGCCCAATGAATCATCAATCAATATCATTAAAAGTTCTGACCATACAAGTATACCATCGAAAATGTGTTGGCCATATGCTTCACACAAAATTCCAGAAAACGTTTCTTTGGAAATGCTTCATGATAGCATGCTTTTAGTTGCCACAGCAAATGATGGATGAATCCAGACCTGTATTAACAGAAGGAACTGTAAATCATTAATTCATAAACCTTTATTTAATCATTGTAGATTATCATCATTGCAGATCATCATCATTGCAAGATCAGCTTTTAAAAGCATCATTAAAAGATCCATTATTATTATTAATTTTAAAACTTATGGTTCAAAATATCAGAATTATACATTCAGTTAACATATTTGAAAACTTATCAGGAGACATGTTTTGATGTTCACTTAGATCATTTTGTTCAACTGGCTGTTTTTATAAAACAGCAATGACAAATAAAACTGATACTTTCAGTGTAACTCAAAAACCGAAACCGAACGTGTAAAATGCGTACTCTTCTTCCCAACAACAAGAGCAGGTGGATGGTTAAGGATTCCTGAAACAAACTTTGCTGGCAGTATTTCTGTTTGTTCTATAATGTGTGGTCTTTCTTTGTCAGACTTAACGAGCAATGGGGCTATGCTGACGGTTATGAATTTGCATGTTGTTGTCTAGTCAGTGATGCACAGAATGCATCTATATGCAGTGCCAAGAAACTTATCATAGTTATGCCATCCCAATCCCAGAATACTCTTATCATGATTTTTTTTCTGGGACAAACGGGTTTGTTTGAATTTTTTATGGTCTTGTTGGAGAATGGGCATGACACAATTATTTAGACTGCTGCTTAATCTCAGGTGATGATATGAGCAATTATCACAACTACTGTATTATTCGTCAATAATATATAGCAATATTCATCTATTTCAAATTGTTCCATATATGAGAACGTTCTTGGAATCCATGCAGCACAAATCTTACCGTACTGGAGATGAACAGCAAGAACATTTCACAGATGACAGATCATAAAGTTTTGAAGCTCATCAATAATGAATCTGTTATCTGTTATCATAAGATGCTTGAATCATGAATGAGTCTGTTATCATAAATGTCATAAATTTTGAAAGCACAGGTATACCATAGTTTATTTTCAATTACAGTAGAACTCCATTTATCCGAACTCCAGTTATCCGAATCGCCAATTATCTGAATCGTTATCAGGAAATTTAAAAAAAATCCAATTTATAAAAAAAAGTTTATTTAAATTGCATTTGCCATACTAACAAAAAAACATACAGTAGTAAGCAAATGAAATACATATTAGTCTGTGTTAGCTATGCATCATAGTTTACGTACTGATCAGTACAATTTTTTCTAGCCTACTGCTCCCCTTAAAGTGTGAGTATTATTTTTAATTTTTTTGTAGTAAAAGTGAACATTTTGCAAAACAATGTGATCTGGTGGTTTTTATTAAGATACTGTATTCCCTCCCTCCTATGGCGCTACAGCCCAAGTCGGGCCCTGGCCTCCACCAATCTCCGCCTCCAATCCACTCTATCCACTGCAACCCTCCTCCAGTTTCTTATCCCCATGTCCCTCGTGTCCTCTGCAATGCCATCTTCCCACCTCTTCCTCGGTCTGCCTCTAGGTCTCGTTCCCTCCCATGTACCCTGCGAAACCCTCTTGGGGTTCCTGCCATCCTCCATTCTCATAACATGTCCGGCCCAACGCAATCTTTCTATTCTTATAAATTTTGAGACTGGTATCTCTTTATATATTTGATACAGTTCATTGTTGTATCTCAGTCTCCATGAGCCATTTTCTTGTATTGGGCCTATAATGCCCTGAGGATTTTCCTTTCAAAGGTGTCTACTATGTCGGCTGTTTTCTGTGTGATTGTCCATGCCTCACCCGTAGCATAGCACCGGTCTGATGACAGTCCTATATATTTTCATTTTTGTTTCCCTGTGCACATCCCCAGACCTAAATGATGGCAGCAATGCGAAGTATGCCTTGTTAGCCATGGTGGTCCATCTTTGGATCTCCGGCTCCTCTGATCCAGTCTTTGCTAGGTAAGATACTGTATTCATGTAATAAAAATAAACGAAAGTGATTTTTCAGCAATTTTTGCATTTTCTTTCACAACATAACCTCTTTCTTATGTTTGTCCCAATTATCCGAATTTCTGCATATCCGAATTATGTCTGGGACTCATTAGTTCGGATAAATGAAGTTCTACTGTAATTCTTTATTATGTACTAATCAGTTTTTACATTAACAATTTCTGATAAAATATTCTGTATGGTTTTATTCAGCTATATCAGATGTGTAATAATTACACTTTACAAAAACGTATTAAAATTTACTGATATTAGTATTCAATATTTTCCTTCCCTGTAGAAATAAGCAAATAAACAAAATTTACAATTCTTTCTGTGAAATCAAAATATCCTTCCATAGAAGTTATTTTGTGGTTAGAGAACATACTGATTTCACACTAGCTTAGCTTGTGGCATAATTTGTAGATAAAATAGCAACCAAATCATGATTTTTGCATTGTAAATTATAAAATAGATGATAAAAATGAAACAAAACATATAATGTCTTTGAGAACTGTTTTTTGTAAATTCAATTTTAAATGCATTATGTAGAGAACTAATACATTAAAAATGATCCTGGATAGGAATCCTCTGGAACAAGAAAGAGGTGTTTAAAAACTCTTTATGCCTGCAGATCCGCATTGTGTTTATGCACTTTTACCATTAGGAAAGCAATTACGGTATTGTTTTTCTTCACAGAAATATAATAACAAGTGTTTAGTAAATTACCATTTTTCCTATTGATTTGCACTTAATTGAGTGTCCCCCCTTTTATATTTCAGCGTTGTTGATAATACCTTCTTCTTGATGTTTTCTAGTCGCTCTATATTCTGAACTACTAAGGGAATGAATGGTTTTAGAGAACAAGAGACAGCATGAAGTTACATAAAAACAAATGGTTTGTCAGTTTGATGATAAATGGTTATTTTAGTTTTAAGTCGAACAATGTTTTCATACGTTGATTTGATATGTACATGTAATTTTGCAGAGTTTTATTAAAATGTATTTTTGCCTTTTAAGATTGTAATTATTAATGTATGTTTACCAAATTTCAGGCAGTTATCCTTTTTTATTTGAACAGACTGGCTATTTGATGCATGCTTTTGATAGTCTGGTTTAGTGACTGTGGTGTGTAAGATTGCTTCATAATCTATTTATGGATGTTAGTAGTTACCTATTATGTAGATTTTTTGGTCACAGATTTTGGTAATATATTTGGAAAACATCATGTGCCCAAATGATTATTCTGTAGTCAAAATTCTGTTGTGATGCATGCAATTCTGTTGTTTCTGTGATGCATGTGAAAATCCAGTGGTTCATTAGATCAATATAGCCTTTGTTGCAGTCTCAGCAGGGAACCTCACAAATTTCTTATTATTCACTTTGCAAGTGATCATATTTTTATACACGCATTGAATTTGTATTATTTTGTATATAACTAATTTAAGTATAATACTACTGACTTGGAACACTAAGTTTCTTATTGGTAAAAATGTAAAATTTTTACATAAAATTTTTACCAATAAGAAACTTAGCATTCCGAGTCAGTAGTATTATATTTACAATTAGGTAGTTAATCAATGGACATGCCGTGGACAACAAAATCCAGGAATTTGTATATAATAGGAGTAATAATACTGTACTATTGAGTACAAAATTCTGTTTAAAATGTATTTGTAATGAGTAGTTGCCTCACAAGTGATTCCATCTTAAATTGCTGCTAACTCTTGTCTGATAAAACTAGACTGTATTCTCAATTACCAGCGATTGAAAATTATAGTACAGTATAAGAGCTTTTAGTGCAAGTACAGATACCGATTTTCTAGAATTCGGTATTATCCAAATTAGGAAAATAATTACTATTAATAAAACCAAACATATCATTATTGTTCGACAAGTAAGGAAAGGATCTTGTATTCTGTGGCATACATGTTTACAAGTTCACATTGTATTCTTACATATTATAATATCTCGTTTCTTCCGAGTTCTGATCTTTTTTCCTTCGTAATAAATGTTTTGTTGTGATTTAAATTATTTATTAAGTGTTAAGTGGTTTTTCTTAAAAACCGCAATGTCAGGTTATTTGTGACAAAATAATATCTTTTAATGGGTGATCTTAATCAAATATTAAGAATATCTCAATATTATATAATAATTTTGTACTTTCTGTAATAATAACGTTCAATATCAGTTGATATATTGTGTAATTCTAAGGTTCTTATTCATGCCTAGTCCGTGTTTTGAGAGAGTAGAGTAAACTCCTTAAATCCGTTTCTCTTCTCTTGTAATTCAACAGCGGTCCGCGAGCTAGAGCTGTGGTTCACAGTCAGCTGGGTATTGTAGGTTAGTTGTTCCACTCACAATACTTCCCACGTTACACTCTCTATATAAATTACAACTCATTCAACATGCACTAAATATTATACAAATGATAAGAAATCGTCAATTTCAAAAATGATTCTTTATTTTATATTTTTTTTCTTGAAAACAAAGGTTCTTCCTTTACGAATATACAAAATCAATCGTACTGGAATGAATCGTTTAATTATCGAATTCAGGGTTATACATTACTTTTAATTATTATTGTTTTTCTTAAACACAGGGTATGAAGGTTCTTTCAACTATTAGTAAGGTCAGAAAATGCAAAAAATAGGATTACAAGGTATTACAATCTATTACTAACTTCTTATTAATTAATATTTAAAATAAGTGGAGTTTACCGCCCGACGACTACGTTACTTGTAATGGCCGTGCACAGCTAACCTCGTGCTTCGAGATGTTTGATCAACGCCAAGGTACAGATGAATAAATCCTCGCCAGTCTTCACTCCAAGTTCGAAATAAAGTTTGATGTCTTGGTCCTGGGATGACGCAGAAATGCCGATCCTTACTGTTCACCAATGTCCAGTTCTTGTGGTTACGGGTTTCACTGTATTTTGTGTCAAAATATGCTTCTCTATCGAGTCGTAGAAAGTGAGGTTCGAGTACAATTTTAAGTTCCTCTTTCGTTCTTTAGACTACTGGATTATTTTATTTCATTCAGGTAGTTATTTCTCGTCATTTGTCTATTAATTAAATTTAATGATTACTCATTATACTGAGTTTTATTTGTAAAGTTCTTCCTTTAAATTTTCGTCAATTTTAGTTGATAGGCTTAATAGTACTCTTTTATATGTGACCGTCAAAAGTCAGTGAGCTTTCCTTTGGTTATTTATTATTTAATTTTGTTTACTCATTAATTTATTTTATTTAATTTTACCATTTTTTCTAAGTTCATCAAAACTAAACTGTCCTCGTTCATGGATAACGATTCAATAATCGAATAAACAAATTTTATTCCATTTTGTCGTCCTTGACAACCAGTCTGTGTTCTCTTATTGGATAATATTTATAATCCTAGAACCATAATCATACAATGTTCTTGCACTTATTAAAATACTCCCTTACTAAATTTACATTATATCATATTATACCTTTACATATTGTTTGTTATTAAATTATATTCATTTTGCTGTCGTTTCCTCTTAATCTATTTATTCTAACAAGTACTATTTTCTTGTTACAAAATATTACTTTTCAGCATCATTGCACTATTACATTTTAAGATTTTATTTAAATTGAAGTTACTTATCTGCTATCAGTAATTATTATTGATTTCTTATAACTCATTACCTTATACTTAGTGTTTTCTACAAATTTTGTTACCTAACTTTTCTGACCTGACTTCCTATACAATGTTACTGGTCTGTGGTATATCATTACATTTTTATCTCATTCTGATTTTAATTTATTATTACCTACATTAGTATAGAATCCTTCATTTGTTTATAATGTAATTACAATAAACCCTTTGGTATCTCATTAACAATTATTGCCTTCTCTGGCCAAGTTTACAATTATAATCCGCATACTAAATAAGTACATGTATACAAAACATTTAATTTTATAAAGTTTAACACCAGTTCTATAATGATATATTTGATAACATAAAAATGAAATTAACATCAGTTAATTGATATTCTCTTAAAACAATTGCTATACTTGCTACATACAAAAAACAACATAAATATCATGATAATAACACAACATGATAAAACATAATAACATGTACATTTTTATAAAATAAATCATGCACTAATTAATTATTCTCCTCTCAGTTAATTCATTAATCATTCTAAAACTGTCTAAGTTAGGTTTTACATTACTTGTCCATGTTTATTGTTTACCCTTTTCACTGAACACTTAATAGTTTGTATTTATAAACATTCTTAATTTTTCTTTTACCTTGTATTCTTATTTGGGGATTATTCATTCATTTAATAATGGTTTATTTTTCTGACCTTTTATTATTACGGACAATTATTATTTTATTTTTAGTTTGAGAATTATAAACTTTTTATGTAACTTATGGGACCATATTTTCATTACATTACAATATGGATGTAAAAAGATAAAGAAAATAAATTAATGGTACTGGTTTTATAAGATCTTGACCCTGTTAGAAGAATACTTGAGAAGCTCTGTTGAACTAAAAAAAATGAATTTCATAAAATAGCTACTGGTATGTATCTAGTCCAGTGGCACAAGTATTATTAAGCACCATGAAGTAGTTTTGCCTTTCACATCCTTTCCCCTGGAATAGGAGACTATCGGGAGGTTTTGAGGAGGACTCTATCAGTGTATTTTCAGGAATGGGGGTAGGATGCTCCCTCAGAAAAATTTGGAAAAATGAATCTTCAAAATGCATGTTCAAAATGTAGTGCTTCTGCATTTATAAATATTTGTTCAATGTGGGTCAACATGTTTTTCAGCTGAGTGAACAAGGTACAAGGTATTTATCATTTTTTACGTAAGCCTAAACACTTTTGTAAAAGTATATTTTCTATATTTTGTACCCCTTGAAACCTTGAGGCAATTGCTCCACAGTAGTTATAACACAGACCTAGTCTCAAAGAATAGATGTAAAACACTGGTATAAAACATACAAACAGTATAAAGCTTAGGTAAAATTATAACCCAAGGACCAGTAAGGTTCCATGATTTAAGAGCCTAATTAGAATCGAAGCAATCATATCTAACTGAAAATAGTGACATACTTATATTTAGTTAATCAATGGACATGTCATGGACAACAAAATCCAAGAATTGAAATAATGTATATGCCATGTGCTACATTATAAGAAAAAAGGACTGCACCAATTAATAAAATTACACTACTCTAACAAACCTTTTCATTTTAAATAAGTACTTGCCAAATATTATCTCATTTATGTCAGAAAGAAATGATTACAAAATGCCATGAAGACAGCTAAAACATTGGAAAAGGCAGACAAAAGTGGAGGAGGATTAATGAAATTGGCATGGCAAATTAATTTGTAAAATCATCAATGAAGAATTAATTATATTTATCAACAAAACATTTTTTATTATAATTAATAAGACTAATTATAAGATTATACTAAAATTATAAGCTTTTTAAATAAATATTTATTACTTTTATGTACACACACTCGCCCATACACACATATGCATAAAACATGTGCGCGTGCACACACACACACACACACACACACACACACACACACACACACACACACACACACACACACACACACACACACACACACACACACACACACACACACACACACACACACACACACACACAACATGTGAACACATTTTGAATTAAGAGTAAGATTAAAAAGATACACTAACAATTAATTTTAAAGAAAAGATTTAATACATATATTTAAATAATATATATCTATTAAACTTTCACAGTGAACACTTACTTTTTGGTTTTGTTTCCCAGACGTTTCGACGTGGTGTTTGTCTTCCTCAGTGGGATTTAAAAATACTGAATGTCTGTACAAAGTAACGGTTATGGGTTGTAGGTGTGTGTGGTGGGGGTTGCTGGTGGGAGGGAATTGGCGCTGGGATTCAAAGTGTGTGTTTGAATCAGTGTATCGAAAAGTATGTGTGATCTATAATGTAATTGTTCATTTAATATGTTGTTTGGTTGTAGTGTGTGATATCTGTATATTTCAAATTGTTCTGCTGTGTTTAGTTTTCTACTTTTAGGTAAGTAGTGTAGTATTTCCATGTTGTGCTCTATGTTTGTGTAACTGTGGTTTTCATTTTGTAAATGTGTGGCAAATGTGGAATGTATGTAGTTTGGGGTGAGGGCTTTTAAATGTTCAGAATATCTAGAGGAAAAAGATCTTCCCGTCTGGCCCATGTAGAACTGGTGACAGTCATTGCAGTTTAATTTATAAACCCCTGTTTTGCTGTATGTGTCTGTGTCTTTGTTAGTATTATTTATGTGTTTCCTGATGGTGTTGTTAGTTCTGTAGGCTACTTTATAATTGTGTTTCCTAAATGTCTTAGCAATTTTGTGTGTGTTGGAATTGTAGTATGTGAGTGTGATGTATTTACTGGGTTGTGTGCTGTTGGTATTATGTGTTTTACTTTTTGTGTTTAGGATGCGTTTGTGTAGCTTGTTTATTAAATCGGGATTGTATCCATTTTTGACTGCTATATATTTGATTGTGTTGAGTTCTTCTTGGTAGTCATGTGTGTTTAGGGGTATTGAAGTGAGCCTATGGAGCATGTAGTTGAAAGCTGCATGTTTGTGTTGAGTTGGGTGGTTGGATGAGTTATGTATGACCGTGTCTGATGTGGTGGATTTTCTGTATATTTTGTATGTGTGTGTGTTGTTTGTTTTGGTAATTGTAAGGTCCAGGAAGTTTGTAAGGTAATTGTAAAATTGTAATTGGTCCAAACTTCCTGGACCTTACAATTACCAAAACAAACAACACACACACATACAAAATATACAGAAAACCCACCACATCAGACATGGTCATACATAACTCATCCAACCACCCAACTCAACACAAACATGCAGCTTTCAACTACATGCTCCATAGGCTCACTTCAATACCCCTAAACACACATGACTACCAAGAAGAACTCAACACAATCAAATATATAGCAGTCAAAAATGGATACAATCCCGATTTAATAAACAAACTACACAAACGCATCCTAAACACAAAAAGTAAAACACATAAAACCAACAGCACACAACCCAGTAAATACATCACACTCACATACTACAATTCCAACACACAAAATTGCTAAGACATTTAGGAAACACAATTATAAAGTAGCCTACAGAACTAACAACACCATCAGGAAACACATAAATAATACTAACAAAGACACAGACACATACAGCAAAACAGGGGTTTATAAATTAAACTGCAATGACTGTCACCAGTTCTACATGGGCCAGACGGGAAGATCTTTTTCCTCTAGATATTCTGAACATTTAAAAGCCCTCACCACAAACTACATACATTCCACATTTGCCACACATTTACAAAATGAAAACCACAGTTACACAAACATAGAGCACAACATGGAAATACTACACTACTTACCTAAAAGTAGAAAACTAAACACAGCAGAACAATTTGAAATATACAGATATCACACACTACAACCAAACAACATATTAAATGAACAATTACATTATAGATCACACATACTTTTCAATACACTGATTCAAACACACACTTTGAATCCCAGCGCCAATTCCCTCCCACCAGCAACCCCCACCACACACACCTACAACCCATAACCGTTACTTTGTACAGACATTCAGTATTTTTAAATCCCACTGAGGAAGACAAACACCATGTCGAAATGTCTGGGAAACAAAACCAAAAAGTAAGTGTTCACAGTGAAAGTTTAATAGATATATAATATTTAAAAAAGTGAATGAAGAGAATGTACCAACAAGATAATTATATATTTAAACTGTCATAAAATATTGCATGAATGTAGAGTAAAAGCTTTTATATCCAACAGCTTGTCAACCAGAATGCTCCATTATGCAGCACTTTTTTACTGTGCCTTGTCTCTGTATTCATCACAATCTTACAAATAAAAGAAATGAAACAAAATTCCTGTAGCTCGGTTTGTAACCATCTTGCAGTTGCGTGTGTTCAATTCAACTTTCCTTCAAGAACATTATCACTTACCAGACAATCAGACATCTGTCAACTTTTAAAAAATAATTAAAGAATTCATCGTAACTGTTTTCAGAATTTACATTGTTGCTTTGTACACACTACGTAACTTGTAAATTGCAATATTGAATTGCGTATAAAATACTGATATAAAATTTGTATATTTTAAAGTGATATTCAAATGTTTTTATTTTAATAATTCTTTATCTTTAAAGTGATTGTTATTTGCTGGCTTGAGAGATGTGATTATTATTTAGAAAGATTCAATTTTCATGACCATGAATCTGTACATGATAATTTTTTTGGATTAATAAATTTACATTTAATTACCTGTTGTAATCTATACATTCAATTTTTTTCAATTAAACTTAGAATAAAGATTAAAATTTTAATAATTTTTTATTTCTGTGTACTCATTATTACTTTAATTTTAGACATAAATTATACTAAATTAATAATATTAGTATCATTATTAAAGAACATTATGTTAAATTCTAATATCTGGAAAATTCTGATAACTGGCAACACATCTACCATAACTGTGCCAAGTATTGAATGCACATATTTTTGTTTTGTGCTATTTTCAAATGATTTTATAAAACATTTTTTCTAATAATAATAATAAAGTTAAAATGAGTATCTGTCAATAAAAAATAAAAGTATTGTCTACTTGATAATTTTACATGAGGCTTTTTTAAAAAAATGTCAATTTATTACTCGATAATTTTTTAGTCAAGTTCCCGATTCATTTTTATATAATACCTAATGATAATCATGTTGGTAAGACATGACAGTCTAATTTCTGTGTACATTTGTGGATTATAATATGAATATGAGAAAACTGTCAAATCCACCAAATGCCATTAAAGAGTTGGTAAAACAGACTGCAAAATTGCACAGAGAAATCTTTCTTTCTACAAATGCAGACAAGCTCTGAACAGAAATGTGATTTTTAGTTGTATAAAAAAGTCTATTAACTTGTTCATTGAGTAACATATAATATTTCAAAAGGGACTTTTAATATTGCGATAACGTACTTCTTTCAAGAATTAATTTATGTCTGGCTTGGAAAATACTACCATATTTGGGCTGTCCTTATGTCTACTTAAACAAGAAAGAGTTAGAAATTTTGTACAGCACAGAAGCACCATAAACTGAATGGTGACATTGACAGATATGAAGTAGCCAATAATGGTTCAAAAGAAAATCACGAAACTAGGAAAATATTGGGTAATTATTTACGATACTACTTAAGCTCAAATTGCGGTGAAATATTTCTTTTCCTATTCTTCTATACTATATAAACACGAGAAAAATAATTTTAAACGGCGGTTGAACCTATTTACGGAGAAAAAAAATTAAATAATTACTCCCATAAGCGCGCATGTAAAGTGAATGGCCGCCATGTTAACTAAGCAACGGCGCACATATGCACAGCGAATGACGAGTTATGACGTCATTGCGCGGAGTACACAGCGCTGTACTTCATAAGTTTACGCGGCAAATAACGTGGCGTTTTTTGGCGTCTTATGGGAGAAATATTGTAACATAACAAAATGTTACCTAACCTAAATGTATGTTATCAGATTTTGTAAGGACAAAACAACAATGTAAATAGTTTATATAGTAGTAAGAATAACCAAGAAAGGAGAAACCAAGAAAGAAGAATGAAGCAGAAGTACCACATGAAGCAGTAAACCCAAATACTGTTTGACACTACAACCAGACAAAGACTAACACAAACTGATGGACAGAATAAATTTACATTCAGCTGTCAATCAAGTCAGTAGTTAATGTAAACCGAATATTATATGTAAATAAAAAATGAATCAATAAGCATCTGAATACTGTGAAATCAGAATTAGCATTTTGCTGATAATAAACTTGACCATGACTAGTAAATTATGAATGCCAAAAACTAAAATTAGCAATGGCTGCATAGTGAGAACAAAGATGTATTTCAATATCAAATATACTTGTGAGAAAGAAAAACCATTTATAAGAGGGAATCTTATACAAATAAAGTACCTCAACAAATTACCGAATTGAGAATCAATAAGTGTTGTTAAGGCAAAATTCCAATATGGGCGATATGTCTTAACAACGTCTAGACCAAGCATTAGTCAGTGAATTAATTATTAGGAGTTAACATAAGTGTAAATTAAAATACACACAACAATTGTTATGCTCTGACGTAACAAAAAACATTATTAAAATGATAAATTTAATCGTAATTCAATTGTTAAATAGTAGAATAGAACGAGTTAGCATAAAACGAAATGTCATAGTAATTAGGATCGTTCAGTACAGTGTATATAGTTTAGGTGTACTCATAATGTTCAGTAAAAATGTCAGTACAGAGTTAATGGTGTTCCCACATAAACGTTTGAATAATAAAATGATATGTGAACACAAACAATATTAACCAAAGTGTAAAATCGGCGATTCAGAAAAAGCAGACGACAGTGAAAATGGTGTACCCGAACATTGATTTTATAACAATG
Source organism: Magicicada septendecula (assembly GCA_034769895.1). Taxonomy (NCBI): domain Eukaryota; kingdom Metazoa; phylum Arthropoda; class Insecta; order Hemiptera; family Cicadidae; genus Magicicada; species Magicicada septendecula. Next base: position 159,640,422 of record CM068372.1, read on the forward strand.
TCGGTCAAAGTGAAGTTAACTTGGTATCGAGTGATATCAAATTAAAGAAGAAAAAATGATCTTTAATTTGATAATGATATCAACCCAATCGCAACTGTATTAAGTGCGGGAAAGATGTTAGCATCATTTGCAAAATATGCATCAGAAATTGGTTTATGAATAACAACAACAATGAAAGCTATCTGTCACATCAGCGTTTGACAGTTAAAAAACCGTTATCAACGGCCAAAATAATAATACGTCATACTCTTCACACCTGCAAGAACCAATCAGAAAATTAGTTAGTAATTAACATTTTTACCTAAGACCGATCGACAAGGAGGGTATATAAGAGGAAGCAACGAATTTCTCGACAGACTCTTACCAAACTTCATACAGCACAGACCTGTGCTCGCTATCTCTACACTTTTAATAACTATTAGCGTCATCTACATAATACATCGAAATAAATAGTCCAACACCAAGAAACAACTACTTCAAGTTAATCTACAGAAAACAACAGTGATTATGTGCAGTATTATTTCAATTTTGTGCGGGAAATAATGAACAGAAAATAATTAATTATCATCATTCACGATCCATTTAGTCAGAAGAGGATCGCAATATTCTGTTCTGGTGCGTGTGTTGTGCAAAACCCGGTAATCATTATAATCCGATTACCGAAGTGGTTAATGAGTTTTAATTAAATAATTAAAACCAAAAGGTAACAGTGCAATCATTATTCACTTTTTATCAGAGCGCCATAACCTGTACAATTTTTCTACACTGATCTGTACTGACGCAAAACACAGAAACATTTCAAGATTACACCACGTCTCAATTTATTATATGAATTTGTTATTATGAATTAAGCTGTATGTTAGTTGTAAGGGTTCTCACATGATAAATTTTGTAAATCAAAAAGCAAGCGTTGACGAACGCGCGACCTCTCAACAGGTCATTTTTTATTTGTTTACTTAACGAAAGTAACCTCAAAACATTATCAACCAATATTTTATCAGCAAATCATTAGATATTGTGTAGGCATAATTTTCTTTTTCGTGTCTCAAAGAATTCACATCTGAAATTTTCATAATTGTAATGTTAAAAATAAATAACATCTGGACTTAGCCAGATTTATAATTCATGTTCTGAGCAAGCCGTATAAGGCATATAATAACTGATTTATAATTGTACAACTTGTATGTTTTCATTATATTTGTTTTTGAATTCTCGATAAGGGTGTAAATAAAACCCATTATTAACAGCATCACTCGATTTGATTTATTTCTATATGATAATTAAATATTTTATTAAGAAAACTCGAACAACCTTCAGTTGTGTTTTAATATTTTGGAATAGCATTGCCATAAAGGTGATACACCATTATTTTAAATTTTTTAATCATTCAGTAATTCTATTTGTGGGTTTTACACGGGATTTTCCCTAAATAAATCCGTGTGGCGCCCACTAACTAGCAAACAAGGCAATCTAACCTTGCTACTAAAGTGAGTTGGTGTTTGTAAACTGAGTTGACAGCTTAGTGAACTTCTAGAAAACACGACCAGGTACGTGAAAGTATATTTAGTTATTTATATTGTCCAGACATTACGAGACGTAACGTACTAAGACTATCAGCAACCTGGAGGAGAAGTTTTACAGCCAATATCAACCAGACGTTCATCAATATCAAGCAACCAACTATTGTATTTTACATTTCAAATTAAGCAAATTTAGCATTTAATTATTACCAACTCAACTATTTTATTTGTTTCATATAAGGGGATTCGTTTCAAACAAGTATAATTACACCATTGTAAACACACTGTGAGTAACCTCGAATGTTACATTGTAAATTACTTTACCACGTTAGTAACCTTCAATTAGAAACAACTATTTCAAACTTTGATTTATTTCAAAAGAATATTTCACACATAATTGAACTTTGTTTAAACAAGACCTTTAATATTTTAAACACAAACATAATTTTAAATAACAGCAGCAACACTTTTATTTTATTACAAGTTAACGTATACACCGTATTCGATCGATTTGTTTACAATATAAACCTAAAAATTAACACAACGGTTTTGTATTATATTACAATATTTAATTTTTTTTCTCCGTAAATAGGTTCGACCGCCGTTTAAAATTATATTTCTCGTGTTTATATAGTATAGAAGAATAGGAAAAGATGGTATTTATGAATTTTATAGTCAATGCTGATATTGCGGTGAAATATTTCTTTTCCTATTCTTCTATGTTATATAAACACGAGAAAAATAATTTTAAATGGCGGTCGAACCTATTTACGGAGAAAAAATATATAATAAATACTCCCATAAGAACGCATGCAATTGTGAATGAGCGCCATATTGACTGGGAAATGACAGGTCCAGCTGTTGTTGACGCGTGACGTCACCGTGTGTACAAAACCAGTCGATCCGAATTTGACTGGAAAACATGTTGATGCTTTTTAAAAACAAAATTTACATGATTCTTACATGTTCAAAATTGCGTTGTGCCCAAACGGCGGTTTAAAGCTTTGCGTTGAGCCCACCACGAGTTTATTATTAGTAACCTCACCCACGTCCACAAAAAATATTGCGATAATGGCTTCACTGATATCACTGTGTACTATACCACCTATTTTTCGAATTGTTTCACTATAGTTTTGGATCACGAACATCACAATTCACAATAGCACCACTAACCTTTTACTTTTGAACATATTCACGCAGAGGAGGTACATCTGTTATGACGCGATGTAAAACTATCGGTGTTTATCATCGTGAAGAGTACATCGATGTTAAAAAAAATATCGGTATTAAAACATCGATGCTTTTTACATGTTTGTAATATTACAAATAATTGGGGATGAATAATAAATAAAAATAATTGGTAAATAAGTAAAAATAATTAAAGAGAAAAATAATATACCCCTATACTTTACTCACTTACCTTATCAGAAGATTCTGAAAGTGAAAACCTCAACACTTAGGTAAAGGCGAGGTGACGTTAAAATAATTTAACTCATATTCATATTATTATTTATTATTATAATGATTATAAAGTGTTTGATTATATAGTGAACAAACATACATAAAACCACCTATTTTAACAAAAACAGAAACCTCTTTAAATCAATGTCAGGTTTGTTTACTCCTAGTAAAAGTTTAAGTTAGTTTGGTAATTCTCAAAAAAAAAAAAATTTACCGTCTCCACTCTGTCCTAAGGTAGTGGTCGGCAGTGAAAACTGCTATCACAACTTCCTTAGCTGAAGAGGCGAACTGAAGCCGAAACAGAGACAAGCAAAAATAACCAGAGCGTAATGCTCAAAGTACAAGTTTGTGTTTGTCAAGCAATCTCGCAATCTTTGTCAAACGGTAGTCCTTCAAAGCATTTAGTGAGAATTATTACCAAATTGTAATTTTGATACAAAACTCCTCAGTGCCAAACTTCGCTTGTACTTTGTCTTTCGACTATGACTCGCGTACTTTGTTCAACTTTTTTAAACTAGTATTCCCAAAGAGAGATAGACCTATAAATTCTCTTATTTTCTTTTAAACAGTAAAAGCTGAAAATCACAGTGTAAAGTAACATTGTTAATACTTTTCTAAAACTAATTTATCTAAAACTTTGTGGTAGTTATCGATAGTATGAAAATCGCAACTGAACCATCGATAGTACAAATTTCGAAAAACGCCGCGGTGACGTCACAACGATGTAACCAATGGCATTGGTTTGATGCAAATAACCCGCGAATTTATCGAAACCGCTTTATAAAGCTGATGCTTGATTGGTAGATACAAAAAAAGCGTGTTTGTACACCGTTAATTTTAAAATTTTGCATATTCTCAATTGTCATTGGTTGCTATTGTGTGTGGGTGTCAGTAATTGCGGCAACAGTTACCGTGTATTCTCAGTTCCGTGTTGTAAGGAACCTCGTAAGCTACGGGGTAATCGTGTATTTAATTATTTTGTGAATTCAGTGTTTTCGTTTGTGTTGTGTTGTGTGATTGTGTGGTGTTATTATTAATTATTATTTCTGTTGTTTAGGGTTATTATTATAATATACCATATTACCATTATTTATTTAACATTTTACACTGAAATGGCCTGCCATGATATTCAGTGCGGTGGGACGTCAGACGAATGTATTCGAATGACTGAGTCTGAGATTATTGACTTTTTAATTTCCCACGAGGTTATTAAAGGGTCAATAAATTGTCCTTAGTGTGGGTCCCTATTAGTACTGAATAGACAGACATTATATTTTCGGTGTCACAATTTGCGAGAAGTGGTGGCTAAAAAGAAGAAGAGGAGATGTAACATACATTGGTCCGCACGAGAAGGTAGTTTCCTTTCAAAGACCCACCATCCTCTGACAACCTACTTTTACCTGGTCTGCCACATCCTTCATACCTCTCCGCCTCGTCAACAGCTTCTCATGTGGAACTATCGTGTGAGCGACCATTTCGTCGTCGACTGGTACAGTTTTTGTCGAGAAGTTTTTATTTTCGACGCCCAGCGCACTTCAGCTAGGCTGGGGGGCCCTGGAAAGACTGTAGAAGTCGACGAAGCCAAATTTGGCCGTCGGAAATATAATCGGGGCAGGTTCATTGAAGGACAGTGGGTGTTCGGGGGAGTGGAACGTGGTTCTGGCAAGTGTTTTTTGGTACCAGTTGAGCGCCGGGATTCCGCTACTCTCCTCAAAATAATTGAGGAGTGGATTCTTCCAGGCACCACTATAATCAGTGACTGCTGGAAAGCTTATAATTGCCTGGAAGATGCGGGGTTCGTTCACCAACGTGTGAATCACAAACAAAACTTCGTGGACCCCGCTACCGGCGCTCACACAAACACCGTTGAGAGGGCATGGAGAGAAGTCCACGGTGTTATCCCACGATTTGGCCGGAGACAACATCATTTCGTGGGATAGCCTACCTGGTGGAATTCATGTTTAAGAGGCGCTACCCGCTGGGGGAAGGTCTTCGTCTCCATGCGTTCTTCAGAGCCGCAGCCGAGTTATATCCCCCAACATATTAAGGTAAGAGTTTCATTTTTTCATAATTATGGTAATGCATGCATTTCATGTGAGTGCGCGCGCGCATGTGTGTGTGTGTGTGTGTGTGTGTGTGTGTGTGTGTGTGTGTGTGTGTGTGTGTGTGTGTGTGTGTGTGAAATATTTCTTTTTCAGTATCTCATTAAATGCATATGTTGTAGGTTATTTAAAATTTACTAACACATGGTATTAATATTGGATGGCTGCTAATTTAAACAATACGAAGATTAAAACATGGTATTAAAGTCAAAAAATTCTGTCAAGAAATATTCAGTCGACTCTCTTAAAATGTGTACATAAATTTACTATTACGTCCACAATTATTTTGACAACTATTATGACACACAATTTACTGATACGAGACATTATACTGAATATTAGACTGTTAATATGCTAACTAATTAAATAAATTAAAGAATTAACAATTAGGTAATTATGATATTTGTAGTCAATGCTGATATTGCGGTGAAATATTTTTTGTTCTATTCTTCTATGTTATATAAACACGGGGAAAATAATTTTAAACGGTGGTCGAACCTATTTACGAAAAAATAAATTAATTAATTACTCCCATAAGACGCCAAAGAACGCCATATTAACTGTGACAAATTACATTAAAAGATTTTTTAATTTTATTTAGTAGTAGAAAAACACGTGTTATTTGGCGCGTAAACTTTTGAATTGCAGCGATAGGTAATCCACGTAATGACGTCATAATTCGTCATTCGCTGTGCATTAGTGCACCGTCGCTCCACTGCGGTGATCCCACTAACTACTCAGTTAATATTGCGCTCATTCACTTTACATGCGCGCTTTAAATACATGCGTATTTATTTTATTTTTGTTCTACGTAAATAGATTCGACCGCCGTTTAAAATTATTTTTCTCGTGTTTATATAACATAGAAGAATAGAACAAAAAATATTTCACAGCAATATCAGCATTGACTATAAATATCATAATTACCAAAATATTTCACAGCAATTTGAATATTTCACACACACACACACACACACACACACACACACACACACACACACACACACACACACACACACACACACACACACACACACACACACACACACACACACACACACACACACACACACACACACATGAAAATCTTACCTTAATGTAGCAGGCCATTGTGTATTAAAATGTTACACAAACTAAAGCACTGAAAATCACATTACGCGGAGTACCCAGCGTTGTACTTCATAAATTAATCGGCGAAGTTACCGGCTCAATATTACAAATGTTAATAATAGTAAATAACCCTAAACAACAGAAATAATTAAACCATAATTAATAACACCACACAATTACACAAACAAAAATAAAGCACTGAAAATCACAAAAACATTCACGCACCAGACTACCTAACGCGGCGACAGTACACAATATGCAACTTATGGTGAAATTCGCGCGTTTATTCTCAACGGTGAAACCGCTGTTTTTGTCTTAACCAATTACAAATGAGAGATTACAAAATTTTGAACTTAGCCGTTGATTGTTTTCTAAGTACCAATCATAAGTCAGCATTACATCAGCGTTTGGTAATTTTTGGCGTTTGGCAAAATTTGTCCGGATTTCAGCAATACAGTCCAATTTTTGCAAGAATTATCTTCGGGCCACCCCTCCGAACCTAACCGGCAGGTATCGGCTCAACTCGCTTTTCATCCAACTCGCTTGTAAGTGTTTGAAAAATGGTTCGCCTTAATTTTTGCAAGAATTATCTGGAACAATGAACTATATCCGCGGCCCTTCGGGCCGCCCTTCCGAACCTAACCGGCAGGTATCGGCTCAACTCGCTTTTCATCCAACTCGCTTGTAAATGTTTGGAAAATGGTTCGCCTTCATTTTTGCAAGAATTATATACATCCCAATGTCCAATTTGGAGCGACAGCTGATGTACAAGCGGTGACGTCACGCGCCGTCCTGTACCGTTGTACACATTACACAAACTGAAAATGGCGTTCACTGGCTGATGCATGCGTTCTTATGTGAGTAATTATTTAATTTTTTTCTCCGTAAATAGGTTCGACCGCCGTTTAAAATTATTTTTCTCGTGTTTATATAGTATAGAAGAAAATGAAAAGAAATATTTCACCGCAATTTGAGCTTACGTAGTATCGTAAACAATTACCAAATATTGTTACGACGGTCTACTTGATTGTCGTAGGTACAGTGGAAACAAAATAAGTACAAGACACCAATTAAGTCACTAATCACCAGCTTTAATTTTCACAGTTAACAGTTCGTAATTAACAACACAGTCTCTTATAACAAATCAAATAAAATTGTTCACACGCAAATAAATGTCAACTAATATTAAAACATAATTGTATTACAATATACCGTCCGATTATAAAACACAACACTTAACTAATAACCACTTGAACGCTCACAGTAATGTCGCCCGATAATAACTCTCGAACCGAACTGTAAATACAACTTCGCCAACCTTGGTGAAAGCAGTGTGCGCAGAACACTGTTTTTTGTCTCACTGAGTGCATAAGTGTTGATGCGTTTTCAAAAACATTTACCGTGTAGGCCTGTATTTCATTTAATTATTTAGTTTGTATCGTTACTAGTGTTTAGTTTGGGACTGTGACATGTGATAAATAATCTAATTACATTTTAATATCATTTAATATTGTCTGTGGTTGTGTTTTCAGACATCACGTTAAGTTAAACTGAATTTTATTTTGCTTAACGTATTGTTACTTTTACAGTACATTTTATTTCATTACGTAATCAGAAAAAATGCCTCCTTATAACATCTTTACTTGCGTTATAACATAGGGAACCCGTATTAATTGGTTCTGCCAATTAATCAGGCTGCCTTCGTTGTAACAAGCTGAAAATTAATCAAATCACTAAAACAAATAACATACAAGGAACTTGGGGGGGGGGGGTGTCTGCTGATTTATGCACTCAATTTAGTATTGTACTAAAGATGACATCTCTTTATTCATGTCTATTTGATTATACATAACATATCAACTTTTAACTTACAGTGAAAATTGTAATGGGTTTTCTACATTAAGATTTATAATACAGTTAGCGCATTTTACCTCGGATCCGAGTTTATATATATATATATATATATATATATTTAGGAATTTAAAGTTTACTCTACTCCATTAATGAATTACTTTATTACTCTTTATACCATTTGAGGAATGGTTTCATTTAGTAGTGCAATGTTCCAACGCTACATCACACGTGTTACTTTACAACTTATTGTTACTGAAATTACTTGTTACAACATTTATTCTTAAACTTTAGGGATTGTCATTTTAAAGTCTTTTAGTTTACAATTACTTCTATTTCAAAAGATACATATCCACGGAAGACAAGCCTCCGCGTCACCTCTTAGTTAATGGTTTTAGTCCTAGTCCTCCACGCGTGTTTCTTCGGTCCTCTCTCTGTAGTGGGTTGTCATCGGGTAGTCTTTCTGGAGAAGGTCCTCGGACTCAACTAATGTTGATTCGGATGTTACGGTGTCATGAAGTCGTCCTGTTTCTCGGTGGTATAGTAAATACAGTTGAAGTCTTCGTCTTCACATTTTACAGTTATGCACATCACATTTGGTAATAGTACGGTTGTATTTGAATTTACATATACAACCCTAAAATAACTTTAACTATGTTTCTTACTGGGAGATGTCACCTTACGCACTTAATTTTCTACATTGGTTTCTACTGTTACACACTACATTCTCTTTACATAATTCTTCACAAGGTTATTTGAAACTAATAACCACATTTAGCAAAAAAAAAAACATATTTTGTACGGCGCTCCGCTTTAAGCTGCTTACTGGTTGAACGACGCATCATCTCTGCTCTGTAACTATGTAGGAAGGGTCAGTAAATCGCGCGGATGTTACGCGTCGGAGCGAAATAGTTCCATATTTCTCCTTTATTTAAATGGTTAAAGTTTGGCTTTTTTAATTATTCAGAGATATTCTTAATTACAGACGTTATTAAAGTACACTACTGTGGTCTTGTTTAATTATTTAAATAATGTCAAATTTACAAGTATTATTAGTTTGTTTAGGGGTCGGAATTCAAGTTAATTCCGTTTAGCGCATGTCTATGCAGGGTTAATTAACAAGGTTTACCCTATCTGTACACTCGTATTCCTTTTTATCTTATTATTAAAACTCTTTATTAAATATTATTATAATTTTATGATAGCGATAAAATTTAGTTTAAATGTGCGATTTAATTAAAATTTAAAATTTCTCAGCTTTTACATTACCTATTTATTAATTACTATATTTTTAATTAATGAAATCGTCACATCCTATTAAATCGAAGTTAGGTAAAAAAAATTGTGCATAGCCAAGCTCGGGAAGTCATTTCTAATGTATGTAAATTTATGGAAAGTGAAAAAAATGGAATTAGTATTCCACTAAAAAAGGTTCAAAAACGAATAGCGTCAGCAACAGGAGTTTCTGAAAGAACGATTCGCCGTATTAAAAGTGAGGGTATAACAATAGAAAATGAACAGTCACCACACTTTATAACACCTCGTAAAGAAAGAAAGAGGAGGTCAACAAAATCTAATATTGATGATTTTGATAAATGTGTGATAAGACGAACAATTTACAATTTAACGACAACACAAAAAAACATACCCTACGCTACGAAAACTTCATCAACTTCTGAAGTCTGGTGTGAACTTTCAAGGTAGCTTATCATGTTTAAGGAAAGTTATTATAAACTTAGTGTTTAAGTGGAAGAAGATTAGAAATAATAGAAGTGTGTTAAATGAACGTCAAGAGATAAGGGCAAAAAGAATTAAATACCTTAGGAAAATAAAACAATTCAGGACAGAAAACCGGCCAATCGTTTACACAGATGAGACGTATATACACACGTCTCATGCAGTAAAAAAGTCGTGGTACGACGAAAGTGGTGAAGGAGCGAGTGTACCGTTAAATAAAGGAGACAGATTCATAATAGTTCACGCGGGTACAGATCAAGGGTTCATCGATGGTGCCTTATTGGTTTTTAAATCGGGACAGAAAGCAGGTGATTACCATGGGGATATGAATAGTACAAATTTCGAGAAATGGTTAGTTGAAAAGCTAATTCCGGGATTACCAAAATACTCCGTGTTAGTATTAGATAATGCACCATACCACAATTACCAATCTGAAAAATGACCCACATCAAATTCTTCAAAAAGTGAGTTAATGTAGTGGTTATCTAATAAAAAAATTCCTTTTACACCTAATATGTTTAAAACAGAGCTACATAAGTTAGTAAAAATGAATAAACCGTTAGAAAAACCCTATAAAATAGATAGTATTTTAGGAAATCACGGCCACACTGTTATTCGTCTACCTCCGTATCATCCTGATCTAAACCCCATAGAACTTATTTGGGCTCAACTTAAACACTCTGTTGCAAAAACAACACCACTTTTGATAATAAAAACATAATAGATTTAACTAAGCAAGCATGCCAATCAATAGAAAAACAACAATGGACATCAGTGTGTGAACATGTAATTAAAATTGAAGACGAATATTTGGAAAGAGAAGGAGTAACAGATGAAATGCAAGATAGGCTTGTAATTAACTTAGACGAAGATGATGATGACGATGACGACGACGACGACGATGACCTATCAAGGGCTGAATCTTCTTCAGACGATGGCAGCTATATCTCCGGTGTTGAAGCAATTTTGGACAGAGAAACATCGCCGGACTTGGAGAATGATACTGAATTCCCAGTTCATTCTGACTTCGTATATACTTCTTTATAAGTCAGTAAGTTACTTACATTCATTACTTACATATTAATTTTAAAATTTGTATTAATAATTGTATTAAATGCAAGAAAAATTAATGGGCTCGACTTTATGTGATATTTTATGTAAAGTATGCACATTTTTATTCGTGGTTACCCATTTTTACCCACTTTTTTCGTTTAGGTCCTATTTTAGCAGCACTTGCATAAAGCATATTTATGGTCATTTTAGATTTAGATTTCTCTATTTCTTCTATTAGTATTCCACTTGCTTGCTTCACACTAGTAATTATTTATTATTTACATTATATAACAAATAACATTGTTATGGTATTACAAATACATATTTCACACAATTTCGAGTAATACTGAGTAGAATTAGAAATAGTAGTTAGTTGAATGAAATCCGGAAATTTCAATAATGTGTAAAACCCGAGTTGTAATAATTAAATAGTTAAGGGCACCCATACAGCCGGCTGTAGCAACAGTAAGACGGACGTTTTTGAAATGAAGTGTTACAACTAACACACTGAGTCTCCCCACTACCCCCACTTTTCGCGCAGCTATGGAGAGGCCACCGTAAAGTAACGTGATTGTATATCGCTGCTATACCGTACTGACTTAAGGCCGCTGCCGCCATGTATAGCCGCCGAAAATCTAGACGATTCCTAATTGCGTCTTAGCGTCCGTATGAATACGTAATTAACTGCGGCCTTGACACAGTCCGCACGGTTGGCGGCATCGAGAAGACTCTCGCAAATGCGTCTACAAGCACGTACGCCACACACAGTAGAGCGAGATTCTTCTGGCACATTCGACAAACACGTAGATTGTTCTGTGATGTCGTAACCCTGCCTCCTCCTCAAGCCTGTTCGTCTCGAACTGGTAAACCGTCTCTGAAGCAGTACTTAGCCAGGCGATCTAGGTGGACGTCCTTGAACTTTCGCTGTCCTTCCTGTTGAATCCGATAAACAACATCGTTAATTCTTTTTTTCACAGTGTAGGGTCCTTCCCAATTAGACTGAAGCTTAGGTGAGCGACCACGACGGCGCTTTGGATTGAACAACCAGACCTGATCTCCTTCTTCGAAACCCACACTATTGCTGCGAATGTCATACCGAGTTTTCATTTTATCACTGGCAATCTTCAGCCATCCTATTACCAAGCGAGTCATTTCTCGCAGTTGGTTTTCTAATTGCGAGGAATAGTTCTGCGGCTCTTGGGACTGAGTCTTAGGTGATCCGAACATTAAGTCCCCAGGAAGACGAATCTCCCGCCCAAACACCAATTTGGCTGGAGTCATGCCGGTTGTGTCGTGTACTGATGATCTATACGCCATGAGGAATAGTGGTATACGTTGGTCCCAGTCTGTTTGGTTATCGTCAACAACCTTCGAAAGATGTTGCTCAAGTGTCCTATTGAATCTCTCAACCATCCCGTCCGACTAAGGATGCAGAGGCGTTGTTCTGGTCTTTCGAATTCCGAGTAGACGGCATAATTCTTTAAACACTCCTGATTCGAAATTTATCCCTTGCTCCGTATGGATTTCCATAGGGGCTCCATAACGCCAACAGAAGTTGTGAACTAACTGCTTTGCTACAGTGGTAACTTCCTGATTTGGAATTGCGTAAGCTTCCACCCACTTAGTAAAGTAGTCACCTACAACCATGATGTACCGGTTTCCATCATCAGTAACTGGGAATGGTCCAGCAATGTCTATGGCAATTCTCTCGAAAGGTAGTCCAACGTTTACTATCTCATTTTTCCCCTGCTTCTGGTTTGTGGGCCCTTGGTTGCAGCACATATTTCACACGTCCGAACCCATTCCTCTACGTCGTGGCGAAGATGAAGCCAATAGAATCGCTTCCGTATTTTGTCGAGGGTTTTGTTAACGCCAAGATGGCCTCCAGATGTTCCATCATGCATCTCCTTCAAAACAGACTGCACTTTACTTCGGGGAACAATCAACTGCATGACCACGTCTCGTCCATCTGCACTTTCCCAAGCCCTTTTCAGCAATCCGTTTTCTAAGGTGAGAGATTCCCATTGTGCCCAGTAGTCCTTCAGCACTTCCGAACCATGGCAGATATCTTACCAATCCGGGCGGCGACCTTCCTCTTTTGCTGTCAAGATCGGTCCAATGTCTTCATCAGTCAACTGTTCTTGTCGACAGTCTTGTGTTGTCCAGCCGTCAGTCAAGAAATCTTCAGTGATGTCTTGAACATGTTCGCTTGAGTTTTGTTCTTCCTTTCTGTGGCAATGTCAGCAGTCTTCCGGGCACGGTCTTCGTGATAAGCCATCTGCATTACTATGCAGGTGCCCCCGCCGATGTTGTACCTTGAAGTTGTACTCTTGCAGACGTTCGAGTCACCTTGCCAACTGTCCTTCCGGATTTTTAAATCTCAAGAGCCATGCAAGCGCGGCATGGTCGGTACGTAGTGAAAACTCTCTCCCATAGAGGTATTTATGGAAGTGCTCCAAAGCTCTGACAATTGCCAACAACGCTCTCCTTGTAACACAATAATTTCTCTCTGGTTTAGAAAGCGTCTTGCTGTAATACGCTATTACTCGCTCTTCACCGTTCTGCACTTGAGACAAAACTGCTCCTAGACCAGTATTGCTTGCGTCTGTGTCCACAATGTACTTCCCTTCGGAACCTGGAAAAGCGAGAATTGGCTGCGAACATAATGCAATCTTCAAAGTCCTAAATGCTTGGTTACACTCTCTCGACCACTGGAAGTTTCGTTTATTTTCCGTTAGCTCATGTAGTGGTTTAGCAATAGTAGCGAAGCCTTTCACAAAACGTCTGTAATATGAGCATAACCCCAGGAAACTCCGAACTTCGTGTTTACTCTCGGCACTGGCCAGTTTCTTACGGTGTCTACTTTATTAGGATCCATGCTAACACCCGCTGCCAAAACCAGATGGCCCAAATACTGTACGTCCTTCTGGAATAGAGAACACTTCTTCAGGCTCAGCTTCAGTTGGGCACCGTGAATTCTAGTAGAACCTCCTTAAGGTTTTCGAAATGGTCTTTGAAAGTCTTCCCAATGACTATGACATCGTCTAAGTAAACAAGGCAAGTTTTCCACTTCAGGCCTCGGAGTATCAGGTCCATCAATCTCTCAAATGTTGCCGGTGCATTACAGAGTCCAAATGGCATGACGTTAAATTGGAATAAGCCACTTGGGGTCGAGAAAGCGGTCTTATCCTTGTCTTCTTGATGAAGAGCCACTTGCCAAAATCCACTCTTCAGGTCCAATGTGGAAAACCACTGTGCTCCGGACAACGTGTCGAGTGTATCGTCAACGCGAGGTAATGGATAGCAGTCTTTCTTTGTAACGTCATTTAACCTCAGGTAGTCTACGCAGAAACGCAATCCACCATCCTTCTTCGTTACCAGCACTACAGGAGAAGACCAAGCACTTGACGAAGGTTCGATTACTACCTCTGTCAACATGTCCTGTACTAACCGAGACATTTCCTCTTGTTTAGATAATGTAGCCCTTCGAGGAGGTTGGCGTATCGGTGTTGTGTCCCCGGTATTGATGCGATGTTGCACAAGGGAGGTTCTTCCCAGTGACTGTCCCCGAACTGCAAAACAATCTTTGAATTCGTGTAAAAACTGTCTGAGTTCTTTTACCTCACCACTTGAGAGGTCGTTAGAAGATCTGTTCAATAATTCTTGCAGTTCCTCTGGTAATTTGGAATTATCTGAAGCACTGGATCTTCGTTGCGTCATTCCGGCTACCCAGGCCACAGGAGTCAATTTGCCTAGCAGCGTATTGCTTTGTAAAGTGATAGCTTGATCCAAAATATTCGCCACTCTAATAGGTACATTCCGGTTTCGCCAGGTTTTACTAAACTTCTGTGAATTAGTAGCCCCGTTGTGCTGACTACTTGGGGTTCGAATATAGAGCACTGGTTGCCACTAGTATCTACCTCGGTTCTAACCATGATGATCTTTCGGAGTTTGGCGGAACAGTTACGGCCACTTCGTTTATAACGTCCATCGATTTTTCTGCTGTCGTCATTGTTGATAGCATTACCTCTTCCCCTCCGATTCTCAAGACATTGTTTTTGAAGTCGACTATAAATCCGTATGCGTTCATAACGTCCACACCAAGAATTGCTTCATCCACAATGTCTGCAACAAGTACTTGAAGATTAAACTCGAGTCGACCGAGGCGTAGGTGTATCTCCACTTTTCCATACACTTTTACAAGCCGTCCAGTTCGCAAGCTGCAAGAGCACTAGATTGGCTTGAGATCTTTCACCACGTCGAGGCGCACAATAGAAACTGTCGCGGCTGTGTCAACTGTAATCGAGGTTGGCCTTTCTTGAACAAATCCGGTAACTACCAAGCTCCTGCTGTTTTTCTGAAGTGTAGAAATTGCGTATTGTCTAGGGGCTTCGTTCCTCCAGTCAGTCAGCACACGCCCCGTTGTACCGACTATTGCTCGTTTCCCTGCTGTTGAATTCTAACCCGACAATCTCGTTGTAGATGTCCACGTTTCCCACATCTATAACACTTCAGTCTTCCATCCTTTCTTATTTTATTCTATGGCGCCGACCGTCGAGTTCCTTTTGTTCTTCTTCCTCATCGTCTGTGCCGTTGCGATCTTTTAGCGCGCGCACTTTATGATTTGTCCAACCAGACGCTGATTTGGCGGCCTCAAATTGCAAAGCATGTACCAGGGCGTCCGCACTGTTTGGTGTCTTGCCATTCGTAACACTTGCTGTAGTTCGTTATCTCTGACACCGGCAGTAAATATCTGCATCGCAAAACTCGTTCGAAAATCTTCTGGCGCTTCAGGGTAGGCCAGTCTAACTAGTCTGTCGATACTTGCTTCAAACTCTTGAAGGCTTTCCCCGGAATGTTGTCGCCTTTCTCTCAACTGGGTGCAGTACACATCTCGCAAATGTTTATCACCATACCGTAATTCTAGAGCTTTTATCAATTCAGCATAGGTGTTTTGGCTGTCAGTGGCACTTTCTGTAGTAATTCTGCCGTGGGTCCTTTTAATGCAAGAGCGAGTGAAACAGCCTTGTCCAAATTATTTGCGCATGCAGCAGCTTCAAATTGGCGGAGATACGTTGCCCAGTGACTGCTTTCGTCAAAGGTTGGAGCTTTGACATGAACTGTCCCTACTGCAGGCAAAGTGGCTTTCTCTATTAACTTATTTTCTGTGTGTTTTTCTGTCTTTATCACTGGTACAGTCACTGTTCAGAAATTTGTTTTGGTTTAATCTTCATGCACTGTTCAACTTCACTTTTAATTTGTTCTCTTATGTTTGCCATTGAGTTTTCTACTGCAGATATTTTTGTTGACAGATTCTTCCACAGTCAAGACAGATTTTTCTACTTCAGATATTTTTGTAGACATCGATTCTTCAACATTCGAGACAGAGTTTTCTACTTCAGCTATTTTTAATGTAATTGATTCTTGAACCTCCGATATTTTAGTAACTTGTTTATTAAGCTCACTTCGTAGGAGACCCAATTCTGCGGTACTATGTCCCTGCATCTGTTTCTGCTCCTGTATTAATGCTTCGATGTCTTCTGTTTCACGCTTTCGTTCCTCTGCCTCCAGCAGGAGGGTTTTTTGTCTCGCTTCAGTTTTCTCGTCTTGTCGTTTATCTGCTTCTTCCGCATCCTGTCTGCGTTTCTCATCCTGTCGTTTTTCTGCTTCTTCCTGTGCCTGCCGCAGCAACGTTTGGAAAGCTTCCATCATCTGACTGGCATCCATTGTTTTCCGATTAATTACGAATTACACTCGTCTTGTACAAAGTGTCCACTGTTTCCACTGTTAACCGTTCTATCCCAGTTCTAACACCACTGTTACGACGGTCTACTTGATCGTCGTAGGTACAGTGGAAACAAAATAAGTACAAGACACCAATTAAGTCACTAATCACCAGCTTTAATTTTCACAGTTAACAGTTCCTAATTAACAACACAGTCTCTTACAACAAATCAAATAAAAAATTTTCACACGCAAATAAATGTCAACTAATAGACCTATTAAAACACAATTGTATTACAATATACCGTCCGATTATAAAACACAACACTTAACTAATAACCACTTGAACGCGCACAGTAATGTCGCCCGATAGTAACTCTCGAACCGAACTGTAAATATATCGCTGCTATACTGATTTAAGGCCGCTGCCGCCATGTATTTATAGCCGCCGAAAATCTAGACGATTCCTAATTGCGTCTGTATGAATACGTAATTAACTGCGGCCTTGACACAGTCCGCACGGTTGGCGGCATCGAGAAGACTCTCTCAAATGCGTCTACAAGCACGTACGCCACACACAGTAGAGCGAGATTCTTCTGGCACATTCGACAAACACATAGATTGTTCTGTGATGTCGTAACAATATTCAATTGGATTCCTTAGCATATTTGTCTGGACTGTCTGTGACAAAGAGTATATTAAATACAGCTTACACGTGATTTTATTAAAGTTATCTATAAGATGTCTGTATAAGTTAACAGAATCAAAAGTAGGCCTATAATATGTTAGCAATAAGACAAAAAATAACTTAAAGGAAGGCAAAGTAATTTCATATGAAAGAGAGTACAAAGCAACTTTATTAAAATTTTTAGTGTATACATTGTTTTAAAATTTTAATAGTTCGTTATTCAGTATTGCTTGTAATTTTTATCAATTTTCTATTGTTTCTTGTTTGTTTTCTTGCAGATATAATCCACAATAGACAGAGAACAAAGACAAAAATTCAAACAAAAGAAAAGACACCTGACTATCTGTCACAGTGGCATACACACGTGCCCTGCTAATTGATTAACTATGGTATACATATAGCATATTGATGATTCATCATATAACAATATGACGTGTGGTTGGTTATAGAAAGTCAGAACGTTCCATAGATGTACCTTGAGGAGGCCTAGGGCCCTTCTCCCAATATTCTGAGCTTCATAAAATTCTATTTCCAGTTATTATAAATGAAAACTAACACATAGTTAAATAAGAGACAGACAATTTCCAAGCTTGCAAGTGTAGTACAGACTAATTAATATAGTGTGGCCCCTTTGATTAGCTTACAGCAGAGCTTGTTCTGGGTATATTTATTATTATTATTTCTTTTGAGGAATTTGTAAGATGAATGTTTGAGATGTTCAAATAAAATACTTCGAAATAATCAATCTGTTAAAAAAAAAAAGTCTGTGATCCAATCTGGAATATAATGTACAGCCTACATTGTAAACAAAGATTTGTTCGTTCTCTGAACTAGGAACACCTGAATATTGAAATGATGATACAAACTACAGCTGTACTTCTTCAACTCTTCCTCCCCCCTTAGCTCTTTCTTCTTTATCTCTTTGTACACACATTCCCTGAATCATGTTACTCTGTGTTTGGTTTGTTTATTGGTAAATGGATAACATTACTGGACAAGAAATACTTCATTACCTTCCTGTTCTGTGCATTGAAAGAACATAAAAATCAACATTTCAAATATAATGGATAAATTTGACTCCAAAGCAACTCTTAGAGGAAGGAGACTCGTACTTTATTAGTAACAATAAAAAAAGACGATTCTGTTATCATATTTCACAATACAGTATGTACCAAATTGTGCAAGAAAACTACAGTTAATTCTGTTTATTCGTCTCAATAAACTGCAGACTTCTTACTTGACAAAAGAATGAGCATGTCCAATGATAAGTAAAGTTAGGGCAGCAAAATTTTATTAAATTTTCAGAGAAGGAGGATCTTATCTCAAGAATTTCTGTATAGTTTTTAAATAAAATCTGCATCAGTTTGTTAAAATTTATGAATGCTTAGCACAATATGTAACAATTAGGCATAGCTCATGTACAATGCACTGCTAGATGCAGTAAATTAATTCACTTTACATAGTGTTTGCAAGAGATATGCACAGAACACATAAACATGTTTTTCTGTTTATGTATTCTTTGGACACATAACAGAAACTAGTGCTTCCTTGTGACACTTTAAACTTCATCTGTCACATTTTAGATATTAAGAAGTTCTAGACAATGATGTTGATTTAAGACAACTGATTAACAAGTTTCAGGGCCATACTATATGTGGCTGTTCATGTCTTTGGAAACAGAAAAACAGCAGTGTATATGCGTGTAGGTTCAGGTACTCTCATTTCCGATGTTTGTGAGGTGATTTTACTATAATATCAGAGACAATAAAAAATATTTTTTATTATGCACTTTTTATCCAATTCAAAAACACCAAAAATTCTCCTTGTATAAACAATTATTTATTATCCACTATCCACAGCAAACAGTAACAACCACCAAGTCAATAAATTTGCTAAATCACAGTTAACGTTAATGTCACTCTCCAGTCCAAGTATAATGTGCACTATACCACTCACAAATAGCAAATAATTTTGTTTTATTTAATGTTTGGTATTATTTAATACCACTCACAAAGGCCAGTGAATCATTGGCCATGTGGTTCAAATCTCACTGACTGGTGATAGTTAAGGAAACCCAAGATACAATGGACAACTCCAGACATCTCCCCCAAGCTTAAAAGGTTTTGTGAATGTACTGCAAAGTGATTATCACAGTATGATTTCATAGAATATTCTCATTAGGATACGGTGGGGGCTAACTTTTAGGGAGCAGAATGAAACTTTAAAAGTACAAGTTTTAAAGTGTGTCATGAGACCATCTGTAAAATAAAACTTATTTTGTACAAAATTTTAAGGTTCAGTAACAATTCCCAATCAGAAAAAGAGAGAAAGTTCCAGATTCAATAATCAACAAACATTTCTTTATAAATTATATTTGCACTTATGTTTACCTAGAACAAATACCGTATTTGTTCCTAGAGGAACACGGAACATTTGAAATATGAGTAATGTATGCAAGTAATAATAGAGATACAAAAAGTATTAACAAAAGGGTAAGACTTTTAATTTCAAAAAACGGTGTTCACAAAATCTATGTTATACTAAGAAAATTCTCATAAAATTTGTTTTGACATTCTCATGTTTTGTTTTGACCAATGTCAACAACTGCTTGATCTAGAGTAAGTACCTGTGATTTATATATTGTTAGTGTATGAGCAAGCACTAATGGAAATTGTCAGTGACAGCAGTCCTCAATTTCATAATTTTTCCAATATGTCACTGTTAGCAAAATCAGAAACATATCACATACAGTTTAGGTCCTTTTATTTGTCAAATTTCACCAAGAGAGTGACTGGAAGTGATGGAGGTTGATTACTAATATCATATAGAATTTTTATTTCTGTGCAAAGTATAGATTTTTGTATTTTCAAAACACAAGTTTTTGCAAAGCACAACACGACAACCAATAGTCAGACACATAATGCTTGATAAGCCTTGTACTTGTTCATGGTGACTTGCTGAGCAATATTGTTGCGTTCTCCAGAAATGTTTGTGACAGGATTTCTACTGCAGGCATGGAATTTTGGCATTTTGTTGTAGCTTGTAACAAGTTAATTTATTAGAAATAGTTATACAACTTGTTTAAAAACTTCTACTTCTTAGAAAAGAGGCTGCAGCTTTACATAATGATAAGAGCATTTTCCACTGACTATGCATTAAAAAGCCAGTAGAAACATTGTGTAAAATATGATAAAAGATTTGTTCATTTTTTTGCTACTGTATTGGAGTGTGAGGTGTATATGTTTTCTGAATGTTAGCAAAAATAATTTTTTTATTGCACGGAAGGTCATCGTTGTATTGAGGATCATGAATTGGTGGAAGTTGTCTCAAATCTGCTAAGAAATAAACATAGGTCCTACAAATCATCAAAGAATTCTATTGCTATGTTCCTATTCCCACATGTTTTGTTTTACACACTCTCTTACATATTTTTTTAAAGCATTCAAGTTCCAGTCATAGAGTATTTCTCTTTACTTCAAACACATCCTTGATGGATCTTGTTTTTATCAGAGTTTAGGCATAGCCCTATATTCTAATAACTGATGCAGAAATGATACTTTTACAATCACACACGTAAGTTAAAGTTTGTTCTTTTGTCTTTTAAAAATTACTATATTTATTCCATTCATGAGTATAATCAATTAAGTGAAATCACAACTGTTAATTTGTGCCTACAATTGTTCAAATGCTTGATGCAGCATAATGTGTAAGTCATTAACAAATGGATAATCGTCTTCTAAAAATTTATTGATATTAGCATCACTTTCAACAACATGTCTAAGATTTCTCTCGATATCATGTTATTATGATCACATTGAACTTAATCTGTATCATTTAACCATGGACTGTTCAGTGTTACTTGTATTCTAAAGTATTTTGCGTCTAAACTCAATTTTGTATGGAACAATCTGAGCAACAACTTCTTTTTTCTTTTAACATATCAGCCATGTTCAACTCTATAACACGGAACAAACTGGAGCAGGGGAATATTTTCAAGTTCATTTAGTCTTGTTGAAAAGTGCTGAAGAATGCTTCCTGACTGAGACTGAGAGGAGCATAATCAATTTTATTGACACTAGCACCAACTATGAAGCTTTAACAATGGCCATCCCTTTAGAAAACGGTACATTTCTTGAGCTGAGTAAGTTGACAAAATAAGTGACTTGCTTATTAAGACTTTCAAGGGATGTTTCCAGTAATGCTACAGTATAAAAATTCTTCAATAAATCGGAATATGTATCAAAAAGCTTTTTTGATATCAACTCATAGTTCACTACGTAGTTTAAAACCATCCTTTGGCATTTCGGAAGTAAATTTAATGTTAGCCTCCCAAACAGATATAATGAAGGAATTGTAGCACTCAAACAGTGGATTAATTCATTTAGCAAAGAATTTCTGTATGCCATTTTATGTCACAAGATGACTTGCCTCTTTAAACCTAGGATAGTGCCTGTACCTACATGCATAAACATTGCTGTTTTTCTTTTTCTAGAGACAAGAACAACAAAATTTAGTATGGCCCTGAAATTTGTTAATCAGCTGTCTTAAATCAACATCCTTGTCTAGAACTTCTTAATATCTAAATTGGGCCTTCTATCATTCAACCTACTTGTACGATTGGTACCTAATAAATTTTTCTGCACTCCTTTATGAAGGATTGTAATTCAATTCTTATGAATAATCTAAATAAGCGTGAAATAAGTTAATCAAGTTCAAGTAAGTAGATTTACTTGGTTTTGTATGAAATTTTAGGAAGAAATTTTTAGACTTTATAAACAGTATTCTGTATACTGTGTAGTGATGATTCACCATCTACTGTGTGATAAGTATTGGAAACTAAGAATTCTTGGTATGACCTTACACTATCTGTCCGCTACATATAGTCTTAACTGTAGATTTCACTGTGTGGTAAACTTTTCATTACATTGTGACTTGGTATGCTATTGTCCAGGATTGCACTGACATCACATTTTTGTACAAGTGCACAAAATGCATGATTGGAACTATTCACATTGGTCAGTCACTATTCTAATGAATGCTCCAGTCGTCAAACTTTTCAGGAATGTCACGAAAATAAACAAGTTCAACCTAATTTACAAATATGTTGAACAGTTCTGACTGCATATAAAATACTAAAAGAAGTCAAAGGATACGTGATATCTATGTGGACGTTACTGAATCATATATTACAATTTGAAAATTCTTATGGGTTTCATGAGTATTTCAGTGTTTCCAATTTGATTTCCTTCAGACTTTGGAAATCACAAAATGTTTTTAGAGCCAATACCTCAGGTTCAAACACAGCTAACATAAATTCTTAGGTTCAGGCTGCTCAGTGAACTTGTCATTATAACTTATTTGAAACAGTGGATTGAAGTAAATATTCACTAAAAATGTCGTTTGATTTAAACTAAATATAATTATGTCACTACCAACTCGGAACACAAAGTTTTTTATTGGTAAAAACGTAAAAGTTTTACCTTATAGCCTGAACCAGTTATCACTTACCATAAGCTTCATCAGAGGCTGCCATTGGTAGCGCTCTCCGTCTTGTTCTTGGCGATGGTATTGACTTTTGAAGGATCAATGTTTGTGTGTGTGGGGTGTGATATGTTCAAATAATGCGTGTGATTTGAATTGTGTCTGTTCATTTAGGATGTCGTTTTTATGTGTTTTTGTGTGTTTGTATATTTCCAATTCTTCTAGAGTGTCTAGTTTTTGACCTTTTGTGTGTATGTGTAGAATATCCATGTTGTTGTCGATGTCTGTGTTTGTATGGTTTACTTCAATGAGGTAGCTTGTAAAGGTGGATTCGGTAGTGGAGTGTAGTGCCTTTGTGTGTTCAATGTATCTTTGTTTGAAGCAACGTCCTGTCTGGCCTATGTAGAATTTGCTACAATCTGAGAATTTAGTTTGTAAACACCAGATCAAATTTGTTTTGTGCTTTGCGTGTGTGCTTTCATAGTGTGTGTTCTAATTTGTTTGTAGTTTTTGTATGCGTTTCTGTATCCTGCTTTTTTGAATTTGTGGGCTATTTTTTCATTGTGGTTATTGATGTATGTTAGTGCTACAAATTTGCTGTTTTCTGTATTTGTCTGTTGTTTGTTTTGTGTAGGAGTTTATTGACTATTGTTCTGTTGTATCCATTGGATTCTGCTAGATATTTGACCGTGTTTAGTTCATCTAAATACACGGTAAAATATCTAGCAGCACAATAGCATGTGAGAGAGATGAACGTCAGTTAGGAATCAGAAAAGACTCTGGTATGTCATGATCAATGTTATTTTGAACATCTTCATCATCTTTATCACTTTTTCACGATCACACATGCATTCCAACCTTGTCTTATATAAGCACATTTCTTGTGATTCATTTTTAATGTACAACTCATTACTTGTATAGAACAAATAACTTTTGGTAACAACAAGTGTAATTATTCTTTCTGTTAGTAGTGTTACAAAACATACAGATATAAACATTAATGGTTTCTACGAAAATAGAAAGAATAATAATGTAAAGGAGAAGTAACCCATTGCGTGTAAGTACAGTTTACCTTGAAATCATTTGTAATGCTAATCATAGTTATGTGTACTGCCCACATTGTGTATGCATTAAGTTTTCCCTGTTCAATCAGATAACATTGACAGCTGTTGTTTTACTTGAAACTGTTTGTGATTCCAAATATAGTTTTATGAACTACAGTTGATATAATTTTATGTATCAGTTGGTGTAACTAGTTTCATTCTCCAGGCAACTAGCATTTAAAATGTACTGTAACAAACATTCAAGAGACTGGACAAACAAAAGATAAAGATGTAGATAACAAAAGATAACACTGATACAAACCGAATTATAGCTAAATAAATTAATACAGGATTTGAATAATATAATAGCTGAGTATTAATATAAATAAGAGATCTTAATGCATTATACATAACACAACTCAACTGATTTGAATGAAAAGAGAAAAACTTATACAATTGCAGTGGCATACGGTTAATGTAAACTAATTTTCTTAGGGTGATGTTAAGAGACCTGTAGGAGAGAGACCTGTAGGAGATATGTGCAGTACATTAGGGTGGGTCGAAAAAAATAATTATTTTTTTTTCAAACGCTATAGTGCTTAAAAGTGTTCTGTGGTATGTAGAAGGAAAATGACATAAAGAAAAAAATATCGGTTGATATCTTCCGTTCGCGCATCACCGCTAAAGTTTGTAAAAATTGACAAAATCAGATATTTTTCAAACTTTTTTTTACAATTACCATAATTATTTTAAAAATGCTATAGCGCATTTTGTTTAGTTGAGGGTCCCAATAGTATATTTCAGCAAAGAAATAGTTGATATTTTAGTATTAACCGTTCGCGCAGTAGGCTCGAAAATCGCCTGGTTGAGGCTATTTTACCTCAAGACATAGGTTTAATTACGGAATCAGATACTTCACACGTAGTGGACAAATGTAAAATTCGAAGGGAGAAAAGCTTAGTTAGAACTGGTTTGCAAAGTAAAGAGACAACAGAAATCTATGGCCTTTATTTTGATGGCAGAAAGGATGATACATTATTTGTAGAAAAATTTAACACAAAGCACTTTCGAAGGAGCAAAAAAGAAGAACATTATTCATTAATTAGTGAACCGGGATCAAATTACATAGGTCGTGTTTCTCCCAGTACCAGTTCAGCTTCTGACATAGCTATCAGTATAATATCTTATATTTCACAGATTGGATTATCTCTTGACAAACTAGAAGTGATCGGATGTGACGGCAATGCAACCAACACTGGATGGAAAAATGGCGTAATTCGTCAAATTGAATTACATGTGGGAAGACCTCAACAATGGAGTGTGTGTCTTCTAAATTTTAATGAACTACCATTCCACCATTTGTTCCAACATCTTGATGGTGTGACAACAGGACCGAAATCTTTTTCTGGGCCTATTGGGTCACAATTAACTGGTTGTGAAAAACTACCTGTAGTTGAGTTTGAACGTATTGATTGTGTGATTCCCGAAGTAGATAGGCAGGTACTGAGTAAAGATCAACAGTATTTGCTAGACATTTGCAAGGCCATTCAATTAGGACAGTGTCCTGAAGATTTATCAAAACGAGATCCTGGCCCTCTGTCACATTCCAGATGGCTTACTACTGCCAATCGGGTCCTGCGATTATTCATTGGTGTGAAAAATCCTTCAGAAAATTTGATTCAAATAGTACACTTTATCATGAAATCTTACATGCCAACGTGGTTTGATATAAAGATTAGCAAGCATTTCACGGATGGCCCAAAACATGTTTTCAAGGTTATTCAAACAATAAGATATTTACCAGAAGATTTAATTAAAGTCATAAACCCTGTAATACAACGGAATGCGTAATTTGCCCATCTTGAAAAAACTTACTGCTAACTATGATCCTAGATGAAAGATACCACATTCGTGAACTTGGCTACCGAAGAATTTTGAAAGGAAGGCAATCTGGTAAAAGAAATAAAATTCGAGTCTTTGTGCCTCCTAAAATAAACTTTGAAGCAAGAGACTACAAAGAAATTATTGACTGGCAATCTTGTAAGCTGACTCCTCCACCGTTATTGCGAAACGTAACTGATGAGGAGATCAAATTATTTGTAAATCAAGATTTCAAACCAATCATGGACTTCAAAAAGTTTCCCTGTCACACCCAAGAAGTTGAGAGATGCGTAAAACTGGTTACTGAAGCTTCTAGTAAAGTTTGCGGGCACAGTGCTAGAGACGGATTTATTCGCTCTACACTGGTGTCGAGGCAAAATATGCCTGAATTTTCCAGCAAAGCGCAATTCAAGGTATTTCATTTGGAATAAACAGAATGAGAGAAAACAGCTGTTTGTAAATATACTAATGTAAATATGTACATATGTAAATAACACACCCTTATTGGTTGGTTGGTTGGGTAGGGTGTGGGTGGAACTAGACGTGTAGCCACCTCCTCGTGGTTAGTTCTGGGTCGTTTTGTCACTACAAAACGGGCGAAGAGCTGCACATCAAAAGTTGAAAAAAATCGATATTTTGTCCGTTTCTCAATAGATTGCGCGAACGGTTAATACACTAAACAAAAAGCGCTATAGCATTTTTAAAATAATTATGGTAACTGTAAAAAAAAATTTCAAAAATATCTGATTTTGTCATTTTTTACAAACTTTAGCGGTGATGCGCGAACGGAAGATATCAACCGATATTTTTTTTCTTTATGTCATTTTCTTTCTACATACCACAGAACACTTTTAAGCACTATAGCGTTTGAAAAAAAATAATTATTTTTTTTCGACCTACCCTAATGTACATCCGTATGTATGTTTGTGTGTGTTTCTATACAAATTTATTCAGTTCTTCGCCATTCCTTTAAACAATATACCCCTTATTCCTTAATTGTCTAGAATTACTTTTGGCATTGTAAGAATCCTATGTGGTTCTGAGATTGTAATATTTTACCCATTTGTAAAATATTAACTTATGGGATACCTTCATCATACACCCTTACTTTTGCATTTTAGTGTGGCGACTGCTATTGAAATCACTCACTTCAAATATTTCTGAGCGATTTGAAATAAAATTGAATTTCAGAAGCAGGAGCCAGTAAAGTGTAAAACTAGTGGTCTGTAATAAACATGGAGAAAATGAAGAGTTTGAAGTAAGTAATAATTAAGAAAAGTTAATATGAAAAATAATAAAAATTGTATAATAGAAACACACAAGAGGTTATAAACTTCACATTTATGAATAAAGGGTAAGGAATTTTGTAGCACCTTTGAAAGTTTGGTAGACTTTGAAAATGTAGTGGTTGATTGTGACTGGCCTGTAGTGAATTCCTAGGACTGACGAGAGAGTACAAATACTGCACAATATAAAATTTGTATATACAATATCAGTGTAATGTATCTAATAACATAATCAACAATGACAATAATAATAATGATTATTTAACCTTTTAAGCAAATAAACTAAATAACATACTGTTTAATAATCCGATCTGTTGAAACTATAATACCTTACAAAATCTCTCTTTCTTATAACAAACACATTCACATTCTTACACAAATTTTGGTAGAGTACAAGCCAAAGAATAAAATGTAAATTAATCATATTATTATGGTAGGTATAAAAGTACCATTATTAACATTCCAGAGTGCTGAGTATAAATGAAACTAAACCAAAAAGGCAACATGTTTGATTAACTTTACTGATATGTTTAGCCAACCCTATCCTTACTCCACTGTTAATTTCCAGCGTTATGGACTCTTTCAACATTGTGATTAGTGTTAATGTACACTGACATGACTTCTAATGACCTTCACAGTTATTAATGACTCAAACGCATTAACATACTCGCTAAAATGATCTTAATGGACACAGTGTTTTTCTGTAAATTACTAATGTTCAATTGATAACAAGTTTATTTTGCTTAATGGACATCAGTTGTAACTGAACGCTGTTGAAATTTTCAGTCTTAAAAGTTACAAGTTTTTCTTGTTTACTAGTATATCAATACATAATATGTTTAACAATTTCGTTTTAATAAGAGTACAAAGATAATTTCTTTACTTGATTTCCTTTTCATACAAATCTCATGTTTGGATCATAACTCTAAACCAAAAAAAGGATGCAACAAGTCTTTAAGAATACAAAGCTACAGTCACTATCAAGAACACAACAGAAAATGAAATTTAAGAGATCACTGAATTGAAAACTAATCACTATACCTCATGCAAAGAGAATATGGTTAAACCTAAGTACTATTTGGAAGGTGCTTCTACAGCTGCTGTCAGCAGTGAATTGCAAACCCATGTGTAAGACTTGGTGTCCTCTAATCCAACACTAAAATACACACAGTTTACAGTGTCACTATTCAACTTTTCATTAGTAATGTACTACTAGTCATTTGAGATAACGCAGCTGAAAAGAAAGCATGGTATTGTAGAATCAGGAAAAGTCATATATATGAATTCTTGGATTTCGTTGTCCATGAAGTGTCCATTACTTAACTAAATACAACTATTTCACTAACGACTCGGAACACAAAGTTTTTTATGAGTATAAACATAAAGTTTTACCTTACAACCTGAACCGGTTTTCACTTTTAAAAAGCTTCTTCAGAGGTTGCCACTGGTAGCGCTCTCTGTCCTGTTGTGGGCGACGGAACCGATTTTTGAAAGATCGATGTTGTATGTGTGGGGAGATATATGTTCGAATAATGCGTGCGATTTGAATTGTGTCTGTTCGTTTAGGATGTCGTTTTTATTTGTTTTCGTGTGTTGTATATTTCCAATTGTTCTAAAGTGTCTAGTTTTTGCCCTTTTGTGTGTACGTGTAGAATGTTCATGTTATTGTTAATGTTTTTGTATGTGTGGTTTGCTTCAATGAGGTGGTTTTCAAAGGCGGATTCTGTAGTGGAGTGGAGTGCCTTTGTGTGTTCAATGTATCTTTGTTTGAAGCTACGTCCTGTCTGGCCTATGTAGAATATGTTGCAATTTGAGCAATTTAGCTTGTAAACACCAGGCAGATCTGTTTTGTGCTTTGTGTGTGTGTTTTGATAGTGTGTGTTCTGTTTTGTTAGTAGTTTTGTAAGCGATTCTGTATCCTGCTTTTTTGAATTTGTGGGCTATTTTTTCAGTTTGTTTGTTGTTGTATGTTAGTGTTATGAATTTATTGTTTTCTGACTTTGTCTGTTGTTTGTTTTGTGTTTTTTGTTTTGTTCATATATATATATGAACATTTTGTTGGGAAAGTGGAAATGAGAACCAGGCAAGTAATGCCAGCTCAATGATGCCAGTGACCTCTCCCCCATGTATGCAACAAATTGTAATTGGTTTTGTATACTGTGTACAACAGATGACAGTATTGTTTGTGTAGTACTTCTGTTGTTACAGAACATTTTAAAAGTTAGAAGGCTAATTATCTTCAATAATAATGTCTCCTTCCACACCAGTGAAGCAGCTAAGGAATGGCAGCATGGGGTGTATATATGAGTAACTTGGCACAAAATTAAAGTAGTGTAGTAAATACTATCATTCAGCTGACCAATATTACCCCAGTTCATTATCACATGTAGCCATTTCAATAGACAAGTCTACATTATTATAAATGCATCCTGATAACACAGTACATGTTATTCATTTAACATGACCAGATATTTAGTTATACGTAATATTTTATACTAAAATTATTAATTCTTATTCATGGTTGAGTACATTATATTTTTGTGTATGAATGACGTTCTAATTAACGGAAATGCTAAAAAAGTAAGAATACTTGTTTAAATAAGACCTTATATTTTAGTCATTCAAAGGCTAGTATTGTTATTAGTATCATTATTATTATTGCCATTGTTGACAATGTTATTAGATATATTATATTGCCAGTATAAATGGAAAATTTTATATTGTGTTTATACTCTGTCGTCAGTCCTAGAAATTTACTAGAGGTCAGTCACAGTCTACCACCAAATGACTCAAAAGACTCGAGAGATACATTGATTAATACAAATTACGCTCTTGAATCTTTTAGTATTTTTTAATGTTAAAAATTAAAAATATTCTTCTCCTGTGAGCAAGTATTTCTTCCCTAGTCTCTCCCATGTCTCAAACAGTGTGTGTGTGTGTGGGGGGGGGGCAGTGACTTTGTAGTTACCTACTGTGTTTGACTTTCACACTGCGGGTGGGAAAATCCTATCTTCCTGTTAAGAGAATGCACTATGCAGTTTCCTAAACTTTATGCTATTGTGCATTGCCTTTGTGTTCAGTCAAAAGCTCAAAGTGAACCTTTACTTCGTGCATGTCAGCCACTTTTCACAAAAGCAGTAAAATACACCAAACAAGAATGTAACAAGTGATCAGGCAGATAGTGAGCTTGCCAAGACGCTGCACAATTTATTCTGAGAAAACACAGATCTAGACTTGAGTTCCTTAAGTCAAGATCAAAACAGCTTCCGTTCATAAAGGAAAACAACTCTTGTTACTTTTGTACAAATAAACATTTATAATTTTTTAAATTAGCTTATTTTGTCAGGGTCTGTTTACTGTTAAATTTAGAAACTGTTTGACCTCATAATAGTCCGTTCATCATGGATTTATGTTTCCTACCTTGTGTTCCTATTGTACCAATAGCTCAATTTTCCAATACCGTACTTCTAATCCTAAGCATTTGTAAAAGTATTTCCTGAATGAAAGAATATGACCTGCTTAAAATATTTCAGCTTATATTGTAAAGTAAATTTTCACAGGACTTTCAGAAGACTTTAAATCATAACCCATAAAGGTTTAAATCAAATGACATTTTTAGTGAATTTTTACTCCAATCAAATGTTTCAAGTAAGTTATAACGACAAGTTCACTGTGATGCCTGAACCTAAGAATGTATGTTAGCTGTGTGTGAACCTGACGTATTGACTGTAAAAACATTTTGTGATTTCTAAAGTCTGCTTATAAGGAAACCAAATTAGAAACACTGAAAGACTCATGAAACCCATAAATTTTCAGATTGTAATAAACGATTCAGTAATGTCCACGTAGATATCACATATCCTGTGACTTCTTTTAGTATTGTATATGCAGTCAGAAGTGTTCAACATAGATTTTAAATTAGGTTGAACTTGTTTATTTCCGTAACATTCTTGAAAAGTTTAATGACAGGAGCGTCCATTATAATAGTGACTGACCAATGTGCATAGTTCCAATCATGCATTTTGTGCACTTGTACAAAAATGTGATATCAGTGCAATCCTGTACAATGGCATACCAAGTCACAATGTAATGAAAAGTTTACCACACAGTGAAATCTACAGTTAAGACTACCTATATGTAGCGGGCAGATAGTGTAAGGTCATACCAAGAATCTTAGTTTCCAATACTTGATCACACAGTAGATGGTGAATCATCACTACACAGTATAGAGAATACTGTTTATAAAGTCTAACAATTTCTTCCTAAAATTTCATACAAAACCAAGTAAATCTACATACTTGAACTTGATTAACCTATTTCACGCTTATTAAGATTATTCATAAGAATCAAATTACAATCCTTCATAAAGGAATGCAGAAAAATTTATTATCAGTCGTACAAGTAGAGTGAATAATAGAAGGGACAATTTAGATATTAAGAAGTTCTAGACAAGGATGTTGATTTAAGACAGCTGATTAACAAGTTTGAGGGCCAAACCAAATGTGGTATGATAGAATGAATTCAGGGCCATAGAGTGAATCATAGAATACTAGGAAGGTGCTCTGAACAAATAATCAAAATGTTTTTATATTAAAAATAAAAAGAAACTAGAAGATTTAGCATATTATGTTGTAGAAAACTAACATATCACACATAAGCATAAAAGGATTAAAATTTTGCTACATAATTAATTCAATTTTAAGGCACTTCACAAGTTTTTTTAAAATATGATGTGTCTTAATAAGTTCATTTCTGTTAATTACATAGAAAGTTGTCACCTACATGTTGTTACATGTATGAAAAGATTTATGCTTTCAATGCTATTTTTATCAACTTGTTATTCAGATCACGACATCAATTACTGGTTTGACCTTAACTATTGACCTGTTTGCTGCACTTGTATTCTGTCTCCAATTTCTTGACAATGAAAGCTTGGCTCTGATTGATTAATACCCACTGTTCCCATTTCATATACATATCACAGTAATTCACTTAACTTAACAAATACATGTCATAGGAAACGTGAAAGGTACTCAAAGGAAACTGGAACATACAATTATGTTAAATACAAATCTGATTGAATTTCAAGCTTTTTTTTTAATGTTACTAAACCATGCATATTTCTTCCTGCTTCCTGACTGAAAATACAAAATATTCACAGGGAGATAAAGATTAGAATGTATACAAAGTTGTAGCATACAGAAGTTAAACCTTGACAAATTTCTTTATGCTGATTTGAATGAAAGACCCTCCCCAGGACATTTAGGCCAATAATGATAGAAGATTTGTGGAACATGATATACCTTAAAATTATATTCTACAACATGATGCTAATCTTTCTCTATACTGTTAAGGAACAGATTATATTTTTGTTTTTTGTCTCCTTTAAGCCACACTGTTGGGCTAGCCAACTTGTTAAAGAACAAGTTATTGATTCAGATATATTCTGGTGTGGTGTAGTCGTGTGAGTGCAGATACGCACCGGTATCTACGATAATGTTGTTTCTTAAAAAAAAATGTAACTGTAACTATTAAGGTTATTAGTGTTATTGTATTGTTTTTTAATGGGTGCGTAATAATAGTCCACTTCTTTTATTTAAGATGGTTCGCGCACTCTGTTATGTACCTCCCTCACTTACCACACGTGGATACTTCAGTCCTGTTCAGTGACAGTTCTGCTGAAATACATGCACTTTATATACAAGTAAATATTCAGATCGAATATTCAATATAGTATCACACACAAAATAAATGAAGTAATATCTAATTATTATTCTGAATTATTGTTAGATCTTTTTAAACTCTTCTGCCACCTGTGGTAGAACTGATTAAAAATAAGTGAACTGATTTAGAATAGAAATGATACTCTTTTCACTGGTAATAAAAGTGGAGGTTTATTAACAATTCAATAAATCATAAAATCTTTGACAATTAACAATCAAAAACTAACAACCTTTTAAATAATGATTACAATTAAAAAATTCAAATAAGACTCTGTTCAGCCTCAAGGCTGGTAAACCTGTTATTGGTACAATAATTTAACTTCAAGAGGTTATGTTATCTTGTATCAGTGAATTACCATATTTCGTAAGGTTCTTTTAGGTAACATGATACCAGGCACAAGATGTAATTGAATAAAGATATAAAATGAACAATTATTAATAATAAGCAAATAAATATAAAAATCAAAAATTAATACCATATATCTGATACTTATGGTACTATCGTACGCGGGAATGCGCACGCAACTTATAATACTCGTTTACAATTGTCAAGCTGGATGACTTGTACAGTAGTTAAAAATGTATCACTTTCTTTTAATAATTCGTTTTAAGAATTATCTATTTTCAAGAGAAAAATTTATCAAAAAACTCTTGTTAGTATTTCTATCTGGTTTGGATGTTACTTGAGAACAGATCGGTAATATTGAAATTGTCAAGTTACCATTACGATTCTGAGGTTAGTTATAACGGGTATTGTTACAATGGTTAAGTATTTCTTAATAGTTATTATTTCTTAATCTGTACATATAAACATATTATTCGTATTATTTTGATATGTTATTATCAGGATTACATTTATTTTTTCGTATGAAAGTTAATAACGTATATTTCAAAACATCGAAAAAATCAAGAAAAATAAGTTTAGTCAAATGAGTGACTAAGGTCAATTCTTGTATTTAGTGATAAATATTTCAAACATAATTTTTTAAGTTATAATAAATAATTAAAATATTTTTTATAATATTTTAATAATTGTGATTTAATTTTTTCTTTAATTCTGATAATTCAATCATGGTTTTTAATACTTCGCCTTATTTGATTTGAGTAGTATCAAAAATTAGTTGGTTACGAAGTTATTATTTCTGTTCAGTATTATTTAAATAAAATTGTACTCCCTGTTTTTTATTTATCACAACACTCGCAAGTACGATTGACATTATACACTAACCGTACTCGTTTAATTAAATTACTCCGCACTTTTCACTCGTATATATTGGTGTAGTGTTAAGGTTATGTATGTTAGTTACTTAATGCAAATGCCGCGCACAAATTCAAAATAAAAACTTCTTCATGTTGTCGAGTGGCGTGGCCTCTCCGTCGAAAAGCTAGACGTGAACTGTAATGCTTCCTCTCAGCGTCTCCTGCTCGTCTGCCGAAAGTCATTCATTCTATTGGTTGGAAACACTATACTCTCTGACCCAAAAGCCTTTGTTTTATTAAAATATTTAATTTTTTAACAAAATCGATTTTGGTGTTGAGGCTTTTTGACGTCAGCACTGGTACAAAAATTTAACTGAAAAGTTTAAAATTACAATAACTTTCTTAATTTACGTCCTATCGTTAAATGGTTGATGTCAGTGAATTGCGGACATCCTGCTTGTTAATTTAAGTCTAAGAATGAATATTTTCCGTCCATCACTTCCATCACAATAACGATTTTATTTATTATTTCTGGTGTATCTTATATTTATAAGTCTATTACACCAGATTTTACTTATTTATATTAGAACACTTTTTAAATAAACACTTTGAGTCCATATCTCAATTGGTTTGATTCAAAATTTGGGAATAATTGTTCCCTACACAAAATCTCATCATGGCGTCCATGTTTGATTTTTCATAAATGTGCTTAAAACTAATTTTCCTTATTTAAAACAGTAATATTACAATCTAATAATACTAGTAAAGTTTATTTACACAATTTTACACTAAAATATTTGTATATGACTGTGGTTAATCTACTATTTACATAGTTTCAGTCCTCCTCTATCTCTCTTATACAATTTTTCACCTTATTTTTGGTTTTCTCTATGTAAATTATACCATGTAATGATTGTAATTAGTGTACACACATTGTACCTAATTCATTATATATAGTGGTTATCTTTTAACTAGTTCAGAACCCTTCAATTTTTCAGTAATGGGCCTGTTTATGTTGTGTCATATCATAGTAGTCATTTATTTTTGCTAATACAACAATTAAATTGTCATTGTTACACTTGGTTTGGGTTTCCAAAGTAGTATTAGACATTATTCTGACTCTTGATAATGTTTTCATTTACTTTTACACAAGTTTATATGTTATATTTTTCATAAATAACTTGCTTGTCATGATTTGTTTACATTTGGGTTTCTTCATAATAGTTATTTGGTTTTTAATTGTTTGTATATAAAATGACTGTCTTTATGGTAATAGTCTGTTCTCAAAGTAGCATTGGGATTTCCTCTTACTACTGGTAATAACTTTAACAATCTGTGTTCAATCTTTGATACAATATTTTTCTTGACTAATTGGTCATACAATGGTTCAGCTTACTTCTGGTTGTATGTACATAGCTAGTTAGTTTACAATATTTTAGTTACAATACTGTTAATGTTATGTTCAGTATCTGTTCTCAATGTATTACCAGATATTTATCTCACTACTGGTAATACTTTTATTAACATTGGTATATGCTTTGATATTGTATTTCGCCTAACTAAATTGGCATACTTGTTCCATTTCTATTATTCTCTGTGCCATCATATTTCATTTGTTTTATTTGCATAGTGCTGCAATATAATACATTGTCTCTTAAGATTTATTATTATTTATAACAAATTCTTGTTTGATATCATAGTTGATGATCATTTATTTACATTAATATGTATGATTTTCTAAATATCACTATAATATTGACGACTCGGAACACAAAGTTTTTTATAAGTAAAAACGTAAAGTTTTACCTTACAGCCTAAACCGGCTTTCACCTATAGAAGGCTTCATCAGAGGCTGTCGTTAGTAGCGCTGCTCGTCTTGTTGTTGGCGACGAGAAAGTGTTTCGAAAGATTGAAGCTGTGTGTGTGTGGTGAGATGTGTTCGAATAATGCGTGCGATTTGAATTGTGTCTGTTCGTTTAGGATGTCGTTTTTATTTGTTTTTGTGTGTTTGTATATTTCTAATTGTTCTAGAGTGTCTAGTTTTCGGCCTTTTGTGTGTACGTGTAGTATGTTCATGTTATTGTCGATGTTTTTATATGTGTGGTTTGCTTCAATGAGGTGGTTTGCGAAGGTAGATTCTGTAGTGGTGTGGAGTGCTTTTGTGTGTTCATGTATCTCTGTTTGAAGCTACGTCCTGTCTGGCCTATGTAGAATTTACTGCAATTTGAACAATTTAGTTTATATACACCGGGTAGATCGAATTTGTTTTGTGCTTTGGGCATGCGTTTTGATAGTGTGTGTTCTGTTTTGTTAGTAGTTTTGTAAGCGATTCTGTATCCTGCTTTTTTGAATTTGTGGGCAATTTTTTCTGTTTGTTTGTTGATGTATGTTAGTGTTATGAATTTGTTGTTTTCTGTCTTTGTCTGTTGTTTGTTTTGTGTTTTGTGTAGGAGTTTACTGACTATTGTTCTGTCATAACCGTTAGATTCTGCTAGATATTTTATCGTGTTTAGTTCGTCTTTGTAGTCTATTTCATCTAAGGGGATGTTGTTAAGTCTATGTATCATGGTTCTAAAAGCAGCTAGTTTGTGTTGTATTGGGTGATTGGAGGTGTTGTGTATTAGTGTGTCAGTTGTAGTTGGTTTTCTGTATATACTGAATTTGTGCCTGTGTTCTAGTTTTGTGATGGAGAGGTCTAAGAAGTTTATGGTATTGTTGTGTTCGTATTCGGCAGTGAAGGTTATGTTTTTATGTATTTTGTTTATGTGCGTTAGTAACTGTTCACATTGTCTTTTGTTTCCCCTGTATAGTATTAGAATGTCATCAACGTATCTGTGCCAATATAGTATTTTATGTGAGTGTCTGTCATTGTTTGTGAGTATTTTTGTTTTTTCTAAGTGTTGGAGGAAGACTTCTGCTAGAATGCTGGATATGGGGGAGCCCATGGGTAGGCCATCATTCTGTGTGTAGTATTTATTGTTATAAGTAAAGTAGTTTTGTTTTGTGATAATGTTCAGAGTTTCTGTTATTTCATTGATAAGTTCGTCTGGTGTGTTGTTCTGTTTGAGTTTGTTTTGTAGGATGGTGATTGTTTCAGAGATGGGGATGTTTGTGTACAGGTTTTTAATGTCAAAGGAGGCTAATGTGGCGTTATGGGGGATGTGTATGTCTTTTATTTTTGTTACTAGGTCAGTGTTGTTTTTTACTGCAATGTTGTTGTCTATTTGTGTGTGTTGTCTAATAATTTTGTCTAGATATTTTGCCAGTTTGTGTGCAGGGGCATTACGGTAGTTGATAATGGGGTGGATCGGAATGTCTTCTTTATGGATTTTGGGAAGCGCTTGGAGTGTAGGTGCTGATGGTCGGATTTGTTTCATGTAGGGCTTTTGTTTATGTGTCATAATGTGTTTGGCTTTGTTGACTATTTGTTTTACTGAGTTTTGGTATCTGTCGGTGGGGTCGTGTTTTAGTTCTCCACACCACTACAGAATCTACCTTCGCAAACCACCTCATTGAAGCAAACCACACATATAAAAACATCGACAATAACATGAACATACTACACGTACACACAAAAGGCCGAAAACTAGACACTCTAGAACAATTAGAAATATACAAACACACAAAAACAAATAAAAACGACATCCTAAACGAACAGACACAATTCAAATCGCACGCATTATTCGAACACATCTCACCACACACACACAGCTTCAATCTTTCGAAACACTTTCTCGTCGCCAACAACAAGACGAGCAGCGCTACTAACGACAGCCTCTGATGAA
The DNA here is from genome assembly GCA_034769895.1 of Magicicada septendecula. NCBI lineage: Eukaryota > Metazoa > Arthropoda > Insecta > Hemiptera > Cicadidae > Magicicada > Magicicada septendecula. The sequence goes on from CM068372.1 coordinate 159,678,067, forward strand.
GCCTTCTATAGGTGAAAGCCGGTTTAGGCTGTAAGGTAAAACTTTACGTTTTTACTTATAAAAAACTTTGTGTTCCGAGTCGTCAATATTATAGTGATATTTAGTTAAGTAACGGACACGTCATGGACAACGAAATCCAAGAATATGATTTTCTGTTGAATAGGTGTCTTCCCTATGGGTTGTGTAACAATGTACCATCTGTTTTAGTGCAGTATTTTTCTACTACTAAACTGACTTCAGTACGGTATCTTACTATAATATTTTAATTATTTTGTTACACATGTTTATACAACTCCTTCTTAAACACTAACACAAATCTTTTTGTATTATTTACAATATTTTTCTGGTCATTGGTGGAACTTAATTCCTGTCATTGTTTGATACATAACAAAGGTTTTTTATTTGTTGTCAGTTCTCTATGAACAATAACATAATTGTTCTATTTTGTTCTATTCTGGTGGTCTTATGATTATCTGTATTGATCACAACTTTATTAAATTAGTCACACTCATTGTCTGTGTTTATTTGACTATTTTAATTCTTGCTGTTTCATTATGAAATTAACATATTTTCTTACACTGTAAACTTCATCAGTGTAATTGTTTGTGTGGTTTATTCAGTTGAAATTAGTTAATTATTCACAGGTTTCACATTTATATTAAGTACACACTGTAATTGTTTGTGGTTCCTTAAACGTTAAACACTGGTTTTCTTTTCACATTTGATAATCATCATTTCTTTTGTCACTTATGTAGTCTTTAGTACACCTGGTTTATGTTGAGTCCTTATACCTTCTGTCCATCTTCTGCTCTCTTCATGGTGCTCTTCCTGGTCCTTCTTCTTTCTTCTCCTTCTTATATTTTCATTGTATTTGCTACTTTTGTTTATCTCCTTTGCTGTTGGAGCTTGTTGGTCCTTATTTCGTTGGTTCCCCTCACTGTTGGATCCTATTGGGTCTGGTTACTGATATTTTGTTTTGGCTCGTGGCATTTTCTTTCTTCATTTTGCATTTGATGTTGCTATGTTAATATTATCTTCTTCATCGTTGGATTCTTATATTAATATATTTGTAGATACACACTTTTATACACTTAGGTTTATTTATCTAGACATACTTCCATGCTTTTCTCTTACTTGACGTTATATTAGCTTATATTATGTAACTACCATATTTGGTACTGTTACAATACTTAGAAACATCAGCTACCATGTACAGATATGACCAATGCAAGCTACCAACCAAATGTTCAAAAATAAGCTTTTGGAAATACTATTGGAAGTAAAAAACCTCATTTGCTGTGAGGCAACTATATGAAAAATATACCATGAAAATTTTCAGACCAAACTACTGGATAAGTAGTTTGCTCTGGCTTGAGGCAGCAGAATGAGAAGCCTAAAGCACGATGTAAAAGCAAATTGCACAAATAATTTGTTAGCTAAAGGTACCCAAATATACAGATGGGCTTCAATCCATGGTCCCATTTTTTACATCAGAATATTCCTTTACATTATATATACAAACATTGTAAATAAAATGGCCTGCACTGTTTTGTACAGGCTGCACAGTTTTACTATAGAAAGTATATAGTTTATGTGGATGGGTAATTTTCCCTGTACACAATGGAACTAACTTTATTAAATATATAACCAAATAAGATCTATCCACAATAAAATTAAATCACAATCTTCACAATTCCTATAAACAGCATCATTTATATTGTAACACATCATCATCATCATCATCATCATCTATCTGTCCAGGATTAAGCAGTGAAACCCCCTTTTATTTTTTTAAGTGTTTTATGAATTTTTTTTTATTTATTTTTATTTTATTTTTTTTTTGTAAAGGGGAGAGACATAATATTTAAAACTAGGTAATGAACCTAGAGGAAGCCTAAAGTGTGCCAAGACCCAAGCCACAATTTCAGACATGTCCACTGGTTGGATGACGGGACTTGCAAATAAGCAACTCTATTAACAGTAACAAATTTATATTTATTTGATGTCCAGTCTGTACATAATATAATAAGCGTTAGTGAAGTACAATTATATAAATGCCACTGGGTACTATTAAAATACAAATATATATGTATATCCTTGATCAAACCCTAAGCATCATGTGAATGTATGCAAGAATTTTTTAATCAGCAAAATTTATTGCTCTGCATATGACAGTCATCACTATTAGAAGTTATGTGTATATATATTATAACAATATTATTTGCGTGTTGTTGTGTTGTGTGAATGTATGAGCACCTACCTGCTGTCCGATCTTGCGGTTTTCTTCCGACTAGGGCGTGTGGATTTTGGATTTGATTTCGCAAGTATGTAAACTCAAGTGTATAACAACAGCACACTAAATAAGTTATTTTAAAAGTGAAGAGTTTTGTGAGGTTGGTAGGCTCCATAGTACAGCAATAAAAATACAATGTGGGGTAATAAAAACGGGGTTTATTACTCCAAACACACAAGAATGAAATGGTTATAAGTTCAAATATTCTTACAAACTAAACAATAAATAAATCTTGAATAAGGTTTTCTGAATGATTAATAATTTTCAGAAGTTGAGCTCGTTATTTTGAAAGAGTTTATTTTAACTGAGAATTTAATTAATCAATTTAATTTAATTCAATTTAATTTCAATGTCTTTAAAAATTTGATTCTAATGAAATAAAAACTCTAAAGTTACTTGAAAATATTCAAAAATAAACTAGGCGTGACAATCTAGTTCACGTCCCTTTATTTACTAGTGATCTGACTCACGTATACTGCAGTATGACCAAATTATTTAATTCTTTGTTAAGATTTGTATAGCGCTTTTTGTTTTATCTACTATTAATTCTTAACTAATGCTTATTAATTACTTATACTGGCTATACAGATTATCACACGTGAATAATTCTTATTTAACTAGAGTCTTTGATTTCTGGCATCTGAGTGATTTATATTACATTGATTTTAATTAAAAAAGAAAGAAAAATTGATCTGTTGAAAAATGAATAAAGTGATTTTGACTTTTGTGGTTCTGAAGTGGATTGTAGAGATGCTCCGGATGTCCCTCGCTGTCCTTGTCCACTCGGCTAGAGATAGTGATCTACTTGAGCATCCTGGGTTTTGGCGGTGAGCTCGGAAATCAGCAACACTCTGCTTTCCTGCTATTGATGAAGTTTTATGTCTGTAGTTGCCTGCGAGAGCTGCTTCACGTCCCTCGTCGATTCACGTTCCACGTCAACGTGTGTGTGTGTGTCGTTTCGAGTTGTAGCTCTGCTTGTCAGCTGATTCGCAAATGGTTTAGACGGTCTCTCTGTCGTATTCTTGAAGTAAGGTCTTGTAGTCTTGTAGATCTCTTGCGTGCATACGCCCACAGTTAATGTAGTGCACGGTACGCTTGTTTGTTGGTGTGGAAGAGTATGTTGATTGAACGCTGTAATTACGAGTCGTTACAGTTGATCTGTTTTATGATGATTGTAATTAGGCGTGTTGACCACGTAGAGTCTTCAGATGAGTCTTCACAAAACTATGGGTTTGAGACGATCGAAGATATACGTCTGTTCTTCTTGAATACTGGCAGTAGAGTGTTTAATCAGCCCCAAAACTCCGCGTTGGTTCCAATTTCTTCGAATGATTTGATTGGCTAACACACTCTCCCTACTACCCAAAATTTGAATCACCTCAGCCCGTGAGAACGAAACTACTTTCCCACAGACTGAGAATTTATATTATTATTAATATTCTTAACCCAACGGAACTGAATTGTCGTTCCGGATTTCCTGTGGCACTTTTATATTGCAATTATCTTGGCTGCAAACCAAGTTGTGCTAATTCTAAAATATACAATTTGTTGTAAATTCTTATAGCTATAACATATTAAAAGCTCTTTTATGTAGCTCAATTATTACGGAAATTATTAACATAAAATTAATTAACTCTGTTATTATTTAATTATATTGCATAAAATTCGCACACCCTATTATTAATATTTCGGCAAACATTTTGGCTATAATGGATTTCGCCTGAATTTACTGGTTTCCAAAATATTAATAATTGAAAGTTTGGGCATGGTCGTATTTGTTACACAGTGAGTTGATTATGTAACAGCCACGGACATAGGCATGTGCGCCTTGTACAATGAATTATTATGATCGCTATAACATATGAGTGGAGTTTCGACTATTAAAATTTATTTAAACATCAATATAGTATACCCTTAACATATAACTCCAAATTAATGATATTTGGTCCTGTTATAATATATAAATATATATATATATAATCATTATGCATGTACAACTATTGTAAAACACCATAGACTTAGGCATGAATGCTTAATGCAGTGGCTAGAAAAAAAAAATAAATGCAACTCAAGGATTGATATTTGATATTAACATCTAATATTCGATATTTGATAATTGATATAAGGTATTTGATATATATATATTGTAACGACTTGTGTACAATTGAGTCCTTCTTAACTCAGCCCCACTTTGGAGTCGTCAATTTGCTATAAAACAAGATCTCTGGTGTGTTTAATTATATTCGAGGATGTGTGAAAGCCCCACTGTTGGGTTCGCCAATTTGTAATGACTCTTGTGTTGTTACTTTATTTACTTATATGAGACTCCCATGTATCAACGTCAATCAACACGTTGAAGGTGGCAATTTGTAACAATTAAAATGTTGTTACCTGTTTTTAATCAATGTGTCATTAATGAATATATCTATTCGGTTGTTGCCGATGAAACCTCCTGAAAATATATTATTAGGCAAATATAATTATAATTATGTTCTTTTAACTTATAATCGTACTACGATATAGGTTTAACTCAGTATTCAGTAGTTGGGTAATATTAACGATATATATAGTGTATTGACTGAATGTAATGAGTATTCTTGTCAACCCTAGTCCCTCGATGTTAGAAAATTCTATTCAAATTTTGTACTGAAAACACGCTAGTTCGGCAATCTCCCGTTCCACCAGCTGTAAGCACTTAGCGCTGTTATTTGTAATAATCGTGTTTCTAGGTTAGCCGTTCATCGGGTTTGAATCAACCTTTTATTGTAAATTATTCCACCCACTACAGATAGTATATATTCTGCAATAACTTCAAACATTATCTCATACAATAAAGATCCTTTATTAATTTTATCTATTATTTCACAGTTACCGTTATCTCCAAAATAATAATATTATCAAATCGATTATACAAAAATATATCGATTGTCAATTGATCAAGTTACTTTGACTCATACAAATTAAATATAACAACAAATAATTCTTATCCCAGGGTTCGTAAGATTCTTTGAACCATTAGTAAGGCCAGGTAAAATGCACAATTAAGGTTACTCAAGTATTACAAAACAAAATTATTAACTCTAAATATATTGAATTTAAAATAGGTTGTTTTTTACCGGGTCGGCAGAACTCAAACTGGCACTGGTCGTCTGTAAACAGTGAAGATGTTCAGCTTAAGTTACATTCATCCAGGAAAACTTGTTTTGGCCCTTAATAAAGTTGATAGTGTAATATCCAGGGAAGCTCTCAGGAACTCTTCTAACTGCTGTTCTTCACCTATGATCTTGATAGTTGTCGGTCACGGTGGAATGAAAATAGTATCCCAGCTTCTTCTGCAAGTGAAGGTTAACTCTGCAAAACGAGATCTTCGTATGTCTTCTCAATAATTCCGTTAGTTTCGGCCTTTATTTCTCTTAATTAATCTTCTGGTTATAGGAGAAATCGGTTTAATACCGAATCCAGCGGAATTATTCTGGTGAATGAGGTGAGGGGTTTTCAACTCTTTTAAGATAACTGAATACATTATTCAGTTATAATTTGAAAGTCTAATTAGTTTTATTACTCATCAGTATTATGATAGAATTAGGTTTCAAAGAGGTTTTTTTTTTTAATTTTGATTCATATTTTCTTCAGAATTTATTATTCATTTTTTTTTTAATGTATCTGCCCATCTCAACTCAATAGCTTGTAACAATCAGAACGAATGATTCAATATAAACAACTCATGTCCATTTCAGTTGCCTTAACAACCACTTTTTCCTGTCATTGGGTGAAATTAGATATCCTAGAGCCAGAATTATAGAATATTACTACTCTTTTTCAATAAAATACTCCATGCTTGGAATAATACTAAATTACCTAAAATTCTCACCTAACCTTCCTTCTTAAACAGTAAATGTTTTACCATAGTTTCATTGGACTGGATTTCTTAAAAAGGTATTAATTTCCTTTCACAAATATTAAATTTAGGCCTATAGGTTTTCTTACAACTGTTATAACATTGTTTGGTTTTTTTAACTTAATTTTCTTTTACCTGACCTACTGTACAATTAATTATTGGTTAATGGTTATTTACATTAATTTTGACTTCCTGGTTTTTATTTTATTACCTTAATTAATTCGTCTTGGAACCCTTCATTAGTTTACAATATAATTATCAGAACTACTTGACAAACCTTAAACACAGATTGCCCTCCTGGCCAAGTTTACAAACATTAATTAAAACAACTGCATTATTCAATTTTAGACAATACTTAAAACTTAGTATAATGCCTAACACAGGTAACTATACTTGATTGTCTAAAGACAAATTTAACATAAATACAAACATAATCATTGATGAAGTATTCCTATTAAACAACATCAGTTCACTCTTACCATACTCAAAACATAACATAAATATTCTGTGAACATTAACATGCTACAGTATAAAAACAAGCACAATTTATTATATTAACTATTAATTGGTATGGTATTTCATATTCAACATTAATTATTGCCTCTTTTGACTTGAGGTACCTCTCAGATGCATTAATTACTGAGCAACCTTAATTCAGGGTATGGTCCTTGACCATAGTTAATTCAATTTTTTATGTAACGTTGGGGACCTCAACTCTGTTACGTTACATAACACCCCCCCCCCTTCGAAAGAAGTTTATTTTGTCTTAACAAAGTTTAGTAAAAAATAAACTCACAACTTGTATCTGACCAATTGGTTCTCCTATTCATAATACTTTTTTATTTCATACTGGTTGTATGTACCTTTCACCCTTTGGGGGTCCAATACCACGTAAGTATTGTTCTGATTGTCCTGGCTTATTATAAAAGGTCCAACATATAATAACAACAATTTCTTTGCTATTCCTTCGAAACTACTTGGTTGCTGACGATTTCTTATCAAAATTTTTTCTCTGATGGTGTATTTAATAATATTTTTCCGGGTAGCGTCCTGTTTTTTTCTTCGGGTTTCCAGTTTGTGGAGTAGCCTATTATAAACATGGGTAAGGTCCAATTCTTCTTCAGGTCCTTCAGGGAATGGTATTAAATTGGTAATTTCTCGAGGTGGTGGTTTTGAAAACATCATCTGGTATGGTGTAACACCAATGGTTTTGTGATGAGCAATATTTAAAAAGGTTTCGGTTTCATGTAAGAATTCACTCCATATACTATGATTGTCATAACAATAAGTACGAAGTACTCGTCCTACCTCTCTGAGTACTCTTTCTGCTGGATTACTACTAGGATGATAAATTGAAGTTTTGTATGTTTTAATTCCTCGATTGGACATCTCTAACTTCCATCTTCGACCCTTGAACTGAGTTCCATGGTCCGTTATTATGGAATATGGAGTGCCTACGTCTATAATGTACTTTTCTGCGACGACTTTGATGATAACATTGGTGGATGCCTTGCTGATGGGATACAACTTCGTATAACGTGTGAAATGGTCCAAGATGATGACAATGTATTTATATCGGCGCCTGCCTCCACTACGTGGGAAAGGTCCACAAATGTCAAGAAACTTTTTTTCCAATTTTCTTTCTGAAGTAATAGTTATTAAAGCTCCCTCCTTTCGTTCATTGTTTACTTTAACCCTTTGACATATTCCACATCGTTTTATTAATTCCCTTACCTTCTTGTTCCAACCCTTAATATATACATGCTCCTCTAGTGCCTTCACTACCTTGATGGAACCCATGTGTCCATACATTTGATGGTAAATTTTTATTATTAATGGTTCTGTAGATTTGGGAATGTATAATTTCCATTTATTCTTTTCAACAGGAGACTTTATGAAGATTAATCCTTTATAATTTTGATAACATTGCATAATTATAGTATCATTATTCCGGAGACGTTCTTGTATAGCGGACAATCTCTGATCCTTTGCTTGTTCTTCCTGAATTTTGGTTAGCACTTCTGCTAATTCTTCTCTAGCTGATATCACAAGGTATATTTTTCCAACATCCTCTCTTTCAATTTCAAAAGTCCCATCTTCCAGATTTACCCTAGATAGAGCGTCGGCGACAGTGTTCTGTTTTCCTGCCACATATTCCCATGTTATATTGTATTCCTGGAGAGCCAATATCCAACGAGTTAATCTACCATGGTTCAGTTTGCATCTCTGTATAAATGATATGGATTTGTGGTCGGACCGTACTGTTAAAGGATAACCTAATACATATGTGCGGAATTTATTGCAGGCAAATACAACACTCAATAATTCTTTTTCCGTGACACTGTAATTTCTTTCACATTGATTTAGGACTCGACTGGCAAAACTTATTACTTGGTGGTCTCCTTCTGGATCTTCCTGATATAGCTCAGCACCCAGGCTCACATCACTGGCGTCTCAATTTATAAAAAATGGTTTATCAAAATCAGGATGGCGCAGGATGATATTTTGTAAAAATTTCTCTTTAATTAAAATGAATGTCTCATCATCTTCCTCCTTCCACTTCCATTTATGTTTAGATGACAGCAAGTGTTTAATAAATCTTGCTGTTAATTGGGAATAATTCCTTTGGAATTTCCTGTAATAGTTGCACACTCCTAGGAATGATTGCAGCTGTCTAATATTTTTAGGTTTGGGGAAGTTTTGAATAGCTTCCACTTTTTCAGGGGATGTTGATATTCCATTTTCAGAGAGTATGAACCCTAAGAATTGTAATTGATTGGTTATTAATTTTGACTTATTCAATTTCAATGTAATGTTGCTCTTTTCTAACTTGCTTAACACCATTTCCACACGTCGGCAATGTTCCTCCCATGTGGTTGAAGTTACTAATATGTCGTCTACATATACTGTTGTGAAGGCTAACACTTCTTCACCCAGAACCTGGTCCATGCACTTAATAAAAACCGCCACAGAGTTTACTAACCCAAAAGGAAGACGTTTAAAATGATAATTTCTACCTTCAAATATAAAGGCAACATAAGTCCTACTGTTGGGATGTAACTCCACCTGCCAGTATCCACAAACAGCATCCCAAATGCTCATATATCTGCAATTTTTAAATTTCTTCATTAACTTTTCAATTTCCCCTGGTGAGGTTCTATCATTGATTATATTTTTATTTATTTCCCTGGTGTCCAAACATAAACGTACTGTACCATCCTTTTTCTTTATAGCTACTATAGGGCTGGTGTATGGTGATGAACTATATTCAATTATGTCCTGTTCCATCATACTCTGTATTTCCCTTCTCACTGCTGGTTTTAGGGATTGGGGTATAGGATATGATTTACGGTTAAAATTAATAGGTTGTTTAAATGACAATTCACAAATAAAATTCCTGGCTTTCCCTGGCAAATCCGAAAATACCCTTTTATATCTGTTATAAATCTTTATTAATTGATTCCTTTGTTCAGGTGTTACTCTATTATTATTATTGACAGTTTTAAACAAATAAATCTCTTGCAATTTTTCCTTCCATTCATTCTCTTTAGTACAGGTTAATTCCTCAAAAGGTGCTTTATATTCCATTTCATCATCACGCATTAAAGTAAAAGAATGTCTTTGGTGAGTGGCATTTTTATGATCCACTATTTCACTTGACCATTCTCCATTTTCATGGTACAGGGTTATTTTTCCTCTGCCCATATTAATAATAGCTGAGTGGCGCCGCAGCGTATCACACCCTAGCATTGCTTTAAATGGTAGTCCTTGAGCTACCATAAACACCATAGGAATAGTTTTACCTTCACTAGATACTTCCATCATTACTTGCTGCCGTATTGTTTTATTTGGTCTGCCAGTAGCACCTATAATAACCATATTGTTAACTGGTAATGTTGGTATATTTTTCTTATACTTCTCCCTTATTCGGTTATATTCTACCTTGTCCAGTAGCGACACGTTCGCGCCAGTATCAATCACTATCTCTGTCATAACTCCCTGCAATTCTGCCATAATGTATATAATTTGATTGTCAATTTTATTCTCTGACGGTAACACTTCTTCCGTTAAATCATTTTGTATGTCCTTTAAATAATTGTTCCTTGTAATTTTTATAATTTGTTTGTTTTCCTTATGCTTTTGTACATACCCTTCCAATCCCAGCAGCGAGGGGTTACTAAATACTTCCACTGCTGTACTCAGTTTTCCATCCTATCCTGCGGACGATCGTCCCTTGCAGTGGTTCCTGGGTTGCCATCATCGGGTCTAAAATCTCTATGGGTTTCTTGGTGCCTAGGCAGATACTCCTCTCGACTTCGATTATTGGGTTGATTTTGTTAGTCGTTGTTGGCACGATTATTGTTCCAATACTCTCTCTCATTGTCCCAATTCCTGCGGCCTGTTCTGTATCTGTTATTCTCATGATTAGTATAGTGATTACTTGGGTAATAATTGTTACGATAACGATTGTTCATAAATTGGTCATTCACCCTTCGGTGATAATTATTATTGTTAAATCGATTTGTTCCTGGACGCGATTCTTGATTGGTCTCTTCCCTTCTATTGTTGTAATATTCACCTTGCCGTCGGGACCTTTGATAATAGTCTTCCATTTCGTAACTGGCTAACAAGGTTTCCATTGTTTCTACGGTCTTTACTTGTCCACTGCGTCTGGCACGAACTATCTCTTCTTCAAAATGGTATGACAATTTATTTACCAAACACTCCTCTGGTATCCGCGGTTCCAAATGACGCGCTAAACATACCTTTCCCAAAAAGTAAGTAGTTGGTGACTGCTCTTGATTAACATTAAATCTCCCGTTAGTAATGTTATCTCTAATCATGTTCTGTACAAAATCTGACCAGTATTTTGACTTAAAAGTCCTTTTAAATTCCTCATAATCACCAAGTTCATTTCGGACAGCTGACCACCAATTATCATTTATACTTTTGAAACATTCATCTAAATAACTTTTTATTATGTTCCATCGAGTTACTTTAATTCGGTTAAACCATTCGTCTACTCTCTCCAGGAATTCTATGGGATTTCCCCTATAAATTTTAAAATTGATATTATCTTTATGCTCAGGGGCTATGTGATGTGCTAGATACATTGGTCTATTTTGTAAAATCTCTATTGATTCCTTTATATTACTTATTTCCTGATTTTTTATATTTTCTATAGTCTCTTTATGTTGAACTACTTGGGTTTTTATTTGTGTCATTTCGTTATTTACCAATTCAATTCTCCCAGCTATATTAATTTGCACCCCGTCCAATTTCTCTTGTGTTTCTAATTGTACTTCATTTATCATAGTTTTGTTGGTATTTTCCCCATGATTAATTTTGGCCTCTACTTCCATTGCAAGTTGTACTATGGTTTCATCTGTCTTTTCCAGACTCCCCTTAATTTCATCTATTTGCTGTCTTACTTCCGCTTCATTATTATCTACCCTTTTATTGAGTGTTTCATTGACATTTGCAACCCTTTCAGTGATAACTTCCCTCAACGCTTGGTTCTGTTCATTTATAATCTGCCGCAACTCCTTATTACTGTTTTCAATTTTCTCATCTAATTGTTTATTATTTTCCTGAATCTGCTTTAATCTCTCATCATTCCTGTCAAACCTTTCATTAATTTGGTTCAAACTTTCATTTATCAGCCGGTTATTCTCATCATTCTCCTCTTTATTTTTGTCAAACTTCTCATTCATTAATTTGATTAAATTCTCACTCAAAATTTCATTTTGTTTCTTTGAGTTTTTGTTAATACTGTCTATTTTTTCGTTAGTTTGTCTATTATCTTCTTTGATACTGTCTATTTTTTCGTTAGTTTGTCTATTATCTTCTTTGATACTGTCTATTTTTTCGTTAGTTTGTCTTAAACTCTCATTAGTTTGTTTATTATCCTCCTTCATACTACTCATTAATTCCTTATTATCCTTCTTCATGCTACTCATTAATTCCATTAATTTTTCCCAATTTAATCCTCCCCTGGCTTCCTCTTTATCTGGTTGGTCCCCTTGGGTATCCTCTTTATTGCTCGCCTGTTGTTCCATTTCAGTATCTGTACCTGCCTCTGTTTCTTCTTCCCACCTATCTTCTTCTGTTTCTTGCCCCTTCTCCATCCTTTTAGTAACGCCTCTCGTATGCATTCCTGTGCCTCTAATGGTTGCCTGCTCAAGTTAAGTAATAATTAATATGATTTTTTACTTAACTAAAGCCCACTCGTTGAGCGCCAAATTGATATAAAACGTGTTATAAGGGAGTCCTTCTTAATTCAGCCCCACTTTGGAGTCGTCAATTTGATATAAAACGAGTTACTCGTGATCAATAAGATTTATTTTAGGTTTCGGGGTTTGACTAAGCTCCACGTTGGGCGCCAATTTGTAACCAACCACGTGGTTTCTGTGTTTTATTTATTTATTTATTAATGAATATATCTATTCGGTTGTTGCCGATGAAACCTCCTGAAAATATATTATTAGGCAAATATAATTATAATTATGTTCTTTTAACTTATAATCGTACTACGATATAGGTTTAACTCAGTATTCAGTAGTTGGGTAATATTAACGATATATATAGTGTATTCTTGTCAACCCTAGTCCCTCGATGTTAGAAAATTCTATTCAAATTTTGTACTGAAAACACGCTAGTTCGGCAATCTCCCGTTCCACCAGCTGTAAGCACTTAGCGCTGTTATTTGTAATAATCGTGTTTCTAGGTTAGCCGTTCATCGGGTTTGATTGTAAATTATTCCACCCACTACAGATAGTATCTATTCTGCAATAACTTCAAACATTATCTCATACAATAAAGATCCTTTATTAATTTTATCTATTATTTCACAGTTACCGTTATCTCCAAAATAATAATATTATCAAATCGATTATACAAAAATATATCGATTGTCAATTGATCAAGTTACTTTGACTCATACAAATTAAATATAACAACAATAATTCTTATCCCAGGGTTCGTAAGATTCTTTGAACCATTAGTAAGGCCAGGTAAAATGCACAATTAAGGTTACTCAAGTATTACAAAACAAAATTATTAACTCTAAATATATTGAATTTAAAATAGGTTGTTTTTTACCGGGTCGGCAGAACTCAAACTGGCACTGGTCGTCTGTAAACAGTGAAGATGTTCAGCTTAAGTTACATTCATCCAGGAAAACTTGTTTTGGCCCTTAATAAAGTTGATAGTGTAATATCCAGGGAAGCTCTCAGGAACTCTTCTAACTGTTGTTCTTCACCTATGATCTTGATAGTTGTCGGTCACGGTGGAATGAAAATAGTATCCCAGCTTCTTCTGCAAGTGAAGGTTAACTCTGCAAAACGAGATCTTCGTATGTCTTCTCAATAATACCGTTAGTTTCGGCCTTTATTTCTCTTAATTAATCTTCTGGTTATAGGAGAAATCGGTTTAATACCGAATCCAGCGGAATTATTCTGGTGAATGAGGTGAGGGGTTTTCAACTCTTTTAAATGTATTCAGTTATAATTTGAAAGTCTAATTAGTTTTATTACTCATCAGTATTATGATAGAATTAGGTTTCAAAGAGGTTTTTTTTAATTTTGATTCATATTTTCTTCAGAATTTATTATTCATTTTTTTTTAATGTATCTGCCCATCTCAACTCAATAGCTTGTAACAATCAGAACGAATGATTCAATATAAACAACTCATGTCCATTTCAGTTGCCTTAACAACCACTTTTTCCTGTCATTGGGTGAAATTAGATATCCTAGAGCCAGAATTATAGAATATTACTACTCTTTTTCAATAAAATACTCCATGCTTGGAATAATACTAAATTACCTAAAATTCTCACCTAACCTTCCTTCTTAAACAGTAAATGTTTTACCATAGTTTCATTGGACTGGATTTCTTAAAAAGGTATTAATTTCCTTTCACAAATATTAAATTTAGGCCTATAGGTTTTCTTACAACTGTTATAACATTGTTTGGTTTTTTTAACTTAATTTTCTTTTACCTGACCTACTGTACAATTAATTATTGGTTAATGGTTATTTACATTAATTTTGACTTCCTGGTTTTTATTTTATTACCTTAATTAATTCGTCTTGGAACCCTTCATTAGTTTACAATATAATTATCAGAACTACTTGACAAACCTTAAACACAGATTGCCCTCCTGGCCAAGTTTACAAACATTAATTAAAACAACTGCATTATTCAATTTTAGACAATACTTAAAACTTAGTATAATGCCTAACACAGGTAACTATACTTGATTGTCTAAAGACAAATTTAACATAAATACAAACATAATCATTGATGAAGTATTCCTATTAAACAACATCAGTTCACTCTTACCATACTCAAAACATAACATAAATATTCTGTGAACATTAACATGCTACAGTATAAAAACAAGCACAATTTATTATATTAACTATTAATTGGTATGTTATTTCATATTCAACATTAATTATTGCCTCTTTTGACTTGAGGTACCTCTCAGATGCATTAATTACTGAGCAACCTTAATTCAGGGTATGGTCCTTGACCATAGTTAATTCAATTTTTTATGTAATGTTGGGGACCTCAACTCTGTTACTTTACAATATATATTATTTGATATATGAAATTCAATATATGATAGTTAATATAAAACAGTGGATATTTGATATCTGATACATGCTATTTGATCTATAATAGTATTTGATTCAATATGTAGTATTTGATTCAAAATATAGTATTTGATTCAAGGTAGCGCAGAATTACTAGTTCTGTCGACAGTCCTGATAGCACATTAAACAAGTTCTGAGTGGATTTTATAAGTCTGTTTTTGAGAGTGTCTGCAGATGCACCGTGCTGTGGTAGATGATGGTGTTAAATTAAATTGAGATGGATCACACCTGAATTGTTCAATGTAGTAGGTGGCCATGTGCCTAGGTTGAGCTGTAGTTGAAACGGATGATTTCTGGGGGCGGAATTTCTCTAAGAGTCTGCATCTCTGTCCCGACTAATGGCGTCTCAAGGCTTAAGTAGTTTCTCTGCACCAGGGGTTGGCAGGTCTTAGGCCAACCCCGACACCCATCTCGCCATTGGCCGAGCACCTAGGACAGGCAACTTGCTATATAGGGTGTCATAAACATAACACAAGCACAGCTCGCACTCACGCCACAATTATAATGCTATAGAGAAATCACACTTTAATATTCAGCACGGGACAAGAACCTTTTCACAAACACTTACTATCTTATTAACAATCTGCTGTAACCACAAGATGTGCATTATTTAGTTTTACAAATCTTTTATAACTCCCTTTTATAACTATGAAATTACTTTCTATCTAGGCCGTTCTCATTTACAATTTCTGAACGAGTAGCTGAGTGTAAGATAAGTTTAAATTGAGTTGACCAAGTTAATAAGTTGCATTCGATTTAATTAGACACTGTTGCATGCCTGGAAATTCACACACACACGGATACCTTTTAGTAAGAACACCTAACAAAAATGTTTCGAGGTTAAAAATAATTGAGCTATAATTAAGACTATGCCTACCTGGAGCTGGCTTTAAATTATTTTTCCATAGTCCGGCTTCAACCAGGCAGAAAGATGCAGGCACCGTCAGCCGTAATCAAAAAGATTTCTCTGAGAAGGTCGGTAGAGAAATGAGACAGAATCTATGGCGAATTGTACCCACGAGACCTCGCTTTTTATTTTCAGGTTACAGCAAACAACAGCTGGCCCATGGCCAACATAATTTTCGTCGTCACAACTAACAACGTAGCCCGCTACACACGGCGACGATGCACCCTACATGGTAGTGCGTGACGGGGAGAACGCGCGAGCTTTTAAAATGGAATGATTTACGCGCATACCACCGAACTTAGCATTTTAACAACGGAGCGCCGAACGAAGTACGGCACACCCTCACCCCAAAAGGGCAACATGGTTGCCCCAAAAAAATCTAAACATAGTATCTACCACGATTGCTGTGGGACTCCTGGGAAACGTCAGACATCTATGCGCTCTTGGTGGGTTCAGTGTCTCAGGGAAACGAAAGAAGCAGAAGGAAGGAGTGTAAGTAATACCTGTGTGTGTGCCTGAATGGGTAAGTGTAAGTGTGCGTCCTGCATGCTCGCCGGGCCCTGGTCCGCATGCAGAAATAAGGAACAGAAAAGAAAAGGAGAAAGACAAGAATCGCAGACCTGCTCTGAGTACTGACCACCAAAAGGCCCCCTAAACTCAACAACTGAGACCCAGGACCAAATAACCGTTAAACCCCTTTTACGACTCCTCCACCACCACTTGCATCACGGGGCCGCCCCAAACGTCACCCTCACTGGTGACACCACTTACTGCCACTCACATATTCATGCCCGAAGGCCAACAAGGTATTACAACCTTGATATGTGAGTGCTTACCTCCTCAATCGCTGTCCACCTTTTGGACCGACCACTCATATACTATAAAACAAGGCAACTCTAACCTTGATATATGAGTGGACAACAACCCTACTCTAGGAAGGCCGGCCCAGATAAACTAAGCAGTGGAAGATCGACTGAGGGCACGCGAACATCACTCTAAATCCCATTACCATAAGTTAACCACAGTACGAGAGTAAGGGGGGGGGTAAACTTCTTTTCAGGACAGCTAGAATCGCCCAACCTCATCGCAACAGGAGACCCTGTATCGGACCAAACTTATCATGGATACCACCATCACTTATTTGCACCACAAACAAGACTGTTCAAGAAAAAGGAAAGTCAACACAGCACCCGACAAACGACTTTAAATACTTTCCATACGAGCAAATTTGCCAAATCGTTTTCAAATGAATAACTACTACCAATGAAAATCTTTGACCGACGCTCCGTATGATACCATCCAAATCTAATTATTGTGTCGGCCATCAACTTTCCCTAATTGCAAAAAAAAAACAAACAATAATTCACACCAACAATATGATGACAATAACACAACATAGCAAGGAAACAGGAAGAACTTGATGATTCAAGTGGCTCCAGAGTGCTCTAGCGATGCGACGAGATGGATGTATAATGAAGGCAGAGAGAGCTACTCGAAATGCCCAGAAGAGAACACAACAACACAAGACTACACATCTAACTTACAATACACAAATCCACACGAAGTACACCTAACATCTAAATAAATAACAAACCATGCTGTTCAGCTAATTCAAAATTCAACCAATTAGATTCATGTCGAAAATCGGTATGTCACAACGTGACCCAACTTCAAATATTCTATCAAGGATTTAATGACACATCACAGCATCACGACGTCTGGCCGGACCATATCCGCATTCATAAATTAAAATGACCCAAAATACCATAAGTTGAATCGCATGAGTTGAACCATTACATGAGCGTCTCGCTTCATAATTTACCCCAAATAGAATGTTTTCAATAACCAAAAGAAACCAACAAGTCACTACATAACTGGGCTTGCCATAAAGACAAGTTCTCACTACAACAGAACAAGTCCCAACCAAAAACAGACAAGTACTGACGGCACCCAATCATGTTCAAAATTTTCTAAGATCCGAATGTATGTCGGAATAATTTAAATTAAATCAATTTCCTACCAATATACCATTAACCTCGCAATTATAACCTCTTACAGCACACACCTTACACTCACTATCACAAAGTAATCATGCTTAAATACTAACACATATTAAATTTAATCCATCTCTATTCATTTCATACAAAATAGCATGCCATTAAAATTCTATTAATTAATCAAACTGTTCAAAATTTCAATCAACTTCTTCAAATACCCTTGACTCAGATCAAAAATCATTATTCAGGCTCAATATTTCCAAGTCCCAACGCCAGCTGACATGCCTGCAGCCACATTAAGTTTTCAAGTAACATCAATAAATGCAAGTCCCCACTGCCTATAACTTCCAAAATTCAATGAATTAAGTTCTGAAATGCAATTTACTACATATTCTGAATGCATATGATTATATAAACCCATTGAATCATAACCACGCTCTGCTACCACATTTGAAACCCCCTTTTATTTTTTAAGTGTTTTATGAATTTTTTTAAATTTTATTTTATTTTATTTTTTTTTTTTGTAAAGGGGAGAGACATAATATTTAAAACTAGGTAATGAACCTAGAGGAAGCCTAAAGTGTGCCAAGACCCAAGCCACAATTTCAGACATGTCCACTGGTTGGATGACGGGACTTGCAAATAAGCAACTCTATTAACAGTAACAAATTTATATTTATTTGATGTCCAGTCTGTACATAATATAATAAGCGTTAGTGAAGTACAATTATATAAATGCCACTGGGTACTATTAAAATACAAATATATATGTATATCCTTGATCAAGCCCTAAGCATCATGTGAATGTATGCAAGAATTTTTTAATCAGCAAAATTTATTGCTCTGCATATGACAGTCATCACTATTAGAAGTTATGTGTATATATATATATATTTTACTAACATTTGTGCGTCTGTCTTAACAAATTTTATCATTATTCTGGCGTCTGTTACATTTTAACGACCGTATATCGGACGCCAAAATGTAATCCCTTATAGAAAATGTATAGTGTGGAATAAAAGTTTATAAGTTCCACAAACATCCTTTATGGGCACATCATTAATGAAACATCTTAATTTTTTTAACTTTCGACTCATTATTTTGGCACCACGAATTTTTAAATTTTTATGTGCGGGTGCCAAATTGACAGACTTTTGAAAATTGATATTCAATATGTAGTTCATGGTTTGTCCACCACGTAGTACTACCATCGTCTGTATACATTCTACGCGTCTTTTTTCATTTAGTTTGCAATCATTGTGGAATCCGTCGATATGGCAACACTGTCATAGCGTAAACGCACAGGGTCAAATGACAATCGCAATCCAATCTTGAAGCAGACTGTGCTAAGTGGGTCAAATGTTATGTCCTTTTTTATTTATTTGCTTCGTTTCTCTCATATTCTCACGTTCATTTTATCAGTTAATTTTCCCACTTACCTCATTTTACTTTCTCTTACCTTCCCCAATTTCGATTTTATTCTCTTTATAAACCGTCTGATTATGTGCTTTACAATAGTACAAGTCTTGAATCAAAAGAGAAAAAGTGGTAGAGGAAGAGGAGAGTGATCGGGGCAAAAACGTTAAAAATTTGATTCTTCACAACAGTTTAATTTTTGTGTGAAGAAAGAGAAAGTGTGTGTGTGTGTGTGTGTGTGTGTGTTGAAAGAGAGAGAGGGAGCGAGAGAGAGAGAGTGAGAGAATAACATTTATATTAAAAAGTTATATATTTCTGTCGAAGGGTTAGTGAGAGGTAAAACAAAATGACACATGCTGTGGGAAAGAGTGAGTGAGAGGGGCTAGTGACAGAGTAAAAAAAAATATTAGAAATTTGATAGTCATTTGCAATTTAATTTCTATTAGAGTGTGACGGGTGGGGGGTGAGACAAGAAGGCAGAGAGAGATAAAGTAAAAAGAACGCGTAGTACGTGCATTAGCGTTACAACCGAGACGCCTGAGGAGAGGGAGAGGCAAGTGAATGAATATGCGACTGTTAAGCTACGTTTACACTGCGAGAAAATTTCGACAGGAAATACGGAAGCAGTGTCCAGTTGGTGTTTGCGCTAAGACGCAGTTTTTACCGCGAGAGATAGTGGAAATTTTCACTACGTGTGTTCGAACTTTGTACTGTATTTATTATCTGTATGTTGTAAACACCGCATTGCGACACGAGCGGATGACGTCACTTTGCTTATCAAACGCCGCCGGCAGTCAGCTGGGCTGACGGTGGTCAAGTTTAGTTCAGTTAATCAAGGGACTCCGAGCTGTGCTCTCGTTAAAATTATTCTTCCAGTCGCAGCTTCTGGATCGTTATTCAATTATTTTCATGTGCAGCTAGCACTAAATTAGTCAGACGACTTGCGTCCATTTACAATGGATTTCGACCTATATCAAAACTAATTTTACGGACGTTATGGCCTTAAAACATCCGCACGTGTCGGCAATAGCATTCGAATCTTAATATTTCCAATAAATGAGCATTATACTTCATCTATACAGTCCATTTCTTTATATTTCATTTAACCAGCCCTTTCCACTTAGCGTCTTTGGAACAACTCTAGAACTTCGAGAGCTTCCAGTACGCAACATTTTTGGTCCTCACGGGACGGATTTTATTCTCGCCCTACGGGCAGCATTTCTTGGCCCACAAGCGACCGCATTTTGTCCACAAGCGACAACATTAATATTTCATTAATGGGCCCAAACGGCGTTTTGTTCAAGCCCCAACATTCTCAACTTTGGATTGCTGACAGTTGCGTTTTCGAAAATTACAATCAACACTACAAGATTCTATAGAGCAGTAGACCAGAGACGACGGGACACGGCAGGACAGCATTAGTGATTCTACATCAAAAAAGTTCCACAGCTTTAAATTATGAAGAGCTGCAACATAAGGCGTCATCTAACCGGTAGAGACAAGAGGTGCAACAACTCCTAACAGGATCGAGCAGCGGGATCGAAGCCAGCTTCAGCACGTCTGGATCAACGTCCACGTGACTGTGAACCTTTTACTTATATTTAACATTCCAAGCAACATTTTATATTTAACAGTTATTTTTTTAACACCTTTGTGTAAACACACACCATCATTATTCAATACACGTTAGTAAATAGTTAGTAGCTCATTGTGAGTTCCAACATCAAAGACAAGACTATATGTATTATTATCTTTCAAATTCAGAATTTTAATAATTGTTAATTTCTAAAATAGGTTGTTTAATATGGAGAGTAAGCATACGTTGTAACACGTATTGTGTTCATATACATAACGATCGCTAGCTACGCAACGTACTCAGATTTATCAAAATTTAGGTCTATGGTTCACATGCTCTGCGCTCAAAGTATTCCAAATCATATTTTAAATTATAATCATGGCAGATTTAAAAGCTTTAATAAAAAAACGAGGCACCATTAAAGCTTCGATATCACGCGTAAACACTTTCGCGGACAACTTCGATTTGGAAACCAGCGATCATCATGCGCTAAAAATAAAACTTCGGCATTTGATGGAATTATCCACCAAATACGATGAAATAAAATCCCAAATCGAATCCGAGGAAGCGGACTTTGCTTTAGCGAGTGATAGGTTACAAACTGAAGACGATCTTTGTAACATAGAGTGTAAGTTGCAACACCTGCTGGAGCAAGCTGAGCATATGAACCAGAAACCCCTAACTAATGCTGAAAGTAAGCATCTTAAAACACCCCGCATTCAGTTGGAACCGATGAAATTACCTCGGTTTGCGGGAAGTATTATTGAGTGGCAGCATTATTATCACATTTTTCTTGAACTAATACACGTCAGAACCGATCTGACGGACATACAAAAATTACACTATTTGCACTCGTCATTATCTGGCGAGGCGCTTAACGTAATAAAGTCACTGCCAATCATTCATGAGAATTACGCGGTGGCTATCGATCTGTTGAAGAATAGATATGACAGTAAACTAATTGTCTCCGCCCATCATGTCGGGAATGTCCTGGACTTACAATCAATTCAACAAGAATCCCAAGTTAGCATATCTAGGTTCATTGATGAAATATCAGCCAATGTCAATGCTTTAAATAATCTCAACTTGCCAGTTAACACCTTCGAAATTATTGTTATGCATTACTTAGCTAAAAAACTTGATAGTTACACTTTCCGGTTGTGGAAAAAGAGCTTGTCGGAACATAAATTCCCTGATTTTAATAATTTTATGAAATTCCTAAACTCACGAAGACAATTACTACAGAATCTTGATAGCGTAACTACCTCAACGAGCAAGTTAAATACCAGTGATAAGACTCCTTATCGCAAGGCAGTTAAACCGATAAGCGATCCAAGGGGGGCATTCCATTCTCATGTCGCAGATAATTTATGTAGACTATGTAACGGTAAACATAGAATTATTGATTGCTTACAATTCACATCGCTTGCTATCCCTGAAAGAAGAAACGTCAGAATAAAAAACAAACTTCGTTTAAATTGCCTTCGTCCGGGTCACGAAAGTTCGCAATGCCCATCAAAATTTTCTTGTAAAAAATGTGCAAAGCGTCACCACACCATGATTCACTTCCCCAACAAAGACGTATCTTCCATCAATAACCAATGTTCACTAAAGTCGCAAACGAATAAATCAGTATTGTTATCCACCGCTGTCTGTATGACAACTAATAAAGTCGGTAGAAAATTCCCCGTTAAAATTTTATTGGATTCCGGCTCGCAAGCAAATTTCTGCACAATGGATTTCGCCCGCAGAATGGGCCTCAAGTTGGTTAAATCGCAATTGCCCATAACGGGTATAAATAACTCACTATCCCAGGTTGATTTCAGTACAAAGGTAAGGCTACATTCTCGCTATAAACCTTTTACATTAAACGTGCATTGTGCCGTACTTCCCAGTATAACTAATGATTTACCGGCGGAATCGTTCGATCTCGCCTCTTTGAATTTACCCAAGCACGTATTCTTGGCTGATCCACACCTACATTGCTCGTCGCAAGTCGATGTACTACTCGGCGCTCAATATTATCTCCAATTAATCGAACCTATTAAATTTATGCGCGGACAGCACTTTCCTATAATTCAGGAGACTAAGTTAGGATTTATTCTAGCCGGTGACTTACCCTTCAATGTCGACATAACTAAAACGGTTTCGTCCTTTATGGTCTGTAAGGATGATAGTCAGATTTCCTCGCAACTAAAAGAATTCTGGAAGTTGGAGGAGGTCTCTAGTCGCGAACCCTGCTCTGAGGACTCGGCGTGTGAAAAACATTTTGTGACAAATACTATCCGCAACCGCGAAGGGAGATTCGTGGTATCCCTGCCTCGCAGGTCAGACAAATCACATTTGGGAGATTGTCTCCGCGGAGCTATCCGCAGGTTCCAATCGCTAGAGTTCAAGTTCAAGCAGAACCCTACCCTTTACAAGGACTATAGCGAGTTCATGCGTGAATACTTGAAGCTTGGAAAGACATTTTTTATTTGCCTCATCACGCAGTCTTCAAGGGCTCCAGCCTAACCACTAAGTTGCGTGTGGTCTTTGACGGCTCCGCTAAAACGACAAATAATCTGTCCCTCAACGATACTCTAACGGTCGGTCCTACGATCCAGCAGGATCTGTTCTCGATCATGGTTCGTTTCCGTACCCACCGATACGTACTTATTGGAGACATAGAAAAGATGTATCGTCAAATTATGGTTAACCCAAAGGATTCAAACTTGCAGCCCATCGTTTGGCGTGACGCGCCGCATAAGGAACTACAACATTACGCTTTAAGGACGGTTACGTATGGAACTGCTAGTGCCTCTTTCCTTGCAACACGTTGTCTGGCGCAGATAGCCTACGAAAATAAATCCGACTACCCTATGGCTTGTATAGCCATAGCCAATGATTTTTATGTAGATGATCTTATAACGGGTTCGGATGATCCGAACGTGTTAGCTAAAATGAAATTCGAGATCGTGGATTTGCTAAAAAGATATGGTTTCACGTTACATAAGTGGTTTTCTAACCACCATAAGATTATGGCCCCTCGCGCCCAAGTATCCCATGACTTCAGCAAATGTCAAAACGTGCTACATTGGGAATCCAATGGAACGTTGACAAAGATAATTTTTTATATACCGTTCGGGGTGATGACAATTCGACCGTGTTCAACAAAAGAAGCGTGTTGTCGGTCATTGCAGGGATTTACGACCCGCTGGGTCTTATTGGCCCCATTACGTTTTGGTGCAAACATTTCGTACAACAGTTGTGGTTGTCGGGCACAGGTTGGGACGAACCTTTATCTGGGTCATTATCTAATCAATGGCTGGAACTCTACTCTCAATTAGTTTCTGACACTCATTTTAAAATTACGAGGTCGGTTAAGAGTCTGAACAATGGTCAAGTCAATTCATTACAGCTTCACGGATTCGCCGACGCCTCGGTTAAAGGTTACGCGTGTTGTATTTATGTGCGGGCGGTCTATTCGAACGGCGCCAAATCGTCAAACCTGTTGTGTGCTAACTCTAGGGTCGCTCCGCTGAAACAGATAACGCTACCCCGGCTTGAACTTTGTGCTTGTTTATTACTAGCGCAGTTAACTTATAAGGTTTTAAACGCCGTCAACTACAATTTTGACGGACTATATCTCTATTCGGACTCGATGATAGCGTTATATTGGATACATCAACAATCTTCCCGCTAGAAGGTATTTGTGGCAAACCGTGTCGCGGAAATACAGCGTCTTGTTAGCTGGGGAACTTGGCATCATGTATTATCAACTGATAACCCTGCCGACATTTTATCACGCGGTTGCCTCCCTCGTAGTTTGCACAGCCATACGCAATGGTGGCATGGTCCGTCCTGGTTAACCCATGAGTCATCATCATGGCCCACTAGCGCCTTTGACATTCATGCGCCCTGTGCTTACCCCGACCTTGAGCAGGAACGTCGTAAGCAGGTCCAAACCTCACTAATTGTCGCCTACTTCAACCATAGCTATGTTGAAAATTATTCATCCCTTACAAGACTCATTCGCGTCTTCGCATATTGTCGCAGATTTATTCGCAACTCTAGGCTCCCGGTTGTTGACAGGGTCACGTCCTTTTTGTCTGCTCAAGAGTTGCATGACACACTTTTGTTTTTTGTTCACCAATCTCAGCATTTGCACTTCGGCATAGAAGTTAAGGAGCTTGAGGTACATCGCTGCATTCCTCGCAGCAGTAAAATTCTTGCACTAAACCCCTTCCTGGATGACACGGGTATCTTAAGAGTAGGTGGACGCCTACAACTCTCCCCACTTAACTACGCGAGTAAACATCAAATAATTTTGCACCCGCATTCTCATCTCACTAAATTAATAATTGAGTATGAACATATCCGTTTGTTGCACGGTGGGGTGCAATCAACCCAATCATCTCTCAGACAGAAGTATTGGATCATTCACGACAAGTCTTATATCCGCTCAGTAATACATAAGTGTATCATTTGTTTCCGTTACCGTGCTAGAGGCGCGAATCAACTATTAGGTCAGTTACCCCCTTCCAGGGTCACGCCTGCAAAGCCATTTTACCAGTCGGCCGTGGACTATGCCGGTCCTGTACTTTTACGTCATGGCGGGCAGCGCTCAAGGTCCACGTCAAAGGCATACATCGCGTTATTTATATGCATGTGCACAAAGGCCATCCATTTAGAATTGGTGTCAGATCTCACCTCCAACGCCTTTATAGCGGCTTTAAAAAGGTTCATCGCGCGCAGAGGTATTCCCGCGCAGATATTTTCGGATAATGGTACGAATTTTCGTCGTGCCAACCACACCTTATACGATTTGTACAAATTTTTAAATTCAAAGGGAGTTGAGCAATCTTCTCAGGAGTTTTGCGGTCTCCGTGGTATCAAGTGGTCCTTTATCCCTCCTTCAGCACCTCATTTCTGTGGTTTGTGGGAAAGCGGTGTGAAGAGTGTTAAATATCATTTGCGTCGCGTAATAGGCGGTACCATCTTGAATTTTGAGGAATACTCTACTCTTCTCTCTCAAGTAGAGGCATGCCTTAATTCTCGCCCTTTATGTGCTGTGTGCGACGATTCTAGAGACCCTGAGACGACTTGCGTCCATTTACAATGGATTTCGACCTATATCAAAACTAATTTTACGGGCGTTATGGCCTTAAAACATCCGAACGTGTCGGCAATAGCATTCGAATCTTAATATTTCCAATAAATGAGCATTATACTTCATCTATACAGTCCATTTCTTTATATTTCATTTAACCAGCCCTTTCCACTTAGCGTCTTTGGAACAACTCTAGAACTTCGAGAGCTTCCAGTACGCAACAACGTGCTTGCGTGAGCTAATGTAATTTATTTCGACAGACGTATGAAACTCCGTTTACACTAGACAGTACTGTAAGTTTGGGCAAGTAGTCCTGTCGCAATTTTTTTAGCCGAGCACTCTTCAGAGAAGTGTCAGCCACATGGCACGATGTTTATTAAAACAGTAAATTAAAAATAAATAACTATTTTAAGTATTCTTTTATTTTCCAGTTAAATGATTGTGGAATTAGATAAACTAAAGTATTGATTTAGTAAGTATGGTGTTAAGTGAAAAATATATGATTTTCTTTTTGAGACAAGGTTGAATTTTCATATTGTTTTTTACGAATCATCATGTCAAACATCTCAAGCATGTAGGTCTATAGCTGCTTGGTGACTGAACAAACTAAAGAAATGAAATAGCTTGGCTTCATAATAGACAGTAATCTCTCATTGGAAAGTTTTATTTGTAACCTGAAGAAATAGTTGTATACATTCTTATGAAAATTCTATTTGTTACGAGATTTTTTCCCGAAAATAACTATTTCTCGATAACGTCCAGATAAGTTCTGTGATCAATTCACGGCCGGGTAATTGGTTAGTTCGAATTGCTTACTACAATTGTCATGTGTAAAAGTTTTCATACTGATGACTAACAAATTTGTTTCGTGAAGGTATGCAGCAATTGTTGTCAGATGTGGTACTATCAAGGAGAACTATGTAATAACGTATAATAACGTATAATAGGCACACAATGCAGTTGAAGACATAACACGCAATCCTGTTTGAATAAACAAACTCGTATTCATTCAGTGTGCGGTCTTGTAAGTAGTCACAATTGTTATGTGATTATAAACACCAGACAGGTTGATGAACGAAAGAAGGCAATGCTTTATATCCCCGTAAAAACGAGTTATATTTTAAAATAATAATGTGCATTTTAGATAAATTATTTACATTTTCTGATAAACCTAATTTTGACCAATAAATTATACGTAACAGTCTAACAAGTATTTACATTACTACTCCTACTTTATTACATATTTACACAAATACTCCAGAAATATTTCAGTGTTCACGTAAGTTTTATAAGAACAAAAGTAGGCTTAACGATCTCTTAATTTAGTGTTTATTTGTTTAAAATGCTTTAAGCTTAGCAAATGTTCCGTTGCCAGTATTGTATTAAGGCTATTAAGTTTATGACCTGGCATAAACGTGCGAATACACGCACGCGCGCGTGCATACACACATAAAAACTCATGACATTTCGACAGTATGATGTTGAAGACTCCAATCGTGGATATTTTATAGATACAACCTTTTTTTAGACTTTGCTTATTGTGGGAAACATATTGTATAGAATACCGTAACGTTAAACGAAATGTATTTATTTTATTCAGCTGTTAAAATAAGATAACTAAATATCACTATTGTATTAACGACTCGGAACACTAAGTTTTTTATAAGTAAAATCATAAAGATTTACCTTAAAGCCTAAACCGGTTTTCTCCTTTAAAAGGCTTCTTCAGAGGCTGCCGTAGGTAGCGCTGTCCGTCTTGTTGTTGGCGACGGGATAGATTTTCGAAAGATCGATGCTGTGTGTGTTGGGTGAGATGTGTTCGAATAATGCGTGCGATTTGAATTGTGTCTGTTCGTTTAGGATGTCGTTTTTATTTGTTTTTGTGTGTTTGTAGATTTCTAATTGTTCTAGAATGTCTAGTTTTCGGCCTTTTGTGTGTACGTGTAGAATGTTCATGTTATTGTCGATGTTTTTATATGTGTGGTTTGCTTCAATGAGCTGGTTTGCAAAGGTAGATTCTGTAGTGGAGTGGAGTGCCTTTGTGTGTTCACTGTATCTCTGTTTGAAGCTACGTCCTGTCTGGCCTATGTAGAATTTATTGCAATTTGAGCAATTTAGCTTGTAAACACCGGGTAGATCGAATTTGTTTTGTGATTTGTGCGTGTGTTTTGATAGTGTGTGTTCTGTTTTGTTAGTAGTTTTGTAAGCGATTCTGTATCCTGCTTTTTTGAATTTGTGGGCTATTTTTTTCAGTTTGTTTGTTGATGTATGTTAGTGTTATGAATTTGTTGTTTTCTGTCTTTGTCTGTTGTTTGTTTTGTGTAGGAGTTTACTGACTATTGTTCTGTCATATCCGTTAGGTTCTGCTAGATATTTTATCGTGTTTAGTTCGTCTTTGTAGTCTTTTTCATCTAAGGGGATGTTGTTAAGTCTATGTATCATGGTTCTGAAAGCAGCTAGTTTGTGTTGTATTGGGTGATTGGAGGTGTTGTGTATTAGTGTGTCAGTTGTGGTTGGTTTTCTGTATATACTGAATTTGTGCCTGTGTTCTAGTTTTGTGATGGAGAGGTCTAAGAAGTTTATGGTATTGTTGTGTTCGTATTCGGCAGTAAAGGTTATGTTTTTATGTATTTTGTTTATGTGCGTTAGTAACTGTTCACATTGTCTTTTGTTTCCCCTGTATAGTAATAGAATGTCATCAACATATCTGTCATTAACGTAACTGTATCTGACATTCTATTACTATACAGGGGAAACAAAAGACAATGTGAACAGTTACTAACGCACATAAACAAAATACATAAAAACATAACCTTTACTGCCGAATACGAACACAACAATACCATAAACGTCTTAGACCTCTCCATCACAAAACTAGAACACAGGCACAAATTCAGTTTATACAGAAAACCAACCACAACTGACACACTAATACACAACACCTCCAATCACCCAATACAACACAAACTAGCTGCTTTCAGAACCATGATACATAGACTTAACAACATCCCCTTAGATGAAAAAGACTACAAAGACGAAATAAACACGATAAAATGTCTAGCAGAACCTAACGGATATGACAGAACAATAGTCAGTAAACTCCTACACAAAACAAACAACAGACAAAGACAGAAAACAACAAATTCATAACACTAACATACATCAACAAACAAACTGAAAAAATAGCCCACAAATTCAAAAAAGCAGGATACAGAATCGCTTACAAAACTACTAACAAAACAGAACACACACTACCAAAACAAACGCACAAAGCACAAAACAAATTCGATCTACCCGGTGTTTACAAGCTAAATTGCTCAAATTGCAATAAATTCTACATAGGCCAGACAGGACGTAGCTTCAAACAGAGATACAGTGAACACACAAAGGCACTCCACTCCACTACAGAATCTACCTTTGCAAACCACCTCATTGAAGCAAACCACACATATAAAAATATCGACAATAACATGAACATTCTACACGTACACACAAAAGACCGAAAACTAGACACTCTAGAACAATTAGAAATCTACAAACACACAAAAACAAATAAAAACGACATCCTAAACGAACAGACACAATTCAAATCGCACGCATTATTCGAACACATCTCACCCAACACACACAGCATCGATCTTTCGAAAATCTATCCCGTCGCCAACAACAAGACGGACAGCGCTACCTACGGCAGCCTCTGAAGAAGCCTTTTAAAGGAGAAAACCGGTTTAGGCTTTAAGGTAAATCTTTATGATTTTACTTATAAAAAACTTAGTGTTCCGAGTCGTTAATACAATAGTGATATTTAGTTAGGTAACGGACACGTCATGGACAACGAAATCCAAGAAAATAAGATACTTAAATTCGATTGCGTTTTGTAGTGTATTTGTATTAAGTATGAACTACAAAGTTCTAATTTAAATTAAGATTAAAAGTGCCATTGATTCACAAGAATTTACTGTCATGTGTTCTTCTATGGTACGCTTTAAATAACGAAAACTCATGCTTCAAAATTTACAATTCAGGTCAAATCAGGTAGTAATCCAGTCCAGTTCTCGATGTGCCACTATTAAAGAAGGAACATAATTCTTATTACAAATAATGAAGCTTTTTAGACCTGGTATTACTAGGTGGTAAGTAAATAATCAAAATGTTTTATACAATTTGTAGGTTCCTTGTCATTCAGTTCATTCTATTTATTATCAAGTTAAAAACATTCGCTAGCATTTTGTATTTAATTCCTTCAAAAAAGAGAACACTCGAGAGGAAGTTTTTAAAACGGTTCGAGTAGTTTTAATTTCAACATTGATCTTTTGGAAAATAAGGGCGTTACAGTCTGTGTTATGAATACATACCAATTTGTTTTAAGTTCTCAAACAATCAATACTCTGTATTTACTAGATGTGTCCGTAGTACTGGCTTGAGCAGAAGCATGACAAAACCTACTTATCATGACAACTGTTATCATGACAACTGTTAACTTATTATAACTTTATATTTTGTAACAATTTGTTACTATGCTTGTTATGTCCCAACATTAAAAGTTATAAATACATTTTTAAAACATTCCGCTATTATACTGAGCATTTTATTATGACTTGCACTTTTTGTGTAGAGTGTGATAAGTGTATTGAAAACATATATTAAAGAAACCGTAGATCAGTATTTGGCAGTATTGACAATACTGAAGTATATATCTGAAAAGTGTATGAAGCCAACCTCATATTTTAATATATTTTATTACAAATTTTATGTCTGTATGGATATCCAAATATTCTTGTACCCGAATTACTCTCGGTCCCAATTTGTTATGATAGGGTCTCATGCTCTACTTTGATGCAGATCACTATCAAGACATTTGTATAAGCATAACTTATTTTTTCCAGCCTTATGATTTTTTAAATTGAAAAACATTTTTACTCTCTTGTTTTTTTAGTATTTCCTGAATCACCACTCTTAGGCTTTAAAATTCTAACTTGAATGTGCCCATAAGATTTTTAAATTTCAAAAAGATTAACGCTAGTGGTTAACCAAATCATCGTAATTATTAACAATTTATAATTCTCAAATAGGTAAAAAATACTGACTTATTCATTCAAACTGCAGTTTAACGTTGAATTAGCTACCTTTATTTTGAACTTTTGAAGACTCCATTTTATTAGAATTTTGAATTTTCAAAATTTTCGTTTATAATTTTTTTTAATCACAAAGTTACCATTAATTACTTTCTCAAAATAAATATTTTTGTTCAAAATTGATATAATTATGTACTCTCCTTGTAATAATCTAAATTGAAATGTTCTCTCTACACTTTATTTAGCTTTCTAATAATTCATCACATCAAGGACAACATTTCAGTAACTATTTTTTATTAATATATTAATAAGAACCATATTGGATATCTTCACTAAACTCATTTACTATTCCATAAATTAGAGGAAAAGCAAACGTCAAAAGTAACAACCATCATCATCATCAGCAAGGGTTATACAAAAGTAGTTTGTTCCGGGCCCAAGCAGATAGACTAGAGCTGGTTATTCCAATGCTTCTTGGGACGCCCCACACCTCTCCGTCGATTTCTGCTTATAATTCAATAGTTGTTTGAGAATTCTTCAGTCATCGTTGCGGTTAAGAGGTCCAACCATTTTAGCCTATAATGCGCAGTCCTGTCAAATATACATATAATATTCAGTTCCTGCCGTATATCGCGATTTCTTTTGCGATCAGCATTTGTGAAGAATATATAATATCACGCGTCTGAGACCGCCTGAAAACGACTGCTCTGGGAATTCGTTCTTATAAGTCGGAATTCTCAAACCCATAGACAAGGAAGTGTCACCTTGTAAAACTTCAAGCGTGTTTCTTTACTCGCTGATTAAAAAATTGGGTTGGGTACTCGTTGTACCGGATTAACTAGGTACTGGTCCTCAAATTCTTAGTATTGGATGAAGTAATGTTAGCTCTCAAAGAAGCCTTCAGCCTCTCTCCAGCCAAGACGGTTCTCCGTGATGAAGTGCCATATCTTACAAGAGGTTACCCGTTACCCTTCTGATGCTCAACAGTGTGGATTTAGACTGGAAGGTCGATAAATATTCTTTGGAGATCAGTAGTAGCCAACAGTACTAAGTTGAGGCGTAAGGTAAATGATTCTGGATTGTCTTATCTTCGGAATATTACAGGCGAGAAACAAGTTGGATTTAATGGGTTGTACTATTGTGTACAGGGAAATATGGTCTCTTTAGTGTGATAAGATAGTCAGTTTATGTGAGACAACCTACAGAAATCGGGCTGGACGTTAAGCCCGGAGGTGGCAACTCCACTATCGCATTGCCGTGCGATAAGCAAGTAACATATTCAGGAGACATATTAGTTACCAAACGGTCGCAAGCAAGATATAACCGGAGACAAAACGTCAAAAGTGCCTTCCAACAAATTTTAATTTTGCGTATTTATAAAGTAAGGAAATCAGAATAAATTTGTAATGGAATGCTCTAACAGAAAACCTATATTTCGCTCACATTATTTATAATTTTTCTCTCATTGTGTTGCATATCGTAAGTCGTATTTAAAAAAATATCAATTAGCCTATAATGACATTGCACATTTAGTTGCCGTGGAAATTTGTAAACGACGATATGATGAAAGAGAAACTTGTACTTTACTGTGTCTAAATAACACTGTTGTTTCTATGATATTTAAAAATTTTTGTGGTTCAAACGTCTCCAATCGACACCATATCTAGAAGATTCATATTCCCGTTTATTTAACACAATCCGCTACGTGAAGCTATTCAGTAATCTGTTTTTCAATTAAACGTTAATTATTAAATTTAATTTATAGTCATTATTAATGAAACTTTGATTTACTTTCACAAATTTACAAAATATTGTTAATGCCTTTATTTCAACAGCTATTTGCGAGCGGTTTGACAGATGCAGTTTGATACATGCAGTAGGCTCAGGTATTGGCCTGTGTTGAGTTGAAAACTAATTACTAGCTTTGGAGAGGGAGTTGATCCCTTGACATTTTCCGTAGATGCGCCACTGCCTAATTTTATTTGTAAGAAGTACCGAGGATTCCTATGCTGTACCCCCTTGCAAACCAATGTTCACGTGTGTTAGTCTCGTATAGGCTATACAAAGATTCTATAGATAATAATGCTTTATTTATAAAATTTAAAATGCTCAAGAACTGGTGTAGCTATCACGGAAAATAAAAGCGTAAGTAACGCAGTATTAGGTCTAAGCTAGCAGCGGGAGTTCACTAGTTCTTGAACTACCCCTCACAACTCTTTAACATGAATACATTCAGAGCAAGTAAATGACTCAATTTTGGAGTGTGGTGACACACATTAAGAAGAATTTTATGCAATACTGGAAAGAGACAGTAAAAAACTGGTAACGCAAAGAGTAACTATTCTTACAGACTTAAATACAAAAATTAAAAGAACGGCTAAAGAATCAGAATTATGGAAAAAATGGATTAACGTCACGAAATGAATAGGTGAACAATAAATTTACTTCAGTTCTGATAACAACTTTTATTATTTGTAAGCCAGAAGTTCATCATCACGTAAAGCTATGTGTTCATGACGTTCCCCTAGTGGTAGCTTTCGCAATCAAGTAGACTTCATCTTAATTATCACCAGTGTACCTTTTATAACTGGGCAGATGCCCAGGGGCGCACGAGGTTTGGGGGCGCAAAGAAGGGAGAAATTTTAAATTAAATCTGTCGATCAAATACAGTAATAACAGAGATGAACCGACGAGATCAGCAATGCTTGGTAAAAACGTGGGACAGAAAAAAGTAGCGTCCACGACTGCCACCTTGCGGTCAGACAGTCGAAGCTTATCCCTTTAATTCAAATTTCAAGGCGCGAATGTCTCGTTAGCTACAGCGTATATCCTACACGAAAAAATTAACTATTCTGCATTGCAATGTAAGCGCAGAATCGAACAAATCAATAAAAAATATATAAAAAGTAAAAAAGGTATGGAAATATTTTCATGTTCGATTCTGCGCTTACATTGCAATGCAGAATAGTTAATTTTTTGCATCATGCTTGCATCATGTTAGTCAACTCAGTTGATGTCCAGTTTTGTGAGTGCTAGTGTGGTGAGGTTATGTTTAGTTTGCGGATGTTATTATTTGAACTTATAAGGTATGACCCGTGCGTGGTGCTGTGATGGATGGATGGATGATGCGCGGGCGTCTTGCGCCCTAATTTGTGTGCGTTGTCCAGGCCTAGGCCTGATGAACGCCAGGTGCCAACAGGTCAGCGCGGTCGTTTGCTCTGCACAAGGGAGTTATGGTGCAGTCCGCGGGTCCATGATAAATTACATGGCCACCACGGAGGCAAGCTTAAGCTTTTGCTTCACCCAATTGTCCCGCCGAGGCGCGACACCATGGTCCCCTCAGGCTAACCTTTGGGAACGTAGTGACGCACTGGCGAGGACAAGAAGCTCGAGCGCCCTAGGGCGTCGACCGAAACGGTGCTGTGAAGATTGTAGTATTATTATTATTATTGAATGCATTAAATTAAGGTAAGAATATATTTTGTTTCAACATGAATAAGAAACCTAGTGGAGCTGAAAACCGTAAACGGGCAGGTAAAAAACTACTTGAAGAAGAAACTGTTTTAAAGAAAATACCGACTATTAAGAATTTTTTTAATATTGTACCTGAACCTGAATCGTTCATTTCTGTTAAATCTAGTACTGACAGTAATGAAAAGTCCTCTTATTCCGGAAGTGATGTGCCCTCTATTGTTGAACTTGAGCTAAGTAATGACATACGTTTTGGTCAAAATTTAAATGCCTCCTTAGCTAAAACCAATGAGTTTGTTAAGGGTCCTTTAAAAGAAGGCATTGACCCTTACTAGCTTGCAAGAGGCCAACTACCAACGGAATAGAAAACGGACAGTGTTTGCAGATGAAAAAATGAGTATGCAAACAGAAGCAGATGCAGATCCTAGGAATAAATTCCGAACCAGTGTTTTTCTTAAAATTGTAGACAACCGTCCAACTCAACCAACGAAGAGAAAGCTACTCATCTCTTGGTACGAGGTTTGAAGTATTTCGAAATCTGCATGATAAAGAGCCCAGAAATATATCTCTTGAGGCCAAAAAACTAGCTCAATCATATAACCAAGATCTTGACCAAGATGTATTTGTGAACGAGTGCTTACACTTCCAGGCTTACATGAAATTAGAGAAAATTAAAGGGCTTAGAGAGTGCTATGTTTACATTAAAAGTAACGGATTGGAAAGCACATTTCCAAACTTAGAAATCTCTCTGCGAATTTATTTGACAATACCTGTCACAAGCTACTCCGCAGAGAGGGGGTTTTCTGCTTTAAAGAGTATAAAAAACGAAAAAAGATCGACCTTGGGTGAGGAAAAGCTCAACAACCTAATGCTTTTGTGCACAGCAAGTGATATAACCTTGAAGATTGACTTCAACAACTTGATTGACGACTTTGCCTGATCCAAACAAAGAAAAAAGGCATTGCTTTAATTAACTCATGAAGAAAAAGGTTTGCTAACCTGAAGTGTTTTTTTCATTACTATGCTTCAATTTTTATTTATCTGTCTGTGTCATAACATTTTGAGAAGTAAGGAAGAAATTTAAAAAATTTTACATTAGTGTAAATATGTAAATATTTGTGAAAGTCTTGAATTATAGGACTGTGGTGTGTGGGTGGTCCGTGATGCTGAAAAACACAATTCTAACATAAGTGAGCAATACTTAATTAGTACTAGCTCAACAGGTTTGAAATATTTTTGAAATGTGTTTTATCAGCTGCCGGTTTCCAGTCCGGGACACGGCGGGTCCATAGGTGGTGGATAATGGGACGGCTCTCCATTTGAGGGTTAAGGGAGATATCCCTCCCGAACCAAAACTGGAATTTGCACATTACCGTTCATTAATGAGTGGGGTGGGGGGACTATTTCAAAGTCTGCCCAGGGCGTCATAAACCTTAAAAGCGGCCCTGATTATCACTAAGTGGACTATACTACTTTCCCAAACAATTAAAGACTCTACGAGCTCCCCAGGGAAAGATTTTTACAGTAACCAGATTCTTGCAGCTAAAGTAGAACTAAACCTGGAAAGGCGTACATCAACAGAAAGTCATACAAACATGATGGTGTTTAAAAACAGACATATATAAGAAAAATGAGGATATAAGAGTGAAGAGGAAAATTGTCGGTCGGCAATAAACCTATGAGGCATGCAGAGAGCGCCTAGCTAAAAGCAAAAAGTATATTATAAGAAGAAACCTCTAGAGTAACCAAAAACCCATAATTTTAGTAAAATATCGGTATGGAGAACCATACATGACTTCCATGTTCTAAGATTTATATTTAAAATCATATTCGAAATGAAATATTTCCATAGAAACTTTGGAATATAGTATTTCTAATTATTGTTTCAGCATTATCCACAGTACTGTGGTCACTAACGTATACCACCTCACGTTTTCGCACTCGATTTTCACCGATGATGGCAGTCGATGGCACTGCCGAAAAGTCTGATTTTGCAGAAAACATTGGACTACGGCTAAACAGCCCGGGAAGCAATTTTAACAAAAAACTACTTCTTTGTTGCCGATAACGTAGTACACATAAAAAATTCTCCCCTCCACCTTCAACTATAATTTTTAATAATAGAAAATTACCCCCACCCCGTTCACCTAACTTCTTCATTTATAGATATTTCATCTACGTTTCTACAGTGGATTACTATGAGCTTCCTATCAGGATAATTTATTTATAAAAATTAAGTACTTTACTCTTGTTAAATCATAAAATGTTTCAGGTAAACTTTCTCTTAACCGATCTTCTCCAAAATCAACAGACCTTCCGTCCTCTACAATTCAGGGATGCATGCAAAAAAATATTTGCTTCTGTTTGAATGTGCGGCAGTTATCGTTCGTCATGGAAACATTTCTCTTGTTACAACATAAAATGTTGCAGGTAAACTACCCCTTTCCCTTAACCGATCTTCACCAAAGTCAATAGATCTTGAGCTCTCTGCAACTCAGGAAAGGGTGCAAAAAATTATTTGATTCTCGTTGAATTTTCGGCAGTTATCGTTCGTCAAAAAAAAATTACCCTTTTTAAAACATAAAACGTTGCTGATAAACTACCCCTTCCCTTAACCGATCTTCAACAAAATCAACAGACCTTGAGTTCTCTTTAGTCCAAAAAGGTATGCAAAAACCTAGTTGATTCTGTTTGAATTTACGGCAGTTATCGTTCGTCATATAAAAAATTGTCCTTGTTAAAACATAAAATGTTGCTGGTAAACTACCCCTTTCCCTTAACCGATCTTCACCAAAGTCAATAGATCTTGAGCTCTCTACAACTCAGGAAAGGGTGCAACAAATTATTTGATTCTCGTTGAATTTTCGGCAGTTATCGTTCGTCAAAAAAAAATTACCTTTTTTAAAACATAAAACGTTGCTGATAAACTACCCCTTCCCTTAACCGATCTTCAACAAAATCAACAGACCTTGAGTTCTCTTTAGTCCAAAAAGGTATGCAAAAACCTAGTTGATTCTGTTTGAATTTACGGCAGTTATCGTTCGTCATATAAAAAATTGCCCTTGTTAAAACATAAAATGTTGCTGGTAAACTACCCCTTTCCCTTAACCGATCTTCACCAACACCAATAGGTATTGAGAACTCTACAATACAGGGCCGTATGCAAAACATCATTTGATTCTGTTAGAATTTGCGGCTGTTATCGTTTACTATAGAAAAATATCGGTATGGAGAACCATACATGACTTCCATGTTCTAAGATTTATATTTAAAATCATATTCGAA
This sequence comes from Magicicada septendecula, assembly GCA_034769895.1. Lineage (NCBI taxonomy): Eukaryota > Metazoa > Arthropoda > Insecta > Hemiptera > Cicadidae > Magicicada > Magicicada septendecula. The sequence continues at coordinate 159,715,740 of CM068372.1, forward strand.
ATGAAATATTTCCATAGAAACTACGTCTTTCTAATTATTGCTTCAGCATTAACCACAGTACTGTGGTCACTAACGTATACCACCTCACGTTTTCGCACTCGATTTTCACCGATGATGGCAGTCGATGGTACTGCCGAAAAGTCTGGTTTTGCAGAAAAAATTGGACTACGGCTAAACAGCCCGGGAAGCAATTTTAACAAAAAACTACTTCCTTGTTGCCGATAAAGTAGTACACATATAAAAAATTCTCCCCTCCACCTTCAACTATAAATTTTAATAATAAAAAATTACCCCCACCCCGTTCACTTAACCTCTTCATTTATAGATATTTAATCTACGTTTCTAGGGTGGATTATTATGAGCTTCTTATCAGGATACTTTATAAAAATTAAGTACTTTACTCTCGTTAAATCATAAAACGTTTCAGGTAAACTACCCCTTCCTCTTATTCGATCTTCTCCAAAATCAATAGACATTCAGTCCTCTACAATTCAGATATGCATGCAAAAAAATATTTGATTCTGTTTGAATGTGCGGCAGTTATCGTACCTCATAAAAATATCGGTATGGAGAACCATACATGACTTCCATATTCTAAGATTTATATTTAAAATCATTTTCAGCCAAACAGCCAGGCTGTGTCTTACCTGCCTTTTTATTGCTGTATTAAATGAAAAATATTATATTACATTAAAATGAAAAAATTATAATTTTATTGCCTGGCAACAAAATTATTTTATTTTTAACAATTACCATTGTTTCAAAAAGTTTAAATAAATTTTCAAGTACTTTACTCTTGTTAAAACGTAAAAGGTTGCAGGTAAACTACCCCTTCCCCTTAACCGATCTTCACCAAAATCGAAAGTCATTGAGACCTATACAATTCAGGGACGTATGCAAAAAATTATTTGATTCTGTTTGAATTTGCGGCTGTTATCGTTTGCCATAGAAAATACGCTTGATAAAAAAACGTTGCTGGTAAACTACCCCGTCCCCTTAACCGATCATCACCAAAAACAACAGGTCTTGAGAAATCTACAATTTAGGGCTGTATGCAAATAATCTTTTGATTCTGTTTGAATTTGCGGCTGTTATCGTTTGCCATAGGAAATACCCTTGTTAAAAGATAGAACGTTACAGGTAAACTACCCCTTTCCCTTAACCGATCTTCACCAAAAACAATAGATCTTGAGTACTCTACAAATCAGGGCTGTATGCAAAACATTATTTGATTCTGTTTGAATTTGCGGCTGTTATCGTTTGCCATAGAAATTACCCTTGTTAAAAAAACGTTGCAGGTAAACTACCCCTTTCCCTCAACCGAACTTCACCAAAAACAATAGGTCTTGAGAACTCTACAATTTAGGGCTGTATGCAAATAATCTTTTGATTCTGTTTGAATTTGCGGCTGTTATCGTTTGCCATAGGAAATACCCTTGTTAAAACATAAAACGTTACAGGTAAACTACCCCTTTCCCTTAACCGATCTTCACCAAAATCAACAGATCTTGAGAACTCTACAATTCAGGGCAGTATGCGAAACATTATTTGATTCTGTTTGAATTTGCGGCTGTTATCGTTTGCCAAACAAACAAAATTACCCTTGCTAAAAAAAAACCGTTGCAGGTAAACTACCCCTTTCCATCAACCGATCTTCACCAAAAACAATAGGTCGCGAGTACTCTGCAAATCAGGGCTGCATGCAAAAAATTATTTGATTCTGTTTGAATTTGCGGCAGTTATCGTTTGCCATAGAAAAAAAATCTACAGACAGATAGACAGACAGACAGACAGACACACACACAGACACTTTTCGGAAAACGACTTTTTTTCATGTTTTGAGTGTAGTAGAATCAGAATCTGCAATAATCTCGAACACGATTTTTTTTGCCATCACCATACTTCCATTCCTTTAGGAATATGGAAGTAAAAATTACCGTTTTTAAAACATAAAACGTTGCTGATAAACTACCCCTTTCCCTTAACCGATCTTCAACAAAATCAACAGACCTTGAGTTCTCTTTAGTTCAAAAAGGTATGCGAAAACATAGTTGATTCTGTATGAATTTACAGCAGTTATCGTTCGTCATATTAAAAATTACCCTTGTTAAATTTTAAATGTTGCTGGTAAACTACCCCTTTCCCTTAACCGATCTTCACCGACACCAATAGGTCTTGAGAACTCTAAAATACAGGGCTGTATGCAAAACATCATTTGATTCTGTATGAATTTACGGCAGTTATCGTTCGTCAAAAAAAAAATTACCCTTGATAAAAAACCGTTACCGGTAAACTACCCCTTTCCCTTAACCGATCTTCACGAAAAACGATAGGTCTTGAGAACTCGACAATTCAGGCTTGTATGCAAACAATTATTTGATTCTGTTTGAATTTGTGGCTCTTATCGTTTGCCATATAAAACACCCTTGATAAAACATAAATCGTTGCTGATAAATTACCCCTTCCCTTAACCGATCTTCAAAAAAATCAACAGACCTTGAGTTCTCTTTAGTCCAAAAAGGTATGCAAAAACCTAGTTGATTCTGTTTGAATTTACGGCAGTTATCGTTCTTCATATAAAAAATTGCCCTTGGTAAAACATAAAATGTTGCTGGTAAACTACCCCTTTCCCTTAACCGATCTTCACCAAAGTCAATAGATCTTGAGCTCTCTACAACTCAGGAAAGAGTGCAACAAATTATTTGATTCTCGTTGAATTTTCGACAGTTATCGTTCGTCAAAAAAAAATTACCCTTTTTAAAACATAAAACGTTGCTGATAAACTACCCCTTCACTTATCCGATCTTCAACAAAATCAACAGACCTTGAGTTCTCTTTAGTTCAAAAAGGTATGCGAAAACATAGTTGATTCTGTTTGAATTTACAGCAGTTATCGTTCGTCTTATTAAAAATTACCCTTGTTAAATTTTAAATGTTGCTGGTAAACTGCCCCTTTCCATTAACCGATCTTCACCGTCACCAATAGGTCTTGAGAACTCTACAATACAGGGCTGTATGCAAAACATCATTTGATTCTGTTTGAATTTGCGGCTGTTATCGTTCGTCAAAAAAAAATTACCCTTGATAAAAAACCGTTGCCGGTAAACTACCCCTTTCCCTTAACCGATCTTCACGAAAAACGATAGGTCTTGAGAACTCGACAATTCAGGATTGTATGCAAACACTTATTTGATTCTGTTTGAATTTGTGGCTCTTATCGTTTGCCATATAAAATACCCTTGATAAAACATAAAACGTTGCTGATAAACTACCCCTTCCCTTAACCGATCTTCAACAAAATCAACAGACCTTGAGTTCTCTTTAGTCCAAAAAGGTATGCAAAAACCTAGTTGATTCTGTTTGAATTTACGGCAGTTATCGTTCGTCATATAAAAAATTGCCCTTGTTAAAACATAAAATGTTGCTGGTAAACTACCCCTTTCCCTTAACCGATCTTCACCAAAGTCAACAGATTTTGAGCTCTCTACAACTCAGGAAAGGGTGCAACAAATTATTTGATTCTCGTTGAATTTTCGGCAGTTATCGTTCGTCAAAAAAAATTACCCTTTTTAAAACATAAAACGTTGCTGATAAACTACCCCTTCCCTTATCCGATCTTCAACGAAATCAACAGACCTTGAGTTCTCTTTAGTCCAAAAAGGTATGCAAAAACCTAGTTGATTCTGTTTGAATTTACGGCAGTTATCGTTCGTCATATAAAAAATTGCCCTTGTTAAAACATAAAATGTTGCTGGTAAATTACCCCTTTCCCTTAACCGATCTTCACCAACACCAATAGGTATTGAGAACTCTACAATACAAGGCCGTATGCAAAATATCATTTGATTCTGTTAGAATTTGCGGCTGTTATCGTTTACTATAGAAAAATATCGGTATGGAGAACCGTACATGACTTCCATGTTCTAAGATTTATATTTAAAATCATATTCGAAATGAAATATTTCCATAGAAACTACGTCTTTCTAATTATTGCTTCAGCATTAACCACAGTACTGTGGTCACTAACGTATACCACCTCACGTTTTCGCACTCGATTTTCACCGATGATGGCAGTCGATGGTACTGCCGAAAAGTCTGGTTTTGCAGAAAACATTGGACTACGGCTAAACAGCCCGGGAAGCAATTTTAACAAAAAACTACTTCTTTGTTGCCGATAACGTAGTACACACATAAAAAATTCTCCCCTCCACCTTCAACTATAATTTTTAATAATAGAAAATTACCCCCACCCCGTTCACTTAACCTCTTCATTTATAGATATTTAATCTACGTTTCTAGAGTGGATTAGTATTAGCTTCTTATCAGGATACTTTATAAAAATTAAGTACTTTACTCTTGTTAAATCATAAAACGTTTCAGGTAAACTACCCCTTCCTCTTATTCGATCTTCTCCAAAATCAATAGACATTCAGTCCTCTACAATTCAGGTATGCATGCAAACAAATATTTGATTCTGTTTGAATGTGCGGCAGTTATCGTACCTCATAAAAAAATTACCGTTTTTAAAACATAAAACGTTGCTGATGAACTACCCCTTTCCCTTAAACGATCTTCAACAAAATCAACAGACCTTGAGTTCTCTTTAGTTCAAAAAGGTATGCGAAAACATAGTTGATTCTGTTTGAATTTACAGCAGTTATCGTTCGTCATATTAAAAATTACCCTTGTTAAATTTTAAATGTTGCTGGTAAACTACCCCTTTCCCTTAACCGATCTTCACCGACACCAATAGGTCTTGAGAACTCTACAATACAGGGCTGTATGCAAAACATCATTTGATTCTGTTTGAATTTGCGGCTGTTATCGTTTACAAAAAAAATTACCCTTGATAAAAAACCGTTGCCGGTAAACTACCCCTTTCCCTTAACCGATTTTCACGAAAAACGATAGGTCTTGAGAACTCGACAATTCAGGCTTGTATGCAAACAATTATTTGATTCTGTTTGAATTTGTGGCTCTTATCGTTTGCCATATAAAACACCCTTGATAAAACATAAAACGTTGCAGATAAACTACCCCTTCCCTTAACCGATCTTCAACAAAATGAACAGACCTTGAGTTCTCTTTAGTCCAAAAAGGTATGCAAAAACCTAGTTGATTCTGTTTGAATTTACGGCAGTTATCGTTCGTCATATAAAAAATTGCCCTTGTTAAAACATAAAATGTTGCTGGTAAACTACCCCTTTCCCTTAACCGATCTTCACCAACACCAATAGGTATTGAGAACTCTACAATACAGGGCCGTATGCAAAACATCATTTGATTCTGTTTGAATTTACGGCAGTTATCGTTCGTCATATAAAAAATTGCCCTTGGTAAAACATAAAATGTTGCTAGTAAACTACCCCTTTCCCTTAACCGATCTTCACCAAAGTCAATAGATCTTGAGCTCTCTACAACTCAGGAAAGGGTGCAACAAATTATTTGATTCTCGTTGAATTTTCGGCAGTTATCGTTCGTCAAAAAAAAATGACCCTTTTTAAAACATAAAACGTTGCTGATAAACTACCCCTTCCCTTATCCGTTCTTCAACAAAATCAACAGACCTTGAGTTCTCTTTAGTCCAAAAAGGTATGCAAAAACCTAGTTGATTCTGTTTGAATTTACGGCAGTTATCGTTCGTCATATAAAAAATTGCCCTTGTTAAAACATAAAATGTAGCTGGTAAACTACCCCTTTCCCTTAACCGATCTTCACCAACACCAATAGGTATTGAGAACTCTACAATACAAGGCCGTATGCAAAATATCATTTGATTCTGTTAGAATTTGCGGCTGTTATCGTTTACTATAGAAAAATATCGGTATGGAGAACCGTACATGACTTCCATGTTCTAAGATTTATATTTAAAATCATATTCGAAATGAAATATTTCCATAGAAACTACGTCTTTCTAATTATTGCTTCAGCATTAACCACAGTACTGTGGTCACTAACGTATACCACCTCACGTTTTCGCACTCGATTTTCACCGATGATGGCAGTCGATGGTACTGCCGAAAAGTCTGGTTTTGCAGAAAACATTGGACTACGGCTAAACAGCCCGGGAAGCAATTTTAACAAAAAACTACTTCCTTGTTGCCGATAACGTAGTACACATATAAAAAATTCTCCCCTCCACCTTCAACTATAAATTTTAATAATAGAAAATTACCCCCACCCCGTTCACTTAACCTCTTCATTTATAGATATTTAATCTACGTTTCTAGAGTGGATTATTATTAGCTTCTTATCAGGATACTTTATAAAAATTAAGTACTTTACTCTTGTTAAATCATAAAACGTTTCTGGTAAACTACCCCTTCCTCTTATTCGATCTTCTCCAAAATCAATAGACATTCAGTCCTCCTACAATTCAGGTATGCATGCAAAAAAATATTTGATTCTGTTTGAATGTGCGGCAGTTATCGTACCTCATAATAAAATTACCGTTTTTAAAACATAAAACGTTGCTGATAAACTACCCCTTTCCCTTAACCGATCTTCAACAAAATCAACAGACATTGAGTTCTCTTTAGTTCAAAAAGGTATGCGAAAACATAGTTGATTCTGTTTGAATTTACAGCAGTTATCGTTCGTCATATTAAAAATTACCCTTGTTAAATTTTAAATGTTGCTGGTAAACTACCCCTTTCCCTTAACCGATCTTCACCGACACCAAAAGGTCTTGAGAACTCTACAATACAGGGCTGTATGCAAAACATCATTTGATTCTGTTTGAATTTGCGGCTGTTATCGTTTACAAAAAAAATTACCCTTGATAAAAAACCGTTGCCGGTAAACTACCCCTTTCCCTTAACCGATTTTCACGAAAAACGATAGGTTTTGAGAACTCGACAATTCAGGCTAGTATGCAAACAATTATTTGATTCTGTTTGAATTTGTGGCTCTTATCGTTTGCCATATAAAACACCCTTGATAAAACATAAAACGTTGCTGATAAACTACCCCTTCCCTTAACCGATCTTTAACAAAATCAACAGACCTTGAGTTCTCTTTAGTCCAAAAAGGTATGCAAAAACCTAGTTGATTCTGTTTGAATTTACGGCAGTTATCATTCGTCATATAAAAAATTGCCCTTGTTAAAACATAAAATGTTGCTGGTAAACTACCCCTTTCCCTTAACCGATCTTCACCAACACCAATAGGTATTGAGAACTCTACAATACAGGGCCGTATGCAAAACATCATTTGATTCTGTTAGAATTTGCGTCTGTTATCGTTTACTATAGAAAAATATCGGTATGGAGAACCGTACATGACTTCCATGTTCTAAGATTTATATTTAAAATCATATTCGAAATGAAATATTTCCATAGAAACTACGTCTTTCTAATTATTGCTTCAGCATTAACCACAGTACTGTGGTCACTAACGTATACCACCTCACGTTTTCGCACTCGATTTTCACCGATGATGGCAGTCGATGGTACTGCCGAAAAGTCTGGTTTTGCAGAAAACATTGGACTACGGCTAAACAGCCCGGGAAGCAATTTTAACAAAAAACTACTTCCTTGTTGCCGATAACGTAGTACACATATAAAAAATTCTCCCCTCCACCTTCAACTATAAATTTTAATAATAGAAAATTACCCCCACCCCGTTTATTTAACCTCTTCATTTATAGATATTTAATCTACGTTTCTAGAGTGGATTATTATTAGCTTCTTATCAGGATACTTTATAAAAATTAAGTACTTTACTCTTGTTAAATCATAAAACGTTTCTGGTAAACTACTACTTCCTCTTATTCGATCTTCTCCAAAATCAATAGACATTCAGTCCTCTACAATTCAGGTATGCATGCAAACAAATATTTGATTCTGTTTGAATGTGCGGCAGTTATCGTACCTCATAAAAAAATTACCGTTTTTAAAACATAAAACGTTGTTGATAAACTACCCCTTTCCCTTAACCGATCTTCAACAAAATCAACAGACATTGAGTTCTCTTTAGTTCAAACAGGTATGCGAAAACATAGTTGATTCTGTTTGAATTTACAGCAGTTATCGTTCGTCATATTAAAAATTACCCTTGTTAAATTTTAAATGTTGCTGGTAAACTACCCCTTTCCCTTAACCGATCTTCACCGACACCAATAGGTCTTGAGAACTCTACAATACAGGGCTGTATGCAAAACATCAATTGATTCTGTTTGAATTTGCGGCTGTTTCGTTTACAAAAAAAAAATTACCCTTGATAAAAAACCGTTGCCGGTAAACTACCCCTTTCCCTTAACCGATTTTCACGAAAAACGATAGGTCTTGAGAACTCGACAATTCAGGCTTGTATGCAAACAATTATTTGATTCTGTTTGAATTTGTGGCTCTTATCGTTTGCCATATAAAACACCCTTGATAAAACATAAAACGTTGCTGATAAACTACCCCTTCCCTTAACCGATCTTCAACAAAATGAACAGACCTTGAGTTCTCTTTAGTCCAAAAAGGTATGCAAAAACCTAGTTGATTCTCTTTGAATTTACGGCAGTTATCGTTCGTCATATAAAAAATTGCCCTTGTTAAAAAAAAAATGTTGCTGGTAAACTACCCCTTTCCCTTAACCGATCTTCACCAACACCTATAGGTATTGAGAACTCTACAATACAGGGCCGTATGCAAAACATCATTTGATTCTGTTAGAATTTGCGGCTGTTATCGTTTACTATAGAAAAATATCGGTATGGAGAACCATACATGACTTCCATGTTCTAAGATTTATATTTAAAATCATATTCGAAATGAAATATTTCCATAGAAACTACGTCTTTCTACTTATTGCTTCAGCATTAACCACAGTGCTGTGGTCACTAACGTATACCACCTCACGTTTTCGCACTCGATTTTCACCGATGATGGCAGTCGATGGTACTGCCGAAAAGTCTGGTTTTGCAGAAAACATTGGACTACAGCTAAACAGCCCGGGAAGCAATTTTAACAAAAAACTACTTCCTTGTTGCCGATAACGTAGTACACATATAAAAAATTCTCCCCTCCACCTTCAACTATAAATTTTAATAATAGAAAATTACCCCCACCCCGTTCACTTAACCTCTTCACTTATAGATATTTAATCAACGTTTCTAGAGTGGATTATTATGAGCTTCTTATCAGGATACTTTATAAAAATTAAGTACTTTACTCTTGTTAAATCATAAAATGTTTATGGTAAACTACCCCTTCCTCTTATTCGATCTTCTCCAAAATCAATAGACATTCAGTCCTCTACAATTCAGGTATGCATGCAAAAAAATATTTGATTCTGTTTGAATGTGCGGCAGTTATCGTTCGTCATGGAAACATTTCTCTTGTTACAACATAAAATGTTGCTGGTAAACTACCCCTTTCCCTTAACCGATCTTCACCAAAGTCAATAGATCTTGAGCTCTCTGCAACTCAGGAAAGGGTGCAAAAAATTATTTGATTCTCGTTGAATTTTCGGCAGTTATCGTTCGTCAAAAAAAAAAATTACCCTTTTTAAAACATAAAACGTTGCTGATAAACTACCCCTTCCCTTAACCGATCTTTAACAAAATCAACAGACCTTGAGTTCTCTTTAGTCCAAAAAGGTATGCAAAAACCTAGTTGATTCTGTTTGAATTTACGGCAGTTATCGTTCGTCATATAAAAAATTGCCCTTGTTAAAACATAAAATGTTGCTGGTAAACTACCCCTTTCCCTTAACCGATCTTCACCAAAGTCAACAGATCTTGAGCTCTCTACAACTCAGGAAATGGTGCAACAAATTATTTGATTCTCGTTGAATTTTCGGCAGTTATCGTTCGTCAAAAAAAAATTACCCTTTTTAAAACATAAAACGTTGCTGATAAACTACCCCTTCCCTTATCCGTTCTTCAACAAAATCAACAGACCTTGAGTTCTCTTTAGTCCAAAAAGGTATGCAAAAACCTAGTTGATTCTGTTTGAATTTACGGCAGTTATCGTTCGTCATATAAAAAATTGCCCTTGTTAAAACATAAAATGTTGCTGGTAAACTACCCCTTTCCCTTAACCGATCTTCACCAACACCAATAGGTATTGAGAACTCTACAATACAAGGCCGTATGCAAAATATCATTTGATTCTGTTAGAATTTGCGGCTGTTATCGTTTACTATAGAAAAATATCGGTATGGAGAACCGTACATGACTTCCATGTTCTAAGATTTATATTTAAAATCATATTCGAAATGAAATATTTCCATAGAAACTACGTCTTTCTAATTATTGCTTCAGCATTAACCACAGTACTGTGGTCACTAACGTATACCACCTCACGTTTTCGCATTCGATTTTCACCGATGATGGCAGTCGATGGTACTGCCGAAAAGTCTGGTTTTGCAGAAAACATTGGACTACGGCTAAACAGCCCGGGAAGCAATTTTAACAAAAAACTACTTCCTTGTTGCCGATAACGTAGTACACATATAAAAAATTCTCCCCTCCACCTTCAACTCTAAATTTTAATAATAGAAAATTACCCCCACCCCGTTCACTTAACCTCTTCATTTATAGATATTTAATCTACGTTTCTAGAGTGGATTATTATTAGCTTCTTATCAGGATACTTTATAAAAATTAAGTACTTTACTCTTGTTAAATCATAAAACGTTTCTGGTAAACTACCCCTTCCTCTTATTCGATCTTCTCCAAAATCAATAGACATTCAGTCCTCCTACAATTCAGGTATGCATGCAAAAAAATATTTGATTCTGTTTGAATGTGCGGCAGTTATCGTACCTCATAATAAAATTACCGTTTTTAAAACATAAAACGTTGTTGATAAACTACCTCTTTCCCTTAACCGATCTTCAACAAAATCAACAGACATTGAGTTCTCTTTAGTTCAAAAAGGTATGCGAAAACATAGTTGATTCTGTTTGAATTTACAGCAGTTATCGTTCGTCATATTAAAAATTACCCTTGTTAAATTTTAAATGTTGCTGGTAAACTACCCCTTTCCCTTAACCGATCTTCACCGACACCAATAGGTCTTGAGAACTCTACAATACAGGGCTGTATGCAAAACATCATTTGATTCTGTTTGAATTTGCGGCTGTTTCGTTTACAAAAAAAAAATTACCCTTGATAAAAAACCGTTGCCGGTAAACTACCCCTTTCCCTTAACCGATTTTCACGAAAAACGATAGGTCTTGAGAACTCGACAATTCAGGCTTGTATGCAAACAATTATTTGATTCTGTTTGAATTTGTGGCTCTTATTGTTTGCCATATAAAACACCCTTGATAAAACATAAAACGTTGCTGATAAACTACCCCTTCCCTTAACCGATCTTCAACAAAATCAACAGACCTTGAGTTCTCTTTAGTCCAAAAAGGTATGCAAAAACCTAGTTGATTCTGTTTGAATTTACGGCAGTTATCGTTCGTCATATAAAAAATTGCCCTTGTTAAAACATAAAATGTTGCTGGTAAACTACCCCTTTCCCTTAACCGATCTTCACCAAAGTCAACAGATCTTGAGCTCTCTACAACTCAGGAAATGGTGCAACAAATTATTTGATTCTCGTTGAATTTTCGGCAGTTATCGTTCGTCAAAAAAAAATGACCCTTTTTAAAACATAAAACGTTGCTGATAAACTACCCCTTCCCTTATCCGATCTTCAACAAAATCAACAGACCTTGAGTTCTCTTTAGTCCAAAAAGGTATGCAAAAACCTAGTTGATTCTGTTTGAATTTACGGCAGTTATCGTTCGTCATATAAAAAATTGCCCTTGTTAAAACATAAAATGTTGCTGGTAAACTACCCCTTTCCCTTAACCGATCTTCACCAACACTAATAGGTATTGAGAACTCTACAATACAGGGCCGTATGCAAAATATCATTTGATTCTGTTAGAATTTGCGGCTGTTATCGTTTACTATAGAAAAATATCGGTATGGAGAACCGTACATGACTTCCATGTTCTAAGATTTATATTTAAAATCATATTCGAAATGAAATATTTCCATAGAAACTACGTCTTTCTACTTATTGCTTCAGCATTAACCACAGTACTGTGGTCACTAACGTATACCACCTCACGTTTTCGCACTCGATTTTCACCGATGATGGCAGTCGATGGTACTGCCGAAAAGTCTGGTTTTGCAGAAAACATTGGACTACGGCTAAACAGCCCGGGAAGCAATTTTAACAAAAAACTACTTCCTTGTTGCCGATAACGTAGTACACATATAAAAAATTCTCCCCTTCACGAAAAACGATAGGTCTTGAGAACTCGACAATTCAGGCCTGTATGCAAACAATTATTTGATTCTGTTTGAATTTGTGACTCTTATCGTTTGCCATATAAAACACCCTTGTTAAATCATAAAACGTCGCTGGTAAACAACCCCTTTCCCTTAACCGATCTTCACCAAAATCCGCAGACCTTGAGCTCTATATAATTCAAAAAGGTATGCAGAAGAGTAGTTGATTCTGTTTTAATGTAAGGCAGTTATCGTTCGTAATAAAAAAATTACCCTAGTTAAAACATAAAATGTTGTCGGTAAACTACCCTATTCCCTTAACCGATCTTCACCAAAACCAACAGGTCTTGAGAACTCTACAATTCAGGGCTGTATGGAAAATATTATATGATTCTGTTTGAATTTGCGGCTGTTATCGTTTGCCATATAAAATACCCTTGATAAAACAAAAAACGTGGCCGGTAAACTACCCCTTTCCCTTAACCGATCTTTACCAAAAACAAAATGTCTTTAGTACTAAACACATCAGGGCTGTATGCAAAAACGTATTTGATTCTGTTTGAATTTTCGGCTCTTATCGTTTGCCATATAAAATACCTTTTGAACACATAAAACGTAGTTGGTAAACTACCCCTTTCCCTTAACCGATTTTCACCAAAAACAATAGGTCTTGAGAACTCTACAATTCAGGGCAGTATACAAAACATTATTTGATTATGTTTGAATTTGCGGCTGTTATCGTTTTCCAAAAAAAATACCCTTGTTAAAACATAAAACGTGGCAGGTAAACTACCCCTTTCCCTTAAACGATCTTCACCAAAAACAATAGGTCTTTAGTACTCTAGAAATCAGGCTTGTATGCAAAAACTTATTTGATTCTGTTTGAATTTGCGGCTGTTATCATTTGCCAAACAACAAAAATTACCCTTGATAAAAAAAAACTGTTGCCGGTAAACTACCCCTTTCCCTCTACCGATCTTCACCAAAAACAATAGGTCGTGAGTACTCTACAAATCAGAGCTGTATGCAAAAAATTATTTGATTCTGTTTGAATTTGCGGCTGTTATCGTTTGCCAAAAAAAAAATCTACAGACACAGACACTTTTCGAAAAACGACTTTTTTTCATGTTTTGAGTGTAGTACAATCAGAATCTGCAATAATCTCGAACACGATTTTTTTTGCCATCACCATACTTCCATTTCCTTAAGGAACATGGAAGTAATATCGGTATGGAGAACCATACATGACTTGCATATTCTAAGATTTATATTTAAATCTTAATATCGCCTGCCAAGCGCGATATATTTTCTTTTATACATGATTTACATTAAAATGAAAAAATTATAATTTTATTGCCTGGCAACAAAATTATTTTATTTTTAACAATTACCATTGTTTCAAAAAGTTTAAATTAATTTTCAAGTACTTTACTCTTGTTAAAACGTAAAACGTTGCTGGTAAACTACCCCTTCCCCTTAACCGATCTTCACCAAAATCGAAAGTCATTGAGACCTCTACAATTGAGGGACGTATGCAAAAAATTATTTGATTCTGTTTGAATTTGCGGCTGTTATCGTTTGCCATAAAAAATACGCTTGATAAAAAAACGTTACAGGTAAACTACCCCTTCCCCTTAACCGATCTTCACCAAAAACAATAAGTCTTGAGTACTCTACAAATCAGGGCTGTATGCAAAACATTATTTGATTCTGTTTGAATTTGCGGCTGTTATCGTTTGCCATAGAAAATACCCTTGTTAAAAAAACGTTGCTGGTAAACTACCCCTTTCCCTCAACCGATCTTCACCAAAAACAATAGATCTTGAGAACTCTACAATTTAGGGCTGTATGCAAATAATCTTTTGATTCTGTTTGAATTTACGGCTGTTATCGTTTGCCATAGGAAATACCCTTGTTAAAACATAAAACGTTACAGGTAAACTACCCCTTTCCCTTAACCGATCTTCACCAAAAACAATACGTCTTGAGTACTCTACAAATCAGGGCTGTATGCAAAACATTATTTGATTCTGTTTGAATTTGCGGCTGTTACCGTTTGCCATAGAAAATACCCTTGTTAAAAAAACGTTGCAGGTAAACTACCCCTTTCCCTCAACCGAACTTCACCAAAAACAATAGATCTTGAGAACTCACAATTTAGGGCTGTATGCTAATAATCTTTTGATTCTGTTTGAATTTGCGGCTGTTATCGTTTGCCAAACAAACAAAATTACCCTTGCTAAAAAAAACCGTTGCCGGTAAACTACCCCTTTCCCTCAACCGATCTTCACCAAAAACAAAAGGTCGCGAGTACTCTGCAAATCAGGGCTGCATGCAAAAAATTATTTGATTCTGTTTGAATTTGCGGCTGTTATCGTTTGCAAAAAAAAAAAAATCTACAGACACACAGACAGACAGACACACAGACAGACAGACACACACACAGACACTTTTCGGAAAACGACTTTTTTTCATGTTTTGAGTGTAGTAGAATCAGAATCTGCAATAATCTCGAACACGATTTTTTTTGCCATCACCATACTTCCATTCCTTAAGGAATATGGAAGTAAAATTACCCTTGATAAAAAACCGTTGCAGGTAAACTACCCCTTTCCCTTAACCGATCTTCACCAATAACGATAGGTCTTGAGGACTCTACAATTCAGGGCTGTATGCAAAATATTATATGATTTTGTTTGAATTTGCGGCTGTTATCGTTTGCCATACAAAATACCCTTGATAAAACAAAAAACGTGGCAGGCAAACTACCCCTTTCCCTTAAACGATCTTCACCAAAAACAATAGGTCTTGAGTACTCTACAAAAAAAAAAATCAGGCCTGTATTTTTTTTTTCTTGAGTACTCAAGAAATCAGGCCTGTATGCAAAAACTTATTTGATTCTGTTTGAATTTGCGGCTCTTATCGTTTGCCATAGGAAATACCCTTGTTAAAACATAAAACGTTGCAGGTAAACTACCCCTTTCCCTTAACCGATCTTTACAAAAATCAACAGATCTTGAGAACCCTACAATTCAGGGCTGTATGCGAAACGTTATTTGATTCTGTTTGAATTTGCGGCTATTATCGTTTGCCAAACAAACAAAATTACCCTTGATAGAAAAAAAACGTTGCAGGTAAACTACCTCTTTCCCTCAACCGATCTTCACCAAAAACAATAGGTCGCGAGTACTCTACATATCAGAGCTGTATGCAAAAAATTATTTGATTCTGTTTGAATTTGCGGCTGTTTTCGTTTGCCATAGAAATAAAAATCTATAGACAGACAGACACACACACAGACACTTTTCTAAAAACGACTTTTTTTCATGTTTTGAGTGTAGTACAATCAGAATCTGCAATAATCTCGAACAAAATTTTTTTTGCCATCACCATACTTCCATTTCCTTAAGGAACATGGAAGTAAAATAGATCAGTAAAGATACGTGTAACACAATACAGACAGAAAACGGGACTACACAATTAAGAGACAAGTATCCACAAATAAGCAAAGCCGGAATACAGCAATGTAGGTACGACACGAATAAATACGTAAATAAAATCTAGAAGGATTAAAAACAAATAGAAACAAATATCAATTATAATGTGATCAAACTTAAAACATTACAAGAAAATTTGTAACAAATAAAAGAATGGACGATGCCAATATAAAAGAACAGCGGAGAAGCTATTGCAAAAAACCTATTCAAAGATTAACGCATAGAGAGAGAGAATACAGGTAACTTTACGTTTGACCTGGAAATCAACATTACCATGCAATATTAATAACTAATGTTAATAATAGTAACTACATAATAATGTTTATTAATAATGTTCAGTTCAGCGGCGCAACAACCCACTACTGAGTCAAGGCGTCCTCAAAGGCATCCTCCAGCCTCCGCCAGTTGTCCCGGTCAAGTGCAGCTGCTCTCCAGTTCCGGGTCCCAAGGATATGGCTCGCATCGTAGTTCACACCGTCTTCCCAACGTAGTTTGGGTCTACCAAGTCTCCTGGTGCCATAGATCTGTTCTGTGAGTGCCTTTCTTGGTATTTCATTCTCCCCCTTTCTGATCACGTGTCCAGCCCACCTGAGTCTACCAAGTTTTATAATTTTCACAATATCTGGTTCATTCAGAAGAGTGTTCAGTTCTTGGTTGGTTCTTTTCCTCCATTCACCTCCTACACATATTGGACCAAATATACTGCGGAGGATTTTGCGTTCATGAACCAGCAGGCTTGATAGAAATGGTCCAGGTCTCAGAACCAAAGGTGAGAACTGAGCGGATCAGTGTTTTATACAAAAGCAGCTTGAGGCTCCTGGCAATTATTCTGCTCTGGAACAGGGGTCTGAGACCAAAGAAGCACCTATTAGCTGAGGTGATTCTTCGCTTTATTTCTTCTGCTGTTTCCCCATCGGAGTTAACTTTTCATCCTAATTAAACAAAGTTTTTGACTTTTTCGAAGGAATAGATGCCAATTTGGATGTGCTCTCTTTCTCTAGCCTACTGTCCTGTGGCCATGTATTTTGTCTTGCTTTCATTTATTATGAGACCCAGCCTACTTCCAGGACCTTCAAGAGCAAGAAAGGCTTTAGTGACTGTTCGAAGGGACCTCCCGATTATATCTAGGTCATCGGCGTATCCTAGGAGCTGCACAACCTGTTGAATCAGTCCCGGAGGAATTATTCCAGCATCTCTCATAGCTTTTTCTAAGGCAAGAACGAAGAGGAGGCAAGCAAGAGCATCGCCCTGGAGGACTCCCTTTCCTTAGTCAAACTCTCCTGATAAGTCATTCTGAATCTTCACCATGCCCTTCACTGTCAGCATTGTCATTCTACACAATCTTATTAATTTCTTTGGTATGCCCAGTTCTTCAAAAGCAGTATAAAGTTCTTTTCTGTCAATGCTGTCGTATGCATTACTGAAATCTATGAAGAGGTGAGGGTTTGTAGTTTATGTTCCCTATCTTTCTCCAGAATTTGTCGGAGTGTGAAAACCTGGTCTATTGTCGATTTTCCTCTTTTAAATCCACACTGATATCGACCAATCACCTGATCAGAATGTGGGACATATAACTGTCTTCTGCCAGGCTGTTGGCAGTTTCTCTTCTATCCATATATCAATGACAAGGTGTTGAAGGGTTTTAACCAGCTCTGGGCCACCGTTTGTGCAAAGCTCCGCAGAAGATCATCAGAACCAGGAGCTTTGTTGTTTTTTAAGGCTTTCTATTGCAGCTATCATATTATCTTCATTCGGAGGCTCGATGTGTTTATGTTCCTCTAGCACAGATGGTACATAGTTGTCCACCTCGTCATTCTTAGAAAGAAGAGCTTCAAAGTTCTTGCGCCACCTTTCGAGGATCTTCCCCTTTTCTGTAAGTAGGGTGCCATCAGTGTCATGGTAAGCTGTTGTCCTGGGCTTAAAGGGTTTCCTACCTTGGTTTACCTTATTGTAGAATTTTCTGATTTCAGTTTAATAATAGGGGTACGAACACGTCAGCCTACCAACACGTTTGGTGGAAAGGTAAAAACAGGCAACTGTTGTACAGATAATTAAGAGGTTGCATAAGGTCAGACGTAGATCTGTATATATGTGTCAGCCAAAACAGTAGTACGTTTTGTAAACATGCATGGCTGTGCCATTACACATTATACTAAAATTTTTACAGGAGAGGGATTGACGTTTGCAATGATGTCATCGCCATGTTGCCACTTCGTAACCACGTGTTTCTGTTGAATGTCACGCAATAACTTTCGTTACTGCATTCACTCAAAACATACTTCTCGCAGACAAAACAAATCCAGTACACGCAGACTAAATATGTATTCCCCTCTTCGATTTCGTTGTCCATGACGTGTCCGTTAATTAACTAAATATAATTATTACACTACGACTCGGAACACAAAACTTTTTATAGGTAAAAACGAAAAAGTTTTGCCTTACAACCTGAACCGGGTTTCGCCTTTTAAAGGCTTCTTCAGAAGTCTCGCCTTTTAAAGTTTTGTGTTCCGAATCGTAGTGTAATAATTATATTTAGTTAAAAACTAATATTTATTCAGTTGTACCGTAAGTTAAGACTTGTAACTACATATAATTCATAAACTAAAAATGTGAATTCTTACGAGAATAATAAACTAGAACTTAATTAACTTCAGTGTTTTTTTAAATTAACTTCAAATGTTCAGAATCTTTAATTTTTTTATTTAACGATAAATGTGACAATGTGCAAATGTGCAATAATCAACTTAGTGTATAAATAAAGTAAAAATTAACAATAATAAAAAATATAAGACAGCAAAATAAGAGTCAATGTTTTGTTTTATTACTTTTACCATAAAAACAAAACTGAAAATGAAATTATTATTACCCGTCTGTAGTTTTCTGCCTGTGCCGTTAATCTAAAGGTGTTAACCACTTATGTCGCTACCAGAGTCACTCGAGTCACTGGATTCTGTCCCCAAATTTATTACCAGTTGTTCCACGGCGTCTTCTAATATGCCTTCATTGCTCCATGCTTCGTCAATTACTTTCTTTGTATGCATCACTGCTTTTCTCCAATCGTCTGCAGTAACATTCGTAATGCCCTCGCGTATCAATTTTTCTACTTCAGTTCCTGTAAAAGTCTTATTATTTCTTGCTACATATCCCTTTACTTGTGCCCAAATTAACTCAATGGGGTTAAAATGACAATGATACGGTGGTAATCTTACTACTTTATGGCCATGTTCTTGCACTACTTTGTCAATTACGTATTCCGGAAAGCGGGGTTTACAACCTGACACCAGCTCCAATAGCTCTGCTTTTTTCATGCTAACAGTCGTAGAAATGTTATGTTCATGAAGCCAGTGAATAATTTCTTCTTTACGTGTAGCTAATGTTGGCGCTTTGTCGTATATAACCGAGTGATAAGGGGCGTTATCCATTACAACAGTTGACGGCACTGTGAGGTTTTTTAATAACGAGTCTGTGAACCACTTGGTAAAGTTTTCAGAGTTCATTTCTTCGTGGAAGTCACTCGTTTTCTTTGACTTAAAGGCATAAAAACAGTTAGGTATGAAACCTTTAGATGTCCCAGCGTGTACAATAATATATCTACCCCCTCGTCCTAAAGGTATTTTTATTGTTCCTTCCACAGTATCATCTGTCCAGCCTTTTCGTAAACTGTGACCTATGTTTACCCATGTTTCGCCTAACCAGACTATGTCTTCAATAGATTTAGTTTGAATTTCTCGTAGAAATCTACAACGTAAAGCAACTACACTTTCACTTTCCATAAGAACTTTTCTCCCCGAAATGTTTGTAAACTTAAAACCGATATTTTGCAACACTTTCCTAACAGATGATTTACTACCGGCAAAAAGATCAGCTGCTGCTAACGAATTATGAAATTTATGTATTGTTGGGTGCTCTTTTCTACAATAGTAGCTATAAATATGCTGTCGAATTGCATTTTCTTGGAAAGAATCTAACTTCGTAACTTTTTTGTCTATATTTCTTTTTTTATTAGGTGTATGAAACTTGGCCTTGTATCACTAAAATCAGTAAGAAGATCGTCTTTCTCTTTTCCTATACGTACTATAAGATTCTTCCCTACTTCGCATGCGGCAGCTGTACGCTCTAAAACTTTATTAAAGGAAATTAACGGCCCCCCGTTTGCTTTTTCTTTTTCAAAATATTCACGTACTGAACAGATAAGTTGTCTTGCCTGTCCATTAAATACTTTCCTTTTCCTTGTCTTGCGTATAGCTGAAGCACTCGTACTGGCGTCGGACATAGCTGAATGGATAATATTTACAATCACTATCACTTAGTCCACTAAATACTTAAATTTTACCACAAAATCACTTCTGAATATTAGACTAATAATCACTAAATTTAAAAAATATCACTCAATCATGCAAATGCACTAAAATATGATAATATTGTAAATTTTAAAACTGTTAAATTTCACTCACATCAAACCGTAGTAAACGCACTAGGCCTGCTGTTCAATTTACTACGCGCACGTGGTAACGCATAAACAGCGGAACAACAAGTACGAGTTGACAACGCTGTGCTGTATAGTTTCGGCCAATCAGACCGCTCTAAACACCACTTCCCCCTCACTTGCAGACAAACGGCAATCACTCTTCTGTAAATATTGTAGTATAGGAATGTTATTTGCCCTTGAATACTCTTGGCGGGATTCTGATGAATGAGAAATCTTATCTCTGTGCTGGAGACCTGTGGTGTTACGCTGAATAGACACAACACATTATCACTATACACAGCAGTGGCTGACGTGTATTACCCATTTCTGAGTTCCCGATGCCACAACCCAGATTAAACTGTGCATAATGTTTGTAGAAAAGGCTAGTGTCCTTCATACTTCATAAACACTTGAGAAATTTTATTGTTTCTTACAGAGGCACCCTTAGGCCGGTTACACACACGGCGGATTTTTCCGCTGCGGAAAATTTACCGTCGCCGCCATTCCAACAGTGGCGCGAAGAAGTACATTGGAGCTTACACATTAGGCGGGAAGATAAACGCGCGGTAGATTTGCCGTTGGCGGTAGCTGTGCAGCCGCCCGTTGCCACTACAATCGACGGTAGTTTTGCCGACGCCGTCCTATCAGTGGCGTATGTGACCAAATGCACGCTTACACACCCAGCGACTTTTCAACTGTTCAGAATCATTCTAGCTGTGTTGCTCCATGTACGCTACGCTTTTTCTTTTTTTATTTAAAGTAAAGTGGTTTAATTTTGTTTAGTGGTTGTTTTTTGGTGGCGTGTTTTAGTGGTTGTTATAATTTTACTTTTTTTTGTGAAACATGATTGACATAAATACAGACAACGAATTGCTCATTTTCTTAGTTCAAGAAAGGCCTGTTCTTTGGGATAAAACCCTGGACATCTTCAAAGATAGGAACGCTACTTGAACACCCGTCCTTATACCTTAGACATTTGTCAGGAATCTCTTCCAACACTTGTAGAAAATATTTACAGTGTTCCTCACATTGTTAGCATTTAGACCTCCTAGTGCAGTACTCTCTCCTTAAATATATTCCACCTTGCAATTGGCGTTGTATCCTCAATCATGTATCCATCTCTGTCTCGAACAAAATTATGAAGAATAATACAAGCTTTAATAATATCAATACCCAAATCAGGTTGGACATTAAAGGGTCGATGGAATATTCGCCATTTGGAATGGAAGATTCAACTGCAGACAGCTAACGACGGCGACAGCTATTTTACCGTCGAATGTGTAAACACGACGATTTCTTTGAGCGGTGCAATAAATCTTCCGCGCGGACGAAAATCCGCCCTGTGTGTAACCGACCTTAGGGTTGTCTGGCAGGTGTAAATGCACTTAAGTTCCTTGGCTCATTCTTGAACAAAAATGAGGAAAAGAAATAAAACGAATAAGAAGAGAGAGAGAGAGAGAGAGAGAGAGAGAGAGAGAGAGAGAGAGAGAGAGAGAGAGAGAGAGAGAGAGAGAGGGAGAGTATAGAGACAGGGGGGAGTGAGTGAGAGTAAGAAAATGAGAGAGGTAGGCCGGTTACACACACGGCGGATTTTTCCGCTGCGGAAAATTTACCGTCGCCGCCATTCCAACAGTGGCGCGAAGAAGTACATTGCTCCAATATAAATCTTCCGCGCGGACGAAAATCCGCCCTGTGTGTAACCGGCCTTAGGGTTGTCCGGCAGGTGTAAATGCACTTAAGTTCCTTGGCTCATTCTTGAACAAAAATGAGGAAAAGAAATAAAACGAATAAGAAGAGAGAGAGAGAGAGAGAGAGAGAGAGAGAGAGAGAGAGAGAGAGAGAGAGAGAGAGAGAGAGAGAGAGAGAGAGAGAGAGAGAGAGAGAGAGAAGAGAGAGAAAGAGAGAGAGAGAGGGAGAGAGAAAGAGAGAGAGTGAGAGGGAGAGTATAGAGACAGGGGGGAGTGAGTGAGAGTAAGAAAATGAGAGAGTTACAGTGACGGAGGGCAGCTGTATATATTTTTTACCATACTTCATTATTTAGAAGTCACATAACATAATTTGCATAGAGCATCAATTAAACGCGCGGCAGCACGCTACACATGGACGTATATAAGGGTGGGTTTAGGGGGTTCAAACCCCCATCGAAAAAATAAATTTACACTAGATAGAATGAATTTGTTCACAGAAAAACTTCATTCTTTTGAGTATTAAACATTTCTTCAGATTTTGGGATATCTTATCCCAATTAACAACTTACCTGCTGTAAATATTGATTAGAACTCTTTACATAATAGAAATAAACTAAATTTCAAGTGTATTTTTAAAAGATTAAAGTCAATATGAGGTTATGGAGCCAAATTAAAAGCTTTCTAAGATATTGGTACGAGGACGAGTTACGAGTTGTATCATCTGGCAACAGTGGCAACCTTGGAGGGGGATTTTTTTGTGAGTCAGTGTGCCGCGTGCAGTTGTCGCGTCGTTATGTGTGCTTTGTCAGGTAAAATTACGTGTTGTGTGATATTGCTGATTGGCAGATTGGAGGTAAGTTTCCAAATGCTTTTATGAAATTGCTACTAAGTAATAGTAAATAGTATGCTGAACTATAGTATTATTATTAAAATTAGTTTGGTATTGACAGTTGTAATGAAACAGGAAGTTCCTGTTAGGAACAGTGTTGCCATGTAACATGCTCATTCGCTCCAACCACGTGCTCCTACAAGTGGATAAACATGGTACCGGTAACAATATTCACGCTGCAAGGTCAGTTAGTACGAATTTTAAAACCATACAGTTTACTTTTAAAACCTGATAAATAATTAATCTATTAATATATCACCAACTTAATAAATACCAATATTTTCGGTATTAGACAAGCATAAATATTTGCGAATTCTTTATAAATGAAATTGTCTGTAGGCTATAGTTAAATAGTAATTTATAATTGATATAAATACATTGATATAATTGATACTATTGAACAATAATACTTTCGTTTATTAATTTTTGTTATTTGAAAATTAACAAAATATTTCTGTAACATGATTTTAAGTTAATTTTTACATTAAACAAAATAAGAAACTTTTTGAAAAATGAACAAGTAAACGTTAAAGTTGCTACGTATTTACAAAAAGAACTCTAAATTGTAAATGTAGATATTTAAAAATTAGTGTTTTAAAATTAAAAAAATATACGCACAATGTACCGTAATGTACCGTATGGGTTACAGGAAGGCAACAGTTAGTCGATGACTCATCAGTCCCAACTGTCAATAGCAAACTAATTTTAATATTACTACTCTTTAATTTTTTGACTAATTTAGGTTTAGAGAGTATGGTTCTTTACACATGAAATGTATTATTTTAGCTAACGAAAAATGAAGCGCACGTTGCAGCAATCTCTCTTGGGATTCTTTCTGAAAAAGGAGAAAACACTTGACGGTTTAAGTGAGAAGGAGGAGAGCATAACCACTCCGCCTGTGGAATATAATCCAGATGTTCCAGGCCCCTCAACGAGTACCAGCAGTGAAACAGGCCTTGGTAAGTAATTAGACTCTTGCTGAGCCGGCCCTTTGTAATCCGGCCGCTGTTTACGTATTTTAATTTATTTGTATAATTATTTGATTTTATAAGAATGTTTCTCCTAAGTTATTATATGCGAGTTGGTTGAGTTTTAATATGTAGGGCCTATGTATTTTCTACATAGCATAGACATAGAATATATTTGCTAAATTACTTTTTTTAATAAAAAAATCACAGTTTTTCATTTATATCTCAGTAATCCGGCACTCTCGCCAATCCGGAATCCCTGCGTGCAAGGAATGGCCGGATTAGTAAGAGTGTAATGTACCTTTCTTAAGTAAATATCTTTGGAGTGGGGTAGTAGGTAAGCTTTATTATGCTTCAATTAATGCATTAATTTGTCTTTTTCAGCTAGCCTGGCTCCTCCTTCGTTAATACACGAGTATCATATTGGCAAATATTTGTCTTATCCTCCAAGAAATGATGAAGAGAAGTTGAAAGCTTTGAAAGAAACTTGGAACCCTCCAGAGACTTTTAACTTTCCCGTCACAGGTAAAAGAAATCTTTCCTTTCAACGTCATTGGACTACAAAAAATCCATGGATTTAAATATTGCACAGGGAGCATTATGCAAAATGTGTGTTTTGTTTGGGCGGACGCAAGGTGGTCGCGGTGGTCAAGAACTTGGAGCCTTTGTCGCTAAGCCATTTAATAACTGGAAGAAAGCGCTGGAGAACTTTGATCATCACGGAAATGCCAATTATCATAAATTTGCCGTGGAACGGGCAAAACATTTCGTAAGGGTTATGGAAGGTCAAACGCTTGATGTTATAGAATCAATTAATGTGGAAAATAAAAAAATTGCGGAAGAAAACAGAAAAAGACTTACAGCCATAGTGGACACAATCTTATTTTGTGGGCGGCAGGAAATGTCCTTAAGGGGAAAACAAGACTCTGGTGAAATCGGTATTGCAGAGCCCGCACGTAATGACGGAAATTTCCGAGCACTTGTTCGTTTCCCGATCTGGCGATGAAGCACTTAAAAATCACCTACTTACTCAAAGCATTCATATTCGGGCTATGTACACATCGTCAGGTATTCAAAATGAACTAATTGAATTGTGTGGAAATGCTATTCAAGAGCAACTGATCAAGAGAGTCTGGCTTCTTTGCTGTACTCGCAGACGAAACCCAAGACATATCGCGGCATGAACAGTGCTGCTTGCGTTATGTAGACTGCTCATCTGGAAAGGCTGTTATCCGGGAGGACTTCCTTGAATTTGTCCACGTTGAGGATGTTACAGCACCAGCTTTAGCATCCACGATCATACAAAGACTCAAGTCATTTGGCTTAGATTTGGAGAACTTGGTTGGCCAAGGTTATGACGGAGCCGCTGTCATGAGCGGCCGATTTAGGGGCGTTAGAAGAATAATTATGGACAAATATCCTAGAGCGCTGTTCGTACATTGTGCGGCCCATACCCTAAACTTAGTTTTGGCGCATTCATGTGAGATACCTATGATTCGCAATTGCATCGGAGCTATAAAAAGTATAATCAACTTCTTTCGACAATCACCACTTCGAGATGGCCTTTTAAAGAAAACTGCGGACGAAATTGGAGCGCCTCATTCAACGCTCATCTCGCTTTGTGAGACACGCTGGACTGAAAAACACTCAGCCGTCGAAAGGTTTGCTGAGATGTTCCCCGTAGTACTTGCAACACTCCAAGAAACTGGAAGGGATGTCGCCACCCAAGCATACCAATTGCATCTCTCCATGGAAAGTAATCAATTTATAGTTTCCCTGGTAATTCTAAGAAAAGTTTTCTTGTACACAGCAAACCTAAACAAAATACTGCAAAGAGTCAATGTAGATTTAACTAACACTTGCAGTTATGTAAAGACAGTAAAAACTACCTTACAAAATATCCGTAATGAAAGTGAATTTTCAACCCTTTTTGAGGAAACAAAACAGTTAAGTCCAAGTGACATAATTGTTCCAAGAGTGACTGGAAGACAAACCAAGCGCAGTAATGTACCAGGGGACTCGGCTGAAGTTTACTATCGACGAAACATATTTTACCCATTTACCGAACATGTAATCACCGAGCTTGATGCTCGCTTTAAACCTCACGAGGAAACAATTGCAGGAATTCAACTGCTTCTACCTGACCGGACCAAAAACGATGAAAAAACAAAAGAAATTTTAAAGAAAATTGGACAAATATTCCTTAATGAAGATGAAGAGAAACGCTTGTTAAGTGAGTATGAGCTCTGGCACAACCACTGGTGCGCACTGGAAAAACCCACCACCGCTTTAGAAGCTATGGATCAGTGTGATGAACTTTTCTTTCCAATCATTAAAAAACTGCTTCAGATCTTAGCCACGCTCCCAGTATCAACTGCGACGCCTGAACGAACCTTTTCTACCCTTAAAACAAACCCTTAAAACCTACCTAAGAAATAAAATGGGAGATGAGAGACTTATTGGCCTCGCTCTCATGAGCATTCACCGGGATGTGGTGGTGGAACTGGAACCCAACGAAATTATAAATAGGTTAGCTGAAAGAAGAAAGAGGTTGAACCTAATTATGTAAAACTAAAATACCTTAATAAATTCTTCAATGACATAATTTGTTATTTCTTAAAACAGCCTAAAACCATAACAAAGTACTCGTATACTCGGGGAGAGAGAGAGGAGAATTGACAATTTGGTTGGCTATAACCCCCCCCCCCCCATAGAAAAGCTATAGATACGCCCGTGACGCTACATATAATGCGACACAATACGTTACGTTTGTACAGTTCACATAAGTTTCTTTTTGGTAACTACTATATTACTTTTTATAATATTTACTTGAATACTTTATAATTTATAACAAATATGTTACATTGCGTTATAATCGTTTATTTAAGTACTAAGTAGGCCTGTAATGAGAGCGCTGATGTTACTTGATATAGGCCTAAGTCTATGAATTCCTACCTGTGCTTCGGTATTAGGTTACTAATTAATGATGGCTGCATGTTCATAATAGTTATGTTATATCTTATAATGTGTATTTTATAATCATTTAAGGAATTTTGTATTCTGTTAAATAACCAAATTTAATTACTTTTGTACAACAATTTTGTTTGTTAGTTTGTAATGCTCGTTAGTTAGTTTCTTCCCTTGTAATACTAAAACGGCTGGACCAGTTTTGATGCACGAGGTATGAAGTCACTTGTCTTGATTTTAGAAGTGTCAACAAAGATATAAAATTTTAGAAAACAAAATGGCGGATGCTACAAGCCATATTATGTAAAATTTAGGCAAACCTGTCAGGCTGGGAGTTATTTTTATTAATAAAGAGCGTATTAAAAGATGATTATAACAAATGCGTTGCGTTCATCAACGTGAGTAAATGTGTGTTACACTGATTTTTGTAAGTATGTTACAATTGTTAGACTATGTCTTCATGTCAATGACCTTCACGTTAGTAATTTATTGTTTAAATTGCACAAGAAGAATCTATACGCAAAAGGTTATACGAATAATTCTTGCCTACAGGTTGCATACGGTACTCAGTACTAATTTATTCTATCGGGTTGACTTCACAGTGATATTGATGGAGTAAGCCAGCGCACAAGACACTCATTTTCGTCAGTTAAATTATCAAACCGAATTATCACTGTTGCACACCACTATAGAAAAATTATTCCGATTTGCGCTTTCAAGCTTCTCAGCTCATCTGACGGATTTCCGATCTGACGATGAGCTGAGAAGCTTGAAAGCGCTAATCGGAATAATTTTTCTATAGTGGTGTGCAACAGTGATACGGATTTCCGATCTGACGATGAGCTGAGAAGCTTGAAAGCGCTAATCGGAATAATTTTTCTATAGTGGTGTGCAACAGTGATAATTCTGTTTCTGATTATAAACTTATTATTATATATTTATCTTAAGTAAAGTTAAATTATCATCATACTCACTGAATATTGCCTTGTACGTCTCCTATAAATTGATTCTTCAGGTCGTCCTCTGGAAAATTTATCCCTTTTGCCTCAAACCAATTCATACTTTTTTCCCCTATAAGATGTCGTTGGTACTGCTTTACATTGAAGCAAGACATTGCCCATAACAAGGACAGAATTGTTTTTAAGATACGGTGTCTCTACACTATTGTTCAAATTCTGGATCGTCCGTACCATCACTGTAATTCGCAAAATTTTTCTGGCGAAAATGAAAATCGTTCGTCGCCTGTACAAAAAAAAACAAACCGAAGCATTCTTAAATTCATGTCCTTCAGGCCTATTAGGACTACCAGTCTAGCTTTTAATCCAGCTTGAGGAGTTTTGATAATCGTGTCCCTCCACATATTATTCTGAAAGACTCCCATTAACTGTAGTGTTACATTTATCATGCGGGCTATTAGGCCACCATTTATTGAATACTGAATTTCCAGATGTTTCTTCTATGCCCACTACGACCATCATTAGTAGTGCAAGAACAAAGATAAAATACACATTATTAGATATAACATAACTACTATGAACATGTAACCATCATTAATTAGTAACCTAATACGAAGCACAAGTAGGCCTACATAGACTTATACTAAGCAACATCAGCGCTCACATTACTTAGTACTTAAGTAAACGATTATAACACGATGTAACACATTTTTTATAAACTATAAAGTATTATACAATATAAAGTGCCCTGAGATTGTGTGACAGTTGCGATGAAACAAGACCTTCGCTTTAAACTAAAAACAAAGGGAAACGAAAAAACATGAGATAATTGAGACTGACATACACTATCTATACTATTCTGTCTATCTACCCCTGCCTCTCTTTTTCTCTCTTTCTACCTGTCTATTTACCTACCTATCACTTATATAACTACTTGTATAATTACTCGTATTATAAAGAAACACTTGGGTTGAAGGTACTAGAAGTCGCCGGATACCTGCACTGGTTGTAAATCCAGGAAAAGGTTATTTTATGATACTGTTCTCTGACATGTCTATTGTTATATAGCATGTGGTTTCTCCAAAGGTTATAAACGTATGTGGCTACCAAAAGTGGCTTGAGAGACATTTTTCACGCAGCCCGATATTTTCATGCAGAGAATGACGCAAATGATAAAAGATAAATGTTGTTACTTGTTTCAACTATTGCTTCACTTCCTAAAAGCGGCCAGTGAGACCTTGTCGTTTTTTTACATCTATGTTTATATCTTTAAATCTATTTAATTTTGTTTAACATTCATTCATCAGGGTTGTGCACATCCGTATCTTACTAAAATGGAATACAAAAGTGTTAATAATTTTCGGTGTTTCATTAAAAAAAAGGTTTCAGAAAATTTGTTTGTGATTGAAATCTTCTTCCGTTTTCAATAGAATGTGTAAAGTGTGATGGTAATATGTTAAAAAATGTGAATGGACAAAAAAAGTCACCTTCGGATGTGGTAGACGGAATTGCTGAGCTACAAAAAACATACATGATGACACTTTTTTCGGAAAAGCGTGTGTTCCTGCATTATCTGTAGCCTATTCTGTGTGTTAGTCGCTTGGATTTTGAAATATCAAATTTCAGTCATTTCAAAAGAGCTCGACATAAACAGGAAAACTACGCGAAAATTAATAAACGAGTTCAGGGAGATCCTTACTGTCTGGGTGATGGATACCAGCTTAAAAATTGGCGGCCCGAGAGATACTGAAATTGATGAAAGTGCGTTCACTTGAAGGAAGTACAACAGGGACCGAATAACCAAAACTCGGTGGGTACTTGGGGGAATTTACAGGAGAATGAAGAAGTGGTTCCTAAAGGTGGTGGATAAACGCGATGCAAACACACTAAATCGTGTAATTTTAAATAATATAGAACCAGGAACCACTATGGTTGCCTATGGTTGCAGATATGTGGCGCGGCTACATCTCGCGAGTATCCATACATACCCAAATGCAGAGGGGTACCCAGGATTTTTTCGAGGGGGGAGTTGAAAACTTGCGAACAAGGTGCACAATTTTGGTTTTCCTCATTATTTTCTCAACAAGCAGGGCTTGCTTTTTCCTAGAGGAACGACAACACGTAACTTGTTGGGAGTCAATGCTGCAAGTGCAAGTAAAAGTGATCCTTGCTTCATGGAATTTCACTCATGTATTTTCCATCTATAATGCCACCTATAATGCTGAAAAAGAGTCGTTACACATACATATTGCACAGGTAAGAATCAACACACAATGTTTGTAGGAATCACGAGTAAAAACCACGTAATCACAAGGCTTAGTCATTTGCATGTGCTGACTGAATAATATAAATTACTTAATGAGTCGACGGTGAGACGGTGACTTTATTGAAATAATTTGAAATAATAATACAATAATATAGTTAAAATAATCAGACGTAAAGCAGTCGCGCATATTGTAGAGGGGATAAGGCGGGAACAATGTAATACACGTGAATATAGAAAGGCTACAGTTGAATATTAGACTGTTCCCTGAATGACAAGTCTACGTACAAGTACGTGACAATTACGTGACAAGTTTTGATTTTGATTTCTATTTCGACACGACAAACAATTCAAATGGACGTTTTGTAAGACGAAACAAACAATAGATACAACAGAGGGACTGTGGCAGTCCGAGTTGATCACCAGTCCGAGTTGATCAAATGACGTCACAGGCTTATGACATCAGAGATAAAGAGGCCCTGGTAGCTGGTTTCCGAAGTCTCTGTGTACATGTACGTTGACGAATTGGTACATGTGGAAAAGCATTGCATTGCAAAAAAAAAAAAAACAGTCGCTCTGAGACGTTTTTAAAGTGTGGTTGACTACGTTCGGCTAAATCGTGTCTTTAAACATCGTCGCTTTGTTATAAATCAACGATATTATTACTTTGTTGTTGTGTTATATTAGTATTTGTGTTTACAGTGTTTTAAGTATCTTACTTAATATTCGATAGTTGTTCGTATTTTGTTTGCATATTCAGATCTCAGTTGGGATAATTAAAATGAGGGTTTTCGAAGGAGGAATAACACCGCTGCATATACAAAGGTTTTTAATTACTGGAGCAATTCCTGAAAAGTGTACAAAATCGTATCAAAGTAGAAACTTTAAGAGACAATGTAAACTTTATGTTATTCGTGACAATAAACTGTTTTATCGTAAATGTGACGGGCTAAGAGGTACAGAAAAATTAATAGAAATTGTTCACGACGATAATAAAATACAAAAATTGATGGGCGTAGCCCACAAAGGTGCTGATACTAGAAAACAAGCGATTGGTATGTCTGCACATCGAGGAATTAATAGCACCGTGGACATACTTTCACAACGGTACTACTTTAAAAATATAAAATTAAAGGTGACAGATTTTGTAAAAAATTGTGAAGTGTGTCAGAAAGTTACACCTCCATGGGTGTCTTGTGTACCCGAAATGAAGCCAATTCCTGTTCCTAAGAGAGTCATGGAACAAATTGGAATAGATGTTATGCAGTTACCAGAAGTGCAGGGAAAAAAATACATAGTGGTGGCAGTAGACTACTTTTCAAAGTGGGCTGAGGCGAAAGCCCTTCAAAATAAGACTGGCATTGAAGTGGCTAAATTTATTTATGAAATTATATGTAGACATGGTTGCCCTAAAATACAAATTAACGATAATGGTCGCGAGTTTGTAAATGAAGTTTCTAAAGAATTGCATAGACTGACGGGGACAAAACAAAGATTAACATCACCCTACCACCCACAGGCTAATGGATTAGTAGAACGTCAAAATAGGACAATAAAAGATAAACTGAAAAGAACTTTAATGGAAAACATTAATAACTGGCCTGATGTTCTCGAGAGTGTATTATTTGCGTACAGAACATCTAGACACAAAACAACAGGATTTTCACCTTTTTTTATGTTATACAACAGAGAACCAGTTTTACCATTAGACCTTGTTGATGAAGATAATTTGACCGATGAAGACGAGGAGTCTCTTCAGGTAGCTGAAAAAACAACGGATGTTCAAGAAGTACAGGAAGATATTGTCGAAGAAAATAAAGAAATAAAAAGAAAATTACAAAAAATATTAGAAGTGAAAAAAGTAATTGATGAAGCAGCATTAAAAAATATCAGAAGAGCTCAGATTAAACAGAAAAAGCAATTTGACGAAAGACATACAATAACAAAGAAAATGGAAATAAAACCTGGGAGTAGAGTTTTGGTAAAAAATGTGACAAAATTCAAAAATAAATTAATGTTTACTGAACTTCCATGGAGTGGACCATTTACAGTTAACAAAGTTTTAAGAAACGAGTATTGTATATTACAAGATGAAAGTGGCAAAGTGAGGAAAAAGAAAGAACATGTGAAAAACTTGAAAATTTTCTACAATCTACATGATGATAAATCTGATGTGGAGGTTTCTGGTGAGTGGTGTGAAGTGATTTTTTTTTTATGATCCGGTTGACGTAGAGTGGCAAATGGAAAAGTGTAAAGTGTTGGGTCTGTCCTTTGAAGGACAATGCACGTGTATTAGAATCGGGCATAAATTAGCACTTGCAAAACCACACGGTGTGAAGAAAATTGTGGGTGACGGAAATTGTTGGTTTAGGGCAGTTTCCTACGTAATTACTGGCAGTGAAGGTTATCATATGGACGTTAGAAACATAGTTGTCAATTATATGGACAATGAATTGAACAACAACCGAGCCAATGATTTATTTAAAGGTAGAACGTCACTAAAAAATATGATAAAAGAAGGCACATGGGCAACTGAAAGTGAGATATTTGGAACTGCATCACTTTTGAATACAAACATTTTTGTGTACACAAAGATAAACTCAAAAAATGGAGAGAAGTGGGACTGGCAGTTATTTACAGCAGGTGCTTCAGCAAATTTAAAAAAAAGTGAAATTCCAAGCCAAAAAAATATATACATTACAAATGAAAGTGGTTGTCATTATGAAGTTGTTATTTCAGTTCATGGAATGGGTGTAGTTTAAGCAATACCTACGTGTCTACAGAAACGTAAGTAGGCTACTATACTATTATTTTATCTCTTATTGTATATAAAGTGTAATGAAAACTAAAGACATCTTTTTATAGTGTAAATAATTAATAATTTTGTTTTTATTTTTTAAAATTAATTAATTGATACAGCTTTAAACAATTCGTTAAAACGAATTTTAAAATGATTAATTATTGTGGCAACTTCGAAAGTTACATAAATTTAGTTTCATGAAACAGATGAAACTAATTTTGTACTGAGAATCCCCGAAATACTCCACTCTGTGCAAGCCGAAACATAACGTTTATTGCATACTGCAAAAATATTTTTTCTATTAGTCTTGTTTTTCTGTTTGCATATAATTTACTTTAAGGAATAATGGTTAACACACAAACTAAGTTATTTTTTCATTCAAGTGAGTTTACGTTAAATTCGAATACTTTTAATCCTATAGTCGTTTAATTCTACAAGACCGAAGGAAGTGACAATAAAAGTAAGCGACGATATGACCATCCAATTTGGAATGCTTCATTCGCCGTGTTTAAAGATGAGCTTCTGGAATTTGGAGCTACCAACCACGAAAACATCAGCTCGCACAGTTCGGCGAAATTGGTAAGGAACCTGTAA
Organism: Magicicada septendecula; assembly: GCA_034769895.1. Taxonomy (NCBI): domain Eukaryota; kingdom Metazoa; phylum Arthropoda; class Insecta; order Hemiptera; family Cicadidae; genus Magicicada; species Magicicada septendecula. The sequence continues at coordinate 159,749,059 of CM068372.1, forward strand.
CATTTACTCTGAAATAATTAAGAGTGTGACGGGGCGGCGAATGGGACCGGACCCCACCCCACAAGGTCGACAGTTGACAAGAAATGTTGTTAATCTCCTAATTTTTAAGCTGTTTTATTAATTTCACAGCTGTATGCGCTAATACAGTAGTACCCCATTTTTAAATAGAGGTCTAAAAACAAATTTATTACACAGAATATGCGTGTACGTTTGAAATATGAAATATAGGAAATTCAAGTAAATCAATAAGTATCTTATATAAACAATGTTGCAATAGCGCTTATTACTTCCATATTCCTTAAGGAAATGGAAGTACTGTATGGTGATGGCAAAAAAAATCGTGTTCGAGATTATTGCAGATTCTGATTGTACTACACTCAAAACATGAAAAAAAGTCGTTTTTCGAAAAGTGTCTGTGTGTGTGCTGTCTGTCTATCTGTGTGTAGATTTTTTTCTATGGCAAACGATAACTGCCGCAAATTCAAACAGAATCAAATAATTTTGTGCGTACAGCTCTGATTTGTAGAGTACTCACGACCTATTGTTTTTGGTGAAGATCGGTTGAGGGAAAGGGGTAGTTTACCAGCAACGGTTTTTTTATCAAGGATAATTTTTTTTGGCAAACGATAACTGCCGCAAATTCAAACAGAATCAAATAATTTTTTGCGTACAGCTCTGATTTGTAGAGTACTCACGACCTATTGTTTTTGGTGAAGATCGGTTGAGGGAAAGGGGTAGTTTACCAGCAACAGTTTTTTTTATCAAGGATAATTTTTTTTTTGGCAAACGATAACAGCCGCAAATTCAAACAGAATCAAATAATGTTTCGTATACAGTCCTGAAATATGGAGTTCTCAAGACCTGTTGATTTTGGTGAAGATCGGTTAAGAGAAAGTGGTAGTTTACCTGCAACGTTTTAACAAGGGTATTTTCTATGGCAAACGATAACAGCCGCAAATTCAAACAGAATCAAAAATTGTTTGCATACAGCCCTAAATTGCAGAGTTCTCAAGACCCATTGTTTTTGGTGAAGATCGGTTAAGGGAAAGGGGTAGTTTACCTGCAGAATTTTTTTATCAAGGGTATTTTCTATGGCAAACGGTAACAGCCGCAAATTCAAACATAATCAAATAATTTTTTGTATACAGTCCTGATTTGTAGAGTACTCAAGACTTATTGTTTTTGGTGAAGATCGGTTAAGGGGAAGGGGTAGTTTACCTGCAACGTTTTTTATCAAGGGTAATTTTCTATGACGAACGATAACTGCCCCATATTCAAACAGAATCAAATAATGTTTTGCATACGTCACTGAATTGTAGAGAACTCAAGGCCTTTTGATTTTGGTGAAGATCGGTTAAGGGTAGTTTACCTGCAATCTTTTACGTTTTAACAAGAGTAAAGTACTTGAAAATTCATTTAAACTTTTTCAAACAATGGTAATTGTTAAAAATAAAATAATTTTGTTGTCAGGCAATAAAATTATAATTTTTTCATTTTAATGTAAATCATGTATAAGAGAAAATATATCGTGGGTGGCAGGCAAGCATATCTCACTTATGTACTGTTTACGTTTCCATTTTATTATTATGACTACCGCAATAAAAAGGCAGGGAAGACACACACACACACACACACACACACACACACACACACACACACACACACACACACACACACACACACACACACACACACACACACACACACACACACACACACACACACACACACACACACACACACACACACACACACACAAAATTCGCGTTATTTCTGGCCTCATTCATGTTTATTTTCTTACATTTGCACGCTTTTTAAATGGAAAGTGTCGAAACCCATACCAACATAACGCGTGCAAGACGAAAAAGTGTTCAGCGTGGATAGCGATTTGCTTCCTGTGGATCGTTGGGCAGTGTAACTGCACGTGTTTACAGAGGAACGATTCATAGACAGACTTTTCGTCTTTAGGGAATGAACCCTCTGCAAGATGCTGAGGGTCCATGAGTGACTTCGGAGCGCTCCTTCTTTTCCGCGTGTTTGTTCTGTGAAACGTACACTGTAGATTCGCAGCTTTACTCTAAGCAACGCTCAATAGGAAATGTTGAAAATTTTTGTCCACGGTGTACCCTCATACACACTAAACCTGCTCTGATGTTTTAATTACGGACGTCATAATATTAAAACTTTGGAAACTTGAGCACTACTTAATGGAGATCAATCATTAACTTATACAAGCCATTAATTTTATGCATATTTTTTATATATATGTGTACAACGTTATCGGCAACAAAGAAGTAGTTTTTGTTAAAATTCCTTCCCGGGATATTTGGCCGTAGTCCAATGTTTTCTACAAAACCAGACGTTTCGGCAATGCCATCGACTTCCATCATCAGTGAAAATCGAGTGCGATAACGTGAGGTGGTATACGTTAGTGACCACAGTACTGTGGTTAAGGCTGAAGCAGTAAGTAGAAAGAAGTAGTTTCTATGGTAATATTTCATTTCGAAAATGATTTTAAATATAAATCTTAGAATATGGAAGTCATGTATGCTTCTCCATACCGATATTTTTTATTGTGTTGTTACTTTAATGGGACTGAATTCAGTATGTTATTACACGTTTTTAACCCTTTTTAAAGACTCAAATATTGATTAGTTTTAACTTGCTTTCTTTTGTATGAAGCCGACTCGACCCCCCCCCTCAGACCAAATTCTAGATTCGCTACTGAGTACATGTCCGTGAGTACAGCGGTGAGTCCCATTACTTCGAAAGTGTTTATGCACGTGAGTTTAAACTCGGCAGTGCCCCATTTTTCTCTATTCCCCGTTACACGTCCCCATATCTCCATGAAACTGTGGAGTAGGCTTAAATTGTCTAAGTTATGCCTTTTGACATGACACAATGAAAACGGAAAAAACAAATAACGGCGCATAAGAACTGGGTGTAGGAAAGAAGCTGGTGTGACCAATCTGGAAGGAAGAACGTCTCAGGATAAACTACATGTGGCACCAACAGACTATAGGCCACACTCGAATCTAAAGACCGTATGCTGAGGAAGCAACATCCAGAATCTGCTAAAACCACCGCAGATGCGCTGTCGTCCAGGTTCGGGCAATCGCTGGCCTTGGCGCGAAAGCCGCCGGTCTCAACGCCGACACCCCACCACAAGCGGCTGGCAACTCAGCTGCCACGATCTAACGTCAGAACGGCGCTAGTCTAATAATCCAGGGGAAACCATAGACCCGCTACCTCAAACCTTGCGGCTCCCAGCGGTTGAACTACAAAATTAAAGAAAATCGTTACGCCTTTCGCGTCTTGCACCTTACTCCGTCCAGGGAGGACCCGCTAGTTGACCTCTTCTGCCACAAACACGTGTCCCTTAGTATCAGAAGAAACAGTCTCTAATTCGGTTGCATGCTTTCAATTTTTTCATGTTTTTTTTTAATTTTTGCATGTCTTTTTAATTTTTGGCTTTATTCCTTATTTTGTATATTCCAACGTGTTACCTTTAGGGGGTCTCATTGCAAGTAAGTATCGCAATAACTTCATTTGTTGATCTGTTATCTGTTACATAGAGGTTCTCGAACTGTAGATGATATAAAAAATGCTTTGCTCTTTGGTATTTGATGTTCATACAAATCGTTTGGCGAAAAATGATTTCGACGGTTACTAAAGAAACGTGATTTGTATTTATGTGGTTTGTAGTCAGTAAACAAGCTTTCAAAAATGAAAACATCTGAACAAGTCGTGGATTATTTATAAACTTTACGGATTTATTGAACTTTCTAGAAAAACCACATCGCTGCATCCAACATATTGTTTAGTTAAAAATAAATTCGGTACGAGGATGATTGAACTCATGACTTATAATAATCCTGTACGGCGAGTCTCGAACTCATGAGTCAGAGACGGGACGCAGTTTGGGACACGTGTTATGTTACAGTCACAAATACATGGGAGTCAGTCGGACTTGGATGTAACTCTTTTGATGCATGTATCTGTTGACTAATCTTACAGCAATCATTACAGATATAGTTTGTTCAGTTTTTGGAGTAAGGATAGGACACAGTTACTGTTTTTGTTCATTACGACCTAAGCTGGAGTACACTATAAACATTTTTCACTTCCGTACTCTTATGACTTCTAATCATAGAATTTCCAGTGATTACGTAGAAGGCTGCATATACAAATATCACGTCGATCTTTGTTGAAGTTTTTGCAGAGATCTATAGCCGTAATTTAATTTTCAGAATTTTTTACCATAATCCATAACTGCTACATTCTTGTGAAAGATATACAGTCATATAGCAAACAGCATTTTTATTTGTTATTTCCACTTATAGTCGACTTAATGAAGCATTTTAGTAGACAATGTTTAGAACTGTTTGTAATAGAACAAACCGACATGAAACCTTTCGTACTATCTTCTACATAGTGTCCAGCACATTGAAAGTTATAAAAAGTTTTTGTTGGTCTCCCCACTAGGTGGTTTCACCCCTCCACATAGGTGGGAACTAGAAAAAATAAATGACACCTGCAGTTAATAGATCTTTAAATTTTAAGAAAAAAAATTATAGCCTATGTGCTATGTGTATAGCCTATTGATGAAAACCAATGGTTTTTGAGTTTTGCGTTTGTGAATTAAACAATAATTTTATTTTTACACCCTAAAATCGTTACCTCGTAAAACCTTCCGTTGTGTAACTTAAGAAATATTAAATTTGTCAAAACATTATACATTAATTTTGATTAAAATTAACTCCCGGGCTGTTTGGCCGTGGTCCAAAGTTTATGAAAAAATAACGCTAACGAGTCAACGCTAACGTGGGATGATATACGTTAGCACTACGGTACTGTGTTAACTCGTTTTTACTGAAGATGGCAGTCAGTGGCACTGCCGAAACGTCTGGTTTTGTCACAAATGGCAGTCAGTGGCACTGCCGAAACGTCTGGTTTTGTCACAAACTTTGAATCAAAAACTTTAATTTCTCTAGAACTAACATATTGTAATATACGAGTGTTTAACATGGTGGCTCAGTTTTTTTTTCACTTAAAAAGGGGGGGTAATTACTTTGAATAATTAGAAAACCATAGGACTAATAAAAATACTACTCATATGTTAGATTAAACGTTGATAAATGTCCTTTTATAGAAATTCTGTTTTATTGTAATAGCAGTAAAAATAACATGCGTTCTTCATACATTTCTATGAAAATTGGCAATTTTCTTGCTATCATTTTCTGCTTATCAGGTGTCAGTATTCTATTATTTTGAACACATTTAAATTTTGCAATAGATTTAAAAAAAGTCACTTCTCAAAATATTAGACTTTGAATGTTAGCTTAATTTAGTGATGTAATTGAAAAATTTCCTACTTCTTATATAACCAAACAAATACTAAATTTAGCAAAACCAGGTAAACATACTACATAAAACTTATTAAAAACTAAATTAATTTTTTAAGTTTTTGAAGGAAAAATACTTTCTGGGATATGATTGTTTGAAGGTGTTGGTAAACTTACCTGAATCTATAAATACACAGATGACCACTGAAATGATGCAATGAAAAGCCTTATACATTAAGCCACCTATAAAATTATAAAACTTTATGTAAAAATTTAGGCTTTAATTATTTTGTTCATTGATTTTACTTCCATTTAATTATCTTTTTCTTGACTTTTCTTGACATTTGACCATCACAAGAAAAGTGAATTTACAAAGTATGAACTTCGTTCATTTCACCAACCCCTTAATTTGGCCACTTTGATTTCCTTGTGTTTTATAATGTTTTTGACATCACCTTCTTAATCGGTGTCCTGATAAACTTAAGTTTACATTTTTTCAACATCTCATTTCAAATAGCTTCCTACAATAGACACTTCTAGCAATTAAGGATGATTTCAACCCCATTGTGCCTAAAGTAGTAATGCCATTTTTACCACTGTGCTTTTTTGCTTAAGATTAATGTTCAAATATAATTTTAAAAAAATTCAAAAAATGTCACGCATTCATGCATGCATTTAAGTAAGCATCTTGCTTCTATATGTTTGTAATAATTAGATTAATGTCACACGCGCGTGTGCATATGCGTGTTGGCTCACTATAGCTATACTAAGCCTTTTTATATGGCTTTATTATTTTGTTTTAAGGATGAAGACAAAAAAAATATGTATTGACCCACATTCCAGAGGAGGGCGAATGCTAAGTATGGTAGGCTTACGCACTTCGAATTCACCTGGAAAAGGTTAGTGAAACGACTTTTAATACGCTTTTTATACACACCTTAAAGTACTAGTTTACTTTAATATTACACCTTTACATTCGTCCTAATCATAGTTCTTATGCAGTAATCTCAAAATATGTAATATTGGATTAATTTACACATCCTTATAATGTCACAAATTTCTGCTTTTTGAGAAAGCGAAAGCTTTTTCAATTACTCACATAGGCGCTACGGCTAAATTATTATTACAGTGAGCTTCCAGAATTATAATAGTGATCTACTTTTTTTTAATTGTGTAATCCGTAATGTCTAATTTTTTATTCTTCTATAAGTAGGAATATTTTAAATATAATTTTTAATAAGCACGTATTGGGCAGGTATTTATTTAAATTTCTGTGCTTAAATAGCACCTAATTTTATAGTGGTGTCTAAAAAATTACGTCTTTGCATGGGACACACTTGAAAAAGTGATTTCGGAATTTTGGAATAAGGGGTAAGGTTGCAATTACTTGTAGACTGAATTTCGTGTAGGATAAAAAGAGAAATACCCTTTTTTTAAATGGGTTCCACAATTTTAGATTGATTTATAAGTTAAATAAGGTATTATTATTTGTAGTTCTGGTACCTGTTTACACTATCAACACATTTTTTTGCTCTAGATTAGACTCATAGTTTTAGTGAGTACTTAAACTATTGTTTATTCACACTTGCAAGAGCCGGACTTGATCACTAAAATAAGGCCTTTTTGTGTACTGTCCTATCTGATGCCTACAGAAAGCAATATTGTAATTACTCAAAATATAAAGCCACACACTGTAAGTGTATAAACAACTTCAGGTGAAGGCAAAAAAGTACTGACTGTAATGTCTGCAATTATAAAAATGTGACACACTTTGCGTAACTGTGTCACCTTGAAGTAACCAAAACATACGTTTTCGGCGCGAAAGTATGGTGCGTCTAGGAACGCGGGAGAATCCTTAAGAGATTTGTTAAGTAATTTCATCTGCCCATTAAACATCACGGCAGTTGTAGTACTACTCAGTAATTGTCACATCAAATTAACATGCAAAACGAATAAAATTTTATCCAAACATAATTTTTTACAAAAACACCAATTCCAATTAACTAATTTGTTAAAGGTTAATACCAGTCTTATGCTTGCAACAGAAATTATCTTAATGATAACTTATGATAACAGAAAAACAAACATGATTAGAATTAATATTTATCGTGTCTTTGCAGTTCCTTGTGTAATGAAAGCTCAAAAAAACCCTCTTACAGCAACTAAAAACACAAAAGCAACCAGTTTCTCGTACGCCGATGAAAATGTAAGTGTAATTTTTTTGTTATTTTATTATAACTATAATTTATTGAAACGTCTGCTGTTTGACATTGCATTGTAATTTAATATAAAGTAGACAGTAATGATAGAATTTAGGGTTTGCACTATAGTGACGTGTTCCGATAGTCTTATTTTATCAATTTCCTGAGTTTTAGGTTTGCGCTAGTAGGCCTAATTACAGCGGCTTTTCAACAACTAAACCACATACCTAGTGTTGTGTGTTTATTTTAATTTCTTATTTATTTTCTGGATTCATTAATATGATATTAATATAAAATTAAATTTCACAAATACTGAATAAAAAGCTCATGAAATTAAAAGAAAAACAAATTCCTTAACTGATTCTTAAGCGGTTTATATGGTTGGTGTAAAAACTACATTATTGAGTTTTACTGGTGTTGGTTCAACACTTTAGTGACAGTAAAATTTTGTTGAAAATTGAATATAATATTTACTGCTGTACTAGGTACACAAGATTTTAGTTCAACTGGTAAATATATTATTTATTTAGTAATCGTAGTAGGTAAATGTGTTACAAATATTTTGTCTTACAACTAATAATGATGACCTTAAAAATAAGCCCATATGGAGAAGGAATTAAACTTTTTACTTTCATGGAAAGTACATTTGATCCATCAGCGTAAGCGCAAGCATATACCCAAGTTAAATTAACATCCAGAGTTAAGTTAATTTAAAAAGTATAAGAAATTTGCAGCTTTCTACAACTTTAATTTGAAAATGGATTCTTTAATAAATGCTCAAAATAGGTTATTATTACTATAAAAATAAATACATATAATTACATAATTAATAATAATTGTAATATGAACTAATTATAATTATATATAATATTATAATTAGAATTAACATTATAATTGTAATATATTATGAATTATATAAGTATATAAATTATTTAATGCTGTCTTTAAAAACTTGAAATAATAATAGGCCTACTCATGAAATTATGTCAGCACTGCATACGTAATATGTAATCACAAATGTAACCACAAAAGCCCCTTACTTAATGACTAAAAAAAAACAATAATGTAGTAATACTTGGCTATAGGCCTACTTTCTTTAACTTTACAGCAAACAGCAATAACAAGACTAACTTAAACTTGTAATTATTTAAGTTAGAGTGTGATAATTTTAACAGTTTTAACAATTTAACAATCTTTTATATTGAAGCGTCTACCAGAAGAATAGTAATGTAATTTAGCATACATTATAAAAAATGTCATAAATAAAATTGGGTTAGATATCTTATATGTGAAGAGAAACCAGTCTTCATCGAATTATTACATAACTACTAACGTCAAATTGAAAACAGTTTATATTATGAAGAGCTATTTAGTTAATTTTAATGTTACTTTATAATTATATGTATCGAATTTATTTACTAAGATTGACGTTTGTTTGAAATAAGGTATTAACATTTTTTTTAAATTAAAGAAGAAATTTCAATTGTCTTATATTTCGTACATTAGGCCTACGTCTAAATTTTTATTCGTGGTTAGCTAATAAAAAGGTTACAATCGCATATGTTTTTGTTGCTTTTCTTCTAATTACGAATTGATAAACCTGGTTGTAACTTGTGTATTAATTGGTAACAAAATAATTGTTTTCATTTGTTGATTTTCACAAAACTTTTTTTAATTTGTTTTTTATTAAAGATAGACAAATAAAGCCTTGCAACTGTAAAATTAGTCATTTAGATATAATCTGTGAGTTGAAACACATAAATCTTTAAAATTCGTATTCTCATGATGTTTTTTGCAGCATGCAAAACGGCAGCCATCCGATCACCACTCAGAAGTTCCACACATCATAGAGCATGATATATCTAAGCATGCAACTCCCAAGAAAGTCAGTTACAACAATGAATTGGCGAGCATTTCAAATCCATCATTATATAATCGCCCATCAGTGATCGTCTACGCAAAACGTTGTCAGGAAAAGAAAACCCGCATTTCAAATTTAAGTCCAAAGTGTTTATTTCCTAATAGAATTTCAGATGTAGAAGTCAATAATAACGAAAATAAGACACATGAAACCATAGATGCAGCGTGTAATAATACAGCGCCACAACATACACAAAACCAAAGGAAAAAAAGAAGGTATGATCGATATAATTTTTGTATATTTTGTGAAAAAATTGTTCTTAAATTGCGCAGACATTTAATGAATAATCATAAAAATGAACAAGTTATAGCTGAATATATAGCTTTGTTTGAATCCTGTCCTGAGGAGTTAGAGGACAGGAGAAAAAGAATTATGGCTGATTTAACGCTTAAAGGAAATTATAAGTATAATAAATCACTTTTAAACAATTCACTTTCTGACAAAGTGCCATGTAGTAGCTATTTGCCAGTGAAGAGGCCACCAAAGAATAAAGAATATATGCCTTCCGATTGCATTACTTGTACAGTATGTATGGGGCTAATTGTGAAAAAAACACTTTTACCAGCACGCATCACAATGCAAGAAAAAATATGATGAAAACGCAGCTATTCATTCAAGTAATGAGGGAGAAGACAATGATGTAGAAAACTGCAATAGCAAACAACCTATTATTGAAAGACGAACATGTTATATTAAAGAGTATGGACTTCAGTATTATCCAAACACTAAAGATGCTTGAAAAAGGTATGCAAGTAAACATTCTAAAAATTTTGAGAAAAGATGACTTAGGACAAAAATCGATGACTGATCGTCTGCTACTGTCTGTAGTATCTGATTTTTATTCAAGCCACCTCGCCTTCAAGGACAGGACTCATGTTACTAGAACGCTTAGAGATGGAGCCAGATTACTGGCTAAAATTCAGGATATGGATCCAGACATACAAGAGTTGAAGGACATTTTTGATCCTAATAAAATTGATGTTGTGGTAGATGCATGCCAAACTTTGTGCAATCTAAAAGATAATGGCAATGACTCGACACGTATGAACAAAAATGTAATTGTGGGAATGAATGGAAGACTGTCATGGATACTTGAGGAAGGAAGTAAAAAATTCATAGATGATATTGTTTGTAACCCAAATCTTACAGACGAAAACAAAATCTTAAAAAAGCGAAAGGTAAAAGACTTCCAAAGTTGTCTGAGGAGGCGTTGGAAATATTCTATTTCCACTAACATAGAAGTAATGAGAAGGAGAAGTAAGATATTCAAACCTATAATTATGGCTTCGGATAAAGACATTTTGAAATTTGCAAGTATGCTCAGAAATATGGAAACTGAATATCAACAAAAGGTTGAGAAAGAAGTAACAATGTTGAATTATGAAACGCTGTGCAAAGTTACTATCTGCCACATATTGACATTAAATAGGCGACGACCTTTTGAAGCAACACATTCAGAAATTGAATTTTATATGAGGAAGCAAAGTGATACTAACCACTACTCTCCAGATGTGCTAAAAACGTTAGTCGAAGAAGAAAAAGTATCACTAGGCGAATTAACGTTATATGTTGTGCCGGCGAAAGGAAATGAGGATATGCTACAATACTTCTTACTCGCATAAGGGGGGACAAAGTTACTCACGTCCGCAGCATCCTTAAGCTGTACGTGTCCCCTGGGTGGTGCTAAATGAGTAACAGTGCTGGCAGATCTGACATCCGAAACCAAAATATGAAAAAAAGAGTTACAAACAAAACTGTCCTTATGAGGGCAAAACAGACAGTGACAACTCTGAACATTCTCCAGTGGAATGCAGGAGGCCTTTCTTCTACAAAAATGACAGAACTAAAAAAGATAGTTAACCAAAATAAAGTGGATATTCTTATAATTAACGAAGCCAACATCACGGCAGAAAACACCCAATATTACAACATCCCATACTACACAGCATACACACTCTTCAAGGCAAGACAAATAGCTAGTGGAATACTTGTATCAGTCAGAAATTCACTAAAATCAGAATTCAAGACCATAAAAGGAATGAATGCTCATGATACCGCAGAAATAGTGAGGTTGGCAACTTGGGAAGGAGCTAAGAAATTTACAATATATCGGTTCATATACAGCCCGCCTGGAAACAAAAACTTGTGCCTGGATATACTTAACATCTCCCCAGCCACTATCATAGTAAGAGACTTTAACGCCGCCTCCCCGAATTGGGGATACAAATATTATAACCAAGCAGGAAGAACTGTTGAAGAATTTATCAACAGCCATAACTTGGAGCTGTTGTACAAAACAGAAGATGAAAAGACATTTCTACATTATACAGGAGACTCCACAAACCCTGACCTTGCTATGGTATCTTCTGATCTCTGCGATAACAGTAAAAACCAAGTAATGGAAGACTTAGGAGGAAACCATCGAGCTCTCCTACTATCTATCTCGCTAAAGTTTCCTAATGGAAAACCAATCACCCGTACCACATGGAACTTCAAGAAGGCCGATTGGAAGAAGTTTCAAGAACAGGTGGAGACTAAATCAAGTTCAATTAAAAGAGAAGAAACACCCCATTTAGTTCTCAGAAATCTGTGCAACTACATCCAACAGAGTGCAAAGAACAATATCCCCAGAGGGAAACAGTACAATTACAAACCCTTTTGGACGAGTGAACTAGCCCAACAAAAACAGATCAGAGACCAAGCTAGAAAGAAAACCGAAAGAACAAAAATACAGGAAGATTTCAAAATGTGGAGAAGAGAAAGTACCAAAACGAAGCAGCAAGTGGCGAAGGCAAAAAGAGATTCTTGGAGCAAATTCTTAAAAACATTGAATTATAGAACAGATGGAGGAAAGGCACATAAATTTGTAAGTAGACTAAACAACAAACATCCAGAAAACCAATCCCAACCATTTAAAATCCAAAACAAGGAGATTACAGATGACAATAAAATAGCAAATTACTTTAACACCCACTTTTGAAATGCCCATAAACTGTCACACAAACTTAAAAAACAAGAAAAACACATCAAAACAAACATCAGGTACAAAACAACAAATAACAACGATGGACTGAGGCAGATTTTCACCCAAGATTTTACAGAAGAGGAGTTGAAAGAGGCGATCAGTAACACCAAGAAGAGAAAACAACTGGGACCAGACAACACATTCAAAGAATTTATTCATAATTTAGGATCAAAAGCCCTTACGACATTACTATTGGTATATAATAAACTTTGGAACTCCAGAGATAGCCTGCCTGATGAATGGAGGAAATCAATAATAGTCCCCATATTAAAACCTGGCAAACCAACAAACATTCTAAGTTCATACAGACCTATAGCATTAACATCTGTACTAGCAAAAATCCAGGAGAGAACGATCTCAGCCAGACTGTGCTGGTATCTAGAAAACCAAAATCTGCTTACAGAAGAACAAGCAGGCTTCCGTCAAAATCGCTCTACAACATACCAACTGATAAAACTCTCTCAAGAGATAAAAGCAGCATTTAATCGAAAGGAAAGCACCCTGGCAGTGTTCGTCGATTTTAGTGGAGCATACGATTCCGTGTGGAGAACTAGACTCATTGAAAAACTAAAAGATATCAATATAGAGAGAAACATGCTGTCTTGGCTTTCAAGATTTCTGGACCAGAGATGGGCCAGAGTCAAATTCGGTGAATCCTTCTCCAAATACAAACAGACAAAAGTAGGTCTACCCCAAGGAGCAGTACTGAGCACCACACTCTTCAATGTTTTCATAAATGACCTCTCAAAAATTTTAAAAGATAAAAATGTCAAAATGGGAATATTCGCTGATGACGTAGTCATTTGGACCTCAGCCAAAAACAATGCCAAGCAGCAGAATATATTAGAACAAAGAATGAACGAAACCTTGGACTCCTTGCACAACTGGGCCTCTGAGAACAACATGAAAATTAACATCTCAAAGACTGCTTACCAATTTTTCACGATGCGCCATAAAAATGACAACTTCAACTTGAAGATCAACAACCTAAACCTTCCCAAAAGCGAATGTACAAAATACTTAGGTGTACACATGGATAACAAACTATCTTGGAGGGACCATGTGACAAACACAGCAAATAAAGTCAACCAAAAACTGAAACTTATAAAGCGTATTGCTGGAGCTACCTGGGGATGTACGCAGGACACTCTGAATACCACATACAGAACCTATATAAAACCAGTCGTGACATATGGAAGTGGATACTTGTAACAGCCAGCAGCTCTAATCTGAAGACATTGGAAACAACACAAAACAGTGCCCTACGGCTGATTAGCGGAGGTGTGAAGACCACACCTGCCCTTTCTCTTCAGTTGTACACAGGCCACTTACCGATCACTTCAGAAATAAACCAACAAGCTGCCATCTCTCTGGACAAAATAAAAGACTTACCACAGGCAAAATGGGCAAAAAATAGCCAAGACGGGACACATCTGAAGACCCAGACATTACCAGTTAATACTGCCAACAAGTACTTGACACTGCTGGGCATCACAACTGAATAGAACCTTTTTGCCCAAAAATTAAACCTACAGAATACCAAACAATCAACACCAATCTCTCTCTTCTGTCTGATATGAAAAAGCAAGATGCACCTTCCACAATCTTGCACCAAATGGCACTAGCAACCATTAATGAAAGATATCCCCAGGGTGAATACCTTAGAATCTATACAGACGGATCGCTCATAGAAAAACATGGAAAGGCTGGCGCAGGAGTACATTGTAAACTGTTCTCCCACTACATTTCAGTGGGAGAAAATAAAACCAGTTTTGATGGAGAAATAAAGGCAATACATATGGCATTACAACAACTCTTACTCAGACCACTAACTTTTAAAAAAGCCGTTTTTCTTGTTGACTCCAAGTCTGCAATCCAGTCTATCGCATCAAACAGACAGCCTATAGATGACACTGTAAAAGAAACAGGATGCAATAAACCTTCTCAGTAAACAAGGGAAAACAATAATTCTCCAGTGGATCCCCTCACATGTAGGAATAAGTGGGAATGAAACAGCCGACCTGCTAGCTAAAAAGGGTACAACATTGCAAGGGAGAAAAACACTACACAGCACAAGAACAATTAAAAGACTTGTTAAAAACAAAACACAAGAGATGTTCACCAATGAGGCCAGCCTTGCGTCTAGTGGTAAACGGTGGAAAAACATTGGAAACACTTCGGACAAAAACAAAAATATACCCAGAAACCAAGCAGTAGCGAACTTCAGACTCAATACTGGTCACGACTGCCTTGCTGAACACCTCCATCGTATTAAGATCTACAAATCCCACCACTGCACAATTTGTAAGCAGCTGAATACAGTGATGAACAGAGACCATCTTCTTGTGTGTTCGGGATTGGACCACTCTTATCAAGAGACAGGGAATCTATCAAGACTCTATTCGGATGCCAGAAGACAAATGGAATGATTCAATGTCCTGCCATTAGAAAACAACAACTTCTTACTCGCTCTATGGAAAAGAGCATTGATGTAATTATAGAATGTCGCAAAACCCTGAAAATTACGAAGTGTATATATTTGTTTGCGAGACCGGGTTTAAATACCCCATTTGATGGTTCGAAAGTAATGAGGGAGATGAAATTACTTTGTCCGAACTTAACAAAACGCGAGTATTTAACTGCGACTGGATTTGCGCCATCATGTAGCTACAATGGCGCATGTAAAAAGTCCTGCACTGTCTAAGAAAGTCAGTAAATTTATGTGCCATACACAGTCTGTCCACGATAAAAATTACGTGACTCCATTAGCGTTTGTAAATCGTGGCGTCGTGGAGAATTACTTAGCCAAACTAGAAGAGACAACGCTTCTCCCAAAAGAACCTATAGAAAATCCAGTAAACGAACGTCACATACACATACCAGACGAAGAAGAAGAAATTTCCGATGACGACGGATCAAAAGCACATAAAAGATGAAGGCGGTGGACAGAAGAGGAAAAACATAATTATATCAGAATTCTCTGAATATATAAAAAAAGGTATTAACCCGGGCACAAAAAGGGGCAAAACGTTGATTGACAAAAGAAATCCTGTTAGAAGGATGTACCCCTGCCCAGATTAATGCATTTGTTGACAACATAAATAAAAAAAAGTAAAGCTTCCATCCTCATTTTCTTATTTAAAACAGGTATAACATTACATTAGAACATTAACATTAACATTACATTTTACAAAGTAGGCTGTATTTCTATATTGTAATGAAATTGGTTATTATTTCCGTTTAATTTAAAATCATATGACCACTCTTCCTACAAAAAACACATAATACAGTAACATGCAAGATTAATCATTTTTGTACATTAGTAAAGTTTATAATCCTCTTTGAGAAACTACCTACAGCACAGTTTTGTTATATACAAAAATTAGTCTCTTCAACATTTTTTTTCTTTATATTAATAGACTAACATTTAATTATGAAAAACCATAGTAGTGAGAATAATAACGAATATATGTACTTTACCTTACTCTTAATCACTTTCTCACACCTCCGTTAGTGTTCGAAAGTCGGAAGCTGTAGTGCAAAAGTTGAATAAAGGGTATGATTTTAAATGTAGGAAAGAACGAAATCTGCAAATGTCGAATGTCCAAAAGTAGAGGGCGTATATGATTTTTTAAATGAACAATCTGCTTTTCTTATGTATTTATATTTTTGTGTTAGTATTTTTTGTATAGGATTATTCTAATATAACTTGTATGTCATTTGTATTTTCTCGTATTTTCTGTACATAATTTAATATATATAACACATTTTTTCTGCTTTCAGTATACTGCTTAGACTTTTGTTTTAAATGTTAGTTTTATAATCTTTGCATTGTTTGAATTGTTAAATTTTTTACGTGAAAGATTTTATTAATATAACTTAATTTTAAATTTTTGCTTTGGATTATTGCAAAATGTAATTTACATACGTGATTTATATTTTTTGTTATTATCTGCACTTATCCTTTAATATATATTTAATTATTTGCCCTTTTTATTTTAAGTTTTGATGTAATAGGCTATATAATTAAATTACGTTACTTCTGCAAGCAGTGGCGTAACTAGTAACAGCTGATTGTTGTCTACACGTTGTAAATAAATAGTCAGCTCTTTTCACTATTGCATTAATTTATAATGTTTATAATGTATTTATGTTAATAAATTAGTACTTTAAGTAAAAGTAGTAGTTTCATTTTAATTAATTCTTTTATTAGGAAATAATTATTTTTGGGTTTGTATATATTCATTTTGTGTTTGTATTTTCCCAAATATGTATTTTGTGATTATTTGTATCTTTTTGATTATGTATTTAATATATAAGATTTTTCCAAAATTTGATATTCACTAGTGTACATATCTGGTTTTCAAACTTTATTGTTTTACTCAAAATACTTTTTAATTTAAACATTTACTTTATTTATTAAATTTTTTTAATGTAATACTACTTTAATAAAAAGTATAATATATTATCTTGTTGTTTAATTATTTTCCATATGTTTCACCACTCACAGCACTAAAACCTTTGGAAGTAGCCCTAAAAAGTTAAAAGACCTACATATAAAATACCTTCACCTTCAAATCGTCTAGGTGCGATTACTTAAATTAATACACGGTATGAGTATACGAGGTGAGTAACCATCGAAATTATTAAAATACAACAGTTATTGAGTTGAATTTTTATTCTACCAAATAAGTAAAATCATACAATTGTGCCTTATTTACTTGAAATGAAATTTCCATTTTATTAACCTTTACATTGAAATGAACCTTTACCTTTATTTTGAACTTACAAACTTTTAAATACTAAAAGCTGATTTTTCTCTACACGCAAGATGTGGTTCTAAATTACTGTACAGAGAATAATAGACATGTAACTGTGTAATTAAAATGAATATTTTGTTTTCGTAGTGTCCATCAATCAATGAATTTTAACGATGAAGGATTTGCGAGGACCGGTCAAAAAGTATAACACAAATTTTAAATTATTTCTGCCGACGTTTCAACAATATTTAATGGCATCATCATCCAAAAATTTAAACACCTAAACACTACATCTACTCAAAATTGGATGCAATAGTGTACAGTGTGTGGAGAAACGTTTATGTTACTACGATAATAAAATATACGTACTATTATTTAAAAATAATAAAATGAATTAAAGTGGAACTCAAACAATATTTAAATTTACTCAAGATGGTATTAAAAGTGTACGTATTAAAAAAGTAAAAGAAACTTCTCTTCTTCTTTACGATTGGCAAATTACTTATCTCTCACAGACGTAGACTGAATTTCCTTTATACGACACAAAAACGGTAGAGCTCCACATTGCTTCATAGATTTAAAAATTTAGTTATTTCTTTACTCATTGTTCGAAAACGAATCAGCTAATTGAGCAGATTACAGGGAAAAATAAAATTTGGGTAAGATCATTTTCTTACGAAGTAAACAGGTGTTACAAATAGTTTACTCTTATACGCAAAAACGTAAACTCAGGCACGCTACGTAGCGTAAATAAATGTTGTCTAATATCTGACGCATGTGAATGCACCCAAAGCGCTCCTCTTTAAGTGTTTGTTGAATTGTTACAAACAGATTACTCAAGTAGAATGTGTAGTCTATACAACACAACGAATGATAAACAAACAACGCACACTACCTTGGACAGGCACATGTACGCTTCAACGTACATTGCGACAGCGGAAACCAGCTGCCAGCTGAGTTATCTCTGACGTCATAAGCCAGTGACGTCATTTGATCAACTCAGACTGGTGATCAACTCAGACCTTTACACATGTACGCTTCAACGTACATTGCGACAGCGGAAACCAGCTGCCAGCTGAGTTATCTCTGACGTCATAAGCCAGTGACGTCATTTGATCAACTCAGACTGGTGATCAACTCAGACCTTTACAGGGACCATACAAAGATTTCATCGAGTTATAAAATGTTTAATATTTAATGTTTAGTACTGCAATTATTATGTAAACAGTGACTTGTCATGTTGTGTCTGTTACAGTGTTTCTCCTAATCTCCTAGTCGAGTCTAGACATTAACAAACATTGTATATTTTGGAGTATATAACACTTTGTTATCAGACATGTTACGATTTAGGAAAAACTTTAGTAATATATAGTCAACATTGCACTGGCGTCTTAATTTGTTTGTATAAGTAACATCAATAACAGGCTCGAATGTGAAATGACTGTGACTCTGGGTGTGTGTGTGTGTGTGTGTGTGTGTGTTTTAAAAACAAGCAGATGTAAATTAACCATGAATTACAGGGCAGACAACATTAATGAAAAAATTATACTAAAACTCTTTAAGTAATATAGCACATAATTACTTACAAACAATTACAAATATTACGTCAATTCTTCCACTCCTTATTGCCGTAATAATTACGTCAATTTCCTTCACTGTTATCATCACTCAAATTGTCTTAACTGCTGCTATCCCATCGCTTATTAATTTAGAAACGATCTGTTACATTATACACTTTTTGGTCCGATCTCACATGCTCTTTTAAATTTTAAGACGTGGTCACATTTTGATGTCCAGCGTGTGAGATAAATACACTCAAATTTCTTTTTTGTTAAGTTTATAACACTGTCTAAGAAAATAAACTTGTTTTGTTTTAACATGCTTTTCCACAGTTGCCCAAATCAGTTCTAGGATTAAGAACCGGGTGATAGGGTGGAAGTCGTAAGATGGAATGTCCATAGTTTGCTGAAATAGTGATTATTTTAAAAGTTTTGTATGTTGGGTTATTATTTCAGAAGATGGAACAACAAAGAATTACATAAAAAATAGGATACAGTAGGGAAAAAAGGCTATTCGTTTGCTAAACTCGTTATTTTGTTCGAACAAAATGAAACTTCAACCTAAACTGACAATCTACACAACTATTGTTGAGTCCATTTTAACTTATGGCTGCGAATGCTGGCAACTTTCAGGTAAAGAGAAAAAGATGATAGAAACTGTGGAAATGGACTTCTTAAAAAGATCGTGTAATATTTCTAGAATGCAACGTGTTAGAAACGAAGATATAAGAAGGAAAACAGGGCGCATATTTACAACAGCAGAAAGAATAGAATCCAGACAGTTGCTATGGTATGGTCACGTAATGAGGATGAGGATGGAGGAGAAGCAATGGCCAAAGAAAGCATTGACTTACACTCCACAAAACAGGAGAAGAAAAGGAAGACTGACAACACAATGAAAACAGGAATTAGGAAAAGCATGAGAGGTCGAGCTATTGAAGACGATGACTGGAAAGATAGGGAGAAATGGCGATCGAAATGCGGGATGCGGCATAGACTGTAGTGTAGGACCCCCGCTAATAATAATAATGTTAGGTTATTTTGTTTAGCCTAACTATTAAACAGAGCTCAGGTTATAACATAAATGGACTAAAGGAATCCCATGATTCAGTAACCAGTTAATCATGTCTACCTTTTTGTTAATGATGTTGCAGGTGAATTTATTTATTTATTGAAATTTTCAGGCACTTTCGTCATTGTCTGTCCAAATTTTTGTAACCGATTTTGAACGGTGAAAACCAAAGTTTCGTCTGTGTGTACTATAGACTACCGTTCTTCTCTGAATTGTTGTAATTTTCTTATATATCAACTCTTAAGATTTCAATGTCACGTTTTTCTATTTAAAAGTTCCCTATTGCTTTTGGTACGTTTCCATCGAAATCCCATTTGACGAATAATGTGGTTCAGACTGGAAACACTACCATTATAATTAATTTGTTCTTTAAAATTGTTTAAATTACTTTTGAATGTTAATCTTTACCCTTCTATGGATTGACTTTGGTGAATAATTCGTATAGTGGACTTGTCGAAATCGTTTAAATCAGTTTTTATTTCATTTGTTGAACATTTTTATGGAGAGTCTTGAAAGATTTTATATCACCCATATACCATGATGTTTCTTTAATAATTCAAGAAACACTATTTATAGACACGCCGCACGCCTGAGCTGCCCGTTCCTGTAACTTTCTTTCTGATATATCCTTATCTTCCGATTTAATAAACTTGTAGGCCTACACGTTATAAATTATTTTCCGACTTTGACTATGTATAATTTTCCTTTGCACTTAAGACGACAGGCGACCCAGATTTTCCATTTCACTCTCCGTCCGGAAAATATAGCAATAAAGTAAACTCTATGCTTTTGATGAAAACCGGTGTTTTTGAAAAGTACGTACACATTACATATCATGAGAACAGTTTATTCGGGTCTGGTAAGCTTACCTACACTGTATTTTAGTTTATCTTATTACTACAGCCTTACTATTTGTACATTCGTTGACTACACAATTTTTTCCATATTTTCGGTAGGTTCTAACCCCCAAAACCCTCCTGGGTGCGCCACTGCCCAAATGTATGGGTTATACATTGTAAGGAGACCCTGTATGCGGTCTTTACAAAAAAAGATAATAGAGAAAAAATTTTATTTAAAAAAAAATAAAATTTTCAAAAAAAAATTTTGTTTATGTTTTATTTAATGTCTATAATTGTGAAATAATCCTGTCTTAATGTTCTGTTAAAAATTTTAATAATTAAGAAGGTATTTATTAATTATTGAGCACTTCTGGAAGATCTGAACCAAGTCTGGAGTTAATCAGATTAACTCCGGTCAGCAATCGATTTGTGATGTTTAGTGCTGGTCCAATATCTCACTGTTAATTAATATTTTCTTCTTCTTGAAGTCTCGTTGCATTAATAAATAAACCTTAAATTAGCATGTGAAATAATAATAGATACAAACAATTGAAACAAATGGATTTATTAACAAATTTAATAAATAATCGATTTTTAATCGATTGGGAGCAATTATCGACTCCGTCTCAGGGAATAATCGATTCGTTCATACAGTGGAAAAAATTATTACAAGTATTATATAAAAAAGGTTCTTTGAGCGATTATATTAATAGTCAGAGAAGGGTCAACGAGAAAGAATAACATTAACAATTAAAGTAATTTCAATAATTATTATTTAACAATATTTAAATAATTCTGATATAATGTTTAAAAAAGTTGAATCATCAAACCATATGTAGCTGCTGACGTCACTCAATGCGGAAGGCAGAGATTCGTATTATTCAAAGATGGCCGCTCCTAGGTATGGCGAGGTTATTGGAAATGTCGTCGTGTTAAAATCTCACAGCAAAATTACCTTCATAAATGTTTGAAATGTCCCCGCACTGGTGTAATCTGTCTAATAGGTTGTTTGGTGTGTTCTGAAGAAGTGTTCCATGTATACTTGTGTTAATTATGTTATTTGATATGTGTTCACTTCTGTGGGTTAACTGCTCAAAAAGTGGTTATGATTTGTAGCGTTAATTATCACAAATATATTGTTCTACTGTTTTAAATCACTAGTATAATGAAGTTTGGTGTTAGTTTTCACTATTGTCGCTAAAGTTTCTGTAGGTTTAGTTAGAAAAGTGTTTAATTTATTTAACTCTCGTTACACTGATATTAGAAGGTAACCGTAGTACCATTTTCTACACGGTTTTAAGGAACGTTATATTACACAACTATTCAGCTTGATATTCAACAAAAGACTACCCTAACTTCCTTCACGTTAGCCAAAATCTGGCCCAGTTAATCTGTGAAAAAGTATTGTTAAAATATTTCGATTTCCCATACACATGATACAAAATTACATTATATATGGAATTTATTTATCTTATTCGTCACCTTCATGAATTATGAACCTTATCATTGGTTTAATCATCTCATTCCTTTTAAATTGATACATTATAGTCCATATCTGTTGACATTTTGTGGAAATTACCAAATTTATCTCTTTTTGGAAATCTAGGCTCAAAAATTGGTTTCCGCCTTCATATAATTTTTCTGCCATTTTAATTGTTATTAATACGATTATAATAAATTTTAATTAGTCATATTTCTCTTCCTTTCCTTAAATACATATAAATTGAACCTTTGAACTGGTTTTTTATGTTAATCTCTGAATTTGACATTGCTCTTTAAAATTAATTAATTTATATATTTTGAAAATTTACAATATTTTAAGGTATATTTCCTTATTATCACTTTAACTCATAGGATCATTCACAGTAGTGGTTAACTGATTTACCTTACCTAAATCTTGCTAGTTTACAGGAATTATAAGTGAATTAACTGGTTTATATGGCTTCTGTGAATTCACCACATGGCCTAGAGTTTAGAATTTTACATTTCTGTCTTTCTCAAATAAATTTAATCCTACTCCTCCTCTGACTTTACATAGTTATTATTACATGAAAATAAAACGTTTTACAAACCCATTGTGAGGTGTAGTATTTGATTAATACTACTGTTATATAAAAAATAATAATGAACATCATTCAGCATTCTAAGATTGAACATATTGCTGACATGGTTTGAAAACATACATTTAACTCCATTTCAATTAACACAGCATACCTACTGAAACATTATTAATGGTATGTATGCTGTTATTTGGCAAACATAATTCATTTTAAACACATATAAATCTTATTTACTAAAAATTCTTATAAACCTATTGAGTTCATGGCTGTGAACAAGTAGCCATTTTAAACAATTTAAACCTATGAACATAAATTAATGCCAGTCCTTTCTGGTCTAAACCATTATTACCTATTATCCCCTTCATCAGTAAACATGTCCACCCATACTCTAGTTACTATCATTTTTACAAATGTCTTGTAATAACAGAGTTACATTAAAATAATAAAATATTGGAAATCTTCCATTTTATTATTTTATGATGATGTGTATTATTGAATATAAAAGTTGTTATATAGCATATTGATAAGTCATAGTATCACCAACTTTAAGTTTATTGAATTTCCAAAAACACTTGCATAAGTTCACTTTCACTGGTGGTTCTGATATTTTGAGTCTTATTATCTCAGACCAGACCTTTAGTAATCATGGACTGTTAAGACTTGTTTATTTTCTTTATCACACAATAGCTTTAGTTGGTTCACTTCTTATTATACTAGACAACACTTTTGATTTCTTAATAATTACATTTTTATAGGATTTTGGGATGTTATACTTTCTTTTTAATTGTCTCTATGGGTTTGGGGTTGATGGTATTTAATAATAGGTTTTATAACGGTGTTTCTTTCATACTATTTCTTCCTCTCTTCTTGTCTTATTTCTTGTCTTTCTTCTTATCTTCTTTCTTGTCTTTACTCTTGTCTTTCTTCTGGTCTTCCTTCGTCTTGTCTTCTTGTCTTCATTCTTCACTCTTGGGTAAACCAAGGTACTTCGTGTTATCTCGACTGATGTTTAGTTGGAGTATCGAATGTATTTACTGATACTGACTTTGCTCTTCGCTAAAGGTTTCAGGGTATTGTTTACTTCCTGATCATAAATTTTATTCTTCCTTCTTCTTGTCTTTGGGGTATTTTGGTGTTTCACCACTCTCAAACTGATTCTCTCTTCATGATATTGTGTAATCTAATTTGTTTACTGCTCCTAATTTCCTGGGTAAATTCCTGATTTTATAATATGAGTTGCTTTTAATAATTTCTTTGATTTTTAACAGTGGTTTTTATATAATGTAATGAGGATTTTTATTTTACTGTTGTTTATTCCTTTGATTTCATTCAATTTCATTCGATTTTATATTAACATATGTGGTGTAATTAATTTTTATTATTTTATATGAATTAATAAGTAGTGGATTTTCTGTCACGCTACAGAATGCCCTTCTCCAGAAGTGATTTTTTCAGACTATACTTGCTTTGTCTGAAACAATTGCTTATGATAATTATTGTAGTTTTGTTATTATTCTTGACTTCCTTCCATTTTAAAAATTCTCTTATTTATATTTGAGCTTATATCCTTCTCATTCTCACTTGATCTTCCTTGATAGTAATAGTCATCTGAGTTTCATATTTATTATTTTATTTTTATATTTCTTCTTAGTATTTTTTCCTTGGGATATTTCCTCCCTATCGTTCCCTACTTTGTGAGCTGGTTCAGTTCAGAGAGGCACTGTACGCTACTTCCTCTGCTGTCCAATACTTCACACATATTTGAGTACAGAGGCAAATCATCTCTGCTCAAAAAACATATTAATACTGCTGGAATTATCTACAGACAGATTAAAAAATTATTCAGAATAGTACACATTTGTTACTATTTAAAAAAAAATATCTTTGGGATACTTCACTTATTACTTATTATATTTCTCAGAGATTTTAATATTCCTATCTCAGTTGTTCTTCTGACTCTTTAACTTGATGTTTCATTCATTTGATATTATGGTAGGAAGCTCTTCTATTATTACATTCTACAACTTTCCTTATCATATAAAGCTTTTGGTTATAAATTCTTTATTACCTTCTGTTTTTTTTTTATTATAATCTGCATTGGTTATAGTAGCTTATATTTATGACATTTTTATTTTATTGCTCTGTTTTTATTATTTCCAATTGTTCTATTTTCTAGAACTTTCTATAACTGTCATTATCACAATTGACATTTAATTCATAAATCATTTTATATTAATTCGTTTAATTACATATATCTTTGATATTATTCTCATATTATTCCTGTCATGGTTATTATCCTTTCGAATGAATGTTTTTTATTAATTTTATAATGAGGTCATAATTTCTCCTCATACCACTTTAAAGTTTTATTATCTCATAATTCCACATAAGTTTTTGTATTTTATTATATTCAATCACTCAAATCGTATCACACGGTTTATTTCCTTTCGTATCCCTTTATGGAAAGTTTTTCACACTTTATTTTGAAATTAGACATGATCATATTTCTCCAGAATTATTTGTTTTAATTCTAAAGTCTGTTTCCTTTATTCATCCCATTATGATCCTTTATAAACATGGTAAATATATTTTATGCTTACCATAAATATGGTATTAAATCTTTTCTGTTTATTTCACCCAAGTGTTTTATTAATAATTGGTCGGTAAGTTGTACTTACTCTTGGTTTGGAAACTTGATTTATACACAATTCAAAATTCATTCTTCTTATATTATTCCATAAAGTTTTCTCAAATAATTTGTATGTAAGGTGGGCTTGCTTTCTTTTTAAATTTAGTTGTTTTCAATTCAAAATTCTTTTTACATTTCTGCAAAATGGTTTTTCTCAAATACTTGGTTAGTAATGTGGTCTTACATTGTTTTAAAATTTGGATGAGTCAAAATTCTTCTTTTATATTCTTGTCATAAAGTTTTTCAAATTTTTAGTTAGTAAGGTGATCTTACACTTGTTTGGAATTTATTTGAATTATTTCATTCTATTCCTTTTATCCTTCTATAAAGTTTTCTTCAAATGCTTGGTATGTAAGGTGATCTTACAATTGTTTTGGAATTTGGATTATTTCTAAATTCTGTTTTATATTATTTCCACAAGATTTCTCTCAAATAATTAGTATGTAAGGTGTTCTTACTTTTGTTTTAGATTTTGTCAATTTCTAAATTCTTTTTCTTCTCTTTCCAAGATGTTTCTTTTAAATAATTGTATGTAATGTGGTATTACATTGTTTTTGAATTTTTACGGTTTTTATATTCTAAATTCTGTTTTATATTATTTCCACAAGATTACCTTCAAATAATTAGTATGTAAGGTGTTCTTACTTTTGTTTTAGAATTTTGTCGATTTCTAAATTCTTTTTCTTGTCTTTCCAAAATGTTTCTTTTAAATAATTGTATGTAATTTGGTATTACATTATTTTTAAATTTAGTTGATTTCTAAATTCTTTTTCTTCTCTTTCCAAAATGTTTCTTTTAAATAATTGTATGTAATTTGGTATTACATTATTTTTAGAATTTTGAGGGTTTTTATATTCTAAATTCTTTTTATATTTATCTCTTCAAAAAGTTTTTTTCAAATCCTTGGTAGTAAGTTGATCTTACTTTGTTTTTGAATTTCGTTATTAAATTTATTGGTGGGATTACTGTTATCCTCTTCCAATAACTCATGTCGAATGTCCTTTAGGTAGTTGCACCCGATGACTGTGATACGATTATTATTATATATACGATTACACTCATTATTATTATTATACCCAGTATTTAGGAGCAGTAACGGGTTCTGGCGATTTATTACTGCCTGTGCCCGTTTAAAGGCTCGGCATCATTGTTCCTTTGTGCCATACTAGTTGAAGCATCATTTGGGATGCTTAGAGTGGGCCCCTGTCGATCTGTCCTATGGTCTTCCGGTCGTTCGTGGTTAGACCTCCGTTCAGCATCGTCTAAACTAGTACTCCTTCTCGTCGGATAGTACCTTGGTTGGTCCCGTTCTAGGCTCCTCCACCTGTCTTCATATCCACGGTAGCTGTTTCTTCGATTGTTGTTGTATCTTCGCTGTCGATCATCTGTGGCTCGTATGAAATTCACTCGTGGGCGGGGAAACCTATTATTAACGGGATTACCATTTGGACCTGCACGATTATTATTATTATGGTAATGATCATTACCATAATTGGGGCTTCTCTGACTATTTGTGTTATGAGGGTAGGGATTTCGATTACCCTGATAACCATTAGAGGGTCGACTCGGGTTCACATGGTTTGGACCTGTATTATTATTATTATTTTGATTAGTAGTGCTAAAGTTATTATTATTGTTAAAACTATTACTCTGCGGGTATGCCCGGCCTCCTTGGTACCCAGTGTTGGTGTTGTTCGTACCCTGGTTGTTGTTCGGATACGTCCTTGGTTCGGGCCCATCATTTCTTCTCCGGCTCTGTCGGTAGTAGTTTTCGTTTTCGAAGTTTTCGAGGAGTTCGGTCATTGCCTGGATTGTTTTTATTTGGCTGCCTCTCCTCGCACGTATTACCTCTTCGTCATAATGGTATGACATCTTATTTATTAGGCACTCCTCAGGTATGGCCGGTTCTAAATGCTTGGCCATACATACCTTGCCGAGGAAATATGCTGTCATCGAACCACCGACTTGTGGTTTGTAGTGGCCGTGGCATATATTAACTCTTATCAAGTTTTGAGTCATCTCCGACCAGTATTTCGCCTTGAAGAGGCTCTTAAATTGCTGATAACTTTCGATGTCGCTCCGGTTGGCCATCCACCAATGGTCATTCACCTCCCGAAATGACTCGTCTAAGATTTCTCTGTTCTGGACCCATCGGTTCCCTCTGTGTTTTTCTAGGTATTCCTCTATGCGTGCCAAGAACTCTATGGGCTTCCGTTTATACTGCCGGATATTAAGCCACTCTCTATTTTCGGACATAGGGAAATGATTGTACCCAGTTGGTCTGTTCCTTACAAATTCAATTTCCTCCTGGCTCTGACGCACTTTGTAATATAACTAATATTATGTCCCTAGTTCTGGGCGGCATTTGTAATAAAACTCATATTTTACTTTTTTATTATTACATATACTCTACTAAAATATGTATAACCAATACCATAATTTGGTACGTCTGAGTACTTACCAAATTCATTAGTTGCCGGGCTCATTTTCTTCATTTATAACTTGTTTTTTACCTAAGGGGTGCCAGGGTTCATGTACAGGGAGATTTTGAAACACAGTTGACGACACAAATGATAACAAGATATTCTTGAAATTAACCATCAAATTTAATTCAACCTAAGGTAGTACATATACAACCATGCGGTCAAAATAGTGACGTCATATGATATGACCCAAAACAAAATGGCGGTTACTTTTTCTATCTCTTTTTACTCTCTCTATTTCTTTATCTGTTGAATTAATATCAATGTAAACTTTATTGCTGCAGCTTAAAATCATTTATTAATAGTTAGTTAGTTACTACACAAACCAATGCCCTCGGCATATTTGGTTATGGCCATACATTCACTCGTTCATTCTCACACATTCAACTTCAGACCCGTACATTCTTTTTATTATCGATTTGGTATTAATGAGCTCATTAACTATAAAAATGACAAAAGGAACTTCTCTGCTTATTAGGTGGTGGTGTCCATCCGTTGTTGGTGTGTGACGCCCATGGTGATGGCCGGTGTTCGCCTTTAATTCCGCTGAGTTTAATTAGATAGATGTGTGCACTGAATTTACATTTTTTATATATTTATACTGTTAAATAAGATGAGCCTTCATTGCTCCACTACTGTTGATAACATTTTTTGTTAGTTAATTTAAACTATTGATAAAAAGTTATACACACAACGATACATCGCTGTGGCTCCTCTGAAGAATGGCGTTGAAATGAGACCGAGGCAAATGTAAATTTGCACTTGTGTGTGTGGTTCTTACGTCATCCAGCTTTGTCTTGCTGGACAACGCCTCGTTGCACATATTGTATTCAGTGCGTCATTGTTCTTAGCGATGACGGAACCGTGCTATAGCCCAATCATAATTCATATTGTAGTCCTTCGTCACAAACACCGCCATGGCCTTTTTTGATTTCAGCACGTCCATCGGCGACCTTGGTGTCTTACTCTGGCTGAATTTGCGTTGTTCCTTTTCCCAGAGGGACAATGGACCTAACCATTCCGTGTTTAAATAATTACATAATACAAAACATTGAAAATACCTATATAACCCATAATTATGGTACTGGGTCATTATGTACTGTTACAAACCCCCTCAATGAAAATTTTTGTGTCGAAACACAAAAAATTTCATTGACTCATTCACACTTTCCTAAAAGGATCAGTCTAGATATGTCACCACAACCCCCTGTAACGTTACAAAAAAAAATTTATCATTACTTACCCTTGGTCCCATGATGTTGGTCGCACCCTCTGACCTTACTGGACTTCTCCTGAGAGATCCCTACACCATAAGGCCATGAGGCACTCTACACTCCTGTTCTGATACTCCAGCCAGCCCAGGACTGCGGTCACAACACCACAAAACTCTGAAACATTGCATACAAAATTTTAAAATAGTGGTCTAGTACACTTACATATCTACAACTGATATGTTCCCTTTTAGATGCATTGGTTTGTGTTTGGGGCATTGGTTTGTTTTTAATTCAAAAGTTTCAACCTCACAACTACAAGACTTAAAATACATTGATTTTTACCACCACCAAACTCAATTTCTTCCTTGTAAGAAAATAAACAACATATATATAACTACACATAACACAATACATCAACAATTCTTTAATATACCCCCAAAATACCTTCACCTAATTATTTCTATAAATTCAGCTTACAACTATCATGGCAGACACTTTTATTATTTAAATTTTGTTACTCAACTTAGATTCACTTCTTCTATCTTGTAAATGGCAGCTTACTATAAATTTTTTTTTTTTTTTTTTTCAACTTTATTTGTAACTTTAGACTCTCAACTTTAAAATCTACTATATTTTAACACTTGTTATCGTCATTACCCCTGTAACGACCTCCTAACCACACACTCTATTGTACTATCAACATAATAAACATAATAAAACATCATAAAACATTAGACATTACGCATTAACATTGTTACATTTACATTACATGTACCAAAACTTTATAACATTATTACTATCAACAATTTTCTATTAACTTTTAATTATTTGACATTCAACAGATTCTAGGCAACAATTTCAACTTAATCCTTTACCTTTCATTTACAATTACCTTCCTACCAAGAATTTTCCTTTTTCTAACCCTTCTATCCTTACTAGTTTGGGTGACTCTCTATTATTCACTATTCTCTCTGTCTTATTTTGGCATTGTCAATCTAACCTTACTCACCTCTTTTTTACACTAACCGCTTGTAACCATTGATATAGCATGACACCAATATCTCTATGATAACCCCCTTCACAAATCCCATTTAAAACCTCTGGCACCGCTCATTTTTTGTACTAGTATGTGTGTATTCCCTCACTATGCTCATTCCATCATTGGTTCCTGACCCTTTCAGATAACCCTTTCCGGCACACAACGGTCCCTTCCTGTCTCAACATCTCTCGTTGCAGACTCCTACACCAATACCCTTATTACAAAATATCACCATCAACAACAAATATAATTACCATGCACATTACTCACCTCTACATATATAATCACTAACCACTGTGTCCCTAAAATATCTAACACCTCTTTATATATTATCAGCATCTCAACACTTTATTTTTCCTAACTCCCATTAACTCTAACTAACTAACTCCAATGCCTCTATTTTATCATTATTACCCAAACTCTTTTACAACATTTCAACTTAATATATCACTAGAAAAATTCATCACTTATCTACTAACAACAATACCTCTCCATATACAAATACATAATCATTTGCTAACCATTAGTCTCTGAATCTCATAATATCATTTCAAAATCATTATTAAACTTCTTTCAATTATTTAAAATTCTACAATACATGTTTACATAAAAAAAATACATAAAATACACAACAGCAAAATACACCAATACACTGACATTAATATACACAAAAATATACAATCCACATAATCATTAAATCATTTACCAAAAATCAATCATAATCAGTCCATCTTAAAAAACACTGTCCACATAATTAAATGTTCATAACACAATAAAAGGTCTACCCTCCATCGTCAAATAAGAGTCGAACCTTAAAACTATATACATGGTTTAATATTAGATATTTTATATTATTACTATCAATATAATACTTATCTAATTCTTCATATATTTCCACAATACTATTTAAATTAATATGCTTATTTCATATTAATATCTCATATAATTTGTCACGATCGAGTACGGTCATGTCGCCTTTGGTATAGTCTGCTACAATCAGGTAAGTTATAAAGTCATCTTTATCAACATCCTCTCCTACTACTTTATTCTCAATATAAGGTAAGTTTTCATTATATTTATCACTCCTATCTCCACCTAACTTTTCAATCAACTCTTCATAATCTCTACATACTCTATATAACTCTACCTCCCAATTATCACACAATTCTCTTTCACAATAACTCCTATCATAACCCCAAATCACATTCTCTCTCTCCATATATGCAGGGTACACTACAACTTTATTTTCGCACCACCTATCAGGTGCACAAAAAAACCCAGGGACAACTATTTGCAGACCTTTTGTCTCCAAAACCTACATCGAAGGCACTCTCGTCCTTCCTAAACACATGTATATCACCCCCAAATACACCATTAAAGGAAAAATCTACCCCCTGCAATTCTTTTACAATTATACTTTCTCTACACATTGTCTTTAACCCTTTAACACACACTATCATTCCATCATTATTATATTCTATTCCCCATAAAACCTCATTATTACTACTCCTGTTTACACAATCATTCTCTAACATCATACTTTTATTTATATTATCATAATTTTCTAACCCACTTACCTTGTTTTTGTTTCTATCTAATTTGTCTACCTTGTCAATGTTACAATTTTGTTTCTGTATTTCATTTTTAAATTTTTCTAATTTCTCATTTAATTGATCTAATTTTATGTCTTGTACATTGTTTTGTTTCTTTAATTCATTTTCAAGGCTATCAAACTTCTCGTTAATTTCTTTTAATACTCTATTTTGCGTTTTAATTAATGTGAACAGATCTTCCAACGATATCTTATTTTCAACTGCTCTAGGTGTAGAATTCGCGCTTATTTTGTCTAACAAAATCGATTCTGTGTCTGTACTGTCCATTTCTACACTATTATTATTTTCTGCCATCATTACTTCAATATTTAAATGGTTATTTATCTTTTATTTATATTTGGCTACGCGATTAACTCAATTTGTAATTAACTATGCAACTTCGTCAACATAACCTCTCATTCATTATATATTGTCTTATATCATCTTCTGTGTTTCTCAATCTGGCTGTTTTATATAAATTAATTTTTATATAAAGTCCACAGTGAGGGCGTCATTTGTAATAAAACTAATAATTATGTCCCTCGTTCTGGGCGGCATTTGTAATAAAACTCATATTTTACTTTTTTATTATTACATATACTCTACTAAAATATGTATAACCAATACCATAATTTGGTACGTCTGAGTACTTACCAAATTCATTAGTTGCCGGGCTCATTTTCTTCTTTTATAACTTGTTTTCTACCTAAGGGGTGCCAGGGTTCATGTACAGGGAGATTTTGAAACACAGTTGACGACACAAATGATAACAAGATATTCTTGAATTAACCATCAAATTTAATTCAATCTAAGGTAGTACATATACAACCATGCGGTCAAAATAGTGACGTCATATGATATGACCCAAAACAAAATGGCGGTTACTTTTTCTATCTCTTTTTACTCTCTCTATTTCTTTATCTGTTGAATTAATATCAATGTAAACTTTATTGCTGCAGCTTAAAATCATTTATTAATAGTTAGTTAGTTACTACACAAACCAATGCCCTCGGCATATTTGGTTATGGCCATACATTCACTCGTTCATTCTCACACATTCAACTTCAGACCCGTACATTCTTTTTATTATCGATTTGGTATTAATGAGCTCATTAACTATAAAAATGACAAAAGGAACTTCTCTGCTTATTAGGTGGTGGTGTCCATCCGTTGTTGGTGTGTGACGCCCATGGTGATGGCCGGTGTTCGCCTTTAATTCCGCTGAGTTTAATTAGATAGATGTGTGCACTGAATTTACATTTTTTATATATTTATACTGTTAAATAAGATGAGCCTTCATTGCTCCACTACTGTTGATAACATTTTTTGTTAGTTAATTTAAACTATTGATAAAAAGTTATACACACAACGATACATCGCTGTGGCTCCTCTGAAGAATGGCGTTGAAATGAGACCGAGGCAAATGTAAATTTGCGCTTGTGTGTGTGGTTCTTACGTCATCCAGCTTTGTCTTGCTGGACAACGCCTCGTTGCACATATTGTATTCAGTGCGTCATTGTTCTTAGCGATGACGGAACCGTGCTATAGCCCAATCATAATTCATATTGTAGTCCTTCGTCACAAACACCGCCATGGCCTTTTTTGATTTCAGCACGTCCATCGGCGACCTTGGTGTCTTACTCTGGCTCAATTTGCATTGTTCCTTTTCCCAGAGGGACAATGGACCTAACCATTCCGCGTTTAAATAATTACATAATACAAAACATTGAAAATACCTATATAACCCATAATTATGGTACTGGGTCATTATGTACTGTTACAAACCCCCTCAATGAAAATTTTTGTGTCGAAACACAAAAAATTTCATTGACTCATTCACACTTTCCTAAAAGGATCAGTCTAGATATGTCACCACAACCCCCTGTAACGTTACAAAAAAAAATTTATCATTACTTACCCTTGGTCCCATGATGTTGGTCGCACCCTCTGACCTTACTGGACTTCTCCTGAGAGATCCCTACACCATAAGGCCATGAGGCACTCTACACTCCTGTTCTGATGCTCCAGCCAGCCCAGGACTGCGGTCACAACACCACAAAACTCTGAAACATTGCATACAAAATTTTAAAATAGTGGTCTAGTACACTTACATATCTACAACTGATATGTTCCCTTTTAGATGCATTGGTTTGTGTTTGGGGCATTGGTTTGTTTTTAATTCAAAAGTTTCAACCTCACAACTACAAGACTTAAAATACATTGATTTTTTACCACCACCAAACTCAATTTCTTCCTTGTAAGAAAATAAACAACATATATATAACTACACATAACACAATACATCAACAATTCTTTAATATACCCCCAAAATACCTTCACCTAATTATTTCTATAAATTCAGCTTACAACTATCATGGCAGACACTTTTATTATTTAAATTTTGTTACTCAACTTAGATTCACTTCTTCTATTTTGTAAATGGCTGCTTACTATAAATTTTTTTTTTTTTTTTTTCAACTTTATTTGTAACTTTAGACTCTCAACTTTAAAATCTACTATATTTTAACACTTGTTATCGTCATTACCCCTGTAACGACCTCCTAACCACACACTCTATTGTACTATCAACATAATAAACATAATAAAACATCATAAAACATTAGACATTACGCATTAACATTGTTACATTTACATTACATGTACCAAAACTTTATAACATTATTACTATCAACAATTTTCTATTAACTTTTAATTATTTGACATTCAACAGATTCTATGCAACAATTTCAACTTAATCCTTTACCTTTCATTTACAATTACCTTCCTACCATGAATTTTCCTTTTTCTAACCCTTCTATCCTTACTAGTTTGGGTGACTCTCTATTATTCACTATTCTCTCTGTCTTATTTTGGCATTGTCAATCTAACCTTACTCACCTCTTTTTTACACTAACCGCTTCTAACCATTGATATAGCATGACACCAATATCTCTATGATAACCCCCTTCACAAATCCCATTTAAAACCTCTGGCACCGCTCATTTTTTGTACTAGTATGTGTGTATTCCCTCACTATGCTCATTCCATCATTGGTTCCTGACCCTTTCAGATAACCCTTTCCGGCACACAACGGTCCCTTCCTGTCTCAACATCTCTCGTTGCAGACTCCTACACCAATACCCTTATTACAAAATATCACCATCAACAACAAATATAATTACCATGCACATTACTCACCTCTACATATATAATCACTAACCACTGTGTCCCTAAAATATCTAACACCTCTTTATATATTATCAGCATCTCAACACTTTATTTTTCCCAACTCCCATTAACTCTAACTAACTAACTCCAATGCCTCTATTTTATCATTATTACCCAAACTCTTTTACAACATTTCAACTTAATATATCACTAGAAAAATTCATCACTTATCTACTAACAACAATACCTCTCCATATCCAAATACATAATCATTTGCTAACCATGAGACTCTGAATCTCATAATATCATTTCAAAATCATTATTAAACTTCTTTCAATTATTTAAAATTCTACAATACATGTTTACATAAAAAAAAATACATAAAATACACAACAGCAAAAATACACCAATACACTGACATTAATATACACAAAAATATACAATCCACATAATCATTAAATCATTTACCAAAAATCAATCATAATCAGTCCATCTTAAAAAACACTGTCCACATAATTAAATGTTCATAACACAATAAAAGGTCTACCCTCCATCGTCAAATAAGAGTCGAACCTTAAAACTATATACATGGTTTAATATTAGATATTTTATATTATTACTATCAATATAATACTTATCTAATTCTTCATATATTTCCACAATACTATTTAAATTAATATGCTTATTCCATATTAATATCTCATATAATTTGTCACGATCGAGTACGGTCATGTCGCCTTTGGTATAGTCTGCTACAATCAGGTAAGTTATAAAGTCATCTTTATCAACATCCTCTCCTACTACTTTATTCTCAATATAAGGTAAGTTTTCATTATATTTATCACTCCTATCTCCACCTAACTTTTCAATCAACTCTTCATAATCTCTACATACTCTATATAACTCTACCTCCCAATTATCACACAATTCTCTTTCACAATAACTCCTATCATAACCCCAAATCACATTCTCTCTCTCCATATATGCAGGGTACACTACAACTTTATTTTTCGCACCACCTATCAGGTGCACAAAAAAACCCAGGGACAACTATTTGCAGACCTTTTGTCTCCAAAACCTACATCGAAGGCACTCTC
The DNA here is from genome assembly GCA_034769895.1 of Magicicada septendecula. Lineage (NCBI taxonomy): Eukaryota > Metazoa > Arthropoda > Insecta > Hemiptera > Cicadidae > Magicicada > Magicicada septendecula. Next base: position 159,785,123 of record CM068372.1, read on the forward strand.
GTCCTTCCTAAACACATGTATATCACCCCCAAATACACCATTAAAGGAAAAATCTACCCCCTGCAATTCTTTTACAATTATACTTTCTCTACACATTGTCTTTAACCCTTTAACACACACTATCATTCCATCATTATTATATTCTATTCCCCATAAAACCTCATTATTACTACTCCTGTTTACACAATCATTCTCTAACATCATACTTTTATTTATATTATCATAATTTTCTAACCCACTTACCTTGTTTTTGTTTCTATCTAATTTGTCTACCTTGTCAATGTTACAATTTTGTTTCTGTATTTCATTTTTAAATTTTTCTAATTTCTCATTTAATTGATCTAATTTTATGTCTTGTACATTGTTTTGTTTCTTTAATTCATTTTCAAGGCTATCAAACTTCTCGTTAATTTCTTTTAATACTCTATTTTGCGTTTTAATTAATGTGAACAGATCTTCCAACGATATCTTATTTTCAACTGCTCTAGGTGTAGAATTCGCGCTTATTTTGTCTAACAAAATCGATTCTGTGTCTGTACTGTCCATTTCTACACTATTATTATTTTCTGCCATCATTACTTCAATATTTAAATGGTTATTTATCTTTTATTTATATTTGGCTACGCGATTAACTCAATTTGTAATTAACTATGCAACTTCGTCAACATAACCTCTCATTCATTATATATTGTCTTATATCATCTTCTGTGTTTCTCAATCTGGCTGTTTTATATAAATTAATTTTTATATAAAGTCCACAGTGAGGGCGTCATTTGTAATAAAACTAATAATTATGTCCCTCGTTCTGGGCGGCATTTGTAATAAAACTCATATTTTACTTTTTTATTATTACATATACTCTACTAAAATATGTATAACCAATACCATAATTTGGTACGTCTGAGTACTTACCAAATTCATTAGTTGCCGGGCTCATTTTCTTCTTTTATAACTTGTTTTCTACCTAAGGGGTGCCAGGGTTCATGTACAGGGAGATTTTGAAACACAGTTGACGACACAAATGATAACAAGATATTCTTGAAATTAACCATCAAATTTAATTCAATCTAAGGTAGTACATATACAACCATGCGGTCAAAATAGTGACGTCATATGATATGACCCAAAACAAAATGGCGGTTACTTTTTCTATCTCTTTTTACTCTCTCTATTTCTTTATCTGTTGAATTAATATCAATGTAAACTTTATTGCTGCAGCTTAAAATCATTTATTAATAGTTAGTTAGTTACTACACAAACCAATGCCCTCGGCATATTTGGTTATGGCCATACATTCACTCGTTCATTCTCACACATTCAACTTCAGACCCGTACATTCTTTTTATTATCGATTTGGTATTAATGAGCTCATTAACTATAAAAATGACAAAAGGAACTTCTCTGCTTATTAGGTGGTGGTGTCCATCCGTTGTTGGTGTGTGACACCCATGGTGATGGCCGGTGTTCGCCTTTAATTCCGCTGAGTTTAATTAGATAGATGTGTGCACTGAATTTACATTTTTTATATATTTATACTGTTAAATAAGATGAGCCTTCATTGCTCCACTACTGTTGATAACATTCTTTGTTAGTTAATTTAAACTATTGATAAAAAGTTATACACACAACGATACATCGCTGTGGCTCCTCTGAAGAATGGCGTTGAAATGAGACCGAGGCAAATGTAAATTTGCGCTTGTGTGTGTGGTTCTTACGTCATCCAGCTTTGTCTTGCTGGACAACGCCTCGTTGCACATATTGTATTCAGTGCGTCATTGTTCTTAGCGATGACGGAACCGTGCTATAGCCCAATCATAATTTATATTGTAGTCCTTCGTCACAAACACCGCCATGGCCTTTTTTGATTTCAGCACGTCCATCGGCGACCTTGGTGTCTTACTCTGGCTCAATTTGCATTGTTCCTTTTCCCAGAGGGACAATGGACCTAACCATTCCGCGTTTAAATAATTACATAATACAAAACATTGAAAATACCTATATAACCCATAATTATGGTACTGGGTCATTATGTACTGTTACAAACCCCCTCAATGAAAATTTTTGTGTCGAAACACAAAAAATTTCATTGACTCATTCACACTTTCCTAAAAGGATCAGTCTAGATATGTCACCACAACCCCCTGTAACGTTACAAAAAAAAATTTATCATTACTTACCCTTGGTCCCATGATGTTGGTCGCACCCTCTGACCTTACTGGACTTCTCCTGAGAGATCCCTACACCATAAGGCCATGAGGCACTCTACACTCCTGTTCTGATGCTCCAGCCAGCCCAGGACTGCGGTCACAACACCACAAAACTCTGAAACATTGCATACAAAATTTTAAAATAGTGGTCTAGTACACTTACATATCTACAACTGATATGTTCCCTTTTAGATGCATTGGTTTGTGTTTGGGGCATTGGTTTGTTTTTAATTCAAAAGTTTCAACCTCACAACTACAAGACTTAAAATACATTGATTTTTTACCACCACCAAACTCAATTTCTTCCTTGTAAGAAAATAAACAACATATATATAACTACACATAACACAATACATCAACAATTCTTTAATATACCCCCAAAATACCTTCACCTAATTATTTCTATAAATTCAGCTTACAACTATCATGGCAGACACTTTTATTATTTAAATTTTGTTACTCAACTTAGATTCACTTCTTCTATTTTGTAAATGGCAGCTTACTATAATTTTTTTTTTTTTTTTTTTTTTTCAACTTTATTTGTAACTTTAGACTCTCAACTTTAAAATCTTATATATTTTAACACTTGTTATCGTCATTACCCCTGTAACGACCTCCTAACCACACACTCTATTGTACTATCAACATAATAAACATAATAAAACATCATAAAACATTAGACATTACGCATTAACATTGTTACATTTACATTACATGTACCAAAACTTTATAACATTATTACTATCAACAATTTTCTATTAACTTTTAATTATTTGACATTCAACAGATTCTATGCAACAATTTCAACTTAATCCTTTACCTTTCATTTACAATTACCTTCCTACCATGAATTTTCCTTTTTCTAACCCTTCTATCCTTACTAGTTTGGGTGACTCTCTATTATTCACTATTCTCTCTGTCTTATTTTGGCATTGTCAATCTAACCTTACTCACCTCTTTTTTACACTAACCGCTTCTAACCATTGATATAGCATGACACCAATATATCTATGATAACCCCCTTCACAAATCCCATTTAAAACCTCTGGCACCGCTCATTTTTTGTACTAGTATGTGTGTATTCCCTCACTATGCTCATTCCATCATTGGTTCCTGACCCTTTCAGATAACGCTTTCCGGCACACAACGGTCCCTTCCTGTCTCAACATCTCTCGTTGCAGACTCCTACACCAATACCCTTATTACAAAATATCACCATCAACAACAAATATAATTACCATGCACATTACTCACCTCTACATATATAATCACTAACCACTGTGTCCCTAAAATATCTAACACCTCTTTATATATTATCAGCATCTCAACACTTTATTTTTCCCAACTCCCATTAACTCTAACTAACTAACTCCAATGCCTCTATTTTATCATTATTACCCAAACTCTTTTACAACATTTCAACTTAATATATCACTAGAAAAATTCATCACTTATCTACTAACAACAATACCTCTCCATATCCAAATACATAATCATTTGCTAACCATGAGACTCTGAATCTCATAATATCATTTCAAAATCATTATTAAACTTCTTTCAATTATTTGAAATTCTACAATACATGTTTACATAAAAAAAATACATAAAATACACAACAGCAAAAATACACCAATACACTGACATTAATATACACAAAAATATACAATCCACATAATCATTAAATCATTTACCAAAAATCAATCATAATCAGTCCATCTTAAAAAACACTGTCCACATAATTAAATGTTCATAACACAATAAAAGGTCTACCCTCCATCGTCAAATAAGAGTCGAACCTTAAAACTATATACATGGTTTAATATTAGATATTTTATATTATTACTATCAATATAATACTTTTCTAATTCTTCATATATTTCCACAATACTATTTAAATTAATATGCTTATTCCATATTAATATCTCATATAATTTGTCACGATCGAGTACGGTCATGTCGCCTTTGGTATAGTCTGCTACAATCAGGTAAGTTATAAAGTCATCTTTATCAACATCCTCTCCTACTACTTTATTCTCAATATAAGGTAAGTTTTCATTATATTTATCACTCCTATCTCCACCTAACTTTTCAATCAACTCTTCATAATCTCTACATACTCTATATAACTCTCCTCCCAATTATCACACAATTCTCTTTCACAATAACTCCTATCATAACCCCAAATCACATTCTCTCTATCCATATATGCAGGGTACACTACAACTTTATTTTTCGCACCACCTATCAGGTGCACAAAAAAACCCAGGGACAACTATTTGCAGACCTTTTGTCTCCAAAACCTACATCGAAGGCACTCTCGTCCTTCCTAAACACATGTATATCACCCCCAAATACACCATTAAAGGAAAAATCTACCCCCTGCAATTCTTTTACAATTATACTTTCTCTACACACTGTCTTTAACCCTTTAACACACACTATCATTCCATCATTATTATATTCTATTCCCCATAAAACCTCATTATTACTACTCCTGTTTACACAATCATTCTCTAACATCATACTTTTATTTATATTATCATAATTTTCTAACCCACTTACCTTGTTTTTGTTTCTATCTAATTTGTCTACCTTGTCAATGTTACAATTTTGTTTCTGTATTTCATTTTAAAATTTTTCTAATTTCTCATTTAATTGATCTAATTTTATGTCTTGTACATTGTTTTGTTTCTTTAATTCATTTTCAAGGCTATCAAACTTCTCGTTAATTTCTTTTAATACTCTATTTTGCGTTTTAATTAATGTGAACAGATCTTCCAACGATATCTTATTTTCAACTGCTCTAGGTGTAGAATTCGCGCTTATTTTGTCTAACAAAATCGATTCTGTGTCTGTACTGTCCATTTCTACACTATTATTATTTTCTGCCATCATTACTTCAATATTTAAATGGTTATTTATCTTTTATTTATATTTGGCTACTCGATTAACTCAATTTGTAATTAACTATGCAACTTCGTCAACATAACCTCTCATTCATTATATATTGTCTTATATCATCTTCTGTGTTTCTCAATCTGGCTGTTTTATATAAATTAATTTTTATATAAAGTCCACAGTGAGGGCGTCATTTGTAATAAAACTAATAATTATGTCCCTCGTTCTGGGCGGCATTTGTAATAAAACTCATATTTTACTTTTTTATTATTACATATACTCTACTAAAATATGTATAACCAATACCATAATTTGGTACGTCTGAGTACTTACCAAATTCATTAGTTGCCGGGCTCATTTTCTTCTTTTATAACTTGTTTTCTACCTAAGGGGTGCCAGGGTTCATGTACAGGGAGATTTTGAAACACAGTTGACGACACAAATGATAACAAGATATTCTTGAAATTGACCATCAAATTTAATTCAATCTAAGGTAGTACATATACAACCATGCGGTCAAAATAGTGACGTCATATGATATGACCCAAAACAAAATGGCGGTTACTTTTTCTATCTCTTTTTACTCTCTCTATTTCTTTATCTGTTGAATTAATATCAATGTAAACTTTATTGCTGCAGCTTAAAATCATTTATTAATAGTTAGTTAGTTACTACACAAACCAGTGCCCTCGGCATATTTGGTTATGGCCATACATTCACTCGTTCATTCTCACACATTCAACTTCAGACCCGTACATTCTTTTTATTATCGATTTGGTATTAATGAGCTCATTAACTATAAAAATGACAAAAGGAACTTCTCTGCTTATTAGGTGGTGGTGTCCATCCGTTGTTGGTGTGTGACGCCCATGGTGATGGCCGGTGTTCGCCTTTAATTCCGCTGAGTTTAATTAGATAGATGTGTGCACTGAATTTACATTTTTTATATATTTACTGTTAAATAAGATGAGCCTTCATTGCTCCACTACTGTTGATAACATTTTTTGTTAGTTAATTTAAACTATTGATAAAAAGTTATACACACAACGATACATCGCTGTGGCTCCTCTGAAGAATGGCGTTGAAATGAGACCGAGGCAAATGTAAATTTGCGCTTGTGTGTGTGGTTCTTACGTCATCCAGCTTTGTCTTGCTGGACAACGCCTCGTTGCACATATTGTATTCAGTGCGTCATTGTTCTTAGCGATGACGGAACCGTGCTATAGCCCAATCATAATTCATATTGTAGTCCTTCGTCACAAACACCGCCATGGCCTTTTTTGATTTCAGCACGTCCATCGGCGACCTTGGTGTCTTACTCTGGCTGAATTTGCATTGTTCCTTTTCCCAGAGGGACAATGGACCTAACCATTCCGCGTTTAAATAATTACATAATACAAAACATTGAAAATACCTATATAACCCATAATTATGGTACTGGGTCATTATGTACTGTTACAAACCCCCTCAATGAAAATTTTTGTGTCGAAACACAAAAAATTTCATTGATTCATTCACACTTTCCTAAAAGGATCAGTCTAGATATGTCACCACAACCCCCTGTAACGTTACAAAAAAAAATTTATCATTACTTACCCTTGGTCCCATGATGTTGGTCGCACCCTCTGACCTTACTGGACTTCTCCTGAGAGATCCCTACACCATAAGGCCATGAGGCACTCTACACTCCTGTTCTGATGCTCCAGCCAGCCCAGGACTGCGGTCACAACACCACAAAACTCTGAAACATTGCATACAAAATTTTAAAATAGTGGTCTAGTACACTTACATATCTACAACTGATATGTTCCCTTTTAGATGCATTGGTTTGTGTTTGGGGCATTGGTTTGTTTTTAATTCAAAAGTTTCAACCTCACAACTACAAGACTTAAAATACATTGATTTTTTACCACCACCAAACTCAATTTCTTCCTTGTAAGAAAATAAACAACATATATATAACTACACATAACACAATACATCAACAATTCTTTAATATACCCCCAAAATACCTTCACCTAATTATTTCTATAAATTCAGCTTACAACTATCATGGCAGACACTTTTATTATTTAAATTTTGTTACTCAACTTAGATTCACTTCTTCTATTTTGTAAATGGCAGCTTACTATAAATTTTTTTTTTTTTTTTTTTTTATTCAACTTTATTTGTAACTTTAGACTCTCAACTTTAAAATCTACTATATTTTAACACTTGTTATCGTCATTACCCCTGTAACGACCTCCTAACCACACACTCTATTGTACTATCAACATAATAAACATAATAAAACATCATAAAACATTAGACATTACGCATTAACATTGTTACATTTACATTACATGTACCAAAACTTTATAACATTATTACTATCAACAATTTTCTATTAACTTTTAATTATTTGACATTCAACAGATTCTATGCAACAATTTCAACTTAATCCTTTACCTTTCATTTACAATTACCTTCCTACCATGAATTTTCCTTTTTCTAACCCTTCTATCCTTACTAGTTTGGGTGACTCTCTATTATTCACTATTCTCTCTGTCTTATTTTGGCATTGTCAATCTAACCTTACTCACCTCTTTTTTACACTAACCGCTTCTAACCATTGATATAGCATGACACCAATATCTCTATGATAACCCCCTTCACAAATCCCATTTAAAACCTCTGGCACCGCTCATTTTTTGTACTAGTATGTGTGTATTCCCTCACTATGCTCATTCCATCATTGGTTCCTGACCCTTTCAGATAACCCTTTCCGGCACACAACGGTCCCTTCCTGTCTCAACATCTCTCGTTGCAGACTCCTACACCAATACCCTTATTACAAAATATCACCATCAACAACAAATATAATTACCATGCACATTACTCACCTCTACATATATAATCACTAACCACTGTGTCCCTAAAATATCTAACACCTCTTTATATATTATCAGCATCTCAACACTTTATTTTTCCCAACTCCCATTAACTCTAACTAACTAACTCCAATGCCTCTATTTTATCATTATTACCCAAACTCTTTTACAACATTTCAACTTAATATATCACTAGAAAAATTCATCACTTATCTACTAACAACAATACCTCTCCATATCCAAATACATAATCATTTGCTAACCATTAGACTCTGAATCTCATAATATCATTTCAAAATCATTATTAAACTTCTTTCAATTATTTAAAATTCTACAATACATGTTTACATAAAAAAAATACATAAAATACACAACAGCAAAAATACACCAATACACTGACATTAATATACACAAAAATATACAATCCACATAATCATTAAATCATTTACCAAAAATCAATCATAATCAGTCCATCTTAAAAAACACTGTCCACATAATTAAATGTTCATAACACAATAAAAGGTCTACCCTCCATCGTCAAATAAGAGTCGAACCTTAAAACTATATACATGGTTTAATATTAGATATTTTATATTATTACTATCAATATAATACTTATCTAATTCTTCATATATTTCCACAATACTATTTAAATTAATATGCTTATTCCATATTAATATCTCATATAATTTGTCACGATCGAGTACGGTCATGTCGCCTTTGGTATAGTCTGCTTCAATCAGGTAAGTTATAAAGTCATCTTTATCAACATCCTCTCCTACTACTTTATTCTCAATATAAGGTAAGTTTTCATTATATTTATCACTCCTATCTCCACCTAACTTTTCAATCAACTCTTCATAATCTCTACATACTCTATATAACTCTACCTCCCAATTATCACACAATTCTCTTTCACAATAACTCCTATCATAACCCCAAATCACATTCTCTCTCTCCATATATGCAGGGTACACTACAACTTTATTTTCGCACCACCTATCAGGTGCACAAAAAAACCCAGGGACAACTATTTGCAGACCTTTTGTCTCCAAAACCTACATCGAAGGCACTCTCGTCCTTCCTAAACACATGTATATCACCCCCAAATACACCATTAAAGGAAAAATCTACCCCCTGCAATTCTTTTACAATTATACTTTCTCTACACACTGTCTTTAACCCTTTAACACACACTATCATTCCATCATTATTATATTCTATTCCCCATAAAACCTCATTATTACTACTCCTGTTTACACAATCATTCTCTAACATCATACTTTTATTTATATTATCATAATTTTCTAACCCACTTACCTTGTTTTTGTTTCTATCTAATTTGTCTACCTTGTCAATGTTACAATTTTGTTTCTGTATTTCATTTTTAAATTTTTCTAATTTCTCATTTAATTGATCTAATTTTATGTCTTGTACATTGTTTTGTTTCTTTAATTCATTTTCAAGGCTATCAAACTTCTCGTTAATTTCTTTTAATACTCTATTTTGCGTTTTAATTAATGTGAACAGATCTTCCAACGATATCTTATTTTCAACTGCTCTAGGTGTAGAATTCGCGCTTATTTTGTCTAACAAAATCGATTCTGTGTCTGTACTGTCCATTTCTACACAATTATTATTTTCTGCCATCATTACTTCAATATTTAAATGGTTATTTATCTTTTATTTATATTTGGCTACTCGATTAACTCAATTTCTAATTAACTATGCAACTTCGTCAACATAACCTCTCATTCATTATATATTGTCTTATATCATCTTCTGTGTTTCTCAATCTGGCTGTTTTATATAAATTAATTTTTATATAAAGTCCACAGTGAGGGCGTCATTTGTAATAAAACTAATAATTATGTCCCTCGTTCTGGGCGGCATTTGTAATAAAACTCATATTTTACTTTTTTATTATTACATATACTCTACTAAAATATGTATAACCAATACCATAATTTGGTACGTCTGAGTACTTACCAAATTCATTAGTTGCCGGGCTCATTTTCTTCTTTTATAACTTGTTTTCTACCTAAGGGGTGCCAGGGTTCATGTACAGGGAGATTTTGAAACACAGTTGACGACACAAATGATAACAAGATATTCTTGAAATTAACCATCAAATTTAATTCAATCTAAGGTAGTACATATACAACCATGCGGTCAAAATAGTGACGTCATATGATATGACCCAAAACAAAATGGCGGTTACTTTTTCTATCTCTTTTTACTCTCTCTATTTCTTTATCTGTTGAATTAATATCAATGTAAACTTTATTGCTGCAGCTTAAAATCATTTATTAATAGTTAGTTAGTTACTACACAAACCAATGCCCTCGGCATATTTGGTTATGGCCATACATTCACTCGTTCATTCTCACACATTCAACTTCAGACCCGTACATTCTTTTTATTATCGATTTGGTATTAATGAGCTCATTAACTATAAAAATGACAAAAGGAACTTCTCTGCTTATTAGATGGTGGTGTCCATCCGTTGTTGGTGTGTGACACCCATGGTGATGGCCGGTGTTCGCCTTTAATTCCGCTGAGTTTAATTAGATAGATGTGTGAACTGAATTTACATTTTTTATATATTTATACTGTTAAATAAGATGAGCCTTCATTGCTCCACTACTGTTGATAACATTTTTTGTTAGTTAATTTAAACTATTGATAAAAAGTTATACACACAACGATACATCGCTGTGGCTCCTCTGAAGAATGGCGTTGAAATGAGACCGAGGCAAATGTAAATTTGCGCTTGTGTGTGTGGTTCTTACGTCATCCAGCTTTGTCTTGCTGGACAACGCCTCGTTGCACATATTGTATTCAGTGCGTCATTGTTCTTAGCGATGACGGAACCGTGCTATAGCCCAATCATAATTCATATTGTAGTCCTTCGTCACAAACACCGCCATGGCCTTTTTTGATTTCAGCACGTCCATCGGCGACCTTGGTGTCTTACTCTGGCTGAATTTGCGTTGTTCCCTTTCCCAGAGGGACTATGGACCTAACCATTCCGTGTTTAAATAATTACATAATACAAAACATTGAAAATACCTATATAACCCATAATTATGGTACTGGGTCATTATGTACTGTTACAAACCCCCTCAATGAAAATTTTTGTGTCGAAACACAAAAAATTTCATTGACTCATTCACACTTTCCTAAAAGGATCAGTCTAGATATGTCACCACAACCCCCTGTAACGTTACAAAAAAAAATTTATCATTACTTACCCTTGGTCCCATGATGTTGGTCGCACCCTCTGACCTTACTGGACTTCTCCTGAGAGATCCCTACACCATAAGGCCATGAGGCACTCTACACTCCTGTTCTGATGCTCCAGCCAGCCCAGGACTGCGGTCACAACACCACAAAACTCTGAAACATTGCATACAAAATTTTAAAATAGTGGTCTAGTACACTTACATATCTACAACTGATATGTTCCCTTTTAGATGCATTGGTTTGTGTTTGGGGCATTGGTTTGTTTTTAATTCAAAAGTTTCAACCTCACAACTACAAGACTTAAAATACATTGATTTTTTACCACCACCAAACTCAATTTCTTCCTTGTAAGAAAATAAACAACATATATTTAACTACACATAACACAATACAACAACAATTCTTTAATATACCCCCAAAATACCTTCACCTAATTATTTCTATAAATTCAGCTTACAACTATCATGGCAGACACTTTTATTATTTAAATTTTGTTACTCAACTTAGATTCACTTCTTCTATTTTGTAAATGGCAGCTTACTATAATTTTTTTTTTTTTTTTTTTTTTCAACTTTATTTGTAACTTTAGACTCTCAACTTTAAAATCTTATATATTTTAACACTTGTTATCGTCATTACCCCTGTAACGACCTCCTAACCACACACTCTATTGTACTATCAACATAATAAACATAATAAAACATCATAAAACATTAGACATTACGCATTAACATTGTTACATTTACATTACATGTACCAAAACTTTATAACATTATTACTATCAACAATTTTCTATTAACTTTTAATTATTTGACATTCAACAGATTATATGCAACAATTTCAACTTAATCCTTTACCTTTCATTTACAATTACCTTCCTACCATGAATTTTCCTTTTTCTAACCCTTCTATCCTTACTAGCTTGGGTGACTCTCTATTATTCACTATTCTCTCTGTCTTATTTTGGCATTGTCAATCTAACCTTACTCACCTCTTTTTTACACTAACCGCTTCTAACCATTGATATAGCATGACACCAATATATCTATGATAACCCCCTTCACAAATCCCATTTAAAACCTCTGGCACCGCTCATTTTTTGTACTAGTATGTGTGTATTCCCTCACTATGCTCATTCCATCATTGGTTCCTGACCCTTTCAGATAACGCTTTCCGGCACACAACGGTCCCTTCCTGTCTCAACATCTCTCGTTGCAGACTCCTACACCAATACCCTTATTACAAAATATCACCATCAACAACAAATATAATTACCATGCACATTACTCACCTCTACATATATAATCACTAACCACTGTGTCCCTAAAATATCTAACACCTCTTTATATATTATCAGCATCTCAACACTTTATTTTTCCCAACTCCCATTAACTCTAACTAACTAACTCCAATGCCTCTATTTTATCATTATTACCCAAACTCTTTTACAACATTTCAACTTAATATATCACTAGAAAAATTCATCACTTATCTACTAACAACAATACCTCTCCATATCCAAATACATAACCATTTGCTAACCATGAGACTCTGAATCTCATAATATCATTTCAAAATCATTATTAAACTTCTTTCAATTATTTGAAATTCTACAATACATGTTTACATAAAAAAAATACATAAAATACACAACAGCAAAAATACACCAATACACTGACATTAATATACACAAAAATATACAATCCACATAATCATTAAATCATTTACCAAAAATCAATCATAATCAGTCCATCTTAAAAAACACTGTCCACATAATTAAATGTTCATAACACAATAAAAGGTCTACCCTCCATCGTCAAATAAGAGTCGAACCTTAAAACTATATACATGGTTTAATATTAGATATTTTATATTATTACTATCAATATAATACTTTTCTAATTCTTCATATATTTCCACAATACTATTTAAATTAATATGCTTATTCCATATTAATATCTCATATAATTTGTCACGATCGAGTACGGTCATGTCGCCTTTGGTATAGTCTGCTACAATCAGGTAAGTTATAAAGTCATCTTTATCAACATCCTCTCCTACTACTTTATTCTCAATATAAGGTAAGTTTTCATTATATTTATCACTCCTATCTCCACCTAACTTTTCAATCAACTCTTCATAATCTCTACATACTCTATATAACTCTCCTCCCAATTATCACACAATTCTCTTTCACAATAACCCCAAATCACATTCTCTCTATCCATATATGCAGGGTACACTACAACTTTATTTTTCGCACCACCTATCAGGTGCACAAAAAAACCCAGGGACAACTATTTGCAGACCTTTTGTCTCCAAAACCTACATCGAAGGCACTCTCGTCCTTCCTAAACACATGTATATCACCCCCAAATACACCATTAAAGGAAAAATCTACCCCCTGCAATTCTTTTACAATTATACTTTCTCTACACACTGTCTTTAACCCTTTAACACACACTATCATTCCATCATTATTATATTCTATTCCCCATAAAACCTCATTATTACTACTCCTGTTTACACAATCATTCTCTAACATCATACTTTTATTTATATTATCATAATTTTCTAACCCACTTACCTTGTTTTTGTTTCTATCTAATTTGTCTACCTTGTCAATGTTACAATTTTGTTTCTGTATTTCATTTTTAAATTTTTCTAATTTCTCATTTAATTGATCTAATTTTATGTCTTGTACATTGTTTTGTTTCTTTAATTCATTTTCAAGGCTATCAAACTTCTCGTTAATTTCTTTTAATACTCTATTTTGCGTTTTAATTAATGTGAACAGATCTTCCAACGATATCTTATTTTCAACTGCTCTAGGTGTAGAATTCGCGCTTATTTTGTCTAACAAAATCGATTCTGTGTCTGTACTGTCCATTTCTACACTATTATTATTTTCTGCCATCATTACTTCAATATTTAAATGGTTATTTATCTTTTATTTATATTTGGCTACTCGATTAACTCAATTTGTAATTAACTATGCAACTTCGTCAACATAACCTCTCATTCATTATATATTGTCTTATATCATCTTCTGTGTTTCTCAATCTGGCTGTTTTATATAAATTAATTTTTATATAAAGTCCACAGTGAGGGCGTCATTTGTAATAAAACTAATAATTATGTCCCTCGTTCTGGGCGGCATTTGTAATAAAACTCATATTTTACTTTTTTATTATTACATATACTCTACTAAAATATGTATAACCAATACCATAATTTGGTACGTCTGAGTACTTACCAAATTCATTAGTTGCCGGGCTCATTTTCTTCTTTTATAACTTGTTTTCTACCTAAGGGGTGCCAGGGTTCATGTACAGGGAGATTTTGAAACACAGTTGACGACACAAATGATAACAAGATATTCTTGAAATTAACCATCAAATTTAATTCAATCTAAGGTAGTACATATACAACCATGCGGTCAAAATAGTGACGTCATATGATATGACCCAAAACAAAATGGCGGTTACTTTTTCTATCTCTTTTTACTCTCTCTATTTCTTTATCTGTTGAATTAATATCAATGTAAACTTTATTGCTGCAGCTTAAAATCATTTATTAATAGTTAGTTAGTTACTACACAAACCAGTGCCCTCGGCATATTTGGTTATGGCCATACATTCACTCGTTCATTCTCACACATTCAACTTCAGACCCGTACATTCTTTTTATTATCGATTTGGTATTAATGAGCTCATTAACTATAAAAATGACAAAAGGAACTTCTCTGCTTATTAGGTGGTGGTGTCCATCCGTTGTTGGTGTGTGACGCCCATGGTGATGGCCGGTGTTCGCCTTTAATTCCGCTGAGTTTAATTAGATAGATGTGTGCACTGAATTTACATTTTTTATATATTTACTGTTAAATAAGATGAGCCTTCATTGCTCCACTACTGTTGATAACATTTTTTGTTAGTTAATTTAAACTATTGATAAAAAGTTATACACACAACGATACATCGCTGTGGCTCCTCTGAAGAATGGCGTTGAAATGAGACCGAGGCAAATGTAAATTTGCGCTTGTGTGTGTGGTTCTTACGTCATCCAGCTTTGTCTTGCTGGACAACGCCTCGTTGCACATATTGTATTCAGTGCGTCATTGTTCTTAGCGATGACGGAACCGTGCTATAGCCCAATCATAATTCATATTGTAGTCCTTCGTCACAAACACCGCCATGGCCTTTTTTGATTTCAGCACGTCCATCGGCGACCTTGGTGTCTTACTCTGGCTGAATTTGCATTGTTCCTTTTCCCAGAGGGACAATGGACCTAACCATTCCGCGTTTAAATAATTACATAATACAAAACATTGAAAATACCTATATAACCCATAATTATGGTACTGGGTCATTATGTACTGTTACAAACCCCCTCAATGAAAATTTTTGTGTCGAAACACAAAAAATTTCATTGACTCATTCACACTTTCCTAAAAGGATCAGTCTAGATATGTCACCACAACCCCCTGTAACGTTACAAAAAAAAATTTATCATTACTTACCCTTGGTCCCATGATGTTGGTCGCACCCTCTGACCTTACTGGACTTCTCCTGAGAGATCCCTACACCATAAGGCCATGAGGCACTCTACACTCCTGTTCTGATGCTCCAGCCAGCCCAGGACTGCGGTCACAACACCACAAAACTCTGAAACATTGCATACAAAATTTTAAAATAGTGGTCTAGTACACTTACATATCTACAACTGATATGTTCCCTTTTAGATGCATTGGTTTGTGTTTGGGGCATTGGTTTGTTTTTAATTCAAAAGTTTCAACCTCACAACTACAAGACTTAAAATACATTGATTTTTTACCACCACCAAACTCAATTTCTTCCTTGTAAGAAAATAAACAACATATATATAACTACACATAACACAATACATCAACAATTCTTTAATATACCCCCAAAATACCTTCACCTAATTATTTCTATAAATTCAGCTTACAACTATCATGGCAGACACTTTTATTATTTAAATTTTGTTACTCAACTTAGATTCACTTCTTCTATTTTGTAAATGGCAGCTTACTATAAATTTTTTTTTTTTTTTTTTTTTATTCAACTTTATTTGTAACTTTAGACTCTCAACTTTAAAATCTACTATATTTTAACACTTGTTATCGTCATTACCCCTGTAACGACCTCCTAACCACACACTCTATTGTACTATCAACATAATAAACATAATAAAACATCATAAAACATTAGACATTACGCATTAACATTGTTACATTTACATTACATGTACCAAAACTTTATAACATTATTACTATCAACAATTTTCTATTAACTTTTAATTATTTGACATTCAACAGATTCTATGCAACAATTTCAACTTAATCCTTTACCTTTCATTTACAATTACCTTCCTACCATGAATTTTCCTTTTTCTAACCCTTCTATCCTTACTAGTTTGGGTGACTCTCTATTATTCACTATTCTCTCTGTCTTATTTTGGCATTGTCAATCTAACCTTACTCACCTCTTTTTTACACTAACCGCTTCTAACCATTGATATAGCATGACACCAATATCTCTATGATAACCCCCTTCACAAATCCCATTTAAAACCTCTGGCACCGCTCATTTTTTGTACTAGTATGTGTGTATTCCCTCACTATGCTCATTCCATCATTGGTTCCTGACCCTTTCAGATAACCCTTTCCGGCACACAACGGTCCCTTCCTGTCTCAACATCTCTCGTTGCAGACTCCTACACCAATACCCTTATTACAAAATATCACCATCAACAACAAATATAATTACCATGCACATTACTCACCTCTACATATATAATCACTAACCACTGTGTCCCTAAAATATCTAACACCTCTTTATATATTATCAGCATCTCAACACTTTATTTTTCCCAACTCCCATTAACTCTAACTAACTAACTCCAATGCCTCTATTTTATCATTATTACCCAAACTCTTTTACAACATTTCAACTTAATATATCACTAGAAAAATTCATCACTTATCTACTAACAACAATACCTCTCCATATCCAAATACATAATCATTTGCTAACCATTAGACTCTGAATCTCATAATATCATTTCAAAATCATTATTAAACTTCTTTCAATTATTTAAAATTCTACAATACATGTTTACATAAAAAAATACATAAAATACACAACAGCAAAAATACACCAATACACTGACATTAATATACACAAAAATATACAATCCACATAATCATTAAATCATTTACCAAAAATCAATCATAATCAGTCCATCTTAAAAAACACTGTCCACATAATTAAATGTTCATAACACAATAAAAGGTCTACCCTCCATCGTCAAATAAGAGTCGAACCTTAAAACTATATACATGGTTTAATATTAGATATTTTATATTATTACTATCAATATAATACTTATCTAATTCTTCATATATTTCCACAATACTATTTAAATTAATATGCTTATTCCATATTAATATCTCATATAATTTGTCACGATCGAGTACGGTCATGTCGCCTTTGGTATAGTCTGCTTCAATCAGGTAAGTTATAAAGTCATCTTTATCAACATCCTCTCCTACTACTTTATTCTCAATATAAGGTAAGTTTTCATTATATTTATCACTCCTATCTCCACCTAACTTTTCAATCAACTCTTCATAATCTCTACATACTCTATATAACTCTACCTCCCAATTATCACACAATTCTCTTTCACAATAACTCCTATCATAACCCCAAATCACATTCTCTCTCTCCATATATGCAGGGTACACTACAACTTTATTTTCGCACCACCTATCAGGTGCACAAAAAAACCCAGGGACAACTATTTGCAGACCTTTTGTCTCCAAAACCTACATCGAAGGCACTCTCGTCCTTCCTAAACACATGTATATCACCCCCAAATACACCATTAAAGGAAAAATCTACCCCCTGCAATTCTTTTACAATTATACTTTCTCTACACACTGTCTTTAACCCTTTAACACACACTATCATTCCATCATTATTATATTCTATTCCCCATAAAACCTCATTATTACTACTCCTGTTTACACAATCATTCTCTAACATCATACTTTTATTTATATTATCATAATTTTCTAACCCACTTACCTTGTTTTTGTTTCTATCTAATTTGTCTACCTTGTCAATGTTACAATTTTGTTTCTGTATTTCATTTTTAAATTTTTCTAATTTCTCATTTAATTGATCTAATTTTATGTCTTGTACATTGTTTTGTTTCTTTAATTCATTTTCAAGGCTATCAAACTTCTCGTTAATTTCTTTTAATACTCTATTTTGCGTTTTAATTAATGTGAACAGATCTTCCAACGATATCTTATTTTCAACTGCTCTAGGTGTAGAATTCGCGCTTATTTTGTCTAACAAAATCGATTCTGTGTCTGTACTGTCCATTTCTACACAATTATTATTTTCTGCCATCATTACTTCAATATTTAAATGGTTATTTATCTTTTATTTATATCTGGCTACTCGATTAACTCAATTTCTAATTAACTATGCAACTTCGTCAACATAACCTCTCATTCATTATATATTGTCTTATATCATCTTCTGTGTTTCTCAATCTGGCTGTTTTATATAAATTAATTTTTATATAAAGTCCACAGTGAGGGCGTCATTTGTAATAAAACTAATAATTATGTCCCTCGTTCTGGGCGGCATTTGTAATAAAACTCATATTTTACTTTTTTATTATTACATATACTCTACTAAAATATGTATAACCAATACCATAATTTGGTACGTCTGAGTACTTACCAAATTCATTAGTTGCCGGGCTCATTTTCTTCTTTTATAACTTGTTTTCTACCTAAGGGGTGCCAGGGTTCATGTACAGGGAGATTTTGAAACACAGTTGACGACACAAATGATAACAAGATATTCTTGAAATTAACCATCAAATTTAATTCAATCTAAGGTAGTACATATACAACCATGCGGTCAAAATAGTGACGTCATATGATATGACCCAAAACAAAATGGCGGTTACTTTTTCTATCTCTTTTTACTCTCTCTATTTCTTTATCTGTTGAATTAATATCAATGTAAACTTTATTGCTGCAGCTTAAAATCATTTATTAATAGTTAGTTAGTTACTACACAAACCAATGCCCTCGGCATATTTGGTTATGGCCATACATTCACTCGTTCATTCTCACACATTCAACTTCAGACCCGTACATTCTTTTTATTATCGATTTGGTATTAATGAGCTCGTTAACTATAAAAATGACAAAAGGAACTTCTCTGCTTATTAGGTGGTGGTGTCCATCCGTTGTTGGTGTGTGACGCCCATGGTGATGGCCGGTGTTCGCCTTTAATTCCGCTGAGTTTAATTAGATAGATGTGTGCACTGAATTTACATTTTTTATATATTTATACTGTTAAATAAGATGAGCCTTCATTGCTCCACTACTGTTGATAACATTTTTTGTTAGTTAATTTAAACTATTGATAAAAAGTTATACACACAACGATACATCGCTGTGGCTCCTCTGAAGAATGGCGTTGAAATGAGACCGAGGCAAATGTAAATTTGCGCTTGTGTGTGTGGTTCTTACATCATCCAGCTTTGTCTTGCTGGACAACGCCTCGTTGCACATATTGTATTCAGTGCGTCATTGTTCTTAGCGATGACGGAACCGTGCTATAGCCCAATCATAATTCATATTGTAGTCCTTCGTCACAAACACCGCCATGGACTTTTTTGATTTCAGCACGTCCATCGGCGACCTTGGTGTCTTACTCTGGCTGAATTTGCGTTGTTCCTTTTCCCAGAGGGACAATGGACCTAACCATTCCGTGTTTAAATAATTACATAATACAAAACATTGAAAATACCTATATAACCCATAATTATGGTACTGGGTCATTATGTACTGTTACAAACCCCCTCAATGAAAATTTTTGTGTCGAAACACAAAAAATTTCATTGACTCATTCACACTTTCCTAAAAGGATCAGTCTAGATATGTCACCACAACCCCCTGTAACGTTACAAAAAAAAATTTATCATTACTTACCCTTGGTCCCATGATGTTGGTCGCACCCTCTGACCTTACTGGACTTCTCCTGAGAGATCCCTACACCATAAGGCCATGAGGCACTCTACACTCCTGTTCTGATGCTCCAGCCAGCCCAGGACTGCGGTCACAACACCACAAAACTCTGAAACATTGCATACAAAATTTTAAAATAGTGGTCTAGTACACTTACATATCTACAACTGATATGTTCCCTTTTAGATGCATTGGTTTGTGTTTGGGGCATTGGTTTGTTTTTAATTCAAAAGTTTCAACCTCACAACTACAAGACTTAAAATACATTGATTTTTTACCACCACCAAACTCAATTTCTTCCTTGTAAGAAAATAAACAACATATATTTAACTACACATAACACAATACAACAACAATTCTTTAATATACCCCCAAAATACCTTCACCTAATTATTTCTATAAATTCAGCTTACAACTATCATGGCAGACACTTTTATTATTTAAATTTTGTTACTCAACTTAGATTCACTTCTTCTATTTTGTAAATGGCAGCTTACTATACATTTTTTTTTTTTTTTTTTCAACTTTATTTGTAACTTTAGACTCTCAACTTTAAAAGCTACTATATTTTAACACTTGTTATCGTCATTACCCCTGTAACGACCTCCTAACCACACACTCTATTGTACTATCAACATAATAAACATAATAAAACATCATAACACATTAGACATTACGCATTAACATTGTTACATTTACATTACATGTACCAAAACTTTATAACATTATTACTATCAACAATTTTCTATTAACTTTTAATTATTTGACATTCAACAGATTCTATGCAACAATTTCATCTTAATCCTTTACCTTTCATTTACAATTACCTTCCTACCATGAATTTTCCTTTTTCTAACCCTTCTATCCTTACTAGTTTGGGTGACTCTCTATTATTCACTATTCTCTCTGTCTTATTTTGGCATTGTCAATCTAACCTTACTCACCTCCTTTTTACACTAACCGCTTCTAACCATTGATATAGCATGACACCAATATCTCTATGATAACCCCCTTCACAAATCCCATTTAAAACCTCTGGCACCGCTCATTTTTTGTACTAGTATGTGTGTATTCCCTCACTATGCTCATTCCATCATTGGTTCCTGACCCTTTCAGATAACCCTTTCCGGCACACAACGGTCCCTTCCTGTCTCAACATCTCTCGTTGCAGACTCCTACACCAATACCCTTATTACAAAATATCACCATCAACAACAAATATAATTACCATGCACATTACTCACCTCTACATATATAATCACTAACCACTGTGTCCCTAAAATATCTAACACCTCTTTATATATTATCAGCATCTCAACACTTTATTTTTCCTAACTCCCATTACCTCTAACTAACTAACTCCAATGCCTCTATTTTATCATTATTACCCCAACTCTTTTACAACATTTCAACTTAATATATCACTAGAAAAATTCATCACTTATCTACTAACAACAATACCTCTCCATATCCAAATACATAATCATTTGCTAACCATTAGACTCTGAATCTCATAATATCATTTCAAAATCATTATTAAACTTCTTTCAATTATTTAAAATTCTACAATACATGTTTACATAAAAAAAAATACATAAAATACACAACAGCAAAAATACACCAACACACTGACATTAATATACACAAAAATATACAATCCACATAATCATTAAATCATTTACCAAAAATCAATCATAATCAGTCCATCTTAAAAAACACTGTCCACATAATTAAATGTTCATAACACAATAAAAGGTCTACCCTCCATCGTCAAATAAGAGTCGAACCTTAAAACTATATACATGTTTTAATATTAGATATTTTATATTATTACTATCAATATAATACTTATCTAATTGTTCATATATTTCCACAATACTATTTAAATTAGTATGCTTATTCCATATTAATATCTCATATAATTTGTCACGATCGAGTACGGTCATGTCGCCTTTGGTATAGTCTGCTTCAATCAGGTAAGTTATAAAGTCATCTTTATCAACATCCTCTCCTACTACTTTATTCTCAATATAAGGTAAGTTTTCATTATATTTATCACTCCTATCTCCACCTAACTTTTCAATCAACTCTTCATAATCTCTACATACTCTATATAACACTACCTCCCAATTATCACACAATTCTCTTTCACAATAACTCCTATCATAACCCCAAATCACATTCTCTCTCTCCATATATGCAGGGTACACTACAACTTTATTTTCGCACCACCTATCAGGTGCACAAAAAAACCCAGGGACAACTATTTGCAGACCTTTTGTCTCCAAAACCTACATCGAAGGCACTCTCGTCCTTCCTAAACACATGTATATCACCCCCAAATACACCATTAAAGGAAAAATCTACCCCCTGCAATTCTTTTACAATTATACTTTCTCTACACACTGTCTTTAACCCTTTAACACACACTATCATTCCATCATTATTATATTCTATTCCCCATAAAACCTCATTATTACTACTCCTGTTTACGCAATCATTCTCTAACATCATACTTTTATTTATATTATCATAATTTTCTAACCCACTTACCTTGTTTTTGTTTCTATCTAATTTGTCTACCTTGTCAATGTTACAATTTTGTTTCTGTATTTCATTTTTAAATTTTTCTAATTTCTCATTTAATTGATCTAATTTTATGTCTTGTACATTGTTTTGTTTCTTTAATTCATTTTCAAGGCTATCAAATTTCTTGTTAATTTCTTTTAATACTCTATTTTGCGTTTTAATTAATGTGAACAGATCTTCCAACGATATCTTATTTTCAACTGCTCTAGGTGTAGAATTCGCGCTTATTTTGTCTAACAAAATCGATTCTGTGTCTGTACTGTCCATTTCTACACTATTATTATTTTCTGCCATCATTACTTCAATATTTAAATGGTTATTTATCTTTTATTTATATTTGGCTACGCGATTAACTCAATTTGTAATTAACTATGCAACTTCGTCAACATAACCTCTCATTCATTATATATTGTCTTATATCATCTTCTGTGTTTCTCAATCTGGCTGTTTTATATAAATTAATTTTTATATAAAGTCCACAGTGAGGGCGTCATTTGTAATAAAACTAATAATTATGTCCCTCGTTCTGGGCGGCATTTGTAATAAAACTCATATTTTACTTTTTTATTATTACATATACTCTACTAAAATATGTATAACCAATACCATAATTTGGTACGTCTGAGTACTTACCAAATTCATTAGTTGCCGGGCTCATTTTCTTCTTTTATAACTTGTTTTCTACCTAAGGGGTGCCAGGGTTCATGTACAGGGAGATTTTGAAACACAGTTGACGACACAAATGATAACAAGATATTCTTGAAATTAACCATCAAATTTAATTCAATCTAAGGTAGTACATATACAACCATGCGGTCAAAATAGTGACGTCATATGATATGACCCAAAACAAAATGGCGGTTACTTTTTCTATCTCTTTTTACTCTCTCTATTTCTTTATCTGTTGAATTAATATCAATGTAAACTTTATTGCTGCAGCTTAAAATCATTTATTAATAGTTAGTTAGTTACTACACAAACCAATGCCCTCGGCATATTTGGTTATGGCCATACATTCACTCGTTCATTCTCACACATTCAACTTCAGACCCGTACATTCTTTTTATTATCGATTTGGTATTAATGAGCTCGTTAACTATAAAAATGACAAAAGGAACTTCTCTGCTTATTAGGTGGTGGTGTCCATCCGTTGTTGGTGTGTGACGCCCATGGTGATGGCCGGTGTTCGCCTTTAATTCCGCTGAGTTTAATTAGATAGATGTGTGCACTGAATTTACATTTTTTATATATTTATACTGTTAAATAAGATGAGCCTTCATTGCTCCACTACTGTTGATAACATTTTTTGTTAGTTAATTTAAACTATTGATAAAAAGTTATACACACAACGATACATCGCTGTGGCTCCTCTGAAGAATGGCGTTGAAATGAGACCGAGGCAAATGTAAATTTGCGCTTGTGTGTGTGGTTCTTACATCATCCAGCTTTGTCTTGCTGGACAACGCCTCGTTGCACATATTGTATTCAGTGCGTCATTGTTCTTAGCGATGACGGAACCGTGCTATAGCCCAATCATAATTCATATTGTAGTCCTTCGTCACAAACACCGCCATGGACTTTTTTGATTTCAGCACGTCCATCGGCGACCTTGGTGTCTTACTCTGGCTGAATTTGCGTTGTTCCTTTTCCCAGAGGGACAATGGACCTAACCATTCCGTGTTTAAATAATTACATAATACAAAACATTGAAAATACCTATATAACCCATAATTATGGTACTGGGTCATTATGTACTGTTACAAACCCCCTCAATGAAAATTTTTGTGTCGAAACACAAAAAATTTCATTGACTCATTCACACTTTCCTAAAAGGATCAGTCTAGATATGTCACCACAACCCCCTGTAACGTTACAAAAAAAAATTTATCATTACTTACCCTTGGTCCCATGATGTTGGTCGCACCCTCTGACCTTACTGGACTTCTCCTGAGAGATCCCTACACCATAAGGCCATGAGGCACTCTACACTCCTGTTCTGATGCTCCAGCCAGCCCAGGACTGCGGTCACAACACCACAAAACTCTGAAACATTGCATATAAAATTTTAAAATAGTGGTCTAGTACACTTACATATCTACAACTGATATGTTCCCTTTTAGATGCATTGGTTTGTGTTTGGGGCATTGGTTTGTTTTTAATTCAAAAGTTTCAACCTCACAACTACAAGACTTAAAATACATTGATTTTTTACCACCACCAAACTCAATTTCTTCCTTGTAAGAAAATAAACAACATATATATAACTACACATAACACAATACATCAACAATTCTTTAATATACCCCCAAAATACCTTCACCTAATTATTTCTATAAATTCAGCTTACAACTATCATGGCAGACACTTTTATTATTTAAATTTTGTTACTCAACTTAGATTCACTTCTTCTATTTTGTAAATGGCAGCTTACTATAAATTTTTTTTTTTTTTTTTTTTTATTCAACTTTATTTGTAACTTTAGACTCTCAACTTTAAAATATACTATATTTTAACACTTGTTATCGTCATTACCCCTGTAACGACCTCCTAACCACACACTCTATTGTACTACCAACATAATAAACATAATAAAACATCATAACACATTAGACATTACGCATTAACATTGTTACATTTACATTACATGTACCAAAACTTTATAACATTATTACTATCAACAATTTTCTATTAACTTTTAATTATTTGACATTCAACAGATTCTAGGCAACAATTTCAACTTAATCCTTTACCTTTCATTTACAATTACCTTCCTACCAAGAATTTTCCTTTTTCTAACCCTTCTATCCTTACTAGTTTGGGTGACTCTCTATTATTCACTATTCTCTCTGTCTTATTTTGGCATTGTCAATCTAACCTTACTCACCTCTTTTTTACACTAACCGCTTCTAACCATTTATATAGCATGACACCAATATCTCTATGATAACCCCCTTCACAAATCCCATTTAAAACCTCTGGCACCGCTCATTTTTTGTACTAGTATGTGTGTATTCCCTCACTATGCTCATTCCATCATTGGTTCCTGACCCTTTCAGATAACCCTTTCCGGCACACAACGGTCCCTTCCTGTCTCAACATCTCTCGTTGCAGACTCCTACACCAATACCCTTATTACAAAATATCACCATCAACAACAAATATAATTACCATGCACATTACTCACCTCTACATATATAATCACTAACCACTGTGTCCCTAAAATATCTAACACCTCTTTATATATTATCAGCATCTCAACACTTTATTTTTCCTAACTCCCATTAACTCTAACTAACTAACTCCAATGCCTCTATTTTATCATTATTACCCAAACTCTTTTACAACATTTCAACTTAATATATCACTAGAAAAATTCATCACATATCTACTAACAACAATACCTCTCCATATCCAAATACATAATCATTTGCTAACCATTAGACTCTGAATCTCATAATATCATTTCAAAATCATTATTAAACTTCTTTCAATTATTTAAAATTCTACAATACATGTTTACATAAAATACACAACAGCAAAAATACACCAATACACTGACATTAATATACTCAAAAATATACAATCCACATAATCATTAAATCATTTACCAAAAATCAAATCATAATCAGTCCATCTTAAAAAACACTGTCCACATAATTAAATGTTCATAACACAATAAAAGGTCTACCCTCCATCGTCAAATAAGAGTCGAACCTTAAAACTATATACATGGTTTAATATTAGATATTTTATATTATTACTATCAATATAATACTTATCTAATTCTTCATATATTTCCACAATACTATTTAAATTAATATGCTTATTCCATATTAATATCTCATATAATTTGTAACGATCAAGTACGGTCATGTCGCCTTTGGTATAGTCTGCTACAATCAGGTAAGTTATAAAGTCATCTTTATCAACATCCTCTCCTACTACTTTATTCTCAATATAAGGTAAGTTTTCATTATATTTATCACTCCTATCTCCACCTAACTTTTCAATCAACTCTTCATAATCTCTACATACTCTATATAACGCTACCTCCCAATTATCACACAATTCTCTTTCACAATAACTCCTATCATAACCCCAAATCACATTCTCTCTCTCCATATATGCAGGGTACACTACAACTTTATTTTCGCACCATCTATCAGGTGCACAAAAAAACCCAGGGACAACTATTTGCAGACCTTTTGTCTCCAAAACCTACATCGAAGGCACTCTCGTCCTTCCTAAACCCATGTATATCACCCCCAAATACACCATTAAAGGAAAAATCTACCCCCTGCAATTCTTTTACAATTATACTTTCTCTACACACTGTCTTTAACCCTTTAACACACACTATCATTCCATCATTATTATATTCTATTCCCCATAAAACCTCATTTTTACTACTCCTGTTTACACAATCATCCTCTAACATCATACTTTTATTTATATTATCATAATTTTCTAACCCACTTACCTTGTTTTTGTTTCTATCTAATTTGTCTACCTTGTCAATGTTACAATTTTGTTTCTGTATTTCATTTTTAAATTTTTCTAATTTCTCATTTAATTGATCTAATTTTATGTCTTGTACATTGTTTTGTTTCTTTAATTCATTTTCAAGGCTATCAAACTTCTCGTTAATTTCTTTTAATACTCTATTTTGCGTTTTAATTAATGTGAACAGATCTTCCAACGATATCTTATTTTCAACTGCTCTAGGTGTAGAATTCGCGCTTATTTTGTCTAACAAAATCGATTCTGTGTCTGTACTGTCCATTTCTACACTATTATTATTTTCTGCCATCATTACTTCAATATTTAAATGGTTATTTATCTTTTATTTATATTTGGCTACTCGATTAACTCAATTTGTAATTAACTATGCAACTTCGTCAACATAACCTCTCATTCATTATATATTGTCTTATATCATCTTCTGTGTTTCTCAATCTGGCTGTTTTATATAAATTAATTTTTATATAAAGCCCACAGTGAGGGCGTCATTTGTAATAAAACTAATAATTATGTCCCTCGTTCTGGGCGGCATTTGTAATAAAACTCATATTTTACTTTTTTATTATTACATATACTCTACTAAAATATGTATAACCAATACCATAATTTGGTACGTCTGAGTACTTACCAAATTCATTAGTTGCCGGGCTCATTTTCTTCTTTTATAACTTGTTTTCTACCTAAGGGGTGCCAGGGTTCATGTACAGGGAGATTTTGAAACACAGTTGACGACACAAATGATAACAAGATATTCTTGAAATTAACCATCAAATTTAATTCAAACTAAGGTAGTACATATACAACCATGCGGTCAAAATAGTGACGTCATATGATATGACCCAAAACAAAATGGCGGTTATTTTTTCTATCTCTTTTTACTCTGTCTATTTCTTTATCTGTTGAATTAATATCAATGTAAACTTTATTGCTGCAGCTTAAAATCATTTATTAATAGTTAGTTAGTTACTACACAAACCAATGCCCTCGGCATATTTGGTTATGGCCATACATTCACTCGTTCATTCTCACACATTCAACTTCAGACCCGTACATTCTTTTTATTATCGATTTGGTATTAATGAGCTCGTTAACTATAAAAATGACAAAAGGAACTTCTCTGCTTATTAGGTGGTGGTGTCCATCCGTTGTTGGTGTGTGACGCCCATGGTGATGGCCGGTGTTCGCCTTTAATTCCGCTGAGTTTAATTAGATAGATGTGTGCACTGAATTTACATTTTTTATATATTTATACTGTTAAATAAGATGAGCCTTCATTGCTCCACTACTGTTGATAACATTTTTTGTTAGTTAATTTAAACTATTGATAAAAAGTTATACACACAACGATACATCGCTGTGGCTCCTCTGAAGAATGGCGTTGAAATGAGACTGAGGCAAATGTAAATTTGCGCTTGTGTGTGTGGTTCTTACGTCATCCAGCTTTGTCTTGCTGGACAACGCCTCGTTGCACATATTGTTTTCAGTGCGTCATTGTTCTTAGCGATGACGGAACCGTGCTATAGCCCAATCATAATTCATATTGTAGTCCTTCGTCACAAACACCGCCATGGCCTTTTTTGATTTCAGCACGTCCATCGGCGACCTTGGTGTCTTACTCTGGCTGAATTTGCATTGTTCCTTTTCCCAGAGGGACAATGGACCTAACCATTCCGTGTTTAAATAATTACATAATACAAAACATTGAAAATACCTATATAACCCATAATTATGTTACTGTGTCATTATGTACTGTTACAAACCCCCTCAATGAAAATTTTTGTGTCGAAACACAAAAAATTTCATTGACTCATTCACACTTTCCTAAAAGGATCAGTCTAGATATGTCACCACAACCCCCTGTAACGTTACAAAAAAAAATTTATCATTACTTACCCTTGGTCCCATGATGTTGGTCGCACCCTCTGACCTTACTGGACTTCTCCTGAGAAATCCCTACACCATAAGGCCATGAGGCACTCTACACTCCTGTTCTGATGCTCCAGCCAGCCCAGGACTGCGGTCACAACACCACAAAACTCTGAAACATTGCATACAAAATTTTAAAATAGTGGTCTAGTACACTTACATATCTACAACTGATATGTTCCCTTTTAGATGCATTGGTTTGTGTTTGGGGCATTGGTTTGTTTTTAATTCAAAAGTTTCAACCTCACCACTACAAGACTTAAAATACATCGATTTTTTACCACCACCAAACTCAATTTCTTCCTTGTAAGAAAATAAACAACATATATATAACTACACATAACACAATACATCAACAATTCTTTAATATACCCCCAAAATACCTTCACCTAATTATTTCTATAAATTCAGCTTACAACTATCATGGCAGACACTTTTATTATTTAAATTTTGTTACTCAACTTAGATTCACTTCTTCTATTTTGTAAATGGCAGCTTACTATAAATTTTTTTTTTTTTTTTTTTCAACTTTATTTGTAACTTTAGACTCTCAACTTTAAAATATACTATATTTTAACACTTGTTATCATCATTACCCCTGTAACGACCTCCTAACCACACACCCTATTGTACTATCAACATAATAAACATAATAAAACATCATAAAACATTAGACATTACGCATTAACATTGTTACATTTACATTACATGTACCAAAACTTTATAACATTATTACTATCAACAATTTTCTATTAACTTTTAATTATTTGACATTCAACAGATTCTATGCAACAATTTCAACTTAATCCTTTACCTTTCATTTACAATTACCTTCCTACCATGAATTTTCCTTTTTCTAACCCTTCTATCCTTACTAGTTTGGGTGACTCTCTATTATTCACTATTCTCTCTGTCTTATTTTGGCATTGTCAATCTAACCTTACTCACCTCTTTTTTACACTAACCGCTACTAACCATTGATATAGCATGACACCAATATCTCTATGATAACCCCCTTCACAAATCCCATTTAAAACCTCTGGCACCGCTCATTTTTTGTACTAGTATGTGTGTATTCCCTCACTATGCTCATTCCATCATTGGTTCCTGACCCTTTCAGATAACCCTTTCCGGCACATAACGGTCCCTTCCTGTCTCAACATCTCTCGTTGCAGACTCCTACACCAATACCCTTATTACAAAATATCACCATCAACAACAAATATAATTACCATGCACATTACTCACCTCTACATATATAATCACTAACCACTGTGTCCCTAAAATATCTAAGACCTCTTTATATATTATCACCATCTCAACACTTTATTTTTCCTAACTCCCATTAACTCTAACTAACTAACTCCAATGCCTCTATTTTATCATTATTACCCAAACTCTTTTACAACATTTCAACTTAATATATCACTAGAAAAATTCATCACTTATCTACTAACAACAATACCTCTCCATATCCAAATACATAATCATTTGCTAACCATTAGACTCTGAAGCTCATAATATCATTTCAAAATCATTATTAAACTTCTTTCAATTATTTAAAATTCTACAATACATGTTTACATAAAAAAAATACATAAAATACACAACAGCAAAAATACACCAATACACTGACATTAATATACACAAAAATATACAATCCACATAATCATTAAATCATTTACTAAAAATCAATCATAATCAGTCCATCTTAAAAAACACTGTCCACATAATTAAATGTTCATAACACAATAAAAGGTCTACCCTCCATCGTCAAATAAGAGTCGAACCTTAAAACTATATACATGGTTTAAT
This sequence comes from Magicicada septendecula, assembly GCA_034769895.1. NCBI lineage: Eukaryota > Metazoa > Arthropoda > Insecta > Hemiptera > Cicadidae > Magicicada > Magicicada septendecula. The sequence goes on from CM068372.1 coordinate 159,816,277, forward strand.
ATTAGATATTTTATATTATTACTATCAATATAATACTTATCTAATTCTTCATATATTTCCACAATACTATTTAAATTAATATGCTTATTCCATATTAATATCTCATATAATTTGTAACGATCGAGTACGGTCATGTCGCCTTTGGTATAGTCTGCTACAATCAGGTAAGTTATAAAGTCATCTTTATCAACATCCTCTCCTACTACTTTATTCTCAATATAAGGTAAGTTTTCATTATATTTATCACTCCTATCTCCACCTAACTTTTCAATCAACTCTTCATAATCTCTACATACTCTATATAACGCTACCTCCCAATTATCACACAATTCTCTTTCACAATAACTCCTATCATAACCCCAAATCACATTCTCTCTCTCCATATATGCAGGGTACACTACAACTTTATTTTCGCACCACCTATCAGGTGCACAAAAAAACCCAGGGACAACTATTTGCAGACCTTTTGTCTCCAAAACCTACATCGAAGACACTCTCGTCCTTCCTAAACCCATGTATATCACCCCCAAATACACCATTAAAGGAAAAATCTACCCCCTGCAATTCTTTTACAATTATACTTTCTCTACACACTGTCTTTAACCCTTTAACACACACTATCATTCCATCATTATTATATTCTATTCCCCATAAAACCTCATTTTTACTACTCCTGTTTACACAATCATCCTCTAACATCATACTTTTATTTATATTATCATAATTTTCTAACCCACTTACCTTGTTTTTGTTTCTATCTAATTTGTCTACCTTGTCAATGTTACAATTTTGTTTCTGTATTTCATTTAAAAATTTTTCTAATTTCTCATTTAATTGATCTAATTTTATGTCTTGTACATTGTTTTGTTTCTTTAATTCATTTTCAAGGCTATCAAACTTCTCGTTAATTTCTTTTAATACTCTATTTTGCGTTTTAATTAATGTGAACAGATCTTCCAACGATATCTTATTTTCAACTGCTCTAGGTGTAGAATTCGCGCTTATTTTGTCTAACAAAATCGATTCTGTGTCTGTACTGTCCATTTCTACACTATTATTATTTTCTGCCATCATTACTTCAATATTTAAATGGTTATTTATCTTTTATTTATATTTGGCTACTCGATTAACTCAATTTGTAATTAACTATGCAACTTCGTCAACATAACCTCTCATTCATTATATATTGTCTTATATCATCTTCTGTGTTTCTCAATCTGGCTGTTTTATATAAATTAATTTTTATATAAAGCCCACAGTGAGGGCGTCATTTGTAATAAAACTAATAATTATGTCCCTCGTTCTGGGCGGCATTTGTAATAAAACTCATATTTTACTTTTTTATTATTACATATACTCTACTAAAATATGTATAACCAATACCATAATTTGGTACGTCTGAGTACTTACAAAATTCATTAGTTGCCGGGCTCATTTTCTTCTTTTATAACTTGTTTTCTACCTAAGGGGTGCCAGGGTTCATGTACAGGGAGATTTTGAAACACAGTTGACGACACAAATGATAACAAGATATTCTTGAAATTAACCATCAAATTTAATTCAATCTAAGGTAGTACATATACAACCATGCGGTCAAAATAGTGACGTCATATGATATGACCCAAAACAAAATGGCGGTTACTTTTTCTATCTCTTTTTACTCTCTCTATTTCTTTATCTGTTGAATTAATATCAATGTAAACTTTATTGCTGCAGCTTAAAATCATTTATTAATAGTTAGTTAGTTACTACACAAACCAATGCCCTCGGCATATTTGGTTATGGCCATACATTCACTCGTTCATTCTCACACATTCAACTTCAGACCCGTACATTCTTTTTATTATCGATTTGGTATTAATGAGCTCATTAACTATAAAAATGACAAAAGGAAATTCTCTGCTTATTAGGTGGTGGTGTCCATCCGTAGTTGGTGTGTGACGCCCATGGTGATGGCCGGTGTTCGCCTTTAATTCCGCTGAGTTTAATTAGATAGATGTGTGCACTGAATTTACATTTTTTATATATTTATACTGTTAAATAAGATGAGCCTTCATTGCTCCACTACTGTTGATAACATTTTTTGTTAGTTAATTTAAACTATTGATAAAAAGTTATACACACAACGATACATCGCTGTGGCTCCTCTGAAGAATGGCGTTGAAATGAGACCGAGGCAAATGTAAATTTGCGCTTGTGTGTGTGGTTCTTACGTCATCCAGCTTTGTCTTGCTGGACAACGCCTCGTTGCACATATTGTATTCAGTGCGTCATTGTTCTTAGCGATGACGGAACCGTGCTATAGCCCAATCATAATTCATATTGTAGTCCTTCGTCACAAACACCGCCATGGCCTTTTTTAATTTCAGCACGTCCATCGGCGACCTTGGTGTCTTACTCTGGCTGAATTTGCGTTGTTCCTTTTCCCAGAGGGACAATGGACCTAACCATTCCGTGTTTAAATAATTACATAATACAAAACATTGAAAATACCTATATAACCCATAATTATGGTACTGGGTCATTATGTACTGTTACAAACCCCCTCAATGAAAATTTTTGTGTCGAAACACAAAAAATTTCATTGACTCATTCACACTTTCCTAAAAGGATCAGTCTAGATATGTCACCACAACCCCCTGTAACGTTACAAAAAAAAATTTATCATTACTTACCCTTGGTCCCATGATGTTGGTCGCACCCTCTTACCTTACTGGACTTCTCCTGAGAGATCCCTACACCATAAGGCCATGAGGCACTCTACACTCCTGTTCTGATGCTCCAGCCAGCCCAGGACTGCGGTCACAACACCACAAAACTCTGAAACATTGCATACAAAATTTTAAAATAGTGGTCTAGTACACTTACATATCTACAACTGATATGTTCCCTTTTAGATGCATTGGTTTGTGTTTGGGGCATTGGTTTGTTTTTAATTCAAAAGTTTCAACCTCACCACTACAAGATTTAAAATACATCGATTTTTTACCACCACCAAACTCAATTTCTTCCTTGTAAGAAAGTAAACAACATATATATAACTACACATAACACAATACATCAACAATTCTTTAATATACCCCCAAAATACCTTCACCTAATTATTTCTATAAATTCAGCTTACAACTATCATGGCAGACACTTTTATTATTTAAATTTTGTTACTCAACTTAGATTCACTTCTTCTATTTTGTAAATGGCAGCTTACTATAAATTTTTTTTTTTTTTTTTCAACTTTATTTGTAACTTTAGACTCTCAACTTTAAAATCTACTATATTTTAACACTTGTTATCATCATTACCCCTGTAACGACCTCCTAACCACACACCCTATTGTACTATCAACATAATAAACATAATAAAACATCATAAAACATTAGACATTACGCATTAACATTGTTACATTTACATTACATGTACCAAAACTTTATAACATTATTACTATCAACAATTTTCTATTAACTTTTAATTATTTGACATTCAACAGATTCTATGCAACAATTTCAACTTAATCCTTTACCTTTCATTTACAATTACCTTCCTACCATGAATTTTCCTTTTTCTAACCCTTCTATCCTTACTAGTTTGGGTGACTCTCTATTATTCACTATTCTCTCTGTCTTATTTTGGCATTGTCAATCTAACCTTACTCACCTCTTTTTTACACTAACCGCTACTAACCATTGATATAGCATGACACCAATATCTCTATGATAACCCCCTTCACAAATCCCATTTAAAACCTCTGGCACCGCTCATTTTTTGTACTAGTATGTGTGTATTCCCTCACTATGCTCATTCCATCATTGGTTCCTGACCTTTTCAGATAACCCTTTCCGGCACATAACGGTCCCTTCCTGTCTCAACATCTCTCGTTGCAGACTCCTACACCAATACCCTTATTACAAAATATCACCATCAACAACAAATATAATTACCATGCACATTACTCACCTCTACATATATAATCACTAACCACTGTGTCCCTAAAATATCTAAGACCTCTTTATATATTATCACCATCTCAACACTTTATTTTTCCTAACTCCCATTAACTCTAACTAACTAACTCCAATGCCTCTATTTTATCATTATTACCCAAACTCTTTTACAACATTTCAACTTAATATATCACTAGAAAAATTCATCACTTATCTACTAACAACAATACCTCTCCATATCCAAATACATAATCATTTGCTAACCATTAGACTCTGAAGCTCATAATATCATTTCAAAATCATTATTAAACTTCTTTCAATTATTTAAAATTCTACAATACATGTTTACATAAAAAAAATACATAAAATACACAACAGCAAAAATACACCAATACACTGACATTAATATACACAAAAATATACAATCCACATAATCATTAAATCATTTACTAAAAATCAATCATAATCAGTCCATCTTAAAAAACACTGTCCACATAATTAAATGTTCATAACACAATAAAAGGTCTACCCTCCATCGTCAAATAAGAGTCGACCCTTAAAACTATATACATGGTTTAATATTAGATATTTTATATTATTACTATCAATATAATACTTATCTAATTCTTCATATATTTCCACAATACTATTTAAATTAATATGCTTATTCCATATTAATATCTCATATAATTTGTAACGATCGAGTACGGTCATGTCGCCTTTGGTATAGTCTGCTACAATCAGGTAAGTTATAAAGTCATCTTTATCAACATCCTCTCCTACTACTTTATTCTCAATATAAGGTAAGTTTTCATTATATTTATCACTCCTATCTCCACCTAACTTTTCAATCAACTCTTCATAATCTCTACATACTCTATATAACGCTACCTCCCAATTATCACACAATTCTCTTTCACAATAACTCCTATCATAACCCCAAATCACATTCTCTCTCTCCATATATGCAGGGTACACTACAACTTTATTTTCGCACCACCTATCAGGTGCACAAAAAAACCCAGGGACAACTATTTGCAGACCTTTTGTCTCCAAAACCTACATCGAAGACACTCTCGTCCTTCCTAAACCCATGTATATCACCCCCAAATACACCATTAAAGGAAAAATCTACCCCCTGCAATTCTTTTACAATTATACTTTCTCTACACACTGTCTTTAACCCTTTAACACACACTATCATTCCATCATTATTATATTCTATTCCCCATAAAACCTCATTTTTACTACTCCTGTTTACACAATCATCCTCTAACATCATACTTTTATTTATATTATCATAATTTTCTAACCCACTTACCTTGTTTTTGTTTCTATCTAATTTGTCTACCTTGTCAATGTTACAATTTTGTTTCTGTATTTCATTTAAAAATTTTTCTAATTTCTCATTTAATTGATCTAATTTTATGTCTTGTACATTGTTTTGTTTCTTTAATTCATTTTCAAGGCTATCAAACTTCTCGTTAATTTCTTTTAATACTCTATTTTGCGTTTTAATTAATGTGAACAGATCTTCCAACGATATCTTATTTTCAACTGCTCTAGGTGTAGAATTCGCGCTTATTTTGTCTAACAAAATCGATTCTGTGTCTGTACTGTCCATTTCTACACTATTATTATTTTCTGCCATCATTACTTCAATATTTAAATGGTTATTTATCTTTTATTTATATTTGGCTACTCGATTAACTCAATTTGTAATTAACTATGCAACTTCGTCAACATAACCTCTCATTCATTATATATTGTCTTATATCATCTTCTGTGTTTCTCAATCTGGCTGTTTTATATAAATTAATTTTTATATAAAGCCCACAGTGAGGGCGTCATTTGTAATAAAACTAATAATTATGTCCCTCGTTCTGGGCGGCATTTGTAATAAAACTCATATTTTACTTTTTTATTATTACATATACTCTACTAAAATATGTATAACCAATACCATAATTTGGTACGTCTGAGTACTTACAAAATTCATTAGTTGCCGGGCTCATTTTCTTCTTTTATAACTTGTTTTCTACCTAAGGGGTGCCAGGGTTCATGTACAGGGAGATTTTGAAACACAGTTGACGACACAAATGATAACAAGATATTCTTGAAATTAACCATCAAATTTAATTCAATCTAAGGTAGTACATATACAACCATGCGGTCAAAATAGTGACGTCATATGATATGACCCAAAACAAAATGGCGGTTACTTTTTCTATCTCTTTTTACTCTCTCTATTTCTTTATCTGTTGAATTAATATCAATGTAAACTTTATTGCTGCAGCTTAAAATCATTTATTAATAGTTAGTTAGTTACTACACAAACCAATGCCCTCGGCATATTTGGTTATGGCCATACATTCACTCGTTCATTCTCACACATTCAACTTCAGACCCGTACATTCTTTTTATTATCGATTTGGTATTAATGAGCTCATTAACTATAAAAATGACAAAAGGAACTTCTCTGCTTATTAGGTGGTGGTGTCCATCCGTTGTTGGTGTGTGACGCCCATGGTGATGGCCGGTGTTCGCCTTTAATTCCGCTGAGTTTAATTAGATAGATGTGTGCACTGAATTTACATTTTTTATATATTTATACTGTTAAATAAGATGAGCCTTCATTGCTCCACTACTGTTGATAACATTTTTTGTTAGTTAATTTAAACTATTGATAAAAAGTTATACACACAACGATACATCGCTGTGGCTCCTCTGAAGAATGGCGTTGAAATGAGACCGAGGCAAATGTAAATTTGCGCTTGTGTGTGTGGTTCTTACGTCATCCAGCTTTGTCTTGCTGGACAACGCCTCGTTGCACATATTGTATTCAGTGCGTCATTGTTCTTAGCGATGACGGAACCGTGCTATAGCCCAATCATAATTCATATTGTAGTCCTTCGTCACAAACACCGCCATGGCCTTTTTTAATTTCAGCACGTCCATCGGCGACCTTGGTGTCTTACTCTGGCTGAATTTGCGTTGTTCCTTTTCCCAGAGGGACAATGGACCTAACCATTCCGTGTTTAAATAATTACATAATACAAAACATTGAAAATACCTATATAACCCATAATTATGGTACTGGGTCATTATGTACTGTTACAAACCCCCTCAATGAAAATTTTTGTGTCGAAACACAAAAAATTTCATTGACTCATTCACACTTTCCTAAAAGGATCAGTCTAGATATGTCACCACAACCCCCTGTAACGTTACAAAAAAAAATTTATCATTACTTACCCTTGGTCCCATGATGTTGGTCGCACCCTCTGACCTTACTGGACTTCTCCTGAGAGATCCCTACACCATAAGGCCATGAGGCACTCTACACTCCTGTTCTGATGCTCCAGCCAGCCCAGGACTGCGGTCACAACACCACAAAACTCTGAAACATTGCATACAAAATTTTAAAATAGTGGTCTAGTACACTTACATATCTACAACTGATATGTTCCCTTTTAGATGCATTGGTTTGTGTTTGGGGCATTGGTTTGTTTTTAATTCAAAAGTTTCAACCTCACAACTACAAGACTTAAAATACATTGATTTTTTACCACCACCAAACTCAATTTCTTCCTTGTAAGAAAATAAACAACATATATATAACTACACATAACACAATACATCAACAATTCTTTAATATACCCCCAAAATACCTTCACCTAATTATTTCTATAAATTCAGCTTACAACTATCATGGCAGACACTTTTATTATTTAAATTTTGTTACTCAACTTAGATTCACTTCTTCTATTTTGTAAATGGCAGCTTACTATAAATTTTTTTTTTTTTTTTTATTCAACTTTATTTGTAACTTTAGACTCTCAACTTTAAAATCTACTATATTTTAACACTTGTTATCATCATTACCCCTGTAACGACCTCCTAACCACACACCCTATTGTACTATCAACATAATAAACATAATAAAACATCATAAAACATTAGACATTACGCATTAACATTGTTACATTTACATTACATGTACCAAAACTTTATAACATTATTACTATCAACAATTTTCTATTAACTTTTAATTATTTGACATTCAACAGATTCTATGCAACAATTTCAACTTAATCCTTTACCTTTCATTTACAATTACCTTCCTACCATGAATTTTCCTTTTTCTAACCCTTCTATCCTTACTAGTTTGGGTGACTCTCTATTATTCACTATTCTCTCTGTCTTATTTTGGCATTGTCAATCTAACCTTACTCACCTCTTTTTTACACTAACCGCTTCTAACCATTGATATAGCATGACACCAATATCTCTATGATAACCCCCTTCACAAATCCCATTTAAAACCTCTGGCACCACTCATTTTTTGTACTAGTATGTGTGTATTCCCTCACTATGCTCATTCCATCATTGGTTCCTGAACCTTTCAGATAACCCTTTCCGGCACACAACGGTCCCTTCCTGTCTCAACATCTCTCGTTGCAGACTCCTACACCAATACCCTTATTACAAAATATCACCATCAACAACAAATATAATTACCATGCACATTACTCACCTCTACATATATAATCACTAACCACTGTGTCCCTAAAATATCTAACACCTCTTTATATATTATCAGCATCTCAACATTTATTTTTCCTAACTCCCATTAACTCTAACTAACTAACTCCAATGCCTCTATTTTATCATTATTACCCAAACTCTTTTACAACATTTCAACTTAATATATCACTAGAAAAATTCATCACTTATCTACTAACAACAATACCTCTCCATATCCAAATACATAATCATTTGCTAACCATTAGACTCTGAATCTCATAATATCATTTCAAAATCATTATTAAACTTCCTTCAATTATTTAAAATTCTACAATACATGTTTACATAAAAAAAAATACATAAAATACACAACAGCAAAAATACACCAATACACTGACATTAATATACACAAAAATATACAATCCACATAATCATTAAATCATTTACTAAAAATCAATCATAATCAGTCCATCTTAAAAAACACTGTCCACATAATTAAATGTTCATAACACAATAAAAAGTCTACCCTCCATCGTCAAATAAGAGTCGAACCTTAAAACTATATACATGGTTTAATATTAGATATTTTATATTATTACTATCAATATAATACTTATCTAATTCTTCATATATTTCCACAATACTATTTAAATTAATATGCTTATTCCATATTAATATCTCATATAATTTGTAACGATCGAGTACGGTCATGTCGCCTTTGGTATAGTCTGCTACAATCAGGTAAGTTATAAAGTCATCTTTATCAACATCCTCTCCTACTACTTTATTCTCAATATAAGGTAAGTTTTCATTATATTTATCACTCCTATCTCCACCTAACTTTTCAATCAACTCTTCATAATCTCTACATACTCTATATAACTCTACCTCCCAATTATCACACAATTCTCTTTCACAATAACTCCTATCATAACCCCAAATCACATTCTCTCTCTCCATATATGCAGGGTAACCTACAACTTTATTTTCGCACCACCTATCAGGTGCACAAAAAAACCCAGGGACAACTATTTGCAGACCTTTTGTCTCCAAAACCTACATCGAAGGCACTCTCGTCCTTCCTAAACACATGTATATCACCCCCAAATACACCATTAAAGGAAAAATCTACCCCCTGCAATTCTTTTACAATTATACTTTCTCTACACACTGTCTTTAACCCTTTAACACACACTATCATTCCATCATTATTATATTCTATTCCCCATAAAACCTCATTATTACTACTCCTGTTTACACAATCATTCTCTAACATCATACTTTTATTTATATTATCATAATTTTCTAACCCACTTACCTTGTTTTTGTTTCTATCTAATTTGTCTACCTTGTCAATGTTACAATTTTGTTTCTGTATTTCATTTTTAAATTTTTCTAATTTCTCATTTAATTGATCTAATTTTATGTCTTGTACATTGTTTTGTTTCTTTAATTCATTTTCAAGGCTATCAAACTTCTCGTTAATTTCTTTTAATACTCTATTTTGCGTTTTAATTAATGTGAACAGATCTTCCAACGATATCTTATTTTCAACTGCTCTAGGTGTAGAATTCGCGCTTATTTTGTCTAACAAAATCGATTCTGTGTCTGTACTGTCCATTTCTACACTATTATTATTTTCTGCCATCATTACTTCAATATTTAAATGGTTATTTATCTTTTATTTATATTTGGCTACTCGATTAACTCAATTTGTAATTAACTATGCAACTTCGTCAACATAACCTCTCATTCATTATATATTGTCTTATATCATCTTCTGTGTTCCTCAATCTGGCTGTTTTATATAAATTAATTTTTATATAAAGTCCACAGTGAGGGCGTCATTTGTAATAAAACTAATAATTATGTCCCTCGTTCTGGGCGGCATTTGTAATAAAACTCATATTTTACTTTTTTATTATTACATATACTCTACTAAAATATGTATAACCAATACCATAATTTGGTACGTCTGAGTACTTACCAAATTCATTAGTTGCCGGGCTCATTTTCTTCTTTTATAACTTGTTTTCTACCTAAGGGGTGCCAGGGTTCATGTACAGGGAGATTTTGAAACACAGTTGACGACACAAATGATAACAAGATATTCTTGAAATTAACCATCAAATTTAATTCAATCTAAGGTAGTACATATACAACCATGCGGTCAAAATAGTGACGTCATATGATATGACCCAAAACAAAATGGCGGTTACTTTTTCTATCTCTTTTTACTCTCTCTATTTCTTTATCTGTTGAATTAATATCAATGTAAACTTTATTGCTGCAGCTTAAAATCATTTATTAATAGTTAGTTAGTTACTACACAAACCAATGCCCTCGGCATATTTGGTTATGGCCATACATTCACTCGTTCATTCTCACACATTCAACTTCAGACCCGTACATTCTTTTTATTATCGATTTGGTATTAATGAGCTCGTTAACTATAAAAATGACAAAAGGAACTTCTCTGCTTATTAGGTGGTGGTGTCCATCCGTTGTTGGTGTGTGACGCCCATGGTGATGGCCGGTGTTCGCCTTTAATTCCGCTGAGTTTAATTAGATAGATGTGTGCACTGAATTTACATTTTTTATATATTTATACTGTTAAATAAGATGAGCCTTCATTGCTCCACTACTGTTGATAACATTTTTTGTTAGTTAATTTAAACTATTGATAAAAAGTTATACACACAACGATACATCACTGTGGCTCCTCTGAAGAATGGCGTTGAAATGAGACCGAGGCAAATGTAAATTTGCGCTTGTGTGTGTGGTTCTTACGTCATCCAGCTTTGTCTTGCTGGACAACGCCTCGTTGCACATATTGTATTCAGTGCGTCATTGTTCTTAGCGATGACGGAACCGTGCTATAGCCCAATCATAATTCATATTGTAGTCCTTCGTCACAAACACCGCCATGGCCTTTTTTGATTTCAGCACGTCCATCGGCGACCTTGGTGTCTTACTCTGGCTGAATTTGCGTTGTTCCTTTTCCCAGAGGGACAATGGACCTAACCATTCCGTGTTTAAATAATTACATAATACAAAACATTGAAAATACCTATATAACCCATAATTATGGTACTGGGTCATTATGTACTGTTACAAACCCCCTCAATGAAAATTTTTGTGTCGAAACACAAAAAATTTCATTGACTCATTCACACTTTCCTAAAAGGATCAGTCTAGATATGTCACCACAACCCCCTGTAACGTTACAAAAAAAAATTTATCATTACTTACCCTTGGTCCCATGATGTTGGTCGCACCCTCTGACCTTACTGGACTTCTCCTGAGAGATCCCTACACCATAAGGCCATGAGGCACTCTACACTCCTGTTCTGATGCTCCAGCCAGCCCAGGACTGCGGTCACAACACCACAAAACTCTGAAACATTGCATACAAAATTTTAAAATAGTGGTCTAGTACACTTACATATCTACAACTGATATGTTCCCTTTTAGATGCATTGGTTTGTGTTTGGGGCATTGGTTTGTTTTTAATTCAAAAGTTTCAACCTCACAACTACAAGACTTAAAATACATTGATTTTTTACCACCACCAAACTCAATTTCTTCCTTGTAAGAAAATAAACAACATATATATAACTACACATAACACAATACATCAACAATTCTTTAATATACCCCCAAAATACCTTCACCTAATTATTTCTATAAATTCAGCTTACAACTATCATGGCAGACACTTTTATTATTTAAATTTTGTTACTCAACTTAGATTCACTTCTTCTATTTTGTAAATGGCAGCTTACTATAAATTTTTTTTTATTTTTTTTTTTTATTCAACTTTATTTGTAACTTTAGACTCTCAACTTTAAAATCTACTATATTTTAACACTTGTTATCGTCATTACCCCTGTAACGACCTCCTAACCACACACTCTATTGTACTATCAACATAATAAACATAATAAAACATCACAAAACATTAGACATTACGCATTAACATTGTTACATTTACATTACATGTACCAAAACTTTATAACATTATTACTATCAACAATTTTCTATTAACTTTTAATTATTTGACATTCAACAGATTCTATGCAACAATTTCAACTTAATCCTTTACCTTTCATTTACAATTACCTTCCTACCATGAATTTTCCTTTTTCTAACCCTTCTATCCTTACTAGTTTGGGTGACTCTCTATTATTCACTATTCTCTCTGTCTTATTTTGGCATTGTCAATCTAACCTTACTCACCTCTTTTTTACACTAACCGCTTCTAACCATTGATATAGCATGACACCAATATCTCTATGATAACCCCCTTCACAAATCCCATTTAAAACCTCTGGCACCGCTCATTTTTTGTACTAGTATGTGTGTATTCCCTCACTATGCTCATTCCATCATTGGTTCCTGACCCTTTCAGATAACCCTTTCCGGCACACAACGGTCCCTTCCTGTCTCAACATCTCTCGTTGCAGACTCCTACACCAATACCCTTATTACAAAATATCACCATCAACAACAAATATAATTACCATGCACATTACTCACCTCCACATATATAATCACTAACCACTGTGTCCCTAAAATATCTAACACCTCTTTATATATTATCAGCATCTCAACACTTTATTTTTCCTAACTCCCATTAACTCTAACTAACTAACTCCAATGCCTCTATTTTATCATTATTACCCAAACTCTTTTACAACATTTCAACTTAATATATCACTAGAAAAATTCATCACTTATCTACTAACAACAATACCTCTCCATATCCAAGTACATAATCATTTGCTAACCATTAGACTCTGAATCTCATAATATCATTTCAAAATCATTATTAAACTTCTTTCAATTATTTAAAATTATACAATACATGTTTACATAAAAAAAAATACATAAAATACACAACAGCAAAAATACACCAATACACTGACATTAATATACACAAAAATATACAATCCACATAATCATTAAATCATTTACCAAAAATCAATCATAATCAGTCCATCTTAAAAAACACTGTCCACATAATTAAATGTTCATAACACAATAAAAGGTCTACCCTCCATCATCAAATAAGAGTCGAACCTTAAAACTATATACATGGTTTAATATTAGATATTTTATATTATTACTATCAATATAATACTTATCTAATTCTTCATATATTTCCACAATACTATTTAAATTAATATGCTTATTCCATATTAATATCTCATATAATTTGTAACGATCGAGTACGGTCATGTCGCCTTTGGTATAGTCTGCTACAATCAGGTAAGTTATAAAGTCATCTTTATCAACATCCTCTCCTACTACTTTATTCTCAATATAAGGTAAGTTTTCATTATATTTATCACTCCTATCTCCACCTAACTTTTCAATCAACTCTTCATAATCTCTACGTACTCTATATAACTCTACCTCCCAATTATCACACAATTCTCTTTCACAATAACTCCTATCATAACCCCAAATCACATTCTCTCTCTCCATATATGCAGGGTACACTACAACTTTATTTTCGCACCCCCTCTCAGGTGCACAAAAAAACCCAGGGACAACTATTTGCAGACCTTTTGTCTCCAAAACCTACATCGAAGGCACTCTCGTCCTTCCTAAACACATGTATATCACCCCCAAATACACTATTAAAGGAAAAATCTACCCCTGCAATTCTTTTACAATTATACTTTCTCTACACACTGTCTTTAACCCTTTAACACACACTATCCTTCCATCATTATTATATTCTATTCCCCATAAAACCTCATTATTACTACTCCTGTTTACACAATCATTCTCTAACATCATACTTTTATTTATATTATCATAATTTTCTAACCCACTTACCTTGTTTTTGTTTCTATCTAATTTGTCTACCTTGTCAATGTTACAATTTTGTTTCTGTATTTCATTTTTAAATTTTTCTAATTTCTCATTTAATTGATCTAATTTTATGTCTTGTACATTGTTTTGTTTCTTTAATTCATTTTTAAGGCTATCAAACTTCTCGTTAATTTCTTTTAATACTCTATCTTGCGTTTTAATTAATGTGAACAGATCTTCCAACGATATCTTATTTTCAACTGCTCTAGGTGTAGAATTCACGCTTATTTTGTCTAACAAAATCGATTCTGTGTCTGTACTGTCCATTTCTACACTATTATTATTTTCTGCCATCATTACTTCAATATTTAAATGGTTATTTATCTTTTATTTATATTTGGCTACGCAATTAACTCAATTTGTAATTAACTATGCAACTTCGTCAACATAACCTCTCATTCATTATATATTGTCTTATATCATCTTCTGTGTTTCTCAATCTGGCTGTTTTATATAAATTAATTTTTATATAAAGTCCACAGTGAGGGCGTCATTTGTAATAAAACTAATAATTATGTCCCTCGTTCTGGGCGGCATTTGTAATAAAACTCATATTTTACTTTTTTATTATTACATATACTCTACTAAAATATGTATAACCAATACCATAATTTGGTACGTCTGAGTACTTACCAAATTCATTAGTTGCCGTGCTCATTTTCTTCTTTTATAACTTGTTTTCTACCTAAGGGGTGCCAGGGTTCATGTACAGGGAGATTTTGAAACACAGTTGACGACACAAATGATAACAAGATATTCTTGAAATTAACCATCAAATTTAATTCAATCTAAGGTAGTACATATACAACCATGCGGTCAAAATAGTGACGTCATATGATATGACCCAAAACAAAATGGCGGTTACTTTTTCTATCTCTTTTTACTCTCTCTATTTCTTTATCTGTTGAATTAATATCAATGTAAACTTTATTGCTGCAGCTTAAAATCATTTATTAATAGTTAGTTAGTTACTACACAAACCAATGCCCTCGGCATATTTGGTTATGGCCATACATTCACTCGTTCATTCTCACACATTCAACTTCAGACCCGTACATTCTTTTTATTATCGATTTGGTATTAATGAGCTCGTTAACTATAAAAATGACAAAAGGAACTTCTCTGCTTATTAGGTGGTGGTGTCCATCCGTTGTTGGTGTGTGACGCCCATGGTGATGGCCGGTGTTCGCCTTTAATTCCGCTGAGTTTAATTAGATAGATGTGTGCACTGAATTTACATTTTTTATATATTTATACTGTTAAATAAGATGAGCCTTCATTGCTCCACTACTGTTGATAACATTTTTTGTTAGTTAATTTAAACTATTGATAAAAAGTTATACACACAACGATACATCACTGTGGCTCCTCTGAAGAATGGCGTTGAAATGAGACCGAGGCAAATGTAAATTTGCGCTTGTGTGTGTGGTTCTTACGTCATCCAGCTTTGTCTTGCTGGACAACGCCTCGTTGCACATATTGTATTCAGTGCGTCATTGTTCTTAGCGATGACGGAACCGTGCTATAGCCCAATCATAATTCATATTGTAGTCCTTCGTCACAAACACCGCCATGGCCTTTTTTGATTTCAGCACGTCCATCGGCGACCTTGGTGTCTTACTCTGGCTGAATTTGCGTTGTTCCTTTTCCCAGAGGGACAATGGACCTAACCATTCCGTGTTTAAATAATTACATAATACAAAACATTGAAAATACCTATATAACCCATAATTATGGTACTGGGTCATTATGTACTGTTACAAACCCCCTCAATGAAAATTTTTGTGTCGAAACACAAAAAATTTCATTGACTCATTCACACTTTCCTAAAAGGATCAGTCTAGATATGTCACCACAACCCCCTGTAACGTTACAAAAAAAAATTTATCATTACTTACCCTTGGTCCCATGATGTTGGTCGCACCCTCTGACCTTACTGGACTTCTCCTGAGAGATCCCTACACCATAAGGCCATGAGGCACTCTACACTCCTGTTCTGATGCTCCAGCCAGCCCAGGACTGCGGTCACAACACCACAAAACTCTGAAACATTGCATACAAAATTTTAAAATAGTGGTCTAGTACACTTACATATCTACAACTGATATGTTCCCTTTTAGATGCATTGGTTTGTGTTTGGGGCATTGGTTTGTTTTTAATTCAAAAGTTTCAACCTCACAACTACAAGACTTAAAATACATTGATTTTTTACCACCACCAAACTCAATTTCTTCCTTGTAAGAAAATAAACAACATATATATAACTACACATAACACAATACATCAACAATTCTTTAATATACCCCCAAAATACCTTCACCTAATTATTTCTATAAATTCAGCTTACAACTATCATGGCAGACACTTTTATTATTTAAATTTTGTTACTCAACTTAGATTCACTTCTTCTATTTTGTAAATGGCAGCTTACTATAAATTTTTTTTTATTTTTTTTTTTTATTCAACTTTATTTGTAACTTTAGACTCTCAACTTTAAAATCTACTATATTTTAACACTTGTTATCGTCATTACCCCTGTAACGACCTCCTAACCACACACTCTATTGTACTATCAACATAATAAACATAATAAAACATCACAAAACATTAGACATTACGCATTAACATTGTTACATTTACATTACATGTACCAAAACTTTATAACATTATTACTATCAACAATTTTCTATTAACTTTTAATTATTTGACATTCAACAGATTCTATGCAACAATTTCAACTTAATCCTTTACCTTTCATTTACAATTACCTTCCTACCATGAATTTTCCTTTTTCTAACCCTTCTATCCTTACTAGTTTGGGTGACTCTCTATTATTCACTATTCTCTCTGTCTTATTTTGGCATTGTCAATCTAACCTTACTCACCTCTTTTTTACACTAACCGCTTCTAACCATTGATATAGCATGACACCAATATCTCTATGATAACCCCCTTCACAAATCCCATTTAAAACCTCTGGCACCGCTCATTTTTTGTACTAGTATGTGTGTATTCCCTCACTATGCTCATTCCATCATTGGTTCCTGACCCTTTCAGATAACCCTTTCCGGCACACAACGGTCCCTTCCTGTCTCAACATCTCTCGTTGCAGACTCCTACACCAATACCCTTATTACAAAATATCACCATCAACAACAAATATAATTACCATGCACATTACTCACCTCCACATATATAATCACTAACCACTGTGTCCCTAAAATATCTAACACCTCTTTATATATTATCAGCATCTCAACACTTTATTTTTCCTAACTCCCATTAACTCTAACTAACTAACTCCAATGCCTCTATTTTATCATTATTACCCAAACTCTTTTACAACATTTCAACTTAATATATCACTAGAAAAATTCATCACTTATCTACTAACAACAATACCTCTCCATATCCAAGTACATAATCATTTGCTAACCATTAGACTCTGAATCTCATAATATCATTTCAAAATCATTATTAAACTTCTTTCAATTATTTAAAATTCTACAATACATGTTTACATAAAAAAAATACATAAAATACACAACAGCAAAAATACACCAATACACTGACATTAATATACACAAAAATATACAATCCACATAATCATTAAATCATTTACCAAAAATCAATCATAATCAGTCCATCTTAAAAAACACTGTCCACATAATTAAATGTTCATAACACAATAAAAGGTCTACCCTCCATCATCAAATAAGAGTCGAACCTTAAAACTATATACATGGTTTAATATTAGATATTTTATATTATTACTATCAATATAATACTTATCTAATTCTTCATATATTTCCACAATACTATTTAAATTAATATGCTTATTCCATATTAATATCTCATATAATTTGTAACGATCGAGTACGGTCATGTCGCCTTTGGTATAGTCTGCTACAATCAGGTAAGTTATAAAGTCATCTTTATCAACATCCTCTCCTACTACTTTATTCTCAATATAAGGTAAGTTTTCATTATATTTATCACTCCTATCTCCACCTAACTTTTCAATCAACTCTTCATAATCTCTACGTACTCTATATAACTCTACCTCCCAATTATCACACAATTCTCTTTCACAATAACTCCTATCATAACCCCAAATCACATTCTCTCTCTCCATATATGCAGGGTACACTACAACTTTATTTTCGCACCACCTATCAGGTGCACAAAAAAACCCAGGGACAACTATTTGCAGACCTTTTGTCTCCAAAACCTACATCGAAGGCACTCTCGTCCTTCCTAAACACATGTATATCACCCCCAAATACACTATTAAAGGAAAAATCTACCCCTGCAATTCTTTTACAATTATACTTTCTCTACACACTGTCTTTAACCCTTTAACACACACTATCCTTCCATCATTATTATATTCTATTCCCCATAAAACCTCATTATTACTACTCCTGTTTACACAATCATTCTCTAACATCATACTTTTATTTATATTATCATAATTTTCTAACCCACTTACCTTGTTTTTGTTTCTATCTAATTTGTCTACCTTGTCAATGTTACAATTTTGTTTCTGTATTTCATTTTTAAATTTTTCTAATTTCTCATTTAATTGATCTAATTTTATGTCTTGTACATTGTTTTGTTTCTTTAATTCATTTTTAAGGCTATCAAACTTCTCGTTAATTTCTTTTAATACTCTATCTTGCGTTTTAATTAATGTGAACAGATCTTCCAACGATATCTTATTTTCAACTGCTCTAGGTGTAGAATTCACGCTTATTTTGTCTAACAAAATCGATTCTGTGTCTGTACTGTCCATTTCTACACTATTATTATTTTCTGCCATCATTACTTCAATATTTAAATGGTTATTTATCTTTTATTTATATTTGGCTACGCAATTAACTCAATTTGTAATTAACTATGCAACTTCGTCAACATAACCTCTCATTCATTATATATTGTCTTATATCATCTTCTGTGTTTCTCAATCTGGCTGTTTTATATAAATTAATTTTTATATAAAGTCCACAGTGAGGGCGTCATTTGTAATAAAACTAATAATTATGTCCCTCGTTCTGGGCGGCATTTGTAATAAAACTCATATTTTACTTTTTTATTATTACATATACTCTACTAAAATATGTATAACCAATACCATAATTTGGTACGTCTGAGTACTTACCAAATTCATTAGTTGCCGTGCTCATTTTCTTCTTTTATAACTTGTTTTCTACCTAAGGGGTGCCAGGGTTCATGTACAGGGAGATTTTGAAACACAGTTGACGACACAAATGATAACAAGATATTCTTGAAATTAACCATCAAATTTAATTCAATCTAAGGTAGTACATATACAACCATGCGGTCAAAATAGTGACGTCATATGATATGACCCAAAACAAAATGGCGGTTACTTTTTCTATCTCTTTTTACTCTCTCTATTTCTTTATCTGTTGAATTAATATCAATGTAAACTTTATTGCTGCAGCTTAAAATCATTTATTAATAGTTAGTTAGTTACTACACAAACCAATGCCCTCGGCATATTTGGTTATGGCCATACATTCACTCGTTCATTCTCACACATTCAACTTCAGACCCGTACATTCTTTTTATTATCGATTTGGTATTAATGAGCTCGTTAACTATAAAAATGACAAAAGGAACTTCTCTGCTTATTAGGTGGTGGTGTCCATCCGTTGTTGGTTTGTGACGCCCATGGTGATGGCCGGTGTTCGCCTTTAATTCCGCTGAGTTTAATTAGATAGATGTGTGCACTGAATTTACATTTTTTATATATTTATACTGTTAAATAAGATGAGCCTTCATTGCTCCACTACTGTTGATAACATTTTTTGTTAGTTAATTTAAACTATTGATAAAAAGTTATACACACAACGATACATCGCTGTGGCTCCTCTGAAGAATGGCGTTGAAATGAGACCGAGGCAAATGTAAATTTGCGCTTGTGTGTGTGGTTCTTACGTCATCCAGCTTTGTCTTGCTGGACAACGCCTCGTTGCACATATTGTATTCAGTGCGTCATTGTTCTTAGCGATGACGGAACCGTGCTATAGCCCAATCATAATTCATATTGTAGTCCTTCGTCACAAACACCGCCATGGCCTTTTTTGATTTCAGCACGTCCATCGGCGACCTTGGTGTCTTACTCTGGCTGAATTTGCGTTGTTCCTTTTCCCAGAGGGACAATGGACCTAACCATTCCGTGTTTAAATAATTACATAATACAAAACATTGAAAATACCAATATAACCCATAATTATGGTACTGGGTCATTATGTACTGTTACAACTTGTCCGGTGATGTTCGTCATAGCGGCTTCCACGCCGTCGCATCTTTCGGTTACATGTGTCCGCACTTTATTCATTTCTTCCAGGGCAAATTTCTTGTTTTCTTCCAGTTTCGTTTCCTGTTGTTCCTTGACATGTGTAATCTCTTTATGTATTACATCCCGGACTTCCAGCACTTCGTTTTCTGTCTGACAACATCTTTCGTCAACATCCAAACGATCACGAACTAATGGTCCACAATGAAGCGTGATATACGGAGAAGAGTCGGCAGAATGTCTGTTAGTACATTTCAGACGTATTTACTTGAATATATTTGAAATGTTTTTCTGTAGAATAATTGTTTAATGATTTTTTTAGCTGCTGTTCATTATTTTTACACACCATTTCTAAATTGAATATACAGTAATTTGTAGTCAATAAATTTAGCTAAAATACAAGTGAATTAGAGAAAATCTAAAAAATAAATAAAATTAAAAGAGATGTAAAGATATTAACATAGATGTGAAAAACGACAAGGCCTTACTAACCGCTTTTAGTAAGTGTTGTTGAAATAAGTATTAGCGGCCGTGAGCATTCTCTGTATGAAAATGTCTCTCAAGCCACTGGATGTAGCCACTACTTTTATAATCCGTGGAGAAGCCACAAGCCTATATAACAATAGATATGTTAATGAACAGTATCATAAAATAACCTATTCCTTGTCTTACAAAACGTGAAGGTATCCGACGACTTCTAGTACCCTCAACCCGAAACATTTTAATATTGTCTCTCTCTCCCCCCTCGCTCTGTCACACTGTCTCTCCCTCTTTCTCTCTCTCTCTCTCTCTCTCTGCCTGTTTCTCTCAACATCTTGCTATTATTTCTAATACAAATAGAACTAATATTATGAAAAGTTAATATAAAATTGTATGCTATCTCACAACCTTCTGTCTCCCATCTCTCCATCTATCTCTAACACAAGAAGTAATTATTATTATGTACATATTTGCACAGTTGTGATCGCTCTCCTTCCTTCTCTCGCTCTCTCTTTTCTTCCCTTTCTTTATATCTCTTACTAATAAAAATAGAACTTTTATTACAAAAAAAAAAAATAAATAGAGTAGCTTTCTTTGTTTGTTTTTGTTTCTGACTCTTGACTCCCAATTAGTTCTCCCCCCCATTAATCCTCTCTCTCCTCCTCTCTTACTCTCTAACTTACGCACTTTTATAATTTTACTAGCTCTCTCTCCCTCTGTGTCTCTCTCACTATCTATCTATTCCTATCTATCTGTCTGTCTATCTATATATCTATCTATTTACCAGTCTCAATCCCAAACAGAACTATAGACTATTAAGAACTACAGAACTATAAACTAAAATTATAATATTTTGTTAACCGCAAAATTGATACAAATAAATGTTTTATAGCATTACTTCAAAATACTGTATGCATAATCATGAACACTGACAAAAAATATAACTGATTATATTTTTTATATTATGAGTATAAGTTCATAACGTTTGGTATTACATTTATTATTTTTGACTGCCAATATGCATAGAAAATTTCTCTAGTAAATGAGATCAAAGTTACATTATCACCCGGTATCAATGCATGTGAGAAAATATTAACGTGCCCGTTAATTCCGTTAGTTAATCCGACGAGAAGTGGTCAATCTTTACATAATTCGAAAGGCCAGTACGCTACTTTGGCTGCTTCGTAAAACACAATAATTTTATTACCACGGTTAATACAATTGGATAGTGAAGTTTAAAAATTGTTGATAAATATTTGACAGTTGATAAATATTTAGTTAAAATTATGATGTAAAGTTGGCCCGTGAACAAAGGAAAAGAATAATGGTCATTCGCTTGCAGTTAATCACTCTTTCATACAAACAAATAAACGTCAACATAAACTGTGCAATACCCGGGGTTGAAAACTGGCAACGTCGCTGGAAGCAAAAACCGCGACAATTCGAAAAAAGTGTACATTTTAGACGTCTAATTGTCGGGAAATTGAAAAGACGCTCTATTGTCGTAATTATGAATAGATGCCATAATGACAGCGTTTTGTACAACAAAAATTATTTTCTTATAATAAGAGTACATTGAAATATAAAACGCAAAACATAAATAACATAATCACAAGAACGTAATATTATAATAAAATTTCAATATACTCTTCGTTTTCGAGTAGACGCCAAAACGTATACATTTTGAAAAGACGCCAAAATGATAGAAAAATGTATATATTGTACCATGACATAATATAGCACCAAATATCACTAATAATTGATAAAAGAAAAAGCTGAAGGTAGAAAGAAAAAATAAAAACTTATAACCTGGAGATTGATAACCCAACACTACGAAATAAAATTGACTAAGACACTGACTACGACTTAACCCCAATAGATTGGAGAAGGTGAAGGAACGAGAAACCAGGATGTAACCCAAAGTGTGACCACAATCATTGTAACCCCAAAATGTAGCTAATAAATAAAATGTAAAATAAATGCACTAAACCAGATAGGGCATAAATAAAATGTAAAATATATAAACCATAAAAATAAAATAGAGATATTATGTATGTTAAATGAAAAAAAAAGAAACATGAATGTATGAATATAAGATAGGAAGATAGAAATAAAAAATACCCTATTAAATAATAAACTAGCCAAAAGCAAGTAAAAAATAATCAAGCTTAGCAAAGATAATAATTAATGCAAAAGTGACGAATAGTAAATGATAATAAAACAAATGTTAATGACCAATAACCACCCAGTGATGATATACTAAATAAACAAACAATGTGTGAATATCAGGTGAAGTATAGAACTACATAAATAGAAATAAATGACAACGAACTAGGTAAATAACATAGAGTAAAAGTAAAAGTGATAATAGATAAATAAATCTCATGTGAAAGGAAAAGTGCAGTGTAAGTGCATACAGTGTAGAATACAATAAAAAAGCAGACTATATTAATATAGCAAAACAATCTTTAATAGCATGTTAGATAGTAAGAATATAAAACTAATTGTATCATTATTAATTTAAGTAATCGAAAGTAAGAAATACATAAAAATAATGTAAAAGTTAAAATATTAGAGTGGAAGATGGGAGAAGGAGACGCTATGTTTTAGTGAAGGAATTTGTAAGTGAGTTATATTGTTTAGAGTAGTGTGAAAAATTATTATTATAAAAGTTCTGTTGTTAAAGAAACCATAGTATTAATAAACTTAGAAGACAGGTGAGATAGAAGTAAGAAAACAATAATAATTAGAAGTTTAGTTTCAGGCATGAACCTGGTAAGAAAAATATGTTAATTATATAAAAGGTGTGATGTTAAAAGCACCAATGTTTTTTGTTAATTAGTTTCTTTAGAAAATGTTCAATGAACCACTAAATAAAGTTAATGAATATAAAAAGATTGTAAAGAATGTTGAATAGAAGTATTGTGAAACCTAGGCTTTAGGACTAGCATGAAGGAAGGAATTTTGTAAGTTTAAAGAGAAAATAATAACCAAAGGTCAATTAGAGTATATAATATGTTTAGGTATTTAAGTGTGAATATCAGGTATAAAAATGTATAAATAATATTCAGTTTAAAGATAATTACAATAGGGTAGTCGAGTAATGTCTGAAACAGCCCCGTGCACCATGCTATCCCAAGAATCGTGTAGGCACTCAGTGATACAGTACTATTTATTTCATCAGCATAGCAGTACTTAATTTTCCATAAACATGCCTAACTTCCAGTATTGTTCATAATTTTGTACTAAGGTTTTTTTCACTGTGACACTACATTACCATTATTATTAGTAATTAATAAATAACTTATTTGAATATAGAGGAAGTTATCCACGTGTAAAGACTTTGCACTCTTTAAGTAGTTAAGAAAGGGCAATTTCCATACACCTACAATTAATATTATTTTGAATGATCATCATAATAATAATTACCTACAATTAATAGAATTCATTGGTATACAGCAATATTAGTTGGTATGTGTTACAAAATCAAAAGGTTATATGTGTGTGCAATCTGTTATCAAAAGGTTATAACTTGAACATTTGAATAGAAAAAACTAAGACCTTGGCATTCCTAGAAAAAAAAATTCGATTCGGACAAAAATTGTAATTGAAAATAAAATTTTAGAACAAGTATCACATTTCAATTACCTAGGATATGATATTACATATGAAGAAAACAAAGATATTCTTAATAAAATAAACAACTTCCAAAGAATATGATTCTAACTAAACACCTAAATTGTCCAATGTAGTAGGTGGCCATGTGCCTAGGTTGAGCTGTAGTTGAAACGGATGATTTCTGGGGGCGGAATTTCTCTAAGAGTCTGCATCTCTGTCCCGACAGACGGCGTCTCAAGGCTTAAGTAGTTTCTCTGCACCAGGGGTTGGCAGGTCTTAGGCCAACCCCGACACCCATCTCGCCATTGGCCGAGCACCTAGGACAGGCATGCTCTATAGGGTGTCATAGACATAACACAAGCACAGCTCGCACTCACGCCACAATTATAATGCTATAGAGAAATCACACTTTAATATTCAGCACGGGACAAGAACCTTTTCACAAACACTTACTATCTTATTAACAATCCGCTATAACCACAAGATGTGCATTATTTAGTTTTACAAATCTTTTATAACTCCCTTTTATAACTATGAAATTACTTTCTATCTAGGCCGTTCTCATTTACAATTTCTGAACGAGTAGCTTAGTGTAAGATAAGTTTAAATTGATTTGACCAAGTTAATAAGTTGCATTCAATTTAATTAGACACTGTTGCATGCCTGGAAATTCACACACACACGGATACCTTTTAGTAAGAACACCTAACAAAAATGTTTCGAGGTTAAAAATAATTGAGCTATAATTAAGACTACCTGGAGCTGGCTTTAAATTATTTTTTCATAGTACGGCTTCAACCAGGCAGAATGATGCAGGCGCTGTCAGTCGTATTCAAGAAGATTTCTCTGAGAAGGTCGGTAGAGAAATGAGACAGAATCTTTGGCGAATTGTACCCACGAGACCTCGCTTTTTATTTTCAGGTTACAGCAAACAACAGCTGGCCCATGGCCAACATAATTTTCGTCGTCACAACTAACAACATAGCCCGCTACACACGGCGACGATGCATCTTACATGGCAGTGCGTGACGGGGAGAACGCGCGAGCTTTTAAAATGGAATGATTTACGCGCATACCACCGAACTTAGCATTTTAACAACGGAGCGCCGAACGTAGTACGGCACAGCAGGTTGCCTGTTCCGGCTTCATCATCTCCGTCTCGGTTTACCAACATTTATTCTTCCGGTTGTCTTATAATTCAGGATTTTCCTTGGAATTCTTTCTGGATATAACATTTTCCTAGCTCTTTCCATCTTTTTCTATAGTTTTTTGGTAGTTCCGTTACTGGTTGTACTTTTAATTCCTGTCTTATATCTTCGTTCTTTATGTGATCTAATCTTATATAACCTTTCACAGATCTAAGGTATTTCATTTCAGACGTTTCCATCTGTCTATAATCTTTCTTTCTTGGTGCCCATGATTCGGACTCGTATAATAGCATGGGGACTGCCATCACCTTACAGAATTATTATTTGTGTTTCTTTCATGGTTTTTCCTTGGAGTGTTCTCCGTTTTGTCCCACATATTCTTTGGAAGTTGTTTATTTTATTAAGAATACCTTTGTTTTCTTCATATGTAATATCATATCCTAGGTAATTGAAATGTGATACTTGTTCTAAAATTTTATTTTCAATTACAATTTTTGTCCGAATCGAATTTTTTTTTCTAGGAATGCCATGGTCTTAGTTTTTTCTATTCAAATGTTCAAGTTATAACCTTTTGATAACAGATTGCACACACATATAACCTTTTGATTTTGTAACACATACCAACTAATATTGCTAACTTATGTTTATGGAAAATTAAGTACTGCTATGCTGATGAAATAAATAGTACTGTATCACTGCTAATAATAATGGTAATGTAGTGTCACAGTGAAAAAAACCTTAGTACAAAATTATGAACAATACTGGAAGTTAGGCATGTTTATGGAAAATTAAGTACTGCTATGCTGATGAAATAAATAGTACTGTATCACTGAGTGCCTACGTGATTCTTGGGATAGCATGGTGCACGGGGCTGTTTCAGACATTATTCGACTACCCTACCAACATTAAGGCCTACTAAGAGCATGAATTTACCGATTGGAGAAATAAATCTCCAGAACAGCACGCAGTTTCTACGCTTTATAGGACCAGTGGAACCTTAAGTGTTATTGGATTTGGTGAAGGTAAACCATCATTTATAACTGACACGGGTGCTACAGTGTCCATAGTGTGACCAGACAAAGTCATCCACCACCAATATCAGTCTTGTACCATACAGACTGTGACTGGAAGCCCTGCCAAAGTTTTAGGAAAGGCAGACTTACATGTATGCCTAGGTCTCTTTGAGTTTAGTCACTAATGTTTGTTGTATTATCGATGGATGATTCTTGGCATGGGTATTATGAATGCCTGGATTGTGGATTTAAGAGAGAATATCCTGACAGTGTGCCAAGAGAAAATCAAGTTTTCCATGGTTAAAGTGAAAAGGTCAACCAACCATTCGATTAAGCAAGTGACAGTGGCTGAAAAAGGAGTCAACAGGTGCAAAGAAGAGGAACCCTTGGGTTTGGATGCAGAAATGAACAAGAACCAGGACTAATTTGTATGGCCACAGAAGAGGTGATGGAAAACCTATTATGGTAGTCGATGAAAGGCTTTAGCTTGTTCCTGAGTTAAAGGAAATGCCCAGGGGAGAAGTTGCTGAAGAGGATGTTATGCAAGAAGTTGGTGACAAGAACCAAACTGAGTGGGAAGGCCCTTATACTGTGAAAAATAGAATAAATGGTGTTGTTCAAGGTTGTTCACCTATACCGCTTGGCCAAGTATTCTTGCAGAGATGGTTTCCTAGTTCAGGATGAACAGTCTGAAAGAGGGGTAGTGGTATGCTTAGGAAATAAATAGTACCACATCGCTGAGTGCCTATATGATTCTTGGCACACTGCAGCGTGCAAAGCTGTTCCAGATCATTCTACGTGGCAGAATTATATAATGCCCCTTCCAGACATTACTCGACTACCCTACTGGCATCAAACCCCACTAGCTTACTACACTGCAAAGCAGTGAAGATTTTTTTTTTTAATTTATTGGAGATCTGTAATCTATTCGACTAAGCGAACATTTAACAAATTGGCTGACAACACGCATACAGGATTATGAAGAGCTGACCATTGACAGCTCTTCTTGATTTTTGATAATAGATTAAAGAGGTACACAAATTACAAAACTAAATGACAAAAACATGTAAACAAATGAACAAAATCACTTTCACTTGCTGCTGGCATGATCATAGGCGTGTCCAACGAAGGTGCCACCGGTGCCGTGGCACCACCACTAGATTGAGAATTTTGTTTTGTTTTTTTTTACGTGCAGAATATGTTTTTACGTAGAAACTGCATAATTTCCGTGACAGCACTCCTATTAAACCGATAAATATATGAATCTAATCAACTTTAATTTTGTATAGCTTCTGTCACATAATCTGGCCGTCGCGTCGGGAAGCGGCTGCATGAATAGTGTAGTTGCCGTCGTTGCCGTGTTTTTAGGCCTTACTCAGCGCCAAAGTGGCGGCGCCAGCTATCGCGGTGCTGGTGCCAGTCAGACTGAGACGAGAGACTCAGTCGGCCAGTGGCGTTCAGTTTGGACACAAGGTACTGTTCATTATGTTATTTAATTGTTGAATAAGCTTATTTTTATGATGTATGATTAAAAAACCCGAGCCCACCAAGGATTTGGACACTCAACCACAAACCGGTAAGTTATTTTCACTATATTTTGTAATATACTTCTTACAGCCATGTCTGTCTTGTAATGTGTTACTTTCTTCTTGCTTAAATATTTCGATTATTAATTTTGTTTTTGCTAAATTAATCCAAAATTAAAATTAAATTTACTAACTTTTTTGAATGTGAGTGAATAATAGTGTACAATATATTGTAGGCCTACACTATTACTCACGTGTACCTAACATGCAATTTTGTTTATATTTACAATAAATGGCCATCCACATATTACGAAGCGTCAAAAGGGAAAAATATTTGTAGGCTATAGTAAATTGTACAGCATAGTATAATTTAAAGCGATAAAAATAGGCCTAAGCCTAAGTGTATGTTCCCTTTTCAGATGCTGTTGCTGGTCCCAGTTCGGAAATTATTTATAATGATGATGATGAAAAAAGGATGATGTCGGTGAGCCAGTGAAGAGAGCAGCTGAGCTCGATGATCCTTGTCAAGACTTGCCAAAGAACAGGCAAGAAAAGTCAGCTAGGATTTCTCGTGGACCATACCAACCACGAATTTCAAACTACCCTACAAAAGAAGTTGGTAAGGGGAAAAATTCTAGAAAAAGATCGTTTAAACCCAAATGGTTCGAAAATTACAAATGGCTGGAATACAGCGTGGCGAAAGATGCTGCTTATTGTTTTGCCTGTCGTTGTTTTGCTTTAAATGACAGTTCACTTCCTGGGTTAGTTGAAAATGCGTTTACAACAACAGGGTTTAGTTTTTGGTATAAAGCTAATGAAATGTTCAGAGCCCATGAAAAAAGTAGATGCCATGTATCGAGTATGGTTGGCTGGGAAAATTATGTTACTAGCAAACCAGTTGATGTAATGTTGGATGATGCTAAGGAAGCTGAACTAAAAGAGAAGGAGAAAAAACGCCTAGAAAATCGTGAGTACATGTCGCGGCTTTTCGATATTGTCCGTTTGTTGGCTAAAGGTGGAAAACCTCTTAGGGGACATGACGAGAGTGAGGATAGTACAGAGAAAGGTCTTTTCCTGGAATTTGTTGCTATCTTGCAAAAATATGACCCTTTTTTTCAAAACTACTTAAAAAATGCTCCTAAGAACTGTACTTACCTTAGCAACCTCATTCAAAATGACATCGTCACTTAGAGCAGTGATACTGAAAACTATAAGTGATGAAATCAAGGTACATCCCTTTGCAGTTATTAGCGATGAAACATCTGACGTGAGCCATCACGAGCAATTAGCAGTCGTGTTTCGCTACATACCGAAAGGAAATGCATATCCTGTCGAGAGATTGGTGTCCTTACAGCGATTGAAGTCTACTGATGCGGAAAGCATATTTAAGGCAATAAACTGTGTGCTGTCTGAAGTAGGTGTGCTGTGGAGAGATGTAGTTTGTGTGTGTTTTGACGGGGCTTCGGCAATGGCCGGTGAATTTACCGGAGTACAGGCCAGATGTAAAGAAGTCAATCCATCCATAATGTACGTGCACTGTTATGCACATTGTTTGAACCTTGCCTTGGTAAGTGCCTGCACAAGTCACAAGGAAAGTCCAATTATTTTCGACTTCTTTGGAATAGTCCAGCTAGTTTTTAACTTAATCGAAGGTAGTCCAAAGAGGCACGCAGTCTTTGAGGATATTGTCAAACAAACTACAATGAAACTAAAGACTCTAAAATCCCTTTCAGACACTAGATGGGCCTGCCGTTCAGAAGCGGTGTCTGTTATTTATGTTCAATTAAACGAAATTGTAAAAGCCATTGAAGAGTATACGGAATCTACTTCCGATTCAAAAGTTCGGGCCCAAGGTAAAGGTATTTTGCTACAAGTAAAATCTTTTAATTTTATTGCGTCTTTGCAAATTATGCATCCCGTACTTCAGCTTGTGGTGAAAGTGAGCAAAGCTCTGCAAAGTCCTAAAATAGACCTTTGCCAAGCAGTTGAAGATGTTGAAAGCCTAGCTCTTGCTTTGGTAGAAATGAGAAATAGTGAACAAGAGTTTGAGGATATTTTTATCAAAACAAAGGAAATGCGTAGTACATTAGATGTTCAAATCCCTAATGTTCGGAAAAGGAAAGTATCAGTCCTCTTAGAAGACACTAGTTGCCCTTCTGCTTTCTACGCAGACACAAAACAAGAGGAATTGAAACTGTTCACTTACAATCCTGTTTTGGACCGCCTTGTGGAAAATCTACATTCTCGACTTGCTCAAGAAACAAAAAACGTTATCTCTGCCACAGGGAAACTGATGGGATTGAATCTTAATGATTGTTACAAGTGTGAAAATAAGGACTTCGAAATTCTCGCAAAACAATTCAATGTCAATGCTACAGCACTAGAGGCAGAATTTAAGCTGTTGAAATCAAAGAAGCGTGGAGAAACTGATTCAAACTTTCCGCCTAAAAGTGTTCCGGACTGGATTAACTGGTTATCGAAGTTCCAGCGAAGTTCAACCTTTGAAAACTTTAGTGCTGTTATTAATAAATTTTCCACGATGCCTGTAACTAGCTGTACAAGTGAAAGAACCTTCTCAAAGCTGAGTATCATGAAATCCAAGCTCAGCTCTACGATGTGTCAAGATCGTTTGGAAAACCTGATGATTCCGTTTGTGGAACAAGAACTGGCTGCTAACGCAAGAACATGTGATGTAATTGACAACTTAAAACAGTGTTGCATTCGACCGTCGGATGACCCTGTAATGTAATGTAAAATATGTAATATTATCCTTACTTTTATATTTTGTTCTGGACACTACTAACTATTAAATACTAAACTTGAACCTGTTGCAGCTTTATTTGTCTACAGTAGGCTACAAATTAATCAATTTTTCAATTCTGTGTTTTTTTCACTAATATTGTACATTGGATAGAAATAAATATTCTAAAAATCAAAGTTGTTTCCGTTTTGTTATACAAATTAACCAGATAGGCTAACTGGATCATTCATTAAAAGACAAAATTCGTCTAAATTGATATTTCTAAAGCTACTTTGTTAAACATGTGTGTGTTGTCAACTTTTGATCGGTCCGGTAAGTGCAAAGAGTTGAGTCCCTTAAAAAAGTAAAAATTATTTGAAGGCCCTCAAAAAACCTCGCTTTTCAAAATGTTTTTTATGGCCTCCAGATAGCATTAAAACACGTTTTTAAGCAATAAATTTTCAAAAATCTTCCGGGCGAGGACCCCAGACTCCCCCCCCCAGAAGCCATTCTTGGCACCACCACTACTGAAGTCCTGCACACGCCTATGGGCATGATACAATAAGTTCAAATGTTAAACACTGGGCCCATAAGGCACATATACAGGTTGACATTAACACTTAATAATGACACGAATACAAAACATACAGAACAGAACAGAACAGATATCACAGACGTTACAATACAGAGAATACATTATTAGTTAAACCTGAATGGTAAGTCTAATAGTTTGTGCCATTTTAGTCTATAAATATCTTCACTGTGTCTAACAAATTAATTGCCAGGTGGTTTGGATGCTTTTCTAATTTGGAGATGCGAGTCCTGCAGAGGCGCATGATTTCTTCTCTCACGGTTGGAACTTTGAAGTCACGGTGTATAGAGTTGTTGGAGACAAACCATGGAGCGTCGACTATTGATCTTAAAGTTTTGGACTGAAAGCGCTGGATAATCTCAATATTACTTGTACTAGCAGAACCACAAAGTTGAATACCATAAGTCCATACCGTTTTAAGAACTGCTTTATAGATCAACAGTTTGTTGACGAGACTCAACCGTGATTTTCTGCCTATCAGCCAGTAGATGTTTCTGACCTTGTGATTAAGTTCAATCTTCTTAGATGTTGTATGTTTTTTCCACATTAGTCTCCTGTCCAGATGCATCTCAAGGTACTTAGCACTTTCAGCTTGCGGTACTGGTTGACCGTTAATTGTTACTGGAGGGCAGTTTGCCTTACGTGTGGTGAAGGTAATGTGGACTGACTTGGATGAATTGATTTTTATGCGCCATTTATCAAGCCATAACTGAACGCTGTTTAATGATTCTTGTAGTATAAGAGATGCTATTGAGGGGTCGGAGTGTGTCGCTAGGATTGCTGTGTCATCGGCGTAGGTAGCAACAGTGGTTTCACTTGCTGACGGTAAATCCGAGGTGAACAGGAGGTAGAGCAGAGGACCCAGGACACTACCCTGCGGAACGCCTGACCCCACTGATAATAGAGGAGAAGTAGCATACGAGTACTTGACTTGAAACACTCTGCCCACTAAGTAGGAATGTAGAATATGGTAACAATTATGTGGCAGATTTTTCTTTATTTTGTATAAGAGTCCAAGATGCCAGACTTTGTCAAATGCCTGGGAAACGTCGAGAAACACACCTGAGCAGAACATCTTCGATTCCAACGATTTATTGATAACATTTGTTAGTCTGTGTATTTGATCTCCCGTAGAGTGCTTTTCTCAAAAGCCAAATTGGTGATCCGGAATTTGGTTGTTTTCTACAATTGTTGGCATAAGTCGTTTTACAAACAGCTTCTCAAAGATCTTACCAAGTATCGGTAGAAGGCTTATGGGTCGATAAGAAGAGGGCTCTTGAGGATTTTTACCAGGTTTTAAGACCATGATTACTTGAGCCGATTTCCAGAGAAGAGGAAAGTATTCAAGTCTGAGTATGGCGTTGAAAATGTATGTTATTAGTACAACGCTTTTGTGAGGCAGCTCCTTTAGAATTTTCCCCGATAGCAAATCAATGCCGGGAGCCTTTTTACTTTTAAAATTATGCAGGATTATTTCCTTGATTTTGTTAACCTTAAAAGGCTTAATAGGTAGAGTCAGTTGGAGCGGGGAGTGTAAATATCTTTGTATCTCTTCATCGAAAGAGACGTTCTTCAGGTTGAAAAACTTTGACCAAATGTTCGGCAAAAGTCTGGGATTTCTCTGTATTGCTTCGCGCCCAGCTACCATCTGGTTTATGTATTGGTGGTATTTGTAATAGTGGCCTTTTTAATCGTTTTGAAGCTTTCCACAAGGAATAATCAGTACTTTCATTAGGTGACAGATTTTCTAGATAATCCTGAATGGCTTCATTCTTTAAATTTTCTAACAATCGTTTTAGTTTTCTGGGCGCGGAATTCCACTTTCTTTTATCATCCGGATGATGAGTATGCTGCCAAATTCGTCGCAATCTACGCTTCTCAGCTAATTTCTTTCGGACAACCAGACGAAGGTTTAAGTGCTTACTCTCCACTGTATTGCAAGGTGTAGCTTCCCAGGCTGATTTTTGAAAAGTACTGGTGAGATAATTTACAGCCACATCCAATTCAGTAGCCGTGTGGAGTGGAAGTTCTAGCGAGATATTATCATTTATAAGCTCTCTAAAGTAGTTCCAGTCAGTATTACGATTTGTGAGTGTTGGTAGACTTTCAGACTTAATTATAGTATTGCTAATAGTGGCAATAATTGGAGTGTGGTCAGAGGACAAATCAAGGCAAGATTCAACTTTGTAGTATTTGTGAGGCAAGCCTCGTATTAAAAAGAAATCAATGAAGTCAAGTATTTTATTTGTATCAGAATGCCAATAGGTTGGTTGACCAGTGGACAGAAAGGACAGGGATTCTTGTCTAATGACATTATATAAAATTCTACCTCTTGGATTACCAATCTCGAACCCCATTGCAGGTGTTTTGCATTGAAGTCACCTCCCACCATAAAACGAGCACCAAGAGTTCTAAGAAAGGAGCTGAAGTCAGTTTCATTGATTCTGTGGTTTGGGGGACAGTAGACTGCAGAAGCAATTAGAGGGCCTCTTTGATCTTCAATTAAAATGTTTGTCGCCTGTAGGAGAGCAGTTTTTACTTTAGAGAAGAGATAATGTTTTATATTGTTTCGGATTGACAGAGAGGTTCTGCCACGAGCTGTACCGTCAGGATGTTGTGTATCATAAACAGTAAATCCTGGAATCCTAATATGGCTTCTGTCTGTGAAATGTGTCTCAGATATAAGCATTACGTCTAACCTGTTGTCAATAAGAAAAGCTTTGAGTTCTAGGGTGCGTTGATAGAGTCCATTGGTGTTCCATAATCCAATCCTGTAATTGTTATTCATTATTAATTAGAAAGTTAATTAGAAAGTATTCATGTTCTGTTCCGTGTTCAGAGTCCTAAAAATTGAAGGGCTTCTCCTAGGTGTGGTGTTAGGTACGGGGCTTTTTCTGGCCTGCAGATTTTGATAAACTTCACAGCCTTTATAATTAGCTGTATGAGGACCATCGCATAATGCACATGTGGCTGGTGTATCCTTAGATTTGGAACAAGTTGCGGAGTTGTGTTCACCCCCGCACTTGACACACTGGAAAGGTTTTCTACAGTACGTCTTACTGTGACCGTATGACTGACAACAAGTACACTGGATTATGAAGTTTTTTCTCCGAGGTGGTTCTACAGTAATCTGCATGTTACCTAAAGACCTTAGGTTATATATTTGTTTATTGTTTGCTGCAGGTTCAAGGTCAACAAAGAAGTGAGGGAGGGGTGTTTTCTCTACTCTGTGTCTAACGTTCATTATGTTTCTGACTGAGTGTCATTTTTCTTTTAGTGCTTCTTTAATAAAGTGTACTAGGATGAATGTTTTTTATGACAAGCCGGTATGCTCGCTGGTCTTTAATTTTATATGTATGGTAAATAATTTTTTCGCCCTCCAGGTGACGGATTAATTTTCTGTAAGAATCAGGTGCAAAAGTGTTGATTTTCACCGTATTATCAACGAACGATTTAGTACTGTACTGTTCTGATTCCAAAATTTTTGTAAGGTTATTGATCATTTCATTGTAATTGACGACACCATGAAGGTATACAGGAGGAGGTCAAGGTATTTTCGGCTGAGCCAAGACTTGAGTAGGTTGGACGTCATCAGGGTCATCTATAGGTAACATCTTAAATCTGTTGTGTTCATTAAGCTGAGTGTGTGTTTCAGATGTGTTTTCTGAAGATTGGCGACTTCTTTGTCATTTTTAGTGAAGATATTAGTACTGGATTTCGAAGTAGCCTTGTTCAGTTACAGCTGGTGACTTTATCAGTATAGTTCGCAGTGATTGTTGCAGTTAAAGAAAAGTGATTATTATGTTAATTAGTCAAATCTGTAATAAGGTGATATTTATTGTTAGGCAAATTTAACTTGAATTATTGTGTAAAAGTGCTCTGTTGAGTTGTAACTGCTGTTTGTGTCTAATTAAAGTTTATGATTAGACTTCCTTGGTGTCATTTATTTTTTCCCCTGTACCCATGATGATCTAGTGTCATCATTGTAACAATACATTTAACAAAGAGTTATTTGACAGGCATTTAGAATTATATTAAAATTTTTCATTTATTGAACAGAAGAGATTTTTGCAAGGATTTGGTGAGGATTATGTTAAATAAATTTAAAAAAAATTAATGATAAGTTATAGGCCTAATTAACTTAGAAAATGAAAAAAGTGTAGATAATAAGTGAAACAGAAAAGAAATTCATACAGAATGAGTGGTTTATCTCTCGAGTGTTATCTATAAACTGGTAGGAGAACAAAAATTGATGGAAAAATATATGAGATACGCATCATGTTTAAGTATCAATAGAACAAGGTAATAATTGGTTGTGTACAGTACTAAAAAATAGTAAACAACAATATTAAGAAACAGGAAATGAGATACCTGAAAGAATGTACGAAAATAGGAAAAATAAAAAGAAATAGGGTGAAGAATAGATCAACAAGAATAAATCCATATAAAGCTATAAAATATAATTACTATACAAGCAAATATCATACAAAAAGTTTTGACAAACTTAATGAAGACATGTTGCACATAAGATCTGTGGATAATATTTTAATTGGAAAAGAACCAACAAACAGTTTAAGAAAGAACATATGAAATTAATGGAAGGAAAAAACCTAAATTCTAAGAAGAAATAGAACAATGATGGCTTCAAGTTTCCATATATATGTACTATAATGCCAAATTAAAAAAAAAATAAATAAATAAAAAATTTTTCTTTTAGTTAAGGTAAGTGTCATTGAACGTGGTGACAATTGATGTATGGAGTTATTCGTAGGAGTGTGGCGAACAAAAACGGGTGAAAGACGTCCGCTGCCTTATACGCAAGTCTGATTGACACGCCATAAATCTAGTGTAGCAAGTGGCCACGTGTTAGAAAGACAAGGTCATTGTGCTGGGTATCTAGAAAAAACGCCAGTGAATAAAAGCTTACAATCCGGAGAAAAGTATACGAGGGTGTGAATAAACTCATCAAGTGAGAAATGTTTCGTTCTGACAAAGGATGAAAGGTTACACGAACATAACAACTGCAGACAGAAAACAATGAAGGGTGTTGCTTGACTGAAACGCATCAACAGAGGATACACAGGGACAATACTATGATACCAGGAAAGAAATCGTACTCGAGGTTAACGCACGAACTAAAGGGATAGGGTTTTTGCTGTGAACCAGACAAAAAAAATACTTACGGAGAGAGTTGGCGAGGTCTCCTTTGTTCAAGAAAAGATAATAACATAGGCGCAACTAATTGGAGAGGCAGCTGTTGGAAGAGAAATCGAAGGATTGTCTTTGTGAAGACTAAGAGATACGACAGCTAGATTTATTACCAGAGTATTCGGAAATGCCGTTGACCGAAGGATAAAGGACCCAGGAGAAGAGTTTGGTCGGAATCAGAAGACCTATCAGAACTTACCTTTGAAAAAGTAAGTGGTCTCTGGAGTAGGTTGTACGAAAAAGTGCCAATTAGGAAACGGCATCGCCGAAATCAGAAGTCTAGTGGGGAAATTCTCATGTTCGATATAGGCAAGCAACAGAGACGCGAAAAGGGGAGTCTTTACTAAATTTTCGAAGGAATCGGAAGTAAAAGGCGTGACAAAAGTGTTACGGGAGTTCGTAATAAAATGACTTAGAAATATCGATACGATATGAACTGTTTAACATTTTCTAGCGTTCGATTTTATGATCGTATTAAAGTAACTGATAGTGAAACGCAATACAACGGTGGTATCAGTGGTGCCCACAGGGGGGGATCAAGCAGTCGAGCGCAAGTTGCGCATTGAGAATTTTTGGGGGGGATTTTTCGGGTGTATTTTAAGGATTTTTGGGGGGATTTTTTCAAGAATAACATTTTAAATCCAACATTGATTGAAATTTTTACCGTGTTTGTGCAACAAACTAAGCTATTAGTAAAACACTAAAGCAATTGCATATCTTTATGATTGTTTTAACGAACTGGCGGCACAAATGTCTCTACCGGTACAACTAGTAGTAAATTTTGTTTTGGAATTTGGAAAACTGACCCTAGCAGCCTGCAGCAACATCCTGTCAATAAGTCAGAGTCCGTGATCGTGAATGTAAAAATGTGTGCGTGTGCTAAGCTTGTTGACCGGCGGGCAGTGGAGTAAAGCGGGCGGGTCCTCAGTTCTTATCTCTGGGCCACCAGCCGCGCGCGGCGGCAGTCTGCCCGTGAGTTTTACTCTGTAATGCGGTGCCTTGTTTGTGTGAGTTGTGGTTGGAATGTAATCTCGTGTTTCGTGATAGTTGTCAAAATGCCAAAAAAACTGAAACAATCGTTTAAGTATAAGTGTATGGAGGTTATGTGTAACACAACTCATCGAAAAGACAAGTGGTTAGAACATTGTAAGAAGAAACAAGCCTATAAATTTAGACATAACCTAAACATTAGTTTTAAAATGGTTGAAGTGAAGTCTGGTGACGGCCCGTGGGTGAAATACACTGATGCTGAATCTTCTGCTGACCCCAGTACCAGTCAACATCATAGTTTAGATTCCAGGTATGTAAAATATAATTATTTTTGTCTCGTTCAGTTACCGTTTGAATAGGCCAAAATAGAAACAACTTTATATAAGATACAAAGGAATCGCTTTATTGCGTAATTTTTATTCGGGCTTATTAGCATTTTTGTACTACCGGTAACATTTTATTATTTTTGTTGTTCTGTTATTTCCACTAATACGGCAAACATTAAAAATAATAAAATAAAGCAAACAAAAAAATAACAACTTTGGGGAGGGGAGAGTTCTAAAATCGTTGTATTTTTTTAGATCGAACGTAACCAGTGACGTTGCTAACGATGACCCTACAACTGAGGACATAGATGTACCATCAACTTCAAGTGCGAAACCCCCAGACGAGTCCCAAGATATAAATCCAACATTTGATATCGTGGAGGGTGGAAATGAAGACAAAATGCAAGCTAAAGCACCTCCTTCGTTTGTGACTTTATTTAAATACTAAATTATCGTTACCGCTAAATGTAGAGTTAGAAATCAGTAGCCTTTCAGGCTCAGATCTGAGCCCAGAAAACATTCAACCAGATAATCCAGACCCATTACCTGGTGTTCATGATGTAGAAGACCCTGCATCGTTTGCCAACATCAAACTATCGGCGGAGGAGATAAATTCGGGTCTTCGACTAGAAAATCAAGATTTGTCTTCGATGAGTTTCCCTTCAACAGGCGGAAGAAAATTTAATCCAGCTTGGAAAATCAGCACTTTACCTGATGGGACTAGAAGTAAAAGAAACTGGCTAGTTTAGAGTCCGATGAAAGATGCGGTTTTTTGCCTGCATTGCACTCTATTTGCTCTGCCAGGAGAAAGAACGGTATGGAGTAAAACTGGCTGCAGAGGTTGGACTGAGCATCGAGGCGAGCGCTACATAGAACAGTATAAACAGTCAAAACAGGATTTATCTTCCCAAGTCGCTAGAATCCAGTGGATATCGCAGAAAAGAATAGACTCCTGACTTGCTGAAGAATCTGACCAACTCGTTCATCACAACAGAGAAGTGTTGTCGGTAATAATTGATTGTTGTCGGTATTTAGGTGAAGAAATGGGATGTTTCAGAAGAGAAATTGGTGAAACTGTTCTCACTGATAGCTAAGTATAATCCCGATGCCAGAGTGTACCTTGAAAAGATAGAAAAAATCAGAAACCAAAAGGGAAAATTGGGGTCAAATTTTCTCAGTTATCGAAATGTATTTGACTTGAGTAACATGTATTGTTATGAGTAACATTGTAGTCTCAAAAATAGTCAACAATATAAATTTAAGTAACACCTACTCAGTCATCCTGGATTCAATACAAGACATAAGCAAAAAAGAATGCACAGCGGTTTTGCTCCGATATGTTGAGCACCTAGATGAGCAAGGAGCTAGCAACAAACCAGTAAAACCGGAAGAACGGTTGATCAAAGTGTTCACAAGTGGCGACACAACAGGGGAAAACCTAGCCTACGAATTAATGAACACTCTAAAATCCATAGGAATCAACCCTAATGGCATGGTGGGGCAAAGCATGGACGGAGCAGGGAACATGAGAGGTCGGTACAATGGCTTAAAATCTGTTGTGCTTAGAGAGAGTCACCGAGAATTTTATGTATGGTGTTGTTCTCACCGGTTTGCATTAGTGGTAGAAAAGTCTATTGATGTTTGCCCTCAAATGCGAAACATGTTCTCCCTCCTTCAAGAGATGTATGTTTTCACGTCTGGGCATCGACGTCACCACATGTTTATCGACAATTTGAAAAAGGGCCTAGCACAAAACAAAATGAAAAGAGTAAAACGAGTGCAGACTACAAGATGGTCGAATAAGAGTGATGCTGTCAAAACTGTGCTAACATGTTACAAAACCATCAAAGAGACCCTCAAAGAAATCTGTCTTGACAAGAAATCTGACAATGACACTAAAGCGTCTGCGAAAGGACTGATCAACAATATGTCAGATTATGAAAATATATGTGCCATGCACGTTGCTTCAACTATATTTAAAGTTCTTTCTCCAATCACAATTTGCTTACAAGCCAAATCAGTTGATTATGGCATGATACCAGCAGTTATCTCAGAGACGAGGGCGAAACTGAAGACATTAGGAAGTGAAAAAGAGTGGGACACACTTACATGTTCAATAACACAATTTTCTGATCAGCACAACGTCTCGCAAGTCCGAACTCAGCGAAACCGAAAACGGAAACGCCTCATGGACGAACTTTCGATAGACGAAAAAATTGATGACCCTGTAAAGAAAATGAAGGTTGAGGTTTATTTCCTAGTCTTAGACTCATTATTGTCTCAACTGAATGATCGTTTCCCGGACAGCTCGCTTGCCATGGTTAAACAAATGTCTTATTTTTCTCATGGAGGAATTATGAAAATCGCACATGAATTGGAGACTGGAAAAGACTTCAACCCCGATAAGATAAAAGAGATGTGTGAGTATTACAATCTGGACAATGACCTAATTGCTTCAGAATTGGAGACGTTTTGCAATATGTACAAAGTCACACACGCAGACATCGACATATCAGACATGTTACATTCCCCTGAAGCTGAAAGGATGGAGATAACAGAGGATGAAGTGCGAATCCCGGCAGGAGCAGAGGATCCAGATGGCAGTGAAAATGAGGAGGTAAAGGAAGGAAATTTACAAAGTGAGAAACATAGAATGATGGACCAATGGATAATGAGAGACCATTAGACCATTCAGGTGTGTCCTTAACCTTTCGGCTCTACCTAATCTGACAGTGATGTACCGAATATTGTTATCTCTTGCCGTGACCAGCTGCTCTGCAGAGAGAACGATGAGCCGTTTGAAAATAGTGAAAAATCGGCTTCGGAACAGCATGGGAAACTCTTGGCTGTCAAGTTTGTTGATTCTATCCTGTGAAAACAGCGTACTGAGCCAGATACAAAACGAAGAAATCATTAACAAATTTGCAACCACAATTGTACACAGAAAAAAGCTGCTTTTGTACAAGACATTTAAATAAGGTGATAACTAATGTAAATGTATATTTTTACACAAACATATTTTTTCTATCATAATTGAAACTACATTGTACGTCGTTTTTGCGTCATTTCATTGTATTGGTTTTAATAGTACAATTATTTAAAATGTATTTTTAGTTTAGCAACACATTTGTTAAATACAATTTGCTAAGTACAATATTTGCTTGTTTTTAATTACTCCAATACCCTTTGAATCTAGCCTGTTTTGTTCAAAGTAATGACATACAAAACTTCTAAAGAATATTATTAGGGCTAATGATAAAATTCTGTAAGCTTAAACTGGCCACCCACGTTCCAATATGACCAATATGTTTTAAAATATATCTCTCAAATGTCTTTGCTTCTCATCCACACCCACACCAGTGTAGCGCC
This sequence comes from Magicicada septendecula, assembly GCA_034769895.1. Lineage (NCBI taxonomy): Eukaryota > Metazoa > Arthropoda > Insecta > Hemiptera > Cicadidae > Magicicada > Magicicada septendecula. The sequence continues at coordinate 159,857,963 of CM068372.1, forward strand.
TTATCTTTTAAAACAATAATACAATTTAAAACAACTTATCAAGTGTACCAATTATCGTAACTGTAGTGTAGGATCTTGTTTTGTTTTTCATGACTTTTTTAACTAAAATAATTTGTATAGGCTTCAATTGGGAAGGAGTGCTGAGAATTTTTGGGGGGGATTTGCGCATTGGGCCTTGGGGGGGATGGGCACCACTGGGTGGTATTAACAAGTCGAACAATGTTGTATAAAATTTTGTCGTGAACGAATAACAGTAACTTACCGTCAAGTGTATCAGTTAAACAAACCAGAAAACCAAGTGTAACATACATCTTTAACAATATCGCGAGTAAATTAAATGATACATTTACAGAATGTCAGTGAATAACCGAAGTAATAGCAACCATAATTTAGACTCGCAATAAATCCAATACGAACACGCGTTGTGTATATGTGAAGAGCTACAGTGAGGTCCACGCAGACCACTCGAGATTCCGGAGGTGACTTATAATCAATACTCCAAATGCTGGTCAAGACGCGTAGCTTACCACACCTGCGACCTCTACAAGACATGGATAATTCGTACCAAAAGTAAATTTGTTATGTACTAATTAAAATTTATACCCACTTGTCTGTCACTAAAAGAACTCACTAACGAAATATACTAAAAGAACTCACTAAAGAAATTTACTAAAAGAACTCACTAAAGAAATGTACTAAAAGAACTTACTAAAGAAATTTACTAAAAGAACTCACTAAAGAAATTTACTAAAAGAACTCACTAAAGAAATTAACTTAAAGTATTAATTTAGAGACCTCATTATAAGTAAGGTCATGTTGAAACCCATTGAGAAAATTGTAGGAAGTCTAGTATTTCATAAAATATCTATATTACAATAGCTTTGATTTTAAATGAATCCGTTATGATACAATATGTTGTACTAAAACTTAAGTTGATTAAATATTGAACAATGAAATATAGTAAGAAGTAAAGTTTTAGAGATTGAAGAATTATTAAATTTGTTGATGTGCATAATTTAATATTTATAGTAATAATTATGTGTACAATAAAATATGATGATATATAATGATATTTTGTTAATGAATTAACCACTAGAAAGTAACGAAGTATTGATTATATTGAATTGAACCCTGAGATAAACAAAAGGTAATAAAAATAAAGTTATATTTGGCGTCACACCGCACGGTTTGATAGACAAATTAATGTCATTAGCCTAGGGCAGTGACAGACAGTGTGGTTATAAATTTGTCTAGGATTAAGTAGCATAAGATAATTGTAAGTCACTAGGTCCCTGAATAATAACGTGGAGGAAAGCGAAAATGGCAACGAGGGACGCAAATTCAGAAGAGTTTGATGTAAATAATCAGATGGGGGTGGAGCAATCCGAAAGTAGCGCAATGGAAAGTGCAACAAGTAGCGAAGAGAATATTGAAAGTAGGGCGCGGGGGCAGGAATCAGTGCCGCCCAAGATTAATCTCCACATGTTGATGACACTAATAAGACAACAGGGGGAAGAACAAAGAAAGCATATTGACGAAAAGATTGACGAAACGAGAAAGCAAAATGAAGAAATGAGAAGGCATATAGACGAAAAGATTGAAGAAACAAAAAAACAGAATGAAGAAATGATAAGACAGAATGAAGAGAGGGATGAAAAACAAAGAAAACATATAGAAGAATTGGGTAAACAAATCACCACGAAATTAGACGAAAAGACAGAATTAATTAAAGGGGATCTACAAGGTCAAATCCACCAAGTACATGCAGATTTACAAAAACAATCAGAACAGCTGGAAGAAGTACAAAAGAAGAATGAGGCGGAATTAAAGAAATAAGTAAAAAAATAAGAATAAATCCATATAAAGCTATAAAATATAATTACTATACAAGCAAATATCATGCAAAAAGTTTTGACAAACTTAATGAAGACATGTTGCACATAAGAATTGTGGATAATATTTTTATTAGAAAAGAACCAACAAACAGTTTAAGAAAGAACATATGAAATTAATGGAAGGAAAAACCTAAATTCTAAGAAGAAATAGAACAATGATGGCTTCAAGTTTCCATATATATACTATAACGCCAAATTAAAAAAAAAATAAATAAATAAAAAATTTTTCTTTTAGTTAAGGTAAGTGTCATTGAACGTGGTGACAATTGATGTATGGAGTTATTCGTAGGAGTGTGGCGAACAAAAACGGGTGAAAGACGTCCGCTGCCTTATACGCAAGTCTGATTGACACGCCATAAATCTAGTGTAGCAAGTGGCCACGTGTTAGAAAGACAAGGTCATTGTGCTGGGTATCTAGAAAAAACGCCAGTGAATAAAAGCTTACAATCCGGAGAAAAGTATACGAGGGTGTGAATAAACTCATCAAGTGAGAAATGTTTCGTTCTGACAAAGGATGAAAGGTTACACGAACATAACAACTGCAGACAGAAAACAATGAAGGGTGTTGCTTGACTGAAACGCATCAACAGAGGATACACAGGGACAATACTATGATACCAGGAAAGAAATCGTACTCGAGGTTAACGCACGAACTAAAGGGATAGGGTTTTTGCTGTGAACCAGACAAAAAAAATACTTACGGAGAGAGTTGGCGAGGTCTCCTTTGTTCAAGAAAAGATAATAACATAGGCGCAACTAATTGGAGAGGCAGCTGTTGGAAGAGAAATCGAAGGATTGTCTTTGTGAAGACTAAGAGATACGACAGCTAGATTTATTACCAGAGTATTCGGAAATGCCGTTGACCGAAGGATAAAGGACCCAGGAGAAGAGTTTGGTCGGAATCAGAAGACCTATCAGAACTTACCTTTGAAAAAGTAAGTGGTCTCTGGAGTAGGTTGTACGAAAAAGTGCCAATTAGGAAACGGCATCGCCGAAATCAGAAGTCTAGTGGGGAAATTCTCATGTTCGATATAGGCAAGCAACAGAGACGCGAAAAGGGGAGTCTTTACTAAATTTTCGAAGGAATCGGAAGTAAAAGGCGTGACAAAAGTGTTACGGGAGTTCGTAATAAAATGACTTAGAAATATCGATACGATATGAACTGTTTAACATTTTCTAGCGTTCGATTTTATGATCGTATTAAAGTAACTGATAGTGAAACGCAATACAACGGTGGTATCAGTGGTGCCCACAGGGGGGGATCAAGCAGTCGAGCGCAAGTTGCGCATTGAGAATTTTTGGGGGGGATTTTTCGGGTGTATTTTAAGGATTTTTGGGGGGATTTTTTCAAGAATAACATTTTAAATCCAACATTGATTGAAATTTTTACCGTGTTTGTGCAACAAACTAAGCTATTAGTAAAACACTAAAGCAATTGCATATCTTTATGATTGTTTTAACGAACTGGCGGCACAAATGTCTCTACCGGTACAACTAGTAGTAAATTTTGTTTTGGAATTTGGAAAACTGACCCTAGCAGCCTGCAGCAACATCCTGTCAATAAGTCAGAGTCCGTGATCGTGAATGTAAAAATGTGTGCGTGTGCTAAGCTTGTTGACCGGCGGGCAGTGGAGTAAAGCGGGCGGGTCCTCAGTTCTTATCTCTGGGCCACCAGCCGCGCGCGGCGGCAGTCTGCCCGTGAGTTTTACTCTGTAATGCGGTGCCTTGTTTGTGTGAGTTGTGGTTGGAATGTAATCTCGTGTTTCGTGATAGTTGTCAAAATGCCAAAAAAACTGAAACAATCGTTTAAGTATAAGTGTATGGAGGTTATGTGTAACACAACTCATCGAAAAGACAAGTGGTTAGAACATTGTAAGAAGAAACAAGCCTATAAATTTAGACATAACCTAAACATTAGTTTTAAAATGGTTGAAGTGAAGTCTGGTGACGGCCCGTGGGTGAAATACACTGATGCTGAATCTTCTGCTGACCCCAGTACCAGTCAACATCATAGTTTAGATTCCAGGTATGTAAAATATAATTATTTTTGTCTCGTTCAGTTACCGTTTGAATAGGCCAAAATAGAAACAACTTTATATAAGATACAAAGGAATCGCTTTATTGCGTAATTTTTATTCGGGCTTATTAGCATTTTTGTACTACCGGTAACATTTTATTATTTTTGTTGTTCTGTTATTTCCACTAATACGGCAAACATTAAAAATAATAAAATAAAGCAAACAAAAAAATAACAACTTTGGGGAGGGGAGAGTTCTAAAATCGTTGTATTTTTTTAGATCGAACGTAACCAGTGACGTTGCTAACGATGACCCTACAACTGAGGACATAGATGTACCATCAACTTCAAGTGCGAAACCCCCAGACGAGTCCCAAGATATAAATCCAACATTTGATATCGTGGAGGGTGGAAATGAAGACAAAATGCAAGCTAAAGCACCTCCTTCGTTTGTGACTTTATTTAAATACTAAATTATCGTTACCGCTAAATGTAGAGTTAGAAATCAGTAGCCTTTCAGGCTCAGATCTGAGCCCAGAAAACATTCAACCAGATAATCCAGACCCATTACCTGGTGTTCATGATGTAGAAGACCCTGCATCGTTTGCCAACATCAAACTATCGGCGGAGGAGATAAATTCGGGTCTTCGACTAGAAAATCAAGATTTGTCTTCGATGAGTTTCCCTTCAACAGGCGGAAGAAAATTTAATCCAGCTTGGAAAATCAGCACTTTACCTGATGGGACTAGAAGTAAAAGAAACTGGCTAGTTTAGAGTCCGATGAAAGATGCGGTTTTTTGCCTGCATTGCACTCTATTTGCTCTGCCAGGAGAAAGAACGGTATGGAGTAAAACTGGCTGCAGAGGTTGGACTGAGCATCGAGGCGAGCGCTACATAGAACAGTATAAACAGTCAAAACAGGATTTATCTTCCCAAGTCGCTAGAATCCAGTGGATATCGCAGAAAAGAATAGACTCCTGACTTGCTGAAGAATCTGACCAACTCGTTCATCACAACAGAGAAGTGTTGTCGGTAATAATTGATTGTTGTCGGTATTTAGGTGAAGAAATGGGATGTTTCAGAAGAGAAATTGGTGAAACTGTTCTCACTGATAGCTAAGTATAATCCCGATGCCAGAGTGTACCTTGAAAAGATAGAAAAAATCAGAAACCAAAAGGGAAAATTGGGGTCAAATTTTCTCAGTTATCGAAATGTATTTGACTTGAGTAACATGTATTGTTATGAGTAACATTGTAGTCTCAAAAATAGTCAACAATATAAATTTAAGTAACACCTACTCAGTCATCCTGGATTCAATACAAGACATAAGCAAAAAAGAATGCACAGCGGTTTTGCTCCGATATGTTGAGCACCTAGATGAGCAAGGAGCTAGCAACAAACCAGTAAAACCGGAAGAACGGTTGATCAAAGTGTTCACAAGTGGCGACACAACAGGGGAAAACCTAGCCTACGAATTAATGAACACTCTAAAATCCATAGGAATCAACCCTAATGGCATGGTGGGGCAAAGCATGGACGGAGCAGGGAACATGAGAGGTCGGTACAATGGCTTAAAATCTGTTGTGCTTAGAGAGAGTCACCGAGAATTTTATGTATGGTGTTGTTCTCACCGGTTTGCATTAGTGGTAGAAAAGTCTATTGATGTTTGCCCTCAAATGCGAAACATGTTCTCCCTCCTTCAAGAGATGTATGTTTTCACGTCTGGGCATCGACGTCACCACATGTTTATCGACAATTTGAAAAAGGGCCTAGCACAAAACAAAATGAAAAGAGTAAAACGAGTGCAGACTACAAGATGGTCGAATAAGAGTGATGCTGTCAAAACTGTGCTAACATGTTACAAAACCATCAAAGAGACCCTCAAAGAAATCTGTCTTGACAAGAAATCTGACAATGACACTAAAGCGTCTGCGAAAGGACTGATCAACAATATGTCAGATTATGAAAATATATGTGCCATGCACGTTGCTTCAACTATATTTAAAGTTCTTTCTCCAATCACAATTTGCTTACAAGCCAAATCAGTTGATTATGGCATGATACCAGCAGTTATCTCAGAGACGAGGGCGAAACTGAAGACATTAGGAAGTGAAAAAGAGTGGGACACACTTACATGTTCAATAACACAATTTTCTGATCAGCACAACGTCTCGCAAGTCCGAACTCAGCGAAACCGAAAACGGAAACGCCTCATGGACGAACTTTCGATAGACGAAAAAATTGATGACCCTGTAAAGAAAATGAAGGTTGAGGTTTATTTCCTAGTCTTAGACTCATTATTGTCTCAACTGAATGATCGTTTCCCGGACAGCTCGCTTGCCATGGTTAAACAAATGTCTTATTTTTCTCATGGAGGAATTATGAAAATCGCACATGAATTGGAGACTGGAAAAGACTTCAACCCCGATAAGATAAAAGAGATGTGTGAGTATTACAATCTGGACAATGACCTAATTGCTTCAGAATTGGAGACGTTTTGCAATATGTACAAAGTCACACACGCAGACATCGACATATCAGACATGTTACATTCCCCTGAAGCTGAAAGGATGGAGATAACAGAGGATGAAGTGCGAATCCCGGCAGGAGCAGAGGATCCAGATGGCAGTGAAAATGAGGAGGTAAAGGAAGGAAATTTACAAAGTGAGAAACATAGAATGATGGACCAATGGATAATGAGAGACCATTAGACCATTCAGGTGTGTCCTTAACCTTTCGGCTCTACCTAATCTGACAGTGATGTACCGAATATTGTTATCTCTTGCCGTGACCAGCTGCTCTGCAGAGAGAACGATGAGCCGTTTGAAAATAGTGAAAAATCGGCTTCGGAACAGCATGAAAAACTCTTGGCTGTCAAGTTTGTTGATTCTATCCTGTGAAAACAGCGTACTGAGCCAGATACAAAACGAAGAAATCATTAACAAATTTGCAACCACAATTGTACACAGAAAAAAGCTGCTTTTGTACAAGACATTTAAATAAGGTGATAACTAATGTAAATGTATATTTTTACACAAACATATTTTTTCTATCATAATTGAAACTACATTGTACGTCGTTTTTGCGTCATTTCATTGTATTGGTTTTAATAGTACAATTATTTAAAATGTATTTTTAGTTTAGCAACACATTTGTTAAATACAATTTGCTAAGTACAATATTTGCTTGTTTTTAATTACTCCAATACCCTTTGAATCTAGCCTGTTTTGTTCAAAGTAATGACATACAAAACTTCTAAAGAATATTATTAGGGCTAATGATAAAATTCTGTAAGCTTAAACTGGCCACCCACGTTCCAATATGACCAATATGTTTTAAAATATATCTCTCAAATGTCTTTGCTTCTCATCCACACCCACACCAGTGTAGCGCCTTATCTTTTAAAACAATAATACAATTTAAAACAACTTATCAAGTGTACCAATTATCGTAACTGTAGTGTAGGATCTTGTTTTGTTTTTCATGACTTTTTTAACTAAAATAATTTGTATAGGCTTCAATTGGGAAGGAGTGCTGAGAATTTTTGGGGGGGATTTGCGCATTGGGCCTTGGGGGGGATGGGCACCACTGGGTGGTATTAACAAGTCGAACAATGTTGTATAAAATTTTGTCGTGAACGAATAACAGTAACTTACCGTCAAGTGTATCAGTTAAACAAACCAGAAAACCAAGTGTAACATACATCTTTAACAATATCGCGAGTAAATTAAATGATACATTTACAGAATGTCAGTGAATAACCGAAGTAATAGCAACCATAATTTAGACTCGCAATAAATCCAATACGAACACGCGTTGTGTATATGTGAAGAGCTACAGTGAGGTCCACGCAGACCACTCGAGATTCCGGAGGTGACTTATAATCAATACTCCAAATGCTGGTCAAGACGCGTAGCTTACCACACCTGCGACCTCTACAAGACATGGATAATTCGTACCAAAAGTAAATTTGTTATGTACTAATTAAAATTTATACCCACTTGTCTGTCACTAAAAGAACTCACTAACGAAATATACTAAAAGAACTCACTAAAGAAATTTACTAAAAGAACTCACTAAAGAAATGTACTAAAAGAACTTACTAAAGAAATTTACTAAAAGAACTCACTAAAGAAATTTACTAAAAGAACTCACTAAAGAAATTAACTTAAAGTATTAATTTAGAGACCTCATTATAAGTAAGGTCATGTTGAAACCCATTGAGAAAATTGTAGGAAGTCTAGTATTTCATAAAATATCTATATTACAATAGCTTTGATTTTAAATGAATCCGTTATGATACAATATGTTGTACTAAAACTTAAGTTGATTAAATATTGAACAATGAAATATAGTAAGAAGTAAAGTTTTAGAGATTGAAGAATTATTAAATTTGTTGATGTGCATAATTTAATATTTATAGTAATAATTATGTGTACAATAAAATATGATGATATATAATGATATTTTGTTAATGAATTAACCACTAGAAAGTAACGAAGTATTGATTATATTGAATTGAACCCTGAGATAAACAAAAGGTAATAAAAATAAAGTTATATTTGGCGTCACACCGCACGGTTTGATAGACAAATTAATGTCATTAGCCTAGGGCAGTGACAGACAGTGTGGTTATAAATTTGTCTAGGATTAAGTAGCATAAGATAATTGTAAGTCACTAGGTCCCTGAATAATAACGTGGAGGAAAGCGAAAATGGCAACGAGGGACGCAAATTCAGAAGAGTTTGATGTAAATAATCAGATGGGGGTGGAGCAATCCGAAAGTAGCGCAATGGAAAGTGCAACAAGTAGCGAAGAGAATATTGAAAGTAGGGCGCGGGGGCAGGAATCAGTGCCGCCCAAGATTAATCTCCACATGTTGATGACACTAATAAGACAACAGGGGGAAGAACAAAGAAAGCATATTGACGAAAAGATTGACGAAACGAGAAAGCAAAATGAAGAAATGAGAAGGCATATAGACGAAAAGATTGAAGAAACAAAAAAACAGAATGAAGAAATGATAAGACAGAATGAAGAGAGGGATGAAAAACAAAGAAAACATATAGAAGAATTGGGTAAACAAATCACCACGAAATTAGACGAAAAGACAGAATTAATTAAAGGGGATCTACAAGGTCAAATCCACCAAGTACATGCAGATTTACAAAAACAATCAGAACAGCTGGAAGAAGTACAAAAGAAGAATGAGGCGGAATTAAAGAAATAAGTAAAAAAATAAGAATAAATCCATATAAAGCTATAAAATATAATTACTATACAAGCAAATATCATGCAAAAAGTTTTGACAAACTTAATGAAGACATGTTGCACATAAGAATTGTGGATAATATTTTTATTAGAAAAGAACCAACAAACAGTTTAAGAAAGAACATATGAAATTAATGGAAGGAAAAACCTAAATTCTAAGAAGAAATAGAACAATGATGGCTTCAAGTTTCCATATATATACTATAACGCCAAATTTCAAAAAAATAAGTAAATTAAAATTTTTTCTTTTAGATAACGTAAGTGTCATTGAACGTGGTGACAATTGATGTATGGAGTTATTCGTAGGAGTGTGGCGAACAAAAACGGGTGAAAGCCGTCCGCTGCCGTCTAAGCAAGTCTGATTGACACGCCATAAATCTAGTGTAGCAAGTGGCCACGTGTTAGAAAGACAAGGTCATTGTGCTGGGTATCTAGAAAAAACGCCAGTGAATAAAAGCTTACAATCCGGAGAAAAGTATACGAGGGTGTGAATAAACTCATCAAGTGATAAATGTTTCGTTCTGACAAAGGATGAAAGGTTACACGAACATAACAACTGCAGACAGAAAACAATGAAGGGTGTTGCTTGACTGAAACGCATCAACAGAGGATACACAGGGACAATACTATGATACCAGGAAAGAAATCGTACTCGAGGTTAACGCACGAACTAAAGGGATAGGGTTTTTGCTGTGAACCAGCCAAAAAAAAAATACTTACGGAGAGAGTTGGCGAGGCCTCCTTTGTTCGAGAAAAGATAATAACATAGGCGCAACTAATTGGAGAGGCAGCTGTTGGAAGAGAAATCGAAGGATTGTCTTTGTGAAGACTAAGAGATACGACAGCTAGATTTATTATCAGAGTATTCAGAAATGCCATTGACCGAAGGATAAAGGACCCAGGAGAAGAGTTTGGTCGGAATCAGAAGACCTATCAGAACTTACCTTTGATAAAGTAAGTGGTCTCTGGAGTAGGTTGTACGAAAAAGAGCCAATTAGGAAACGGCATAGCCGAAATCAGAAGTCTAGTGGGGAAATTCTAATGTTCAACATAGGCAAGCAACAGAGACGCGAAAAGGGGGAGCCTTTACTAAATTTTCGAAGGAATCGGAAGTAAAAGGCGTGACAAAAGTGTTACGGGAGTTCGTAATAAAATGACTTAGAAATATCGATACGATATGAACTGTTTAACATTTTCTAGCGTTCGATTTTGTGATCGTATTACAGTAACTGATAGTGAAATGCAATACAACGGTGGTATTAACAATTCGAACAATGTTGTATAAAATTTTGTCGTGAACGAATAACAGTAACTTACCGTCAAGTGTATCAGTTAAACAAACCAGAAAACCGAGTGTAACATACATCTTTAACAATATCGCGAGTAAATTAAAAGATATATTTACAGAATGTCAGTGAATAACCGAAGTAATAGCAACCATAATTTAGACTCGCAATAAATCCAATACGAACACGCGTTGTGTATATGTGAAGGGCTACAGTGAGGTCCACGCAGACCACTCGAGATTCCGGAGGTGACTTCCCGATGGAGTTCCTGAAGGAGTTGCAGCAGACATACTACCATTTATGTGATGTAAATTGTGTACCATTATCCGTTAATACACTGTTAGCCTTTCCGTGGGTAGTGATATATTGCTGTAGTCGTTTAAGGGACACACTGGTAATGGCTCTTCTTAATGCGTATAAGTCTACATATTTCGTAAAGTTATGGACGATAACCAATAAATACTTCCCCCCCCCCACTGGATGTAGGTAGTGGACCATAATAATCCAAACTTATTAACTCTCCTTTCTGTGTAGGTAGTATTGGCCGCGTTTCCCGGTGATGATTCGGTTTACGCTATCCTTACATCTTTGGCACAGGTCACAGCATCGTATTATTTGGCTGACACTTCTGCACATCGCGTCGATCATAAAATGTTCCTTCAGTAGTTGCAGTGTCCTTTTCGTGTCAGGATGACCGTACATTTGGTGAATCTCCTGGATTAATTCAGTCCTAAGCTCTTCCGGAATATACAGTTTCCATTGGTTTTTTCCATCTACGGTATAATTTATTATTTATTACCTTAAAATGTTGATTTATCTGGTCGTCGCCTCTCTACTTAATTTTGTTTATTATTTGTTTGAATATATTGTTCTCGACTTGTAACTGATGTATTGTTTTCAATTTAGCTGCAATATTTTTGTTCATTTTGATTTCAATGGCATGCATATAATATTCATGCTTTTCGTAGGTGGTATCGTTCACGTCGTTATCTTCTGGATATCTGCTTAGTATATCTCCAACTAAGTTTTCCTTCCCCTTGCAATGTAGAATTTCGAAATTGTACTCCTGTATAGCGAGTATCCATCTAGTAATCCGGGTGTTGTTTAAATGTCATTTCTGAATGAAGGTTAGTGCTTTGTTGTCCGTAATTATGGTTAGTGGTTGACCTAATATGTATATACGGAACTTTTTTAAGCATTGGACTATGGCAAGCAGTTCTTTTCTGTTGTGAAGTAATTTCTTTCGGCGTTTTTAAAGGTTCTGCTTGTGTATGCGATGACGGCGATCTTCCCCTCCTGATCGATCTGATACAGCTGGCCCCCTTATGCATAACTACTTGCATCACATAGTAGGTAAAACCGGCGTCCTTGCATGGGAAATTTAAGTATTACGGTGTCTATAAACAATTCCTTCACTCGCTGAAACTGTTCGCTCATGGTAGTGTACCATTTGTATTATTTCCTTTTTGTAGTAGTTTTAGTAATGGCTGGGTATATTCTGCGTATCTACTCGTGAATTTATTATAAAAATTGGTAAGTGTCAAAAAACCTTTTAATTGTTTGGGATGTCTCGGTGTTGGGAAATTTAAAATAGCTGATACTATATCTGTTGTCGGTTTAATCCCATTGGTTGTTAAACAGTAACCGAGATACTGTATCTCCTTTCGGAAGAATTGGACTTTTTTAAATTAACGGTTATGTTGGCCCTACTTAGGTTATCCAACAGGTTTTCAAATGTACAACGTGCTCCTCTTCATTTTGTGAGAAATATAGAATATCATCAACGTATATGATAGTGTGCTTCTTGACCGCCTCCGTTAGTATGTGGTCAAGTCCCCTTGCCAGGCTTGCTAAGTTTGTACTTAGAACAAAAGGCGTCACTTTGAACCTGTAACATTTGCCTTCGTATAAGAAACCTGTATAGTTACGACAGTTCTCCTTTAGCGGAATTTGTCAAAAGCTATTTGTTAAGTCAATGGTGGACATCACTTTTATGTTACTGCATCGTGCTAGAATTTCATTTATCGGCGGCGGTTCTTCATTATCCGGGGTGGTTATGCTGTTTACTTTTCCGGCATCTAGACACAATCGCACCCTCCCGTCCCTTTTAATGACAGTTACCAGAGGCTAGATGTAGGGGCTTTGGGCTCTTTCAATTTCCCGTATTCTACCATTCTCCTAACTTCATCCTGAACTGCCCTCTGGTACTTGATAGGAACAGCCCACCCCTTTTGTAGGTAAGGCGTGCTGTCGGTTACCTGGAAGTAATGCTGGTGTCCCGTTATGAGGCCTGGCCGTTCATTAAATACTCTTTTATTTTTATGTAAAAGTTGTTCCAACTAACTTCGCCTGGCTTGATCCACCCCGTCAAGTTCATCAAGTTTCTTACGGATTTCCTCATCCATGTTACATATATCTTCTTCCATTACTAACAGAGGCACTTCGTAGGGATCTTCCTCCACAGTCGTTTCTAATTCCGGTTGTATTTTAATCCATTTTTCCGGTATGTTGATTACACTCTTTGATTGTTGCAGAAAATTCATTCCGAGTATACAATCTCTTATTAGCCCCGGTACGATTAAGCACACACAATCCACACTTATGCTATCATTTAGAATTGTTTCACAAAATACTTGCCTTTTAATGTGTTTAGATTTATTTCCTACAGCGCTAACTATCGTCGTATTATTAACACTTAGGATCTCGTGGTTTCCAAGTAGCTTTTCGGATAATGCGTTGACGGCGCTTCCTGTGTCAATTAAGGCATTAACCGGTACTTGATTAATCTTAATTGATATTTCAGGGCTTTTAATTGTTTTGATTTCTATGTTTTGCTCGTCTTCCTCCATCAAATCTTTTTTGATATCCGGAAAAATTGCTTTTATACACCCATCATTTCTGGTTATCTTGTTGTTTTGACCAACCTCTGAGTTCATTGCACTCGTAGATAAAAGTCATTCTGCGTTGACGTCGACGGTCGTTCGTCTTGCTTAGAATTCGTGTGGCGCTCAATGACCAAACTATTTATGGCCTGCAGCTGCTGGTTTCACTTGCCGGTACTCTTTATACAAAGTTGTCCCTCCAGCCGGCGCGCGGTTAATTATTGCCTTTGTTCATTTGTCGAGGCGGTGGTGCGTCACCCTTATATTTTATGACAGACCGCTCACCTACTTTCTGTCCATCATTCTTAGTTCTCGTATTTATGTTCATGTATTCACGCAGTAACGCCTCGAAGTTATTTATTGTTGTTACGCCCCTCGTCACTACCGGAATCTGTAGTTCCCTATTATAGTGTCGTGCTAATTTCGTAATCATGTGTTTATCTAAGAGTATTGGGATTAGTTGTCGGCTCTTCAATACGCATCGTTCCATATACTGTATCACATTAAGTGATCCGTTTGGATTAAAGCGTCCATATTCCAACTGGTCACGGACCCACTCTTGTTGTGTAGCGCTCCAATATTTACCCATAAATGCCTTTTCGAATTCCTTGAATGTTTTAATTTGTTCACGTACAATTCACCACCAGATAGCTGCTTCACCAGTCAAATGTCGGCCTATCCATCTTGTGTTATCTTCACTGTAGTATGTCTTCTGCAACTCCTTCAGGAACTCGATCGGGAAGTTATCTCCTCCGTCAAAGGTGGCATCTTTATTTATGTTCGTTCCTTTTACGGCGACGGCTGGTCTCTGCTCCATTTCTTTCAACCTACGCTGTACCCTTTCCTGACTTTCCCGTACTGTCGTAAGGTTGCTTGCTATTTCGTCCAGTCTTCTACCCTTTTCCGTGGAGACATCATTCAAATTCTCTTCAGCCCTTTGATGAGCTTCCTTTAGATTCCTTACCTGTTGCTCTATCCCTTCCATCTGCTGTTTATTCTGGTTCTGAGTATTTATTATGGCATCCTGCCATTCCTTACGATCCTTCTCGTGTATTTCTTTTGCTTGTTTCTTTATTTCTTTACTTATTTCTATAATTCCCCTCTCATTCTTCTTTTGTCCTTCTTCCAGCTTATCTGATTGTTTTTGTAAATCAGCATTTACTTGGTGGATGTGACCTTGTAGATCCCCTTCAGTTTAGTCTATCTTTTCGTCTAATTTCGTGGTGATTTGTTTACCCAATGCTTCTATATGTTTTCTTTGTTTTTCATCCCTCTCTTCATCCTGTTTTTTCGTTTCTTCAGTCTTTTCGTCTATATGCCTTCTCATTTCTTCATTTTGCTTTCTCGTTTCGTCAATCTTTTCGTCAATATGCTTTCTTTGTTCTTCCCCCTGTTGTCTTATTAGTGTCATCAACATGTGGATATTAATCTAGGCCGGCACTGATTCCTGTCCCCGCGCCCTACTTTCAATATTCTCTTCGCTGTTGGTTGCAGTATTCATAAAAATCAACACTTCATTACTTTCTAGTGGTTAATTTATTAACAAAATATCATTATATATCATCATATTTCATTGTGCACATAATTATTACTATAAATATTAAATAATGCACAATTAACAAATTTAATAATTCTTCAATCACTAAAACTTTACTTCTTACTACATTTTATTCTTCAATATTTAATCAACTTAAGTTTAGTACAACATATTGTATCATAACGGATTCATTAAATTCAAAGCAATTGTAACATAGATATTTTATGAAATACTAGACTTCCTACGATTTTCTCAATCTGTTTCAACATGACCTTACTTACAATGAGGTCTCTAATTTAATACTTTAAGTAAATTTCTTTAGTGAGTTCTTTTAGTAAATTTCGTTAGTGAGTTCTTTTAGTGACAGACAAGTGGGTGTAAAATTTAATTAGTACATAACAAATTTACTTTTGGTACGAAATATCCATGTCTTGTAGAGGTCGCAGGTGTGGTAAGCTACGCTTCTTGATCAGCATTTGGAGTATTGATGATAAGTCACCTCCGGAATCTCGAGTGGGCTGCGTGGACCTCACTGTAGTCCTTCAAATATACAGCACATTACACAACGCGTGTTCGTATTGGATTTATTGCGAGTCTAAATTATTGTTGCTATTACTTCGGTTATTCACTGACATTCTGTAAATATATCATTTAATTTACTCGCGATATTGTTTAAAGATGTAAGTTACACTCGGTTTTCTGGTTTGTTTAACTGATACACTTGACGGTAAGTTACTGTTATTCGTTCATGACAAAATTTTATACAATATTGTTCGGATTGTTAATACCACCGTTGTATTGCTTTTCACTATCAGTTACTGTAATACGATCACAAAATCGAATGCTAGAAAATGTTAAACAGTTCATATCGAATCGATATTTTCTAAATCATTTTATTACGAACTCCCGTAACACTTTTGTAACGCCTTTTACTTCCGATACCTTAGAAAATTAAGTAAACACTCCCATTTTTGCGTCTCTGTAGCTTGCCTATATCGAACATGAGAATTTCCCCACTAGACTTCTGATTTCGGCGATGCCGTTCCCTAATTGGCTCTTTTTCGTACAACCTACTCCAGAGACCACCTACTTTTTCAAAGGTAAGTTCTGATAGGTCTTCTGATTCCCACCAAACTCTTCTCCTAGGTCCTTTAACGGCATTTCGAATACCCTGGTAATAAATCTAGCTGTCGTATCTCTTAGTCTTCACAAAGACAAACCTTCCATTTCTCTTCCAACAGCTGCCTCTCCAATTAGTTGCGCCTATGGTATTACCTTTTCTTGAACAAAGGCCTCGCCAACTGTCACCGTAAATATTTTTTTTGAAATTTGGCATTATATCAGTCCCCAATTTGGGTCAATTTGGATGAACTCTTTGAATCAAAAAGGGACCCCAAATTTGCGGCCTGTTGTTGAGATACAACGTCAAATAGATATACTTCGCATTTCCGTGTACAGGCTCATCATTCCCTGAACATACTGTAGTATGTTTACTGTTTGGAAATACTGACCCACTGACAAAGAACTGGTGCCGTAACTTTAAATGCCCTAGTTAACGGTCTCTCCCCATTAGTAACTTACTTTCTCTTTCACCCTTTTAAATGAATCCGTATCTGTTTTTCTATTCGTATAGCTATGTTTAACATTCATCTATGATTACAAAATTACATCTAGCCATATAATTTAAACTCTACATTTTACCTGTGTTTCAATTGCTACCGATGTTCTGTTAGTTCACAGTTTATTAGTTGACACTTCACAAACACTTCACTATTCTTTTATATTTAAATTTTTTGTGATAATCCTACATTTAACGTTCCTATCCGTAACCTACTAATTGTTATTACACAAGCAACATTTTGAAACATTTATTTTATCTGTGTATCTACGTTAACAATAATTGTCAATAGTTTAGTGAACATTTACTAATAGGAATTAATAATGACAATTATACATTTCGTCATATTTTATCTCATTATTAAGATAATTGTTATCACATTTTTTATAAATTCTTTCAGTTAAATTTTAGACATTACATTGATCATTTTACAAGGTATACAATTTTCTTATTATCTGGGCGTCAACTAAGCCTCTGAATGATATTTCTTCAGCTGCCTCGTGTTGAAAATCCCACGTTATAAACTGCTGTTTACGTCGTCCTGTATTTGGTACGTGGCGCTTCCCACCTTCCGTGTGATAATATAAGGACGTGTCACTATTGCATTAACGACTCGGAACACTAGGTTTTTTTATAAGTAAAAGCATAAAGTTTTACCTTACAGCCTAAACCGGTTTTCTCCTTAATAAGGCTTCTTCAGAGGCTGCCGTTGGTAGCGCTGTCCGTCTTGTTGTAGGCGACGGAATCGAGTTTCGAAAGATCGATGCTGTGTGTGTGGGGTGAGATATGTTCGAATAATGCGTTTGATTTGAAATGTGTCTGTTCGTTTAGGATGTTCGAACGAGAAAACTGGTTTAGGCTGTAAGGTAAAACTTTATGCTTTTACTTATAAAAAACCTAGTGTTCCGAGTCGTTAACGCAATAGTGATATTTACTTAAGTAACGGACACGTCATGGACTACGAAATCCAAGAGTATAAGGACCTTCATACAATGCGCAGAATTTCCCAATTATATTTTATGTAGCGTCTGAAAGTTTATGTGTCCGAATTAGGACCTGGTCCCCTACTTCAAATGCGGTAATTTTACTTAATTTGTTTATCCGAGCTGCCTGCCTCTCTCCTCTCTCCTTGATTTTTAATTGTAATTTCTTTATGTCGTCAATTTCGTTATTTATTACAATGGGGTATAGACATTTTTCCCAGTGTCTACCTGGTCTACCAGCAAAATGACCTTGTCTTCCTAACACGTGGTCACTTGCTACATATTTATGGCGTGTCTATCAGACTTGCGTAGACTGCAGCGGACGGCTTTCACCCGTTTTTGTTCGCCACACTCCTACGAATGACTCCATACATCAATTGTCACCACGTTCAATGACACTTACCTTAACTAAAAAAAATTTTTTTTTTTTGAAATTTGGCATTTTATCAGTCCCCAATTTGGGTCAATTTGGATGAACCCTTTGAATCAAAAAGGGACCCCAAATTTGCGCCCTGTCGTTAAAATACAACGTCAAATAGATACACTTCGCATTTCCGTGTACAGGCTCATCATTCCCTGAACATAGTGTAGTATGTTTTCTGTTTGGAAATACTGACCCACTGACAAAGAACTGGTGCCGTAACTTTAAATGCCCTACTTAACGGTCTCACCCCATTAGTAACTTACTTTCTCTTTCACCCTTTTAAATGAATCCGTATCTGTTTTTCTATTCTTATAGGTATGTTTAACATTCATCTATGATTACAAAATTACATCTAGTCATATAATTTAAACTCTACATTTTCTCTATGTTTCAATTGCTGCCGATGTTCTGTTAGTTCACAGTTTATTAGTTGACACTTCACAAACACTTCACTATTCTTTTAGATTTATAAGTTTTTGTGATAATCATACATTCACTGTTCCTATCCGTAACCTACTAATTGTTATTACACAAGCAACATTTTGAGACATTTATTTTATCTATGCATCTACGTTAACAATAATTGTCAATAGTTTAGTCAACATTTGCTAATTGGAATTAATAATGACAATTATACAATTCGTCATATTATATCTCATTATTAAGATAATTGTTATCACATTTTTTATAAATTCTTTCAGTTAAATTTTAGACATCACATTGATCATTTTACAAGGTATACAATTTTCTTTTTATCTGGGCGTCAACAAAGCCTCTGAATGATATTTCTTCAGCTGCCTCGTGTTGAAAATCCCACGTATTGAACTGCTGTTTACGTTGTCCTGTATTTGGTACGTGGCGCTTCCCACCTTCCGTGTGATAGTATAAGGACCTTCATACAATGCGCAGAATTTCCCAATTATATTTTACGTAGCGTCTGAAAGTTTATGTGTCCGAATTAGGACCTGGTCCCCTACTTCAAATGCAGTAATTTTACTTTATTTGTTTATCCGAGCTGCCGGTCTTTCTCCTCTCTCCTTGATTCTTAATTGTAATTTCTCTATGTCGACATTTTCGTTATTTATTACAATGGAGTTTAGATATTTTTCCCAATGTCTACCTGGTTTGGTTCCGAATTGGGCTTCATACGGTGTAACCTTGATAGTGTCTTGATACGTCTCATTTAGACATGCCTTTATTGTTTTTATATACGTAGCCCATTTTGTGTGCCTTTTTCGTACGAAGATTCGGAATAAGTTGCCTAGCTGTCGGTTCCATCGTTCTGCCATGTTGTTACATGGATTTCTGATTGCTGTTTATTTTGGTTTTATATTTAAAGCTTTCAGACCTTGCGTCCATTTATGTGATGTAAGTTGTGTACCATTTATTTAAATCGTTATTTATTACAATAGGGTCTAGATATTTTTCCCAATGTCTACCTGGTTTGGTTCCGAATTGTGCTTCATACGGTGTAACCTTGATAGTGTCTTGATAGGTCTCATTTAGACATGCCTTTATTGTTTTTATATACGTAGCCCATTTTCTGTGCCTTTTTCGTACGAAGATTCGGAATAAGTTGCCTAACTGTCGGTTCCATCGTTCTGCCATGTTGGTACATGGATTTCTGATTGCTGTATATTTTGGTTTTATATTTAAATCTTTCAGACCTTGCGTCCATTTATGTGATGTAAATTGTGTACCATTATCCGTTAATACACTGTTAGGCTTTCCGTGGGTAGTGATATATTGCTGTAGTCGTTTAAGGTACACATTGCGACACTTCTTTTAGTTAAGGTAAGTGTCATTGAACGTGGTGACAACTGATATATGGAGTTATTCGTAGGAGTGTGGCGAACAAAAACGGGTGAAAGCCGTCCGCTGCCGTCTACGCAAGTCTGATTGACACGCCATAAATCTAGTGTAGTAAGTGGCCACATGTTAGAAAGACAAGGTCATTGTGCTGGTAGACCAGGTAGACATTGGGAAAAATATTACTTTGTTCAACGAGTGTTTGCAGAAAATGTTGGCCTATTACGACACTGGCGAATGGTAGAGGCCGGTTCACAGGCGGACGTGCGGGGGGCGCAGGGCTACCGAGCATCTAATAAATTGATGTTTTGTGATCGGTGGACGTTAGTATTAATAAGCCTCCGAGGGAAACGTCAACCCCTCCACCTTGTCGGAGATCACTCTTTTTATGCTAGGAGAAAGAGGCTTCCACAGGCCTAGATCACATAAACCTGTGGTACGGAGAACCCCGGACTAAAATTATAACATAGGCAGGCCCATTTGCTATCACAATACAAAAATCTACAATGAAATTAATTATAAAATAAGCCTATTTGCTATGATAATACTAACATGCCATTTACTACAATATTTACATCAGCCTATCTACTACAGTATGTACGTACATTGGGCTATTTACAACAATGGAGACTACGTTTATTCCAATTCCATAGCTAAGTCGGGGTCACTGCTAGTGTCATCATTACCAACATTTATAATCAAAGGGCCACTCTTCTCCATTTCTTCTATTAAGTTGTCCAATTCCCACAGTTTCGCCTCTTCTTTCTTTACGTGCTCTATACACTTCTTCCAGTCTTCTTCAGTTACTTTTTCCACACCTTCTTCCAACAGCCGTTTTACATCTGCAAGCTTAAATGTTCGTGTTGTTAGCCGCAACATGATTTTTCACTTGAGCCCAGATCAACTCGATGGGATTTAACTCACAGTGATAGGGGGGTAATCTCAGTACTGTCTTTTTTCCTTCTTGGCCATCTCATCAATAACATATTTGTCGTAATTTCCTTTTTCTTGTTCTACTATATAAAGAAGTTCTTTCTTTAGGTAACTACTATCAGCATTAAAACCTTTTTGTTTTAACCAATTTGCTATTTCATTTTTTTTCCACGACATGTTCGGAATTTTCTCACACTTTACTGAATGATATGGTGCGTTATCTAACACCACAACAGAGTTATCTTCCAGGGAAGGTAGGAGTTCTCGAAAGTAATCTTCAAATACATTCCCGGTCATTTCTTCGTGATAGTCAGCAGTAGACTTTGATTGGAACACCATTAATCCATCTTTCAAAAAGCCCTCTTCACAGCCCATATGCACAACTATCAGGCGGCTCCCTTTCCCCTTCGGACTTCGTAGTCCTGTCGACAGACCTTTCAAAAACGCATCTTTCGGCGACTTAATAGTTTTATCTTGCCAAACCTTATTTTTGACATGGCCTGCATTTACCCAAGTTTCGTCTTGGTAGTAAATTTTACGGCCTTCTTCACGAAACTGTTTAATTTTGCGTAGGTAATTTCGTCGCCATACAACTATATCATCCCTGTCACAGATAAACATGTTACGTCTTCTTTCATGAAATTTAAAATTCAATGATTTTAACAGTTTATATAGCGTAGACCATTTGAAATCTGGTAAGTCTTTATCGTTGTTAACTGCACTCAAAATTTTATTTATTGTCGGTTGTTCATTTTTGAAAAAAAATTCGTGAACTTTTCTCCTAATAGCACATTTTGTAAATTCGTCCAATTTATCTACTTCCGCTACTCTAGATTTTTTATTTTTTGGTGCACTCAAGCCTAACGTTTTGTTTTTTAAATATACATTAATAACACTATAAACACTCCACTTGCTAACACCGGTCATTTCAGCAACTTTTTCCATGGCCTTGTCCTTTTTTATGGTAGGATTCTCTGTACTTAAATGTTTAAAATTATTCACTATACACAATCTCTTAGCACTATGTATAACTTTGCCGCGTTTTTTCCTTGCTATTGGGGAAAGAGTCTCCATATTGTACAGTTTTAGTCCAAGCAATTAATAATAACTAAACAGTAAAAACAGACCCAAATGACACGTTATTCAACCTTGAAAACAGGGAAGAAACTGATCTTCAGTAGATTTACGCACAGTACCTACAGAACGTGACGAACAGGAAATATGAGTTGGCGGACTGCTGTGAAACGGGCGTTGGAATGTTACCGATAACAATAGAATCCGACCCTCGTCAACGTCATTCGCGTGAAATATTTTCTGCAAACACTCGGTGAACAAAGTATAGACCCCATTGTAATAAATAACGAAAGTGTCGACATAGAGAAATTACAATTAAGAATCAAGGAGAGAGGAGAGAGACCGGCAGCTCGGATAAACAAATAAAGTAAAATTACTGCATTTGAAGTAGGGGACCAGGTCCTAATTCGGGCACATAAACTTTCAGACGCTACGTAAAATATAATTGGGAAATTCTGCGCATTGTATGAACGTCCTTATACTATCACACGGAAGGTGGGAAGCGCCACGTACCAAATACAGGACGACGTAAACAGCAGTTCAATACGTGGGATTTTCAACACGAGGCAGCTGAAGAAATATCATTCAGAGGCTTAGTTGACGCCCAGATAAAAAGAAAATTGTATACCTTGTAAAATGACCAATGTGATGTCCAAAATTTAACTGAAAGAATTTATAAAAAATGTGATAACAATTATCTTAATAATGAGACATAATATGACGAATTGTATAATTGTCATTATTAATTCCAATTAGCAAATGTTGACTAAACTATTTGACAATTATTGTTAACGTAGATGCATAGATAAAATAAATGTCTCAAAATGTTGCTTGTGTAATAACAATTAGTAGGTTACGGATAGGAACGGTGAATGTATGATTATCACAAAAACTTTTAAATCTAAAAGAATAGTGAAGTGTTTGTGAAGTGTCAACTAATAAACTGTGAACTAACAGAACATCGGCAGCAATTGAAACATAGAGAAAATGTAGAGTTTAAATTATATGACTAGATGTAATTTTGTAATCATAGATGAATGTTAAACATACCTATAAGAATAGAAAAACAGATACGGATTCATTTAAAATGGTGAAAGAGAAAGTAAGTTACTAATGGGGTGAGACCGTTAAGTAGGGCATTTAAAGTTACGGCACCAGTTCTTTGTCAGTGGGTCAGTATTTCCAAACAGTAAACATACTACACTATGTTCAGGGAATGATGAGCCTGTACACGGAAATGCGAAGTGTATCTATTTGACGTTGTATCTCAACGACAGGGCGCAAATTTGGGGTCCCTTTTTGATTCAAAGAGTTCATCCAAATTGACCCAAATTGGGGACTGATATAATGCCAAATTTCAAACAAACAAAAAATTTTTTTTAGTTAAGGTAAGTGTCATTGAACGTGGTGACAATTGATGTATGGAGTTATTCGTAGGAGTGTGGTGAACAAAAACGGGTGAAAGCCGTCCGCTGCAGTCTACGCAAGTCTGATTGACACGCCATAAATCTAGTGTAGCAAGTGGCCACGTGTTAGAAAGACAAGGTCATTGTGCTGGTAGACCAGGTAGACATTGGGAAAAATATCTTGACCCCATTGTAATAAATAACGAAAGTGTCGACATAGAGAAATTACAATTAAGAATCAAGGAGAGAGGAGAGAGACAGGCAGCTCGGATAAGCAAATCAAGTAAAATTACCGCATTTGAAGTAGGGGACCAGGTCCTAATTCGGACACATAAACTTTCAGACGCCACGTAAAATATAATTGGGAAATTCTGCGCATTGTATGAACGTCCTTATACTATCACACGGAAGGTGGGAAGCGCCACGTACCAAATAAAGGACGTCGTAAACAGCAGTTCAATACGTGGGATTTTCAACACGAGGCAGCTGAAGAAATATCATTCAGAGGCTTAGTTGACGCCCAGATAAAAAGAAAATTGTATACCTTGTAAAATAATCAATGTGATGTCTAAAATTTAACTGAAAATATTTATAAATTGTGTGATAACAATTATATTAATAATGAGATATAATATGACGAATTGTATAATTGTCATTATTAATTCCTATTAGCAAATGTTGACTAAACTATTGACAATTATTGTTAACGTAGATGCATAGTTAAAATAAATGTCTCAAAATGTTGCTTGTGTAATAACAATTAGTAGGTTATGGATAGGAACGTTAAATGTATGATTATCACAAAAACTTTTGTGCCGTGTTTTGGAAAACTCGGCTGTTTTTTTTATGTCAACGAGAACGGGCAGCGTCGAATTAAGAAATTAAGTATTAACGGCGTCCGTCGTTTTATCTTTCGCTGTGCCGATCCGCGCGCGCTCTAGGTCTGTTGCTTCGTAAAAATTTTCAGGGGTTGTAATAACGAGTTCACTCTCAGCGTTCAGCGTAGTAGCCCGTTTGTATTCGCCTGCCAGCTCCGAATTTGAATTTTACCTACTATACTTAACTATGCCTAGATAAACAACTACGCGACTCTCCGGTAAGTCTGTTTAAGATATATTACTTACTATTTGATAAAAATAAATTGTATTTTATTCAATATCAAAGCTGATGCCGGGCGATATATTTGCATTAGACTCAGCACGTGGCGTGCATTAGGTTAATTTCTGTTTGTTCATGTTTCAAATGTTAACGCTGGCTAACAGATAGGGTTTTACAGTTTTTTGTGCCTGTTTATTTAATTCATTATATTAGAATGGGGCGTAAGTTAATTATTTTGTGATTTTGGTGAAATGAACGTACCTCACGAACCTGTTAAAGTTTGCTAGCTCATGTCGAAAGTGATTAAGTGCTTGACGAAAACTTATGAATAACTATTTATCTGAAATGATTTATTATGTTGAATGAATATATTGGGATATAATATATATTATAATATTTAAATATGTTATTTTTGAAGTGATTTCTTTAATTCAATGGGGTTTCAATGCATAAGTAAATTTTCTGGAGATTTTAAACTGGGCATGTCGTGAAGTGTGGGTTCAGCTGGGTGAATGGGGTATTTTGATTTATTGAACCTGTGAGTAATTACCCATATAATTGTGCAGGGTTTCCGAATTAGTCGTCAATCTGTCTCGCTCCAGCGGATGGCCGATCACCTGCCTTCCATGATGTAAATCCAATCACTTTCCGTCTAGCTGTCAGGACGAATGGACGGACACACACGACAAGATCCTCAAACCGTATGCTGTTAACCAGGTGACATTTATGCTTTTTTTAAAAAAAATGTTTGTGGCCGCTACACCTTACAGTGAAATATTTCGGAAATGCTCCAGTTTGGAACTTTGTTTGCGCACAAGTACAAAGGGACATTTGGGGTTACATATTATCTTTTCCTTTTTTTACTAATGCTTACGCCTCAGTATATTTGTAAACTCAGCCAGGGTCATGCATCACCCGAATTGATGGTAGTTTTTTTTACTGTAAATATGGGCGGCACTGACTGTCACTGAATGATATTAGCGTTAAGTATGCATGCACGGGTGCCTCGGTACATGGTTGGGGAATTTTCGTGATCATATACATTTTCATTTAATTGGGGTTTGATTTGGTTATTAATTAAGAGTTTGAGGGAGGTGCTTTAACCTGTGGACGACACCTGTTGGTGCCTTTATCCACAGGTCCATAACATGTCACAGTTTGTTGGATCCAGTCCGGGCGCATGACCATGCCTGAGGTCAAGTGGGTCTTTATGAACACCTCAAGTATGTTTTATCACATTAAATCACTAAATTCTGCTTTATGAAATTCATTCCTACTGTTTAAATAATTTTGTAGCCACTAAACTTTGCCATAGCCAGCACAAGAATTGTTCAGTTTTCCTTTTTTTTAATAATTCATAATAATGATTCATTGATAATGTTAAAGAATGTAAAACAAATCAATACCAGTTATAAGTATTTTTTTGGGTGGTTACGTTCCACTGATCTTGCTTAAAATTTGTTTTTTTTTTGGTAAGAAAATAAAAGAAATGAGAATATGCAGTTTATGCAACCGAGCATCCATGTTGACCTCGTGATGGCACATTTATCATTATTTGGGGTACGAAATTGATAATTACCTTTTATGCTTGGTACTTGTGTGCCGTTCTGACTATTTTGCCAATTTGACTTCGGCCTTTCACATACTTAGAATTTTTGGGGTGTTTCAACTCTGGCCTTTGTGACCTTTTATTTGGTTTTGGGGTTTGTTAATTGAGAAGTTTTAAAATGGGTCGGGCACTTGATCTGAATAAGAGGGTTTGAGGGTGTTACGATGACAATATATGTGCTGTTAACCAGGTGGACATGGTGTGTGGTATTTATATGTAAATGTGTATCTATGTTAATTATATGTTGAGTGTCATGCCTTATGTGATTGTTAGATTGTTTATACGATGTTATACATATATATGTATATCATGTTTATGGATTATGTGGTTTACTGGGAGGGTCGATACTATGCGCCATTCTTACATTATTTAGAAGTAACTGTATGCTGCTCAGTGATATCAAGGTCAATTATTTGGCGATGCCTATGTTTAGTGTTGAATTATAACAACATTCTGAGCTATTTTTATAAAGTGAAAGCACTTGTAATCCTGATTTGATTGTATGAAGATGCAAATATGTGCATATGTATAATATTGAACTCTATTAATGAATTTGATCTATTCTATGGATTGTGTAAAATTAACTTCAATTATTCGAAGGCGCATAGATTATATACTGGGGGAATTGATTGTACAAAAAAAACCTAACTCTAATAAATCTTGTTATTGTTATCTTAGAGCAGAGTTTCATTTGCAAGTCCCGTCATACTGGACCCAGCGCATTTTTGGCTTCTCTAGGCTCTTGCCTAGTTTTAAATAACTAGTGGCCTCTCTTTCAAAAAAAGGGATTTATATATTTTTATAGGAAAAAAATAACTAAAAAAATAAAAAAATAAAAGTTTTTTTTTTATAAAGCATAAAAGGAAAGAGGGGTTACACTTTTAAATCTAAAAGAATAGTGAGGTGTTTGTGAAGTGTCAACTAATAAACTGTGAACTAACAGAACATCGGTAGCAATTAAAATTAGAAAATTGTGGCAATACATTGATTAAGTAAATTAGACTATCATTATAACGTAAACGTTTAAATTGAAGATTCGTAGAGATGTAGAGATAACATTTTGTTAATTAATATTTCTATAATAATATTCTCAATTAACTATCTCTTCAAGGAATGTGCATATAATAGTGTATTGTTAGGTAATATTTGACATAATAACCGAATGTACTATATGTGTACGGGTGAGAAATAATCTAATTTTCAAATTACTAATATTATTATCATGATGATTATTACTATTATTAAATGAAATGTTTAATTATTTTCTGTGTATATTTGTGTGTCATGTGCAGGGAAGAATAACAAAAGAAAATATATGTAAAGAGTCGTGTTGAAACATAGATAAAATGTAGAGTTTAAATTTTATGATTTTAGATGTAAGTTTGTTATCATAGATGAATGTTAAACATAGCTATAAGAATAGAAAAACAGATACGGATTCATTTAAAAGGGTGAAAGAGAAAGTAAGTTACTAATGGGGTGAGACCGTAAAGTAGGGCATTTAAAGTTACAGCACCAGTTCTTTGTCAGTGGGTCAGTATTTCCAAACAGTAAACATACTACACTATGTTCAGGGAATGATGAGCCAGTACACGGAAATGCGAAGTGTATCTATTTGACGTTGTATCTCAACGACAGGGCGCAAATTTGGGGTCCCTTTTTGATACAAAGAATTCATCCCAATTGACCCAAATTGGGGACTGATATAATGCCAAATTTAAAAAAAAAATTTCTTTTAGTTAAGGTAAGTGTCATTGAACGTGGTGATATCTGATGTATGTCCCGTAGGAGTGTGGCGAACAAAAACGGGTGAAAGCCGTCCGCTGCCGTCTACGCAAGTCTGATTGATACGCCATAAATCTAGTGTAGCAAGCGGCCACGTGTTAGAAAGACAAGGTCATTGTGCTGGGTATCTAGAAAAAACGCCAGTGAATAAAAGCTTACAATCCGGAGAAAAGTATACGAGGGTGTGAATAAACTCATCAAGTGAAAAATGATTCCTTCTGACAAAGGATGAAAGGTTACACGAACATAACAACTGCAGAGAGAAAACAATAAAGGGTGTTCCTTGACTGAAACGCATCAACAGAGGATACACCGGAACAATAGTATGATACCAGGAAAGAATCGTACTCGAGGTTAACGCACGAACTAAAGGGATAGGGTTTTTGCTGTGAACCAGACAAAAAAAAATACTTACGGAGAGAGTTGGCGAGGCCTCCTTTGTTCAAGAAAAGATAATACCATAGGCGCAACTAATTGGAGAGGCAGCTGTTGGAAGAGAAATGGAAGGTTTGTCTTTGTGAAGACTAAGAGATACGACAGCTAGATTTATTACCAGAGTATTCGGAAATGCCGTTGACCAAAGGGTAAAGGACCTAGGAGAAGAGTTTGGTGGGAATCAGAAGACCTATCAGAACTTACCTTTGAAAAAGTAGGTGGTCTCTGGAGTAGGTTGTACGAAAAAGAGCCAATTAGGAAACGGCATCGCCGAAATCAGAAGTCTAGTGGGAAATTCTCATGTTCGATATAGGCAAGCGACAGAGACGCGAAAAGGGGAGTCTTTACTAAATTTTCGAAGGAATCGGAAGTAAAAGGCGTGACAAAAGTGTTACGGGAGTTCGTAATAAAATGACTTAGAAAATATCGATACGATATGAACTGTTTAACATTTTCTAGCGTTCGATTTTGTGATCGTATTACAGTAACTGATAGTGAAACGCAATACAACGGCGGTATTAACAATCCGAACAATGGTGTTTAAAATTTTGTCGTGAACGAATAACAGTAACTTACCGTCAAGTGTACCAGTTAAAGAAACCAGAAAACCGAGTGTAACATACATCTTTAAACAATATCGCGAGTAAATTAAATGATATATTACAGAATGTCAGTGAATAACCGAAGTAATAGCAACAATAATTTAGACTCGCAATAAATCCAATACGAACACGCGTTGTGTATATGTGAAGAGCTACAGTGCAATAGCAAGCAACCTTACGACAGTACGGGAAAGTCAACAAAGGGTACAGCGTAGGTTGAAAGAAATGGAGCAGAGACCAGCCGTCGCCGTAAATGGAACGAGCATAAATAAAGATGCCACCTTTGACGGAGAAGATAACTTCCCGATCGAGTTCCTGAAGGAGTTGCAGGAGACATACTACAGTAAAGATAACACAAGATGGATAGGCCGACATTTGACTGGTGAAGCGGCTACCTAGTAGAGAATTGTACGTGAACAAATTAAAACATTCAAGGAATTCGAAGAGGCATTTATGGGTAAATATTGGAGTGCTAAACAACAAGAGCGGGTCCGTGACCAGTTGGAATATGGACGCTTTAATCCAAACGGATCACTTAATGTGATACAGTATATGGAACGATGCGTATTGAAGAGCCGACAACTAGTCCCAATACTCTCAGTACGATTAAGCACACACAATCCACACTTATGCTATCATTTAGAATTGTTTCACAAAATACTTGCCTTTTAATGTGTTTAGATTTATTTCCTACAGCGCTAACTATCGTCGTAGTATTAACACTTAGGATCTCGTGGTTTCCAAGTAGCTTTTAGGATAATGCGTTGACGGCGCTTCCTGTGTCAATTAAGGCATTAACCGGTACTTGATTAATCTTAATTGATATTTCAGGGCTTTCAATTGTTTTGATTTCTATGTTTTGCTCGTTTTCCTCCATCAAATCTTTTTTGATATCCGGAAAAATTGCTTTTATACACCCATCATTTCTGGTTATCTTGTTGTTTTGACCAACCTCTGAGTTCATTGCACTCGTAGATAAAAGTCATTCTGCGTTGACGTCGCCGGTCGTTCGTCTTGCTTAGAATTCGTGTGGCGCTCAATGACCAAAATATATATGGCCTGCGGCTGCTGGTTTCACTTGCCGGTACTCTTTGTACAAAGTTGTCCGTCCAGCCGGCGCGCGGTTTATTATTGCCTTTGTTCATTTGTCGAGGCGGTGGTGCGTCACCCTTATATTTTATGACAGAGCGCTCACCTACTTTCTGTCCATCGTTCTCAGTTCTCGTATTTATGTTCATGTATTCACACAGTAACGCCTCGAAGTTATTTATTGTTGTTACGCCCCTCGTCACTACCGCAATCTGTAGTTCCCTATTATAGTGTCGTGCTAATTTCGTAATCATGTGTTTATCTGAGAGTATTGGGATTAATTGTCGGCTCCTCAATACTCATCGTTCCATATACTGTATCACATTAAGTGATCCGTTTGGATTAAAGCGTCCATATTCCAACTGGTCACGGACCCGCTCTTGTTGTTTAGCACTCCAATATTTACCCATAAATGCCTCTTCGAATTCCTTGAATGTTTTAATTTGTTCACGTAAAATTCTCCACTAGGTAGCCGCTTCACCAGTCAAATGTCGGCCTGTCCATCTTGTGTTATCTTTACTGTAGTATGTCTCCTGCAACTCCTTCAGGAACTCGATCGGGAAGTTATCTCCTCCGTCAAAGGTGGCATCTTTATTTATGTTCGTTCCTTTTACGGCGACGGCTGGTCTCTGCTCCATTTCTTTCAACCTACGCTGTACCCTTTGTTGACTTTCCCGTACTGTCGTAAGGTTGCTTGCTATTTCGTCCAGTCTTCTACCCTTTTCCGTGGAGACATCATTCAACTTCTCTTCAGCACTTTGATGAGCTTCCTTTAGATTCCTTACCAGTTGCTCTATCCCTTCCATCTGCTGTTTATTCTGGTTCTGAGTATTTATTGTGGCATCTTGCCATTCCTTACGATCCTTCTCGCGTTTTTCTTTACTTTATTTTTGGTTGTTTCTTTATTTCTTTACTTATTTCTTTAATTCCGCTTTCATTCTTTCTTGTACTTCTTCCAGCTTTTCTGATTGTTTTTGTGAATCAGCATTTACTTCGTGGATTTGACCTTGTAGATCCCCTTTAATTAATTCTACCTTTCCGTTTAATTTCGTGGTGATTTGTTTACCCAGGGCTTCTATATGTTTTCTTTGTTTTTCATCCCTCTCTTCATTCTGTTTCTTCGTTTCTTCAATCTTTTCGTCTATATGCCCTCTCATTTCTTCATTTTGCTTTCTCGTTTTGTCAATCTTTTCGTCAATATGCTTTCTTTGTTCTTCCCCCTGTTGTCTTATTAGTGTCATCAATATGTGGAGATTAATCTCGGGCGGCACTGATTCCCGTCCCCGCGCCCTAATTTCAATATTCTCTTCGCTACTTGTTGCACTTTCCATTGTGCTACTTTCGGATTGCTCCACCCCATCTGATTATTTACATCAAACTCTTCTGAATTTGCGTCCCTCGTTGCCATTTTCGCTTTCCTCCGCGTTATCATTCGGGGACCTATTGACTTACAATTATCTTATGCTACTTAATCCTAGACAAATTTATAACCACACTGTCTGTCACTGCCCTAGCCTAATGACATTAATTTGTCTATCAAGCCGTGCGGTGCGGCACCAAATATAACTTTGCTTTTAATACCTTTTGTTTATCTCAGGGTTCAATTCAATAAAATCAATACTTCATTACTTTCTAGTTGTTAATTTATTAACAAAATATCATTATTCCGATATATCATCATATTTTGTTGTGCACATAATTATTACTATAAATATTAAATAATGCACAATTATCAAATTTAATAATTCTTCAATCACTAAAACTGTACTTCTTACTATATTTTATTCTTCAATATTTAATCAACTTAAGTTTAGTACAACATATTGTATCATAACGGAGTCATTTAAAATCAAAGCAATTGTAACATAGATATTTTGTGAAATACTAGACTTCCTACGATTTTCTCAATCTGTTTCAACATGACCTTACTTACAATGAGGTCTCTAATTTAATACTTTAAGTAAATTTCTTTAGCGAGTTCTTTTAGTAAATTTCGTTAGTGAGTTCTTTTAGTGACAGACAAGTGGGTGTAAAATTTAATTAGTACATAACAAATTTACTTTTGGTACGAATTATCCATGTCTTGTAGAGGTCGCAGGTGTGGTAAGCTACGCTTCTTGATCACCATTTGGAGTATTGATGATAAGTCACCTCCGGAATCTCGAGTGGTCTGCGCGGACTTCACTGTAGCTCTTCACATATACACAACGCGTGTTCGTATTGGATTTATTGCGAGTCTAAATTATTGTTGCTATTACTTCGGTTATTCACTGACATTCTGTAATATATCATTTAATTTACTCGCGATATTGTTTAAAGATGTATGTTACACTCGGTTTTCTGGTTTCTTTAACTGGTACACTTGACGGTAAGTTACTGTTATTCGTTCACGACAAAATTTTAAACACCATTGTTCGGATTGTTAATACCGCCGTTGTATTGCGTTTCACTATCAGTTACTGTAATACGATCACAAAATCGAACGCTAGAAAATGTTAAACAGTTCATATCGTATCGATATTTTCTAAGTCATTTTATTACGAACTCCCGTAACACTTTTGTCACGCCTTTTACTTCCGATTCCTTCGACAATTTAGTAAAGACTCCCCTTTTCGCGTCTCTGTCGCTTGCCTATATCGAACATGAGAATTTCCCACTAGACTTCTGATTTCGGCGATGCCGTTTCCTAATTGGCTCTTTTTCGTACAATCTACTCCAGAGACCACCTACTTTTTCAAAGGTAAGTTCTGATAGGTCTTCTGATTCCCACCAAACTCTTCTCCTAGGTCCTTTACCCTTTGGTCAACGGCATTTCCGAATACTCTGGTAATAAATCTAGCTGTCGTATCTCTTAGTCTTCACAAAGACAAACCTTCCATTTCTCTTCCAACAGCTGCCTCTCCAATTAGTTGCGCCTATGGTATTATCTTTTCTTGAACAAAGGAGGCCTCGCCAACTCTCTCCGTAAGTATTTTTTTTTGTCTGGTTCACAGCAAAAACCCTATCCCTTTAGTTCGTGCGTTAACCTCGAGTACGATTCTTTCCTGGTATCATACTATTGTTCCGGTGTATCCTCTGTTGATGCGTTTCAGTCAAGGAACACCCTTTATTGTTTTCTCTCTGCAGTTGTTATGTTCGTGTAACCTTTCATCCTTTGTCAGAAGGAATCATTTTTCACTTGATGAGTTTATTCACACCCTCGTATACTTTTCTCCGGATTGTAAGCTTTTATTCACTGGCGTTTTTTCTAGATACCCAGCACAATCACCTTGTCTTTCTAACACGTGGCCGCTTGCTACACTAGATTTATGGCGTATCAATCAGACTTGCGTAGACGGCAGCGGACGGCTTTCACCCGTTTTTGTTCGCCACACTCCTACGGGACATACATCAGATATCACCACGTTCAATGACACTTACCTTAACTAAAAGAAATTTTTTTTTTTAAATTTGGCATTATATCAGTCCCCAATTTGGGTCAATTGGGATGAATTCTTTGTATCAAAAAGGGACCCCAAATTTGCGCCCTGTCGTTGAGATACAACGTCAAATAGATACACTTCGCATTACCGTCATACATGGACCTCACTGTAGCCCTTCACATATACAGCACATTACACAACGCGTGTTCGTATTGGATTTATTGCGAATCTAAATTATTGTTGCTATTACTTCGGTTATTCACTGACATTCTGTAAACATATCATTTAATTTACTCGCGATATTGTTTAAAGGTGTATGTTACACTCGGTTTTCTGGTTTGTTTAACTGATACACTTCACGGTAAGTTACTGTTATTCGTTCACGACAAAATTTTATACACCATTGTTCGGATTGTTAATACCGCCGTTGTATTACGTTTCACTATCAGTTACTGTAATACGATCACAAAATCGAACGCTAGAAAATGTTAAACAGTTCATATCGTATCGATATTTACTAAGTCATTTTATTACGAACTCCCGTAACACTTTTGTCACGCCTTTTACTTCCGATTCCTTCGAAAATTTAGTAGAGACTCCCCTTTTCGCGTCTCTGTCGCTTGCCTATATCGAACATGAGAATTTCCTCACTAGACTTCTGATTTCGGCGATGCCGTTTCCTAATTGGCTCTTTTTCGTACAACCTACTCCAGAGACCACCTACTTTTTCAAAGGTAAGTTCTGATATGTCTTCTGATTCCCACCAAACTCTTCTCCTAGGTCCTTTACCCTTTTTGTCAACTGCATTTCCGAATACTCTGGTAATAAATCTAGCTGTCGTATCTCTTAGTCTTCACAAAGACAATCCTTCGATTTCTCTTCCAACAGCTGCCTCTCCAATTAGTTGCGCCTATGGTATTATCTTTTCTTGAACAAAGGCCTCGCAAACTGTCTCCGTAAATATTTTTTTTGTCTGGTTCCCAGCAAAACCTATCCCTTCAGTTCGTGCGTTAACCTCGAGTACGATTTCTTTACTGGTATCATAGTATTGTTCCGGTGTATCCTCTGTTGATGCGTTTCAGTCAAGGAACACCCTTTATTGTTTTCTCTCTGCAGTTGTTATGTTCGTGTAACCTTTCATCCTTTGTCAGAAGGAAACATTTCTCACTTGATGAGTTTATTCACACCCTCGTATACTTTCTCCGGATTGTAAGCTTTTATTCACTGGCGTTTTTTCTAGATACCCAGCACAATGACCTTGTCTTTCTAACACGTGGCCGCTTGCTACACTAGATTTATGGCGTGTCAATCAGACTTGCTTAGACGGAAGCGGACGGCTTTCACCCGTTTTTGTTCGCCACACTCCTACGAATAACTCCATACATCAATTGTCACCACGTTCAATGACACTTACCTTAACTAAAACAAAAATTTTGTTTTTGAAATTTGGCATTATATGTAGGGCATTATAGTCCCCAATTTGGGTCAATTTGGATGAACTCTTTGAATCCGAAAGAGACCCCAAATTTGCGCCCTGTCATTGAGATACAACGTCAAATAGATACACTTCGCATTTCCGTGTACTGGCTCATCATTCCCTGAACATAGTGTAGTATGTTTACTGTTTGGAAATACTGACCCACTGACAAAGAACTGGTGCTGTAACTTTAAATGCCCTACTTAACGGTCTCACCCCATTAGTAACTTACTTTCTCTTTCACCCTTTTAAATGAATCCGTATCTGTTTTTCTATTCTCATAGCTATGTTTAACATTCATCTATGATAACAAAATTACATCTAGTCATAAAATTTAAACTCTATATTTTATCTATGTTTCAACACGACTCTTTACATATATTTTCTTTTGTTGTTCTTCCCTGCACATGACACACAAATATACACAGAAAATAATTAAACATTTCATTTAATAATAGTAATAATCATCATGATAATTATATTAGTAATCCTGAAAATTAGATTATCTCTCACACGTACACATTTAGTACATTCGGTTATTATGTCAAATATTACCTAACAATACACTAATATATGCACATTCCTTGAATAGATAGTTAATTGAGAATATTATTATAGAAATATTAATTAACAAAATATTATCTCTACATCTCTACGAATCTACAATTTAAACGTTTACGTTATAATGATAGTCTAATGTACTTAATCAATTTATTGCCACAATTTTCTAATTTAAATTGCTGTTAGTTCAGAGTATATTATGTTTATGTTTGACACTTCACAAACACTTCACTATTATTTTAGATTTACAAGTTTTTGTGATATTCATACATTTAACGGTCAACACGTAATGATTCGGTTTCCGCTATCCTTACATCTTTGGCATAGGTCACAGCATCGTATTATTTGGCTGACACTTCTGCACATCGCGTCGATCGTAAAATGTTCCTACAGTAGCTGTAGTGTCATTTTCGTGCCAGGATGACCGTACATTTGGTGAATCTCCTGGATTAATTCAGTCCTAAGCTCTTCCGGAATATACAGTTTCCATTGGTTTTCCATCTTCGGTATAATTTATTATTTATTACCTTAAAATGTTGATTTATCTGGTCGTCGCCTCTCTCATTAATTTTGTTTATTATTTGTTTGAATTTATTGTTCTCGACTTGTAACTGATGTATTGTTTTCAATTTAGCGGCAACATTTTTGTTCACTTTGATTTCAATGGCATGCATATAATATTCATGCTTTTCGTAGGTGGTATCGTTCACATCGTTATCTTCTGGATATCTGTTTAGTATATCTCCAAGTAAATTTTCCTTCCCCTTGCAATGTAGAATTTCGAAATTGTACTCCTGTATAGCGAGTATCCATCTAGTAATCCGCGTGTTGTTTAAATGTCATTTCTGAATGAAGGTTAGTGCTTTGTTGTCCGTAATTATGGTTAGTGGTTGACCTAATATGTATATACGGAACTTTTTTAAGCATTGGACTATGGCAAGCAGTTCTTTTCTGTTGTGAAGTAATTTCTTTCGGCGTTTTTAAAGGTTCTGCTTGTGTATGCGATGACGGCGATCTTCCCCTCCTGATCGATCTGATACAGCTGGCCCCCTTATGCATAACTACTTGCATCACATTGTAGGTAAAACCGGCGTCCTTGCATGGGAAATTTAAGTATTACGGTGTCTATAAACAATTCCTTCACTCCCTGAAACTGTTCGCTCATGGTAGTGTCCCATTTGAATTTATTTCCTTTTTGTAGTAGTTTTAGTAATGGCTGGGTATATTCTGCGTATCTACTTGTGAATTTATTATAAAAATTGGTAGGTGTCAAAAAACCTTTTAATTGTTTGGGATGTCTGGGTGTTGGGAAATTTAAAATAGCTGATACTTTATCTGTTGTCGGTTTAATCCCATTGGTTGTTAAACAGTAACCGAGATACTGTATTTCCTTTCGGAAGAATTGCGACTTTTTTAAATTAACGGTTATGTTGGCCCTACTTAGGTTATCCAACAGGTTTTCAAATGTACAACGTGCTCCTCTTCATTTTGTGAGAAATATAGAATATCATCAACGTATATGATAGTGTGCTTCTTGACCGCCTCCGTTAGTATGTGGTCAAGTCCCCTTGCCAGGCTTGCTAAGCTTGTACTTAGACCAAAAGGCGTCACTTTGAACCTGTAACATTTGCCTTCGTATAAGAAACCTGTATAGTTACGACAGTTCTCCTTTAGTGGAATTTGCCAAAAGCTATTTGTTAAGTCAATAGTGGACATCACTTTTATGTTACTGCATCTTGCTAGAATTTCATTTATCGGCGGCGGTCCTTCATTATCCGGGGTGGTTATGCTGTTTACTTTTCCGGCATCTAGACACAATCGCACCCTCCCATCCCTTTTAATGACAGTTACCAGAGGCTAGATGTAGGGGCTTTGGGCTCTTTCAATTATCCCGTATTCTAGCATTCTCCTAACTTCATCCTGAACTGCCCTCTGGTACTTGATAGGAACAGCCCACCCCTTTTGTAGGTAAGGCGTGCTGTCGGTTACCTGGAAGTAATGCTGGTATCCCGTTATGAGGCCTGGCCGTTCATTAAATACTCTTTTATTTTTATGTAAAATTTGTTCCAACTGACTTCGTCTGGCTTGATCCACCCCGTCAAGTTCATCAAGTTTCTTACGGATTTCCTCATCCATGTTACATATATCTTCTTCCATTACTAACAGAGGCACTTCGCAGGGACGTTCCTCCACAGTCGTTTCTAATTCCGGTTGTATTTTAATTCATTTTTCCGGTATGTTGATTACACTCTTTGATTGTTGCAGAAAATTCATTCCGAGTATAAAATCTCTTAGCCCCGGTACGATTAAGCACACACAATCCACACTTATGCTATCATTTAGAATTGTTTCACAAAATACTTGCCTTTTAATGTGTTTAGATTTATTTCCTACAGCGCTAACTATCGTCGTAGTATTAACACTTAGGATCTCGTGGTTTCCAAGTAGCTTTTCGGATAATGCGTTGACGGCGCTTCCTGTGTCAATTAAGGCATTAACCGGTACTTGAATAATCTTAATTGATATGTCAGGGCTTTTAATTGTTTTGATTTCTATGTTTTGCTCGTTTTCCTCCATCAAATCTTTTTTGATATCCGGATAAATTTCTTTTATACACCCATCATTTCTGGTTATCTTGTAACCAGATATCTTGTAAGTGTATATCCAACTAAGTTTTCCTTCCCCTTTCAATGTAGAATTTCGAAATTGTACTCCTGTATAGCGAGTATCCATCTAGTAATCCGGGAGTTGTTTAAATGGCATTTCTGAATAAAGGTTAGTGCTTTGTTGTCCGTAATTATGGTTAGTGGTTGACCTAATATGTATATACGGAACTTTTTTAAGCATTGGACTATGGGCAAGCAGTTCTTTTTCTGTTGTGAAGTAATTTCTTTCGGTGTTTTTAAAGATTCTGCTTGTGTATGCGATGACGGCGATCTTCCCCTCCTGATCGATCTGATACAGCTGGCCCCCTTATGCATAACTACTTGCATCACATTGTAGGTAAAACCGGCGTCCTTGCATGGAAAATTTAAGTATTACGGTGTCTATAAACAATTCCTTCACTCGCTGAAACTGTTCGCTCATGGTAGTGTCCCATTTGAATTTATTTCCTTTTTGTAGTAGTTTCTGTAATGGCTGGGTATATTCTATGTATCTACTTGTGAATTTATTATAAAATTGGTAAGTGTCAAGAAACCTTTTAATTGTTTGGAATTTCTCGGTGTTGGGAAATTTAAAATAGCTGATACTTTATCTGTTGTCGGTTTAATCCCATTGGTTGTTAAACAGTAACCGAGATACTGTATCTCCTTTCGGAAGAATTGCGACTTTTTTAAATTAACGGTTATGTTGGCCCTACTTAGGTTATCCAACAGGTTTTTCAAATGTACAACGTGCTCCTCTTCATTTTGTGAGAAATATAGAATATCATCAACGTATATGATAGTGTGCTTCTTGACCTCCTCCGTTAGGTTATTAGTTAACACTTCACAAACACTTCACTATTATTTTAGATTTAAAAGTTTTTGTGATAATCGTACATTTAACGTTCCTATCCGTAACCTACTAATTGTTATTACACAAGCAACATTTTGAGACATTTATTTTTTCTATGCATCTACGTTAACAATAATTGTCAATAGTATAGTCAATATTTGCTAATAGGAATTAATAATGACAATTATACAATTCGTCATATTATATCTCATTATAATATATAATTTATAATATATAATTATAATGAGCCATGCCGCATTCCCCGGTTGATTTCCATGGTGTATTCGAGTGAGTAAATGAAGGGATGATGTTCGCGTGCCCTCTATGCGGTCTTCTCTGTCCGGCTAAGCGGGGCCGTCCGCCCTAGTGTAGGGATGTGGGCCAGCCATATGGCAAGGAATGTGAGGCCTTGTGTTGATGCATATGGCTGGTCGGCCCAAGAGGTGGACGAGAGTAGGATGGTGACTCACATACCAAGGTTGGTGATACTTTTGGTCTTCAGACGGGTATGTGAGTGGCACCGGTAGAGGTAGGTGGTGGTCACCAGAGAGGGTGACGTGTTGGGGCGGTCCCGTGCGGTTGGCGTGACGGAGAGGGTCGCATGTGGATGGCCGCAGTGGCGTGAGATTTTTCTGTTCTGTTCTGAGCGAGGACTACTGCGAACACCGATGAATACCCGTGTTTTCAAAGACTGTAGGGAGTACACTGCAGGGTACCCCTGAGTTCAAGTGTGAGGCAACCTTGTTGCCCTTTTGGGGTGGGAGTGTGCCGTGTTTTGGTGAATACCCGGCGGTCTATAAACGTGAATAAAATAAAGGGTCTAATTGCCGAAATAATTTGTTTATGTAATTACGCGTTGGTATGGAGTGGACGGTTCAGGGGTTGCGCTGGATGGCGTCGCTACCTGGCGGCGCAGCGCGGAGTTATGTTTTTCGACATGTGGTTTGATACAAGGGATTCAGTCTGAACAAGTCAGCTGTTACGCGCAGTGCCAGACGTTCTTCCTAGCCGCTCCAAGTTACTTTAATCTACAATTGCTATCTACTATGTTTGAGTAGAGGCTACAGTGATCTCCGGTAAGTCACTTTAAGGTATTTTATTACTTATTTTGTAAAAGATTTAAAACGAAAATTGAAATTAACTTGGTTGCGAATCAGATGAAAAATGTATGTTGCCGCGTGGTGGTGAGTGGATGGGTACGTTCATGAGGGAATATTTGATTACTTTTTTTGCTCTAGTACAGCACGATAATTGCAATTATAATTAACTATTGTAACTATGAAATTGGGACGTAAAAGAAAGATGATTTGTAATTGTGAAGTGAGGGAACTTTATTATATCGTTGCGAATGAGCACGTGCTGCTGAACGCTTATACCTGTTTGAGTTTGTCAGTTTGCATAAAGTCATCATTTTCTGATCGCAATACGTTAATAAATACATTATGTTCGTTATGAGGAGATATTCATATAATATTGAAGCTTTGTGGCCGCAAGTGTGCTCTAGTATTTCAAAAGAAAATTTATAAAAAAAAAATTTTAAACTGGTCATGGTGTGCAGAGTGAGTTTTAGGCTGTGGAACGTGGGTGTTGAGAATGATGGGTGACGGTAGTAATTTTCCTTACAAATGTTTAAGGGTTCCCGTCCCGCCGGAGTTCAACCCATTCCAGCGGATGGCTGTCCACCTGCCATAATGCAACGAACAACCAGACTCGATGTTGGCTGCTGCTGGAAGAACGTCTGCACACCATGCCGAAGGTGCCCATGAGACATACCCGGGACAATACGAAGGTGACATTTAAGCTTTTTATATTCATTTGTCCACTTCAGCAAACATCCTGTGTGTGACACTATTTGCAGTTAACAAGTTCTACGCTATGGTGCTCGCGTCTAGCTAGACATAATTTGGGGGGGGTGATAAACTTTCTTTATAATAAATTCAGTATGTAATTACGTCCCAAAGTAATTGTAGATCTGGCCGAGGGTCCCGTGTCCGGCGATCAGGTATTTTTATATTTATTTAATAGTAAAAGTTGAAGTCGTAAAAGTTGCGGGCAATCTGAAATCTTGTCATATATGTGGGTTTGGTATTATTTAATGATCATTAAAAAACGTTCATTTTAACAGGGGGTTGGAAGTCTTAAGGGATTATATTTTTTTTCCTTACTCTTTTACCTGATTCAGGCACCAGTAGGGGCAGTTTTATGCAGTTACCGGACGTGTTGTTTAGTGTTCGATCAGGCCGGACACGTGTCATCGGTCGGGTCAATTCAGGTTGATGTAAATTTCTATACATTTATATAGTTATGTACCGGGTACGTACCTCTCTGTCTTTCCTCTCCTTGATTATTTTAATATGTCAATTTCTTATATATCTGGGTTTACTAGATATAGTAATATAGTTAATTATGACTACCTTATCTCTCTATTTAATCTAAAAGTGTTGGTGTGAATGAAACTTATGTATGTAGGATGTTATTCAAAACTTCCGCTCAAGCCTAGTCTGCTTTGCAGAGAATTATAGAAAATTCGTGTGTAATTCTCTTCTCTTTGGTATCGGAGAATTCCGCAACAAGCGCTGCAGTTCCAAAACAAACGAAATTTGGAGGTTAACCCACCGCGTACGGTGATTAG
Source organism: Magicicada septendecula (assembly GCA_034769895.1). NCBI lineage: Eukaryota > Metazoa > Arthropoda > Insecta > Hemiptera > Cicadidae > Magicicada > Magicicada septendecula. Next base: position 159,899,306 of record CM068372.1, read on the forward strand.
TTGTTATACACTTTGTCTGTTTAATTCTTATTCCCACTTCATTAAATAATACATAAATGATAAGATCTTGAAATTATACAATGTTTCTTTATTAGTTCAAATATTTTAACATTCAATAAGATTGTTTTTACTTGATATACGACATGCTCTACGTTTGAGTTAATCGATTATTGATCGGTACAATGTTTTATTTTAAATTCAGTTATAGTTTTTTATAATTAATTTAGATTCAGGGTGTGAAGGTTCTTTCAACTGCGGGGAAGATTAAAAATACATAAATAGGAATGCAAGATATTACAAAATTAAAGTGTTATTTTGTTTAATATTATTTATATAATTGAAAATTACCGTTCGAAGTACCATGTGACTCAGGAAGGCTGTTGATTCTAACCTAGGTAGTTGTCGTTCCGTATCAAATACAGATGAGATGATGTTCTCTATTCTTGTCTTCAAAGTTGTAATAAAGTGGAATCCTTGGTCCGGGTCGATGCAGAAATACCGCTTCCTTTGTTCACCAACGTCCAAACTTGGGATTATGTGCTTCGGCAAACTCTGGATCCAAATACGTTTTTCTATTGTATGATGTAAACTGCGATGTCCAAGTGATTTGATGGTTATTCTATTTTCGTTTGGTTTGTAGGAGTAACTCTTTACACAGGTAGTTCCTTATCTGGTTTTTATTACTTCATTAAATTAGCATTCGTTTCATGATCTGATATTGGGCAATCCAAGTCATTCCTTTGAATTCAATTACTTATTATCGTTTTGTATTATACAATTATACAATTTGGTTAAGGTTTATTCAGCCCAAAGTACGGCAATTAGTCATTCATTTATTGTGAATGTTACTGGATTTTAATAATTTAGATTAATTTAGTTTTATTGACCATCTCTCTTGGTTTAATCTCTTCTCGTTCATGTCATAAATTGCAATACTCAAAATCAACAAATTATATTAATTTTTGTCGTCCCTAGCAACAAATTTTTTTATTCTTATTCAATGTTTTGTTATATAGTGATAATTTCATATATTATTCTTCCACTCATCAAAATAATTCCTTATTAAACTTCCATTATATTAAAATATAATATTATTTATAGCTTGTTTACTAATTTCTATATATATTCTGCTGGTTTTTCACTCTTAGTCTCTTTCTTTTAATAATCATTATTTTTCCAATATCAAACGTTATCAATCGATATCATTGTACTATGGCATTATCATAATTTGTTTATATTGAGTTTGTTTATTATTTATTATTAATTATTATTGGTTTTTCTAACTCATTGAATTATATTTATTAATTATTATCAACTTCTTTACCTAACCTTTCTATTCTGAGTGGTTATATAGTGTTATTGGCTGTTAGACCTTTTATTATATTTGGATCTACTTTTGAATTTAACTTGTTAACAACTATAGCCTTTTTATACAAGTTTACAAACATAATCAACCTTTAACTACGTACATGTACACAAATAATTATCTTTATGATATCTAACAACAACTTTATCTTGACCTATGGATCAAAACACATAAGAAAAATTGAAATTAATTAATACTAATTAACTGATTTCCATCACATTTCTACAACAGTAAACAAATAATACATATTGCTTCATTATTTGATATTACATCAACAAGTAAGCTTCATATGATAACACTAACTTTAACATAATATTTATGATAACAACCTAACATTATACAATTCAGAATCATTATTTTAGATTAACTTGTAACGTACATTATTGACTCATTTTTATCTATTTTCACCGTCCTTTACTTTAACATAGTCAATATTAGTTTCTTTCTTATAATTATTTATCAGTATTTTTATTTATTTACCTCTCACTGAACATTGAGATTTCTCACTATTGTCTATAGTACATGTTTATTTTTTATTACTATTACTACCTTGTATTCTTATTATTTCTATATAATGATAAATTTATTTATCTGACCCTTGTATTAATATGGGATATGGATATTTACTTCCCTATTCTATTTTTAATATTTTTATTTATGTAACGTCGAGGACCGCATTTCTGTTGCGTTACATATGCTCCCCCTCCTAAAGAAGTTTAATTTACCTGAATGTAATTTAGGTCAAGTAAACTTATATCTTTTACATGCCTTTTCTTCATATCAATTTTAATGGTCAACGATGTGATTCTCAATGTAACTTGTTTAGACTTGTATTCACAGTTCTTTATTTAATGACATTTCATTACTCATATTAACATTCTTGGTTATATATATATTTTCTTTAAACAGTATTTGTCGATAGTTGGTTACAATATTCAATGAAACTTTATGTTAACTTCTCTTCTACTGCTAGCTACTGCTATCACTGTATTTCTCCATTATTCTTCTGTCAGCTGTTTTCCTTCTGTTTTCTTCGTCATACCTTTTTTTTGGAATTTGATGTCCTTCTTCGCAACAATTCTAATATCCCTTAAATATTCAATTTCCCTAACAATCCCTAATATGGGAGTTGGTACAGTTCAGAGAGGCACTGTTTGGCTTCATACTCTGCTGCCCACACCACACTTCAATATAGTACTGCTGGAATTCATCTACAGTCAGCTATAAAAATATAATAATATCATAATAATCTTCTTAATTAATTAATAATAAACATTTGGGAATTATTTACATTGTCGCGTTTTATAATTAATTATTCACATCTTTTATACTTCGTGATTCCATTTTATTTTCCTTAATCATTTTCTGATAACATTTCTGACAGTCATTATCTGTAATTAATCTTGCTCTTCTCTTTTGTTGTGACAGTAACTCTAAGTATTATTTCTTCATTTGTTCTTATAATTCCAAGAATTTCTAAATCGTAATTGTTTTAATTATTATTATTACTTAAGTTCAGTGTAATTATAGTCATTAACTCAACCATTGTTCTTCTTATTTTTATTATTTTGTCTGTTTACATTACAATGAATTATTTTGATAAACATGTTTTCTTGTTCCATTTGATATTATTCTGGTCATAATCAATTATTTATTTTGTTGTTCACTTCATTTGGCAATTCGGCATGTATTTTAGATCATATTGTTTTTTCTTTTATTATTTTGCATAGGTACATCTTGATATAAAAAATTTTTATCTTGGGGTTTCATTATTCCTTATTTAGAATATTTCTTTGTAAACATATAGTAATATTTCTTATTTCCTTCTGTAATCTTGGGGTTGTTATTACCTCTTCTTAATACCTTCTTCATAAACATATAGTTAGACGTACTTACTTCCTTTTGAATGTTGTGTTTTCTATTTAAATAATTTTGTTCAAAATTTTTTTATTAAGTTGTGCTTACATACTTTTTTGGATTTAGTGGTTTTTTTTATTATTTTCATATTCTTTCCAATTGGTTGCCTGGTCAGTTTTCAGCAAATCAGTCCCATTTTTCTGGTTGACTACTTCTTCTTCTAACCATGATCCATTAATTTGTCTGCACTCGTCGTCCGGATTACTGTAGTTTTCATACCAATTTTTACACTTGTTAAATATCTCTTGTGTATCTGGTACTCCAACTCGGCTGATACAAAGTCTTCATTTAAGTCAGGGTGTTCAGTCATATTTATATCCTTTTTAATTAGCAGGTATTGTATCTCCTCTATTCTAACATAATCACTCGTATATTCTACCTTTCCATTCCCTTTGATATCTGGACTATTTACCAAATGTTTTGCTGGTATCCTCCGTATTGAAGATATAATTGATGTGGTCAGATACTCTTTGATCGTTGATATATTCAACTGATATCTAAATTTATTAAATTTTTTTGGTCATTTTCATAAAGTTTCTTAGATAATTCATACCTTTACATAACTCCCTTCGTTCAGTAATTGGGCAGTTAAATGCACTAATTAATCCACCTTTCCTCATCTCCGTTTCTTCTTTTGTATTGACTATTTTCTTTCTCCATATTTTCCTTATTTTCTTGATATTCTCTCCCATGGTTTGGATCTTCTCCTTGTTCTTTCTATTTTTATTTTCAGTTAGCCATGCATTTTGGTCTTCTCTAATTGTGGTTTCCTTGCTGCTCTCTTCTGTATTTGGACTTACTATAATACCTTCGGAAGTGCTGTTTAGTGTTTCATTCATATTCTTTAGACACATCTCCATTTCTTTATTTGTCTCCTCCTTGTATTTATCTATCTTTGGGCTAGGTGTGTTAGCATTTTCGAACTTCCCTCGAAAGTTTCCCTTATCTCCTTATTGAAATTCTCCATCTTACCCTCAAACCGCTTTAAACTTGCTTCGTTTATTTTCTCAATTCTTTCATCCATTCGCCTTAAATTTTCTTCATTTATTTGCAGGATTTCTTCCTTCATTTGTTTTATACTCTCATTGTTCCTATCGAACCTTTCGTTAATTTGGATTAAACCTTCATTCATTAATCTTGAGGTTTCCTTATTTTCCTTAATTTCCTCATTTATTTTCCTAAAATTCTCCTTGTTTTCCTCATTTGTTTTGTCGAATTTTTCCTCCTGCCTCTTTGAGTTTTCCAATAGTAATTTCAACATCTCCTGCATACTCATGTCTTCTTTTTGGTTAGACTTATCTGGTTGATCCCCTTGGGCCTCCTCTTCAACTGTTTCCTTTTCCGTCTCCATACTTATTTCAGTTTCTTCTTTATCGCTTGTCTGTTGTTCTATTTCACTATCTGTGACTACTTCTATTTCTTGTTCTTGTCCACCTTCTTCCTTCTCTGGGTCTTCTGCCCTCTTCTTTGATCTACCTCTGGTATTATGCATTTTTAGTCTCCCACAGTTGCCTGCTCTAGTTAAGTAATATTGATATAATTATAGTTTTACTTAACTTAAGCCCTACACTAGTTGAGCGCCAATTTGTTATGTACTGGGTACGTACCTCTCTGTCTTTCCTCTCCTTGATTATTTTAATATGTCAATTTCTTATATATCTGGGTTTACTAGATATAGTAATATAGTTAATTATGACTACCTTATCTCTCTATTTAATCTAAAAGTGTTGGTGTGAATGAAACTTATGTATGTAGGGTGTTATTCAAAAATTCCGCTCAAGCCTAGTCTGCCTTGCAGAGAATTATAGAAAATTCGTGTGTAATTCTCTTCTCTTTGGTATCGGAGAATACCGCAACAAGCGCTGCAGTTCCAAAACAAACGAAATTTGGAGGTTAACCCACCACGTACGGTGATTAGTTGTTATACACTTTGTTTGTTTAATTCTTATTCCCACTTCATTAAATAATACATAAATGATAAGATCTTGAAATTATACAATGTTTCTTTATTAGTTCAAATATTTTAACATTCAGTAAGATTGTTTTTACTTGATATACAAAAGGCTATATGTTTGAGTTAATCGATTATTGTTCGGTACAATGTTTTATTTTAAATTCAGTTATAGATTTTTATAATTAATTTAGATTCAGGGTGTGAAGGTTCTTTCAACTGCGGGGAAGATTAAAAATACATAAATAGGAATGCAAGATATTACAAAATTAAAGTGTTATTTTGTTTAATATTATTTATATAATTGAAAATTACCATTCGAAGTACCATGTGACTCAGGAAGGCTGTTGATTCTAACCTAGGTAGTTGTCGTTCGGTATCAAATACAGATGAGATGATGTTCTCTATTCTTGTCTTCAAAGTTGTAATAAAGTGGAATCCTTGGTCCGGGTCGATGCAGAAATACCGCTTCCTTTGTTCACCAACGTCCAAACTTGGGATTACGTGCTTCGGAAAAATCTGGATCCAAATACGTTTTTCTATTGAATGATGTAAACTGCGATGTCCAATGTGATTTGATGGTTATTCTATTTTCGTTTGGTTTGTAGGATTAACTCTTTACACAGGTAGTTCCTTATCTGGTTTTTATTACTTCATTAAATTAGCATTCGTTTCATGATCTGATATTGGGCAATCCAAGTCATTCCTTTGAATTCAATTACTTATTATCATTTTGTATTATACAATTATACAATTTGGTTAAGGTTTATTCAGCCCAAAGTACGGCAATTAGTCATTCATTTATTGTGAATGTTACTGGATTTTAATAATTTAGATTAATTTAGTATTATTGACCATCTCTCTTGGTTTAATCTCTTCTCGTTCATGTCATAAATTGCAATACTCAAAATCAACAAATTATATTAATTTTTGTCGTCCCTAGCAACAAATTTTTTTATTCTTATTCAATGTTTTGTTATATAGTGATAATTTCATATATTATTCTTCCACTCATCAAAATAATTCCTTATTAAACTTCCATTATATTAAAATATAATATTATTTATAGCTTGTTTACTAATTTCTATATATATTCTGCTGGTTTTTCACTCTTAGTCTCTTTCTTTTAATAATCATTATTTTTCCAATATCAAACGTTATCAATCGATATCATTGTACTATGGCATTATCATAATTTGTTTATATTGAGTTTGTTTATTATTTATTATTAATTATTATTGGTTTTTCTAACTCATTGAATTATATTTATTAATTATTATCAACTTCTTTACCTAACCTTTCTATTCTGAGTGGTTATATAGTGTTATTGGCTGTTAGACCTTTTATTATATTTGGATCTACTTTTGAATTTAACTTGTTAACAACTATAGCCTTTTTATACAAGTTTACAAACATAATCAACCTTTAACTACGTACATGTACACAAATAATTATCTTTATGATATCTAACAACAACTTTATCTTGACCTATGGATCAAAACACATAAGAAAAATTGAAATTAATTAATACTAATTAACTGATTTCCATCACATTTCTACAACAGTAAACAAATAATACATATTGCTTCATTATTTGATATTACATCAACAAGTAAGCTTCATATGATAACACTAACTTTAACATAATATTTATGATAACAACCTAACATTATACAATTCAGAATCATTATTTTAGATTAACTTGTAACGTACATTATTGACTCATTTTTATCTATTTTCACCGTCCTTTACTTTAACATAGTCAATATTAGTTTCTTTCTTATAATTATTTATCAGTATTTTTATTTATTTACCTCTCACTGAACATTGAGATTTCTCACTATTGTCTATAGTACATGTTTATTTTTTATTACTATTACTACCTTGTATTCTTATTATTTCTATATAATGATAAATTTATTTATCTGACCCTTGTATTAATATGGGATATGGATATTTACTTCCCTATTCTATTTTTAATATTTTTATTTATGTAACGTCGAGGACCGCATTTCTGTTGCGTTACATATGCTCCCCCTCCTAAAGAAGTTTAATTTACCTGAATGTAATTTAGGTCAAGTAAACTTATATCTTTTACATGCCTTTTCTTCATATCAATTTTAATGGTCAACGATGTGATTCTCAATGTAACTTGTTTAGACTTGTATTCACAGTTCTTTATTTAATGACATTTCATTACTCATATTAACATTCTTGGTTATATATATATTTTCTTTAAACAGTATTTGTCGATAGTTGGTTACAATATTCAATGAAACTTTATGTTAACTTCTCTTCTACTGCTAGCTACTGCTATCACTGTATTTCTCCATTATTCTTCTGTCAGCTGTTTTCCTTCTGTTTTCTTCGTCATACCTTTTTTTTGGAATTTGATGTCCTTCTTCGCAACAATTCTAATATCCCTTAAATATTCAATTTCCCTAACAATCCCTAATATGGGAGTTGGTACAGTTCAGAGAGGCACTGTTTGGCTTCATACTCTGCTGCCCACACCACACTTCAATATAGTACTGCTGGAATTCATCTACAGTCAGCTATAAAAATATAATAATATCATAATAATCTTCTTAATTAATTAATAATAAACATTTGGGAATTATTTACATTGTCGCGTTTTATAATTAATTATTCACATCTTTTATACTTCGTGATTCCATTTTATTTTCCTTAATCATTTTCTGATAACATTTCTGACAGTCATTATCTGTAATTAATCTTGCTCTTCTCTTTTGTTGTGACAGTAACTCTAAGTATTATTTCTTCATTTGTTCTTATAATTCCAAGAATTTCTAAATCGTAATTGTTTTAATTATTATTATTACTTAAGTTCAGTGTAATTATAGTCATTAACTCAACCATTGTTCTTCTTATTTTTATTATTTTGTCTGTTTACATTACAATGAATTATTTTGATAAACATGTTTTCTTGTTCCATTTGATATTATTCTGGTCATAATCAATTATTTATTTTGTTGTTCACTTCATTTGGCAATTCGGCATGTATTTTAGATCATATTGTTTTTTCTTTTATTATTTTGCATAGGTACATCTTGATATAAAAAATTTTTATCTTGGGGTTTCATTATTCCTTATTTAGAATATTTCTTTGTAAACATATAGTAATATTTCTTATTTCCTTCTGTAATCTTGGGGTTGTTATTACCTCTTCTTAATACCTTCTTCATAAACATATAGTTAGACGTACTTACTTCCTTTTGAATGTTGTGTTTTCTATTTAAATAATTTTGTTCAAAATTTTTTTATTAAGTTGTGCTTACATACTTTTTTGGATTTAGTGGTTTTTTTTATTATTTTCATATTCTTTCCAATTGGTTGCCTGGTCAGTTTTCAGCAAATCAGTCCCATTTTTCTGGTTGACTACTTCTTCTTCTAACCATGATCCATTAATTTGTCTGCACTCGTCGTCCGGATTACTGTAGTTTTCATACCAATTTTTACACTTGTTAAATATCTCTTGTGTATCTGGTACTCCAACTCGGCTGATACAAAGTCTTCATTTAAGTCAGGGTGTTCAGTCATATTTATATCCTTTTTAATTAGCAGGTATTGTATCTCCTCTATTCTAACATAATCACTCGTATATTCTACCTTTCCATTCCCTTTGATATCTGGACTATTTACCAAATGTTTTGCTGGTATCCTCCGTATTGAAGATATAATTGATGTGGTCAGATACTCTTTGATCGTTGATATATTCAACTGATATCTAAATTTATTAAATTTTTTTGGTCATTTTCATAAAGTTTCTTAGATAATTCATACCTTTACATAACTCCCTTCGTTCAGTAATTGGGCAGTTAAATGCACTAATTAATCCACCTTTCCTCATCTCCGTTTCTTCTTTTGTATTGACTATTTTCTTTCTCCATATTTTCCTTATTTTCTTGATATTCTCTCCCATGGTTTGGATCTTCTCCTTGTTCTTTCTATTTTTATTTTCAGTTAGCCATGCATTTTGGTCTTCTCTAATTGTGGTTTCCTTGCTGCTCTCTTCTGTATTTGGACTTACTATAATACCTTCGGAAGTGCTGTTTAGTGTTTCATTCATATTCTTTAGACACATCTCCATTTCTTTATTTGTCTCCTCCTTGTATTTATCTATCTTTGGGCTAGGTGTGTTAGCATTTTCGAACTTCCCTCGAAAGTTTCCCTTATCTCCTTATTGAAATTCTCCATCTTACCCCTCAAACCGCTTTAAACTTGCTTCGTTTATTTTCTCAATTCTTTCATCCATTCGCCTTAAATTTTCTTCATTTATTTGCAGGATTTCTTCCTTCATTTGTTTTATACTCTCATTGTTCCTATCGAACCTTTCGTTAATTTGGATTAAACCTTCATTCATTAATCTTGAGGTTTCCTTATTTTCCTTAATTTCCTCATTTATTTTCCTAAAATTCTCCTTGTTTTCCTCATTTGTTTTGTCGAATTTTTCCTCCTGCCTCTTTGAGTTTTCCAATAGTAATTTCAACATCTCCTGCATACTCATTCTTCTTTTTGGTTAGACTTATCTGGTTGATCCCCTTGGGCCTCCTCTTCAACTGTTTCCTTTTCCGTCTCCATACTTATTTCAGTTTCTTCTTTATCGCTTGTCTGTTGTTCTATTTCACTATCTGTGACTACTTCTATTTCTTGTTCTTGTCCACCTTCTTCCTTCTCTGGGTCTTCTGCCCTCTTCTTTGATCTACCTCTGGTATTATGCATTTTTAGTCTCCCACAGTTGCCTGCTCTAGTTAAGTAATATTGATATAATTATAGTTTTACTTAACTTAAGCCCTACACTAGTTGAGCGCCAATTTGTTATGTACCGGGTACGTACCTCTCTGTCTTTCCTCTCCTTGATTATTTTAATATGTCAATTTCTTATATATCTGGGTTTACTAGATATAGTAATATAGTTAATTATGACTACCTTATCTCTCTATTTAATCTAAAAGTGTTGGTGTGAATGAAACTTATGTATGTAGGGTGTTATTCAAAAATTCCGCTCAAGCCTAGTCTGCCTTGCAGAGAATTATAGAAAATTCGTGTGTAATTCTCTTCTCTTTGGTATCGGAGAATACCGCAACAAGCGCTGCAGTTCCAAAACAAACGAAATTTGGAGGTTAACCCACCACGTACGGTGATTAGTTGTTATACACTTTGTTTGTTTAATTCTTATTCCCACTTCATTAAATAATACATAAATGATAAGATCTTGAAATTATACAATGTTTCTTTATTAGTTCAAATATTTTAACATTCAGTAAGATTGTTTTTACTTGATATACAAAAGGCTATATGTTTGAGTTAATCGATTATTGTTCGGTACAATGTTTTATTTTAAATTCAGTTATAGATTTTTATAATTAATTTAGATTCAGGGTGTGAAGGTTCTTTCAACTGCGGGGAAGATTAAAAATACATAAATAGGAATGCAAGATATTACAAAATTAAAGTGTTATTTTGTTTAATATTATTTATATAATTGAAAATTACCATTCGAAGTACCATGTGACTCAGGAAGGCTGTTGATTCTAACCTAGGTAGTTGTCGTTCGGTATCAAATACAGATGAGATGATGTTCTCTATTCTTGTCTTCAAAGTTGTAATAAAGTGGAATCCTTGGTCCGGGTCGATGCAGAAATACCGCTTCCTTTGTTCACCAACGTCCAAACTTGGGATTACGTGCTTCGGAAAAATCTGGATCCAAATACGTTTTTCTATTGAATGATGTAAACTGCGATGTCCAATGTGATTTGATGGTTATTCTATTTTCGTTTGGTTTGTAGGATTAACTCTTTACACAGGTAGTTCCTTATCTGGTTTTTATTACTTCATTAAATTAGCATTCGTTTCATGATCTGATATTGGGCAATCCAAGTCATTCCTTTGAATTCAATTACTTATTATCATTTTGTATTATACAATTATACAATTTGGTTAAGGTTTATTCAGCCCAAAGTACGGCAATTAGTCATTAATTTATTGTGAATGTTACTGGATTTTAATAATTTAGATTAATTTAGTATTATTGACCATCTCTCTTGGTTTAATCTCTTCTCGTTCATGTCATAAATTGCAATACTCAAAATCAACAAATTATATTAATTTTTGTCGTCCCTAGCAACAAATTTTTTTATTCTTATTCAATGTTTTGTTATATAGTGATAATTTCATATATTATTCTTCCACTCATCAAAATAATTCCTTATTAAACTTCCATTATATTAAAATATAATATTATTTATAGCTTGTTTACTAATTTCTATATATATTCTGCTGGTTTTTCACTCTTAGTCTCTTTCTTTTAATAATCATTATTTTTCCAATATCAAACGTTATCAATCGATATCATTGTACTATGGCATTATCATAATTTGTTTATATTGAGTTTGTTTATTATTTATTATTAATTATTATTGGTTTTTCTAACTCATTGAATTATATTTATTAATTATTATCAACTTCTTTACCTAACCTTTCTATTCTGAGTGGTTATATAGTGTTATTGGCTGTTAGACCTTTTATTATATTTGGATCTACTTTTGAATTTAACTTGTTAACAACTATAGCCTTTTTATACAAGTTTACAAACATAATCAACCTTTAACTACGTACATGTACACAAATAATTATCTTTATGATATCTAACAACAACTTTATCTTGACCTATGGATCAAAACACATAAGAAAAATTGAAATTAATTAATACTAATTAACTGATTTCCATCACATTTCTACAACAGTAAACAAATAATACATATTGCTTCATTATTTGATATTACATCAACAAGTAAGCTTCATATGATAACACTAACTTTAACATAATATTTATGATAACAACCTAACATTATACAATTCAGAATCATTATTTTAGATTAACTTGTAACGTACATTATTGACTCATTTTTATCTATTTTCACCGTCCTTTACTTTAACATAGTCAATATTAGTTTCTTTCTTATAATTATTTATCAGTATTTTTATTTATTTACCTCTCACTGAACATTGAGATTTCTCACTATTGTCTATAGTACATGTTTATTTTTTATTACTATTACTACCTTGTATTCTTATTATTTCTATATAATGATAAATTTATTTATCTGACCCTTGTATTAATATGGGATATGGATATTTACTTCCCTATTCTATTTTTAATATTTTTATTTATGTAACGTCGAGGACCGCATTTCTGTTGCGTTACATATGCTCCCCCTCCTAAAGAAGTTTAATTTACCTGAATGTAATTTAGGTCAAGTAAACTTATATCTTTTACATGCCTTTTCTTCATATCAATTTTAATGGTCAACGATGTGATTCTCAATGTAACTTGTTTAGACTTGTATTCACAGTTCTTTATTTAATGACATTTCATTACTCATATTAACATTCTTGGTTATATATATATTTTCTTTAAACAGTATTTGTCGATAGTTGGTTACAATATTCAATGAAACTTTATGTTAACTTCTCTTCTACTGCTAGCTACTGCTATCACTGTATTTCTCCATTATTCTTCTGTCAGCTGTTTTCCTTCTGTTTTCTTCGTCATACCTTTTTTTTGGAATTTGATGTCCTTCTTCGCAACAATTCTAATATCCCTTAAATATTCAATTTCCCTAACAATCCCTAATATGTGAGTTGGTACAGTTCAGAGAGGCACTGTTTGGCTTCATACTCTGCTGCCCACACCACACTTCAATATAGTACTGCTGGAATTCATCTACAGTCAGCTATAAAAATATAATAATATCATAATAATCTTCTTAATTAATTAATAATAAACATTTGGGAATTATTTACATTGTCGCGTTTTATAATTAATTATTCACATCTTTTATACTTCGTGATTCCATTTTATTTTCCTTAATCATTTTCTGATAACATTTCTGACAGTCATTATCTGTAATTAATCTTGCTCTTCTCTTTTGTTGTGACAGTAACTCTAAGTATTATTTCTTCATTTGTTCTTATAATTCCAAGAATTTCTAAATCGTAATTGTTTTAATTATTATTATTACTTAAGTTCAGTGTAATTATAGTCATTAACTCAACCATTGTTCTTCTTATTTTTATTATTTTGTCTGTTTACATTACAATGAATTATTTTGATAAACATGTTTTCTTGTTCCATTTGATATTATTCTGGTCATAATCAATTATTTATTTTGTTGTTCACTTCATTTGGCAATTCGGCATGTATTTTAGATCATATTGTTTTTTCTTTTATTATTTTGCATAGGTACATCTTGATATAAAAAATTTTTATCTTGGGGTTTCATTATTCCTTATTTAGAATATTTCTTTGTAAACATATAGTAATATTTCTTATTTCCTTCTGTAATCTTGGGGTTGTTATTACCTCTTCTTAATACCTTCTTCATAAACATATAGTTAGACGTACTTACTTCCTTTTGAATGTTGTGTTTTCTATTTAAATAATTTTGTTCAAAATTTTTTTATTAAGTTGTGCTTACATACTTTTTTGGATTTAGTGGTTTTTTTTATTATTTTCATATTCTTTCCAATTGGTTGCCTGGTCAGTTTTCAGCAAATCAGTCCCATTTTTCTGGTTGACTACTTCTTCTTCTAACCATGATCCATTAATTTGTCTGCACTCGTCGTCCGGATTACTGTAGTTTTCATACCAATTTTTACACTTGTTAAATATCTCTTGTGTATCTGGTACTCCAACTCGGCTGATACAAAGTCTTCATTTAAGTCAGGGTGTTCAGTCATATTTATATCCTTTTTAATTAGCAGGTATTGTATCTCCTCTATTCTAACATAATCACTCGTATATTCTACCTTTCCATTCCCTTTGATATCTGGACTATTTACCAAATGTTTTGCTGGTATCCTCCGTATTGAAGATATAATTGATGTGGTCAGATACTCTTTGATCGTTGATATATTCAACTGATATCTAAATTTATTAAATTTTTTTGGTCATTTTCATAAAGTTTCTTAGATAATTCATACCTTTACATAACTCCCTTCGTTCAGTAATTGGGCAGTTAAATGCACTAATTAATCCACCTTTCCTCATCTCCGTTTCTTCTTTTGTATTGACTATTTTCTTTCTCCATATTTTCCTTATTTTCTTGATATTCTCTCCATGGTTTGGATCTTCTCCTTGTTCTTTCTATTTTTATTTTCAGTTAGCCATGCATTTTGGTCTTCTCTAATTGTGGTTTCCTTGCTGCTCTCTTCTGTATTTGGACTTACTATAATACCTTCGGAAGTGCTGTTTAGTGTTTCATTCATATTCTTTAGACACATCTCCATTTCTTTATTTGTCTCCTCCTTGTATTTATCTATCTTTGGGCTAGGTGTGTTAGCATTTTCGAACTTCCCTCGAAAGTTTCCCTTATCTCCTTATTGAAATTCTCCATCTTACCCTCAAACCGCTTTAAACTTGCTTCGTTTATTTTCTCAATTCTTTCATCCATTCGCCTTAAATTTTCTTCATTTATTTGCAGGATTTCTTCCTTCATTTGTTTTATACTCTCATTGTTCCTATCGAACCTTTCGTTAATTTGGATTAAACCTTCATTCATTAATCTTGAGGTTTCCTTATTTTCCTTAATTTCCTCATTTATTTTCCTAAAATTCTCCTTGTTTTCCTCATTTGTTTTGTCGAATTTTTCCTCCTGCCTCTTTGAGTTTTCCAATAGTAATTTCAACATCTCCTGCATACTCATGTCTTCTTTTTGGTTAGACTTATCTGGTTGATCCCCTTGGGCCTCCTCTTCAACTGTTTCCTTTTCCGTCTCCATACTTATTTCAGTTTCTTCTTTATCGCTTGTCTGTTGTTCTATTTCACTATCTGTGACTACTTCTATTTCTTGTTCTTGTCCACCTTCTTCCTTCTCTGGGTCTTCTGCCCTCTTCTTTGATCTACCTCTGGTATTATGCATTTTTAGTCTCCCACAGTTGCCTGCTCTAGTTAAGTAATATTGATATAATTATAGTTTTACTTAACTTAAGCCCTACACTAGTTGAGCGCCAATTTGTTATGTACCGGGTACGTACCTCTCTGTCTTTCCTCTCCTTGATTATTTTAATATGTCAATTTCTTATATATCTGGTTTACTAGATATAGTAATATAGTTAATTATGACTACCTTATCTCTCTATTTAATCTAAAAGTGTTGGTGTGAAGAAACTTATGTATGTAGGGTGTTATTCAAAAATTCCGCTCAAGCCTAGTCTGCCTTGCAGAGAATTATAGAAAATTCGTGTGTAATTCTCTTCTCTTTGGTATCGGAGAATACCGCAACAAGCGCTGCAGTTCCAAAACAAACGAAATTTGGAGGTTAACCCACCACGTACGGTGATTAGTTGTTATACACTTTGTTTGTTTAATTCTTATTCCACTTCATTAAATAATACATAAATGATAAGATCTTGAAATTATACAATGTTTCTTTATTAGTTCAAATATTTTAACATTCGTAAGATTGTTTTTACTTGATATACAAAAGGCTATATGTTTGAGTTAATCGATTATTGTTCGGTACAATGTTTTATTTAAATTCAGTTATAGATTTTTATAATTAATTTAGATTCAGGTGTGAAGGTTCTTTCAACTGCGGGGAAGATTAAAAATACATAAATAGAATGCAAGATATTACAAAATTAAAGTGTTATTTTGTTTAATATTATTTATATAATTGAAAATTACCATTCGAAGTACCATGTGACTCAGGAAGGCTGTTGATTCTAACCTAGGTAGTTGTCGTTCGGTATCAAATACAGATGAGATGATGTCTCTATTCTTGTCTTCAAAGTTGTAATAAAGTGGAATCCTTGGTCCGGGTCGATGCAGAAATACCGCTTCCTTTGTTCACCAACGTCCAAACTTGGGATTACGTGCTTCGGAAAAATCTGGATCAAATACGTTTTTCTATTGAATGATGTAAACTGCGATGTCCAATGTGATTGATGGTTATTCTATTTTCGTTTGGTTTGTAGGATTAACTCTTTACACAGGTAGTTCCTTATCTGGTTTTATTACTTCATTAAATTAGCATTCGTTTCATGATCTGATATTGGGCAATCCAAGTCATTCCTTTGAATTCAATTACTTATTATCATTTTGTATTATACAATTATACAATTTGGTTAAGGTTTATTCAGCCCAAAGTACGGCAATTAGTCATTAATTTATTGTGAATGTTACTGGATTTTAATAATTTAGATTAATTTAGTATTATTGACCATCTCTCTTGGTTTAATCTCTTCTCGTTCATGTCATAAATTGCAATACTC